>OY720418.1:0-1309516 GCA_963082815.1 Melanotus villosus
AGCACGGGCGGCAAGTTACAGACGATATTCACTATAGACGGTTAACCGTAAGGGTTTCGACGAAATGTTAAATGGCAAAGTTGTAGGGGAGGTCGGGGCTACAACTTTCCTGTGGAACTCGGGCGGCTATCTATCACGGGTGGCAAGTTACAGACGATATTCGCTATAGACGGTTAACCGTAAGGGTTTCGATGAAATGTTAAATGGCAAAGTTGTAGGGGAGGTCGGGGGCTACAACTTTCCTGTGGCACCCGGGTGGCTATCTAGCACGGGCGGCAAGTTACAGACGAGTCGTAGCCCCCGACCTCCCCTACAACTTCGCCATTTAACATTTCGTCGAAACCCTTACGGTTAACCGTCTATAGCGAATATCGTCTGTAACTTGCCGCCTGTGCTAGATAGCCGCCCAGGTGCCACAGGGAAGTTGTAGCCCCCGACCTCCCCTACAACTTTGCCATTTAACATTTCGTCGAAACCCTTACGGTTAACCGTCTATAGCGAATATCGTCTGTAACTTGCCGCCCGTGCTAGATAGCCGCCCGGGTGCCACAGGAAAGTTGTAGCCCCCGACCTCCCGTACAACTTTGCTATTTAACATTTCGTCGAAACCCTTACGGTTAACCGTCTATAATGAATATCGTCTGTAACTTGCCGCCCGTGCTAGATAGCTGCCCGGGTGCCACAGGAAAGTTGTAGCCCCGACCTCCTCTACAACATTGCCATTTAACATTTCGTCGAAACCCTTACGGTTAACCGTCTATAGCGAATATCGTCTGTAACTTGCCACCCGTGATAGATAGCCGCCCGAGTTCCACAGGAAAGTTGTAGCCCCCGACCTCCCCTACAACTTTGCCATTTAACATTTCGTCGAAACCCTTACGGTTAACCGTCTATAATGAATATCGTCTGTAACTTGCCGCCCGTGCTAGATAGCCGCCCAGGTGCCACAGGGAAGTTGTAGCCCCCGACCTCCCCTACAACTTTGCCATTTAACATTTCGTCGAAACCCTTACGGTTAACCGTCTATAGCGAATATCGTCTGTAACTTGCCTCCCGTGCTAGATAGCCGCCCGGGTGCCACAGGAAAGTTGTAGCCCCCGACCTCCTCTACAACATTGCTATTTAACATTTCGTCGAAACCCTTACGGTTAACCGTCTATAGCGAATATCGTCTGTAACTTGCCACCCGTGCTAGATAGCCGCCCGGGTGCCACAGGAAAGTTGTAGCCCCCGACCTCCCCTACAACTTTGCCATTTAACATTTCGTCGAAACCCTTACGGTTAACCGTCTATAGCGAATATCGTCTGTAACTTGCCACCCGTGCTAGATAGCCGCCCGGGTGCCACAGGAAAGTTGTAGCCCCCGACCTCCCCTACAACTTTGCTATTTAACATTTCGTCGAAACACTTACGGTTAACCGTCTATAGTGAATATCGTCTGTAACTTGCCGCCCGTGCTAGATAGCCGCCCGGGTGCCACGGCAAAGTTGTAGCCCCCGACCTCCCGTACAACTTTGCTATTTAACATTTCGTCTAAACCCTTACGGTTAACCGTCTATAGTGAATATCGTCTGTAACTTGCCGCCCGTGCTAGATAGCCGCCCGGGTGCCACAGGAAAGTTGTAGCCCCCGACCTCCCCTACAACTTTGCCATTTAACATTTCGTCGAAACCCTTACGGTTAACCGTCTATAGCGAATATCGTCTGTAACTTGCCACCCGTGCTAGATAGCCGCCCGGGTGCCACAGGAAAGTTGTAGCCCCCGACCTCCCCTACAACTTTGCCATTTAACATTTCGTCGAAACCCTTACGGTTAACCGTCTATAGCGAATATCGTCTGTAACTTGCCACCCGTGCTAGATAGCCGCCCGGGTGCCACAGGAAAGTTGTAGCCCCCGACCTCCCCTACAACTTTGCTATTTAACATTTCGTCGAAACACTTACGGTTAACCGTCTATAGTGAATATCGTCTGTAACTTGCCGCCCGTGCTAGATAGCCGCCCGGGTGCCACGGCAAAGTTGTAGCCCCCGACCTCCCGTACAACTTTGCTATTTAACATTTCGTCTAAACCCTTACGGTTAACCGTCTATAGCGAATATCGTCTGTAACTTGCCACCCGTGCTAGATAGCCGCCCGGGTGCCACAGGAAAGTTGTAGCCCCCGACCTCCCGTACAACTTTGCCATTTAACATTTCGTCGAAACCCTTACGGTTAACCGTCTATAATGAATATCGTCTGTAACTTGCCGCCCGTGCTAGATAGCCGCCCAGGTGCCACAGGGAAGTTTTAGCCCCCCACCTCCCCTACAGCTTTGCCATTTAACATTTCGTCGAAACCCTTACGGTTAACCGTCTATAGCGAATATCGTCTGTAACTTGCCGCCCGTGCTAGATAGCCGCCCGGGTGCCACAGGAAAGTTGTAGCCCCCGACCTCCCGTACAACTTTGCCATTTAACATTTCGTCGAAACCCTTACGGTTAACCGTCTATAATGAATATCGTCTGTAACTTGCCGCCCGTGCTAGATAGCCGCCCGGGTGCCACAGGAAAGTTGTAGCCCCCGACCTCCTCTACAAGATTGCCATTTAACATTTCGTCGAAACCCTTACGGTTAACCGTCTATAGCGAATATCGTCTGTAACTTGCCACCCGTGCTAGATAGCCGCCCGGGTGCCACAGGAAAGTTGTAGCCCCCGACCTCCCCTGCAACTTTGCCATTTAACATTTCGTCGAAACCCTTACGGTTAACCGTCTATAGCGAATATCGTCTGTAACTTGCCACCCGTGCTAGATAGCCGCCCGGGTGCCACAGGAAAGTTGTAGCCCCCGACCTCCCCTACAACTTTGCTATTTAACATTTCGTCGAAACACTTACGGTTAACCGTCTATAGTGAATATCGTCTGTAACTTGCCGCCCGTGCTAGATAGCCGCCCGGGTGCCACAGGAAAGTTGTAGCCCCCGACCTCCCCTACAACTTTGCCATTTAACATTTCGTCGAAACCCTTACGGTTAACCGTCTATAGCGAATATCGTCTGTAACTTGCCACCCGTCAAAGATAGCCGCCCGAGTTCCACAGGAAAGTTGTAGCCCCCGACCTCCCCTACAACTTTGCCATTTAACATTTCGTCGAAACCCTTACGGTTAACCGTCTATAGTGAATATCGTCTGTAACTTGCCGCCCGTGCTAGATAGCCGCCCGGGTGCCACAGGAAAGTTGTAGCCCCCGAGCTCCTCTACAACATTGCCGTTTAACATTTCGTCGAAACCCTTACGGTTAACAGTCTATAGCGAATATCGTCTGTAACTTTCCACCCGTGCTAGATAGCCGCCCGGGTGCCACAGGAAAGTTGTAGCCCCCGACCTCCCCTACAACTTTGCCATTTAACATTTCGTCGAAACCCTTACGGTTAACCGTCTATAGCGAATATCGTCTGTAACTTGCCACCCGTGCTAGATAGCCGCCCGGGTGCCACGGCAAAGTTGTAGCCCCCGACCTGCCGTACAACTTTGCCATTTAACTTTTCGTCTAAACCCTTACGGTTAACCGTCTATAGTGAATATCGTCTGTAACTTGCCGCCCGTGCTAGATAGCCACCCGGGTGCCACAGGAAAGTTGTAGCCCCCGACCTCCCCTACAACTTTGCCATTTAACATTTCATCGAAACCCTTACGGTTAACCGTCTATAGCGAATATCGTCTGTAACTTGCCACCCGTGATAGATAGCCGCCCGAGTTCCACAGGAAAGTTGTAGCCCCCGACCTCCCCTACAACTTTGCCATTTAACATTTCGTCGAAACCCTTACGGTTAACCGTCTATAGCGAATATCGTCTGTAACTTGCCACCCGTGCTAGATAGCCGCCCGGGTGCCACAGGAAAGTTGTAGCCCCCGACCTCCCCTACAACTTTGCTATTTAACATTTCGTCGAAACACTTACGGTTAACCGTCTATAGTGAATATCGTCTGTAACTTGCCGCCCGTGCTAGATAGCCGCCCGGGTGCCACGGCAAAGTTGTAGCCCCCGACCTCCCGTACAACTTTGCTATTTAACATTTCGTCTAAACCCTTACGGTTAACCGTCTATAGCGAATATCGTCTGTAACTTGCCACCCGTGCTAGATAGCCGCCCGGGTGCCACAGGAAAGTTGTAGCCCCCGACCTCCCGTACAACTTTGCCATTTAACATTTCGTCGAAACCCTTACGGTTAACCGTCTATAATGAATATCGTCTGTAACTTGCCGCCCGTGCTAGATAGCCGCCCAGGTGCCACAGGGAAGTTTTAGCCCCCCACCTCCCCTACAGCTTTGCCATTTAACATTTCGTCGAAACCCTTACGGTTAACCGTCTATAGCGAATATCGTCTGTAACTTGCCGCCCGTGCTAGATAGCCGCCCGGGTGCCACAGGAAAGTTGTAGCCCCCGACCTCCCGTACAACTTTGCCATTTAACATTTCGTCGAAACCCTTACGGTTAACCGTCTATAATGAATATCGTCTGTAACTTGCCGCCCGTGCTAGATAGCCGCCCGGGTGCCACAGGAAAGTTGTAGCCCCCGACCTCCTCTACAAGATTGCCATTTAACATTTCGTCGAAACCCTTACGGTTAACCGTCTATAGCGAATATCGTCTGTAACTTGCCACCCGTGCTAGATAGCCGCCCGGGTGCCACAGGAAAGTTGTAGCCCCCGACCTCCCCTGCAACTTTGCCATTTAACATTTCGTCGAAACCCTTACGGTTAACCGTCTATAGCGAATATCGTCTGTAACTTGCCACCCGTGCTAGATAGCCGCCCGGGTGCCACAGGAAAGTTGTAGCCCCCGACCTCCCCTACAACTTTGCTATTTAACATTTCGTCGAAACACTTACGGTTAACCGTCTATAGTGAATATCGTCTGTAACTTGCCGCCCGTGCTAGATAGCCGCCCGGGTGCCACAGGAAAGTTGTAGCCCCCGACCTCCCCTACAACTTTGCCATTTAACATTTCGTCGAAACCCTTACGGTTAACCGTCTATAGCGAATATCGTCTGTAACTTGCCACCCGTCAAAGATAGCCGCCCGAGTTCCACAGGAAAGTTGTAGCCCCCGACCTCCCCTACAACTTTGCCATTTAACATTTCGTCGAAACCCTTACGGTTAACCGTCTATAGTGAATATCGTCTGTAACTTGCCGCCCGTGCTAGATAGCCGCCCGGGTGCCACAGGAAAGTTGTAGCCCCCGAGCTCCTCTACAACATTGCCGTTTAACATTTCGTCGAAACCCTTACGGTTAACCGTCTATAGCGAATATCGTCTGTAACTTTCCACCCGTGCTAGATAGCCGCCCGGGTGCCACAGGAAAGTTGTAGCCCCCGACCTCCCCTACAACTTTGCCATTTAACATTTCGTCGAAACCCTTACGGTTAACCGTCTATAGCGAATATCGTCTGTAACTTGCCACCCGTGCTAGATAGCCGCCCGGGTGCCACGGCAAAGTTGTAGCCCCCGACCTGCCGTACAACTTTGCCATTTAACTTTTCGTCTAAACCCTTACGGTTAACCGTCTATAGTGAATATCGTCTGTAACTTGCCGCCCGTGCTAGATAGCCACCCGGGTGCCACAGGAAAGTTGTAGCCCCCGACCTCCCCTACAACTTTGCCATTTAACATTTCATCGAAACCCTTACGGTTAACCGTCTATAGCGAATATCGTCTGTAACTTGCCACCCGTGATAGATAGCCGCCCGAGTTCCACAGGAAAGTTGTAGCCCCCGACCTCCCCTACAACTTTGCCATTTAACATTTCGTCGAAACCCTTACGGTTAACCGTCTATAGTGAATATCGTCTGTAACTTGCCGCCCGTGCTTGATAGCCGCCCGGGTGCCACAGGAAAGTTGTAGCCCCCGACCTCCCCTACAACTTTCCCATTTAACATTTCGTCGAAACCCTTACGGTTAACCGTCTATAGTGAATATCGTCTGTAACTTGCCGCCCGTGCTAGATAGCCGCCCGGGTGCCACAGGAAAGTTGTAGCCCCCGACCTCCCCTACAACTTTGCCATTTAACATTTCGTCGAAACCTTTACGGTTAACCGTCTATAGCGAATATCGTCTGTAACTTGCCACCCGTGCTAGATAGCCGCCCGGGTGCCACAGGAAAGTTGTAGCCCCCGACCTCCCCTACAACTTTGCCATTTAACATTTCGTCGAAACCCTTATGGTTAACCCTCTATAGTGAATAATTATTAATTTTGGACTGAAATACAAAGCCAAAGTTACCCTTCTTAACTCATGTGTTCCTGTTACAAACAGTTCATTTTCGAGTATGAAAAATTATTAATTTTGGACTGAAAAACAAAGCCAAACGTACCCTTCTTAACTCATGTGTTCCTATTACCAAAAGTTCGTTTTCGAGTGCGACAAATTATTAATTTTGGACTCAAATACAAAGCCAAAGTTACCCTTCTTAACTCATGTGTTCCTGTTACAAACAGTTCATTTTCGAGTATGAAAAATTATTAATTTTGGACTGAAAAACAAAGCCAAACGTACCCTTCTTAACTCATGTGTTCCTATTACCAAAAGTTCGTTTTCGAGTGCGACAAATTATTAATTTTGGACTGAAATACAAAGCCAAAGGTACCCTTCTTAACTCATGTGTTCCTGTTACAAACAGTTCATTTTCGAGTACGAAAAATTATTAATTTTGTACTGAAATACAAAGCCAAAGTTACCCTTCTTAACTCATGTGTTCCTGTTACAAACAGTTCATTTTCGAGTATGAAAAATTATTAATTTTGGACTGAAAAACAAAGCCAAACGTACCCTTCTTAACACGGTTAACCGTCTATAGTGAATATCGTCTGTAACTTGCCGCCCGTGCTAGATAGCCGCCAGGGTGCCACGGCAAGGTTGTAGCCCCCGACCTCCCCTACAACTTTGCCATTTAACATTTCGTCGAAACCCTTACGGTTAACCGTCTATAGTGAATATCGTATGTAACTTGCCGCCCGTGCTAGATAGCCGCCCCGGTGCCACGGAAAAGTCGTAGCCCCCGACCTCCCCTACAACTTCGCCATTTAACATTTCGTCGAAACCCTTACGGTTAACCGTCTATAGTGAATATCGTCTGTAACTTGCCGCCTGTGCTAGATAGCCGCCCGGGTGCCACAGGAAAGTTGTAGCCCCCGACCTCCCCTACAACTTTGCTATTTAACATTTCGTCGAAACACTTACAGTTAACCGTCTATAGTGAATATCGTCTGTAACTTGCCGTCCGTGCTAGATAGCCGCCCGGGTGCCACAGGAAAGTTGTAGCCCCCGACCTCCCGTACAACTTTGCCATTTAACATTTCGTCGAAACCCTTACGGTTAACCGTCTATAATGAGTATCGTCTGTAACTTGCCGCCCGTGCTAGATAGCCGCCCAGGTGCCACAGGAAAGTTGTAGCCCCCGACCTCCCCTACAACTTTGCCATTTAACATTTCGTCGAAACCCTTACGGTTAACCGTCTATAGCGAATATCGTCTGTAACTTGCCACCCGTGCTAGATAGCCGCCCGGGTGCCACAGGAAAGTTGTAGCCCCCGACCTCCCGTACAACTTTGCCATTTAACATTTCGTCGAAACCCTTACGGTTAACCGTCTATAATGAATATCGTCTGTAACTTGCCGCCCGTGCTAGATATCCGCCCTGGTGCCACACGGAAGTTGTAGCCCCCGACCTCCCCTACAACTTTGCCGTTTAACATTTCGTCGAAACCCTTACGGTTAACCGTCTATAGCGAATATCGTCTGTAACTTGCCGCCCGTGCTAGATAGCCGCCCGGGTGCCACAGGAAAGTTGTAGCCCCCGACCTCCCGTACAACTTTGCCATTTAACATTTCGTCGAAACCCTTACGGTTAACCGTCTATAATGAATATCGTCTGTAGCTTGCCGCCCGTGCTAGATAGCCGCCCAGGTGCCACAGGAAAGTTGTAGCCCCCGACCTCCTCTACAACATTGCCATTTAACATTTCGTCGAAACCCTTACGGTTAACCGTCTATAGCGAATATCGTCTGTAACTTGCCACCCGTGCTAGAAAGCCGCCCGGGTGCCACGGCAAAGTTGTAGCCCCCGACCTCCCGTACAACTTTGCCATTTAACATTTCGTCTAAACCCTTACGGTTAACCGTCTATAGTGAATATCGTCTGTAACTTGCCGCCCGTGCTAGAAAGCCGCCCGGGTGCCACAGGAAAGTTGTAGCCCCCGACCTCCCCTACAACTTTGCCATTTAACATTTCGTCGAAACCCTTACGGTTAACCGTCTATAGCGAATATCGTCTGTAACTTGCCACCCGTGCTAGATAGCCGCCCGGGTGCCACAGGAAAGTTGTAGCCCCCGACCTCCCGTACAACTTTGCCATTTAACATTTCGTCGAAACCCTTACGGTTAACCGTCTATAGTAAATATCGTCTGTAACTTGCCGCCCGTGCTAGAAAGCCGCCCGGGTGCCACAGGAAAGTTGTAGCCCCCGACCTCCCCTACAACTTTGCCATTTAACATTTCGTCGAAACCCTTACGGTTAACCGTCTATAGCGAATATCGTCTGTAACTTGCCACCCGTGCTAGATAGCCGCCCGGGTGCCACAGGAAAGTTGTAGCCCCCGACCTCCCGTACAACTTTGCCATTTAACATTTCGTCGAAACCCTTACGGTTAACCGTCTATAATGAATATCGTCTGTAACTTGCCGCCCGTGCTAGATATCCGCCCTGGTGCCACACGGAAGTTGTAGCCCCCGACCTCCCCTACAACTTTGCCGTTTAACATTTCGTCGAAACCCTTACGGTTAACCGTCTATAGCGAATATCGTCTGTAACTTGCCACCCGTGCTAGATAGCCGCCCGGGTGCCTCAGGAAAGTTGTAGCCCCCGACCTCCTCTACAACATTGCCATTTAACATTTCGTCGAAACCCTTACGGTTAACCGTCTATAGCGAATATCGTCTGTAACTTGCCACCCGTGCTAGATAGCCGCCCGGGTGCCACAGGAAAGTTGTAGCCCCCGACCTCCCCTTCAACTTTGCCATTTAACATTTCGTCGAAACCCTTACGGTTAACCGTCTATAGTGAATATCGTCTGTAACTTGCCGCCCGTGCTAGATAGCCGCCCGGGTGCCACGGCAAAGTTGTAGCCCCCGACCTACCCTACAACTTTGCCGTTTAACATTTCGTCGAAACCCTTACGGTTAACGGTCTATAGTGAATATCGTCTGTAACTTGCCGCCCGTGCTAGATAGCCGCCCTGGTGCCACGGCAAAGTTGTAGTCCCCGACCTCCCATACAACTTTGCCATTTAACATTTCGTCGAAACCCTTACGGTTAACCGTATATAGTGAATATCGTCTGTAACTTGCCGCCCGTGCTAGATGGCCGCCCGGGTGCCACAGGAAAGTTGTAGCCCCCGACCTCCCCTGCAACTTTGCCATTTAACATTTCGTCGAAACCCTTACGGTTAACCGTCTATAGCGAATATCGTCTGTAACTTGCCGCCCGTCCTAGATAGCCGCCCGAGTTCCACAGGAAAGTTGTAGCCCCCGACCTCCCCTACAACTTTGCCATTTAACATTTCATCGAAACCCTTACGGTTAACCGTCTATAGTGAATATCGTATGTAACTTGCCGCCCGTGCTAGATAGCCGCCCGGGTGCCACGGAAAAGTCGTAGCCCCCGACCTCCCCTACAACTTCGCCATTTAACATTTCGTCGAAACCCTTACGGTTAACCGTCTATAGCGAATATCGTCTGTAACTTGCCGCCTGTGCTAGATAGCCGCCCAGGTGCCACAGGGAAGTTGTAGCCCCCGACCTCCCCTACAACTTTGCCATTTAACATTTCGTCGAAACCCTTACGGTTAACCGTCTATAGCGAATATCGTCTGTAACTTGCCGCCCGTGCTAGATAGCCGCCCGGGTGCCACAGGAAAGTTGTAGCCCCCGACCTCCCGTGGGTCTAGGTCAATACCACTCCGCAATTACCACGCCGGCCAATACCACGCCGGTCAATTCCACTCCCACAAAAATCACTCCAAACAATAACCACTCCGAACAAAAACCACGCCAGCAAATACCACTCCGTAAAATATCACTCCTGTAAATTACCACTCGGGGTAAAAACCACTCCAACAAATATCACGCCTGTATAATTCCATGTATGTAAATAGTATTTTAAGACGTAATAAGAAAGATACAATGGTACTACCAATATAAAGAAAAATTAAAAGTAATGATTTATATGTTATGGCTAATTTGATAAATTTATCGATTTAGCCGTAACATATACAAGAAATTAGATACATTATTATCCATTTGAAGATAGTAGTTCATCCATAGACTAAACAAACGAACAAACTTCCCATCTTCATTTGTTATTTTCTTTTATCTTCGTCGCATCTTGTACAATAAACTTGATCATTTTCGTTCTTATCACGTCTTGAAATATAACTTTTATATGTCGAATATAACGGCGTGAAATTTGTTGGAGTGGTTTTTACCCCGAGTGGTAATTTACAGGAGTGATATTTTACGGAGTGGTATTTGCCGGCGTGGTTTTTGTTCGGAGTGGTTGTTGTTTGGAGTGATTTTTGTTGGAGTGGAATTGACCGGCGTGGTATTGACCGGCGTGGTAATTGCGGAGTGGTATTGACCGGACACCCCTCCCGTACAACTTTGCTATTTAACATTTCGTCGAAACCCTTACGGTTAACCGTCTATAATGAATATCGTCTGTAACTTGCCGCCCGTGCTAGATAGCTGCCCGGGTGCCACAGGAAAGTTGTAGCCCCCGACCTCCTCTACAACATTGCCATTTAACATTTCGTCGAAACCCTTACGGTTAACCGTCTATAGCGAATATCGTCTGTAACTTGCCACCCGTGATAGATAGCCGCCCGAGTTCCACAGGAAAGTTGTAGCCCCCTACCTCCCCTTCAACTTTGCCATTTAACATTTCGTCGAAACCCTTACGGTTAACCGTCTATAATGAATATCGTCTGTAACTTGCCGCCCGTGCTAGATAGCCGCCCAGGTGCCACAGGGAAGTTGTAGCCCCCGACCTCCCCTACAACTTTGCCATTTAACATTTCGTCGAAACCCTTACGGTTAACCGTCTATAGCGAATATCGTCTGTAACTTGCCTCCCGTGCTAGATAGCCGCCCGGGTGCCACAGGAAAGTTGTAGCCCCCGACCTCCTCTACAACATTGCTATTTAACATTTCGTCGAAACCCTTACGGTTAACCGTCTATAGCGAATATCGTCTGTAACTTGCCACCCGTGCTAGATAGCCGCCCGGGTGCCACAGGAAAGTTGTAGCCCCCGACCTCCCCTACAACTTTGCCATTTAACATTTCGTCGAAACCCTTACGGTTAACCGTCTATAGCGAATATCGTCTGTAACTTGCCACCCGTGCTAGATAGCCGCCCGGGTGCCACAGGAAAGTTGTAGCCCCCGACCTCCCCTACAACTTTGCTATTTAACATTTCGTCGAAACACTTACGGTTAACCGTCTATAGTGAATATCGTCTGTAACTTGCCGCCCGTGCTAGATAGCCGCCCGGGTGCCACGGCAAAGTTGTAGCCCCCGACCTCCCGTACAACTTTGCTATTTAACATTTCGTCTAAACCCTTACGGTTAACCGTCTATAGTGAATATCGTCTGTAACTTGCCGCCCGTGCTAGATAGCCGCCCGGGTGCCACAGGAAAGTTGTAGCCCCCGACCTCCCCTACAACTTTGCCATTTAACATTTCGTCGAAACCCTTACGGTTAACCGTCTATAGCGAATATCGTCTGTAACTTGCCACCCGTGCTAGATAGCCGCCCGGGTGCCACAGGAAAGTTGTAGCCCCCGACCTCCCCTACAACTTTGCCATTTAACATTTCGTCGAAACCCTTACGGTTAACCGTCTATAGCGAATATCGTCTGTAACTTGCCACCCGTGCTAGATAGCCGCCCGGGTGCCACAGGAAAGTTGTAGCCCCCGACCTCCCCTACAACTTTGCTATTTAACATTTCGTCGAAACACTTACGGTTAACCGTCTATAGTGAATATCGTCTGTAACTTGCCGCCCGTGCTAGATAGCCGCCCGGGTGCCACGGCAAAGTTGTAGCCCCCGACCTCCCGTACAACTTTGCTATTTAACATTTCGTCTAAACCCTTACGGTTAACCGTCTATAGCGAATATCGTCTGTAACTTGCCACCCGTGCTAGATAGCCGCCCGGGTGCCACAGGAAAGTTGTAGCCCCCGACCTCCCGTACAACTTTGCCATTTAACATTTCGTCGAAACCCTTACGGTTAACCGTCTATAATGAATATCGTCTGTAACTTGCCGCCCGTGCTAGATAGCCGCCCAGGTGCCACAGGGAAGTTGTAGCCCCCCACCTCCCCTACAGCTTTGCCATTTAACATTTCGTCGAAACCCTTACGGTTAACCGTCTATAGCGAATATCGTCTGTAACTTGCCGCCCGTGCTAGATAGCCGCCCGGGTGCCACAGGAAAGTTGTAGCCCCCGACCTCCCGTACAACTTTGCCATTTAACATTTCGTCGAAACCCTTACGGTTAACCGTCTATAATGAATATCGTCTGTAACTTGCCGCCCGTGCTAGATAGCCGCCCGGGTGCCACAGGAAAGTTGTAGCCCCCGACCTCCTCTACAAGATTGCCATTTAACATTTCGTCGAAACCCTTACGGTTAACCGTCTATAGCGAATATCGTCTGTAACTTGCCACCCGTGCTAGATAGCCGCCCGGGTGCCACAGGAAAGTTGTAGCCCCCGACCTCCCCTGCAACTTTGCCATTTAACATTTCGTCGAAACCCTTACGGTTAACCGTCTATAGCGAATATCGTCTGTAACTTGCCACCCGTGCTAGATAGCCGCCCGGGTGCCACAGGAAAGTTGTAGCCCCCGACCTCCCCTACAACTTTGCTATTTAACATTTCGTCGAAACACTTACGGTTAACCGTCTATAGTGAATATCGTCTGTAACTTGCCGCCCGTGCTAGATAGCCGCCCGGGTGCCACAGGAAAGTTGTAGCCCCCGACCTCCCCTACAACTTTGCCATTTAACATTTCGTCGAAACCCTTACGGTTAACCGTCTATAGCGAATATCGTCTGTAACTTGCCACCCGTCAAAGATAGCCGCCCGAGTTCCACAGGAAAGTTGTAGCCCCCGACCTCCCCTACAACTTTGCCATTTAACATTTCGTCGAAACCCTTACGGTTAACCGTCTATAGTGAATATCGTCTGTAACTTGCCGCCCGTGCTAGATAGCCGCCCGGGTGCCACAGGAAAGTTGTAGCCCCCGAGCTCCTCTACAACATTGCCGTTTAACATTTCGTCGAAACCCTTACGGTTAACCGTCTATAGCGAATATCGTCTGTAACTTTCCACCCGTGCTAGATAGCCGCCCGGGTGCCACAGGAAAGTTGTAGCCCCCGACCTCCCCTACAACTTTGCCATTTAACATTTCGTCGAAACCCTTACGGTTAACCGTCTATAGCGAATATCGTCTGTAACTTGCCACCCGTGCTAGATAGCCGCCCGGGTGCCACGGGAAAGTTGTAGCCCCCGACCTGCCGTACAACTTTGCCATTTAACTTTTCGTCTAAACCCTTACGGTTAACCGTCTATAGTGAATATCGTCTGTAACTTGCCGCCCGTGCTAGATAGCCACCCGGGTGCCACAGGAAAGTTGTAGCCCCCGACCTCCCCTACAACTTTGCCATTTAACATTTCATCGAAACCCTTACGGTTAACCGTCTATAGCGAATATCGTCTGTAACTTGCCACCCGTGATAGATAGCCGCCCGAGTTCCACAGGAAAGTTGTAGCCCCCGACCTCCCCTACAACTTTGCCATTTAACATTTCGTCGAAACCCTTACGGTTAACCGTCTATAGTGAATATCGTCTGTAACTTGCCGCCCGTGCTTGATAGCCGCCCGGGTGCCACAGGAAAGTTGTAGCCCCCGACCTCCCCTACAACTTTGCCATTTAACATTTCGTCGAAACCCTTATGGTTAACCCTCTATAGTGAATAATTATTAATTTTGGACTGAAATACAAAGCCAAAGTTACCCTTCTTAACTCATGTGTTCCTGTTACAAACAGTTCATTTTCGAGTATGAAAAATTATTAATTTTGGACTGAAAAACAAAGCCAAACGTACCCTTCTTAACTCATGTGTTCCTATTACCAAAAGTTCGTTTTCGAGTGCGACAAATTATTAATTTTGGACTGAAATACAAAGCCGAAGTTACCCTTCTTAACTCATGCGTTCCTGTTACAAACAGTTAATTTTCGAGTATGAAAAATGATTAATTTTGGACTGAAATACAAAGCCAAAGTTACCCTTCTTAACTCATGTGTTCCTGTTACAAACAGTTCATTTTCGGGTATGAAAAATTATTAATTTTGGACTGAAAAACAAAGCCAAACGTACCCTTCTTAACTCATGTGTTCCTATTACCAAAAGTTCGTTTTCGAGTGCGACAAATTATTAATTTTGGACTGAAATACAAAGCCAAAGGTACCCTTCTTAACTCATGTGTTCCTGTTACAAACAGTTCATTTTCGAGTACGAAAAATTATTAATTTTGGACTGATATACAAAGCCAAAGTTACCCTTCTTAACTCATGTGTTCCTGTTACAAACAGTTCATTTTCGAGTATGAAAAATTATTAATTTTGGACTGAAAAACAAAGCCAAACGTACCCTTCTTAACTCATGTGTTCCTATTACCAAAAGTTCGTTTTCGAGTGCGACAAATTATTAATTTTGGATTGAAATACAAAGCCAAAGTTACACTTCTTAACTCATGCGTTCCTGTTACAAACAGTTAATTTTCGAGTATGAAAAATGATTAATTTTGGACTCAAATACAAAGCCAAAGTTACCCTTCTTAACTCATGTGTTCCTGTTACAAACAGTTCATTTTCGAGTATGAAAAATTATTAATTTTGGACTGAAAAACAAAGCCAAACGTACCCTTCTTAACTCATGTGTTCCTATTACCAAAAGTTCGTTTTCGAGTGCGACAAATTATTAATTTTGGACTGAAATACAAAGCCAAAGGTACCCTTCTTAACTCATGTGTTCCTGTTACAAACAGTTCATTTTCGAGTACGAAAAATTATTAATTTTGTACTGAAATACAAAGCCAAAGTTACCCTTCTTAACTCATGTGTTCCTGTTACAAACAGTTCATTTTCGAGTATGAAAAATTATTAATTTTGGACTGAAAAACAAAGCCAAACGTACCCTTCTTAACACGGTTAACCGTCTATAGTGAATATCGTCTGTAACTTGCCGCCCGTGCTAGATAGCCGCCAGGGTGCCACGGCAAGGTTGTAGCCCCCGACCTCCCCTACAACTTTGCCATTTAACATTTCGTCGAAACCCTTACGGTTAACCGTCTATAGTGAATATCGTATGTAACTTGCCGCCCGTGCTAGATAGCCGCCCGGGTGCCACGGAAAAGTCGTAGCCCCCGACCTCCCCTACAACTTCGCCATTTAACATTTCGTCGAAACCCTTACGGTTAACCGTCTATAGTGAATATCGTCTGTAACTTGCCGCCGGTGCTAGATAGCCGCCCGGGTGCCACAGGAAAGTTGTAGCCCCCGACCTCCCCTACAACTTTGCTATTTAACATTTCGTCGAAACACTTACAGTTAACCGTCTATAGTGAATATCGTCTGTAACTTGCCGCCCGTGCTAGATAGCCGCCCGGGTGCCACAGGAAAGTTGTAGCCCCCGACCTCCCGTACAACTTTGCCATTTAACATTTCGTCGAAACCCTTACGGTTAACCGTCTATAATGAGTATCGTCTGTAACTTGCCGCCCGTGCTAGATAGCCGCCCAGGTGCCACAGGAAAGTTGTAGCCCCCGACCTCCCCTACAACTTTGCCATTTAACATTTCGTCGAAACCCTTACGGTTAACCGTCTATAGCGAATATGGTCTGTAACTTGCCACCCGTGCTAGATAGCCGCCCGGGTGCCACAGGAAAGTTGTAGCCCCCGACCTCCCGTACAACTTTGCCATTTAACATTTCGTCGAAACCCTTACGGTTAACCGTCTATAATGAATATCGTCTGTAACTTGCCGCCCGTGCTAGATATCCGCCCTGGTGCCACACGGAAGTTGTAGCCCCCGACCTCCCCTACAACTTTGCCGTTTAACATTTCGTCGAAACCCTTACGGTTAACCGTCTATAGCGAATATCGTCTGTAACTTGCCGCCCGTGCTAGATAGCCGCCCGGGTGCCACAGGAAAGTTGTAGCCCCCGACCTCCCGTACAACTTTGCCATTTAACATTTCGTCGAAACCCTTACGGTTAACCGTCTATAATGAATATCGTCTGTAGCTTGCCGCCCGTGCTAGATAGCCGCCCAGGTGCCACAGGAAAGTTGTAGCCCCCGACCTCCCCTTCAACTTTGCCATTTAACATTTCGTCGATACCCTTACTGTTAACCGTCTATAGCGAATATCGTCTGTAACTTGCCACCCGTGCTAGATAGCCGCCCGGGTGCCACAGGAAAGTTGTAGCCCCCGACCTCCTCTACAACATTGCCATTTAACATTTCGTCGAAACCCTTACGGTTAACCGTCTATAGTGAATATCGTATGTAACTTGCCGCCCGTGCTAGATAGCCGCCCGGGTGCCACGGAAAAGTCGTAGCCCCCGACCTCCCCTACAACTTCGCCATTTAACATTTCGTCGAAACCCTTACGGTTAACCGTCTATAGTGAATATCGTCTGTAACTTGCCGCCTGTGCTAGATAGCCGCCCGGGTGCCACAGGAAAGTTGTAGCCCCCGACCTCCCCTACAACTTTGCTATTTAACATTTCGTCGAAACACTTACAGTTAACCGTCTATAGTGAATATCATCTGTAACTTGCCGCCCGTGCTAGATAGCCGCCCGGGTGCCACAGGAAAGTTGTAGCCCCCGACCTCCCGTACAACTTTGCCATTTAACATTTCGTCGAAACCCTTACGGTTAACCGTCTATAATGAGTATCGTCTGTAACTTGCCGCCCGTGCTAGATAGCCGCCCAGGTGCCACAGGAAAGTTGTAGCCCCCGACCTCCCCTACAACTTTGCCATTTAACATTTCGTCGAAACCCTTACGGTTAACCGTCTATAGCGAATATCGTCTGTAACTTGCCACCCGTGCTAGATAGCCGCCCGGGTGCCACAGGAAAGTTGTAGCCCCCGACCTCCCGTACAACTTTGCCATTTAACATTTCGTCGAAACCCTTACGGTTAACCGTCTATAATGAATATCGTCTGTAACTTGCCGCCCGTGCTAGATATCCGCCCTGGTGCCACACGGAAGTTGTAGCCCCCGACCTCCCCTACAACTTTGCCGTTTAACATTTCGTCGAAACCCTTACGGTTAACCGTCTATAGCGAATATCGTCTGTAACTTGCCGCCCGTGCTAGATAGCCGCCCGGGTGCCACAGGAAAGTTGTAGCCCCCGACCTCCCGTACAACTTTGCCATTTAACATTTCGTCGAAACCCTTACGGTTAACCGTCTATAATGAATATCGTCTGTAGCTTGCCGCCCGTGCTAGATAGCCGCCCAGGTGCCACAGGAAAGTTGTAGCCCCCGACCTCCCCTACAACTTTGCCATTTAACATTTCGTCGATACCCTTACTGTTAACCGTCTATAGCGAATATCGTCTGTAACTTGCCACCCGTGCTAGATAGCCGCCCGGGTGCCACAGGAAAGTTGTAGCCCCCGACCTCCTCTACAACATTGCCATTTAACATTTCGTCGAAACCCTTACGGTTAACCGTCTATAGTGAATATCGTATGTAACTTGCCGCCCGTGCTAGATAGCCGCCCGGGTGCCACGGAAAAGTCGTAGCCCCCGACCTCCCCTACAACTTCGCCATTTAACATTTCGTCGAAACCCTTACGGTTAACCGTCTATAGTGAATATCGTCTGTAACTTGCCGCCTGTGCTAGATAGCCGCCCGGGTGCCACAGGAAAGTTGTAGCCCCCGACCTCCCCTACAACTTTGCTATTTAACATTTCGTCGAAACACTTACAGTTAACCGTCTATAGTGAATATCATCTGTAACTTGCCGCCCGTGCTAGATAGCCGCCCGGGTGCCACAGGAAAGTTGTAGCCCCCGACCTCCCGTACAACTTTGCCATTTAACATTTCGTCGAAACCCTTACGGTTAACCGTCTATAATGAGTATCGTCTGTAACTTGCCGCCCGTGCTAGATAGCCGCCCAGGTGCCACAGGAAAGTTGTAGCCCCCGACCTCCCCTACAACTTTGCCATTTAACATTTCGTCGAAACCCTTACGGTTAACCGTCTATAGCGAATATCGTCTGTAACTTGCCACCCGTGCTAGATAGCCGCCCGGGTGCCACAGGAAAGTTGTAGCCCCCGACCTCCCGTACAACTTTGCCATTTAACATTTCGTCGAAACCCTTACGGTTAACCGTCTATAATGAATATCGTCTGTAACTTGCCGCCCGTGCTAGATATCCGCCCTGGTGCCACACGGAAGTTGTAGCCCCCGACCTCCCCTACAACTTTGCCGTTTAACATTTCGTCGAAACCCTTACGGTTAACCGTCTATAGCGAATATCGTCTGTAACTTGCCGCCCGTGCTAGATAGCCGCCCGGGTGCCACAGGAAAGTTGTAGCCCCCGACCTCCCGTACAACTTTGCCATTTAACATTTCGTCGAAACCCTTACGGTTAACCGTCTATAATGAATATCGTCTGTAGCTTGCCGCCCGTGCTAGATAGCCGCCCAGGTGCCACAGGAAAGTTGTAGCCCCCGACCTCCCCTACAACTTTGCCATTTAACATTTCGTCGAAACCCTTACTGTTAACCGTCTATAGCGAATATCGTCTGTAACTTGCCACCCGTGCTAGATAGCCGCCCGGGTGCCACAGGAAAGTTGTAGCCCCCGACCTCCTCTACAACATTGCCATTTAACATTTCGTCGAAACCCTTACGGTTAACCGTCTATAGCGAATATCGTCTGTAACTTGCCACCCGTGCTAGATAGCCGCCCGGGTGCCACAGGAAAGTTGTAGCCCCCGACCTCCCCTTCAACTTTGCCATTTAACATTTCGTCGAAACCCTTACGGTTAACCGTCTATAGTGAATATCGTCTGTAACTTGCCGCCCGTGCTAGATAGCCGCCCGGGTGCCACGGCAAAGTTGTAGCCCCCGACCTCCCGTACAACTTTGCCATTTAACATTTCGTCTAAACCCTTACGGTTAACCGTCTATAGTGAATATCGTCTGTAACTTGCCGCCCGTGCTAGAAAGCCGCCCGGGTGCCACAGGAAAGTTGTAGCCCCCGACCTCCCCTACAACTTTGCCATTTAACATTTCGTCGAAACCCTTACGGTTAACCGTCTATAGCGAATATCGTCTGTAACTTGCCACCCGTGCTAGATAGCCGCCCGGGTGCCACAGGAAAGTTGTAGCCCCCGACCTCCCGTACAACTTTGCCATTTAACATTTCGTCGAAACCCTTACGGTTAACCGTCTATAGTAAATATCGTCTGTAACTTGCCGCCCGTGCTAGAAAGCCGCCCGGGTGCCACAGGAAAGTTGTAGCCCCCGACCTCCCCTACAACTTTGCCATTTAACATTTCGTCGAAACCCTTACGGTTAACCGTCTATAGCGAATATCGTCTGTAACTTGCCACCCGTGCTAGATAGCCGCCCGGGTGCCACAGGAAAGTTGTAGCCCCCGACCTCCCGTACAACTTTGCCATTTAACATTTCGTCGAAACCCTTACGGTTAACCGTCTATAATGAATATCGTCTGTAACTTGCCGCCCGTGCTAGATATCCGCCCTGGTGCCACACGGAAGTTGTAGCCCCCGACCTCCCCTACAACTTTGCCGTTTAACATTTCGTCGAAACCCTTACGGTTAACCGTCTATAGCGAATATCGTCTGTAACTTGCCACCCGTGCTAGATAGCCGCACGGGTGCCTCAGGAAAGTTGTAGCCCCCGACCTCCTCTACAACATTGCCATTTAACATTTCGTCGAAACCCTTACGGTTAACCGTATATAGCGAATATCGTCTGTAACTTGCCACCCGTGCTAGATAGCCGCCCGGGTGCCACAGGAAAGTTGTAGCCCCCGACCTCCCCTTCAACTTTGCCATTTAACATTTCGTCGAAACCCTTACGGTTAACCGTCTATAGTGAATATCGTCTGTAACTTGCCGCCCGTGCTAGATAGCCGCCCGGGTGCCACGGCAAAGTTGTAGCCCCCGACCTACCCTACAACTTTGCCGTTTAACATTTCGTCGAAACCCTTACGGTTAACGGTCTATAGTGAATATCGTCTGTAACTTGCCGCCCGTGCTAGATAGCCGCCCTGGTGCCACGGCAAAGTTGTAGTCCCCGACCTCCCATACAACTTTGCCATTTAACATTTCGTCGAAACCCTTACGGTTAACCGTATATAGTGAATATTGTCTGTAACTTGCCGCCCGTGCTAGATGGCCGCCCGGGTGCCACAGGAAAGTTGTAGCCCCCGACCTCCCCTGCAACTTTGCCATTTAACATTTCGTCGAAACCCTTACGGTTAACCGTCTATAGCGAATATCGTCTGTAACTTGCCGCCCGTCCTAGATAGCCGCCCGAGTTCCACAGGAAAGTTGTAGCCCCCGACCTCCCCTACAACTTTGCCATTTAACATTTCATCGAAACCCTTACGGTTAACCGTCTATAGTGAATATCGTATGTAACTTGCCGCCCGTGCTAGATAGCCGCCCGGGTGCCACGGAAAAGTCGTAGCCCCCGACCTCCCCTACAACTTCGCCATTTAACATTTCGTCGAAACCCTTACGGTTAACCGTCTATAGCGAATATCGTCTGTAACTTGCCGCCCGTGCTAGATAGCCGCCCAGGTGCCACAGGGAAGTTGTAGCCCCCGACCTCCCCTACAACTTTGCCATTTAACATTTCGTCGAAACCCTTACGGTTAACCGTCTATAGCGAATATTGTCTGTAACTTGCCGCCCGTGCTAGATAGCCGCCCGGGTGCCACAGGAAAGTTGTAGCCCCCGACCTCCCGTACAACTTTGCTATTTAACATTTCGTCGAAACCCTTACGGTTAACCGTCTATAATGAATATCGTCTGTAACTTGCCGCCCGTGCTAGATAGCTGCCCGGGTGCCACAGGAAAGTTGTAGCCCCCGACCTCCTCTACAACATTGCCATTTAACATTTCGTCGAAACCCTTACGGTTAACCGTCTATAGCGAATATCGTCTGTAACTTGCCACCCGTGATAGATAGCCGCCCGAGTTCCACAGGAAAGTTGTAGCCCCCGACCTCCCCTACAACTTTGCCATTTAACATTTCGTCGAAACCCTTACGGTTAACCGTCTATAATGAATATCGTCTGTAACTTGCCGCCCGTGCTAGATAGCCGCCCAGGTGCCACAGGGAAGTTGTAGCCCCCGACCTCCCCTACAACTTTGCCATTTAACATTTCGTCGAAACCCTTACGGTTAACCGTCTATAGCGAATATCGTCTGTAACTTGCCTCCCGTGCTAGATAGCCGCCCGGGTGCCACAGGAAAGTTGTAGCCCCCGACCTCCTCTACAACATTGCTATTTAACATTTCGTCGAAACCCTTACGGTTAACCGTCTATAGCGAATATCGTCTGTAACTTGCCACCCGTGCTAGATAGCCGCCCGGGTGCCACAGGAAAGTTGTAGCCCCCGACCTCCCCTACAACTTTGCCATTTAACATTTCGTCGAAACCCTTACGGTTAACCGTCTATAGCGAATATCGTCTGTAACTTGCCACCCGTGCTAGATAGCCGCCCGGGTGCCACAGGAAAGTTGTAGCCCCCGACCTCCCCTACAACTTTGCTATTTAACATTTCGTCGAAACACTTACGGTTAACCGTCTATAGTGAATATCGTCTGTAACTTGCCGCCCGTGCTAGATAGCCGCCCGGGTGCCACGGCAAAGTTGTAGCCCCCGACCTCCCGTACAACTTTGCTATTTAACATTTCGTCTAAACCCTTACGGTTAACCGTCTATAGTGAATATCGTCTGTAACTTGCCGCCCGTGCTAGATAGCCGCCCGGGTGCCACAGGAAAGTTGTAGCCCCCGACCTCCCCTTCAACTTTGCCATTTAACATTTCGTCGAAACCCTTACGGTTAACCGTCTATAGCGAATATCGTCTGTAACTTGCCACCCGTGCTAGATAGCCGCCCGGGTGCCACAGGAAAGTTGTAGCCCCCGACCTCCCCTACAACTTTGCCATTTAACATTTCGTCGAAACCCTTACGGTTAACCGTCTATAGCGAATATCGTCTGTAACTTGCCACCCGTGCTAGATAGCCGCCCGGGTGCCACAGGAAAGTTGTAGCCCCCGACCTCCCCTACAACTTTGCTATTTAACATTTCGTCGAAACACTTACGGTTAACCGTCTATAGTGAATATCGTCTGTAACTTGCCGCCCGTGCTAGATAGCCGCCCGGGTGCCACGGCAAAGTTGTAGCCCCCGACCTCCCGTACAACTTTGCTATTTAACATTTCGTCTAAACCCTTACGGTTAACCGTCTATAGCGAATATCGTCTGTAACTTGCCACCCGTGCTAGATAGCCGCCCGGGTGCCACAGGAAAGTTGTAGCCCCCGACCTCCCGTACAACTTTGCCATTTAACATTTCGTCGAAACCCTTACGGTTAACCGTCTATAATGAATATCGTCTGTAACTTGCCGCCCGTGCTAGATAGCCGCCCAGGTGCCACAGGGAAGTTGTAGCCCCCCACCTCCCCTACAGCTTTGCCATTTAACATTTCGTCGAAACCCTTACGGTTAACCGTCTATAGCGAATATCGTCTGTAACTTGCCGCCCGTGCTAGATAGCCGCCCGGGTGCCACAGGAAAGTTGTAGCCCCCGACCTCCCGTACAACTTTGCCATTTAACATTTCGTCGAAACCCTTACGGTTAACCGTCTATAATGAATATCGTCTGTAACTTGCCGCCCGTGCTAGATAGCCGCCCGGGTGCCACAGGAAAGTTGTAGCCCCCGACCTCCTCTACAAGATTGCCATTTAACATTTCGTCGAAACCCTTACGGTTAACCGTCTATAGCGAATATCGTCTGTAACTTGCCACCCGTGCTAGATAGCCGCCCGGGTGCCACAGGAAAGTTGTAGCCCCCGACCTCCCCTGCAACTTTGCCATTTAACATTTCGTCGAAACCCTTACGGTTAACCGTCTATAGCGAATATCGTCTGTAACTTGCCACCCGTGCTAGATAGCCGCCCGGGTGCCACAGGAAAGTTGTAGCCCCCGACCTCCCCTACAACTTTGCTATTTAACATTTCGTCGAAACACTTACGGTTAACCGTCTATAGTGAATATCGTCTGTAACTTGCCGCCCGTGCTAGATAGCCGCCCGGGTGCCACAGGAAAGTTGTAGCCCCCGACCTCCCCTACAACTTTGCCATTTAACATTTCGTCGAAACCCTTACGGTTAACCGTCTATAGCGAATATCGTCTGTAACTTGCCACCCGTCAAAGATAGCCGCCCGAGTTCCACAGGAAAGTTGTAGCCCCCGACCTCCCCTACAACTTTGCCATTTAACATTTCGTCGAAACCCTTACGGTTAACCGTCTATAGTGAATATCGTCTGTAACTTGCCGCCCGTGCTAGATAGCCGCCCGGGTGCCACAGGAAAGTTGTAGCCCCCGAGCTCCTCTACAACATTGCCGTTTAACATTTCGTCGAAACCCTTACGGTTAACCGTCTATAGCGAATATCGTCTGTAACTTTCCACCCGTGCTAGATAGCCGCCCGGGTGCCACAGGAAAGTTGTAGCCCCCGACCTCCCCTACAACTTTGCCATTTAACATTTCGTCGAAACCCTTACGGTTAACCGTCTATAGCGAATATCGTCTGTAACTTGCCACCCGTGCTAGATAGCCGCCCGGGTGCCACGGCAAAGTTGTAGCCCCCGACCTGCCGTACAACTTTGCCATTTAACTTTTCGTCTAAACCCTTACGGTTAACCGTCTATAGTGAATATCGTCTGTAACTTGCCGCCCGTGCTAGATAGCCACCCGGGTGCCACAGGAAAGTTGTAGCCCCCGACCTCCCCTACAACTTTGCCATTTAACATTTCATCGAAACCCTTACGGTTAACCGTCTATAGCGAATATCGTCTGTAACTTGCCACCCGTGATAGATAGCCGCCCGAGTTCCACAGGAAAGTTGTAGCCCCCGACCTCCCCTACAACTTTGCCATTTAACATTTCGTCGAAACCCTTACGGTTAACCGTCTATAGTGAATATCGTCTGTAACTTGCCGCCCGTGCTTGATAGCCGCCCGGGTGCCACAGGAAAGTTGTAGCCCCCGACCTCCCCTACAACTTTGCCATTTAACATTTCGTCGAAACCCTTATGGTTAACCCTCTATAGTGAATAATTATTAATTTTGGACTGAAATACAAAGCCAAAGTTACCCTTCTTAACTCATGTGTTCCTGTTACAAACAGTTCATTTTCGAGTATGAAAAATTATTAATTTTGGACTGAAAAACAAAGCCAAACGTACCCTTCTTAACTCATGTGTTCCTATTACCAAAAGTTCGTTTTCGAGTGCGACAAATTATTAATTTTGGACTGAAATACAAAGCCGAAGTTACCCTTCTTAACTCATGCGTTCCTGTTACAAACAGTTAATTTTCGAGTATGAAAAATGATTAATTTTGGACTGAAATACAAAGCCAAAGTTACCCTTCTTAACTCATGTGTTCCTGTTACAAACAGTTCATTTTCGGGTATGAAAAATTATTAATTTTGGACTGAAAAACAAAGCCAAACGTACCCTTCTTAACTCATGTGTTCCTATTACCAAAAGTTCGTTTTCGAGTGCGACAAATTATTAATTTTGGACTGAAATACAAAGCCAAAGGTACCCTTCTTAACTCATGTGTTCCTGTTACAAACAGTTCATTTTCGAGTACGAAAAATTATTAATTTTGGACTGAAATACAAAGCCAAAGTTACCCTTCTTAACTCATGTGTTCCTGTTACAAACAGTTCATTTTCGAGTATGAAAAATTATTAATTTTGGACTGAAAAACAAAGCCAAACGTACCCTTCTTAACTCATGTGTTCCTATTACCAAAAGTTCGTTTTCGAGTGCGACAAATTATTAATTTTGGATTGAAATACAAAGCCAAAGTTACACTTCTTAACTCATGCGTTCCTGTTACAAACAGTTAATTTTCGAGTATGAAAAATGATTAATTTTGGACTCAAATACAAAGCCAAAGTTACCCTTCTTAACTCATGTGTTCCTGTTACAAACAGTTCATTTTCGAGTATGAAAAATTATTAATTTTGGACTGAAAAACAAAGCCAAACGTACCCTTCTTAACTCATGTGTTCCTATTACCAAAAGTTCGTTTTCGAGTGCGACAAATTATTAATTTTGGACTGAAATACAAAGCCAAAGGTACCCTTCTTAACTCATGTGTTCCTGTTACAAACAGTTCATTTTCGAGTACGAAAAATTATTAATTTTGTACTGAAATACAAAGCCAAAGTTACCCTTCTTAACTCATGTGTTCCTGTTACAAACAGTTCATTTTCGAGTATGAAAAATTATTAATTTTGGACTGAAAAACAAAGCCAAACGTACCCTTCTTAACACGGTTAACCGTCTATAGTGAATATCGTCTGTAACTTGCCGCCCGTGCTAGATAGCCGCCAGGGTGCCACGGCAAGGTTGTAGCCCCCGACCTCCCCTACAACTTTGCCATTTAACATTTCGTCGAAACCCTTACGGTTAACCGTCTATAGTGAATATCGTATGTAACTTGCCGCCCGTGCTAGATAGCCGCCCGGGTGCCACGGAAAAGTCGTAGCCCCCGACCTCCCCTACAACTTCGCCATTTAACATTTCGTCGAAACCCTTACGGTTAACCGTCTATAGTGAATATCGTCTGTAACTTGCCGCCGGTGCTAGATAGCCGCCCGGGTGCCACAGGAAAGTTGTAGCCCCCGACCTCCCCTACAACTTTGCTATTTAACATTTCGTCGAAACACTTACAGTTAACCGTCTATAGTGAATATCGTCTGTAACTTGCCGCCCGTGCTAGATAGCCGCCCGGGTGCCACAGGAAAGTTGTAGCCCCCGACCTCCCGTACAACTTTGCCATTTAACATTTCGTCGAAACCCTTACGGTTAACCGTCTATAATGAGTATCGTCTGTAACTTGCCGCCCGTGCTAGATAGCCGCCCAGGTGCCACAGGAAAGTTGTAGCCCCCGACCTCCCGTACAACTTTGCCATTTAACATTTCGTCGAAACCCTTACGGTTAACCGTCTATAATGAATATCGTCTGTAACTTGCCGCCCGTGCTAGATATCCGCCCTGGTGCCACACGGAAGTTGTAGCCCCCGACCTCCCCTACAACTTTGCCGTTTAACATTTCGTCGAAACCCTTACGGTTAACCGTCTATAGCGAATATCGTCTGTAACTTGCCGCCCGTGCTAGATAGCCGCCCGGGTGCCACAGGAAAGTTGTAGCCCCCGACCTCCCGTACAACTTTGCCATTTAACATTTCGTCGAAACCCTTACGGTTAACCGTCTATAATGAATATCGTCTGTAGCTTGCCGCCCGTGCTAGATAGCCGCCCAGGTGCCACAGGAAAGTTGTAGCCCCCGACCTCCCCTACAACTTTGCCATTTAACATTTCGTCGATACCCTTACTGTTAACCGTCTATAGCGAATATCGTCTGTAACTTGCCACCCGTGCTAGATAGCCGCCCGGGTGCCACAGGAAAGTTGTAGCCCCCGACCTCCTCTACAACATTGCCATTTAACATTTCGTCGAAACCCTTACGGTTAACCGTCTATAGCGAATATCGTCTGTAACTTGCCACCCGTGCTAGATAGCCGCCCGGGTGCCACAGGAAAGTTGTAGCCCCCGACCTCCCCTTCAACTTTGCCATTTAACATTTCGTCGAAACCCTTACGGTTAACCGTCTATAGTGAATATCGTCTGTAACTTGCCGCCCGTGCTAGAAAGCCGCCCGGGTGCCACGGCAAAGTTGTAGCCCCCGACCTCCCGTACAACTTTGCCATTTAACATTTCGTCTAAACCCTTACGGTTAACCGTCTATAGTGAATATCGTCTGTAACTTGCCGCCCGTGCTAGAAAGCCGCCCGGGTGCCACAGGAAAGTTGTAGCCCCCGACCTCCCCTACAACTTTGCCATTTAACATTTCGTCGAAACCCTTACGGTTAACCGTCTATAGCGAATATCGTCTGTAACTTGCCACCCGTGCTAGATAACCGCCCGGGTGCCACAGGAAAGTTGTAGCCCCCGACCTCCCCTTCAACTTTGCCATTTAACATTTCGTCGAAACCCTTACGGTTAACCGTCTATAGTGAATATCGTCTGTAACTTGCCGCCCGTGCTAGATAGCCGCCCGGGTGCCACAGGAAAGTTGTAGCCCCCGACCTCCCCTACAACTTTGCCATTTAACATTTCGTCGAAACCCTTACGGTTAACCGTCTATAGCGAATATCGTCTGTAACTTGCCACCCGTCAAAGATAGCCGCCCGAGTTCCACAGGAAAGTTGTAGCCCCCGACCTCCCCTACAACTTTGCCATTTAACATTTCGTCGAAACCCTTACGGTTAACCGTCTATAGTGAATATCGTCTGTAACTTGCCGCCCGTGCTAGATAGCCGCCCGGGTGCCACAGGAAAGTTGTAGCCCCCGACCTCCTCTTCAAACATTGCCATTTAACATTTCGTCGAAACCCTTACGGTTAACCGTCTATAGCGAATATCGTCTGTAACTTTCCACCCGTGCTAGATAGCCGCCCGGGTGCCACAGGAAAGTTGTAGCCCCCGACCTCCCCTACAACTTTGCCATTTAACATTTCGTCGAAACCCTTACGGTTAACCGTCTATAGCGAATATCGTCTGTAACTTGCCACCCGTGCTAGATAGCCGCCCGGGTGCCACGGCAAAGTTGTAGCCCCCGACCTGCCGTACAACTTTGCCATTTAACTTTTCGTCTAAACCCTTACGGTTAACCGTCTATAGTGAATATCGTCTGTAACTTGCCGCCCGTGCTAGATAGCCACCCGGGTGCCACAGGAAAGTTGTAGCCCCCGACCTCCCCTACAACTTTGCCATTTAACATTTCATCGAAACCCTTACGGTTAACCGTCTATAGCGAATATCGTCTGTAACTTGCCACCCGTGATAGATAGCCGCCCGAGTTCCACAGGAAAGTTGTAGCCCCCGACCTCCCCTACAACTTTGCCATTTAACATTTCGTCGAAACCCTTACGGTTAACCGTCTATAGTGAATATCGTCTGTAACTTGCCGCCCGTGCTTGATAGCCGCCCGGGTGCCACAGGAAAGTTGTAGCCCCCGACCTCCCCTACAACTTTGCCATTTAACATTTCGTCTAAACCCTTACGGTTAACCGTCTATAGTGAATATCGTCTGTAACTTGCCGCCCGTGCTAGATAGCCGCCCGGGTGCCACAGGAAACTCCCCCGACCTCCCCTACAACTTTGCCATTTAACATTTCGTCGAAACCTTTACGGTTAACCGTCTATAGCGAATATCGTCTGTAACTTGCCACCCGTGCTAGATAGCCGCCCGGGTGCCACAGGAAAGTTGTAGCCCCCGACCTCCCCTACAACTTTGCCATTTAACATTTCGTCGAAACCCTTATGGTTAACCCTCTATAGTGAATAATTATTAATTTTGGACTGAAATACAAAGCCAAAGTTACCCTTCTTAACTCATGTGTTCCTGTTACAAACAGTTCATTTTCGAGTATGAAAAATTATTAATTTTGGACTGAAAAACAAAGCCAAACGTACCCTTCTTAACTCATGTGTTCCTATTACCAAAAGTTCGTTTTCGAGTGCGACAAATTATTAATTTTGGACTGAAATACAAAGCCAAAGGTACCCTTCTTAACTCATGTGTTCCTGTTACAAACAGTTCATTTTCGAGTACGAAAAATTATTAATTTTGGACTGAAATACAAAGCCAAAGTTACCCTTCTTAACTCATGTGTTCCTGTTACAAACAGTTCATTTTCGAGTATGAAAAATTATTAATTTTGGACTGAAAAACAAAGCCAAACGTACCCTTCTTAACTCATGTGTTCCTATTACCAAAAGTTCGTTTTCGAGTGCGACAAATTATTAATTTTGGATTGAAATACAAAGCCAAAGTTACACTTCTTAACTCATGCGTTCCTGTTACAAACAGTTAATTTTCGAGTATGAAAAATGATTAATTTTGGACTCAAATACAAAGCCAAAGTTACCCTTCTTAACTCATGTGTTCCTGTTACAAACAGTTCATTTTCGAGTATGAAAAATTATTAATTTTGGACTGAAAAACAAAGCCAAACGTACCCTTCTTAACTCATGTGTTCCTATTACCAAAAGTTCGTTTTCGAGTGCGACAAATTATTAATTTTGGACTGAAATACAAAGCCAAAGGTACCCTTCTTAACTCATGTGTTCCTGTTACAAACAGTTCATTTTCGAGTACGAAAAATTATTAATTTTGTACTGAAATACAAAGCCAAAGTTACCCTTCTTAACTCATGTGTTCCTGTTACAAACAGTTCATTTTCGAGTATGAAAAATTATTAATTTTGGACTGAAAAACAAAGCCAAACGTACCCTTCTTAACACGGTTAACCGTCTATAGTGAATATCGTCTGTAACTTGCCGCCCGTGCTAGATAGCCGCCAGGGTGCCACGGCAAGGTTGTAGCCCCCGACCTCCCCTACAACTTTGCCATTTAACATTTCGTCGAAACCCTTACGGTTAACCGTCTATAGTGAATATCGTATGTAACTTGCCGCCCGTGCTAGATAGCCGCCCGGGTGCCACGGAAAAGTCGTAGCCCCCGACCTCCCCTACAACTTCGCCATTTAACATTTCGTCGAAACCCTTACGGTTAACCGTCTATAGTGAATATCGTCTGTAACTTGCCGCCTGTGCTAGATAGCCGCCCGGGTGCCACAGGAAAGTTGTAGCCCCCGACCTCCCCTACAACTTTGCTATTTAACATTTCGTCGAAACACTTACAGTTAACCGTCTATAGTGAATATCGTCTGTAACTTTCCGCCCGTGCTAGATAGCCGCCCGGGTGCCACAGGAAAGTTGTAGCCCCCGACCTCCCGTACAACTTTGCCATTTAACATTTCGTCGAAACCCTTACGGTTAACCGTCTATAATGAGTATCGTCTGTAACTTGCCGCCCGTGCTAGATAGCCGCCCAGGTGCCACAGGAAAGTTGTAGCCCCCGACCTCCCCTACAACTTTGCCATTTAACATTTCGTCGAAACCCTTACGGTTAACCGTCTATAGCGAATATCGTCTGTAACTTGCCACCCGTGCTAGATAGCCGCCCGGGTGCCACAGGAAAGTTGTAGCCCCCGACCTCCCGTACAACTTTGCCATTTAACATTTCGTCGAAACCCTTACGGTTAACCGTCTATAATGAATATCGTCTGTAACTTGCCGCCCGTGCTAGATATCCGCCCTGGTGCCACAGGAAAGTTGTAGCCCCCGACCTCCCCTACAACTTTGCCATTTAACATTTCGTCGAAACCCTTACGGTTAACCGTCTATAGCGAATATCGTCTGTAACTTGCCACCCGTGCTAGATAGCCGCCCGGGTGCCACAGGAAAGTTGTAGCCCCCGACCTCCCCTACAACTTTGCCATTTAACATTTCGTCGAAACCCTTATGGTTAACCCTCTATAGTGAATAATTATTAATTTTGGACTGAAATACAAAGCCAAAGTTACCCTTCTTAACTCATGTGTTCCTGTTACAAACAGTTCATTTTCGAGTATGAAAAATTATTAATTTTGGACTGAAAAACAAAGCCAAACGTACCCTTCTTAACTCATGTGTTCCTATTACCAAAAGTTCGTTTTCGAGTGCGACAAATTATTAATTTTGGACTGAAATACAAAGCCAAAGGTACCCTTCTTAACTCATGTGTTCCTGTTACAAACAGTTAATTTTCGAGTATGAAAAATGATTAATTTTGGACTCAAATACAAAGCCAAAGTTACCCTTCTTAACTCATGTGTTCCTGTTACAAACAGTTCATTTTCGAGTATGAAAAATTATTAATTTTGGACTGAAAAACAAAGCCAAACGTACCCTTCTTAACTCATGTGTTCCTATTATCAAAAGTTCGTTTTCGAGTGCGACAAATTATTAATTTTGGACTGAAATACAAAGCCAAAGGTACCCTTCTTAACTCATGTGTTCCTGTTACAAACAGTTCATTTTCGAGTACGAAAAATTATTAATTTTGTACTGAAATACAAAGCCAAAGTTACCCTTCTTAACTCATGTGTTCCTGTTACAAACAGTTCATTTTCGAGTATGAAAAATTATTAATTTTGGACTGAAAAACAAAGCCAAACGTACCCTTCTTAACACGGTTAACCGTCTATAGTGAATATCGTCTGTAACTTGCCGCCCGTGCTAGATAGCCGCCCGGGTGCCACGGCAAGGTTGTAGCCCCCGACCTCCCCTACAACTTTGCCATTTAACATTTCGTCGAAACCCTTACGGTTAACCGTCTATAGTGAATATCGTATGTAACTTGCCGCCCGTGCTAGATAGCCGCCCGGGTGCCACGGAAAAGTCGTAGCCCCCGACCTCCCCTACAACTTCGCCATTTAACATTTCGTCGAAACCCTTACGGTTAACCGTCTATAGTGAATATCGTCTGTAACTTGCCGCCTGTGCTAGATAGCCGCCCGGGTGCCACAGGAAAGTTGTAGCCCCCGACCTCCCCTACAACTTTGCTATTTAACATTTCGTCGAAACACTTACAGTTAACCGTCTATAGTGAATATCGTCTGTAACTTGCCGCCCGTGCTAGATAGCCGCCCAGGTGCCACAGGAAAGTTGTAGCCCCCGACCTCCCGTACAACTTTGCCATTTAACATTTCGTCGAAACCCTTACGGTTAACCGTCTATAATGAGTATCGTCTGTAACTTGCCGCCCGTGCTAGATAGCCGCCCAGGTGCCACAGGAAAGTTGTAGCCCCCGACCTCCCCTACAACTTTGCCATTTAACATTTCGTCGAAACCCTTACGGTTAACCGTCTATAGCGAATATCGTCTGTAACTTGCCACCCGTGCTAGATAGCCGCCCGGGTGCCACAGGAAAGTTGTAGCCCCCGACCTCCCGTACAACTTTGCCATTTAACATTTCGTCGAAACCCTTACGGTTAACCGTCTATAATGAATATCGTCTGTAACTTGCCGCCCGTGCTAGATATCCGCCCTGGTGCCACACGGAAGTTGTAGCCCCCGACCTCCCCTACAACTTTGCCGTTTAACATTTCGTCGAAACCCTTACGGTTAACCGTCTATAGCGAATATCGTCTGTAACTTGCCGCCCGTGCTAGATAGCCGCCCGGGTGCCACAGGAAAGTTGTAGCCCCCGACCTCCCGTACAACTTTGCCATTTAACATTTCGTCGAAACCCTTACGGTTAACCGTCTATAATGAATATCGTCTGTAGCTTGCCGCCCGTGCTAGATAGCCGCCCAGGTGCCACAGGAAAGTTGTAGCCCCCGACCTCCCCTACAACTTTACCATTTAACATTTCGTCGAAACCCTTACTGTTAACCGTCTATAGCGAATATCGTCTGTAACTTGCCACCCGTGCTAGATAGCCGCCCGGGTGCCACAGGAAAGTTGTAGCCCCCGACCTCCTCTACAACATTGCCATTTAACATTTCGTCGAAACCCTTACGGTTAACCGTCTATAGCGAATATCGTCTGTAACTTGCCACCCGTGCTAGATAGCCGCCCGGGTGCCACAGGAAAGTTGTAGCCCCCGACCTCCCCTTCAACTTTGCCATTTAACATTTCGTCGAAACCCTTACGGTTAACCGTCTATAGTGAATATCGTCTGTAACTTGCCGCCCGTGCTAGATAGCCGCCCGGGTGCCACGGCAAAGTTGTAGCCCCCGACCTCCCGTACAACTTTGCCATTTAACATTTCGTCTAAACCCTTACGGTTAACCGTCTATAGTGAATATCGTCTGTAACTTGCCGCCCGTGCTAGAAAGCCGCCCGGGTGCCACAGGAAAGTTGTAGCCCCCGACCTCCCCTACAACTTTGCCATTTAACATTTCGTCGAAACCCTTACGGTTAACCGTCTATAGCGAATATCGTCTGTAACTTGCCACCCGTGCTAGATAGCCGCCCGGGTACCACAGGAAAGTTGTAGCCCCCGACCTCCCGTACAACTTTGCCATTTAACATTTCGTCGAAACCCTTACGGTTAACCGTCTATAGTGAATATCGTCTGTAACTTGCCGCCCGTGCTAGAAAGCCGCCCGGGTGCCACAGGAAAGTTTTAGCCCCCGACCTCCCCTACAACTTTGCCATTTAACATTTCGTCGAAACCCTTACGGTTAACCGTCTATAGCGAATATCGTCTGTAACTTGCCACCCGTGCTAGATAGCCGCCCGGGTGCCACAGGAAAGTTGTAGCCCCCGACCTCCCGTACAACTTTGCCATTTAACATTTCGTCGAAACCCTTACGGTTAACCGTCTATAATGAATATCGTCTGTAACTTGCCGCCCGTGCTAGATATCCGCCCTGGTGCCACACGGAAGTTGTAGCCCCCGACCTCCCCTACAACTTTGCCGTTTAACATTTCGTCGAAACCCTTACGGTTAACCGTCTATAGCGAATATCGTCTGTAACTTGCCACCCGTGCTAGATAGCCGCCCGGGTGCCACAGGAAAGTTGTAGCCCCCGACCTCCTCTACAACATTGCCATTTAACATTTCGTCGAAACCCTTACGGTTAACCGTCTATAGCGAATATCGTCTGTAACTTGCCACCCGTGCTAGATAGCCGCCCGGGTGCCACAGGAAAGTTGTAGCCCCCGACCGCCCCTTCAACTTTGCCATTTAACATTTCGTCGAAACCCTTACGGTTAACCGTCTATAGTGAATATCGTCTGTAACTTGCCGCCCGTGCTAGATAGCCGCCCGGGTGCCACGGCAAAGTTGTAGCCCCCGACCTACCCTACAACTTTGCCGTTTAACATTTCGTCGAAACCCTTACGGTTAACGGTCTATAGTGAATATCGTCTGTAACTTGCCGCCCGTGCTAGATAGCCGCCCGGGTGCCACGGCAAGGTTGTAGCCCCCGACCTCCCCTACAACTTTGCCATTTAACATTTCGTCGAAACCCTTACGGTTAACCGTCTATAGTGAATATCGTATGTAACTTGCCGCCCGTGCTAGATAGCCGCCCGGGTGCCACGGAAAAGTCGTAGCCCCCGACCTCCCCTACAACTTCGCCATTTAACATTTCGTCGAAACCCTTACGGTTAACCGTCTATAGTGAATATCGCATGTAACTTTCCGCCCGTGCTAGATAGCCGCCCGGGTGCCACGGAAAAGTCGTAGCCCCCGACCTCCCCTACAACTTCGCCATTTAACATTTCGTCGAAACCCTTACGGTTAACCGTCTATAGTGAATATCGTCTGTAACTTGCCGCCTGTGCTAGAAAGCCGCCCGGGTGCCACAGGAAAGTTGTAGCCCCCGACCTCCTCTACAACATTGCCGTTTAACATTTCGTCGAAACCCTTACGGTTAACCGTCTATAGCGAATATCGTCTGTAACTTGCCACCCGTGCTAGATAGCCGCCCGGGTGCCACAGGAAAGTTGTAGCCCCCGACCTCCTCTACAACATTGCCATTTAACATTTCGTCGAAACCCTTACGGTTAACCGTCTATAGCGAATATCGTCTGTAACTTGCCACCCGTGCTAGATAGCCGCCCGGGTGCCACAGGAAAGTTGTAGCCCCCGACCTCCCCTTCAACTTTGCCATTTAACATTTCGTCGAAACCCTTACGGTTAACGGTCTATAGTGAATATCGTCTGTAACTTGCCGCCCGTGCTAGATAGCCGCCCTGGTGCCACGGCAAAGTTGTAGTCCCCGACCTCCCATACAACTTTGCCATTTAACATTTCGTCGAAACCCTTACGGTTAACCGTATATAGTGAATATCGTCTGTAACTTGTCGCCCGTGCTAGATAGCCGCCCTGGTGCCACGGCAAAGTTGTAGTCCCCGACCTCCCATACAACTTTGCCATTTAACATTTCGTCGAAACCCTTACGGTTAACCGTCTATAGCGAATATCGTCTGTAACTTGCCGCCCGTGCTAGATAGCCGCCCGGGTGCCACGGCAAAGTTGTAGCCCCCGACCTACCCTACAACTTTGCCGTTTAACATTTCGTCGAAACCCTTACGGTTAACGGTCTATAGTGAATATCGTCTGTAACTTGCCGCCCGTGCTAGATAGCCGCCCTGGTGCCACGGCAAAGTTGTAGTCCTCGACCTCCCATACAACTTTGCCATTTAACATTTCGTCGAAACCCTTACGGTTAACCGTATATAGTGAATATCGTCTGTAACTTGCCGCCCGTGCTAGATGGCCGCCCGGGTGCCACAGGAAAGTTGTAGCCCCCGACCTCCCCTGCAACTTTGCCATTTAACATTTCGTCGAAACCCTTACGGTTAACCGTCTATAGCGAATATCGTCTGTAACTTGCCGCCCGTCCTAGATAGCCGCCCGAGTTCCACTGGAAAGTTGTAGCCCCCGACCTCCCCTACAACTTTGCCATTTAACATTTCGTCGAAACCCTTACGGTTAACCGTCTATAGCGAATATCGTCTGTAACTTACCACCCGTGCTAGATAGCCGCCCGGGTGCCACAGGAAAGTTGTAGCCCCCGACCTCCCCTACAACTTTGCCATTTAACATTTCGTCGAAACCCTTACGGTTAACCGTCTATAGCGAATATCGTCTGTAACTTGCCGCCCGTCCTAGATAGCCGCCCGAGTTCCACAGGAAAGTTGTAGCCCCCGACCTCCCCTACAACTTTGCCATTTAACATTTCGTCGAAACCCTTACGGTTAACCGTCTATAGCGAATATCGTCTGTAACTTGCCACCCGTGCTAGATAGCCGCCCGGGTGCCACAGGAAAGTTGTAGCCCCCGACCTCCCGTACAACTTTGCCATTTAACATTTCGTCGAAACCCTTACGGTTAACCGTCTATAATGAATATCGTCTGTAACTTGCCGCCCGTGCTAGATAGCCGCCCAGGTGCCACAGGGAAGTTGTAGCCCCCCACCTCCCCTACAACTTTGCCATTTAACATTTCGTCGAAACCCTTACGGTTAACCGTCTATAGCGAATATCGTCTGTAACTTGCCGCCCGTGCTAGATAGCCGCCCGGGTGCCACAGGAAAGTTGTAGCCCCCGACCTCCCGTACAACTTTGCCATTTAACATTTCGTCGAAACCCTTACGGTTAACCGTCTATAATGAATATCGTCTGTAACTTGCCGCCCGTGCTAGATAGCCGCCCGGGTGCCAGAGGAAAGTTGTAGCCCCCGACCTCCTCTACAAGATTGCCATTTAACATTTCGTCGAAACCCTTACGGTTAACCGTCTATAGCGAATATCGTCTGTAACTTGCCACCCGTGCTAGATAGCCGCCCGGGAGCCACAGGAAAGTTGTAGCCCCCGACCTCCCCTTCAACTTTGCCATTTAACATTTCGTCGAAACCCTTACGGTTAACCGTCTATAGCGAATATCGTCTGTAACTTGCCACCCGTGCTAGATAGCCGCCCGGGTGCCACAGGAAAGTTGTAGCCCCCGACCTCCCCTACAACTTTGCTATTTAACATTTCGTCGAAACACTTACGGTTAACCGTCTATAGTGAATATCGTCTGTAACTTGCCGCCCGTGCTAGATAGCCGCCCGGGTGCCACAGGAAAGTTGTAGCCCCCGACCTCCCCTACAACTTTGCCATTTAACATTTCGTCGAAACCCTTACGGTTAACCGTCTATAGCGAATATCGTCTGTAACTTGCCACCCGTCAAAGATAGCCGCCCGAGTTCCACAGGAAAGTTGTAGCCCCCGACCTCCCCTACAACTTTGCCATTTAACATTTCGTCGAAACCCTTACGGTTAACCGTCTATAGTGAATATCGTCTGTAACTTGCCGCCCGTGCTAGATAGCCGCCCGGGTGCCACAGGAAAGTTGTAGCCCCCGACCTCCTCTACAACATTGCCATTTAACATTTCGTCGAAACCCTTACGGTTAACCGTCTATAGCGAATATCGTCTGTAACTTTCCACCCGTGCTAGATAGCCGCCCGGGTGCCACAGGAAAGTTGTAGCCCCCGACCTCCCCTACAACTTTGCCATTTAACATTTCGTCGAAACCCTTACGGTTAACCGTCTATAGCGAATATCGTCTGTAACTTGCCACCCGTGCTAGATAGCCGCCCGGGTGCCACGGCAAAGTTGTAGCCCCCGACCTGCCGTACAACTTTGCCATTTAACTTTTCGTCTAAACCCTTACGGTTAACCGTCTATAGTGAATATCGTCTGTAACTTGCCGCCCGTGCTAGATAGCCACCCGGGTGCCACAGGAAAGTTGTAGCCCCCGACCTCCCCTACAACTTTGCCATTTAACATTTCGTCGAAACCCTTACGGTTAACCGTCTATAATGAATATCGTCTGTAACTTGCCGCCCGTGCTAGATAGCCGCCCGGGTGCCAGAGGAAAGTTGTAGCCCCCGACCTCCTCTACAAGATTGCCATTTAACATTTCGTCGAAACCCTTACGGTTAACCGTCTATAGCGAATATCGTCTGTAACTTGCCACCCGTGCTAGATAGCCGCCCGGGTGCCACAGGAAAGTTGTAGCCCCCGACCTCCCCTACAACTTTGCCATTTAACATTTCGTCGAAACCCTTACGGTTAACCGTCTATAGCGAATATCGTCTGTAACTTGCCACCCGTGCTAGATAGCCGCCCGGGTGCCACAGGAAAGTTGTAGCCCCCGACCTCCCCTACAACTTTGCTATTTAACATTTCGTCGAAACACTTACGGTTAACCGTCTATAGTGAATATCGTCTGTAACTTGCCGCCCGTGCTAGATAGCCGCCCGGGTGCCACAGGAAAGTTGTAGCCCCCGACCTCCCCTACAACTTTGCCATTTAACATTTCGTCGAAACCCTTACGGTTAACCGTCTATAGCGAATATCGTCTGTAACTTGCCACCCGTCAAAGATAGCCGCCCGAGTTCCACAGGAAAGTTGTAGCCCCCGACCTCCCCTACAACTTTGCCATGTAACATTTCGTCGAAACCCTTACGGTTAACCGTCTATAGTGAATATCGTCTGTAACTTGCCGCCCGTGCTAGATAGCCGCCCGGGTGCCACAGGAAAGTTGTAGCCCCCGACCTCCTCTACAACATTGCCGTTTAACATTTCGTCAAAACCCTTACGGTTAACCGTCTATAGCGAATATCGTCTGTAACTTTCCACCCGTGCTAGATAGCCGCCCGGGTGCCACAGGAAAGTTGTAGCCCCCGACCTCCCCTACAACTTTGCCATTTAACATTTCGTCGAAACCCTTACGGTTAACCGTCTATAGCGAATATCGTCTGTAACTTGCCACCCGTGCTAGATAGCCGCCCGGGTGCCACGGCAAAGTTGTAGCCCCCGACCTGCCGTACAACTTTGCCATTTAACTTTTCGTCTAAACCCTTACGGTTAACCGTCTATAGTGAATATCGTCTGTAACTTGCCGCCCGTGCTAGATAGCCACCCGGGTGCCACAGGAAAGTTGTAGCCCCCGACCTCCCCTACAACTTTGCCATTTAACATTTCGTCGAAACCCTTACGGTTAACCGTCTATAGCGAATATCGTCTGTAACTTGCCACCCGTGCTAGATAGCCGCCCGGGTGCCACAGGAAAGTTGTAGCCCCCGACCTCCTCTACAACATTGCCATTTAACATTTCGTCGAAACCCTTACGGTTAACCGTCTATAGCGAATATCGTCTGTAACTTGCCACCCGTGCTAGATAGCCGCCCGGGTGCCACAGGAAAGTTGTAGCCCCCGACCTCCCCTTCAACTTTGCCATTTAACATTTCGTCGAAACCCTTACGGTTAACCGTCTATAGTGAATATCGTCTGTAACTTGCCGCCCGTGCTAGATATCCGCCCGGGTGCCACGGCAAAGTTGTAGCCCCCGACCTACCCTACAACTTTGCCGTTTAACATTTCGTCGAAACCCTTACGGTTAACGGTCTATAGTGAATATCGTCTGTAACTTGCCGCCCGTGCTAGATAGCCGCCCTGGTGCCACGGCAAAGTTGTAGTCCCCGACCTCCCATACAACTTTGCCATTTAACATTTCGTCGAAACCCTTACGGTTAACCGTATATAGTGAATATCGTCTGTAACTTGCCGCCCGTGCTAGATGGCCGCCCGGGTGCCACAGGAAAGTTGTAGCCCCCGACCTCCCCTGCAGCTTTGCCATTTAACATTTCGTCGAAACCCTTACGGTTAACCGTCTATAGCGAATATCGTTGTAACTTGCCGCCCGTCCTAGATAGCCGCCCGAGTTCCACAGGAAAGTTGTAGCCCCGACCTCCCCTACAACTTTGCCATTTAACATTTCGTCGAAACCCTTACGGTTAACCGTCTATAGCGAATATCGTCTGTAACTTACCACCCGTGCTAGATAGCCGCCCGGGTGCCACAGGAAAGTTGTAGCCCCCGAACTCCCCTACAACTTTGCCATTTAACATTTCGTCGAAACCCTTACGGTTAACCGTCTATAGCGAATATCGTCTGTAACTTGCCGCCCGTCCTAGATAGCCGCCCGAGTTCCACAGGAAAGTTGTAGCCCCCGACCTCCCCTACAACTTTGCCATTTAACATTTCGTCGAAACCCTTACGGTTAACCGTCTATAATGAATATCGTCTGTAACTTGCCGCCCGTGCTAGATAGCCGCCCAGGTGCCACAGGAAAGTTGTAGCCCCCGACCTCCCCTACAACTTTGCCATTTAACATTTCGTCGAAACCCTTACGGTTAACCGTCTATAGCGAATATCGTCTGTAACTTGCCACCCGTGCTAGATAGCCGCCCGGGTGCCACAGGAAAGTTGTAGCCCCCGACCTCCCGTACAACTTTGCCATTTAACATTTCGTCGAAACCCTTACGGTTAACCGTCTATAATGAATATCGTCTGTAACTTGCCGCCCGTGCTAGATAGCCGCCCAGGTGCCACAGGGAAGTTGTAGCCCCCCACCTCCCCTACAACTTTGCCATTTAACATTTCGTCGAAACCCTTACGGTTAACCGTCTATAGCGAATATCGTCTGTAACTTGCCGCCCGTGCTAGATAGCCGCCCGGGTGCCACAGGAAAGTTGTAGCCCCCGACCTCCCGTACAACTTTGCCATTTAACATTTCGTCGAAACCCTTACGGTTAACCGTCTATAATGAATATCGTCTGTAACTTGCCGCCCGTGCTAGATAGCCGCCCGGGTGCCACAGGAAAGTTGTAGCCCCCGACCTCCTCTACAAGATTGCTATTTAACATTTCGTCGAAACCCTTACGGTTAACCGTCTATAGCGAATATCGTCTGTAACTTGCCACCCGTGCTAGATAGCCGCCCGGGTGCCACAGGAAAGTTGTAGCCCCCGACCTCCCCTACAACTTTGCCATTTAACATTTCGTCGAAACCCTTACGGTTAACCGTCTATAGCGAATATCGTCTGTAACTTGCCACCCGTGCTAGATAGCCGCCCGGGTGCCACAGGAAAGTTGTAGCCCCCGACCTCCCCTACAACTTTGCTATTTAACATTTCGTCGAAACACTTACGGTTAACCGTCTATAGTGAATATCGTCTGTAACTTGCCGCCCGTGCTAGATAGCCGCCCGGGTGCCACAGGAAAGTTGTAGCCCCCGACCTCCCCTACAACTTTGCCATTTAACATTTCGTCGAAACCCTTACGGTTAACCGTCTATAATGAATATCGTCTGTAACTTGCCGCCCGTGCTAGATAGCCGCCCAGGTGCCACAGGGAAGTTGTAGCCCCCGACCTCCCCTACAACTTTGCCATTTAACATTTCGTCGAAACCCTTACGGTTAACCGTCTATAATGAATATCGTCTGTAACTTGCCGCCCGTGCTAGATAGCCGCCCGGGTGCCACAGGAAAGTTGTAGCCCCCGACCTCCTCTACAAGATTGCCATTTAACATTTCGTCGAAACCCTTACGGTTAACCGTCTATAGCGAATATCGTCTGTAACTTGCCACCCGTGCTAGATAGCCGCCCGGGTGCCACAGGAAAGTTGTAGCCCCCGACCTCCCCTACAACTTTGCCATTTAACATTTCGTCGAAACCCTTACGGTTAACCGTCTATAGCGAATATCGTCTGTAACTTGCCGCCCGTGCTAGATAGCCACCCGGGTGCCACAGGAAAGTTGTAGCCCCCGACCTCCCCTTCAACTTTGCCATTTAACATTTCGTCGAAACCCTTACGGTTAACCGTCTATAGCGAATATCGTCTGTAACTTGCCACCCGTGATAGATAGCCGCCCGAGTTCCACAGGAAAGTTGTAGCCCCCGACCTCCCCTACAACTTTGCCATTTAACATTTCGTCGAAACCCTTACGGTTAACCGTCTATAGTGAATATCGTCTGTAACTTGCCGCCCGTGCTTGATAGCCGCCCGGGTGCCACAGGAAAGTTGTAGCCCCCGACCTCCCCTACAACTTTGCCATTTAACATTTCGTCTAAACCCTTACGGTTAACCGTCTATAGTGAATATCGTCTGTAACTTGCCGCCCGTGCTAGATAGCCGCCCGGGTGCCACAGGAAAGTTGTAGCCCCCGACCTCCCCTTCAACTTTGCCATTTAACATTTCGTCGAAACCCTTACGGTTAACCGTCTATAGCGAATATCGTCTGTAACTTGCCACCCGTGCTAGATAGCCGCCCGGGTGCCACAGGAAAGTTGTAGCCCCCGACCTCCCCTACAACTTTGCCATTTAACATTTCGTCGAAACCCTTATGGTTAACCCTCTATAGTGAATAATTATTAATTTTGGACTGAAATACAAAGCCAAAGTTACCCTTCTTAACTCATGTGTTCCTGTTACAAACAGTTCATTTTCGAGTATGAAAAATTATTAATTTTGGACTGAAAAACAAAGCCAAACGTACCCTTCTTAACTCATGTGTTCCTATTACCAAAAGTTCGTTTTCGAGTGCGACAAATTATTAATTTTGGACTGAAATACAAAGCCAAAGGTACCCTTCTTAACTCATGTGTTCCTGTTACAAACAGTTCATTTTCGAGTACGAAAAATTATTAATTTTGTACTGAAATACAAAGCCAAAGTTACCCTTCTTAACTCATGTGTTCCTGTTACAAACAGTTCATTTTCGAGTATGAAAAATTATTAATTTTGGACTGAAAAACAAAGCCAAACGTACCCTTCTTAACTCATGTGTTCCTATTACCAAAAGTTCGTTTTCGAGTGCGACAAATTATTAATTTTGGACTGAAATACAAAGCCAAAGGTACCCTTCTTAACTCATGTGTTCCTGTTACAAACAGTTCATTTTCGAGTACGAAAAATTATTAATTTTGTACTGAAATACAAAGCCAAAGTTACCCTTCTTAACTCATGTGTTCCTGTTACAAACAGTTCATTTTCGAGTATGAAAAATTATTAATTTTGGACTGAAAAACAAAGCCAAACGTACCCTTCTTAACTCATGTGTTCCTATTACCAAAAGTTCGTTTTCGAGTGCGACAAATTATTAATTTTGGACTGAAATACAAAGCCGAAGTTACCCTTCTTAACTCATGCGTTCCTGTTACAAACAGTTAATTTTCGAGTATGAAAAATGATTAATTTTGGACTGAAATACAAAGCCAAAGTTACCCTTCTTAACTCATGTGTTCCTGTTACAAACAGTTCATTTTCGAGTATGAAAAATTATTAATTTTGGACTGAAAAACAAAGCCAAACGTACCCTTCTTAACTCATGTGTTCCTATTACCAAAAGTTCGTTTTCGAGTGCGACAAATTATTAATTTTGGATTGAAATACAAAGCCAAAGTTACACTTCTTAACTCATGCGTTCCTGTTACAAACAGTTAATTTTCGAGTATGAAAAATGATTAATTTTGGACTCAAATACAAAGCCAAAGTTACCCTTCTTAACTCATGTGTTCCTGTTACAAACAGTTCATTTTCGAGTATGAAAAATTATTAATTTTGGACTGAAAAACAAAGCCAAACGTACCCTTCTTAACTCATGTGTTCCTATTACCAAAAGTTCGTTTTCGAGTGCGACAAATTATTAATTTTGGACTGAAATACAAAGCCAAAGGTACCCTTCTTAACTCATGTGTTCCTGTTACAAACAGTTCATTTTCGAGTATGAAAAATGATTAATTTTGGACTGAAATACAAAGCCAAAGTTACCCTTCTTAACTCATGTGTTCCTGTTACAAGCAGTTCATTTTCGAGTACCAAAAATTATTAATTTTGGACTGAAATACAAAGCCAAAGTTACCCTTCTTAACTCATGCGTTCCTGTTACAAACAGTTAATTTTCGAGGATGAAAAATAATTAATTTTGGACTGAAATACAAAGCCAAAGTTAACCTTCTTAACTCATGTGTTCCTGTTACAAACAGTTCATTTTCGAGTATGAAAAATTATTAATTTTGGACTGAAAACAAAGCCAAACTTACCCTTCTTAACTCATGTGTTCCTGTTACAAGCAGTTCATTTTCGAGTACGAAAAATTATTAATTTTGTACTGAAACACAAAGCCAAAGTTACCCTTCTTAACTCATGTGTTCCTGTTACAAACAGTTCATTTTCGAGTACGAAAAAGTATTAATTTTGGACTGAAATACAAAGCCAAAATTACCCTTCTTAACTTATGTGTTCCTATTACCAAAAGTTCGTTTTCGAGTGCGACAAATTATTAATTTTGGACTGAAATACAAAGCCAAAGTTACCCTTCTTAACTCATGCGTTCCTGTTACAAACAGTTAATTTTCGAGTATGAAAAATGATTAATTTTGGTCTGAAATACAAAGCCAAAGTTACCCTTCTTAACTCATGTGTTCCTGTTACAAACAGTTCATTTTCGAGTATGAAAAATTATTAATTTTGGACTGAAAACAAAGCCAAACTTACCCTTCTTAACTCATGTGTTCCTGTTACAAGCAGTTCATTTTCGAGTACGAAAAATTATTAATTTTGTACTGAAATATAGAGCCAAAGTTACCCTTCTTAACTCATGTGTTCCTATTACCAAAAGTTCGTTTTCGAGTGCGACAAATTATTAATTTTGGACTGCAATACAAAGCCAAAGGTACCCTTCTTAACTCATGTGTTCCTGTTACAAACAGTTCATTTTCGAGTGTGAAAAATTATTAATTTTGGACTGAAAACAAACCCAAACTTACCCTTCTCAACTCATGTGTTCCTGTTACAAACAGTTAACTTTCGAGTATGAAAAATGATTAATTTTTGACTGAAATACAAAGCCAAAGTTACCCTTCTTAACTCATGTGTTCCTATTACCAAAAGTTCGTTTTCGAGTGCGACAAATTATTAATTTTGGACTGAAATACAAAGCCAAAGGTACCCTTCTTAACTCATGTGTTCCTGTTACAAACAGTTCATTTTCGTGTGTGAAAAATTATTAATTTTGGACTGAAAACAATGCCAAACTTACCCTTCTTAACTCATGTGTTCCTATTACCAAAAGTTCGTTTTCGAGTGCGACAAATTATTAATTTTGGACTGAAATACAAAGCCAAAGTTACACTTCTTAACTAATGCGTTCCTGTTACAAACAGTTAATTTTCGAGTATGAAAAATGATTAATTTTGGACTCAAATACAAAGCCAAAGTTACCCTTCTTAACTCATGTGTTCCTGTAACAAACAGTTCATTTTCGACTATGAAAAATTATTAATTTTGGACTGAAAAACAAAGCCAAACGTACCCTTCTTAACTCATGTGTTCCTATTACCAAAAGTTCGTTTTCGAGTGCGACAAATTATTAATTTTGGACTGAAATACAAAGCCAAAGGTACCCTTCTTAACTCATGTGTTCCTGTTACAAACAGTTCATTTTCGAGTACGAAAAATTATTAATTTTGTACTGAAATACAAAGCCAAAGTTACTCTTCTTAACTCATGTGTTCCTGTTACAAACAGTTCATTTTCGAGTATGAAAAATTATTAATTTTGGACTGAAAAACAAAGCCAAACGTACCCTTCTTAACACGGTTAACCGTCTATAGTGAATATCGTCTGTAACTTGCCGCCCGTGCTAGATAGCCGCCCGGGTGCCACGGCAAGGTTGTAGCCCCCGACCTCCCCTACAACTTTGCCATTTAACATTTCGTCGAAACCCTTACGGTTAACCGTCTATAGTGAATATCGTATGTAACTTGCCGCCCGTGCTAGATAGCCGCCCGGGTGCCACGGAAAAGTCGTAGCCCCCGACCTCCCCTACAACTTCGCCATTTAACATTTCGTCGAAACCCTTACGGTTAACCGTCTATAGTGAATATCGCATGTAACTTTCCGCCCGTGCTAGATAGCCGCCCGGGTGCCACGGAAAAGTCGTAGCCCCCGACCTCCCCTACAACTTCGCCATTTAACATTTCGTCGAAACCCTTACGGTTAACCGTCTATAGTGAATATCGTCTGTAACTTGCCGCCTGTGCTAGAAAGCCGCCCGGGTGCCACAGGAAAGTTGTAGCCCCCGACCTCCTCTACAACATTGCCATTTAACATTTCGTCGAAACCCTTACGGTTAACCGTCTATAGCGAATATCGTCTGTAACTTGCCACCCGTGCTAGATAGCCGCCCGGGTGCCACAGGAAAGTTGTAGCCCCCGACCTCCTCTACAACATTGCCATTTAACATTTCGTCGAAACCCTTACGGTTAACCGTCTATAGCGAATATCGTCTGTAACTTGCCACCCGTGCTAGATAGCCGCCCGGGTGCCACAGGAAAGTTGTAGCCCCCGACCTCCCCTTCAACTTTGCCATTTAACATTTCGTCGAAACCCTTACGGTTAACGGTCTATAGTGAATATCGTCTGTAACTTGCCGCCCGTGCTAGATAGCCGCCCTGGTGCCACGGCAAAGTTGTAGTCCCCGACCTCCCATACAACTTTGCCATTTAACATTTCGTCGAAACCCTTACGGTTAACCGTATATAGTGAATATCGTCTGTAACTTGTCGCCCGTGCTAGATAGCCGCCCTGGTGCCACGGCAAAGTTGTAGTCCCCGACCTCCCATACAACTTTGCCATTTAACATTTCGTCGAAACCCTTACGGTTAACCGTCTATAGCGAATATCGTCTGTAACTTGCCGCCCGTGCTAGATAGCCGCCCGGGTGCCACGGCAAAGTTGTAGCCCCCGACCTACCCTACAACTTTGCCGTTTAACATTTCGTCGAAACCCTTACGGTTAACGGTCTATAGTGAATATCGTCTGTAACTTGCCGCCCGTGCTAGATAGCCGCCCTGGTGCCACGGCAAAGTTGTAGTCCTCGACCTCCCATACAACTTTGCCATTTAACATTTCGTCGAAACCCTTACGGTTAACCGTATATAGTGAATATCGTCTGTAACTTGCCGCCCGTGCTAGATGGCCGCCCGGGTGCCACAGGAAAGTTGTAGCCCCCGACCTCCCCTGCAACTTTGCCATTTAACATTTCGTCGAAACCCTTACGGTTAACCGTCTATAGCGAATATCGTCTGTAACTTGCCGCCCGTCCTAGATAGCCGCCCGAGTTCCACAGGAAAGTTGTAGCCCCCGACCACCCCTACAACTTTGCCATTTAACATTTCGTCGAAACCCTTACGGTTAACCGTCTATAGCGAATATCGTCTGTAACTTACCACCCGTGCTAGATAGCCGCCCGGGTGCCACAGGAAAGTTGTAGCCCCCGACCTCCCCTACAACTTTGCCATTTAACATTTCGTCGAAACCCTTACGGTTAACCGTCTATAGCGAATATCGTCTGTAACTTGCCGCCCGTCCTAGATAGCCGCCCGAGTTCCACAGGAAAGTTGTAGCCCCCGACCTCCCCTACAACTTTGCCATTTAACATTTCGTCGAAACCCTTACGGTTAACCGTCTATAATGAATATCGTCTGTAACTTGCCGCCCGTGCTAGATAGCCGCCCAGGTGCCACAGGGAAGTTGTAGCCCCCCACCTCCCCTACAACTTTGCCATTTAACATTTCGTCGAAACCCTTACGGTTAACCGTCTATAGCGAATATCGTCTGTAACTTGCCACCCGTGCTAGATAGCCGCCCGGGTGCCACAGGAAAGTTGTAGCCCCCGACCTCCCGTACAACTTTGCCATTTAACATTTCGTCGAAACCCTTACGGTTAACCGTCTATAATGAATATCGTCTGTAACTTGCCGCCCGTGCTAGATAGCCGCCCAGGTGCCACAGGGAAGTTGTATCCCCCCACCTCCCCTACAACTTTGCCATTTAACATTTCGTCGAAACCCTTACGGTTAACCGTCTATAGCGAATATCGTCTGTAACTTGCCGCCCGTGCTAGATAGCCGCCCGGGTGCCACAGGAAAGTTGTAGCCCCCGACCTCCCGTACAACTTTGCCATTTAACATTTCGTCGAAACCCTTACGGTTAACCGTCTATAATGAATATCGTCTGTAACTTGCCGCCCGTGCTAGATAGCCGCCCGGGTGCCAGAGGAAAGTTGTAGCCCCCGACCTCCTCTACAAGATTGCCATTTAACATTTCGTCGAAACCCTTACGGTTAACCGTCTATAGCGAATATCGTCTGTAACTTGCCACCCGTGCTAGATAGCCGCCCGGGTGCCACAGGAAAGTTGTAGCCCCCGACCTCCCCTACAACTTTGCCATTTAACATTTCGTCGAAACCCTTACGGTTAACCGTCTATAGCGAATATCGTCTGTAACTTGCCACCCGTGCTAGATAGCCGCCCGGGTGCCACAGGAAAGTTGTAGCCCCCGACCTCCCCTACAACTTTGCTATTTAACATTTCGTCGAAACACTTACGGTTAACCGTCTATAGTGAATATCGTCTGTAACTTGCCGCCCGTGCTAGATAGCCGCCCGGGTGCCACAGGAAAGTTGTAGCCCCCGACCTCCCCTACAACTTTGCCATTTAACATTTCGTCGAAACCCTTACGGTTAACCGTCTATAGCGAATATCGTCTGTAACTTGCCACCCGTCAAAGATAGCCGCCCGAGTTCCACAGGAAAGTTGTAGCCCCCGACCTCCCCTACAACTTTGCCATTTAACATTTCGTCGAAACCCTTACGGTTAACCGTCTATAGTGAATATCGTCTGTAACTTGCCGCCCGTGCTAGATAGCCGCCCGGGTGCCACAGGAAAGTTGTAGCCCCCGACCTCCTCTACAACATTGCCATTTAACATTTCGTCGAAACCCTTACGGTTAACCGTCTATAGCGAATATCGTCTGTAACTTTCCACCCGTGCTAGATAGCCGCCCGGGTGCCACAGGAAAGTTGTAGCCCCCGACCTCCCCTACAACTTTGCCATTTAACATTTCGTCGAAACCCTTACGGTTAACCGTCTATAGCGAATATCGTCTGTAACTTGCCACCCGTGCTAGATAGCCGCCCGGGTGCCACGGCAAAGTTGTAGCCCCCGACCTGCCGTACAACTTTGCCATTTAACTTTTCGTCTAAACCCTTACGGTTAACCGTCTATAGTGAATATCGTCTGTAACTTGCCGCCCGTGCTAGATAGCCACCCGGGTGCCACAGGAAAGTTGTAGCCCCCGACCTCCCCTACAACTTTGCCATTTAACATTTCGTCGAAACCCTTACGGTTAACCGTCTATAATGAATATCGTCTGTAACTTGCCGCCCGTGCTAGATAGCCGCCCGGGTGCCAGAGGAAAGTTGTAGCCCCCGACCTCCTCTACAAGATTGCCATTTAACATTTCGTCGAAACCCTTACGGTTAACCGTCTATAGCGAATATCGTCTGTAACTTGCCACCCGTGCTAGATAGCCGCCCGGGTGCCACAGGAAAGTTGTAGCCCCCGACCTCCCCTACAACTTTGCCATTTAACATTTCGTCGAAACCCTTATGGTTAACCCTCTATAGTGAATAATTATTAATTTTGGACTGAAATACAAAGCCAAAGTTACCCTTCTTAACTCATGTGTTCCTGTTACAAACAGTTCATTTTCGAGTATGAAAAATTATTAATTTTGGACTGAAAAACAAAGCCAAACGTACCCTTCTTAACTCATGTGTTCCTATTACCAAAAGTTCGTTTTCGAGTGCGACAAATTATTAATTTTGGACTGAAATACAAAGCCAAAGGTACCCTTCTTAACTCATGTGTTCCTGTTACAAACAGTTCATTTTCGAGTACGAAAAATTATTAATTTTGTACTGAAATACAAAGCCAAAGTTACCCTTCTTAACTCATGTGTTCCTGTTACAAACAGTTCATTTTCGAGTATGAAAAATTATTAATTTTGGACTGAAAAACAAAGCCAAACGTACCCTTCTTAACTCATGTGTTCCTATTACCAAAAGTTCGTTTTCGAGTGCGACAAATTATTAATTTTGGACTGAAATACAAAGCCAAAGGTACCCTTCTTAACTCATGTGTTCCTGTTACAAACAGTTCATTTTCGAGTACGAAAAATTATTAATTTTGTACTGAAATACAAAGCCAAAGTTACCCTTCTTAACTCATGTGTTCCTGTTACAAACAGTTCATTTTCGAGTATGAAAAATTATTAATTTTGGACTGAAAAACAAAGCCAAACGTACCCTTCTTAACTCATGTGTTCCTATTACCAAAAGTTCGTTTTCGAGTGCGACAAATTATTAATTTTGGACTGAAATACAAAGCCGAAGTTACCCTTCTTAACTCATGCGTTCCTGTTACAAACAGTTCATTTTCGAGTACGAAAAATTATTAATTTTGTACTGAAATACAAAGCCAAAGTTACCCTTCTTAACTCATGTGTTCCTGTTGCAAACAGTTCATTTTCGAGTATGAAAAATTATTAATTTTGGACTGAAAAACAAAGCCAAACGTACCCTTCTTAACACGGTTAACCGTCTATAGTGAATATCGTCTGTAACTTGCCGCCCGTGCTAGATAGCCGCCCGGGTTGTAGCCCCCGACCTCCCCTACAACTTTGCCATTTAACATTTCGTCGAAACCCTTACGGTTAACCGTCTATAGTGAATATCGTATGTAACTTGCCGCCCGTGCTAGATAGCCGCCCGGGTGCCACGGAAGAGTCGTAGCCCCCGACCTCCCCTACAACTTCGCCATTTTACATTTCGTCGAAACCCTTACGGTTAACCGTCTATAGTGAATATCGTCTGTAACTTGCCGCCTGTGCTAGATAGCCGCCCGGGTGCCACAGGAAAGTTGTAGCCCCCGACCTCCCCTACAACTTTGCTATTTAACATTTCGTCGAAACACTTACAGTTAACCGTCTATAGTGAATATCGTCTGTAACTTGCCGCCCGTGCTAGATAGCCGCCCGGGTGCCACAGGAAAGTTGTAGCCCCCGACCTCCCGTACAACTTTGCCATTTAACATTTCGTCGAAACCCTTACGGTTAACCGTCTATAATGAATATCGTCTGTAACTTGCCGCCCGTGCTAGATAGCCGCCCAGGTGCCACAGGAAAGTTGTAGCGCCCGACCTCCCCTACAACTTTGCCATTTAACATTTCGTCGAAACCCTTACGGTTAACCGTCTATAGCGAATATCGTCTGTAACTTGCCACCTGTGCTAGATAGCCGCCCGGGTGCCACAGGAAAGTTGTAGCCCCCGACCTCCCCTACAACTTTGCTATTTAACATTTCGTCGAAACCCTTACGGTTAACCGTCTATAATGAATATCGTCTGTAACTTGCCGCCCGTGCTAGATAGCCGCCCGGGTGCCACAGGAAAGTTGTAGCCCTCGACCTCCTCTACAACATTGCCATTTAACATTTCGTCGAAACCCTTACGGTTAACCGTCTATAGCGAATATCGTCTGTAACTTGCCACCCGTGCTAGATAGCCGCCCGGGTGCCACAGGAAAGTTGTAGCCCCCGACCCCCCTACAACTTTGCTATTTAACATTTCGTCGAAACACTTACGGTTAACCGTCTATAGTGAATATCGTCTGTAACTTGCCGCCCGTGCTAGATAGCCGCCCGGGTGCCACGGCAAAGTTGTAGCCCCCGACCTCCCGTACAACTTTGCCATTTAACATTTCGTCTAAACCCTTACGGTTAACCGTCTATAGTGAATATCGTCTGTAACTTGCCGCCCGTGCTAGATAGCCGCCCGGGTGCCACAGGAAAGTTGTAGCCCCCGACCTCCCCTACAACTTTGCCATTTAACATTTCGTCGAAACCCTTACGGTTAACCGTCTATAGCGAATATCGTCTGTAACTTGCCACCCGTGATAGATAGCCGCCCGAGTTCCACAGGAAAGTTGTAGCCCCCGACCTCCCCTACAACTTTGCCATTTAACATTTCGTCGAAACCCTTACGGTTAACCGTCTATAGTGAATATCGTCTGTAACTTGCCGCCCGTGCTTGATAGCCGCTCGGGTGCCACAGGAAAGTTGTAGCCCCCGACCTCCCCTACAACTTTGCCATTTAACATTTCGTCTAAACCCTTACGGTTAACCGTCTATAGTGAATATCGTCTGTAACTTGCCGCCCGTGCTAGATAGCTGCCCGGGTGCCACAGGAAAGTTGTAGCCCCCGACCTCCCCTACAACTTTGCCATTTAACATTTCGTCGAAACCCTTACGGTTAACCGTCTATAGCGAATATCGTCTGTAACTTGCCACCCGTCAAAGATAGCCGCCCGAGTTCCACAGGAAAGTTGTAGCCCCCGACCTCCCCTACAACTTTGCCATTTAACATTTCGTCGAAACCCTTACGGTTAACCGTCTATAGTGAATATCGTCTGTAACTTGCCGCCCGTGCTAGATAGCCGCCCGGGTGCCACAGGAAAGTTGTAGCCCCCGACCTCCTCTACAACATTGCCATTTAACATTTCGTCGAAACCCTTACGGTTAACCGTCTATAGCGAATATCGTCTGTAACTTTCCACCCGTGCTAGATAGCCGCCCGGGTGCCACAGGAAAGTTGTAGCCCCCGACCTCCCCTACAACTTTGCCATTTAACATTTCGTCGAAACCCTTACGGTTAACCGTCTATAGCGAATATCGTCTGTAACTTACCACCCGTGCTAGATAGCCGCCCGGGTGCCACGGCAAAGTTGTAGCCCCCGACCTGCCGTACAACTTTGCCATTTAACTTTTCGTCTAAACCCTTACGGTTAACCGTCTATAGTGAATATCGTCTGTAACTTGCCGCCCGTGCTAGATAGCCACCCGGGTGCCACAGGAAAGTTGTAGCCCCCGACCTCCCCTACAACTTTGCCATTTAACATTTCGTCGAAACCCTTACGGTTAACCGTCTATAATGAATATCGTCTGTAACTTGCCGCCCGTGCTAGATAGCCGCCCGGGTGCCAGAGGAAAGTTGTAGCCCCCGACCTCCTCTACAAGATTGCCATTTAACATTTCGTCGAAACCCTTACGGTTAACCGTCTATAGCGAATATCGTCTGTAACTTGCCACCCGTGCTAGATAGCCGCCCGGGTGCCACAGGAAAGTTGTAGCCCCCGACCTCCCCTACAACTTTGCCATTTAACATTTCGTCGAAACCCTTATGGTTAACCCTCTATAGTGAATAATTATTAATTTTGGACTGAAATACAAAGCCAAAGTTACCCTTCTTAACTCATGTGTTCCTGTTACAAACAGTTCATTTTCGAGTATGAAAAATTATTAATTTTGGACTGAAAAACAAAGCCAAACGTACCCTTCTTAACTCATGTGTTCCTATTACCAAAAGTTCGTTTTCGAGTGCGACAAATTATTAATTTTGGACTGAAATACAAAGCCAAAGGTACCCTTCTTAACTCATGTGTTCCTGTTACAAACAGTTCATTTTCGAGTACGAAAAATTATTAATTTTGTACTGAAATACAAAGCCAAAGTTACCCTTCTTAACTCATGTGTTCCTGTTACAAACAGTTCATTTTCGAGTATGAAAAATTATTAATTTTGGACTGAAAAACAAAGCCAAACGTACCCTTCTTAACTCATGTGTTCCTATTACCAAAAGTTCGTTTTCGAGTGCGACAAATTATTAATTTTGGACTGAAATACAAAGCCAAAGGTACCCTTCTTAACTCATGTGTTCCTGTTACAAACAGTTCATTTTCGAGTACGAAAAATTATTAATTTTGTACTGAAATACAAAGCCAAAGTTACCCTTCTTAACTCATGTGTTCCTGTTACAAACAGTTCATTTTCGAGTATGAAAAATTATTAATTTTGGACTGAAAAACAAAGCCAAACGTACCCTTCTTAACTCATGTGTTCCTATTACCAAAAGTTCGTTTTCGAGTGCGACAAATTATTAATTTTGGACTGAAATACAAAGCCGAAGTTACCCTTCTTAACTCATGCGTTCCTGTTACAAACAGTTCATTTTCGAGTACGAAAAATTATTAATTTTGTACTGAAATACAAAGCCAAAGTTACCCTTCTTAACTCATGTGTTCCTGTTGCAAACAGTTCATTTTCGAGTATGAAAAATTATTAATTTTGGACTGAAAAACAAAGCCAAACGTACCCTTCTTAACACGGTTAACCGTCTATAGTGAATATCGTCTGTAACTTGCCGCCCGTGCTAGATAGCCGCCCGGGTTGTAGCCCCCGACCTCCCCTACAACTTTGCCATTTAACATTTCGTCGAAACCCTTACGGTTAACCGTCTATAGTGAATATCGTATGTAACTTGCCGCCCGTGCTAGATAGCCGCCCGGGTGCCACGGAAAAGTCGTAGCCCCCGACCTCCCCTACAACTTCGCCATTTTACATTTCGTCGAAACCCTTACGGTTAACCGTCTATAGTGAATATCGTCTGTAACTTGCCGCCTGTGCTAGATAGCCGCCCGGGTGCCACAGGAAAGTTGTAGCCCCCGACCTCCCCTACAACTTTGCTATTTAACATTTCGTCGAAACACTTACAGTTAACCGTCTATAGTGAATATCGTCTGTAACTTGCCGCCCGTGCTAGATAGCCGCCCGGGTGCCACAGGAAAGTTGTAGCCCCCGACCTCCCGTACAACTTTGCCATTTAACATTTCGTCGAAACCCTTACGGTTAACCGTCTATAATGAATACCGTCTGTAACTTGCCGCCCGTGCTAGATAGCCGCCCAGGTGCCACAGGAAAGTTGTAGCGCCCGACCTCCCCTACAACTTTGCCATTTAACATTTCGTCGAAACCCTTACGGTTAACCGTCTATAGCGAATATCGTCTGTAACTTGCCACCTGTGCTAGATAGCCGCCCGGGTGCCACAGGAAAGTTGTAGCCCCCGACCTCCCCTACAACTTTGCTATTTAACATTTCGTCGAAACCCTTACGGTTAACCGTCTATAATGAATATCGTCTGTAACTTGCCGCCCGTGCTAGATAGCCGCCCGGGTGCCACAGGAAAGTTGTAGCCCTCGACCTCCTCTACAACATTGCCATTTAACATTTCGTCGAAACCCTTACGGTTAACCGTCTATAGCGAATATCGTCTGTAACTTGCCACCCGTGCTAGATAGCCGCCCGGGTGCCACAGGAAAGTTGTAGCCCCCGACCCCCCTACAACTTTGCTATTTAACATTTCGTCGAAACACTTACGGTTAACCGTCTATAGTGAATATCGTCTGTAACTTGCCGCCCGTGCTAGATAGCCGCCCGGGTGCCACGGCAAAGTTGTAGCCCCCGACCTCCCGTACAACTTTGCCATTTAACATTTCGTCTAAACCCTTACGGTTAACCGTCTATAGTGAATATCGTCTGTAACTTGCCGCCCGTGCTAGATAGCCGCCCGGGTGCCACAGGAAAGTTGTAGCCCCCGACCTCCCCTACAACTTTGCCATTTAACATTTCGTCGAAACCCTTACGGTTAACCGTCTATAGCGAATATCGTCTGTAACTTGCCACCCGTGATAGATAGCCGCCCGAGTTCCACAGGAAAGTTGTAGCCCCCGACCTCCCCTACAACTTTGCCATTTAACATTTCGTCGAAACCCTTACGGTTAACCGTCTATAGTGAATATCGTCTGTAACTTGCCGCCCGTGCTTGATAGCCGCTCGGGTGCCACAGGAAAGTTGTAGCCCCCGACCTCCCCTACAACTTTGCCATTTAACATTTCGTCTAAACCCTTACGGTTAACCGTCTATAGTGAATATCGTCTGTAACTTGCCGCCCGTGCTAGATAGCTGCCCGGGTGCCACAGGAAAGTTGTAGCCCCCGACCTCCCCTACAACTTTGCCATTTAACATTTCGTCGAAACCCTTACGGTTAACCGTCTATAGCGAATATCGTCTGTAACTTGCCACCCGTGCTAGATAGCCGCCCGGGTGCCACAGGAAAGTTGTAGCCCCCGACCTCCCCTACAACTTTGCCATTTAACATTTCGTCGAAACCCTTATGGTTAACCCTCTATAGTGAATAATTATTAATTTTGGACTGAAATACAAAGCCAAAGTTACCCTTCTTAACTCATGTGTTCCTGTTACAAACAGTTCATTTTCGAGTATGAAAAATTATTAATTTTGGACTGAAAAACAAAGCCAAACGTACCCTTCTTAACTCATGTGTTCCTATTACCAAAAGTTCGTTTTCGAGTGCGACAAATTATTAATTTTGGACTGAAATACAAAGCCAAAGGTACCCTTCTTAACTCATGTGTTCCTGTTACAAACAGTTCATTTTCGAGTACGAAAAATTATTAATTTTGGACTGAAATACAAAGCCAAAGTTACCCTTCTTAACTCATGTGTTCCTGTTACAAGCAGTTCATTTTCGAGTATGAAAAATTATTAATTTTGGACTGAAAAACAAAGCCAAACGTACCCTTCTTAACTCATGTGTTCCTATTACCAAAAGTTCGTTTTCGAGTGCGACAAATTATTAATTTTGGACTGAAATACAAAGCCAAAGGTACCCTTCTTAACTCATGTGTTCCTGTTACAAACAGTTCATTTTCGAGTACGAAAAATTATTAATTTTGTACTGAAATACAAAGCCAAAGTTACCCTTCTTAACTCATGTGTTCCTGTTACAAACAGTTCATTTTCGACTATGAAAAATTATTAATTTTGGACTGAAAAACAAAGCCAAACGTACCCTTCTTAACTCATGTGTTCCTATTACCAAAAGTTCGTTTTCGAGTGCGACAAATTATTAATTTTGGACTGAAATACAAAGCCAAAGGTACCCTTCTTAACTCATGTGTTCCTGTTACAAACAGTTCATTTTCGAGTACGAAAAATTATTAATTTTGTACTGAAATACAAAGCCAAAGTTACCCTTCTTAACTCATGTGTTCCTGTTACAAACAGTTCATTTTCGAGTATGAAAAATTATTAATTTTGGACTGAAAAACAAAGCCAAACGTACCCTTCTTAACTCATGTGTTCCTATTACCAAAAGTTCGTTTTCGAGTGCGACAAATTATTAATTTTGGACTGAAATACAAAGCCGAAGTTACCCTTCTTAACTCATGCGTTCCTGTTACAAACAGTTAATTTTCGAGTATGAAAAATGATTAATTTTGGACTGAAATACAAAGCCAAAGTTACCCTTCTTAACTAATGTGTTCCTGTTACAAACAGTTCATTTTCGAGTATGAAAAATTATTAATTTTGGACTGAAAAACAAAGCCAAACGTACCCTTCTTAACTCATGTGTTCCTATTACCAAAAGTTCGTTTTCGAGTGCGACAAATTATTAATTTTGGACTGAAATACAAAGCCAAAGTTACACTTCTTAACTCATGCGTTCCTGTTACAAACAGTTAATTTTCGAGTATGAAAAATGATTAATTTTGGACTCAAATACAAAGCCAAAGTTACCCTTCTTAACTCATGTGTTCCTGTTACAAACAGTTCATTTTCGAGTATGAAAAATTATTAATTTTGGACTGAAAAACAAAGCCAAACGTACCCTTCTTAACTCATGTGTTCCTATTACCAAAAGTTCGTTTTCGAGTGCGACAAATTATTAATTTTGGACTGAAATACAAAGCCAAAGGTACCCTTCTTAACTCATGTGTTCCTGTTACAAACAGTTCATTTTCGAGTACGAAAAATTATTAATTTTGTACTGAAATACAAAGCCAAAGTTACCCTTCTTAACTCATGTGTTCCTGTTACAAACAGTTCATTTTCGAGTATGAAAAATTATTAATTTTGGACTGAAAAACAAAGCCAAACGTACCCTTCTTAACTCATGTGTTCCTATTACCAAAAGTTCGTTTTCGAGTGCGACAAATTATTAATTTTGGACTGAAATACAAAGCCGAAGTTACCCTTCTTAACTCATGCGTTCCTGTTACAAACAGTTAATTTTCGAGTATGAAAAATGATTAATTTTGGACTGAAATACAAAGCCAAAGTTACCCTTCTTAACTAATGTGTTCCTGTTACAAACAGTTCATTTTCGAGTATGAAAAATTATTAATTTTGGACTGAAAAACAAAGCCAAACGTACCCTTCTTAACTCATGTGTTCCTATTACCAAAAGTTCGTTTTCGAGTGCGACAAATTATTAATTTTGGACTGAAATACAAAGCCGAAGTTACCCTTCTTAACTCATGCGTTCCTGTTACAAACAGTTCATTTTCGAGTACGAAAAATTATTAATTTTGTACTGAAATACAAAGCCAAAGTTACCCTTCTTAACTCATGTGTTCCTGTTGCAAACAGTTCATTTTCGAGTATGAAAAATTATTAATTTTGGACTGAAAAACAAAGCCAAACGTACCCTTCTTAACACGGTTAACCGTCTATAGTGAATATCGTCTGTAACTTGCCGCCCGTGCTAGATAGCCGCCCGGGTTGTAGCCCCCGACCTCCCCTACAACTTTGCCATTTAACATTTCGTCGAAACCCTTACGGTTAACCGTCTATAGTGAATATCGTATGTAACTTGCCGCCCGTGCTAGATAGCCGCCCGGGTGCCACGGAAAAGTCGTAGCCCCCGACCTCCCCTACAACTTCGCCATTTTACATTTCGTCGAAACCCTTACGGTTAACCGTCTATAGTGAATATCGTCTGTAACTTGCCGCCTGTGCTAGATAGCCGCCCGGGTGCCACAGGAAAGTTGTAGCCCCCGACCTCCCCTACAACTTTGCTATTTAACATTTCGTCGAAACACTTACAGTTAACCGTCTATAGTGAATATCGTCTGTAACTTGCCGCCCGTGCTAGATAGCCGCCCGGGTGCCACAGGAAAGTTGTAGCCCCCGACCTCCCGTACAACTTTGCCATTTAACATTTCGTCGAAACCCTTACGGTTAACCGTCTATAATGAATATCGTCTGTAACTTGCCGCCCGTGCTAGATAGCCGCCCAGGTGCCACAGGAAAGTTGTAGCGCCCGACCTCCCCTACAACTTTGCCATTTAACATTTCGTCGAAACCCTTACGGTTAACCGTCTATAGCGAATATCGTCTGTAACTTGCCACCTGTGCTAGATAGCCGCCCGGGTGCCACAGGAAAGTTGTAGCCCCCGACCTCCCCTACAACTTTGCTATTTAACATTTCGTCGAAACCCTTACGGTTAACCGTCTATAATGAATATCGTCTGTAACTTGCCGCCCGTGCTAGATAGCCGCCCGGGTGCCACAGGAAAGTTGTAGCCCTCGACCTCCTCTACAACATTGCCATTTAACATTTCGTCGAAACCCTTACGGTTAACCGTCTATAGCGAATATCGTCTGTAACTTGCCACCCGTGCTAGATAGCCGCCCGGGTGCCACAGGAAAGTTGTAGCCCCCGACCCCCCTACAACTTTGCTATTTAACATTTCGTCGAAACACTTACGGTTAACCGTCTATAGTGAATATCGTCTGTAACTTGCCGCCCGTGCTAGATAGCCGCCCGGGTGCCACGGCAAAGTTGTAGCCCCCGACCTCCCGTACAACTTTGCCATTTAACATTTCGTCTAAACCCTTACGGTTAACCGTCTATAGTGAATATCGTCTGTAACTTGCCGCCCGTGCTAGATAGCCGCCCGGGTGCCACAGGAAAGTTGTAGCCCCCGACCTCCCCTACAACTTTGCCATTTAACATTTCGTCGAAACCCTTACGGTTAACCGTCTATAGCGAATATCGTCTGTAACTTGCCACCCGTGATAGATAGCCGCCCGAGTTCCACAGGAAAGTTGTAGCCCCCGACCTCCCCTACAACTTTGCCATTTAACATTTCGTCGAAACCCTTACGGTTAACCGTCTATAGTGAATATCGTCTGTAACTTGCCGCCCGTGCTTGATAGCCGCTCGGGTGCCACAGGAAAGTTGTAGCCCCCGACCTCCCCTACAACTTTGCCATTTAACATTTCGTCTAAACCCTTACGGTTAACCGTCTATAGTGAATATCGTCTGTAACTTGCCGCCCGTGCTAGATAGCTGCCCGGGTGCCACAGGAAAGTTGTAGCCCCCGACCTCCCCTACAACTTTGCCATTTAACATTTCGTCGAAACCCTTACGGTTAACCGTCTATAGCGAATATCGTCTGTAACTTGCCACCCGTGCTAGATAGCCGCCCGGGTGCCACAGGAAAGTTGTAGCCCCCGACCTCCCCTACAACTTTGCCATTTAACATTTCGTCGAAACCCTTATGGTTAACCCTCTATAGTGAATAATTATTAATTTTGGACTGAAATACAAAGCCAAAGTTACCCTTCTTAACTCATGTGTTCCTGTTACAAACAGTTCATTTTCGAGTATGAAAAATTATTAATTTTGGACTGAAAAACAAAGCCAAACGTACCCTTCTTAACTCATGTGTTCCTATTACCAAAAGTTCGTTTTCGAGTGCGACAAATTATTAATTTTGGACTGAAATACAAAGCCAAAGGTACCCTTCTTAACTCATGTGTTCCTGTTACAAACAGTTCATTTTCGAGTACGAAAAATTATTAATTTTGGACTGAAATACAAAGCCAAAGTTACCCTTCTTAACTCATGTGTTCCTGTTACAAGCAGTTCATTTTCGAGTATGAAAAATTATTAATTTTGGACTGAAAAACAAAGCCAAACGTACCCTTCTTAACTCATGTGTTCCTATTACCAAAAGTTCGTTTTCGAGTGCGACAAATTATTAATTTTGGACTGAAATACAAAGCCAAAGGTACCCTTCTTAACTCATGTGTTCCTGTTACAAACAGTTCATTTTCGAGTACGAAAAATTATTAATTTTGTACTGAAATACAAAGCCAAAGTTACCCTTCTTAACTCATGTGTTCCTGTTACAAACAGTTCATTTTCGACTATGAAAAATTATTAATTTTGGACTGAAAAACAAAGCCAAACGTACCCTTCTTAACTCATGTGTTCCTATTACCAAAAGTTCGTTTTCGAGTGCGACAAATTATTAATTTTGGACTGAAATACAAAGCCAAAGGTACCCTTCTTAACTCATGTGTTCCTGTTACAAACAGTTCATTTTCGAGTACGAAAAATTATTAATTTTGTACTGAAATACAAAGCCAAAGTTACCCTTCTTAACTCATGTGTTCCTGTTACAAACAGTTCATTTTCGAGTATGAAAAATTATTAATTTTGGACTGAAAAACAAAGCCAAACGTACCCTTCTTAACTCATGTGTTCCTATTACCAAAAGTTCGTTTTCGAGTGCGACAAATTATTAATTTTGGACTGAAATACAAAGCCGAAGTTACCCTTCTTAACTCATGCGTTCCTGTTACAAACAGTTAATTTTCGAGTATGAAAAATGATTAATTTTGGACTGAAATACAAAGCCAAAGTTACCCTTCTTAACTAATGTGTTCCTGTTACAAACAGTTCATTTTCGAGTATGAAAAATTATTAATTTTGGACTGAAAAACAAAGCCAAACGTACCCTTCTTAACTCATGTGTTCCTATTACCAAAAGTTCGTTTTCGAGTGCGACAAATTATTAATTTTGGACTGAAATACAAAGCCAAAGTTACACTTCTTAACTCATGCGTTCCTGTTACAAACAGTTAATTTTCGAGTATGAAAAATGATTAATTTTGGACTCAAATACAAAGCCAAAGTTACCCTTCTTAACTCATGTGTTCCTGTTACAAACAGTTCATTTTCGAGTATGAAAAATTATTAATTTTGGACTGAAAAACAAAGCCAAACGTACCCTTCTTAACTCATGTGTTCCTATTACCAAAAGTTCGTTTTCGAGTGCGACAAATTATTAATTTTGGACTGAAATACAAAGCCAAAGGTACCCTTCTTAACTCATGTGTTCCTGTTACAAACAGTTCATTTTCGAGTACGAAAAATTATTAATTTTGTACTGAAATACAAAGCCAAAGTTACCCTTCTTAACTCATGTGTTCCTGTTACAAACAGTTCATTTTCGAGTATGAAAAATTATTAATTTTGGACTGAAAAACAAAGCCAAACGTACCCTTCTTAACACGGTTAACCGTCTATAGTGAATATCGTCTGTAACTTGCCGCCCGTGCTAGTTAGCCTCCCGGGTGCCACGGCAAGGTTGTAGCCCCCGACCTCCCCTACAACTTTGCCATTTAACATTTCGTCGAAACCCTTACGGTTAACCGTCTATAGTGAATATCGTATGTAACTTGCCGCCCGTGCTAGATAGCCGCCCGGGTGCCACGGAAAAGTCGTAGCCCCCGACCTCCCCTACAACTTCGCCATTTAACATTTCGTCGAAACCCTTACGGTTAACCGTCTATAGTGAATATCGTCTGTAACTTGCCGCCTGTGCTAGATAGCCGCCCGGGTGCCACAGGAAAGTTGTAGCCCCCGACCTCCCGTACAACTTTGCCATTTAACATTTCGTCGAAACCCTTACGGTTAACCGTCTATAATGAATATCGTCTGTAACTTGCCGCCCGTGCTAGATAGCCGCCCAGGTGCCACAGGAAAGTTGTAGCCCCCGACCTCCCCTACAACTTTCCCATTTAACATTTCGTCGAAACCCTTACGGTTAACCGTCTATAGCGAATATCGTCTGTAACTTGCCACCCGTGCTAGATAGCCGCCCGGGTGCCACAGCAAAGTTGTAGCCCCCGACCTCCCGTACAACTTTGCCATTTAACATTTCGTCGAAACCCTTACGGTTAACCGTCTATAATGAATATCGTCTGTAACTTGCCGCCCGTGCTAGATAGCCGCCCAGGTGCCAGAGGGAAGTTTTAGCCCCCGACCTCCCCTACAACTTTGCCATTTAACATTTCGTCGAAACCCTTACGGTTAACCGTCTATAGCGAATATCGTCTGTAACTTTCCGCCCGTGCTAGATAGCCGCCCGGGTGCCACAGGAAAGTTGTAGCCCCCGACCTCCCGTACAACTTTGCCATTTAACATTTCGTCGAAACCCTTACGGTTAACCGTCTATACTGAATATCGTCTGTAACTTGCCGCCCGTGCTAGATAGCCGCCCAGGTGCCACAGGAAAGTTGTAGCCCCAGACCTCCCCTACAACTTTGCCATTTAACATTTCGTCGAAACCCTTACGGTTAACCGTCTATAGCGAATATCGTCTGTAACTTGCCGCCCGTGCTAGATAGCCGCCCGGGTGCCACAGGAAAGTTGTAGCCCCCGACCTCCCGTACAACTTTGCCATTTAACATTTCGTCGAAACCCTTACGGTTAACCGTCTATACTGAATATCGTCTGTAACTTGCCGCCCGTGCTAGATAGCCGCCCGGGTGCCACAGGAAAGTTGTAGCCCCAGACCTCCCCTACAACTTTGCCATTTAACATTTCGTCGAAACCCTTACGGTTAACCGTCTATAGTGAATATCGTCTGTAACTTGCCGCCCGTGCTAGATAGCCGCCCGGGTGCCACAGAAAAGTTGTAGCCCCCTACCTCCCCTATAACTTTGCTATTTAACATATCGTCGAAACCCTTACGGTTAACCGTCTATAGCGAATATCGTCTGTAACTTGCCGCCCGTCCTAGATAGCCGCCCGAGTTCCACAGGAAAGTTGTAGCCCCCGACCTCCCCTACAACTTTGCCATTTAACATTTCGTCGAAACCCTTACGGTTAACCGTCTATAGCGAATATCGTCTGTAACTTGCCACCCGTGCTAGATAGCCGCCCGGGTGCCACAGGAAAGTTGTAGCCCCCGACCTCCCCTACAACTTTGCCATTTAACATTTCGTCGAAACCCTTACGGTTAACCGTCTATAGCGAATATCGTCTGTAACTTACCACCCGTGCTAGATAGCCGCCCGGGTGCCACAGGAAAGTTGTAGCCCCCGACCTCCCCTACAACTTTGCCATTTAACATTTCGTCGAAACCCTTACGGTTAACCGTCTATAGCGAATATCGTCTGTAACTTGCCGCCCGTCCTAGATAGCCGCCCGAGTTCCACAGGAAAGTTGTAGCCCCCGACCTCCCCTACAACTTTGCCATTTAACATTTCGTCGAAACCCTTACGGTTAACCGTCTATAATGAATATCGTCTGTAACTTGCCGCCCGTGCTAGATAGCCGCCCAGGTGCCACAGGAAAGTTGTAGCCCCCGACCTCCCCTACAACTTTGCCATTTAACATTTCGTCGAAACCCTTACGGTTAACCGTCTATAGCGAATATCGTCTGTAACTTGCCACCCGTGCTAGATAGCCGCCCGGGTGCCACAGGAAAGTTGTAGCCCCCGACCTCCCGTACAACTTTGCCATTTAACATTTCGTCGAAACCCTTACGGTTAACCGTCTATAGCGAATATCGTCTGTAACTTGCCACCCGTGCTAGATAGCCGCCCGGGTGCCACAGGAAAGTTGTAATCCCCGACCTCCCGTACAACTTTGCCATTTAACATTTCGTCGAAACCCTTACGGTTAACCGTCTATAATGAATATCGTCTGTAACTTGACGCCCGTGCTAGATAGCCGCCCAGGTGCCACAGGGAAGTTGTAGCCCCCGACCTCCCCTACAACTTTGCCATTTAACATTTCGTCGAAACCCTTACGGTTAACCGTCTATAGCGAATATCGTCTGTAACTTGCCGCCCGTGCTAGATAGCCGCCCGGGTGCCACAGGAAAGTTGTAGCCCCCGACCTCCCGTACAACTTTGCCATTTAACATTTCGTCGAAACCCTTACGGTTAACCGTCTATAATGAATATCGTCTGTAACTTGCCGCCCGTGCTAGATAGCCGCCCGGGTGCCACAGGAAAGTTGTAGCCCCCGACCTCCTCTACAAGATTGCCATTTAACATTTCGTCGAAACCCTTACGGTTAACCGTCTATAGCGAATATCGTCTGTAACTTGCCACCCGTGCTAGATAGCCGCCCGGGTGCCACAGGAAAGTTGTAGCCCCCGACCTCTCCTACAACTTTGCCATTTAACATTTCGTCGAAACCCTTACGGTTAACCGTCTATAGCGAATATCGTCTGTAACTTGCCACCCGTGCTAGATAGCCGCCCGGGTGCCACAGGAAAGTTGTAGCCCCCGACCTCCCCTACAACTTTGCTATTTAACATTTCGTCGAAACACTTACAGTTAACCGTCTATAGTGAATATCGTCTGTAACTTGCCGCCCGTGCTAGATAGCCGCCCGGGAGCCACAGGAAAGTTGTAGCCCCCGACCTCCCGTACAACTTTGCCATTTAACATTTCGTCGAAACCCTTACGGTTAACCGTCTATAATGAGTATCGTCTGTAACTTGCCGCCCGTGCTAGATAGCCGCCCAGGTGCCACAGGAAAGTTGTAGCCCCCGACCTCCCCTACAACTTTGCCATTTAACATTTCGTCGAAACCCTTACGGTTAACCGTCTATAGCGAATATCGTCTGTAACTTGCCACCCGTGCTAGATAGCCGCCCGGGTGCCACAGAAAAGTTGTAGCCCCCGACCTCCCGTACAACTTTGCCATTTAACATTTCGTCGAAACCCTTACGGTTAACCGTCTATAATGAATATCGTCTGTAACTTGCCGCCCGTGCTAGATATCCGCCCTGGTGCCACACGGAAGTTGTAGCCCCCGACCTCCCCTACAACTTTGCCGTTTAACATTTCGTCGAAACCCTTACGGTTAACCGTCTATAGCGAATATCGTCTGTAACTTGCCGCCCGTGCTAGATAGCCGCCCGGGTGCCACAGGAAAGTTGTAGCCCCCGACCTCCCGTACAACTTTGCCATTTAACATTTCGTCGAAACCCTTACGGTTAACCGTCTATAGCGAATATCGTCTGTAACTTGCCGCCCGTGCTAGATAGCCGCCCGGGTGCCACGGAAAAGTCGTAGCCCCCGACCTCCCCTACAACTTCGCCATTTAACATTTCGTCGAAACCCTTACGGTTAACCGTCTATAGTGAATATCGTATGTAACTTGCCGCCCGTGCTAGATAGCCGCCCGGGTGCCACGGAAAAGTCGTAGCCCCCGACCTCCCCTACAACTTCGCCATTTAACATTTCGTCGAAACCCTTACGGTTAACCGTCTATAGTGAATATCGTCTGTAACTTGCCGCCTGTGCTAGATAGCCGCCCGGGTGCCACAGGAAAGTTGTAGCCCCCTACCTCCCCTTCAACTTTGCCATTTAACATTTCGTCGAAACCCTTACTGTTAACCGTCTATAGCGAATATCGTCTGTAACTTGCCACCCGTGCTAGATAGCCGCCCGGGTGCCACAGGAAAGTTGTAGCCCCCGACCTCCTCTACAACATTGCCATTTAACATTTCGTCGAAACCCTTACGGTTAACCGTCTATAGCGAATATCGTCTGTAACTTGCCACCCGTGCTAGATAGCCGCCCGGGTGCCACAGGAAAGTTGTAGCCCCCGACCTCCCCTTCAACTTTGCCATTTAACATTTCGTCGAAACCCTTACGGTTAACCGTCTATAGTGAATATCGTCTGTAACTTGCCGCCCGTGCTAGATAGCCGCCCGGGTGCCACGGCAAAGTTGTAGCCCCCGACCTCCCGTACAACTTTGCCATTTAACATTTCGTCTAAACCCTTACGGTTAACCGTCTATAGTGAATATCGTCTGTAACTTGCCGCCCGTGCTAGATAGCCGCCCGGGTGCCACAGGAAAGTTGTAGCCCCCGACCTCCCCTACAACTTTTCCCTTTAACATTTCGTCGAAACCCTTATGGTTAACCCTCTATAGTGAATAATTATTAATTTTGGACTGAAATACAAAGCCAAAGTTACCCTTCTTAACTCATGTGTTCCTATTACCAAAAGTTCGTTTTCGAGTGCGACAAATTATTAATTTTGGACTGAAATACAAAGCCAAAGGTACCCTTCTTAACTCATGTGTTCCTGTTACAAACAGTTCATTTTCGAGTACGAAAAATTATTAATTTTGTACTGAAATACAAAGCCAAAGTTACCTTTCTTAACTCATGTGTTCCTGTTACAAACAGTTCATTTTCGAGTATGAAAAATTATTAATTTTGGACTGAAAAACAAGCCAAACTTACCCTTCTTAACTCATGTGTTCCTATTACCAAAAGTTCGTTTTCGAGTGCGACAAATTATTAATTTTGGACTGAAATACAAAGCCAAAGTTACCCTTCTTAACTCATGCGTTCCTGTTACAAACAGTTAATTTTCGAGTATGAAAAATGATTAATTTTGGACTGAAATACAAAGCCAAAGTTACCCTTCTTAACTCATGTGTTCCTGTTACAAACAGTTCATTTTCGAGTATGAAAAATTATTAATTTTGGACTGAAAAACAAAGCCAAACGTACCCTTCTTAACTCATGTGTTCCTATTACCAAAAGTTCGTTTTCGAGTGCGACAAATTATTAATATTGGACTGAAAAACAAAGCCAAACGTACCCTTCTTAACTCATGTGTTCCTATTACCAAAAGTTCGTTTTCGATTGCGACAAATTATTAATTTTGGACTGAAATACAAAGCCAAAGTTAAAAAAATTTAACATTTCGTCGAAACCCTTACGGTTAACCGTCTATAGTGAATATCGTCTGTAACTTGCCGCCCGTGCTAGATAGCCGCCCGGGTGCCACGGCAAAGTTGTAGCCCCCGACCTACCCTACAACTTTGCCATTTAACATTTCGTCGAAACCCTTACGGTTAACGGTCTATAGTGAATATCGTCTGTAACTTGCCGCCCGTGCTAGATAGCCGCCCTGGTGCCACGGCAAAGTTGTAGTCCCCGACCTCCCATACAACTTTGCCGTTTAACATTTCGTCGAAACCCTTACGGTTAACCGTATATAGTGAATATCGTCTGTAACTTGCCGCCCGTGCTAGATGGCCGCCCGGGTGCCACAGGAAAGTTGTAGCCCCCGACCACCCCTGCAACTTTGCCATTTAACATTTCGTCGAAACCCTTACGGTTAACCGTCTATAGCGAATATCGTCTGTAACTTGCCGCCCGTCCTAGATAGCCGCCCGAGTTCCACAGGAAAGTTGTAGCCCCCGACCTCCCCTACAACTTTGCCATTTAACATTTCGTCGAAACCCTTACGGTTAACCGTCTATAGCGAATATCGTCTGTAACTTGCCACCCGTGCTAGATAGCCGCCCGGGTGCCACAGGAAAGTTGTAGCCCCCGACCTCCCCTACAACTTTGCCATTTAACATTTCGTCGAAACCCTTATGGTTAACCCTCTATAGTGCATAATTATTAATTTTGGACTGAAATACAAAGCCAAAGTTACCCTTCTTAACTCATGTGTTCCTATTACCGAAAGTTCGTTTTCGAGTGCGACAAATTATTAATTTTGGACTGAAATACAAAGCCAAAGGTACCCTTCTTAACTCATGTGTTCCTGTTACAAACAGTTCATTTTCGAGTACGAAAAATTATTAATTTTGTACTGAAATACAAAGCCAAAGTTACCTTTGTTAACTCATGTGTTCCTGTTACAAACAGTTCATTTTCGAGTATGAAAAATTATTAATTTTGGACTGAAAAACAAGCCAAACTTACCCTTCTTAACTCATGTGTTCCTATTACCAAAAGTTCGTTTTCGAGTGCGACAAATTATTAATTTTGGACTGAAATACAAAGCCAAAGTTACCCTTCTTAACTCATGCGTTCCTGTTACAAACAGTTAATTTTCGAGTATGGAAAATGATTAATTTTGGACTGAAATACAAAGCCAAAGTTACCCTTCTTAACTCATGTGTTCCTGTTACAAACAGTTCATTTTCGAGTATGAAAAATTATTAATTTTGGACTGAAAAACAAAGCCAAACGTACCCTTCTTAACTCATGTGTTCCTATTACCAAAAGTTCGTTTTCGAGTGCGACAAATTATTAATTTTGGACTGAAAAACAAAGCCAAACGTACCCTTCTTAACTCATGTGTTCCTATTACCAAAAGTTCGTTTTCGATTGCGACAAATTATTAATTTTGGACTGAAATACAAAGCCAAAGGTACCCTTCTTAACTCATGTGTTCCTGTTACAAACAGTTCATTTTCGAGTACGAAAAATTATTAATTTTGTACTGAAATACAAAGCCAAAGTTACCTTTCTTAACTCATGTGTTCCTGTTACAAACAGTTCATTTTCGAGTATGAAAAATTATTAATTTTGGACTGAAAAAAAGCCAAACTTACCCTTCTTAACTCATGTGTTCCTATTACCAAAAGTTCGTTTTCGAGTGCGACAAATTATTAATTTTGGACTGAAATACAAAGCCAAAGTTACCCTTCTTAACTCATGCGTTCCTGTTACAAACAGTTAATTTTCGAGTATGAAAAATGATTAATTTTGGACTGAAATACAAAGCCAAAGTTACCCTTCTTAACTCATGTGTTCCTGTTACAAACAGTTCATTTTCGAGTATGAAAAATTATTAATTTTGGACTGAAAAACAAAGCCAAACGTACCCTTCTTAACTCATGTGTTCCTATTACCAAAAGTTCGTTTTCGAGTGCGACAAATTATTAATTTTGGACTGAAATACAAAGCCAAAGGTACCCTTCTTAACTCATGTGTTCCTGTTACAAACAGTTCATTTTCGAGTACGAAAAATTATTAATTATGTACTGAAATACAAAGCCAAAGTTACCCTTCTTAACTCATGTGTTCCTGTTACAAACAGTTCATTTTCGAGTATGAAAAATTATTAATTTTGTACTGAAAAACAAAGCCAAACGTACCCTTCTTAACTCATGTGTTCCTATTACCAAAAGTTCGTTTTCGAGTGCGACAAATTATTAATTTTGGATTGAAATACAAAGCCAAAGTTACACTTCTTAACTCATGCGTTCCTGTTACAAACAGTTAATTTTCGAGTATGAAAAATGATTAATTTTGGACTCAAATACAAAGCCAAAGTTACCCTTCTTAACTCATGTGTTCCTGTTACAAACAGTTCATTTTCGAGTATGAAAAATTATTAATTTTGGACTGAAAAACAAAGCCAAACGTACCCTTCTTAACTCATGTGTTCCTATTACCAAAAGTTCGTTTTCGAGTGCGACAAATTATTAATTTTGGACTGAAATACAAAGCCAAAGGTACCCTTCTTAACTCATGTGTTCCTGTTACAAACAGTTCATTTTCGAGTACGAAAAATTATTAATTTTGTACTGAAATACAAAGCCAAAGTTACCCTTCTTAACTCATGTGTTCCTGTTACAAACAGTTCATTTTCGAGTATGAAAAATTATTAATTTTGGACTGAAAAACAAAGCCAAACGTACCCTTCTTAACACGGTTAACCGTCTATAGTGAATATCGTCTGTAACTTGCCGCCCGTGCTAGATAGCCGCCAGGGTGCCACGGCAAGGTTGTAGCCCCCGACCTCCCCTACAACTTTGCCATTTAACATTTCGTCGAAACCCTTACGGTTAACCGTCTATAGTGAATATCGTATGTAACTTGCCGCCCGTGCTAGATAGCCGCCCGGGTGCCACGGAAAAGTCGTAGCCCCCGACCTCCCCTACAACTTCGCCATTTAATATTTCGTCGAAACCCTTACGGTTAACCGTCTATAGTGAATATCGTCTGTAACTTGCCGCCTGTGCTAGATAGCCGCCCGGGTGCCACAGGAAAGTTGTAGCCCCCGACCTCCCCTACAACTTTGCTATTTAACATTTCGTCGAAACACTTACAGTTAACCGTCTATAGTGAATATCGTCTGTAACTTGCCGCTCGTGCTAGATAGCCGCCCGGGTGCCACAGGAAAGTTGTAGCCCCCGACCTCCCGTACAACTTTGCCATTTAACATTTCGTCGAAACCCTTACGGTTAACCGTCTATAATGAGTATCGTCTGTAACTTGCCGCCCGTGCTAGATAGCCGCCCAGGTGCCACAGGAAAGTTGTAGCCCCCGACCTCCCCTACAACTTTGCCATTTAACATTTCGTCGAAACCCTTACGGTTAACCGTCTATAGCGAATATCGTCTGTAACTTGCCACCCGTGCTAGATAGCCGCCCGGGTGCCACAGAAAAGTTGTAGCCCCCGAGCTCCCGTACAACTTTGCCATTTAACATTTCGTCGAAACCCTTACGGTTAACCGTCTATAATGAATATCGTCTGTAACTTGCCGCCCGTGCTAGATATCCGCCCTGGTGCCACACGGAAGTTGTAGCCCCCGACCTCCCCTACAACTTTGCCGTTTAACATTTCGTCGAAACCCTTACGGTTAACCGTCTATAGCGAATATCGTCTGTAACTTGCCGCCCGTGCTAGATAGCCGCCCGGGTGCCACAGGAAAGTTGTAGCCCCCGACCTCCCGTACAACTTTGCCATTTAACATTTCGTCGAAACCCTTACGGTTAACCGTCTATAGCGAATATCGTCTGTAACTTGCCGCCCGTGCTAGATAGCCGCCCAGGTGCCACAGGAAAGTTGTAGCCCCCGACCTCCTCTACAACATTGCCATTTAACATTTCGTCGAAACCCTTACGGTTAACCGTCTATAGCGAATATCGTCTGTAACTTGCCACCCGTGCTAGATAGCCGCCCGGGTGCCACAGGAAAGTTGTAGCCCCCGACCTCCCCTTCAACTTTGCCATTTAACATTTCGTCGAAACCCTTACGGTTAACCGTCTATAGTGAATATCGTCTGTAACTTGCCGCCCGTGCTAGATAGCCGCCCGGGTGCCACGGCAAAGTTGTAGCCCCCGACCTCCCGTACAACTTTGCCATTTAACATTTCGTCTAAACCCTTACGGTTAACCGTCTATAGTGAATATCGTCTGTAACTTGCCGCCCGTGCTAGAAAGCCGCCCGGGTGCCACAGGAAAGTTGTAGCCCCCGACCTCCCCTACAACTTTGCCATTTAACATTTCGTCGAAACCCTTACGGTTAACCGTCTATAGCGAATATCGTCTGTAACTTGCCACCCGTGCTAGATAGCCGCCCGGGTGCCACAGGAAAGTTGTAGCCCCCGACCTCCCGTACAACTTTGCCATTTAACATTTCGTCGAAACCCTTACGGTTAACCGTCTATAGTGAATATCGTCTGTAACTTGCCGCCCGTGCTAGAAAGCCGCCCGGGTGCCACAGGAAAGTTGTAGCCCCCGACCTCCCCTACAACTTTGCCATTTAACATTTCGTCGAAACCCTTACGGTTAACCGTCTATAGCGAATATCGTCTGTAACTTGCCGCCCGTGCTAGATAGCCGCCCGGGTGCCACGGCAAAGTTGTAGCCCCCGACCTCCCGTACAACTTTGCTATTTAACATTTCGTCGAAACCCTTACGGTTAACCGTCTATAGCGAATATCGTCTGTAACTTGCCACCCGTGCTAGATAGCCGCCCGGGTGCCACAGGAAAGTTGTAGCCCCCGACCTCCCGTACAACTTTGCCATTTAACATTTCGTCGAAACCCTTACGGTTAACCGTCTATAATGAATATCGTCTGTAACTTGCCGCCCGTGCTAGATATCCGCCCTGGTGCCACACGGAAGTTGTATACCCCGACCTCCCCTACAACTTTGCCGTTTAACATTTCGTCGAAACCCTTACGGTTAACCGTCTATAGCGAATATCGTCTGTAACTTGCCACCCGTGCTAGATAGCCGCCCGGGTGCCACAGGAAAGTTGTAGCCCCCGACCTCCCGTACAACTTTGCCATTTAACATTTCGTCGAAACCCTTACGGTTAACCGTCTATAATGAATATCGTCTGTAACTTGCCGCCCGTGCTAGATAGCCGCCCGGGTGCCACAGGAAAGTTGTAGCCCCCGACCTCCTCTACAACATTGCCGTTTAACATTTCGTCGAAACCCTTACGGTTAACCGTCTATAGCGAATATCGTCTGTAACTTGCCACCCGTGCTAGATATCCGCCCGGGTGCCACAGGAAAGTTGTAGCCCCCGACCTCCCGTACAACTTTGCCATTTAACATTTCGTCGAAACCCTTACGGTTAACCGTCTATAATGAATATCGTCTGTAACTTGCCGCCCGTGCTAGATAGCCGCCCGGGTGCCACAGGAAAGTTGTAGCCCCCGACCTCCTCTACAACATTGCCATTTAACATTTCGTCGAAACCCTTACGGTTAACCGTCTATAGCGAATATCGTCTGTAACTTGCCACCCGTGCTAGATAGCCGCCCGGGTGCCACAGGAAAGTTGTAGCCCCCGACCTCCCCTACAACTTTGCTATCTAACATTTCGTCGAAACTCTTACGGTTAACCGTCTATAGTGAATATCGTCTGTAACTTGCCGCCCGTGCTAGATAGCCGCCCGGGTGCCACAGGAAAGTTGTAGCCCCCGACCTCCCGTACAACTTTGCCATTTAACATTTCGTCGAAACCCTTACGGTTAACCGTCTATACTGAATATCGTCTGTAACTTGCCGCCCGTGCTAGATAGCCGCCCAGGTGCCACAGGAAAGTTGTAGCCCCCGACCTCCCCTACAACTTTGCCATTTAACATTTCGTCGAAACCCTTACGGTTAACCGTCTATAGCGAATATCGGCTGTAACTTGCCACCCGTGCTAGATAGCCGCCCGGGTGCCACAGGAAAGTTGTAGCCCCCGACCTCCCCTACAACTTTGCTATTTAACATTTCGTCGAAACACTTACGGTTAACCGTCTATAGTGAATATCGTCTGTAACTTGCCGCCCGTGCTAGATAGCCGCCCGGGTGCCACAGGAAAGTTGTAGCCCCCGACCTCCCGTACAACTTTGCCATTTAACATTTCGTCTAAACCCTTACGGTTAACCGTCTATAGTGAATATCGTCTGTAACTTTCCGCCCGTGCTAGATAGCCGCCCGGGTGCCACAGGAAAGTTGTAGCCCCCGACCTCCCCTACAACTTTGCCATTTAACATTTCGTCGAAACCCTTACGGTTAACCGTCTATAGCGAATATCGTCTGTAACTTGCCACCTGTGATAGATAGCCGCCCGAGTTCCACAGGAAAGTTGTAGCCCCCGACCTCCCCTACAACTTTGCCATTTAACATTTCGTCGAAACCCTTACGGTTAACCGTCTATAGTGAATATCGTCTGTACCTTGCCGCCCGTGCTTGATAGCCGCCCGGGTGCCACAGGAAAGTTGTAGCCCCCGACCTCCCCTACAACTTTGCCATTTAACATTTCGTCGAAACCCTTACGGTTAACTGTCTATAGTGAATATCATCTGTAACTTGCCGCCCGTGCTAGATAGCCGCCCGGGTGCCACAGAAAAGTTGTAGCCCCCGACCTCCCCTACAACTTTGCTATTTAACATTTCGTCGAAACCCTTACGGTTAACCGTCTATAGCGAATATCGTCTGTAACTTGCCGCCCGTGCTAGATAGCCGCCCGGGTGCCACAGGAAAGTTGTAGCCCCCGACCTCCCGTACAACTTTGCCATTTAACATTTCGTCGAAACCCTTACGGTTAACCGTCTATTGTGAATATCGTCTGTAACTTGCCGCCCGTGCTAGATAGCCGCCCGGGTGCCACAGGAAAGTTGTAGCCCCCGACCTCCCGTACAACTTTGCCATTTAACATTTCGTCGAAACCCTTACGGTTAACCGTCTATTGTGAATATCGTCTGTAACTTGCCGCCCGTGCTAGATAGCCGCCCGGGTGCCACAGGAAAGTTGTAGCCCCCGACCTCCCCTACAACTTTGCTATCTAACATTTCGTCGAAACTCTTACGGTTAACCGTCTATAGTGAATATCGTCTGTAACTTGCCGCCCGTGCTAGATAGCCGCCCGGGTGCCACAGGAAAGTTGTAGCCCCCGACCTCCCGTACAACTTTGCCATTTAACATTTCGTCGAAACCCTTACGGTTAACCGTCTATACTGAATATCGTCTGTAACTTGCCGCCCGTGCTAGATAGCCGCCCAGGTGCCACAGGAAAGTTGTAGCCCCCGACCTCCCCTACAACTTTGCCATTTAACATTTCGTCGAAACCCTTACGGTTAACCGTCTATAGCGAATATCGGCTGTAACTTGCCACCCGTGCTAGATAGCCGCCCGGGTGCCACAGGAAAGTTGTAGCCCCCGACCTCCCCTACAACTTTGCTATTTAACATTTCGTCGAAACACTTACGGTTAACCGTCTATAGTGAATATCGTCTGTAACTTGCCGCCCGTGCTAGATAGCCGCCCGGGTGCCACAGGAAAGTTGTAGCCCCCGACCTCCCGTACAACTTTGCCATTTAACATTTCGTCTAAACCCTTACGGTTAACCGTCTATAGTGAATATCGTCTGTAACTTTCCGCCCGTGCTAGATAGCCGCCCGGGTGCCACAGGAAAGTTGTAGCCCCCGACCTCCCCTACAACTTTGCCATTTAACATTTCGTCGAAACCCTTACGGTTAACCGTCTATAGCGAATATCGTCTGTAACTTGCCACCTGTGATAGATAGCCGCCCGAGTTCCACAGGAAAGTTGTAGCCCCCGACCTCCCCTACAACTTTGCCATTTAACATTTCGTCGAAACCCTTACGGTTAACCGTCTATAGTGAATATCGTCTGTACCTTGCCGCCCGTGCTTGATAGCCGCCCGGGTGCCACAGGAAAGTTGTAGCCCCCGACCTCCCCTACAACTTTGCCATTTAACATTTCGTCGAAACCCTTACGGTTAACTGTCTATAGTGAATATCATCTGTAACTTGCCGCCCGTGCTAGATAGCCGCCCGGGTGCCACAGAAAAGTTGTAGCCCCCGACCTCCCCTACAACTTTGCTATTTAACATTTCGTCGAAACCCTTACGGTTAACCGTCTATAGCGAATATCGTCTGTAACTTGCCGCCCGTGCTAGATAGCCGCCCGGGTGCCACAGGAAAGTTGTAGCCCCCGACCTCCCGTACAACTTTGCCATTTAACATTTCGTCGAAACCCTTACGGTTAACCGTCTATTGTGAATATCGTCTGTAACTTGCCGCCCGTGCTAGATAGCCGCCCGGGTGCCACAGGAAAGTTGTAGCCCCCGACCTCCCGTACAACTTTGCCATTTAACATTTCGTCGAAACCCTTACGGTTAACCGTCTATAGTGAATATCGTATGTAACTTGCCGCCCGTGCTAGATAGCCGCCCGGGTGCCACAGGAAAGTTGTAGCCCCCGACTTCCCGTACAACTTTGCCATTTAACATTTCGTCGAAACCCTTACGGTTAACCGTCTATAATGAATATCGTCTGTAACTTGCCGCCCGTGCTAGATAGCCGCCCAGGTGCCACAGGAAAGTTATAGCCCCCGACCTCCCCTACAACTTTGCCATTTAACATTTCGTCGAAACCCTTACGGTTAACCGTCTATAGCGAATATCGTCTGTAACTTGCCACCCGTGCTAGATAGCCGCCCGGGTGCCACAGGAAAGTTGTAGCCCCCGACCTCCCGTACAACTTTGCCATTTAACATTTCGTCGAAACCCTTACGGTTAACCGTCTATAATGAATATCGTCTGTAACTTGCCGCCCGTGCTAGATAGCCGCCCGGGTGCCACAGGAAAGTTGTAGCCCCCGACCTCCTCTACAACATTGCCATTTAACATTTCGTCGAAACCCTTACGGTTAACCGTCTATAGCGAATATCGTCTGTAACTTGCCACCCGTGCTAGATAGCCGCCCAGGTGCCACAGGAAAGTTGTAGCCCCCGACCTCCCCTACAACTTTGCCATTTAACATTTCGTCGAAACCCTTACGGTTAACCGTCTATAGCGAATATCGTCTGTAACTTGCCACCCGTGCTAGATAGCCGCCCGGGTGCCACAGGAAAGTTGTAGCCCCCGACCTCCCGTACAACTTTGCCATTTAACATTTCGTCGAAACCCTTACGGTTAACCGTCTATAATGAATATCGTCTGTAACTTGCCGCCCGTGCTAGATAGCCGCCCGGGTGCCACAGGAAAGTTGTAGCCCCCGACCTCCTCTACAACATTGCCATTTAACATTTCGTCGAAACCCTTACGGTTAACCGTCTATAGCGAATATCGTCTGTAACTTGCCGCCCGTGCTAGATAGCCGCCCGGGTGCCACAGGAAAGTTGTAGCCCCCGACCTCCCGTACAACTTTGCCATTTAACATTTCGTCGAAACCCTTACGGTTAACCGTCTATACTGAATATCGTCTGTAACTTGCCGCCCGTGCTAGATAGCCGCCCGGGTGCCACAGGAAAGTTGTAGCCCCAGACCTCCCCTACAACTTTGCCATTTAACATTTCGTCGAAACCCTTACGGTTAACCGTCTATAGTGAATATCGTCTGTAACTTGCCGCCCGTGCTAGATAGCCGCCCGGGTGCCACAGAAAAGTTGTAGCCCCCTACCACCCCTATAACTTTGCTATTTAACATTTCGTCGAAACCCTTACGGTTAACCGTCTATAGCGAATATCGTCTGTAACTTGCCGCCCGTCCTAGATAGCCGCCCGAGTTCCACAGGAAAGTTGTAGCCCCCGACCTCCCCTACAACTTTGCCATTTAACATTTCGTCGAAACCCTTACGGTTAACCGTCTATAGCGAATATCGTCTGTAACTTGCCACCCGTGCTAGATAGCCGCCCGGGTGCCACAGGAAAGTTGTAGCCCCCGACCTCCCCTACAACTTTGCCATTTAACATTTCGTCGAAACCCTTACGGTTAACCGTCTATAGCGAATATCGTCTGTAACTTACCACCCGTGCTAGATAGCCGCCCGGGTGCCACAGGAAAGTTGTAGCCCCCGACCTCCCCTACAACTTTGCCATTTAACATTTCGTCGAAACCCTTACGGTTAACCGTCTATAGCGAATATCGTCTGTAACTTGCCGCCCGTCCTAGATAGCCGCCCGAGTTCCACAGGAAAGTTGTAGCCCCCGACCTCCCCTACAACTTTGCCATTTAACATTTCGTCGAAACCCTTACGGTTAACCGTCTATAATGAATATCGTCTGTAACTTGCCGCCCGTGCTAGATAGCCGCCCAGGTGCCACAGGAAAGTTGTAGCCCCCGACCTCCCCTACAACTTTGCCATTTAACATTTCGTCGAAACCCTTACGGTTAACCGTCTATAGCGAATATCGTCTGTAACTTGCCACCCGTGCTAGATAGCCGCCCGGGTGCCACAGGAAAGTTGTAGCCCCCGACCTCCCGTACAACTTTGCCATTTAACATTTCGTCGAAACCCTTACGGTTAACCGTCTATAGCGAATATCGTCTGTAACTTGCCACCCGTGCTAGATAGCCGCCCGGGTGCCACAGGAAAGTTGTAATCCCCGACCTCCCGTACAACTTTGCCATTTAACATTTCGTCGAAACCCTTACGGTTAACCGTCTATAATGAATATCGTCTGTAACTTGACGCCCGTGCTAGATAGCCGCCCAGGTGCCACAGGGAAGTTGTAGCCCCCGACCTCCCCTACAACTTTGCCATTTAACATTTCGTCGAAACCCTTACGGTTAACCGTCTATAGCGAATATCGTCTGTAACTTGCCGCCCGTGCTAGATAGCCGCCCGGGTGCCACAGGAAAGTTGTAGCCCCCGACCTCCCGTACAACTTTGCCATTTAACATTTCGTCGAAACCCTTACGGTTAACCGTCTATAATGAATATCGTCTGTAACTTGCCGCCCGTGCTAGATAGCCGCCCGGGTGCCACAGGAAAGTTGTAGCCCCCGACCTCCTCTACAAGATTGCCATTTAACATTTCGTCGAAACCCTTACGGTTAACCGTCTATAGCGAATATCGTCTGTAACTTGCCACCCGTGCTAGATAGCCGCCCGGGTGCCACAGGAAAGTTGTAGCCCCCGACCTCTCCTACAACTTTGCCATTTAACATTTCGTCGAAACCCTTACGGTTAACCGTCTATAGCGAATATCGTCTGTAACTTGCCACCCGTGCTAGATAGCCGCCCGGGTGCCACAGGAAAGTTGTAGCCCCCGACCTCCCCTACAACTTTGCTATTTAACATTTCGTCGAAACACTTACAGTTAACCGTCTATAGTGAATATCGTCTGTAACTTGCCGCCCGTGCTAGATAGCCGCCCGGGAGCCACAGGAAAGTTGTAGCCCCCGACCTCCCGTACAACTTTGCCATTTAACATTTCGTCGAAACCCTTACGGTTAACCGTCTATAATGAGTATCGTCTGTAACTTGCCGCCCGTGCTAGATAGCCGCCCAGGTGCCACAGGAAAGTTGTAGCCCCCGACCTCCCCTACAACTTTGCCATTTAACATTTCGTCGAAACCCTTACGGTTAACCGTCTATAGCGAATATCGTCTGTAACTTGCCACCCGTGCTAGATAGCCGCCCGGGTGCCACAGAAAAGTTGTAGCCCCCGACCTCCCGTACAACTTTGCCATTTAACATTTCGTCGAAACCCTTACGGTTAACCGTCTATAATGAATATCGTCTGTAACTTGCCGCCCGTGCTAGATATCCGCCCTGGTGCCACACGGAAGTTGTAGCCCCCGACCTCCCCTACAACTTTGCCGTTTAACATTTCGTCGAAACCCTTACGGTTAACCGTCTATAGCGAATATCGTCTGTAACTTGCCGCCCGTGCTAGATAGCCGCCCGGGTGCCACAGGAAAGTTGTAGCCCCCGACCTCCCGTACAACTTTGCCATTTAACATTTCGTCGAAACCCTTACGGTTAACCGTCTATAGCGAATATCGTCTGTAACTTGCCGCCCGTGCTAGATAGCCGCCCGGGTGCCACGGAAAAGTCGTAGCCCCCGACCTCCCCTACAACTTCGCCATTTAACATTTCGTCGAAACCCTTACGGTTAACCGTCTATAGTGAATATCGTATGTAACTTGCCGCCCGTGCTAGATAGCCGCCCGGGTGCCACGGAAAAGTCGTAGCCCCCGACCTCCCCTACAACTTCGCCATTTAACATTTCGTCGAAACCCTTACGGTTAACCGTCTATAGTGAATATCGTCTGTAACTTGCCGCCTGTGCTAGATAGCCGCCCGGGTGCCACAGGAAAGTTGTAGCCCCCTACCTCCCCTACAACTTTGCCATTTAACATTTCGTCGAAACCCTTACTGTTAACCGTCTATAGCGAATATCGTCTGTAACTTGCCACCCGTGCTAGATAGCCGCCCGGGTGCCACAGGAAAGTTGTAGCCCCCGACCTCCTCTACAACATTGCCATTTAACATTTCGTCGAAACCCTTACGGTTAACCGTCTATAGCGAATATCGTCTGTAACTTGCCACCCGTGCTAGATAGCCGCCCGGGTGCCACAGGAAAGTTGTAGCCCCCGACCTCCCCTTCAACTTTGCCATTTAACATTTCGTCGAAACCCTTACGGTTAACCGTCTATAGTGAATATCGTCTGTAACTTGCCGCCCGTGCTAGATAGCCGCCCGGGTGCCACGGCAAAGTTGTAGCCCCCGACCTCCCGTACAACTTTGCCATTTAACATTTCGTCTAAACCCTTACGGTTAACCGTCTATAGTGAATATCGTCTGTAACTTGCCGCCCGTGCTAGATAGCCGCCCGGGTGCCACAGGAAAGTTGTAGCCCCCGACCTCCCCTACAACTTTTCCCTTTAACATTTCGTCGAAACCCTTATGGTTAACCCTCTATAGTGAATAATTATTAATTTTGGACTGAAATACAAAGCCAAAGTTACCCTTCTTAACTCATGTGTTCCTATTACCAAAAGTTCGTTTTCGAGTGCGACAAATTATTAATTTTGGACTGAAATACAAAGCCAAAGGTACCCTTCTTAACTCATGTGTTCCTGTTACAAACAGTTCATTTTCGAGTACGAAAAATTATTAATTTTGTACTGAAATACAAAGCCAAAGTTACCTTTCTTAACTCATGTGTTCCTGTTACAAACAGTTCATTTTCGAGTATGAAAAATTATTAATTTTGGACTGAAAAACAAGCCAAACTTACCCTTCTTAACTCATGTGTTCCTATTACCAAAAGTTCGTTTTCGAGTGCGACAAATTATTAATTTTGGACTGAAATACAAAGCCAAAGTTACCCTTCTTAACTCATGCGTTCCTGTTACAAACAGTTAATTTTCGAGTATGAAAAATGATTAATTTTGGACTGAAATACAAAGCCAAAGTTACCCTTCTTAACTCATGTGTTCCTGTTACAAACAGTTCATTTTCGAGTATGAAAAATTATTAATTTTGGACTGAAAAACAAAGCCAAACGTACCCTTCTTAACTCATGTGTTCCTATTACCAAAAGTTCGTTTTCGAGTGCGACAAATTATTAATATTGGACTGAAAAACAAAGCCAAACGTACCCTTCTTAACTCATGTGTTCCTATTACCAAAAGTTCGTTTTCGATTGCGACAAATTATTAATTTTGGACTGAAATACAAAGCCAAAGTTAAAAAAATTTAACATTTCGTCGAAACCCTTACGGTTAACCGTCTATAGTGAATATCGTCTGTAACTTGCCGCCCGTGCTAGATAGCCGCCCGGGTGCCACGGCAAAGTTGTAGCCCCCGACCTACCCTACAACTTTGCCATTTAACATTTCGTCGAAACCCTTACGGTTAACGGTCTATAGTGAATATCGTCTGTAACTTGCCGCCCGTGCTAGATAGCCGCCCTGGTGCCACGGCAAAGTTGTAGTCCCCGACCTCCCATACAACTTTGCCGTTTAACATTTCGTCGAAACCCTTACGGTTAACCGTATATAGTGAATATCGTCTGTAACTTGCCGCCCGTGCTAGATGGCCGCCCGGGTGCCACAGGAAAGTTGTAGCCCCCGACCACCCCTGCAACTTTGCCATTTAACATTTCGTCGAAACCCTTACGGTTAACCGTCTATAGCGAATATCGTCTGTAACTTGCCGCCCGTCCTAGATAGCCGCCCGAGTTCCACAGGAAAGTTGTAGCCCCCGACCTCCCCTACAACTTTGCCATTTAACATTTCGTCGAAACCCTTACGGTTAACCGTCTATAGCGAATATCGTCTGTAACTTGCCACCCGTGCTAGATAGCCGCCCGGGTGCCACAGGAAAGTTGTAGCCCCCGACCTCCCCTACAACTTTGCCATTTAACATTTCGTCGAAACCCTTATGGTTAACCCTCTATAGTGCATAATTATTAATTTTGGACTGAAATACAAAGCCAAAGTTACCCTTCTTAACTCATGTGTTCCTATTACCAAAAGTTCGTTTTCGAGTGCGACAAATTATTAATTTTGGACTGAAATACAAAGCCAAAGGTACCCTTCTTAACTCATGTGTTCCTGTTACAAACAGTTCATTTTCGAGTACGAAAAATTATTAATTTTGTACTGAAATACAAAGCCAAAGTTACCTTTGTTAACTCATGTGTTCCTGTTACAAACAGTTCATTTTCGAGTATGAAAAATTATTAATTTTGGACTGAAAAACAAGCCAAACTTACCCTTCTTAACTCATGTGTTCCTATTACCAAAAGTTCGTTTTCGAGTGCGACAAATTATTAATTTTGACTGAAATACAAAGCCAAAGTTACCCTTCTTAACTCATGCGTTCCTGTTACAAACAGTTAATTTTCGAGTATGGAAAATGATTAATTTTGGACTGAAATACAAAGCCAAAGTTACCCTTCTTAACTCATGTGTTCCTGTTACAAACAGTTCATTTTCGAGTATGAAAAATTATTAATTTTGGACTGAAAAACAAAGCCAAACGTACCCTTCTTAACTCATGTGTTCCTATTACCAAAAGTTCGTTTTCGAGTGCGACAAATTATTAATTTTGGACTGAAAAACAAAGCCAAACGTACCCTTCTTAACTCATGTGTTCCTATTACCAAAAGTTCGTTTTCGATTGCGACAAATTATTAATTTTGGACTGAAATACAAAGCCAAAGGTACCCTTCTTAACTCATGTGTTCCTGTTACAAACAGTTCATTTTCGAGTACGAAAAATTATTAATTTTGTACTGAAATACAAAGCCAAAGTTACCTTTCTTAACTCATGTGTTCCTGTTACAAACAGTTCATTTTCGAGTATGAAAAATTATTAATTTTGGACTGAAAAAAAGCCAAACTTACCCTTCTTAACTCATGTGTTCCTATTACCAAAAGTTCGTTTTCGAGTGCGACAAATTATTAATTTTGGACTGAAATACAAAGCCAAAGTTACCCTTCTTAACTCATGCGTTCCTGTTACAAACAGTTAATTTTCGAGTATGAAAAATGATTAATTTTGGACTGAAATACAAAGCCAAAGTTACCCTTCTTAACTCATGTGTTCCTGTTACAAACAGTTCATTTTCGAGTATGAAAAATTATTAATTTTGGACTGAAAAACAAAGCCAAACGTACCCTTCTTAACTCATGTGTTCCTATTACCAAAAGTTCGTTTTCGAGTGCGACAAATTATTAATTTTGGACTGAAATACAAAGCCAAAGGTACCCTTCTTAACTCATGTGTTCCTGTTACAAACAGTTCATTTTCGAGTACGAAAAATTATTAATTATGTACTGAAATACAAAGCCAAAGTTACCCTTCTTAACTCATGTGTTCCTGTTACAAACAGTTCATTTTCGAGTATGAAAAATTATTAATTTTGGACTGAAAAACAAAGCCAAACGTACCCTTCTTAACTCATGTGTTCCTATTACCAAAAGTTCGTTTTCGAGTGCGACAAATTATTAATTTTGGATTGAAATACAAAGCCAAAGTTACACTTCTTAACTCATGCGTTCCTGTTACAAACAGTTAATTTTCGAGTATGAAAAATGATTAATTTTGGACTCAAATACAAAGCCAAAGTTACCCTTCTTAACTCATGTGTTCCTGTTACAAACAGTTCATTTTCGAGTATGAAAAATTATTAATTTTGGACTGAAAAACAAAGCCAAACGTACCCTTCTTAACTCATGTGTTCCTATTACCAAAAGTTCGTTTTCGAGTGCGACAAATTATTAATTTTGGACTGAAATACAAAGCCAAAGGTACCCTTCTTAACTCATGTGTTCCTGTTACAAACAGTTCATTTTCGAGTACGAAAAATTATTAATTTTGTACTGAAATACAAAGCCAAAGTTACCCTTCTTAACTCATGTGTTCCTGTTACAAACAGTTCATTTTCGAGTATGAAAAATTATTAATTTTGGACTGAAAAACAAAGCCAAACGTACCCTTCTTAACACGGTTAACCGTCTATAGTGAATATCGTCTGTAACTTGCCGCCCGTGCTAGATAGCCGCCAGGGTGCCACGGCAAGGTTGTAGCCCCCGACCTCCCCTACAACTTTGCCATTTAACATTTCGTCGAAACCCTTACGGTTAACCGTCTATAGTGAATATCGTATGTAACTTGCCGCCCGTGCTAGATAGCCGCCCGGGTGCCACGGAAAAGTCGTAGCCCCCGACCTCCCCTACAACTTCGCCATTTAACATTTCGTCGAAACCCTTACGGTTAACCGTCTATAGTGAATATCGTCTGTAACTTGCCGCCTGTGCTAGATAGCCGCCCGGGTGCCACAGGAAAGTTGTAGCCCCCGACCTCCCCTACAACTTTGCTATTTAACATTTCGTCGAAACACTTACAGTTAACCGTCTATAGTGAATATCGTCTGTAACTTGCCGCCCGTGCTAGATAGCCGCCCGGGTGCCACAGGAAAGTTGTAGCCCCCGACCTCCCGTACAACTTTGCCATTTAACATTTCGTCGAAACCCTTACGGTTAACCGTCTATAATGAGTATCGTCTGTAACTTGCCGCCCGTGCTAGATAGCCGCCCAGGTGCCACAGGAAAGTTGTAGCCCCCGACCTCCCCTACAACTTTGCCATTTAACATTTCGTCGAAACCCTTACGGTTAACCGTCTATAGCGAATATCGTCTGTAACTTGCCACCCGTGCTAGATAGCCGCCCGGGTGCCACAGAAAAGTTGTAGCCCCCGAGCTCCCGTACAACTTTGCCATTTAACATTTCGTCGAAATCCTTACGGTTAACCGTCTATAATGAATATCGTCTGTAACTTGCCGCCCGTGCTAGATATCCGCCCTGGTGCCACACGGAAGTTGTAGCCCCCGACCTCCCCTACAACTTTGCCGTTTAACATTTCGTCGAAACCCTTACGGTTAACCGTCTATAGCGAATATCGTCTGTAACTTGCCGCCCGTGCTAGATAGCCGCCCGGGTGCCACAGGAAAGTTGTAGCCCCCGACCTCCCGTACAACTTTGCCATTTAACATTTCGTCGAAACCCCTACGGTTAACCGTCTATAGCGAATATCGTCTGTAACTTGCCGCCCGTGCTAGATAGCCGCCCAGGTGCCACAGGAAAGTTGTAGCCCCCGACCTCCTCTACAACATTGCCATTTAACATTTCGTCGAAACCCTTACGGTTAACCGTCTATAGCGAATATCGTCTGTAACTTGCCACCCGTGCTAGATAGCCGCCCGGGTGCCACAGGAAAGTTGTAGCCCCCGACCTCCCCTTCAACTTTGCCATTTAACATTTCGTCGAAACCCTTACGGTTAACCGTCTATAGTGAATATCGTCTGTAACTTGCCGCCCGTGCTAGATAGCCGCCCGGGTGCCACGGCAAAGTTGTAGCCCCCGACCTCCCGTACAACTTTGCCATTTAACATTTCGTCTAAACCCTTACGGTTAACCGTCTATAGTGAATATCGTCTGTAACTTGCCGCCCGTGCTAGAAAGCCGCCCGGGTGCCACAGGAAAGTTGTAGCCCCCGACCTCCCCTACAACTTTGCCATTTAACATTTCGTCGAAACCCTTACGGTTAACCGTCTATAGCGAATATCGTCTGTAACTTGCCACCCGTGCTAGATAGCCGCCCGGGTGCCACAGGAAAGTTGTAGCCCCCGACCTCCCGTACAACTTTGCCATTTAACATTTCGTCGAAACCCTTACGGTTAACCGTCTATAGTGAATATCGTCTGTAACTTGCCGCCCGTGCTAGAAAGCCGCCCGGGTGCCACAGGAAAGTTGTAGCCCCCGACCTCCCCTACAACTTTGCCATTTAACATTTCGTCGAAACCCTTACGGTTAACCGTCTATAGCGAATATCGTCTGTAACTTGCCGCCCGTGCTAGATAGCCGCCCGGGTGCCACGGCAAAGTTGTAGCCCCCGACCTCCCGTACAACTTTGCCATTTAACATTTCGTCGAAACCCTTACGGTTAACCGTCTATAGCGAATATCGTCTGTAACTTGCCACCCGTGCTAGATAGCCGCCCGGGTGCCACAGGAAAGTTGTAGCCCCCGACCTCCCGTACAACTTTGCCATTTAACATTTCGTCGAAACCCTTACGGTTAACCGTCTATAATGAATATCGTCTGTAACTTGCCGCCCGTGCTAGATATCCGCCCTGGTGCCACACGGAAGTTGTATACCCCGACCTCCCCTACAACTTTGCCGTTTAACATTTCGTCGAAACCCTTACGGTTAACCGTCTATAGCGAATATCGTCTGTAACTTGCCACCCGTGCTAGATAGCCGCCCGGGTGCCACAGGAAAGTTGTAGCCCCCGACCTCCCGTACAACTTTGCCATTTAACATTTCGTCGAAACCCTTACGGTTAACCGTCTATAATGAATATCGTCTGTAACTTGCCGCCCGTGCTAGATAGCCGCCCGGGTGCCACAGGAAAGTTGTAGCCCCCGACCTCCTCTACAACATTGCCATTTAACATTTCGTCGAAACCCTTACGGTTAACCGTCTATAGCGAATATCGTCTGTAACTTGCCGCCCGTGCTAGATAGCCGCCCGGGTGCCACAGGAAAGTTGTAGCCCCCGACCTCCCGTACAACTTTGCCATTTAACATTTCGTCGAAACCCTTACGGTTAACCGTCTATACTGAATATCGTCTGTAACTTGCCGCCCGTGCTAGATAGCCGCCCGGGTGCCACAGGAAAGTTGTAGCCCCAGACCTCCCCTACAACTTTGCCATTTAACATTTCGTCGAAACCCTTACGGTTAACCGTCTATAGTGAATATCGTCTGTAACTTGCCGCCCGTGCTAGATAGCCGCCCGGGTGCCACAGAAAAGTTGTAGCCCCCTACCACCCCTATAACTTTGCTATTTAACATTTCGTCGAAACCCTTACGGTTAACCGTCTATAGCGAATATCGTCTGTAACTTGCCGCCCGTCCTAGATAGCCGCCCGAGTTCCACAGGAAAGTTGTAGCCCCCGACCTCCCCTACAACTTTGCCATTTAACATTTCGTCGAAACCCTTACGGTTAACCGTCTATAGCGAATATCGTCTGTAACTTGCCACCCGTGCTAGATAGCCGCCCGGGTGCCACAGGAAAGTTGTAGCCCCCGACCTCCCCTACAACTTTGCCATTTAACATTTCGTCGAAACCCTTACGGTTAACCGTCTATAGCGAATATCGTCTGTAACTTACCACCCGTGCTAGATAGCCGCCCGGGTGCCACAGGAAAGTTGTAGCCCCCGACCTCCCCTACAACTTTGCCATTTAACATTTCGTCTAAACCCTTACGGTTAACCGTCTATAGCGAATATCGTCTGTAACTTGCCGCCCGTCCTAGATAGCCGCCCGAGTTCCACAGGAAAGTTGTAGCCCCCGACCTCCCCTACAACTTTGCCATTTAACATTTCGTCGAAACCCTTACGGTTAACCGTCTATAATGAATATCGTCTGTAACTTGCCGCCCGTGCTAGATAGCCGCCCAGGTGCCACAGGAAAGTTGTAGCCCCCGACCTCCCCTACAACTTTGCCATTTAACATTTCGTCGAAACCCTTACGGTTAACCGTCTATAGCGAATATCGTCTGTAACTTGCCACCCGTGCTAGATAGCCGCCCGGGTGCCACAGGAAAGTTGTAGCCCCCGACCTCCCGTACAACTTTGCCATTTAACATTTCGTCGAAACCCTTACGGTTAACCGTCTATAGCGAATATCGTCTGTAACTTGCCACCCGTGCTAGATAGCCGCCCGGGTGCCACAGGAAAGTTGTAATCCCCGACCTCCCGTACAACTTTGCCATTTAACATTTCGTCGAAACCCTTACGGTTAACCGTCTATAATGAATATCGTCTGTAACTTGACGCCCGTGCTAGATAGCCGCCCAGGTGCCACAGGGAAGTTGTAGCCCCCAACCTCCCCTACAACTTTGCCATTTAACATTTCGTCGAAACCCTTACGGTTAACCGTCTATAGCGAATATCGTCTGTAACTTGCCGCCCGTGCTAGATAGCCGCCCGGGTGCCACAGGAAAGTTGTAGCCCCCGAGCTCCCGTACAACTTTGCCATTTAACATTTCGTCGAAACCCTTACGGTTAACCGTCTATAATGAATATCGTCTGTAACTTGCCGCCCGTGCTAGATAGCCGCCCGGGTGCCACAGGAAAGTTGTAGCCCCCGACCTCCTCTACAAGATTGCCATTTAACATTTCGTCGAAACCCTTACGGTTAACCGTCTATAGCGAATATCGTCTGTAACTTGCCACCCGTGCTAGATAGCCGCCCGGGTGCCACAGGAAAGTTGTAGCCCCCGACCTCTCCTACAACTTTGCCATTTAACATTTCGTCGAAACCCTTACGGTTAACCGTCTATAGCGAATATCGTCTGTAACTTGCCACCCGTGCTAGATAGCCGCCCGGGTGCCACAGGAAAGTTGTAGCCCCCGACCTCCCCTACAACTTTGCTATTTAACATTTCGTCGAAACACTTACAGTTAACCGTCTATAGTGAATATCGTCTGTAACTTGCCGCCCGTGCTAGATAGCCGCCCGGGAGCCACAGGAAAGTTGTAGCCCCCGACCTCCCGTACAACTTTGCCATTTAACATTTCGTCGAAACCCTTACGGTTAACCGTCTATAATGAGTATCGTCTGTAACTTGCCGCCCGTGCTAGATAGCCGCCCAGGTGCCACAGGAAAGTTGTAGCCCCCGACCTCCCCTACAACTTTGCCATTTAACATTTCGTCGAAACCCTTACGGTTAACCGTCTATAGCGAATATCGTCTGTAACTTGCCACCCGTGCTAGATAGCCGCCCGGGTGCCACAGAAAAGTTGTAGCCCCCGACCTCCCGTACAACTTTGCCATTTAACATTTCGTCGAAACCCTTACGGTTAACCGTCTATAATGAATATCGTCTGTAACTTGCCGCCCGTGCTAGATATCCGCCCTGGTGCCACACGGAAGTTGTAGCCCCCGACCTCCCCTACAACTTTGCCGTTTAACATTTCGTCGAAACCCTTACGGTTAACCGTCTATAGCGAATATCGTCTGTAACTTGCCGCCCGTGCTAGATAGCCGCCCGGGTGCCACAGGAAAGTTGTAGCCCCCGACCTCCCGTACAACTTTGCCATTTAACATTTCGTCGAAACCCTTACGGTTAACCGTCTATAGCGAATATCGTCTGTAACTTGCCGCCCGTGCTAGATAGCCGCCCGGGTGCCACGGAAAAGTCGTAGCTCCCGACCTCCCCTACAACTTCGCCATTTAACATTTCGTCGAAACCCTTACGGTTAACCGTCTATAGTGAATATCGTATGTAACTTGCCGCCCGTGCTAGATAGCCGCCCGGGTGCCACGGAAAAGTCGTAGCCCCCGACCTCCCCTACAACTTCGCCATTTAACATTTCGTCGAAACCCTTACGGTTAACCGTCTATAGTGAATATCGTCTGTAACTTGCCGCCTGTGCTAGATAGCCGCCCGGGTGCCACAGGAAAGTTGTAGCCCCCTACCTCCCCTACAACTTTGCCATTTAACATTTCGTCGAAACCCTTACTGTTAACCGTCTATAGCGAATATCGTCTGTAACTTGCCACCCGTGCTAGATAGCCGCCCGGGTGCCACAGGAAAGTTGTAGCCCCCGACCTCCTCTACAACATTGCCATTTAACATTTCGTCGAAACCCTTACGGTTAACCGTCTATAGCGAATATCGTCTGTAACTTGCCACCCGTGCTAGATAGCCGCCCGGGTGCCACAGGAAAGCTGTAGCCCCCGACCTCCCCTTCAACTTTGCCATTTAACATTTCGTCGAAACCCTTACGGTTAACCGTCTATAGTGAATATCGTCTGTAACTTGCCGCCCGTGCTAGATAGCCGCCCGGGTGCCACGGCAAAGTTGTAGCCCCCGACCTCCCGTACAACTTTGCCATTTAACATTTCGTCTAAACCCTTACGGTTAACCGTCTATAGTGAATATCGTCTGTAACTTGCCGCCCGTGCTAGATAGCCGCCCGGGTGCCACAGGAAAGTTGTAGCCCCCGACCTCCCCTACAACTTTTCCCTTTAACATTTCGTCGAAACCCTTATGGTTAACCCTCTATAGTGAATAATTATTAATTTTGGACTGAAATACAAAGCCAAAGTTACCCTTCTTAACTCATGTGTTCCTATTACCAAAAGTTCGTTTTCGAGTGCGACAAATTATTAATTTTGGACTGAAATACAAAGCCAAAGGTACCCTTCTTAACTCATGTGTTCCTGTTACAAACAGTTCATTTTCGAGTACGAAAAATTATTAATTTTGTACTGAAATACAAAGCCAAAGTTACCTTTCTTAACTCATGTGTTCCTGTTACAAACAGTTCATTTTCGAGTATGAAAAATTATTAATTTTGGACTGAAAAACAAGCCAAACTTACCCTTCTTAACTCATGTGTTCCTATTACCAAAAGTTCGTTTTCGAGTGCGACAAATTATTAATTTTGGACTGAAATACAAAGCCAAAGTTACCCTTCTTAACTCATGCGTTCCTGTTACAAACAGTTAATTTTCGAGTATGAAAAATGATTAATTTTGGACTGAAATACAAAGCCAAAGTTACCCTTCTTAACTCATGTGTTCCTGTTACAAACAGTTCATTTTCGAGTATGCAAAATTATTAATTTTGGACTGAAAAACAAAGCCAAACGTACCCTTCTTAACTCATGTGTTCCTATTACCAAAAGTTCGTTTTCGAGTGCGACAAATTATTAATATTGGACTGAAAAACAAAGCCAAACGTACCCTTCTTAACTCATGTGTTCCTATTACCAAAAGTTCGTTTTCGATTGCGACAAATTATTAATTTTGGACTGAAATACAAAGCCAAAGTTAAAAAAATTTAACATTTCGTCGAAACCCTTACGGTTAACCGTCTATAGTGAATATCGTCTGTAACTTGCCGCCCGTGCTAGATAGCCGCCCGGGTGCCACGGCAAAGTTGTAGCCCCCGACCTACCCTACAACTTTGCCATTTAACATTTCGTCGAAACCCTTACGGTTAACGGTCTATAGTGAATATCGTCTGTAACTTGCCGCCCGTGCTAGATAGCCGCCCTGGTGCCACGGCAAAGTTGTAGTCCCCGACCTCCCATACAACTTTGCCGTTTAACATTTCGTCGAAACCCTTACGGTTAACCGTATATAGTGAATATCGTCTGTAACTTGCCGCCCGTGCTAGATGGCCGCCCGGGTGCCACAGGAAAGTTGTAGCCCCCGACCACCCCTGCAACTTTGCCATTTAACATTTCGTCGAAACCCTTACGGTTAACCGTCTATAGCGAATATCGTCTGTAACTTGCCGCCCGTCCTAGATAGCCGCCCGAGTTCCACAGGAAAGTTGTAGCCCCCGACCTCCCCTACAACTTTGCCATTTAACATTTCGTCGAAACCCTTACGGTTAACCGTCTATAGCGAATATCGTCTGTAACTTGCCACCCGTGCTAGATAGCCGCCCGGGTGCCACAGGAAAGTTGTAGCCCCCGACCTCCCCTACAACTTTGCCATTTAACATTTCGTCGAAACCCTTATGGTTAACCCTCTATAGTGCATAATTATTAATTTTGGACTGAAATACAAAGCCAAAGTTACCCTTCTTAACTCATGTGTTCCTATTACCAAAAGTTCGTTTTCGAGTGCGACAAATTATTAATTTTGGACTGAAATACAAAGCCAAAGGTACCCTTCTTAACTCATGTGTTCCTGTTACAAACAGTTCATTTTCGAGTACGAAAAATTATTAATTTTGTACTGAAATACAAAGCCAAAGTTACCTTTGTTAACTCATGTGTTCCTGTTACAAACAGTTCATTTTCGAGTATGAAAAATTATTAATTTTGGACTGAAAAACAAGCCAAACTTACCCTTCTTAACTCATGTGTTCCTATTACCAAAAGTTCGTTTTCGAGTGCGACAAATTATTAATTTTGGACTGAAATACAAAGCCAAAGTTACCCTTCTTAACTCATGCGTTCCTGTTACAAACAGTTAATTTTCGAGTATGGAAAATGATTAATTTTGGACTGAAATACAAAGCCAAAGTTACCCTTCTTAACTCATGTGTTCCTGTTACAAACAGTTCATTTTCGAGTATGAAAAATTATTAATTTTGGACTGAAAAACAAAGCCAAACGTACCCTTCTTAACTCATGTGTTCCTATTACCAAAAGTTCGTTTTCGAGTGCGACAAATTATTAATTTTGGACTGAAAAACAAAGCCAAACGTACCCTTCTTAACTCATGTGTTCCTATTACCAAAAGTTCGTTTTCGATTGCGACAAATTATTAATTTTGGACTGAAATACAAAGCCAAAGGTACCCTTCTTAACTCATGTGTTCCTGTTACAAACAGTTCATTTTCGAGTACGAAAAATTATTAATTTTGTACTGAAATACAAAGCCAAAGTTACCTTTCTTAACTCATGTGTTCCTGTTACAAACAGTTCATTTTCGAGTATGAAAAATTATTAATTTTGGACTGAAAAAAAGCCAAACTTACCCTTCTTAACTCATGTGTTCCTATTACCAAAAGTTCGTTTTCGAGTGCGACAAATTATTAATTTTGGACTGAAATACAAAGCCAAAGTTACCCTTCTTAACTCATGCGTTCCTGTTACAAACAGTTAATTTTCGAGTATGAAAAATGATTAATTTTGGACTGAAATACAAAGCCAAAGTTACCCTTCTTAACTCATGTGTTCCTGTTACAAACAGTTCATTTTCGAGTATGAAAAATTATTAATTTTGGACTGAAAAACAAAGCCAAACGTACCCTTCTTAACTCATGTGTTCCTATTACCAAAAGTTCGTTTTCGAGTGCGACAAATTATTAATTTTGGACTGAAATACAAAGCCAAAGGTACCCTTCTTAACTCATGTGTTCCTGTTACAAACAGTTCATTTTCGAGTACGAAAAATTATTAATTATGTACTGAAATACAAAGCCAAAGTTACCCTTCTTAACTCATGTGTTCCTGTTACAAACAGTTCATTTTCGAGTATGAAAAATTATTAATTTTGGACTGAAAAACAAAGCCAAACGTACCCTTCTTAACTCATGTGTTCCTATTACCAAAAGTTCGTTTTCGAGTGCGACAAATTATTAATTTTGGATTGAAATACAAAGCCAAAGTTACACTTCTTAACTCATGCGTTCCTGTTACAAACAGTTAATTTTCGAGTATGAAAAATGATTAATTTTGGACTCAAATACAAAGCCAAAGTTACCCTTCTTAACTCATGTGTTCCTGTTACAAACAGTTCATTTTCGAGTATGAAAAATTATTAATTTTGGACTGAAAAACAAAGCCAAACGTACCCTTCTTAACTCATGTGTTCCTATTACCAAAAGTTCGTTTTCGAGTGCGACAAATTATTAATTTTGGACTGAAATACAAAGCCAAAGGTACCCTTCTTAACTCATGTGTTCCTGTTACAAACAGTTCATTTTCGAGTACGAAAAATTATTAATTTTGTACTGAAATACAAAGCCAAAGTTACCCTTCTTAACTCATGTGTTCCTGTTACAAACAGTTCATTTTCGAGTATGAAAAATTATTAATTTTGGACTGAAAAACAAAGCCAAACGTACCCTTCTTAACACGGTTAACCGTCTATAGTGAATATCGTCTGTAACTTGCCGCCCGTGCTAGATAGCCGCCAGGGTGCCACGGCAAGGTTGTAGCCCCCGACCTCCCCTACAACTTTGCCATTTAACATTTCGTCGAAACCCTTACGGTTAACCGTCTATAGTGAATATCGTATGTAACTTGCCGCCCGTGCTAGATAGCCGCCCGGGTGCCACGGAAAAGTCGTAGCCCCCGACCTCCCCTACAACTTCGCCATTTAACATTTCGTCGAAACCCTTACGGTTAACCGTCTATAGTGAATATCGTCTGTAACTTGCCGCCTGTGCTAGATAGCCGCCCGGGTGCCACAGGAAAGTTGTAGCCCCCGACCTCCCCTACAACTTTGCTATTTAACATTTCGTCGAAACACTTACAGTTAACCGTCTATAGTGAATATCGTCTGTAACTTGCCGCCCGTGCTAGATAGCCGCCCGGGTGCCACAGGAAAGTTGTAGCCCCCGACCTCCCGTACAACTTTGCCATTTAACATTTCGTCGAAACCCTTACGGTTAACCGTCTATAATGAGTATCGTCTGTAACTTGCCGCCCGTGCTAGATAGCCGCCCAGGTGCCACAGGAAAGTTGTAGCCCCCGACCTCCCCTACAACTTTGCCATTTAACATTTCGTCGAAACCCTTACGGTTAACCGTCTATAGCGAATATCGTCTGTAACTTGCCACCCGTGCTAGATAGCCGCCCGGGTGCCACAGAAAAGTTGTAGCCCCCGAGCTCCCGTACAACTTTGCCATTTAACATTTCGTCGAAACCCTTACGGTTAACCGTCTATAATGAATATCGTCTGTAACTTGCCGCCCGTGCTAGATATCCGCCCTGGTGCCACACGGAAGTTGTAGCCCCCGACCTCCCCTACAACTTTGCCGTTTAACATTTCGTCGAAACCCTTACGGTTAACCGTCTATAGCGAATATCGTCTGTAACTTGCCGCCCGTGCTAGATAGCCGCCCGGGTGCCACAGGAAAGTTGTAGCCCCCGACCTCCCGTACAACTTTGCCATTTAACATTTCGTCGAAACCCCTACGGTTAACCGTCTATAGCGAATATCGTCTGTAACTTGCCGCCCGTGCTAGATAGCCGCCCAGGTGCCACAGGAAAGTTGTAGCCCCCGACCTCTTCTACAACATTGCCATTTAACATTTCGTCGAAACCCTTACGGTTAACCGTCTATAGCGAATATCGTCTGTAACTTGCCACCCGTGCTATATAGCCGCCCGGGTGCCACAGGAAAGTTGTAGCCCCCGACCTCCCCTTCAACTTTGCCATTTAACATTTCGTCGAAACCCTTACGGTTAACCGTCTATAGTGAATATCGTCTGTAACTTGCCGCCCGTGCTAGATAGCCGCCCGGGTGCCACGGCAAAGTTGTAGCCCCCGACCTCCCGTACAACTTTGCCATTTAACATTTCGTCTAAACCCTTACGGTTAACCGTCTATAGTGAATATCGTCTGTAACTTGCCGCCCGTGCTAGAAAGCCGCCCGGGTGCCACAGGAAAGTTGTAGCCCCCGACCTCCCCTACAACTTTGCCATTTAACATTTCGTCGAAACCCTTACGGTTAACCGTCTATAGCGAATATCGTCTGTAACTTGCCACCCGTGCTAGATAGCCGCCCGGGTGCCACAGGAAAGTTGTAGCCCCCGACCTCCCGTACAACTTTGCCATTTAACATTTCGTCGAAACCCTTACGGTTAACCGTCTATAGTGAATATCGTCTGTAACTTGCCGCCCGTGCTAGAAAGCCGCCCGGGTGCCACAGGAAAGTTGTAGCCCCCGACCTCCCCTACAACTTTGCCATTTAACATTTCGTCGAAACCCTTACGGTTAACCGTCTATAGCGAATATCGTCTGTAACTTGCCGCCCGTGCTAGATAGCCGCCCGGGTGCCACGGCAAAGTTGTAGCCCCCGACCTCCCGTACAACTTTGCCATTTAACATTTCGTCGAAACCCTTACGGTTAACCGTCTATAGCGAATATCGTCTGTAACTTTCCACCCGTGCTAGATAGCCGCCCGGGTGCCACAGGAAAGTTGTAGCCCCCGACCTCCCGTACAACTTTGCCATTTAACATTTCGTCGAAACCCTTACGGTTAACCGTCTATAATGAATATCGTCTGTAACTTGCCGCCCGTGCTAGATAGCCGCCCTGGTGCCACGGCAAAGTTGTAGTCCCCGACCTCCCATACAACTTTGCCGTTTAACATTTCGTCGAAACCCTTACGGTTAACCGTATATAGTGAATATCGTCTGTAACTTGCCGCCCGTGCTAGATGGCCGCCCGGGTGCCACAGGAAAGTTGTAGCCCCCGACCACCCCTGCAACTTTGCCATTTAACATTTCGTCGAAACCCTTACGGTTAACCGTCTATAGCGAATATCGTCTGTAACTTGCCGCCCGTCCTAGATAGCCGCCCGAGTTCCACAGGAAAGTTGTAGCCCCCGACCTCCTCTACAACATTGCCATTTAACATTTCGTCGAAACCCTTACGGTTAACCGTCTATAGCGAATATCGTCTGTAACTTGCCACCCGTGCTAGATAGCCGCCCGGGTGCCACAGGAAAGTTGTAGCCCCCGACCTCCCCTTCAACTTTGCCATTTAACATTTCGTCGAAACCCTTACGGTTAACCGTCTATAGTGAATATCGTCTGTAACTTGCCGCCCGTGCTAGATAGCCGCCCGGGTGCCACGGCAAAGTTGTAGCCCCCGACCTCCCGTACAACTTTGCCATTTAACATTTCGTCTAAACCCTTACGGTTAACCGTCTATAGTGAATATCGTCTGTAACTTGCCGCCCGTGCTAGAAAGCCGCCCGGGTGCCACAGGAAAGTTGTAGCCCCCGACCTCCCCTACAACTTTGCCATTTAACATTTCGTCGAAACCCTTACGGTTAACCGTCTATAGCGAATATCGTCTGTAACTTGCCACCCGTGCTAGATAGCCGCCCGGGTGCCACAGGAAAGTTGTAGCCCCCGACCTCCCCTTCAACTTTGCCATTTAACATTTCGTCGAAACCCTTACGGTTAACCGTCTATAGTGAATATCGTCTGTAACTTGCCGCCCGTGCTAGATAGCCGCCCGGGTGCCACGGCAAAGTTGTAGCCCCCGACCTCCCGTACAACTTTGCCATTTAACATTTCGTCTAAACCCTTACGGTTAACCGTCTATAGTGAATATCGTCTGTAACTTGCCGCCCGTGCTAGAAAGCCGCCCGGGTGCCACAGGAAAGTTGTAGCCCCCGACCTCCCCTACAACTTTGCCATTTAACATTTCGTCGAAACCCTTACGGTTAACCGTCTATAGCGAATATCGTCTGTAACTTGCCACCCGTGCTAGATAGCCGCCCGGGTGCCACAGGAAAGTTGTAGCCCCCGACCTCCCGTACAACTTTGCCATTTAACATTTCGTCGAAACCCTTACGGTTAACCGTCTATAGTGAATATCGTCTGTAACTTGCCGCCCGTGCTAGAAAGCCGCCCGGGTGCCACAGGAAAGTTGTAGCCCCCGACCTCCCCTACAACTTTGCCATTTAACATTTCGTCGAAACCCTTACGGTTAACCGTCTATAGCGAATATCGTCTGTAACTTGCCGCCCGTGCTAGATAGCCGCCCGGGTGCCACGGCAAAGTTGTAGCCCCCGACCTCCCGTACAACTTTGCCATTTAACATTTCGTCGAAACCCTTACGGTTAACCGTCTATAGCGAATATCGTCTGTAACTTGCCACCCGTGCTAGATAGCCGCCCGGGTGCCACAGGAAAGTTGTAGCCCCCGACCTCCCGTACAACTTTGCCATTTAACATTTCGTCGAAACCCTTACGGTTAACCGTCTATAATGAATATCGTCTGTAACTTGCCGCCCGTGCTAGATATCCGCCCTGGTGCCACACGGAAGTTGTATACCCCGACCTCCCCTACAACTTTGCCGTTTAACATTTCGTCGAAACCCTTACGGTTAACCGTCTATAGCGAATATCGTCTGTAACTTGCCACCCGTGCTAGATAGCCGCCCGGGTGCCACAGGAAAGTTGTAGCCCCCGACCTCCCGTACAACTTTGCCATTTAACATTTCGTCGAAACCCTTACGGTTAACCGTCTATAATGAATATCGTCTGTAACTTGCCGCCCGTGCTAGATAGCCGCCCGGGTGCCACAGGAAAGTTGTAGCCCCCGACCTCCTCTACAACATTGCCATTTAACATTTCGTCGAAACCCTTACGGTTAACCGTCTATAGCGAATATCGTCTGTAACTTGCCGCCCGTGCTAGATAGCCGCCCGGGTGCCACAGGAAAGTTGTAGCCCCCGACCTCCCGTACAACTTTGCCATTTAACATTTCGTCGAAACCCTTACGGTTAACCGTCTATACTGAATATCGTCTGTAACTTGCCGCCCGTGCTAGATAGCCGCCCGGGTGCCACAGGAAAGTTGTAGCCCCAGACCTCCCCTACAACTTTGCCATTTAACATTTCGTCGAAACCCTTACGGTTAACCGTCTATAGTGAATATCGTCTGTAACTTGCCGCCCGTGCTAGATAGCCGCCCGGGTGCCACAGAAAAGTTGTAGCCCCCTACCACCCCTATAACTTTGCTATTTAACATTTCGTCGAAACCCTTACGGTTAACCGTCTATAGCGAATATCGTCTGTAACTTGCCGCCCGTCCTAGATAGCCGCCCGAGTTCCACAGGAAAGTTGTAGCCCCCGACCTCCCCTACAACTTTGCCATTTAACATTTCGTCGAAACCCTTACGGTTAACCGTCTATAGCGAATATCGTCTGTAACTTGCCACCCGTGCTAGATAGCCGCCCGGGTGCCACAGGAAAGTTGTAGCCCCCGACCTCCCCTACAACTTTGCCATTTAACATTTCGTCGAAACCCTTACGGTTAACCGTCTATAGCGAATATCGTCTGTAACTTACCACCCGTGCTAGATAGCCGCCCGGGTGCCACAGGAAAGTTGTAGCCCCCGACCTCCCCTACAACTTTGCCATTTAACATTTCGTCGAAACCCTTACGGTTAACCGTCTATAGCGAATATCGTCTGTAACTTGCCGCCCGTCCTAGATAGCCGCCCGAGTTCCACAGGAAAGTTGTAGCCCCCGACCTCCCCTACAACTTTGCCATTTAACATTTCGTCGAAACCCTTACGGTTAACCGTCTATAATGAATATCGTCTGTAACTTGCCGCCCGTGCTAGATAGCCGCCCAGGTGCCACAGGAAAGTTGTAGCCCCCGACCTCCCCTACAACTTTGCCATTTAACATTTCGTCGAAACCCTTACGGTTAACCGTCTATAGCGAATATCGTCTGTAACTTGCCACCCGTGCTAGATAGCCGCCCGGGTGCCACAGGAAAGTTGTAGCCCCCGACCTCCCGTACAACTTTGCCATTTAACATTTCGTCGAAACCCTTACGGTTAACCGTCTATAGCGAATATCGTCTGTAACTTGCCACCCGTGCTAGATAGCCGCCCGGGTGCCACAGGAAAGTTGTAATCCCCGACCTCCCGTACAACTTTGCCATTTAACATTTCGTCGAAACCCTTACGGTTAACCGTCTATAATGAATATCGTCTGTAACTTGACGCCCGTGCTAGATAGCCGCCCAGGTGCCACAGGGAAGTTGTAGCCCCCAACCTCCCCTACAACTTTGCCATTTAACATTTCGTCGAAACCCTTACGGTTAACCGTCTATAGCGAATATCGTCTGTAACTTGCCGCCCGTGCTAGATAGCCGCCCGGGTGCCACAGGAAAGTTGTAGCCCCCGAGCTCCCGTACAACTTTGCCATTTAACATTTCGTCGAAACCCTTACGGTTAACCGTCTATAATGAATATCGTCTGTAACTTGCCGCCCGTGCTAGATAGCCGCCCGGGTGCCACAGGAAAGTTGTAGCCCCCGACCTCCTCTACAAGATTGCCATTTAACATTTCGTCGAAACCCTTACGGTTAACCGTCTATAGCGAATATCGTCTGTAACTTGCCACCCGTGCTAGATAGCCGCCCGGGTGCCACAGGAAAGTTGTAGCCCCCGACCTCTCCTACAACTTTGCCATTTAACATTTCGTCGAAACCCTTACGGTTAACCGTCTATAGCGAATATCGTCTGTAACTTGCCACCCGTGCTAGATAGCCGCCCGGGTGCCACAGGAAAGTTGTAGCCCCCGACCTCCCCTACAACTTTGCTATTTAACATTTCGTCGAAACACTTACAGTTAACCGTCTATAGTGAATATCGTCTGTAACTTGCCGCCCGTGCTAGATAGCCGCCCAGGTGCCACAGGAAAGTTGTAGCCCCCGACCTCCCCTACAACTTTGCCATTTAACATTTCGTCGAAACCCTTACGGTTAACCGTCTATAGCGAATATCGTCTGTAACTTGCCACCCGTGCTAGATAGCCGCCCGGGTGCCACAGAAAAGTTGTAGCCCCCGACCTCCCGTACAACTTTGCCATTTAACATTTCGTCGAAACCCTTACGGTTAACCGTCTATAATGAATATCGTCTGTAACTTGCCGCCCGTGCTAGATATCCGCCCTGGTGCCACACGGAAGTTGTAGCCCCCGACCTCCCCTACAACTTTGCCGTTTAACATTTCGTCGAAACCCTTACGGTTAACCGTCTATAGCGAATATCGTCTGTAACTTGCCGCCCGTGCTAGATAGCCGCCCGGGTGCCACAGGAAAGTTGTAGCCCCCGACCTCCCGTACAACTTTGCCATTTAACATTTCGTCGAAACCCTTACGGTTAACCGTCTATAGCGAATATCGTCTGTAACTTGCCGCCCGTGCTAGATAGCCGCCCGGGTGCCACGGAAAAGTCGTAGCTCCCGACCTCCCCTACAACTTCGCCATTTAACATTTCGTCGAAACCCTTACGGTTAACCGTCTATAGTGAATATCGTATGTAACTTGCCGCCCGTGCTAGATAGCCGCCCGGGTGCCACGGAAAAGTCGTAGCCCCCGACCTCCCCTACAACTTCGCCATTTAACATTTCGTCGAAACCCTTACGGTTAACCGTCTATAGTGAATATCGTCTGTAACTTGCCGCCTGTGCTAGATAGCCGCCCGGGTGCCACAGGAAAGTTGTAGCCCCCTACCTCCCCTACAACTTTGCCATTTAACATTTCGTCGAAACCCTTACTGTTAACCGTCTATAGCGAATATCGTCTGTAACTTGCCACCCGTGCTAGATAGCCGCCCGGGTGCCACAGGAAAGTTGTAGCCCCCGACCTCCTCTACAACATTGCCATTTAACATTTCGTCGAAACCCTTACGGTTAACCGTCTATAGCGAATATCGTCTGTAACTTGCCACCCGTGCTAGATAGCCGCCCGGGTGCCACAGGAAAGCTGTAGCCCCCGACCTCCCCTTCAACTTTGCCATTTAACATTTCGTCGAAACCCTTACGGTTAACCGTCTATAGTGAATATCGTCTGTAACTTGCCGCCCGTGCTAGATAGCCGCCCGGGTGCCACGGCAAAGTTGTAGCCCCCGACCTCCCGTACAACTTTGCCATTTAACATTTCGTCTAAACCCTTACGGTTAACCGTCTATAGTGAATATCGTCTGTAACTTGCCGCCCGTGCTAGATAGCCGCCCGGGTGCCACAGGAAAGTTGTAGCCCCCGACCTCCCCTACAACTTTTCCCTTTAACATTTCGTCGAAACCCTTATGGTTAACCCTCTATAGTGAATAATTATTAATTTTGGACTGAAATACAAAGCCAAAGTTACCCTTCTTAACTCATGTGTTCCTATTACCAAAAGTTCGTTTTCGAGTGCGACAAATTATTAATTTTGGACTGAAATACAAAGCCAAAGGTACCCTTCTTAACTCATGTGTTCCTGTTACAAACAGTTCATTTTCGAGTACGAAAAATTATTAATTTTGTACTGAAATACAAAGCCAAAGTTACCTTTCTTAACTCATGTGTTCCTGTTACAAACAGTTCATTTTCGAGTATGAAAAATTATTAATTTTGGACTGAAAAACAAGCCAAACTTACCCTTCTTAACTCATGTGTTCCTATTACCAAAAGTTCGTTTTCGAGTGCGACAAATTATTAATTTTGGACTGAAATACAAAGCCAAAGTTACCCTTCTTAACTCATGCGTTCCTGTTACAAACAGTTAATTTTCGAGTATGAAAAATGATTAATTTTGGACTGAAATACAAAGCCAAAGTTACCCTTCTTAACTCATGTGTTCCTGTTACAAACAGTTCATTTTCGAGTATGCAAAATTATTAATTTTGGACTGAAAAACAAAGCCAAACGTACCCTTCTTAACTCATGTGTTCCTATTACCAAAAGTTCGTTTTCGAGTGCGACAAATTATTAATATTGGACTGAAAAACAAAGCCAAACGTACCCTTCTTAACTCATGTGTTCCTATTACCAAAAGTTCGTTTTCGATTGCGACAAATTATTAATTTTGGACTGAAATACAAAGCCAAAGTTAAAAAAATTTAACATTTCGTCGAAACCCTTACGGTTAACCGTCTATAGTGAATATCGTCTGTAACTTGCCGCCCGTGCTAGATAGCCGCCCGGGTGCCACGGCAAAGTTGTAGCCCCCGACCTACCCTACAACTTTGCCATTTAACATTTCGTCGAAACCCTTACGGTTAACGGTCTATAGTGAATATCGTCTGTAACTTGCCGCCCGTGCTAGATAGCCGCCCTGGTGCCACGGCAAAGTTGTAGTCCCCGACCTCCCATACAACTTTGCCGTTTAACATTTCGTCGAAACCCTTACGGTTAACCGTATATAGTGAATATCGTCTGTAACTTGCCGCCCGTGCTAGATGGCCGCCCGGGTGCCACAGGAAAGTTGTAGCCCCCGACCACCCCTGCAACTTTGCCATTTAACATTTCGTCGAAACCCTTACGGTTAACCGTCTATAGCGAATATCGTCTGTAACTTGCCGCCCGTCCTAGATAGCCGCCCGAGTTCCACAGGAAAGTTGTAGCCCCCGACCTCCCCTACAACTTTGCCATTTAACATTTCGTCGAAACCCTTACGGTTAACCGTCTATAGCGAATATCGTCTGTAACTTGCCACCCGTGCTAGATAGCCGCCCGGGTGCCACAGGAAAGTTGTAGCCCCCGACCTCCCCTACAACTTTGCCATTTAACATTTCGTCGAAACCCTTATGGTTAACCCTCTATAGTGCATAATTATTAATTTTGGACTGAAATACAAAGCCAAAGTTACCCTTCTTAACTCATGTGTTCCTATTACCAAAAGTTCGTTTTCGAGTGCGACAAATTATTAATTTTGGACTGAAATACAAAGCCAAAGGTACCCTTCTTAACTCATGTGTTCCTGTTACAAACAGTTCATTTTCGAGTACGAAAAATTATTAATTTTGTACTGAAATACAAAGCCAAAGTTACCTTTGTTAACTCATGTGTTCCTGTTACAAACAGTTCATTTTCGAGTATGAAAAATTATTAATTTTGGACTGAAAAACAAGCCAAACTTACCCTTCTTAACTCATGTGTTCCTATTACCAAAAGTTCGTTTTCGAGTGCGACAAATTATTAATTTTGGACTGAAATACAAAGCCAAAGTTACCCTTCTTAACTCATGCGTTCCTGTTACAAACAGTTAATTTTCGAGTATGGAAAATGATTAATTTTGGACTGAAATACAAAGCCAAAGTTACCCTTCTTAACTCATGTGTTCCTGTTACAAACAGTTCATTTTCGAGTATGAAAAATTATTAATTTTGGACTGAAAAACAAAGCCAAACGTACCCTTCTTAACTCATGTGTTCCTATTACCAAAAGTTCGTTTTCGAGTGCGACAAATTATTAATTTTGGACTGAAAAACAAAGCCAAACGTACCCTTCTTAACTCATGTGTTCCTATTACCAAAAGTTCGTTTTCGATTGCGACAAATTATTAATTTTGGACTGAAATACAAAGCCAAAGGTACCCTTCTTAACTCATGTGTTCCTGTTACAAACAGTTCATTTTCGAGTACGAAAAATTATTAATTTTGTACTGAAATACAAAGCCAAAGTTACCTTTCTTAACTCATGTGTTCCTGTTACAAACAGTTCATTTTCGAGTATGAAAAATTATTAATTTTGGACTGAAAAAAAGCCAAACTTACCCTTCTTAACTCATGTGTTCCTATTACCAAAAGTTCGTTTTCGAGTGCGACAAATTATTAATTTTGGACTGAAATACAAAGCCAAAGTTACCCTTCTTAACTCATGCGTTCCTGTTACAAACAGTTAATTTTCGAGTATGAAAAATGATTAATTTTGGACTGAAATACAAAGCCAAAGTTACCCTTCTTAACTCATGTGTTCCTGTTACAAACAGTTCATTTTCGAGTATGAAAAATTATTAATTTTGGACTGAAAAACAAAGCCAAACGTACCCTTCTTAACTCATGTGTTCCTATTACCAAAAGTTCGTTTTCGAGTGCGACAAATTATTAATTTTGGACTGAAATACAAAGCCAAAGGTACCCTTCTTAACTCATGTGTTCCTGTTACAAACAGTTCATTTTCGAGTACGAAAAATTATTAATTATGTACTGAAATACAAAGCCAAAGTTACCCTTCTTAACTCATGTGTTCCTGTTACAAACAGTTCATTTTCGAGTATGAAAAATTATTAATTTTGGACTGAAAAACAAAGCCAAACGTACCCTTCTTAACTCATGTGTTCCTATTACCAAAAGTTCGTTTTCGAGTGCGACAAATTATTAATTTTGGATTGAAATACAAAGCCAAAGTTACACTTCTTAACTCATGCGTTCCTGTTACAAACAGTTAATTTTCGAGTATGAAAAATGATTAATTTTGGACTCAAATACAAAGCCAAAGTTACCCTTCTTAACTCATGTGTTCCTGTTACAAACAGTTCATTTTCGAGTATGAAAAATTATTAATTTTGGACTGAAAAACAAAGCCAAACGTACCCTTCTTAACTCATGTGTTCCTATTACCAAAAGTTCGTTTTCGAGTGCGACAAATTATTAATTTTGGACTGAAATACAAAGCCAAAGGTACCCTTCTTAACTCATGTGTTCCTGTTACAAACAGTTCATTTTCGAGTACGAAAAATTATTAATTTTGTACTGAAATACAAAGCCAAAGTTACCCTTCTTAACTCATGTGTTCCTGTTACAAACAGTTCATTTTCGAGTATGAAAAATTATTAATTTTGGACTGAAAAACAAAGCCAAACGTACCCTTCTTAACACGGTTAACCGTCTATAGTGAATATCGTCTGTAACTTGCCGCCCGTGCTAGATAGCCGCCAGGGTGCCACGGCAAGGTTGTAGCCCCCGACCTCCCCTACAACTTTGCCATTTAACATTTCGTCGAAACCCTTACGGTTAACCGTCTATAGTGAATATCGTATGTAACTTGCCGCCCGTGCTAGATAGCCGCCCGGGTGCCACGGAAAAGTCGTAGCCCCCGACCTCCCCTACAACTTCGCCATTTAACATTTCGTCGAAACCCTTACGGTTAACCGTCTATAGTGAATATCGTCTGTAACTTGCCGCCTGTGCTAGATAGCCGCCCGGGTGCCACAGGAAAGTTGTAGCCCCCGACCTCCCCTACAACTTTGCTATTTAACATTTCGTCGAAACACTTACAGTTAACCGTCTATAGTGAATATCGTCTGTAACTTGCCGCCCGTGCTAGATAGCCGCCCGGGTGCCACAGGAAAGTTGTAGCCCCCGACCTCCCGTACAACTTTGCCATTTAACATTTCGTCGAAACCCTTACGGTTAACCGTCTATAATGAGTATCGTCTGTAACTTGCCGCCCGTGCTAGATAGCCGCCCAGGTGCCACAGGAAAGTTGTAGCCCCCGACCTCCCCTACAACTTTGCCATTTAACATTTCGTCGAAACCCTTACGGTTAACCGTCTATAGCGAATATCGTCTGTAACTTGCCACCCGTGCTAGATAGCCGCCCGGGTGCCACAGAAAAGTTGTAGCCCCCGAGCTCCCGTACAACTTTGCCGTTTAACATTTCGTCGAAACCCTTACGGTTAACCGTCTATAATGAATATCGTCTGTAACTTGCCGCCCGTGCTAGATATCCGCCCTGGTGCCACACGGAAGTTGTAGCCCCCGACCTCCCCTACAACTTTGCCGTTTAACATTTCGTCGAAACCCTTACGGTTAACCGTCTATAGCGAATATCGTCTGTAACTTGCCGCCCGTGCTAGATAGCCGCCCGGGTGCCACAGGAAAGTTGTAGCCCCCGACCTCCCGTACAACTTTGCCATTTAACATTTCGTCGAAACCCCTACGGTTAACCGTCTATAGCGAATATCGTCTGTAACTTGCCGCCCGTGCTAGATAGCCGCCCAGGTGCCACAGGAAAGTTGTAGCCCCCGACCTCTTCTACAACATTGCCATTTAACATTTCGTCGAAACCCTTACGGTTAACCGTCTATAGCGAATATCGTCTGTAACTTGCCACCCGTGCTATATAGCCGCCCGGGTGCCACAGGAAAGTTGTAGCCCCCGACCTCCCCTTCAACTTTGCCATTTAACATTTCGTCGAAACCCTTACGGTTAACCGTCTATAGTGAATATCGTCTGTAACTTGCCGCCCGTGCTAGATAGCCGCCCGGGTGCCACGGCAAAGTTGTAGCCCCCGACCTCCCGTACAACTTTGCCATTTAACATTTCGTCTAAACCCTTACGGTTAACCGTCTATAGTGAATATCGTCTGTAACTTGCCGCCCGTGCTAGAAAGCCGCCCGGGTGCCACAGGAAAGTTGTAGCCCCCGACCTCCCCTACAACTTTGCCATTTAACATTTCGTCGAAACCCTTACGGTTAACCGTCTATAGCGAATATCGTCTGTAACTTGCCACCCGTGCTAGATAGCCGCCCGCGTGCCACAGGAAAGTTGTAGCCCCCGACCTCCCGTACAACTTTGCCATTTAACATTTCGTCGAAACCCTTACGGTTAACCGTCTATAGTGAATATCGTCTGTAACTTGCCGCCCGTGCTAGAAAGCCGCCCGGGTGCCACAGGAAAGTTGTAGCCCCCGACCTCCCCTACAACTTTGCCATTTAACATTTCGTCGAAACCCTTACGGTTAACCGTCTATAGCGAATATCGTCTGTAACTTGCCGCCCGTGCTAGATAGCCGCCCGGGTGCCACGGCAAAGTTGTAGCCCCCGACCTCCCGTACAACTTTGCCATTTAACATTTCGTCGAAACCCTTACGGTTAACCGTCTATAGCGAATATCGTCTGTAACTTGCCACCCGTGCTAGATAGCCGCCCGGGTGCCACAGGAAAGTTGTAGCCCCCGACCTCCCGTACAACTTTGCCATTTAACATTTCGTCGAAACCCTTACGGTTAACCGTCTATAATGAATATCGTCTGTAACTTGCCGCCCGTGCTAGATAGCCGCCCTGGTGCCACGGCAAAGTTGTAGTCCCCGACCTCCCATACAACTTTGCCGTTTAACATTTCGTCGAAACCCTTACGGTTAACCGTATATAGTGAATATCGTCTGTAACTTGCCGCCCGTGCTAGATGGCCGCCCGGGTGCCACAGGAAAGTTGTAGCCCCCGACCACCCCTGCAACTTTGCCATTTAACATTTCGTCGAAACCCTTACGGTTAACCGTCTATAGCGAATATCGTCTGTAACTTGCCGCCCGTCCTAGATAGCCGCCCGAGTTCCACAGGAAAGTTGTAGCCCCCGACCTCCCCTACAACTTTGCCATTTAACATTTCGTCGAAACCCTTACGGTTAACCGTCTATAGCGAATATCGTCTGTAACTTGCCACCCGTGCTAGATAGCCGCCCGGGTGCCACAGGAAAGTTGTAGCCCCCGACCTCCCCTACAACTTTGCCATTTAACATTTCGTCGAAACCCTTATGGTTAACCCTCTATAGTGCATAATTATTAATTTTGGACTGAAATACAAAGCCAAAGTTACCCTTCTTAACTCATGTGTTCCTATTACCAAAAGTTCGTTTTCGAGTGCGACAAATTATTAATTTTGGACTGAAATACAAAGCCAAAGGTACCCTTCTTAACTCATGTGTTCCTGTTACAAACAGTTCATTTTCGAGTACGAAAAATTATTAATTTTGTACTGAAATACAAAGCCAAAGTTACCTTTGTTAACTCATGTGTTCCTGTTACAAACAGTTCATTTTCGAGTATGAAAAATTATTAATTTTGGACTGAAAAACAAGCCAAACTTACCCTTCTTAACTCATGTGTTCCTATTACCAAAAGTTCGTTTTCGAGTGCGACAAATTATTAATTTTGGACTGAAATACAAAGCCAAAGTTACCCTTCTTAACTCATGCGTTCCTGTTACAAACAGTTAATTTTCGAGTATGGAAAATGATTAATTTTGGACTGAAATACAAAGCCAAAGTTACCCTTCTTAACTCATGTGTTCCTGTTACAAACAGTTCATTTTCGAGTATGAAAAATTATTAATTTTGGACTGAAAAACAAAGCCAAACGTACCCTTCTTAACTCATGTGTTCCTATTACCAAAAGTTCGTTTTCGAGTGCGACAAATTATTAATTTTGGACTGAAAAACAAAGCCAAACGTACCCTTCTTAACTCATGTGTTCCTATTACCAAAAGTTCGTTTTCGATTGCGACAAATTATTAATTTTGGACTGAAATACAAAGCCAAAGGTACCCTTCTTAACTCATGTGTTCCTGTTACAAACAGTTCATTTTCGAGTACGAAAAATTATTAATTTTGTACTGAAATACAAAGCCAAAGTTACCTTTCTTAACTCATGTGTTCCTGTTACAAACAGTTCATTTTCGAGTATGAAAAATTATTAATTTTGGACTGAAAAAAAGCCAAACTTACCCTTCTTAACTCATGTGTTCCTATTACCAAAAGTTCGTTTTCGAGTGCGACAAATTATTAATTTTGGACTGAAATACAAAGCCAACGTTACCCTTCTTAACTCATGCGTTCCTGTTACAAACAGTTAATTTTCGAGTATTAAAAATGATTAATTTTGGACTGAAATACAAAGCCAAAGTTACCCTTCTTAACTCATGTGTTCCTGTTACAAACAGTTCATTTTCGAGTATGAAAAATTATTAATTTTGGACTGAAAAACAAAGCCAAACGTACCCTTCTTAACTCATGTGTTCCTATTACCAAAAGTTCGTTTTCGAGTGCGACAAATTATTAATTTTGGACTGAAATACAAAGCCAAAGGTACCCTTCTTAACTCATGTGTTCCTGTTACAAACAGTTCATTTTCGAGTACGAAAAATTATTAATTATGTACTGAAATACAAAGCCAAAGTTACCCTTCTTAACTCATGTGTTCCTGTTACAAACAGTTCATTTTCGAGTATGAAAAATTATTAATTTTGGACTGAAAAACAAAGCCAAACGTACCCTTCTTAACTCATGTGTTCCTATTACCAAAAGTTCGTTTTCGAGTGCGACAAATTATTAATTTTGGATTGAAATACAAAGCCAAAGTTACACTTCTTAACTCATGCGTTCCTGTTACAAACAGTTAATTTTCGAGTATGAAAAATGATTAATTTTGGACTCAAATACAAAGCCAAAGTTACCCTTCTTAACTCATGTGTTCCTGTTACAAACAGTTCATTTTCGAGTATGAAAAATTATTAATTTTGGACTGAAAAACAAAGCCAAACGTACCCTTCTTAACTCATGTGTTCCTATTACCAAAAGTTCGTTTTCGAGTGCGACAAATTATTAATTTTGGACTGAAATACAAAGCCAAAGGTACCCTTCTTAACTCATGTGTTCCTGTTACAAACAGTTCATTTTCGAGTACGAAAAATTATTAATTTTGTACTGAAATACAAAGCCAAAGTTACCCTTCTTAACTCATGTGTTCCTGTTACAAACAGTTCATTTTCGAGTATGAAAAATTATTAATTTTGGACTGAAAAACAAAGCCAAACGTACCCTTCTTAACACGGTTAACCGTCTATAGTGAATATCGTCTGTAACTTGCCGCCCGTGCTAGATAGCCGCCAGGGTGCCACGGCAAGGTTGTAGCCCCCGACCTCCCCTACAACTTTGCCATTTAACATTTCGTCGAAACCCTTACGGTTAACCGTCTATAGTGAATATCGTATGTAACTTGCCGCCCGTGCTAGATAGCCGCCCGGGTGCCACGGAAAAGTCGTAGCCCCCGACCTCCCCTACAACTTCGCCATTTAACATTTCGTCGAAACCCTTACGGTTAACCGTCTATAGTGAATATCGTCTGTAACTTGCCGCCTGTGCTAGATAGCCGCCCGGATGCCACAGGAAAGTTGTAGCCCCCGACCTCCCCTACAACTTTGCTATTTAACATTTCGTCGAAACACTTACAGTTAACCGTCTATAGTGAATATCGTCTGTAACTTGCCGCCCGTGCTAGATAGCCGCCCGGGTGCCACAGGAAAGTTGTAGCCCCCGACCTCCCGTACAACTTTGCCATTTAACATTTCGTCGAAACCCTTACGGTTAACCGTCTATAATGAGTATCGTCTGTAACTTGCCGCCCGTGCTAGATAGCCGCCCAGGTGCCACAGGAAAGTTGTAGCCCCCGACCTCCCCTACAACTTTGCCATTTAACATTTCGTCGAAACCCTTACGGTTAACCGTCTATAGCGAATATCGTCTGTAACTTGCCACCCGTGCTAGATAGCCGCCCGGGTGCCACAGAAAAGTTGTAGCCCCCGAGCTCCCGTACAACTTTGCCATTTAACATTTCGTCGAAACCCTTACGGTTAACCGTCTATAATGAATATCGTCTGTAACTTGCCGCCCGTGCTAGATATCCGCCCTGGTGCCACACGGAAGTTGTAGCCCCCGACCTCCCCTACAACTTTGCCGTTTAACATTTCGTCGAAACCCTTACGGTTAACCGTCTATAGCGAATATCGTCTGTAACTTGCCGCCCGTGCTAGATAGCCTCCCGCGTGCCACAGGAAAGTTGTAGCCCCCGACCTCCCGTACAACTTTGCCATTTAACATTTCGTCGAAACCCCTACGGTTAACCGTCTATAGCGAATATCGTCTGTAACTTGCCGCCCGTGCTAGATAGCCGCCCAGGTGCCACAGGAAAGTTGTAGCCCCCGACCTCTTCTACAACATTGCCATTTAACATTTCGTCGAAACCCTTACGGTTAACCGTCTATAGCGAATATCGTCTGTAACTTGCCACCCGTGCTAGATAGCCGCCCGGGTGCCACAGGAAAGTTGTAGCCCCCGACCTCCCCTTCAACTTTGCCATTTAACATTTCGTCGAAACCCTTACGGTTAACCGTCTATAGTGAATATCGTCTGTAACTTGCCGCCCGTGCTAGATAGCCGCCCGGGTGCCACGGCAAAGTTGTAGCCCCCGACCTCCCGTACAACTTTGCCATTTAACATTTCGTCCAAACCCTTACGGTTAACCGTCTATAGTGAATATCGTCTGTAACTTGCCGCCCGTGCTAGAAAGCCGCCCGGGTGCCACAGGAAAGTTGTAGCCCCCGACCTCCCCTACAACTTTGCAATTTAACATTTCGTCGAAACCCTTACGGTTAACCGTCTATAGCGAATATCGTCTGTAACTTGCCACCCGTGCTAGATAGCCGCCCGGGTGCCACAGGAAAGTTGTAGCCCCCGACCTCCCGTACAACTTTGCCATTTAACATTTCGTCGAAACCCTTACGGTTAACCGTCTATAGTGAATATCGTCTGTAACTTGCCGCCCGTGCTAGAAAGCCGCCCGGGTGCCACAGGAAAGTTGTAGCCCCCGACCTCCCCTACAACTTTGCCATTTAACATTTCGTCGAAACCCTTACGGTTAACCGTCTATAGCGAATATCGTCTGTAACTTGCCGCCCGTGCTAGATAGCCGCCCGGGTGCCACGGCAAAGTTGTAGCCCCCGACCTCCCGTACAACTTTGCCATTTAACATTTCGTCGAAACCCTTACGGTTAACCGTCTATAGCGAATATCGTCTGTAACTTGCCACCCGTGCTAGATAGCCGCCCGGGTGCCACAGGAAAGTTGTAGCCCCCGACCTCCCGTACAACTTTGCCATTTAACATTTCGTCGAAACCCTTACGGTTAACCGTCTATAATGAATATCGTCTGTAACTTGCCGCCCGTGCTAGATATCCGCCCTGGTGCCACACGGAAGTTGTATACCCCGACCTCCCCTACAACTTTGCCGTTTAACATTTCGTCGAAACCCTTACGGTTAACCGTCTATAGCGAATATCGTCTGTAACTTGCCACCCGTGCTAGATAGCCGCCCGGGTGCCACAGGAAAGTTGTAGCCCCCGACCTCCCGTACAACTTTGCCATTTAACATTTCGTCGAAACCCTTACGGTTAACCGTCTATAATGAATATCGTCTGTAACTTGCCGCCCGTGCTAGATAGCCGCCCGGGTGCCACAGGAAAGTTGTAGCCCCCGACCTCCTCTACAACATTGCCGTTTAACATTTCGTCGAAACCCTTACGGTTAACCGTCTATAGCGAATATCGTCTGTAACTTGCCACCCGTGCTAGATATCCGCCCGGGTGCCACAGGAAAGTTGTAGCCCCCGACCTCCCGTACAACTTTGCCATTTAACATTTCGTCGAAACCCTTACGGTTAACCGTCTATAATGAATATCGTCTGTAACTTGCCGCCCGTGCTAGATAGCCGCCCGGGTGCCACAGGAAAGTTGTAGCCCCCGACCTCCTCTACAACATTGCCATTTAACATTTCGTCGAAACCCTTACGGTTAACCGTCTATAGCGAATATCGTCTGTAACTTGCCACCCGTGCTAGATAGCCGCCCGGGTGCCACAGGAAAGTTGTAGCCCCCGACCTCCCCTACAACTTTGCTATCTAACATTTCGTCGAAACTCTTACGGTTAACCGTCTATAGTGAATATCGTCTGTAACTTGCCGCCCGTGCTAGATAGCCGCCCGGGTGCCACAGGAAAGTTGTAGCCCCCGACCTCCCGTACAACTTTGCCATTTAACATTTCGTCGAAACCCTTACGGTTAACCGTCTATACTGAATATCGTCTGTAACTTGCCGCCCGTGCTAGATAGCCGCCCAGGTGCCACAGGAAAGTTGTAGCCCCCGACCTCCCCTACAACTTTGCCATTTAACATTTCGTCGAAACCCTTACGGTTAACCGTCTATAGCGAATATCGGCTGTAACTTGCCACCCGTGCTAGATAGCCGCCCGGGTGCCACAGGAAAGTTGTAGCCCCCGACCTCCCCTACAACTTTGCTATTTAACATTTCGTCGAAACACTTACGGTTAACCGTCTATAGTGAATATCGTCTGTAACTTGCCGCCCGTGCTAGATAGCCGCCCGGGTGCCACAGGAAAGTTGTAGCCCCCGACCTCCCCTACAACTTTGCCATTTAACATTTCGTCTAAACCCTTACGGTTAACCGTCTATAGTGAATATCGTCTGTAACTTTCCGCCCGTGCTAGATAGCCGCCCGGGTGCCACAGGAAAGTTGTAGCCCCCGACCTCCCCTACAACTTTGCCATTTAACATTTCGTCGAAACCCTTACGGTTAACCGTCTATAGCGAATATCGTCTGTAACTTGCCACCTGTGATAGATAGCCGCCCGAGTTCCACAGGAAAGTTGTAGCCCCCAACCTCCCCTACAACTTTGCCATTTAACATTTCGTCGAAACCCTTACGGTTAACCGTCTATAGTGAATATCGTCTGTACCTTGCCGCCCGTGCTTGATAGCCGCCCGGGTGCCACAGGAAAGTTGTAGCCCCCGACCTCCCCTACAACTTTGCCATTTAACATTTCGTCGAAACCCTTACGGTTAACTGTCTATAGTGAATATCATCTGTAACTTGCCGCCCGTGCTAGATAGCCGCCCGGGTGCCACAGAAAAGTTGTAGCCCCCGACCTCCCCTACAACTTTGCTATTTAACATTTCGTCGAAACCCTTACGGTTAACCGTCTATAGCGAATATCGTCTGTAACTTGCCGCCCGTGCTAGATAGCCGCCCGGGTGCCACAGGAAAGTTGTAGCCCCCGACCTCCCGTACAACTTTGCCATTTAACATTTCGTCGAAACCCTTACGGTTAACCGTCTATTGTGAATATCGTCTGTAACTTGCCGCCCGTGCTAGATAGCCGCCCGGGTGCCACAGGAAAGTTGTAGCCCCCGACCTCCCGTACAACTTTGCCATTTAACATTTCGTCGAAACCCTTACGGTTAACCGTCTATAGTGAATATCGTATGTAACTTGCCGCCCGTGCTAGATAGCCGCCCGGGTGCCACAGGAAAGTTGTAGCCCCCGACTTCCCGTACAACTTTGCCATTTAACATTTCGTCGAAACCCTTACGGTTAACCGTCTATAATGAATATCGTCTGTAACTTGCCGCCCGTGCTAGATAGCCGCCCAGGTGCCACAGGAAAGTTGTAGCCCCCGACCTCCCCTACAACTTTGCCATTTAACATTTCGTCGAAACCCTTACGGTTAACCGTCTATAGCGAATATCGTCTGTAACTTGCCACCCGTGCTAGATAGCCGCCCGGGTGCCACAGGAAAGTTGTAGCCCCCGACCTCCCGTACAACTTTGCCATTTAACATTTCGTCGAAACCCTTACGGTTAACCGTCTATAATGAATATCGTCTGTAACTTGCCGCCCGTGCTAGATAGCCGCCCGGGTGCCACAGGAAAGTTGTAGCCCCCGACCTCCTCTACAACATTGCCATTTAACATTTCGTCGAAACCCTTACGGTTAACCGTCTATAGCGAATATCGTCTGTAACTTGCCACCCGTGCTAGATAGCCGCCCAGGTGCCACAGGAAAGTTGTAGCCCCCGACCTCCCCTACAACTTTGCCATTTAACATTTCGTCGAAACCCTTACGGTTAACCGTCTATAGCGAATATCGTCTGTAACTTGCCACCCGTGCTAGATAGCCGCCCGGGTGCCACAGGAAAGTTGTAGCCCCCGACCTCCCGTACAACTTTGCCATTTAACATTTCGTCGAAACCCTTACGGTTAACCGTCTATAATGAATATCGTCTGTAACTTGCCGCCCGTGCTAGATAGCCGCCCGGGTGCCACAGGAAAGTTGTAGCCCCCGACCTCCTCTACAACATTGCCATTTAACATTTCGTCGAAACCCTTACGGTTAACCGTCTATAGCGAATATCGTCTGTAACTTGCCGCCCGTGCTAGATAGCCACCCGGGTGCCACAGGAAAGTTGTAGCCCCCGACCTCCCCTACAACTTTGCCATTTAACATTTTGTCGAAACCCTTACGGTTAACCGTCTATAGCGAATATCGTCTGTAACTTGCCACCCGTGCTAGATAGCCGCCCGGGTGCCACAGGAAAGTTGTAGCCCCCGACCTCCCCTACAACTTTGCCATTTAACATTTCGTCGAAACCCTTATGGTTAACACTCTATAGTGAATAATTATTAATTTTGGACTGAAATACAAAGCCAAAGTTACCCTTCTTAACTCATGTGTTCCTGTTACAAACAGTTCATTTTCGAGTATGAAAAATTATTAATTTTGGACTGAAAAACAAAGCCAAACGTACCCTTCTTAACTCATGTGTTCCTATTACCAAAAGTTCGTTTTCGAGTGCGACAAATTATTAATTTTGGACTGAAATACAAAGCCAAAGGTACCCTTCTTAACTCATGTGTTCCTGTTACAAACAGTTCATTTTCGAGTACGAAAAATTATTAATTTTGTACTGAAATACAAAGCCAAAGTTACCTTTCTTAACTCATGTGTTCCTGTTACAAACAGTTCATTTTCGAGTATGAAAAATTATTAATTTTGGACTGAAAAACAAAGCCAAACTTACCCTTCTTAACTCATGTGTTCCTATTACCAAAAGTTCGTTTTCGAGTGCGACAAATTATTAATTTTGGACTGAAATACAAAGCCAAAGTTACCCTTCTTAACTCATGCGTTCCTGTTACAAACAGTTAATTTTCGAGTATGAAAAATGATTAATTTTGGACTGAAATACAAAGCCAAAGTTACCCTTCTTAACTCATGTGTTCCTGTTACAAACAGTTCATTTTCGAGTATGAAAAATTATTAATTTTGGCCTGAAAAACAAAGCCAAACGTACCCTTCTTAACTCATGTGTTCCTATTACCAAAAGTTCGTTTTCGAGTGCGACAAATTATTAATTTTGGACTGAAATACAAAGCCAAAGGTACCCTTCTTAACTCATGTGTTCCTGTTACAAACAGTTCATTTTCGAATACGAAAAATTATTAATTTTGTACTGAAATACAAAGCCAAAGTTACCCTTCTTAACTCATGTGTTCCTGTTACAAACAGTTCATTTTCGAGTATGAAAAATTATTAATTTTGGACTGAAAAACAAAGCCAAACGTACCCTTCTTAACTCATGTGTTCCTATTACCAAAAGTTCGTTTTCGAGTGCGACAAATTATTAATTTTGGACTGAAATACAAAGCCAAAGGTACCCTTCTTAACTCATGTGTTCCTGTTACAAACAGTTCATTTTCGAGTACGAAAAATTATTAATTTTGTACTGAAATACAAAGCCAAAGTTACCCTTCTTAACTCATGTGTTCCTGTTACAAACAGTTCATTTTCGAGTATGAAAAATTATTAATTTTGGACTGAAAAACAAAGCCAAACGTACCCTTCTTAACTCATGTGTTCCTATTACCAAAAGTTCGTTTTCGAGTGCGACAAATTATTAATTTTGGACTGAAATACAAAGCCAAAGTTACCCTTCTTAACTCATGCGTTCCTGTTACAAACAGTTAATTTTCGAGTATGAAAAATGATTAATTTTGGACTGAAATACAAAGCCAAAGTTACCCTTCTTAACTCATGTGTTCCTGTTACAAACAGTTAATTTTCGAGTATGAAAAATTATTAATTTTGGACTGAAAACAAAGCCAAACTTACCCTTCTTAACTCATGTGTTCCTGTTACAAGCAGTTCATTTTCGAGTACGAAAAATTATTAATTTTGTACTGAAATACAAAGCCAAAGTTACCCTTCTTAACTCATGCGTTCCTGTTACAAACAGTTAATTTTCGAGTATGAAAAATGATTAATTTTGGACTGAAATACAAAGCCAAAGTTACCCTTCTTAACTCATGTGTCCTGTTACAAACAGTTCATTTTCGAGTATGAAAAATTATTAATTTTGGACTGAAAAACAAAGCCAAACGTACCCTTCTTAACTCATGTGTTCCTATTACCAAAAGTTCGTTTTCGAGTGCGACAAATTATTAATTTTGGACTGAAATACAAAGCCAAAGGTACCCTTCTTAACTCATGTGTTCCTGTTACAAACAGTTCATTTTCGAGTACGAAAAATTATTAATTTTGTACTGAAATACAAAGCCAAAGTTACCTTTCTTAACTCATGTGTTCCTGTTACAAACAGTTCATTTTCGAGTATGAAAAATTATTAATTTTGGACTGAAAAACAAAGCCAAACTTACCCTTCTTAACTCATGTGTTCCTATTACCAAAAGTTCGTTTTCGAGTGCTACAAATTATTAATTTTGGACTGAAATACAAAGCCAAAGTTACCCTTCTTAACTCATGCGTTCCTGTTACAAACAGTGAATTTTCGAGTATGAAAAATGATTAATTTTGGACTGAAATACAAAGCCAAAGTTACCCTTCTTAACTCATGTGTTCCTGTTACAAACAGTTCATTTTCGAGTATGAAAAATTATTAATTTTGGACTGAAAAACAAAGCCAAACGTACCCTTCTTAACTCATGTGTTCCTATTACCAAAAGTTCGTTTTCGAGTGCGACAAATTATTAATTTTGGACTGAAATACAAAGCCAAAGGTACCCTTCTTAACTCATGTGTTCCTGTTACAAACAGTTCATTTTCGAGTACGAAAAATTATTAATTTTGTACTGAAATACAAAGCCAAAGTTACCCTTCTTAACTCATGTGTTCCTGTTACAAACAGTTCATTTTCGAGTATGAAAAATTATTAATTTTGGACTGAAAAACAAAGCCAAACGTACCCTTCTTAACTCATGTGTTCCTATTACCAAAAGTTCGTTTTCGAGTGCGACAAATTATTAATTTTGGACTGAAATACAAAGCCAAAGTTACCCTTCTTAACTCATGCGTTCCTGTTACAAACAGTTAATTTTCGAGTATGAAAAATGATTAATTTTGGACTGAAATACAAAGCCAAAGTTACCCTTCTTAACTCATGTGTTCCTGTTACAAACAGTTCATTTTCGAGTATGAAAAATTATTAATTTTGGACTGAAAAACAAAGCCAAACGTACCCTTCTTAACTCATGTGTTCCTATTACCAAAAGTTCGTTTTCGAGTGCGACAAATTATTAATTTTGGACTGAAATACAAAGCCAAAGTTACACTTCTTAACTCATGCGTTCCTGTTACAAACAGTTAATTTTCGAGTATGAAAAATGATTAATTTTGGACTGAAATACAAAGCCAAAGTTACCCTTCTTAACTCATGTGTTCCTGTTACAAACAGTTCATTTTCGAGTATGAAAAATTATTAATTTTGGACTGAAAAACAAAGCCAAACGTACCCTTCTTAACTCATGTGTTCCTATTACCAAAAGTTCGTTTTCGAGTGCGACAAATTATTAATTTTGGACTGAAACACAAAGCCAAAGTTACACTTCTTAACTCATGCGTTCCTGTTACAAGCAGTTAATTTTCGAGTATGAAAAATGATTAATTTTGGACTCAAATACAAAGCCAAAGTTACCCTTCTTAACTCATGTGTTCCTGTTACAAACAGTTCATTTTCGACTATGAAAAATTATTAATTTTGGACTGAAAAACAAAGCCAAACGTACCCTTCTTAACTCATGTGTTCCTATTACCAAAAGTTCGTTTTCGAGTGCGACAAATTATTAATTTTGGACTGAAATACAAAGCCAAAGGTACCCTTCTTAACTCATGTGTTCCTGTTACAAACAGTTCATTTTCGAGTACGAAAAATTATTAATTTTGTACTGAAATACAAAGCCAAAGTTACCCTTCTTAACTCATGTGTTCCTGTTACAAACAGTTCATTTTCGAGTATGAAAAATTATTAATTTTGGACTGAAAAACAAAGCCAAACGTACCCTTCTTAACACGGTTAACCGTCTATAGTGAATATCGTCTGTAACTTGCCGCCCGTGCTAGATAGCCGCCCGGGTGCCACGGCAAGGTTGTAGCCCCCGACCTCCCCTACAACTTTGCCATTTAACATTTCGTCGAAACCCTTACGGTTAACCGTCTATAGTGAATATCGTATGTAACTTGCCGCCCGTGCTAGATAGCCGCCCGGGTGCCACAGGAAAGTTGTAGCCCCCGACCTCCCCTTCAACTTTGCCATTTAACATTTCGTCGAAACCCTTATGGTTAACACTCTATAGTGAATAATTATTAATTTTGGACTGAAATACAAAGCCAAAGTTACCCTTCTTAACTCATGTGTTCCTGTTACAAACAGTTAATTTTCGAGTATGAAAAATTATTAATTTTGGACTGAAAACAAAGCCAAACTTACCCTTCTTAACTCATGTGTTCCTGTTACAAGCAGTTCATTTTCGAGTACGAAAAATTATTAATTTTGTACTGAAATACAAAGCCAAAGTTACCCTTCTTAACTCATGCGTTCCTGTTACAAACAGTTAATTTTCGAGTATGAAAAATGATTAATTTTGGACTGAAATACAAAGCCAAAGTTACCCTTCTTAACTCATGTGTTCCTGTTACAAACAGTTCATTTTCGAGTATGAAAAATTATTAATTTTGGACTGAAAAACAAAGCCAAACGTACCCTTCTTAACTCATGTGTTCCTATTACCAAAAGTTCGTTTTCGAGTGCGACAAATTATTAATTTTGGACTGAAATACAAAGCCAAAGGTACCCTTCTTAACTCATGTGTTCCTGTTACAAACAGTTCATTTTCGAGTACGAAAAATTATTAATTTTGTACTGAAATACAAAGCCAAAGTTACCTTTCTTAACTCATGTGTTCCTGTTACAAACAGTTCATTTTCGAGTATGAAAAATTATTAATTTTGGACTGAAAAACAAAGCCAAACTTACCCTTCTTAACTCATGTGTTCCTATTACCAAAAGTTCGTTTTCGAGTGCTACAAATTATTAATTTTGGACTGAAATACAAAGCCAAAGTTACCCTTCTTAACTCATGCGTTCCTGTTACAAACAGTGAATTTTCGAGTATGAAAAATGATTAATTTTGGACTGAAATACAAAGCCAAAGTTACCCTTCTTAACTCATGTGTTCCTGTTACAAACAGTTCATTTTCGAGTATGAAAAATTATTAATTTTGGACTGAAAAACAAAGCCAAACGTACCCTTCTTAACTCATGTGTTCCTATTACCAAAAGTTCGTTTTCGAGTGCGACAAATTATTAATTTTGGACTGAAATACAAAGCCAAAGGTACCCTTCTTAACTCATGTGTTCCTGTTACAAACAGTTCATTTTCGAGTACGAAAAATTATTAATTTTGTACTGAAATACAAAGCCAAAGTTACCCTTCTTAACTCATGTGTTCCTGTTACAAACAGTTCATTTTCGAGTATGAAAAATTATTAATTTTGGACTGAAAAACAAAGCCAAACGTACCCTTCTTAACTCATGTGTTCCTATTACCAAAAGTTCGTTTTCGAGTGCGACAAATTATTAATTTTGGACTGAAATACAAAGCCAAAGTTACCCTTCTTAACTCATGCGTTCCTGTTACAAACAGTTAATTTTCGAGTATGAAAAATGATTAATTTTGGACTGAAATACAAAGCCAAAGTTACCCTTCTTAACTCATGTGTTCCTGTTACAAACAGTTCATTTTCGAGTATGAAAAATTATTAATTTTGGACTGAAAAACAAAGCCAAACGTACCCTTCTTAACTCATGTGTTCCTATTACCAAAAGTTCGTTTTCGAGTGCGACAAATTATTAATTTTGGACTGAAATACAAAGCCAAAGTTACACTTCTTAACTCATGCGTTCCTGTTACAAACAGTTAATTTTCGAGTATGAAAAATGATTAATTTTGGACTCAAATACAAAACCAAAGTTACCCTTCTTAACTCATGTGTTCCTGTTACAAACAGTTCATTTTCGACTATGAAAAATTATTAATTTTGGACTGAAAAACAAAGCCAAACGTACCCTTCTTAACTCATGTGTTCCTATTACCAAAAGTTCGTTTTCGAGTGCGACAAATTATTAATTTTGGACTGAAATACAAAGCCAAAGTTACCCTTCTTAACTCATGCGTTCCTGTTACAAACAGTTAATTTTCGAGTATGAAAAATGATTAATTTTGGACTGAAATACAAAGCCAAAGTTACCCTTCTTAACTCATGTGTTCCTGTTACAAACAGTTCATTTTCGAGTATGAAAAATTATTAATTTTGGACTGAAAAACAAAGCCAAACGTACCCTTCTTAACTCATGTGTTCCTATTACCAAAAGTTCGTTTTCGAGTGCGACAAATTATTAATTTTGGACTGAAACACAAAGCCAAAGTTACACTTCTTAACTCATGCGTTCCTGTTACAAGCAGTTAATTTTCGAGTATGAAAAATGATTAATTTTGGACTCAAATACAAAGCCAAAGTTACCCTTCTTAACTCATGTGTTCCTGTTACAAACAGTTCATTTTCGACTATGAAAAATTATTAATTTTGGACTGAAAAACAAAGCCAAACGTACCCTTCTTAACTCATGTGTTCCTATTACCAAAAGTTCGTTTTCGAGTGCGACAAATTATTAATTTTGGACTGAAATACAAAGCCAAAGGTACCCTTCTTAACTCATGTGTTCCTGTTACAAACAGTTCATTTTCGAGTACGAAAAATTATTAATTTTGTACTGAAATACAAAGCCAAAGTTACCCTTCTTAACTCATGTGTTCCTGTTACAAACAGTTCATTTTCGAGTATGAAAAATTATTAATTTTGGACTGAAAAACAAAGCCAAACGTACCCTTCTTAACACGGTTAACCGTCTATAGTGAATATCGTCTGTAACTTGCCGCCCGTGCTAGATAGCCGCCCGGGTGCCACGGCAAGGTTGTAGCCCCCGACCTCCCCTACAACTTTGCCATTTAACATTTCGTCGAAACCCTTACGGTTAACCGTCTATAGTGAATATCGTATGTAACTTGCCGCCCGTGCTAGATAGCCGCCCGGGTGCCACAGGAAAGTTGTAGCCCCCGACCTCCCCTTCAACTTTGCCATTTAACATTTCGTCGAAACCCTTATGGTTAACACTCTATAGTGAATAATTATTAATTTTGGACTGAAATACAAAGCCAAAGTTACCCTTCTTAACTCATGTGTTCCTGTTACAAACAGTTCATTTTCGAGTATGAAAAATTATTAATTTTGGACTGAAAAACAAAGCCAAACGTACCCTTCTTAACTCATGTGTTCCTATTACCAAAAGTTCGTTTTCGAGTGCGACAAATTATTAATTTTGGACTGAAATACAAAGCCAAAGGTACCCTTCTTAACTCATGTGTTCCTGTTACAAACAGTTCATTTTCGAGTACGAAAAATTATTAATTTTGTACTGAAATACAAAGCCAAAGTTACCTTTCTTAACTCATGTGTTCCTGTTACAAACAGTTCATTTTCGAGTATGAAAAATTATTAATTTTGGACTGAAAAACAAAGCCAAACTTACCCTTCTTAACTCATGTGTTCCTATTACCAAAAGTTCGTTTTCGAGTGCGACAAATTATTAATTTTGGACTGAAATACAAAGCCAAAGTTACCCTTCTTAACTCATGCGTTCCTGTTACAAACAGTTAATTTTCGAGTATGAAAAATGATTAATTTTGGACTGAAATACAAAGCCAAAGTTACCCTTCTTAACTCATGTGTTCCTGTTACAAACAGTTCATTTTCGAGTATGAAAAATTATTAATTTTGGCCTGAAAAACAAAGCCAAACGTACCCTTCTTAACTCATGTGTTCCTATTACCAAAAGTTCGTTTTCGAGTGCGACAAATTATTAATTTTGGACTGAAATACAAAGCCAAAGGTACCCTTCTTAACTCATGTGTTCCTGTTACAAACAGTTCATTTTCGAATACGAAAAATTATTAATTTTGTACTGAAATACAAAGCCAAAGTTACCCTTCTTAACTCATGTGTTCCTGTTACAAACAGTTCATTTTCGAGTATGAAAAATTATTAATTTTGGACTGAAAAACAAAGCCAAACGTACCCTTCTTAACTCATGTGTTCCTATTACCAAAAGTTCGTTTTCGAGTGCGACAAATTATTAATTTTGGACTGAAATACAAAGCCAAAGGTACCCTTCTTAACTCATGTGTTCCTGTTACAAACAGTTCATTTTCGAGTACGAAAAATTATTAATTTTGTACTGAAATACAAAGCCAAAGTTACCCTTCTTAACTCATGTGTTCCTGTTACAAACAGTTCATTTTCGAGTATGAAAAATTATTAATTTTGGACTGAAAAACAAAGCCAAACGTACCCTTCTTAACTCATGTGTTCCTATTACCAAAAGTTCGTTTTCGAGTGCGACAAATTATTAATTTTGGACTGAAATACAAAGCCAAAGTTACCCTTCTTAAATCATGCGTTCCTGTTACAAACAGTTAATTTTCGAGTATGAAAAATGATTAATTTTGGACTGAAATACAAAGCCAAAGTTACCCTTCTTAACTCATGTGTTCCTGTTACAAACAGTTAATTTTCGAGTATGAAAAATTATTAATTTTGGACTGAAAACAAAGCCAAACTTACCCTTCTTAACTCATGTGTTCCTGTTACAAGCAGTTCATTTTCGAGTACGAAAAATTATTAATTTTGTACTGAAATACAAAGCCAAAGTTACCCTTCTTAACTCATGCGTTCCTGTTACAAACAGTTAATTTTCGAGTATGAAAAATGATTAATTTTGGACTGAAATACAAAGCCAAAGTTACCCTTCTTAACTCATGTGTTCCTGTTACAAACAGTTCATTTTCGAGTATGAAAAATTATTAATTTTGGACTGAAAAACAAAGCCAAACGTACCCTTCTTAACTCATGTGTTCCTATTACCAAAAGTTCGTTTTCGAGTGCGACAAATTATTAATTTTGGACTGAAATACAAAGCCAAAGGTACCCTTCTTAACTCATGTGTTCCTGTTACAAACAGTTCATTTTCGAGTACGAAAAATTATTAATTTTGTACTGAAATACAAAGCCAAAGTTACCTTTCTTAACTCATGTGTTCCTGTTACAAACAGTTCATTTTCGAGTATGAAAAATTATTAATTTTGGACTGAAAAACAAAGCCAAACTTACCCTTCTTAACTCATGTGTTCCTATTACCAAAAGTTCGTTTTCGAGTGCTACAAATTATTAATTTTGGACTGAAATACAAAGCCAAAGTTACCCTTCTTAACTCATGCGTTCCTGTTACAAACAGTGAATTTTCGAGTATGAAAAATGATTAATTTTGGACTGAAATACAAAGCCAAAGTTACCCTTCTTAACTCATGTGTTCCTGTTACAAACAGTTCATTTTCGAGTATGAAAAATTATTAATTTTGGACTGAAAAACAAAGCCAAACGTACCCTTCTTAACTCATGTGTTCCTATTACCAAAAGTTCGTTTTCGAGTGCGACAAATTATTAATTTTGGACTGAAATACAAAGCCAAAGGTACCCTTCTTAACTCATGTGTTCCTGTTACAAAGAGTTCATTTTCGAGTACGAAAAATTATTAATTTTGTACTGAAATACAAAGCCAAAGTTACCCTTCTTAACTCATGTGTTCCTGTTACAAACAGTTCATTTTCGAGTATGAAAAATTATTAATTTTGGACTGAAAAACAAAGCCAAACGTACCCTTCTTAACTCATGTGTTCCTATTACCAAAAGTTCGTTTTCGAGTGCGACAAATTATTAATTTTGGACTGAAATACAAAGCCAAAGTTACCCTTCTTAACTCATGCGTTCCTGTTACAAACAGTTAATTTTCGAGTATGAAAAATGATTAATTTTGGACTGAAATACAAAGCCAAAGTTACCCTTCTTAACTCATGTGTTCCTGTTACAAACAGTTCATTTTCGAGTATGAAAAATTATTAATTTTGGACTGAAAAACAAAGCCAAACGTACCCTTCTTAACTCATGTGTTCCTATTACCAAAAGTTCGTTTTCGAGTGCGACAAATTATTAATTTTGAACTGAAATACAAAGCCAAAGTTACACTTCTTAACTCATGCGTTCCTGTTACAAACAGTTAATTTTCGAGTATGAAAAATGATTAATTTTGGACTCAAATACAAAACCAAAGTTACCCTTCTTAACTCATGTGTTCCTGTTACAAACAGTTCATTTTCGACTATGAAAAATTATTAATTTTGGACTGAAAAACAAAGCCAAACGTACCCTTCTTAACTCATGTGTTCCTATTACCAAAAGTTCGTTTTCGAGTGCGACAAATTATTAATTTTGGACTGAAATACAAAGCCAAAGTTACCCTTCTTAACTCATGCGTTCCTGTTACAAACAGTTAATTTTCGAGTATGAAAAATGATTAATTTTGGACTGAAATACAAAGCCAAAGTTACCCTTCTTAACTCATGTGTTCCTGTTACAAACAGTTCATTTTCGAGTATGATAAATTATTAATTTTGGACTGAAAAACAAAGCCAAACGTACCCTTCTTAACTCATGTGTTCCTATTACCAAAAGTTCGTTTTCGAGTGCGACAAATTATTAATTTTGGACTGAAATACAAAGCCAAAGTTACACTTCTTAACTCATGCGTTCCTGTTACAAACAGTTAATTTTCGAGTATGAAAAATGATTAATTTTGGACTCAAATACAAAACCAAAGTTACCCTTCTTAACTCATGTGTTCCTGTTACAAACAGTTCATTTTCGACTATGAAAAATTATTAATTTTGGACTGAAAAACAAAGCCAAACGTACCCTTCTTAACTCATGTGTTCCTATTACCAAAAGTTCGTTTTCGAGTGCGACAAATTATTAATTTTGGACTGAAATACAAAGCCAAAGTTACCCTTCTTAACTCATGCGTTCCTGTTACAAACAGTTAATTTTCGAGTATGAAAAATGATTAATTTTGGACTGAAATACAAAGCCAAAGTTACCCTTCTTAACTCATGTGTTCCTGTTACAAACAGTTCATTTTCGAGTATGAAAAATTATTAATTTTGGACTGAAAAACAAAGCCAAACTTACCCTTCTTAACTCATGTGTTCCTATTACCAAAAGTTCGTTTTCGAGTGCGACAAATTATTAATTTTGGACTGAAATACAAAGCCAAAGTTACCCTTCTTAACTCATGCGTTCCTGTTACAAACAGTTAATTTTCGAGTATGAAAAATGATTAATTTTGGACTGAAATACAAAGCCAAAGTTACCCTTCTTAACTCATGTGTTCCTGTTACAAACAGTTCATTTTCGAGTATGAAAAATTATTAATTTTGGACTGAAAAACAAAGCCAAACGTACCCTTCTTAACTCATGTGTTCCTATTACCAAAAGTTCGTTTTCGAGTGCGACAAATTATTAATTTTGGACTGAAATACAAAGCCAAAGGTACCCTTCTTAACTCATGTGTTCTTGTTACAAACAGTTCATTTTCGAGTACGAAAAATTATTAATTTTGTACTGAAATACAAAGCCAAAGTTACCCTTCTTAACTCATGTGTTCCTGTTACAAACAGTTCATTTTCGAGTATGAAAAATTATTAATTTTGGACTGAAAAACAAAGCCAAACGTACCCTTCTTAACTCATGTGTTCCTATTACCAAAAGTTCGTTTTCGAGTGCGACAAATTATTAATTTTGGACTGAAATACAAAGCCAAAGTTACCCTTCTTAACTCATGCGTTCCTGTTACAAACAGTTAATTTTCGAGTATGAAAAATGATTAATTTTGGACTGAAATACAAAGCCAAAGTTACCCTTCTTAACTCATGTGTTCCTGTTACAAACAGTTAATTTTCGAGTATGAAAAATGATTAATTTTGGACTGAAATACAAAGCCAAAGTTACACTTCTTAACTCATGCGTTCCTGTTACAAACAGTTAATTTTCGAGTATGAAAAATGATTAATTTTGGACTCAAATACAAAGCCAAAGTTACCCTTCTTAACTCATGTGTTCCTGTTACAAACAGTTCATTTTCGAGTACGAAAAATTATTAATTTTGTACTGAAATACAAAGCCAAAGTTACCCTTCTTAACTCATGTGTTCCTGTTACAAACAGTTCATTTTCGAGTATGAAAAATTATTAATTTTGGACTGAAAAACAAAGCCAAACGTACCCTTCTTAACACGGTTAACCGTCTATAGTGAATATCGTCTGTAACTTGCCGCCCCTGCTAGATAGCCGCCCGGGTGCCACGGCAAGGTTGTAGCCCCCGACCTCCCCTACAACTTTGCCATTTAACATTTCGTCGAAACCCTTACGGTTAACCGTCTATAGTGAATATCGTATGTAACTTGCCACCCGTGCTAGATAGCCGCCCGGGTGCCAGAGGAAAGTTGTAGCCCCCGACCTCCTCTACAACATTGCCATTTAACATTTCGTCGAAACCCTTACGGTTAACCGTCTATAGCGAATATCGTCTGTAACTTGCCACCCGTGCTAGATAGCCGCCCGGGTGCCACAGGAAAGTTGTAGCCCCCGACCTCCCCTTCAACTTTGCCATTTAACATTTCGTCGAAACCCTTACGGTTAACCGTCTATAGTGAATATCGTCTGTAACTTGCCGCCCGTGCTAGATAGCCGCCCGGGTGCCACGGCAAAGTTGTAGCCCCCGACCTCCCGTACAACTTTGCCATTTAACATTTCGTCGAAACCCTTACGGTTAACCGTCTATAGCGAATATCGTCTGTAACTTGCCACCCGTGCTAGATAGCCGCCCGGGTGCCACAGGAAAGTTGTAGCCCCCGACCTCCCCTTCAACTTTGCCATTTAACATTTCGTCGAAACCCTTACGGTTAACCGTCTATAGCGAATATCGTCTGTAACTTGCCACCCGTGCTAGATAGCCGCCCGGGTGCCACAGGAAAGTTGTAGTCCCCGACCTCCCCTTAAACTTTGTCATTTAACATTTCGTCGAAACCCTTATGGTTAACCCTCTATAGTGAATAATTATTAATTTTGGACTGAAATACAAAGCCAAAGTTACCCTTCTTAACTCATGTGTTCCTATTACCAAAAGTTCGTTTTCGAGTGCGACAAATTATTAATTTTGGACTGAAATACAAAGCCAAAGGTACCCTTCTTAACTCATGTGTTCCTGTTACAAACAGTTCATTTTCGAGTACGAAAAATTATTAATTTTGTACTGAAATACAAAGCCAAAGTTACCTTTCTTAACTCATGTGTTCCTGTTACAAACAGTTCATTTTCGAGTATGAAAAATTATTAATTTTGGACTGAAAAACAAGCCAAACTTACCCTTCTTAACTCATGTGTTCCTATTACCAAAAGTTCGTTTTCGAGTGCGACAAATTATTAATTTTGGACTGAAATACAAAGCCAAAGTTACCCTTCTTAACTCATGCGTTCCTGTTACAAACAGTTAATTTTCGAGTATGAAAAATGATTAATTTTGGACTGAAATACAAAGCCAAAGTTACCCTTCTCAACTCATGTGTTTCTGTTACAAACAGTTCATTTTCGAGTATGAAAAATTATTAATTTTGGACTGAAAAACAAAGCCAAACGTACCCTTCTTAACACGGTTAACCGTCTATAGTGAATATCGTCTGTAACTTGCCGCCCCTGCTAGATAGCCGCCCGGGTGCCACGGCAAGGTTGTAGCCCCCGACCTCCCCTACAACTTTGCCATTCAACATTTCGTCGAAACCCTTACGGTTAACCGTCTATAGTGAATATCGTATGTAACTTGCCGCCCGTGCTAGATAGACGCCCGGGTGCCACGGAAAAGTCGTAGCCCCCGACCTCCCCTACAACTTCGCCATTTAACATTTCGTCGAAACCCTTACGGTTAACCGTCTATAGCGAATATCGTCTGTAACTTGCCGCCCGTCCTAGATAGCCGCCCGAGTTCCACAGGAAAGTTGTAGCCCCCGACCTCCCCTACAACTTTGCCATTTAACATTTCGTCGAAACCCTTACGGTTAACCGTCTATACTGAATATCGTCTGTAACTTGCCGCCCGTGCTAGATAGCCGCCCGGGTGCCACAGGAAAGTTGTAGCCCCAGACCTCCCCTACAACTTTGCTATTTAACATTTCGTCGAAACCCTTACGGTTAACCGTCTATAGTGAATATCGTCTGTAACTTGCCGCCCGTGCTAGATAGCCGCCCGGGTGCCACGGCAAAGTTGTAGCCCCCGACCTACCCTACAACTTTGCCATTTAACATTTCGTCGAAACCCTTACGGTTAACGGTCTATAGTGAATATCGTCTGTAACTTGCCGCCCGTGCTAGATAGCCGCCCGGGTGCCACAGGAAAGTTGTAGCCCCCGACCTCCCCTACAACTTTGCCATTTAACATTTCGTCGAAACCCTTATGGTTAACCCTCTATAGTGAATAATTATTAATTTTGGACTGAAATACAAAGCCAAAGTTACCCTTCTTAACTCATGTGTTCCTGTTACAAACAGTTCATTTTCGAGTATGAAAAATTATTAATTTTGGACTGAAAAACAAAGCCAAACGTACCCTTCTTAACTCATGTGTTCCTATTACCAAAAGTTCGTTTTCGAGTGCGACAAATTATTAATTTTGGACTGAAATACAAAGCCAAAGGTACCCTTCTTAACTCATGTGTTCCTGTTACAAACAGTTCATTTTCGAGTACGAAAAATTATTAATTTTGTACTGAAATACAAAGCCAAAGTTACCCTTCTTAACTCATGCGTTCCTGTTACAAACAGTTCATTTTCGAGTATGAAAAATTATTAATTTTGGACTGAAAAACAAAGCCAAACGTAACCTTCTTAACTCATGTGTTCTTATTACCAAAAGTTCGTTTTCGAGTGCGACAAATTATTAATTTTGGACTGAAATACAAAGCCAAAGTTACCCTTCTTAAATCATGCGTTCCTGTTACAAACAGTTAATTTTCGAGTATGAAAAATGATTAATTTTGGACTGAAATACAAAGCCAAAGTTACCCTTCTTAACTCATGTGTTCCTGTTACAAACAGTTAATTTTCGAGTATGAAAAATTATTAATTTTGGACTGAAAACAAAGCCAAACTTACCCTTCTTAACTCATGTGTTCCTGTTACAAGCAGTTCATTTTCGAGTACGAAAAATTATTAATTTTGTACTGAAATACAAAGCCAAACTTACCCTTCTTAACTCATGCGTTCCTGTTACAAACAGTTAATTTTCGAGTATGAAAAATGATTAATTTTGGACTGAAATACAAAGCCAAAGTTACCGTTCTTAACTCATGTGTTCCTGTTACAAACAGTTCATTTTCGAGTATGAAAAATTATTAATTTTGGACTGAAAAACAAAGCCAAACGTACCCTTCTTAACTCATGTGTTCCTATTACCAAAAGTTCGTTTTCGAGTGCGACAAATTATTAATTTTGGACTGAAATACAAAGCCAAAGGTACCCTTCTTAACTCATGTGTTCCTGTTACAAACAGTTCATTTTCGAGTACGAAAAATTATTAATTTTGTACTGAAATACAAAGCCAAAGTTACCTTTCTTAACTCATGTGTTCCTGTTACAAACAGTTCATTTTCGAGTATGAAAAATTATTAATTTTGGACTGAAAAACAAAGCCAAACTTACCCTTCTTAACTCATGTGTTCCTATTACCAAAAGTTCGTTTTCGAGTGCGACAAATTATTAATTTTGGACTGAAATACAAAGCCAAAGTTACCCTTCTTAACTCATGCGTTCCTGTTACAAACAGTTAATTTTCGAGTATGAAAAATGATTAATTTTGGACTGAAATACAAAGCCAAAGTTACCCTTCTTAACTCATGTGTTCCTGTTACAAACAGTTCATTTTCGAGTATGAAAAATTATTAATTTTGGACTGAAAAACAAAGCCAAACGTACCCTTCTTAACTCATGTGTTCCTATTACCAAAAGTTCGTTTTCGAGTGCGACAAATTATTAATTTTGGACTGAAATACAAAGCCAAAGGTACCCTTCTTAACTCATGTGTTCTTGTTACAAACAGTTCATTTTCGAGTACGAAAAATTATTAATTTTGTACTGAAATACAAAGCCAAAGTTACCCTTCTTAACTCATGTGTTCCTGTTACAAACAGTTCATTTTCGAGTATGAAAAATTATTAATTTTGGACTGAAAAACAAAGCCAAACGTACCCTTCTTAACTCATGTGTTCCTATTACCAAAAGTTCGTTTTCGAGTGCGACAAATTATTAATTTTGGACTGAAATACAAAGCCAAAGTTACCCTTCTTAACTCATGCGTTCCTGTTACAAACAGTTAATTTTCGAGTATGAAAAATGATTAATTTTGGACTGAAATACAAAGCCAAAGTTACCCTTCTTAACTCATGTGTTCCTGTTACAAACAGTTAATTTTCGAGTATGAAAAATGATTAATTTTGGACTGAAATACAAAGCCAAAGTTACACTTCTTAACTCATGCGTTCCTGTTACAAACAGTTAATTTTCGAGTATGAAAAATGATTAATTTTGGACTCAAATACAAAGCCAAAGTTACCCTTCTTAACTCATGTGTTCCTGTTACAAACAGTTCATTTTCGAGTACGAAAAATTATTAATTTTGTACTGAAATACAAAGCCAAAGTTACCCTTCTTAACTCATGTGTTCCTGTTACAAACAGTTCATTTTCGAGTATGAAAAATTATTAATTTTGGACTGAAAAACAAAGCCAAACGTACCCTTCTTAACACGGTTAACCGTCTATAGTGAATATCGTCTGTAACTTGCCGCCCCTGCTAGATAGCCGCCCGGGTGCCACGGCAAGGTTGTAGCCCCCGACCTCCCCTACAACTTTGCCATTTAACATTTCGTCGAAACCCTTACGGTTAACCGTCTATAGTGAATATCGTATGTAACTTGCCGCCTGTGCTAGATAGCCGCCCAGGTGCCACAGGAAAGTTGTAGCCCCCGACCTCCCCTGCAACTTTGCTATTTAACATTTCGTCGAAACACTTACGGTTAACCGTCTATAGGGAATATCGTCTGTAACTTGCCGCCCGTGCTAGCTAGCCGCCCGGGTGCCACAGGAAAGTTGTAGCCCCCGACCTCCCGTACAACTTTGCCATTTAACATTTCGTCGAAACCCTTACGGTTAACCGTCTATAATGAATATCGTCTGTAACTTGCCGCCCGTGCTAGATATCCGCCCAGGTGCCACAGGAAAGTTGTAGCCCCCGACCTCCCCTACAACTTTGCCATTTAACATTTCGTCGAAACCCTTACGGTTAACCGTCTATAGCGAATATCGTCTGTAACTTGCCACCCGTGCTAGATAGCCGCCCGGGTGCCACAGGAAAGTTGTAGCCCCCGACCTCCCCTTCAACTTTGCCATTTAACATTTCGTCGAAACCCTTACGGTTAACCGTCTATAGTGAATATCGTCTGTAACTTGCCGCCCGTGCTAGATAGCCGCCCGGGTGCCACGGCAAGGTTGTAGCCCCCGACCTCCCCTACAACTTTGCCATTTAACATTTCGTCGAAACCCTTACGGTTAACCGTCTATAGTGAATATCGTATGTAACTTGCCGCCCGTGCTAGATAGCCGCCCGCGTGCCACGGAAAAGTCGTAGCCCCCGACCTCCCCTACAACTTCGCCATTTAACATTTCGTCGAAACCCTTACGGTTAACCGTCTATAGTGAATATCGTCTGTAACTTGCCGCCTGTGCTAGATAGCCGCCCAGGTGCCACAGGAAAGTTGTAGCCCCCGACCTCCCCTACAACTTTGCTATTTAACATTTCGTCGAAACCCTTACGGTTAACCGTCTATAGCGAATATCGTCTGTAACTTGCCACCCGTGCTAGATAGCCGCCCGGGTGCCACAGGAAAGTTGTAGCCCCCGACCTCCCCTTCAACTTTGCCATTTGACATTTCGTCGAAACCCTTACGGTTAACCGTCTATAGTGAATATCGTCTGTAACTTGCCGCCCGTGCTAGATAGCCGCCCGGGTGCCACGGCAAAGTCGTAGCCCCCGACCTCCCGTACAACTTTGCCATTTAACATTTCGTCTAAACCCTTACGGTTAACCGTCTATAGTGAATATCGTCTGTAACTTGCCGCCCGTGCTAGATAGCCGCCCGGGTGCCACAGGAAAGTTGTAGCCCCCGACCTCCCCTACAACTTTGCCATTTAACATTTCGTCGAAACCCTTACGGTTAACCGTCTATAGCGAATATCGTCTGTAACTTGCCACCCGTGCTAGATAGCCGCCCGGGTGCCACAGGAAAGTTGTAGCCCCCGACCTCCCCTACAACTTCGCCATTTAACATTTCGTCGAAACCCTTACGGTTAACCGTCTATAGTGAATATCGTCTGTAACTTGCCGCCTGTGCTAGATAGCCGCCCGGGTGCCACAGGAAAGTTGTAGCCCCCGACCTCTCCTACAACTTTGCTATTTAACATTTCGTCGAAACACTTACGGTTAACCGTCTATAGGGAATATCGTCTGTAACTTGCCGCCCGTGCTAGATAGCCGCCCGGGTGCCACAGGAAAGTTGTAGCCCCCGACCTCCCCTACAACTTTGCCATTTAACATTTCGTCGAAACCCTTACTGTTAACCGTCTATAGCGAATATCGTCTGTAACTTGCCACCCGTGCTAGATAGCCGCCCGGGTGCCACAGGAAAGTTGTAGCCCCCGACCTCCTCTACAATATTGCCATTTAACATTTCGTCGAAACCCTTACGGTTAACCGTCTATAGCGAATATCGTCTGTAACTTGCCGCCCGTGCTAGATAGCCGCCCGGGTGCCACAGGAAAGTTGTAGCCCCCGACCTCCCCTTCAACTTTGCCATTTAACATTTCGTCGAAACCCTTACGGTTAACCGTCTATAGTGAATATCGTCTGTAACTTGCCGCCCGTGCTAGATAGCCGCCCGGGTGCCACGGCAAAGTTGTAGCCCCCGACCTCCCGTACAACTTTGCCATTTAACATTTCGTCTAAACCCTTACGGTTAACCGTCTATAGTGAATATCGTCTGTAACTTGCCGCCCGTGCTAGATAGCCGCCCGGGTGCCACAGGAAAGTTGTAGCCCAAGACCTCCCCTACAACTTTGCCATTTAACATTTCGTCGAAACCCTTACGGTTAACCGTCTATAGTGAATATCGTCTGTAACTTGCCGCCCGTGCTAGATAGCCGCCCGGGTGCCACGGCAAAGTTGTAGCCCCCGACCTCCCGTACAACTTTGCCATTTAACATTTCGTCTAAACCCTTACGGTTAACCGTCTATAGTGAATATCGTCTGTAACTTGCCGCCCGTGCTAGAAAGCCGCCCGGGTGCCACAGGAAAGTTGTAGCCCCCGACCACCCCTACAACTTTGCCATTTAACATTTCGTCGAAACCCTTACGGTTAACCGTCTATAGCGAATATCGTCTGTAACTTGCCACCCGTGCTAGATAGCCGCCCGGGTGCCACAGGAAAGTTGTAGCCCCCGACCTCCCGTACAACTTTGCCATTTAACATTTCGTCGAAACCCTTACGGTTAACCGTCTATAGTGAATATCGTCTGTAACTTGCCGCCCGTGCTAGAAAGCCGCCCGGGTGCCACAGGAAAGTTGTAGCCCCCGACCTCCCCTACAACTTTGCCATTTAACATTTCGTCGAAACCCTTACGGTTAACCGTCTATAGCGAATATCGTCTGTAACTTGCCGCCCGTGCTAGATAGCCGCCCGGGTGCCACGGCAAAGTTGTAGCCCCCGACCTCCCGTACAACTTTGCCATTTAACATTTCGTCGAAACCCTTACGGTTAACCGTCTATAGCGAATATCGTCTGTAACTTGCCACCCGTGCTAGATAGCCGCCCGGGTGCCACAGGAAAGTTGTAGCCCCCGACCTCCCGTACAACTTTGCCATTTAACATTTCGTCGAAACCCTTACGGTTAACCGTCTATAATGAATATCGTCTGTAACTTGCCGCCCGTGCTAGATATCCGCCCTGGTGCCACACGGAAGTTGTAGCCCCCGACCTCCCCTACAACTTTGCCGTTTAACATTTCGTCGAAACCCTTACGGTTAACCGTCTATAGCGAATATCGTCTGTAACTTGCCACCCGTGCTAGATATCCGCCCGGGTGCCACAGGAAAGTTGTAGCCCCCGACCTCCCGTACAACTTTGCCATTTAACATTTCGTCGAAACCCTTACGGTTAACCGTCTATAATGAATATCGTCTGTAACTTGCCGCCCGTGCTAGATAGCCGCCCGGGTGCCACAGGAAAGTTGTAGCCCCCGACCTCCTCTACAACATTGCCATTTAACATTTCGTCGAAACCCTTACGGTTAACCGTCTATAGCGAATATCGTCTGTAACTTGCCACCCGTGCTAGATAGCCGCCCGGGTGCCACAGGAAAGTTGTAGCCCCCGACCTCCCCTACAACTTTGCTATCTAACATTTCGTCGAAACTCTTACGGTTAACCGTCTATAGTGAATATCGTCTGTAACTTGCCGCCCGTGCTAGATAGCCGCCCGGGTGCCACAGGAAAGTTGTAGCCCCCGACCTCCCGTACAACTTTGCCATTTAACATTTCGTCGAAACCCTTACGGTTAACCGTCTATACTGAATATCGTCTGTAACTTGCCGCCCGTGCTAGATAGCCGCCCAGGTGCCACAGGAAAGTTGTAGCCCCCGACCTCCCCTACAACTTTGCCATTTAACATTTCGTCGAAACCCTTACGGTTAACCGTCTATAGCGAATATCGGCTGTAACTTGCCACCCGTGCTAGATAGCCGCCCGGGTGCCACAGGAAAGTTGTAGCCCCCGACCTCCCCTACAACTTTGCTATTTAACATTTCGTCGAAACACTTACGGTTAACCGTCTATAGTGAATATCGTCTGTAACTTGCCGCCCGTGCTAGATAGCCGCCCGGGTGCCACGGCAAAGTTGTAGCCCCCGACCTCCCGTACAACTTTGCCATTTAACATTTCGTCTAAACCCTTACGGTTAACCGTCTATAGTGAATATCGTCTGTAACTTTCCGCCCGTGCTAGATAGCCGCCCGGGTGCCACAGGAAAGTTGTAGCCCCCGACCTCCCCTTCAACTTTGCTATTTAACATTTCGTCGAAACACTTACGGTTAACCGTCTATAGGGAATATCGTCTGTAACTTGCCGCCCGTGCTAGCTAGCCGCCCGGGTGCCACAGGAAAGTTGTAGCCCCCGACCTCCCGTACAACTTTGCCATTTAACATTTCGTCGAAACCCTTACGGTTAACCGTCTATAATGAATATCGTCTGTAACTTGCCGCCCGTGCTAGATATCCGCCCAGGTGCCACAGGAAAGTTGTAGCCCCCGACCTCCCCTACAACTTTGCCATTTAACATTTCGTCGAAACCCTTACGGTTAACCGTCTATAGCGAATATCGTCTGTAACTTGCCACCCGTGCTAGATAGCCGCCCGGGTGCCACAGGAAAGTTGTAGCCCCCGACCTCCCCTTCAACTTTGCCATTTAACATTTCGTCGAAACCCTTACGGTTAACCGTCTATAGTGAATATCGTCTGTAACTTGCCGCCCGTGCTAGATAGCCGCCCGGGTGCCACGGCAAGGTTGTAGCCCCCGACCTCCCCTACAACTTTGCCATTTAACATTTCGTCGAAACCCTTACGGTTAACCGTCTATAGTGAATATCGTATGTAACTTGCCGCCCGTGCTAGATAGCCGCCCGCGTGCCACGGAAAAGTCGTAGCCCCCGACCACCCCTACAACTTCGCCATTTAACATTTCGTCGAAACCCTTACGGTTAACCGTCTATAGTGAATATCGTCTGTAACTTGCCGCCTGTGCTAGATAGCCGCCCGGGTGCCACAGGAAAGTTGTAGCCCCCGACCTCTCCTACAACTTTGCTATTTAACATTTCGTCGAAACACTTACGGTTAACCGTCTATAGGGAATATCGTCTGTAACTTGCCGCCCGTGCTAGATAGCCGCCCGGGTGCCACAGGAAAGTTGTAGCCCCCGACCTCCCCTACAACTTTGCCATTTAACATTTCGTCGAAACCCTTACTGTTAACCGTCTATAGCGAATATCGTCTGTAACTTGCCACCCGTGCTAGATAGCCGCCCGGGTGCCACAGGAAAGTTGTAGCCCCCGACCTCCTCTACAATATTGCCATTTAACATTTCGTCTAAACCCTTACGGTTAACCGTCTATAGTGAATATCGTCTGTAACTTGCCGCCCGTGCTAGATAGCCGCCCGGGTGCCACAGGAAAGTTGTAGCCCCCGACCTCCCCTACAACTTTGCCATTTAACATTTCGTCGAAACCCTTACGGTTAACCGTCTATAGCGAATATCGTCTGTAACTTGCCACCCGTGCTAGATAGCCGCCCGGGTGCCACAGGAAAGTTGTAGCCCCCGACCTCCCCTACAACTTCGCCATTTAACATTTCGTCGAAACCCTTACGGTTAACCGTCTATAGTGAATATCGTCTGTAACTTGCCGCCTGTGCTAGATAGCCGCCCGGGTGCCACAGGAAAGTTGTAGCCCCCGACCTCTCCTACAACTTTGCTATTTAACATTTCGTCGAAACACTTACGGTTAACCGTCTATAGGGAATATCGTCTGTAACTTGCCGCCCGTGCTAGATAGCCGCCCGGGTGCCACAGGAAAGTTGTAGCCCCCGACCTCCCCTACAACTTTGCCATTTAACATTTCGTCGAAACCCTTACTGTTAACCGTCTATAGCGAATATCGTCTGTAACTTGCCACCCGTGCTAGATAGCCGCCCGGGTGCCACAGGAAAGTTGTAGCCCCCGACCTCCTCTACAATATTGCCATTTAACATTTCGTCGAAACCCTTACGGTTAACCGTCTATAGCGAATATCGTCTGTAACTTGCCGCCCGTGCTAGATAGCCGCCCGGGTGCCACAGGAAAGTTGTAGCCCCCGACCTCCCCTTCAACTTTGCCATTTAACATTTCGTCGAAACCCTTACGGTTAACCGTCTATAGTGAATATCGTCTGTAACTTGCCGCCCGTGCTAGATAGCCGCCCGGGTGCCACGGCAAAGTTGTAGCCCCCGACCTCCCGTACAACTTTGCCATTTAACATTTCGTCTAAACCCTTACGGTTAACCGTCTATAGTGAATATCGTCTGTAACTTGCCGCCCGTGCTAGATAGCCGCCCGGGTGCCACAGGAAAGTTGTAGCCCAAGACCTCCCCTACAACTTTGCCATTTAACATTTCGTCGAAACCCTTACGGTTAACCGTCTATAGTGAATATCGTCTGTAACTTGCCGCCCGTGCTAGATAGCCGCCCGGGTGCCACAGAAAAGTTGTAGCCCCCTACCTCCCCTACAACTTTGCTATTTAACATTTCGTCGAAACCCTTACGGTTAACCGTCTATAGCGAATATCGTCTGTAACTTGCCGGCTAGATAGCCGCCCGGGTGCCACAGGAAAGTTGTAGCCCCCGACCTCCCGTACAACTTTGCCATTTAACATTTCGTCGAAACCCTTACGGTTAACCGCCTATAATGAATATCGTCTGTAACTTGCCGCCCGTGCTAGATAGCCGCCCAGGTGCCACAGGAAAGTTGTAGCCCCCGACCTCCCCTACAACTTTGCCATTTAACATTTCGTCGAAACCCTTACGGTTAACCGTCTATAGCGAATATCGTCTGTAACTTGCCACCCGTGCTAGATAGCCGCCCGGGTGCCACAGGAAAGTTGTAGCCCCCGACCTCCCCTACAACTTTGCCATTTAACATTTCGTCGAAACACTTACGGTTAACCGTCTATAGTGAATATCGTCTGTAACTTGCCGCCCGTGCTAGATAGCCGCCCGGGTGCCACGGCAAAGTTGTAGCCCCCGACCTCCCGTACAACTTTGCCATTTAACATTTCGTCTAAACCCTTACGGTTAACCGTCTATAGTGAATATCGTCTGTAACTTGCCTCCCGTGCTAGATAGCCGCCCGGGTGCCACAGAAAAGTTGTAGCCCCCGACCTCCCCTACAACTTTGCCATTTAACATTTCGTCGAAACCCTTACGGTTAACCGTCTATAGTGAATATCGTCTGTAACTTGCCGGCCGTGCTAGATAGCCGCCCGGGTGCCACAGGAAAGTTGTAGCCCCCGACCTCCCCTTCAACTTTGCCATTTAACATTTCGTCGAAACCCTTACGGTTAACTGTCTATAGTGAATATCGTCTGTAACTTGCCGCGCGTGCTAGATAGTCGCCCGGGTGCCACAGAAAAGTTGTAGCCCCCGACCTCCCCTACAACTTTGCTATTTAACATTTCGTCGAAACCCTTACGGTTAACCGTCTATAGCGAATATCGTCTGTAACTTGCCGCCCGTGCTAGATAGCCGCCCGGGTGCCACAGGAAAGTTGTAGCCCCCGACCTCCCGTACAACTTTGCCATTTAACATTTCGTCGAAACCCTTACGGTTAACCGTCTATAATGAATATCGTCTGTAACTTGCCGCCCGTGCTAGATAGCCGCCCGGGTGCCACAGGAAAGTTGTAGCCCCCGACCTCCTCTACAACATTGCCATTTAACATTTCGTCGAAACCCTTACGGTTAACCGTCAATACCGAATATCGTCTGTAACTTGCCACCCGTGCTAGATAGCCGCCCGGGTGCCACAGGAAAGTTGTAGCCCCCGACCTCCCCTACAACTTTACCATTTAACATTTCGTCGAAACCCTTACGGTTAACCGTCTATAGTGAATATCGTCTGTAACTTGCCGCCCGTGCTAGATAGCCGCCCGGGTGCCACGGCAAAGTTGTAGCCCCCGACCTCCCGTACAACTTTGCCATTTAACATTTCGTCGAAACCCTTACGGTTAACCGTCTATAGTGAATATCGTCTGTAACTTGCCGCCCGTGCTAGATAGCCGCCCGGGTGCCACAGGAAAGTTGTAGCCCCCGACCTCCCCTACAACTTTGCCATTTAACATTTCGTCGAAACCCTTACGGTTAACCGTCTATAGCGAATATCGTCTGTAACTTGCCACCCGTGCTAGATAGCCGCCCGGGTGCCACAGGAAAGTTGTAGCCCCCGACCTCCCCTACAACTTTGCCATTTAACATTTCGTCGAAACCCTTATGGTTAACCCTCTATAGTGAATAATTATTAATTTTGGACTGAAATACAAAGCCAAAGGTACCCTTCTTAACTCATGTGTTCCTGTTACAAACAGTTCATTTTCGAGTACGAAAAATTATTAATTTTGTACTGAAATACAAAGCCAAAGTTACCTTTCTTAACTCATGTGTTCCTGTTACAAACAGTTCATTTTCGAGTATGAAAAATTATTAATTTTGGACTGAAAAACAAAGCCAAACTTACCCTTCTTAACTCATGTGTTCCTATTACCAAAAGTTCGTTTTCGAGTGCGACAAATTATTAATTTTGGACTGAAATACAAAGCCAAAGTTACCCTTCTTAACTCATGCGTTCCTGTTACAAACAGTTAATTTTCGAGTATGAAAAATGATTAATTTTGGACTGAAATACAAAGCCAAAGTTACCCTTCTTAACTCATGTGTTCCTGTTACAAGCAGTTCATTTTCGAGTACCAAAAATTATTAATTTTGGACTGAAATACAAAGCCAAAGTTACCCTTCTTAACTCATGCGTTCCTGTTACAAACAGTTAATTTTCGAGGATGAAAAATAATTAATTTTGGACTGAAATACAAAGCCAAAGTTACCCTTCTTAACTCATGTGTTCCTGTTACAAACAGTTCATTTTCGAGTATGAAAAATTATTAATTTTGGACTGAAAACAAAGCCAAACTTACCCTTCTTAACTCATGTGTTCCTGTTACAAGCAGTTCATTTTCGAGTACGAAAAATTATTAATTTTGTACTGAAACACAAAGCCAAAGTTACCCTTCTTAACTCATGTGTTCCTGTTACAAACAGTTCATTTTCGAGTACGAAAAAGTATTAATTTTGGACTGAAATACAAAGCCAAAGTTACCCTTCTTAACTCATGTGTTCCTGTTACAAACAGTTCATTTTCGACTATGAAAAATTATTAATTTTGGACTGAAAAACAAAGCCAAACGTACCCTTCTTAACTCATGTGTTCCTATTACCAAAAGTTCGTTTTCGAGTGCGACAAATTATTAATTTTGGACTGAAATACAAAGCCAAAGGTACCCTTCTTAACTCATGTGTTCCTGTTACAAACAGTTCATTTTCGAGTACGAAAAATTATTAATTTTGTACTGAAATACAAAGCCAAAGTTACCCTTCTTAACTCATGTGTTCCTGTTACAAACAGTTCATTTTCGAGTATGAAAAATTATTAATTTTGGACTGAAAAACAAAGCCAAACGTACCCTTCTTAACTCATGTGTTCCTATTACCAAAAGTTCGTTTTCGAGTGCGACAAATTATTAATTTTGGACTGAAATACAAAGCCGAAGTTACCCTTCTTAACTCATGCGTTCCTGTTACAAACAGTTAATTTTCGAGTATGAAAAATGATTAATTTTGGACTGAAATACAAAGCCAAAGTTACCCTTCTTAACTCATGTGTTCCTGTTACAAACAGTTCATTTTCGAGTATGAAAAATTATTAATTTTGGACTGAAAAACAAAGCCAAACGTACCCTTCTTAACTCATGTGTTCCTATTACCAAAAGTTCGTTTTCGAGTGCGACAAATTATTAATTTTGGACTGAAATACAAAGCCAAAGTTACACTTCTTAACTCATGCGTTCCTGTTACAAACAGTTAATTTTCGAGTATGAAAAATGATTAATTTTGGACTCAAATACAAAGCCAAAGTTACCCTTCTTAACTCATGTGTTCCTGTTACAAACAGTTCATTTTCGAGTATGAAAAATTATTAATTTTGGACTGAAAAACAAAGCCAAACGTACCCTTCTTAACTCATGTGTTCCTATTACCAAAAGTTCGTTTTCGAGTGCGACAAATTATTAATTTTGGACTGAAATACAAAGCCAAAGGTACCCTTCTTAACTCATGTGTTCCTGTTACAAACAGTTCATTTTCGAGTACGAAAAATTATTAATTTTGTACTGAAATACAAAGCCAAAGTTACCCTTCTTAACTCATGTGTTCCTGTTACAAACAGTTCATTTTCGACTATGAAAAATTATTAATTTTGGACTGAAAAACAAAGCCAAACGTACCCTTCTTAACTCATGTGTTCCTATTACCAAAAGTTCGTTTTCGAGTGCGACAAATTATTAATTTTGGACTGAAATACAAAGCCAAAGGTACCCTTCTTAACTCATGTGTTCCTGTTACAAACAGTTCATTTTCGAGTACGAAAAATTATTAATTTTGTACTGAAATACAAAGCCAAAGTTACCCTTCTTAACTCATGTGTTCCTGTTACAAACAGTTCATTTTCGAGTATGAAAAATTATTAATTTTGGACTGAAAAACAAAGCCAAACGTACCCTTCTTAACTCATGTGTTCCTATTACCAAAAGTTCGTTTTCGAGTGCGACAAATTATTAATTTTGGACTGAAATACAAAGCCGAAGTTACCCTTCTTAACTCATGCGTTCCTGTTACAAACAGTTAATTTTCGAGTATGAAAAATGATTAATTTTGGACTGAAATACAAAGCCAAAGTTACCCTTCTTAACTCATGTGTTCCTGTTACAAACAGTTCATTTTCGAGTATGAAAAATTATTAATTTTGGACTGAAAAACAAAGCCAAACGTACCCTTCTTAACTCATGTGTTCCTATTACCAAAAGTTCGTTTTCGAGTGCGACAAATTATTAATTTTGGACTGAAATACAAAGCCAAAGTTACACTTCTTAACTCATGCGTTCCTGTTACAAACAGTTAATTTTCGAGTATGAAAAATGATTAATTTTGGACTCAAATACAAAGCCAAAGTTACCCTTCTTAACTCATGTGTTCCTGTTACAAACAGTTCATTTTCGAGTATGAAAAATTATTAATTTTGGACTGAAAAACAAAGCCAAACGTACCCTTCTTAACTCATGTGTTCCTATTACCAAAAGTTCGTTTTCGAGTGCGACAAATTATTAATTTTGGACTGAAATACAAAGCCAAAGGTACCCTTCTTAACTCATGTGTTCCTGTTACAAACAGTTCATTTTCGAGTACGAAAAATTATTAATTTTGTACTGAAATACAAAGCCAAAGTTACCCTTCTTAACTCATGTGTTCCTGTTACAAACAGTTCATTTTCGAGTATGAAAAATTATTAATTTTGGACTGAAAAACAAAGCCAAACGTACCCTTCTTAACACGGTTAACCGTCTATAGTGAATATCGTCTGTAACTTGCCGCCCGTGCTAGTTAGCCTCCCGGGTGCCACGGCAAGGTTGTAGCCCCCGACCTCCCCTACAACTTTGCCATTTAACATTTCGTCGAAACCCTTACGGTTAACCGTCTATAGTGAATATCGTATGTAACTTGCCGCCCGTGCTAGATAGCCGCCCGGGTGCCACGGAAAAGTCGTAGCCCCCGACCTCCCCTACAACTTCGCCATTTAACATTTCGTCGAAACCCTTACGGTTAACCGTCTATAGTGAATATCGTCTGTAACTTGCCGCCTGTGCTAGATAGCCGCCCGGGTGCCACAGGAAAGTTGTAGCCCCCGACCTCCCGTACAACTTTGCCATTTAACATTTCGTCGAAACCCTTACGGTTAACCGTCTATAATGAATATCGTCTGTAACTTGCCGCCCGTGCTAGATAGCCGCCCAGGTGCCACAGGAAAGTTGTAGCCCCCGACCTCCCCTACAACTTTCCCATTTAACATTTCGTCGAAACCCTTACGGTTAACCGTCTATAGCGAATATCGTCTGTAACTTGCCACCCGTGCTAGATAGCCGCCCGGGTGCCACAGCAAAGTTGTAGCCCCCGACCTCCCGTACAACTTTGCCATTTAACATTTCGTCGAAACCCTTACGGTTAACCGTCTATAATGAATATCGTCTGTAACTTGCCGCCCGTGCTAGATAGCCGCCCAGGTGCCAGAGGGAAGTTGTAGCCCCCGACCTCCCCTACAACTTTGCCATTTAACATTTCGTCGAAACCCTTACGGTTAACCGTCTATAGCGAATATCGTCTGTAACTTGCCGCCCGTGCTAGATAGCCGCCCGGGTGCCACAGGAAAGTTGTAGCCCCCGACCTCCCGTACAACTTTGCCATTTAACATTTCGTCGAAACCCTTACGGTTAACCGTCTATACTGAATATCGTCTGTAACTTGCCGCCCGTGCTAGATAGCCGCCCAGGTGCCACAGGAAAGTTGTAGCCCCAGACCTCCCCTACAACTTTGCCATTTAACATTTCGTCGAAACCCTTACGGTTAACCGTCTATAGCGAATATCGTCTGTAACTTGCCGCCCGTGCTAGATAGCCGCCCGGGTGCCACAGGAAAGTTGTAGCCCCCGACCTCCCGTACAACTTTGCCATTTAACATTTCGTCGAAACCCTTACGGTTAACCGTCTATACTGAATATCGTCTGTAACTTGCCGCCCGTGCTAGATAGCCGCCCGGGTGCCACAGGAAAGTTGTAGCCCCAGACCTCCCCTACAACTTTGCCATTTAACATTTCGTCGAAACCCTTACGGTTAACCGTCTATAGTGAATATCGTCTGTAACTTGCCGCCCGTGCTAGATAGCCGCCCGGGTGCCACAGAAAAGTTGTAGCCCCCTACCTCCCCTATAACTTTGCTATTTAACATTTCGTCGAAACCCTTACGGTTAACCGTCTATAGCGAATATCGTCTGTAACTTGCCGCCCGTCCTAGATAGCCGCCCGAGTTCCACAGGAAAGTTGTAGCCCCCGACCTCCCCTACAACTTTGCCATTTAACATTTCGTCGAAACCCTTACGGTTAACCGTCTATAGCGAATATCGTCTGTAACTTGCCACCCGTGCTAGATAGCCGCCCGGGTGCCACAGGAAAGTTGTAGCCCCCGACCTCCCCTACAACTTTGCCATTTAACATTTCGTCGAAACCCTTACGGTTAACCGTCTATAGCGAATATCGTCTGTAACTTACCACCCGTGCTAGATAGCCGCCCGGGTGCCACAGGAAAGTTGTAGCCCCCGACCTCCCCTACAACTTTGCCATTTAACATTTCGTCGAAACCCTTACGGTTAACCGTCTATAGCGAATATCGTCTGTAACTTGCCGCCCGTCCTAGATAGCCGCCCGAGTTCCACAGGAAAGTTGTAGCCCCCGACCTCCCCTACAACTTTGCCATTTAACATTTCGTCGAAACCCTTACGGTTAACCGTCTATAATGAATATCGTCTGTAACTTGCCGCCCGTGCTAGATAGCCGCCCAGGTGCCACAGGAAAGTTGTAGCCCCCGACCTCCCCTACAACTTTGCCATTTAACATTTCGTCGAAACCCTTACGGTTAACCGTCTATAGCGAATATCGTCTGTAACTTGCCACCCGTGCTAGATAGCCGCCCGGGTGCCACAGGAAAGTTGTAGCCCCCGACCTCCCGTACAACTTTGCCATTTAACATTTCGTCGAAACCCTTACGGTTAACCGTCTATAGCGAATATCGTCTGTAACTTGCCACCCGTGCTAGATAGCCGCCCGGGTGCCACAGGAAAGTTGTAATCCCCGACCTCCCGTACAACTTTGCCATTTAACATTTCGTCGAAACCCTTACGGTTAACCGTCTATAATGAATATCGTCTGTAACTTGACGCCCGTGCTAGATAGCCGCCCAGGTGCCACAGGGAAGTTGTAGCCCCCGACCTCCCCTACAACTTTGCCATTTAACATTTCGTCGAAACCCTTACGGTTAACCGTCTATAGCGAATATCGTCTGTAACTTGCCGCCCGTGCTAGATAGCCGCCCGGGTGCCACAGGAAAGTTGTAGCCCCCGACCTCCCGTACAACTTTGCCATTTAACATTTCGTCGAAACCCTTACGGTTAACCGTCTATAATGAATATCGTCTGTAACTTGCCGCCCGTGCTAGATAGCCGCCCGGGTGCCACAGGAAAGTTGTAGCCCCCGACCTCCTCTACAAGATTGCCATTTAACATTTCGTCGAAACCCTTACGGTTAACCGTCTATAGCGAATATCGTCTGTAACTTGCCACCCGTGCTAGATAGCCGCCCGGGTGCCACAGGAAAGTTGTAGCCCCCGACCTCTCCTACAACTTTGCCATTTAACATTTCGTCGAAACCCTTACGGTTAACCGTCTATAGCGAATATCGTCTGTAACTTGCCACCCGTGCTAGATAGCCGCCCGGGTGCCACAGGAAAGTTGTAGCCCCCGACCTCCCCTACAACTTTGCTATTTAACATTTCGTCGAAACACTTACAGTTAACCGTCTATAGTGAATATCGTCTGTAACTTGCCGCCCGTGCTAGATAGCCGCCCGGGAGCCACAGGAAAGTTGTAGCCCCCGACCTCCCGTACAACTTTGCCATTTAACATTTCGTCGAAACCCTTACGGTTAACCGTCTATAATGAGTATCGTCTGTAACTTGCCGCCCGTGCTAGATAGCCGCCCAGGTGCCACAGGAAAGTTGTAGCCCCCGACCTCCCCTACAACTTTGCCATTTAACATTTCGTCGAAACCCTTACGGTTAACCGTCTATAGCGAATATCGTCTGTAACTTGCCACCCGTGCTAGATAGCCGCCCGGGTGCCACAGAAAAGTTGTAGCCCCCGACCTCCCGTACAACTTTGCCATTTAACATTTCGTCGAAACCCTTACGGTTAACCGTCTATAATGAATATCGTCTGTAACTTGCCGCCCGTGCTAGATATCCGCCCTGGTGCCACACGGAAGTTGTAGCCCCCGACCTCCCCTACAACTTTGCCGTTTAACATTTCGTCGAAACCCTTACGGTTAACCGTCTATAGCGAATATCGTCTGTAACTTGCCGCCCGTGCTAGATAGCCGCCCGGGTGCCACAGGAAAGTTGTAGCCCCCGACCTCCCGTACAACTTTGCCATTTAACATTTCGTCGAAACCCTTACGGTTAACCGTCTATAGCGAATATCGTCTGTAACTTGCCGCCCGTGCTAGATAGCCGCCCGGGTGCCACGGAAAAGTCGTAGCCCCCGACCTCCCCTACAACTTCGCCATTTAACATTTCGTCGAAACCCTTACGGTTAACCGTCTATAGTGAATATCGTATGTAACTTGCCGCCCGTGCTAGATAGCCGCCCGGGTGCCACGGAAAAGTCGTAGCCCCCGACCTCCCCTACAACTTCGCCATTTAACATTTCGTCGAAACCCTTACGGTTAACCGTCTATAGTGAATATCGTCTGTAACTTGCCGCCTGTGCTAGATAGCCGCCCGGGTGCCACAGGAAAGTTGTAGCCCCCTACCTCCCCTTCAACTTTGCCATTTAACATTTCGTCGAAACCCTTACTGTTAACCGTCTATAGCGAATATCGTCTGTAACTTGCCACCCGTGCTAGATAGCCGCCCGGGTGCCACAGGAAAGTTGTAGCCCCCGACCTCCTCTACAACATTGCCATTTAACATTTCGTCGAAACCCTTACGGTTAACCGTCTATAGCGAATATCGTCTGTAACTTGCCACCCGTGCTAGATAGCCGCCCGGGTGCCACAGGAAAGTTGTAGCCCCCGACCTCCCCTTCAACTTTGCCATTTAACATTTCGTCGAAACCCTTACGGTTAACCGTCTATAGTGAATATCGTCTGTAACTTGCCGCCCGTGCTAGATAGCCGCCCGGGTGCCACGGCAAAGTTGTAGCCCCCGACCTCCCGTACAACTTTGCCATTTAACATTTCGTCTAAACCCTTACGGTTAACCGTCTATAGTGAATATCGTCTGTAACTTGCCGCCCGTGCTAGATAGCCGCCCGGGTGCCACAGGAAAGTTGTAGCCCCCGACCTCCCCTACAACTTTTCCCTTTAACATTTCGTCGAAACCCTTATGGTTAACCCTCTATAGTGAATAATTATTAATTTTGGACTGAAATACAAAGCCAAAGTTACCCTTCTTAACTCATGTGTTCCTATTACCAAAAGTTCGTTTTCGAGTGCGACAAATTATTAATTTTGGACTGAAATACAAAGCCAAAGGTACCCTTCTTAACTCATGTGTTCCTGTTACAAACAGTTCATTTTCGAGTACGAAAAATTATTAATTTTGTACTGAAATACAAAGCCAAAGTTACCTTTCTTAACTCATGTGTTCCTGTTACAAACAGTTCATTTTCGAGTATGAAAAATTATTAATTTTGGACTGAAAAACAAGCCAAACTTACCCTTCTTAACTCATGTGTTCCTATTACCAAAAGTTCGTTTTCGAGTGCGACAAATTATTAATTTTGGACTGAAATACAAAGCCAAAGTTACCCTTCTTAACTCATGCGTTCCTGTTACAAACAGTTAATTTTCGAGTATGAAAAATGATTAATTTTGGACTGAAATACAAAGCCAAAGTTACCCTTCTTAACTCATGTGTTCCTGTTACAAACAGTTCATTTTCGAGTATGAAAAATTATTAATTTTGGACTGAAAAACAAAGCCAAACGTACCCTTCTTAACTCATGTGTTCCTATTACCAAAAGTTCGTTTTCGAGTGCGACAAATTATTAATATTGGACTGAAAAACAAAGCCAAACGTACCCTTCTTAACTCATGTGTTCCTATTACCAAAAGTTCGTTTTCGATTGCGACAAATTATTAATTTTGGACTGAAATACAAAGCCAAAGTTAAAAAAATTTAACATTTCGTCGAAACCCTTACGGTTAACCGTCTATAGTGAATATCGTCTGTAACTTGCCGCCCGTGCTAGATAGCCGCCCGGGTGCCACGGCAAAGTTGTAGCCCCCGACCTACCCTACAACTTTGCCATTTAACATTTCGTCGAAACCCTTACGGTTAACGGTCTATAGTGAATATCGTCTGTAACTTGCCGCCCGTGCTAGATAGCCGCCCTGGTGCCACGGCAAAGTTGTAGTCCCCGACCTCCCATACAACTTTGCCGTTTAACATTTCGTCGAAACCCTTACGGTTAACCGTATATAGTGAATATCGTCTGTAACTTGCCGCCCGTGCTAGATGGCCGCCCGGGTGCCACAGGAAAGTTGTAGCCCCCGACCACCCCTGCAACTTTGCCATTTAACATTTCGTCGAAACCCTTACGGTTAACCGTCTATAGCGAATATCGTCTGTAACTTGCCGCCCGTCCTAGATAGCCGCCCGAGTTCCACAGGAAAGTTGTAGCCCCCGACCTCCCCTACAACTTTGCCATTTAACATTTCGTCGAAACCCTTACGGTTAACCGTCTATAGCGAATATCGTCTGTAACTTGCCACCCGTGCTAGATAGCCGCCCGGGTGCCACAGGAAAGTTGTAGCCCCCGACCTCCCCTACAACTTTGCCATTTAACATTTCGTCGAAACCCTTATGGTTAACCCTCTATAGTGCATAATTATTAATTTTGGACTGAAATACAAAGCCAAAGTTACCCTTCTTAACTCATGTGTTCCTATTACCGAAAGTTCGTTTTCGAGTGCGACAAATTATTAATTTTGGACTGAAATACAAAGCCAAAGGTACCCTTCTTAACTCATGTGTTCCTGTTACAAACAGTTCATTTTCGAGTACGAAAAATTATTAATTTTGTACTGAAATACAAAGCCAAAGTTACCTTTGTTAACTCATGTGTTCCTGTTACAAACAGTTCATTTTCGAGTATGAAAAATTATTAATTTTGGACTGAAAAACAAGCCAAACTTACCCTTCTTAACTCATGTGTTCCTATTACCAAAAGTTCGTTTTCGAGTGCGACAAATTATTAATTTTGGACTGAAATACAAAGCCAAAGTTACCCTTCTTAACTCATGCGTTCCTGTTACAAACAGTTAATTTTCGAGTATGGAAAATGATTAATTTTGGACTGAAATACAAAGCCAAAGTTACCCTTCTTAACTCATGTGTTCCTGTTACAAACAGTTCATTTTCGAGTATGAAAAATTATTAATTTTGGACTGAAAAACAAAGCCAAACGTACCCTTCTTAACTCATGTGTTCCTATTACCAAAAGTTCGTTTTCGAGTGCGACAAATTATTAATTTTGGACTGAAAAACAAAGCCAAACGTACCCTTCTTAACTCATGTGTTCCTATTACCAAAAGTTCGTTTTCGATTGCGACAAATTATTAATTTTGGACTGAAATCCAAAGCCAAAGGTACCCTTCTTAACTCATGTGTTCCTGTTACAAACAGTTCATTTTCGAGTACGAAAAATTATTAATTTTGTACTGAAATACAAAGCCAAAGTTACCTTTCTTAACTCATGTGTTCCTGTTACAAACAGTTCATTTTCGAGTATGAAAAATTATTAATTTTGGACTGAAAAAAAGCCAAACTTACCCTTCTTAACTCATGTGTTCCTATTACCAAAAGTTCGTTTTCGAGTGCGACAAATTATTAATTTTGGACTGAAATACAAAGCCAAAGTTACCCTTCTTAACTCATGCGTTCCTGTTACAAACAGTTAATTTTCGAGTATGAAAAATGATTAATTTTGGACTGAAATACAAAGCCAAAGTTACCCTTCTTAACTCATGTGTTCCTGTTACAAACAGTTCATTTTCGAGTATGAAAAATTATTAATTTTGGACTGAAAAACAAAGCCAAACGTACCCTTCTTAACTCATGTGTTCCTATTACCAAAAGTTCGTTTTCGAGTGCGACAAATTATTAATTTTGGACTGAAATACAAAGCCAAAGGTACCCTTCTTAACTCATGTGTTCCTGTTACAAACAGTTCATTTTCGAGTACGAAAAATTATTAATTATGTACTGAAATACAAAGCCAAAGTTACCCTTCTTAACTCATGTGTTCCTGTTACAAACAGTTCATTTTCGAGTATGAAAAATTATTAATTTTGTACTGAAAAACAAAGCCAAACGTACCCTTCTTAACTCATGTGTTCCTATTACCAAAAGTTCGTTTTCGAGTGCGACAAATTATTAATTTTGGATTGAAATACAAAGCCAAAGTTACACTTCTTAACTCATGCGTTCCTGTTACAAACAGTTAATTTTCGAGTATGAAAAATGATTAATTTTGGACTCAAATACAAAGCCAAAGTTACCCTTCTTAACTCATGTGTTCCTGTTACAAACAGTTCATTTTCGAGTATGAAAAATTATTAATTTTGGACTGAAAAACAAAGCCAAACGTACCCTTCTTAACTCATGTGTTCCTATTACCAAAAGTTCGTTTTCGAGTGCGACAAATTATTAATTTTGGACTGAAATACAAAGCCAAAGGTACCCTTCTTAACTCATGTGTTCCTGTTACAAACAGTTCATTTTCGAGTACGAAAAATTATTAATTTTGTACTGAAATACAAAGCCAAAGTTACCCTTCTTAACTCATGTGTTCCTGTTACAAACAGTTCATTTTCGAGTATGAAAAATTATTAATTTTGGACTGAAAAACAAAGCCAAACGTACCCTTCTTAACACGGTTAACCGTCTATAGTGAATATCGTCTGTAACTTGCCGCCCGTGCTAGATAGCCGCCAGGGTGCCACGGCAAGGTTGTAGCCCCCGACCTCCCCTACAACTTTGCCATTTAACATTTCGTCGAAACCCTTACGGTTAACCTTCTATAGTGAATATCGTATGTAACTTGCCGCCCGTGCTAGATAGCCGCCCGGGTGCCACGGAAAAGTCGTAGCCCCCGACCTCCCCTACAACTTCGCCATTTAACATTTCGTCGAAACCCTTACGGTTAACCGTCTATAGTGAATATCGTCTGTAACTTGCCGCCTGTGCTAGATAGCCGCCCGGGTGCCAGAGGAAAGTTGTAGCCCCCGACCTCCCCTACAACTTTGCTATTTAACATTTCGTCGAAACACTTACAGTTAACCGTCTATAGTGAATATCATCTGTAACTTGCCGCTCGTGCTAGATAGCCGCCCGGGTGCCACAGGAAAGTTGTAGCCCCCGACCTCCCGTACAACTTTGCCATTTAACATTTCGTCGAAACCCTTACGGTTAACCGTCTATAATGAGTATCGTCTGTAACTTGCCGCCCGTGCTAGATAGCCGCCCAGGTGCCACAGGAAAGTTGTAGCCCCCGACCTCCCCTACAACTTTGCCATTTAACATTTCGTCGAAACCCTTACGGTTAACCGTCTATAGCGAATATCGTCTGTAACTTGCCACCCGTGCTAGATAGCCGCCCGGGTGCCACAGAAAAGTTGTAGCCCCCGAGCTCCCGTACAACTTTGCCATTTAACATTTCGTCGAAACCCTTACGGTTAACCGTCTATAATGAATATCGTCTGTAACTTGCCGCCCGTGCTAGATATCCGCCCTGGTGCCACACGGAAGTTGTAGCCCCCGACCTCCCCTACAACTTTGCCGTTTAACATTTCGTCGAAACCCTTACGGTTAACCGTCTATAGCGAATATCGTCTGTAACTTGCCGCCCGTGCTAGATAGCCGCCCGGGTGCCACAGGAAAGTTGTAGCCCCCGACCTCCCGTACAACTTTGCCATTTAACATTTCGTCGAAACCCTTACGGTTAACCGTCTATAGCGAATATCGTCTGTAACTTGCCGCCCGTGCTAGATAGCCGCCCAGGTGCCACAGGAAAGTTGTAGCCCCCGACCTCCTCTACAACATTGCCATTTAACATTTCGTCGAAACCCTTACGGTTAACCGTCTATAGCGAATATCGTCTGTAACTTGCCACCCGTGCTAGATAGCCGCCCGGGTGCCACAGGAAAGTTGTAGCCCCCGACCTCCCCTTCAACTTTGCCATTTAACATTTCGTCGAAACCCTTACGGTTAACCGTCTATAGTGAATATCGTCTGTAACTTGCCGCCCGTGCTAGATAGCCGCCCGGGTGCCACGGCAAAGTTGTAGCCCCCGACCTCCCGTACAACTTTGCCATTTAACATTTCGTCTAAACCCTTACGGTTAACCGTCTATAGTGAATATCGTCTGTAACTTGCCGCCCGTGCTAGAAAGCCGCCCGGGTGCCACAGGAAAGTTGTAGCCCCCGACCTCCCCTACAACTTTGCCATTTAACATTTCGTCGAAACCCTTACGGTTAACCGTCTATAGCGAATATCGTCTGTAACTTGCCACCCGTGCTAGATAGCCGCCCGGGTGCCACAGGAAAGTTGTAGCCCCCGACCTCCCGTACAACTTTGCCATTTAACATTTCGTCGAAACCCTTACGGTTAACCGTCTATAGTGAATATCGTCTGTAACTTGCCGCCCGTGCTAGAAAGCCGCCCGGGTGCCACAGGAAAGTTGTAGCCCCCGACCTCCCCTACAACTTTGCCATTTAACATTTCGTCGAAACCCTTACGGTTAACCGTCTATAGCGAATATCGTCTGTAACTTGCCGCCCGTGCTAGATAGCCGCCCGGGTGCCACGGCAAAGTTGTAGCCCCCGACCTCCCGTACAACTTTGCCATTTAACATTTCGTCGAAACCCTTACGGTTAACCGTCTATAGCGAATATCGTCTGTAACTTGCCACCCGTGCTAGATAGCCGCCCGGGTGCCACAGGAAAGTTGTAGCCCCCGACCTCCCGTACAACTTTGCCATTTAACATTTCGTCGAAACCCTTACGGTTAACCGTCTATAATGAATATCGTCTGTAACTTGCCGCCCGTGCTAGATATCCGCCCTGGTGCCACACGGAAGTTGTATACCCCGACCTCCCCTACAACTTTGCCGTTTAACATTTCGTCGAAACCCTTACGGTTAACCGTCTATAGCGAATATCGTCTGTAACTTGCCACCCGTGCTAGATAGCCGCCCGGGTGCCACAGGAAAGTTGTAGCCCCCGACCTCCCGTACAACTTTGCCATTTAACATTTCGTCGAAACCCTTACGGTTAACCGTCTATAATGAATATCGTCTGTAACTTGCCGCCCGTGCTAGATAGCCGCCCGGGTGCCACAGGAAAGTTGTAGCCCCCGACCTCCTCTACAACATTGCCGTTTAACATTTCGTCGAAACCCTTACGGTTAACCGTCTATAGCGAATATCGTCTGTAACTTGCCACCCGTGCTAGATATCCGCCCGGGTGCCACAGGAAAGTTGTAGCCCCCGACCTCCCGTACAACTTTGCCATTTAACATTTCGTCGAAACCCTTACGGTTAACCGTCTATAATGAATATCGTCTGTAACTTGCCGCCCGTGCTAGATAGCCGCCCGGGTGCCACAGGAAAGTTGTAGCCCCCGACCTCCTCTACAACATTGCCATTTAACATTTCGTCGAAACCCTTACGGTTAACCGTCTATAGCGAATATCGTCTGTAACTTGCCACCCGTGCTAGATAGCCGCCCGGGTGCCACAGGAAAGTTGTAGCCCCCGACCTCCCCTACAACTTTGCTATCTAACATTTCGTCGAAACTCTTACGGTTAACCGTCTATAGTGAATATCGTCTGTAACTTGCCGCCCGTGCTAGATAGCCGCCCGGGTGCCACAGGAAAGTTGTAGCCCCCGACCTCCCGTACAACTTTGCCATTTAACATTTCGTCGAAACCCTTACGGTTAACCGTCTATACTGAATATCGTCTGTAACTTGCCGCCCGTGCTAGATAGCCGCCCAGGTGCCACAGGAAAGTTGTAGCCCCCGACCTCCCCTACAACTTTGCCATTTAACATTTCGTCGAAACCCTTACGGTTAACCGTCTATAGCGAATATCGGCTGTAACTTGCCACCCGTGCTAGATAGCCGCCCGGGTGCCACAGGAAAGTTGTAGCCCCCGACCTCCCCTACAACTTTGCTATTTAACATTTCGTCGAAACACTTACGGTTAACCGTCTATAGTGAATATCGTCTGTAACTTGCCGCCCGTGCTAGATAGCCGCCCGGGTGCCACAGGAAAGTTGTAGCCCCCGACCTCCCGTACAACTTTGCCATTTAACATTTCGTCTAAACCCTTACGGTTAACCGTCTATAGTGAATATCGTCTGTAACTTTCCGCCCGTGCTAGATAGCCGCCCGGGTGCCACAGGAAAGTTGTAGCCCCCGACCTCCCCTACAACTTTGCCATTTAACATTTCGTCGAAACCCTTACGGTTAACCGTCTATAGCGAATATCGTCTGTAACTTGCCACCTGTGATAGATAGCCGCCCGAGTTCCACAGGAAAGTTGTAGCCCCCGACCTCCCCTACAACTTTGCCATTTAACATTTCGTCGAAACCCTTACGGTTAACCGTCTATAGTGAATATCGTCTGTACCTTGCCGCCCGTGCTTGATAGCCGCCCGGGTGCCACAGGAAAGTTGTAGCCCCCGACCTCCCCTACAACTTTGCCATTTAACATTTCGTCGAAACCCTTACGGTTAACTGTCTATAGTGAATATCATCTGTAACTTGCCGCCCGTGCTAGATAGCCGCCCGGGTGCCACAGAAAAGTTGTAGCCCCCGACCTCCCCTACAACTTTGCTATTTAACATTTCGTCGAAACCCTTACGGTTAACCGTCTATAGCGAATATCGTCTGTAACTTGCCGCCCGTGCTAGATAGCCGCCCGGGTGCCACAGGAAAGTTGTAGCCCCCGACCTCCCGTACAACTTTGCCATTTAACATTTCGTCGAAACCCTTACGGTTAACCGTCTATTGTGAATATCGTCTGTAACTTGCCGCCCGTGCTAGATAGCCGCCCGGGTGCCACAGGAAAGTTGTAGCCCCCGACCTCCCGTACAACTTTGCCATTTAACATTTCGTCGAAACCCTTACGGTTAACCGTCTATAGTGAATATCGTATGTAACTTGCCGCCCGTGCTAGATAGCCGCCCGGGTGCCACAGGAAAGTTGTAGCCCCCGACTTCCCGTACAACTTTGCCATTTAACATTTCGTCGAAACCCTTACGGTTAACCGTCTATAATGAATATCGTCTGTAACTTGCCGCCCGTGCTAGATAGCCGCCCAGGTGCCACAGGAAAGTTGTAGCCCCCGACCTCCCCTACAACTTTGCCATTTAACATTTCGTCGAAACCCTTACGGTTAACCGTCTATAGCGAATATCGTCTGTAACTTGCCACCCGTGCTAGATAGCCGCCCGGGTGCCACAGGAAAGTTGTAGCCCCCGACCTCCCGTACAACTTTGCCATTTAACATTTCGTCGAAACCCTTACGGTTAACCGTCTATAATGAATATCGTCTGTAACTTGCCGCCCGTGCTAGATAGCCGCCCGGGTGCCACAGGAAAGTTGTAGCCCCCGACCTCCTCTACAACATTGCCATTTAACATTTCGTCGAAACCCTTACGGTTAACCGTCTATAGCGAATATCGTCTGTAACTTGCCACCCGTGCTAGATAGCCGCCCAGGTGCCACAGGAAAGTTGTAGCCCCCGACCTCCCCTACAACTTTGCCATTTAACATTTCGTCGAAACCCTTACGGTTAACCGTCTATAGCGAATATCGTCTGTAACTTGCCACCCGTGCTAGATAGCCGCCCGGGTGCCACAGGAAAGTTGTAGCCCCCGACCTCCCGTACAACTTTGCCATTTAACATTTCGTCGAAACCCTTACGGTTAACCGTCTATAATGAATATCGTCTGTAACTTGCCGCCCGTGCTAGATAGCCGCCCGGGTGCCACAGGAAAGTTGTAGCCCCCGACCTCCTCTACAACATTGCCATTTAACATTTCGTCGAAACCCTTACGGTTAACCGTCTATAGCGAATATCGTCTGTAACTTGCCGCCCGTGCTAGATAGCCGCCCGGGTGCCACAGGAAAGTTGTAGCCCCCGACCTCCCGTACAACTTTGCCATTTAACATTTCGTCGAAACCCTTACGGTTAACCGTCTATACTGAATATCGTCTGTAACTTGCCGCCCGTGCTAGATAGCCGCCCGGGTGCCACAGGAAAGTTGGAGCCCCAGACCTCCCCTACAACTTTGCCATTTAACATTTCGTCGAAACCCTTACGGTTAACCGTCTATAGTGAATATCGTCTGTAACTTGCCGCCCGTGCTAGATAGCCGCCCGGGTGCCACAGAAAAGTTGTAGCCCCCTACCACCCCTATAACTTTGCTATTTAACATTTCGTCGAAACCCTTACGGTTAACCGTCTATAGCGAATATCGTCTGTAACTTGCCGCCCGTCCTAGATAGCCGCCCGAGTTCCACAGGAAAGTTGTAGCCCCCGACCTCCCCTACAACTTTGCCATTTAACATTTCGTCGAAACCCTTACGGTTAACCGTCTATAGCGAATATCGTCTGTAACTTGCCACCCGTGCTAGATAGCCGCCCGGGTGCCACAGGAAAGTTGTAGCCCCCGACCTCCCCTACAACTTTGCCATTTAACATTTCGTCGAAACCCTTACGGTTAACCGTCTATAGCGAATATCGTCTGTAACTTACCACCCGTGCTAGATAGCCGCCCGGGTGCCACAGGAAAGTTGTAGCCCCCGACCTCCCCTACAACTTTGCCATTTAACATTTCGTCGAAACCCTTACGGTTAACCGTCTATAGCGAATATCGTCTGTAACTTGCCGCCCGTCCTAGATAGCCGCCCGAGTTCCACAGGAAAGTTGTAGCCCCCGACCACCCCTACAACTTTGCCATTTAACATTTCGTCGAAACCCTTACGGTTAACCGTCTATAATGAATATCGTCTGTAACTTGCCGCCCGTGCTAGATAGCCGCCCAGGTGCCACAGGAAAGTTGTAGCCCCCGACCTCCCCTACAACTTTGCCATTTAACATTTCGTCGAAACCCTTACGGTTAACCGTCTATAGCGAATATCGTCTGTAACTTGCCACCCGTGCTAGATAGCCGCCCGGGTGCCACAGGAAAGTTGTAGCCCCCGACCTCCCGTACAACTTTGCCATTTAACATTTCGTCGAAACCCTTACGGTTAACCGTCTATAGCGAATATCGTCTGTAACTTGCCACCCGTGCTAGATAGCCGCCCGGGTGCCACAGGAAAGTTGTAATCCCCGACCTCCCGTACAACTTTGCCATTTAACATTTCGTCGAAACCCTTACGGTTAACCGTCTATAATGAATATCGTCTGTAACTTGACGCCCGTGCTAGATAGCCGCCCAGGTGCCACAGGGAAGTTGTAGCCCCCGACCTCCCCTACAACTTTGCCATTTAACATTTCGTCGAAACCCTTACGGTTAACCGTCTATAGCGAATATCGTCTGTAACTTGCCGCCCGTGCTAGATAGCCGCCCGGGTGCCACAGGAAAGTTGTAGCCCCCGACCTCCCGTACAACTTTGCCATTTAACATTTCGTCGAAACCCTTACGGTTAACCGTCTATAATGAATATCGTCTGTAACTTGCCGCCCGTGCTAGATAGCCGCCCGGGTGCCACAGGAAAGTTGTAGCCCCCGACCTCCTCTACAAGACTGCCATTTAACATTTCGTCGAAACCCTTACGGTTAACCGTCTATAGCGAATATCGTCTGTAACTTGCCACCCGTGCTAGATAGCCGCCCGGGTGCCACAGGAAAGTTGTAGCCCCCGACCTCTCCTACAACTTTGCCATTTAACATTTCGTCGAAACCCTTACGGTTAACCGTCTATAGCGAATATCGTCTGTAACTTGCCACCCGTGCTAGATAGCCGCCCGGGTGCCACAGGAAAGTTGTAGCCCCCGACCTCCCCTACAACTTTGCTATTTAACATGTCGTCGAAACACTTACAGTTAACCGTCTATAGTGAATATCGTCTGTAACTTGCCGCCCGTTCTAGATAGCCGCCCGGGAGCCACAGGAAAGTTGTAGCCCCCGACCTCCCGTACAACTTTGCCATTTAACATTTCGTCGAAACCCTTACGGTTAACCGTCTATAATGAGTATCGTCTGTAACTTGCCGCCCGTGCTAGATAGCCGCCCAGGTGCCACAGGAAAGTTGTAGCCCCCGACCTCCCCTACAACTTTGCCATTTAACATTTCGTCGAAACCCTTACGGTTAACCGTCTATAGCGAATATCGTCTGTAACTTGCCACCCGTGCTAGATAGCCGCCCGGGTGCCACAGAAAAGTTGTAGCCCCCGACCTCCCGTACAACTTTGCCATTTAACATTTCGTCGAAACCCTTACGGTTAACCGTCTATAATGAATATCGTCTGTAACTTGCCGCCCGTGCTAGATATCCGCCCTGGTGCCACACGGAAGTTGTAGCCCCCGACCTCCCCTACAACTTTGCCGTTTAACATTTCGTCGAAACCCTTACGGTTAACCGTCTATAGCGAATATCGTCTGTAACTTGCCGCCCGTGCTAGATAGCCGCCCGGGTGCCACAGGAAAGTTGTAGCCCCCGACCTCCCGTACAACTTTGCCATTTAACATTTCGTCGAAACCCTTACGGTTAACCGTCTATAGCGAATATCGTCTGTAACTTGCCGCCCGTGCTAGATAGCCGCCCGGGTGCCACGGAAAAGTCGTAGCCCCCGACCTCCCCTACAACTTCGCCATTTAACATTTCGTCGAAACCCTTACGGTTAACCGTCTATAGTGAATATCGTATGTAACTTGCCGCCCGTGCTAGATAGCCGCCCGGGTGCCACGGAAAAGTCGTAGCCCCCGACCTCCCCTACAACTTCGCCATTTAACATTTCGTCGAAACCCTTACGGTTAACCGTCTATAGTGAATATCGTCTGTAACTTGCCGCCTGTGCTAGATAGCCGCCCGGGTGCCACAGGAAAGTTGTAGCCCCCTACCTCCCCTACAACTTTGCCATTTAACATTTCGTCGAAACCCTTACTGTTAACCGTCTATAGCGAATATCGTCTGTAACTTGCCACCCGTGCTAGATAGCCGCCCGGGTGCCACAGGAAAGTTGTAGCCCCCGACCTCCTCTACAACATTGCCATTTAACATTTCGTCGAAACCCTTACGGTTAACCGTCTATAGCGAATATCGTCTGTAACTTGCCACCCGTGCTAGATAGCCGCCCGGGTGCCACAGGAAAGTTGTAGCCCCCGACCTCCCCTTCAACTTTGCCATTTAACATTTCGTCGAAACCCTTACGGTTAACCGTCTATAGTGAATATCGTCTGTAACTTGCCGCCCGTGCTAGATAGCCGCCCGGGTGCCACGGCAAAGTTGTAGCCCCCGACCTCCCGTACAACTTTGCCATTTAACATTTCGTCTAAACCCTTACGGTTAACCGTCTATAGTGAATATCGTCTGTAACTTGCCGCCCGTGCTAGATAGCCGCCCGGGTGCCACAGGAAAGTTGTAGCCCCCGACCTCCCCTACAACTTTTCCCTTTAACATTTCGTCGAAACCCTTATGGTTAACCCTCTATAGTGAATAATTATTAATTTTGGACTGAAATACAAAGCCAAAGTTACCCTTCTTAACTCATGTGTTCCTATTACCAAAAGTTCGTTTTCGAGTGCGACAAATTATTAATTTTGGACTGAAATACAAAGCCAAAGGTACCCTTCTTAACTCATGTGTTCCTGTTACAAACAGTTCATTTTCGAGTACGAAAAATTATTAATTTTGTACTGAAATACAAAGCCAAAGTTACCTTTCTTAACTCATGTGTTCCTGTTACAAACAGTTCATTTTCGAGTATGAAAAATTATTAATTTTGGACTGAAAAACAAGCCAAACTTACCCTTCTTAACTCATGTGTTCCTATTACCAAAAGTTCGTTTTCGAGTGCGACAAATTATTAATTTTGGACTGAAATACAAAGCCAAAGTTACCCTTCTTAACTCATGCGTTCCTGTTACAAACAGTTAATTTTCGAGTATGAAAAATGATTAATTTTGGACTGAAATACAAAGCCAAAGTTACCCTTCTTAACTCATGTGTTCCTGTTACAAACAGTTCATTTTCGAGTATGAAAAATTATTAATTTTGGACTGAAAAACAAAGCCAAACGTACCCTTCTTAACACGGTTAACCGTCTATAGTGAATATCGTCTGTAACTTGCCGCCCGTGCTAGATAGCCGCCAGGGTGCCACGGCAAGGTTGTAGCCCCCGACCTCCCCTACAACTTTGCCATTTAACATTTCGTCGAAACCCTTACGGTTAACCTTCTATAGTGAATATCGTATGTAACTTGCCGCCCGTGCTAGATAGCCGCCCGGGTGCCACGGAAAAGTCGTAGCCCCCGACCTCCCCTACAACTTCGCCATTTAACATTTCGTCGAAACCCTTACGGTTAACCGTCTATAGTGAATATCGTCTGTAACTTGCCGCCTGTGCTAGATAGCCGCCCGGGTGCCAGAGGAAAGTTGTAGCCCCCGACCTCCCCTACAACTTTGCTATTTAACATTTCGTCGAAACACTTACAGTTAACCGTCTATAGTGAATATCATCTGTAACTTGCCGCTCGTGCTAGATAGCCGCCCGGGTGCCACAGGAAAGTTGTAGCCCCCGACCTCCCGTACAACTTTGCCATTTAACATTTCGTCGAAACCCTTACGGTTAACCGTCTATAATGAGTATCGTCTGTAACTTGCCGCCCGTGCTAGATAGCCGCCCAGGTGCCACAGGAAAGTTGTAGCCCCCGACCTCCCCTACAACTTTGCCATTTAACATTTCGTCGAAACCCTTACGGTTAACCGTCTATAGCGAATATCGTCTGTAACTTGCCACCCGTGCTAGATAGCCGCCCGGGTGCCACAGAAAAGTTGTAGCCCCCGAGCTCCCGTACAACTTTGCCATTTAACATTTCGTCGAAACCCTTACGGTTAACCGTCTATAATGAATATCGTCTGTAACTTGCCGCCCGTGCTAGATATCCGCCCTGGTGCCACACGGAAGTTGTAGCCCCCGACCTCCCCTACAACTTTGCCGTTTAACATTTCGTCGAAACCCTTACGGTTAACCGTCTATAGCGAATATCGTCTGTAACTTGCCGCCCGTGCTAGATAGCCGCCCGGGTGCCACAGGAAAGTTGTAGCCCCCGACCTCCCGTACAACTTTGCCATTTAACATTTCGTCGAAACCCTTACGGTTAACCGTCTATAGCGAATATCGTCTGTAACTTGCCGCCCGTGCTAGATAGCCGCCCAGGTGCCACAGGAAAGTTGTAGCCCCCGACCTCCTCTACAACATTGCCATTTAACATTTCGTCGAAACCCTTACGGTTAACCGTCTATAGCGAATATCGTCTGTAACTTGCCACCCGTGCTAGATAGCCGCCCGGGTGCCACAGGAAAGTTGTAGCCCCCGACCTCCCCTTCAACTTTGCCATTTAACATTTCGTCGAAACCCTTACGGTTAACCGTCTATAGTGAATATCGTCTGTAACTTGCCGCCCGTGCTAGATAGCCGCCCGGGTGCCACGGCAAAGTTGTAGCCCCCGACCTCCCGTACAACTTTGCCATTTAACATTTCGTCTAAACCCTTACGGTTAACCGTCTATAGTGAATATCGTCTGTAACTTGCCGCCCGTGCTAGAAAGCCGCCCGGGTGCCACAGGAAAGTTGTAGCCCCCGACCTCCCCTACAACTTTGCCATTTAACATTTCGTCGAAACCCTTACGGTTAACCGTCTATAGCGAATATCGTCTGTAACTTGCCACCCGTGCTAGATAGCCGCCCGGGTGCCACAGGAAAGTTGTAGCCCCCGACCTCCCGTACAACTTTGCCATTTAACATTTCGTCGAAACCCTTACGGTTAACCGTCTATAGTGAATATCGTCTGTAACTTGCCGCCCGTGCTAGAAAGCCGCCCGGGTGCCACAGGAAAGTTGTAGCCCCCGACCTCCCCTACAACTTTGCCATTTAACATTTCGTCGAAACCCTTACGGTTAACCGTCTATAGCGAATATCGTCTGTAACTTGCCGCCCGTGCTAGATAGCCGCCCGGGTGCCACGGCAAAGTTGTAGCCCCCGACCTCCCGTACAACTTTGCCATTTAACATTTCGTCGAAACCCTTACGGTTAACCGTCTATAGCGAATATCGTCTGTAACTTGCCACCCGTGCTAGATAGCCGCCCGGGTGCCACAGGAAAGTTGTAGCCCCCGACCTCCCGTACAACTTTGCCATTTAACATTTCGTCGAAACCCTTACGGTTAACCGTCTATAATGAATATCGTCTGTAACTTGCCGCCCGTGCTAGATATCCGCCCTGGTGCCACACGGAAGTTGTATACCCCGACCTCCCCTACAACTTTGCCGTTTAACATTTCGTCGAAACCCTTACGGTTAACCGTCTATAGCGAATATCGTCTGTAACTTGCCACCCGTGCTAGATAGCCGCCCGGGTGCCACAGGAAAGTTGTAGCCCCCGACCTCCCGTACAACTTTGCCATTTAACATTTCGTCGAAACCCTTACGGTTAACCGTCTATAATGAATATCGTCTGTAACTTGCCGCCCGTGCTAGATAGCCGCCCGGGTGCCACAGGAAAGTTGTAGCCCCCGACCTCCTCTACAACATTGCCGTTTAACATTTCGTCGAAACCCTTACGGTTAACCGTCTATAGCGAATATCGTCTGTAACTTGCCACCCGTGCTAGATATCCGCCCGGGTGCCACAGGAAAGTTGTAGCCCCCGACCTCCCGTACAACTTTGCCATTTAACATTTCGTCGAAACCCTTACGGTTAACCGTCTATAATGAATATCGTCTGTAACTTGCCGCCCGTGCTAGATAGCCGCCCGGGTGCCACAGGAAAGTTGTAGCCCCCGACCTCCTCTACAACATTGCCATTTAACATTTCGTCGAAACCCTTACGGTTAACCGTCTATAGCGAATATCGTCTGTAACTTGCCACCCGTGCTAGATAGCCGCCCGGGTGCCACAGGAAAGTTGTAGCCCCCGACCTCCCCTACAACTTTGCTATCTAACATTTCGTCGAAACTCTTACGGTTAACCGTCTATAGTGAATATCGTCTGTAACTTGCCGCCCGTGCTAGATAGCCGCCCGGGTGCCACAGGAAAGTTGTAGCCCCCGACCTCCCGTACAACTTTGCCATTTAACATTTCGTCGAAACCCTTACGGTTAACCGTCTATACTGAATATCGTCTGTAACTTGCCGCCCGTGCTAGATAGCCGCCCAGGTGCCACAGGAAAGTTGTAGCCCCCGACCTCCCCTACAACTTTGCCATTTAACATTTCGTCGAAACCCTTACGGTTAACCGTCTATAGCGAATATCGGCTGTAACTTGCCACCCGTGCTAGATAGCCGCCCGGGTGCCACAGGAAAGTTGTAGCCCCCGACCTCCCCTACAACTTTGCTATTTAACATTTCGTCGAAACACTTACGGTTAACCGTCTATAGTGAATATCGTCTGTAACTTGCCGCCCGTGCTAGATAGCCGCCCGGGTGCCACAGGAAAGTTGTAGCCCCCGACCTCCCGTACAACTTTGCCATTTAACATTTCGTCTAAACCCTTACGGTTAACCGTCTATAGTGAATATCGTCTGTAACTTTCCGCCCGTGCTAGATAGCCGCCCGGGTGCCACAGGAAAGTTGTAGCCCCCGACCTCCCCTACAACTTTGCCATTTAACATTTCGTCGAAACCCTTACGGTTAACCGTCTATAGCGAATATCGTCTGTAACTTGCCACCTGTGATAGATAGCCGCCCGAGTTCCACAGGAAAGTTGTAGCCCCCGACCTCCCCTACAACTTTGCCATTTAACATTTCGTCGAAACCCTTACGGTTAACCGTCTATAGTGAATATCGTCTGTACCTTGCCGCCCGTGCTTGATAGCCGCCCGGGTGCCACAGGAAAGTTGTAGCCCCCGACCTCCCCTACAACTTTGCCATTTAACATTTCGTCGAAACCCTTACGGTTAACTGTCTATAGTGAATATCATCTGTAACTTGCCGCCCGTGCTAGATAGCCGCCCGGGTGCCACAGAAAAGTTGTAGCCCCCGACCTCCCCTACAACTTTGCTATTTAACATTTCGTCGAAACCCTTACGGTTAACCGTCTATAGCGAATATCGTCTGTAACTTGCCGCCCGTGCTAGATAGCCGCCCGGGTGCCACAGGAAAGTTGTAGCCCCCGACCTCCCGTACAACTTTGCCATTTAACATTTCGTCGAAACCCTTACGGTTAACCGTCTATTGTGAATATCGTCTGTAACTTGCCGCCCGTGCTAGATAGCCGCCCGGGTGCCACAGGAAAGTTGTAGCCCCCGACCTCCCGTACAACTTTGCCATTTAACATTTCGTCGAAACCCTTACGGTTAACCGTCTATAGTGAATATCGTATGTAACTTGCCGCCCGTGCTAGATAGCCGCCCGGGTGCCACAGGAAAGTTGTAGCCCCCGACTTCCCGTACAACTTTGCCATTTAACATTTCGTCGAAACCCTTACGGTTAACCGTCTATAATGAATATCGTCTGTAACTTGCCGCCCGTGCTAGATAGCCGCCCAGGTGCCACAGGAAAGTTGTAGCCCCCGACCTCCCCTACAACTTTGCCATTTAACATTTCGTCGAAACCCTTACGGTTAACCGTCTATAGCGAATATCGTCTGTAACTTGCCACCCGTGCTAGATAGCCGCCCGGGTGCCACAGGAAAGTTGTAGCCCCCGACCTCCCGTACAACTTTGCCATTTAACATTTCGTCGAAACCCTTACGGTTAACCGTCTATAATGAATATCGTCTGTAACTTGCCGCCCGTGCTAGATAGCCGCCCGGGTGCCACAGGAAAGTTGTAGCCCCCGACCTCCTCTACAACATTGCCATTTAACATTTCGTCGAAACCCTTACGGTTAACCGTCTATAGCGAATATCGTCTGTAACTTGCCACCCGTGCTAGATAGCCGCCCAGGTGCCACAGGAAAGTTGTAGCCCCCGACCTCCCCTACAACTTTGCCATTTAACATTTCGTCGAAACCCTTACGGTTAACCGTCTATAGCGAATATCGTCTGTAACTTGCCACCCGTGCTAGATAGCCGCCCGGGTGCCACAGGAAAGTTGTAGCCCCCGACCTCCCGTACAACTTTGCCATTTAACATTTCGTCGAAACCCTTACGGTTAACCGTCTATAATGAATATCGTCTGTAACTTGCCGCCCGTGCTAGATAGCCGCCCGGGTGCCACAGGAAAGTTGTAGCCCCCGACCTCCTCTACAACATTGCCATTTAACATTTCGTCGAAACCCTTACGGTTAACCGTCTATAGCGAATATCGTCTGTAACTTGCCGCCCGTGCTAGATAGCCGCCCGGGTGCCACAGGAAAGTTGTAGCCCCCGACCTCCCGTACAACTTTGCCATTTAACATTTCGTCGAAACCCTTACGGTTAACCGTCTATACTGAATATCGTCTGTAACTTGCCGCCCGTGCTAGATAGCCGCCCGGGTGCCACAGGAAAGTTGGAGCCCCAGACCTCCCCTACAACTTTGCCATTTAACATTTCGTCGAAACCCTTACGGTTAACCGTCTATAGTGAATATCGTCTGTAACTTGCCGCCCGTGCTAGATAGCCGCCCGGGTGCCACAGAAAAGTTGTAGCCCCCTACCACCCCTATAACTTTGCTATTTAACATTTCGTCGAAACCCTTACGGTTAACCGTCTATAGCGAATATCGTCTGTAACTTGCCGCCCGTCCTAGATAGCCGCCCGAGTTCCACAGGAAAGTTGTAGCCCCCGACCTCCCCTACAACTTTGCCATTTAACATTTCGTCGAAACCCTTACGGTTAACCGTCTATAGCGAATATCGTCTGTAACTTGCCACCCGTGCTAGATAGCCGCCCGGGTGCCACAGGAAAGTTGTAGCCCCCGACCTCCCCTACAACTTTGCCATTTAACATTTCGTCGAAACCCTTACGGTTAACCGTCTATAGCGAATATCGTCTGTAACTTACCACCCGTGCTAGATAGCCGCCCGGGTGCCACAGGAAAGTTGTAGCCCCCGACCTCCCCTACAACTTTGCCATTTAACATTTCGTCGAAACCCTTACGGTTAACCGTCTATAGCGAATATCGTCTGTAACTTGCCGCCCGTCCTAGATAGCCGCCCGAGTTCCACAGGAAAGTTGTAGCCCCCGACCACCCCTACAACTTTGCCATTTAACATTTCGTCGAAACCCTTACGGTTAACCGTCTATAATGAATATCGTCTGTAACTTGCCGCCCGTGCTAGATAGCCGCCCAGGTGCCACAGGAAAGTTGTAGCCCCCGACCTCCCCTACAACTTTGCCATTTAACATTTCGTCGAAACCCTTACGGTTAACCGTCTATAGCGAATATCGTCTGTAACTTGCCACCCGTGCTAGATAGCCGCCCGGGTGCCACAGGAAAGTTGTAGCCCCCGACCTCCCGTACAACTTTGCCATTTAACATTTCGTCGAAACCCTTACGGTTAACCGTCTATAGCGAATATCGTCTGTAACTTGCCACCCGTGCTAGATAGCCGCCCGGGTGCCACAGGAAAGTTGTAATCCCCGACCTCCCGTACAACTTTGCCATTTAACATTTCGTCGAAACCCTTACGGTTAACCGTCTATAATGAATATCGTCTGTAACTTGACGCCCGTGCTAGATAGCCGCCCAGGTGCCACAGGGAAGTTGTAGCCCCCGACCTCCCCTACAACTTTGCCATTTAACATTTCGTCGAAACCCTTACGGTTAACCGTCTATAGCGAATATCGTCTGTAACTTGCCGCCCGTGCTAGATAGCCGCCCGGGTGCCACAGGAAAGTTGTAGCCCCCGACCTCCCGTACAACTTTGCCATTTAACATTTCGTCGAAACCCTTACGGTTAACCGTCTATAATGAATATCGTCTGTAACTTGCCGCCCGTGCTAGATAGCCGCCCGGGTGCCACAGGAAAGTTGTAGCCCCCGACCTCCTCTACAAGACTGCCATTTAACATTTCGTCGAAACCCTTACGGTTAACCGTCTATAGCGAATATCGTCTGTAACTTGCCACCCGTGCTAGATAGCCGCCCGGGTGCCACAGGAAAGTTGTAGCCCCCGACCTCTCCTACAACTTTGCCATTTAACATTTCGTCGAAACCCTTACGGTTAACCGTCTATAGCGAATATCGTCTGTAACTTGCCACCCGTGCTAGATAGCCGCCCGGGTGCCACAGGAAAGTTGTAGCCCCCGACCTCCCCTACAACTTTGCTATTTAACATGTCGTCGAAACACTTACAGTTAACCGTCTATAGTGAATATCGTCTGTAACTTGCCGCCCGTTCTAGATAGCCGCCCGGGAGCCACAGGAAAGTTGTAGCCCCCGACCTCCCGTACAACTTTGCCATTTAACATTTCGTCGAAACCCTTACGGTTAACCGTCTATAATGAGTATCGTCTGTAACTTGCCGCCCGTGCTAGATAGCCGCCCAGGTGCCACAGGAAAGTTGTAGCCCCCGACCTCCCCTACAACTTTGCCATTTAACATTTCGTCGAAACCCTTACGGTTAACCGTCTATAGCGAATATCGTCTGTAACTTGCCACCCGTGCTAGATAGCCGCCCGGGTGCCACAGAAAAGTTGTAGCCCCCGACCTCCCGTACAACTTTGCCATTTAACATTTCGTCGAAACCCTTACGGTTAACCGTCTATAATGAATATCGTCTGTAACTTGCCGCCCGTGCTAGATATCCGCCCTGGTGCCACACGGAAGTTGTAGCCCCCGACCTCCCCTACAACTTTGCCGTTTAACATTTCGTCGAAACCCTTACGGTTAACCGTCTATAGCGAATATCGTCTGTAACTTGCCGCCCGTGCTAGATAGCCGCCCGGGTGCCACAGGAAAGTTGTAGCCCCCGACCTCCCGTACAACTTTGCCATTTAACATTTCGTCGAAACCCTTACGGTTAACCGTCTATAGCGAATATCGTCTGTAACTTGCCGCCCGTGCTAGATAGCCGCCCGGGTGCCACGGAAAAGTCGTAGCCCCCGACCTCCCCTACAACTTCGCCATTTAACATTTCGTCGAAACCCTTACGGTTAACCGTCTATAGTGAATATCGTATGTAACTTGCCGCCCGTGCTAGATAGCCGCCCGGGTGCCACGGAAAAGTCGTAGCCCCCGACCTCCCCTACAACTTCGCCATTTAACATTTCGTCGAAACCCTTACGGTTAACCGTCTATAGTGAATATCGTCTGTAACTTGCCGCCTGTGCTAGATAGCCGCCCGGGTGCCACAGGAAAGTTGTAGCCCCCTACCTCCCCTACAACTTTGCCATTTAACATTTCGTCGAAACCCTTACTGTTAACCGTCTATAGCGAATATCGTCTGTAACTTGCCACCCGTGCTAGATAGCCGCCCGGGTGCCACAGGAAAGTTGTAGCCCCCGACCTCCTCTACAACATTGCCATTTAACATTTCGTCGAAACCCTTACGGTTAACCGTCTATAGCGAATATCGTCTGTAACTTGCCACCCGTGCTAGATAGCCGCCCGGGTGCCACAGGAAAGTTGTAGCCCCCGACCTCCCCTTCAACTTTGCCATTTAACATTTCGTCGAAACCCTTACGGTTAACCGTCTATAGTGAATATCGTCTGTAACTTGCCGCCCGTGCTAGATAGCCGCCCGGGTGCCACGGCAAAGTTGTAGCCCCCGACCTCCCGTACAACTTTGCCATTTAACATTTCGTCTAAACCCTTACGGTTAACCGTCTATAGTGAATATCGTCTGTAACTTGCCGCCCGTGCTAGATAGCCGCCCGGGTGCCACAGGAAAGTTGTAGCCCCCGACCTCCCCTACAACTTTTCCCTTTAACATTTCGTCGAAACCCTTATGGTTAACCCTCTATAGTGAATAATTATTAATTTTGGACTGAAATACAAAGCCAAAGTTACCCTTCTTAACTCATGTGTTCCTATTACCAAAAGTTCGTTTTCGAGTGCGACAAATTATTAATTTTGGACTGAAATACAAAGCCAAAGGTACCCTTCTTAACTCATGTGTTCCTGTTACAAACAGTTCATTTTCGAGTACGAAAAATTATTAATTTTGTACTGAAATACAAAGCCAAAGTTACCTTTCTTAACTCATGTGTTCCTGTTACAAACAGTTCATTTTCGAGTATGAAAAATTATTAATTTTGGACTGAAAAACAAGCCAAACTTACCCTTCTTAACTCATGTGTTCCTATTACCAAAAGTTCGTTTTCGAGTGCGACAAATTATTAATTTTGGACTGAAATACAAAGCCAAAGTTACCCTTCTTAACTCATGCGTTCCTGTTACAAACAGTTAATTTTCGAGTATGAAAAATGATTAATTTTGGACTGAAATACAAAGCCAAAGTTACCCTTCTTAACTCATGTGTTCCTGTTACAAACAGTTCATTTTCGAGTATGAAAAATTATTAATTTTGGACTGAAAAACAAAGCCAAACGTACCCTTCTTAACTCATGTGTTCCTATTACCAAAAGTTCGTTTTCGAGTGCGACAAATTATTAATATTGGACTGAAAAACAAAGCCAAACGTACCCTTCTTAACTCATGTGTTCCTATTACCAAAAGTTCGTTTTCGATTGCGACAAATTATTAATTTTGGACTGAAATACAAAGCCAAAGTTAAAAAAATTTAACATTTCGTCGAAACCCTTACGGTTAACCGTCTATAGTGAATATCGTCTGTAACTTGCCGCCCGTGCTAGATAGCCGCCCGGGTGCCACGGCAAAGTTGTAGCCCCCGACCTACCCTACAACTTTGCCATTTAACATTTCGTCGAAACCCTTACGGTTAACGGTCTATAGTGAATATCGTCTGTAACTTGCCGCCCGTGCTAGATAGCCGCCCTGGTGCCACGGCAAAGTTGTAGTCCCCGACCTCCCATACAACTTTGCCGTTTAACATTTCGTCGAAACCCTTACGGTTAACCGTATATAGTGAATATCGTCTGTAACTTGCCGCCCGTGCTAGATGGCCGCCCGGGTGCCACAGGAAAGTTGTAGCCCCCGACCACCCCTGCAACTTTGCCATTTAACATTTCGTCGAAACCCTTACGGTTAACCGTCTATAGCGAATATCGTCTGTAACTTGCCGCCCGTCCTAGATAGCCGCCCGAGTTCCACAGGAAAGTTGTAGCCCCCGACCTCCCCTACAACTTTGCCATTTAACATTTCGTCGAAACCCTTACGGTTAACCGTCTATAGCGAATATCGTCTGTAACTTGCCACCCGTGCTAGATAGCCGCCCGGGTGCCACAGGAAAGTTGTAGCCCCCGACCTCCCCTACAACTTTGCCATTTAACATTTCGTCGAAACCCTTATGGTTAACCCTCTATAGTGCATAATTATTAATTTTGGACTGAAATACAAAGCCAAAGTTACCCTTCTTAACTCATGTGTTCCTATTACCAAAAGTTCGTTTTCGAGTGCGACAAATTATTAATTTTGGACTGAAATACAAAGCCAAAGGTACCCTTCTTAACTCATGTGTTCCTGTTACAAACAGTTCATTTTCGAGTACGAAAAATTATTAATTTTGTACTGAAATACAAAGCCAAAGTTACCTTTGTTAACTCATGTGTTCCTGTTACAAACAGTTCATTTTCGAGTATGAAAAATTATTAATTTTGGACTGAAAAACAAGCCAAACTTACCCTTCTTAACTCATGTGTTCCTATTACCAAAAGTTCGTTTTCGAGTGCGACAAATTATTAATTTTGGACTGAAATACAAAGCCAAAGTTACCCTTCTTAACTCATGCGTTCCTGTTACAAACAGTTAATTTTCGAGTATGGAAAATGATTAATTTTGGACTGAAATACAAAGCCAAAGTTACCCTTCTTAACTCATGTGTTCCTGTTACAAACAGTTCATTTTCGAGTATGAAAAATTATTAATTTTGGACTGAAAAACAAAGCCAAACGTACCCTTCTTAACTCATGTGTTCCTATTACCAAAAGTTCGTTTTCGAGTGCGACAAATTATTAATTTTGGACTGAAAAACAAAGCCAAACGTACCCTTCTTAACTCATGTGTTCCTATTACCAAAAGTTCGTTTTCGATTGCGACAAATTATTAATTTTGGACTGAAATACAAAGCCAAAGGTACCCTTCTTAACTCATGTGTTCCTGTTACAAACAGTTCATTTTCGAGTACGAAAAATTATTAATTTTGTACTGAAATACAAAGCCAAAGTTACCTTTCTTAACTCATGTGTTCCTGTTACAAACAGTTCATTTTCGAGTATGAAAAATTATTAATTTTGGACTGAAAAAAAGCCAAACTTACCCTTCTTAACTCATGTGTTCCTATTACCAAAAGTTCGTTTTCGAGTGCGACAAATTATTAATTTTGGACTGAAATACAAAGCCAAAGTTACCCTTCTTAACTCATGCGTTCCTGTTACAAACAGTTAATTTTCGAGTATGAAAAATGATTAATTTTGGACTGAAATACAAAGCCAAAGTTACCCTTCTTAACTCATGTGTTCCTGTTACAAACAGTTCATTTTCGAGTATGAAAAATTATTAATTTTGGACTGAAAAACAAAGCCAAACGTACCCTTCTTAACTCATGTGTTCCTATTACCAAAAGTTCGTTTTCGAGTGCGACAAATTATTAATTTTGGACTGAAATACAAAGCCAAAGGTACCCTTCTTAACTCATGTGTTCCTGTTACAAACAGTTCATTTTCGAGTACGAAAAATTATTAATTATGTACTGAAATACAAAGCCAAAGTTACCCTTCTTAACTCATGTGTTCCTGTTACAAACAGTTCATTTTCGAGTATGAAAAATTATTAATTTTGGACTGAAAAACAAAGCCAAACGTACCCTTCTTAACTCATGTGTTCCTATTACCAAAAGTTCGTTTTCGAGTGCGACAAATTATTAATTTTGGATTGAAATACAAAGCCAAAGTTACACTTCTTAACTCATGCGTTCCTGTTACAAACAGTTAATTTTCGAGTATGAAAAATGATTAATTTTGGACTCAAATACAAAGCCAAAGTTACCCTTCTTAACTCATGTGTTCCTGTTACAAACAGTTCATTTTCGAGTATGAAAAATTATTAATTTTGGACTGAAAAACAAAGCCAAACGTACCCTTCTTAACTCATGTGTTCCTATTACCAAAAGTTCGTTTTCGAGTGCGACAAATTATTAATTTTGGACTGAAATACAAAGCCAAAGGTACCCTTCTTAACTCATGTGTTCCTGTTACAAACAGTTCATTTTCGAGTACGAAAAATTATTAATTTTGTACTGAAATACAAAGCCAAAGTTACCCTTCTTAACTCATGTGTTCCTGTTACAAACAGTTCATTTTCGAGTATGAAAAATTATTAATTTTGGACTGAAAAACAAAGCCAAACGTACCCTTCTTAACACGGTTAACCGTCTATAGTGAATATCGTCTGTAACTTGCCGCCCGTGCTAGATAGCCGCCAGGGTGCCACGGCAAGGTTGTAGCCCCCGACCTCCCCTACAACTTTGCCATTTAACATTTCGTCGAAACCCTTACGGTTAACCGTCTATAGTGAATATCGTATGTAACTTGCCGCCCGTGCTAGATAGCCGCCCGGGTGCCACGGAAAAGTCGTAGCCCCCGACCTCCCCTACAACTTCGCCATTTAACATTTCGTCGAAACCCTTACGGTTAACCGTCTATAGTGAATATCGTCTGTAACTTGCCGCCTGTGCTAGATAGCCGCCCGGGTGCCACAGGAAAGTTGTAGCCCCCGACCTCCCCTACAACTTTGCTATTTAACATTTCGTCGAAACACTTACAGTTAACCGTCTATAGTGAATATCGTCTGTAACTTGCCGCCCGTGCTAGATAGCCGCCCGGGTGCCACAGGAAAGTTGTAGCCCCCGACCTCCCGTACAACTTTGCCATTTAACATTTCGTCGAAACCCTTACGGTTAACCGTCTATAATGAGTATCGTCTGTAACTTGCCGCCCGTGCTAGATAGCCGCCCAGGTGCCACAGGAAAGTTGTAGCCCCCGACCTCCCCTACAACTTTGCCATTTAACATTTCGTCGAAACCCTTACGGTTAACCGTCTATAGCGAATATCGTCTGTAACTTGCCACCCGTGCTAGATAGCCGCCCGGGTGCCACAGAAAAGTTGTAGCCCCCGAGCTCCCGTACAACTTTGCCATTTAACATTTCGTCGAAACCCTTACGGTTAACCGTCTATAATGAATATCGTCTGTAACTTGCCGCCCGTGCTAGATATCCGCCCTGGTGCCACACGGAAGTTGTAGCCCCCGACCTCCCCTACAACTTTGCCGTTTAACATTTCGTCGAAACCCTTACGGTTAACCGTCTATAGCGAATATCGTCTGTAACTTGCCGCCCGTGCTAGATAGCCGCCCGGGTGCCACAGGAAAGTTGTAGCCCCCGACCTCCCGTACAACTTTGCCATTTAACATTTCGTCGAAACCCCTACGGTTAACCGTCTATAGCGAATATCGTCTGTAACTTGCCGCCCGTGCTAGATAGCCGCCCAGGTGCCACAGGAAAGTTGTAGCCCCCGACCTCCTCTACAACATTGCCATTTAACATTTCGTCGAAACCCTTACGGTTAACCGTCTATAGCGAATATCGTCTGTAACTTGCCACCCGTGCTAGATAGCCGCCCGGGTGCCACAGGAAAGTTGTAGCCCCCGACCTCCCCTTCAACTTTGCCATTATCATTTCGTCGAAACCCTTACGGTTAACCGTCTATAGTGAATATCGTCTGTAACTTGCCGCCCGTGCTAGATAGCCGCCCGGGTGCCACGGCAAAGTTGTAGCCCCCGACCTCCCGTACAACTTTGCCATTTAACATTTCGTCTAAACCCTTACGGTTAACCGTCTATAGTGAATATCGTCTGTAACTTGCCGCCCGTGCTAGAAAGCCGCCCGGGTGCCACAGGAAAGTTGTAGCCCCCGACCTCCCCTACAACTTTGCCATTTAACATTTCGTCGAAACCCTTACGGTTAACCGTCTATAGCGAATATCGTCTGTAACTTGCCACCCGTGCTAGATAGCCGCCCGGGTGCCACAGGAAAGTTGTAGCCCCCGACCTCCCGTACAACTTTGCCATTTAACATTTCGTCGAAACCCTTACGGTTAACCGTCTATAGTGAATATCGTCTGTAACTTGCCGCCCGTGCTAGAAAGCCGCCCGGGTGCCACAGGAAAGTTGTAGCCCCCGACCTCCCCTACAACTTTGCCATTTAACATTTCGTCGAAACCCTTACGGTTAACCGTCTATAGCGAATATCGTCTGTAACTTGCCGCCCGTGCTAGATAGCCGCCCGGGTGCCACGGCAAAGTTGTAGCCCCCGACCTCCCGTACAACTTTGCCATTTAACATTTCGTCGAAACCCTTACGGTTAACCGTCTATAGCGAATATCGTCTGTAACTTGCCACCCGTGCTAGATAGCCGCCCGGGTGCCACAGGAAAGTTGTAGCCCCCGACCTCCCGTACAACTTTGCCATTTAACATTTCGTCGAAACCCTTACGGTTAACCGTCTATAATGAATATCGTCTGTAACTTGCCGCCCGTGCTAGATATCCGCCCTGGTGCCACACGGAAGTTGTATACCCCGACCTCCCCTACAACTTTGCCGTTTAACATTTCGTCGAAACCCTTACGGTTAACCGTCTATAGCGAATATCGTCTGTAACTTGCCACCCGTGCTAGATAGCCGCCCGGGTGCCACAGGAAAGTTGTAGCCCCCGACCTCCCGTACAACTTTGCCATTTAACATTTCGTCGAAACCCTTACGGTTAACCGTCTATAATGAATATCGTCTGTAACTTGCCGCCCGTGCTAGATAGCCGCCCGGGTGCCACAGGAAAGTTGTAGCCCCCGACCTCCTCTACAACATTGCCGTTTAACATTTCGTCGAAACCCTTACGGTTAACCGTCTATAGCGAATATCGTCTGTAACTTGCCACCCGTGCTAGATATCCGCCCGGGTGCCACAGGAAAGTTGTAGCCCCCGACCTCCCGTACAACTTTGCCATTTAACATTTCGTCGAAACCCTTACGGTTAACCGTCTATAATGAATATCGTCTGTAACTTGCCGCCCGTGCTAGATAGCCGCCCGGGTGCCACAGGAAAGTTGTAGCCCCCGACCTCCTCTACAACATTGCCATTTAACATTTCGTCGAAACCCTTACGGTTAACCGTCTATAGCGAATATCGTCTGTAACTTGCCACCCGTGCTAGATAGCCGCCCGGGTGCCACAGGAAAGTTGTAGCCCCCGACCTCCCCTACAACTTTGCTATCTAACATTTCGTCGAAACTCTTACGGTTAACCGTCTATAGTGAATATCGTCTGTAACTTGCCGCCCGTGCTAGATAGCCGCCCGGGTGCCACAGGAAAGTTGTAGCCCCCGACCTCCCGTACAACTTTGCCATTTAACATTTCGTCGAAACCCTTACGGTTAACCGTCTATACTGAATATCGTCTGTAACTTGCCGCCCGTGCTAGATAGCCGCCCAGGTGCCACAGGAAAGTTGTAGCCCCCGACCTCCCCTACAACTTTGCCATTTAACATTTCGTCGAAACCCTTACGGTTAACCGTCTATAGCGAATATCGGCTGTAACTTGCCACCCGTGCTAGATAGCCGCCCGGGTGCCACAGGAAAGTTGTAGCCCCCGACCTCCCCTACAACTTTGCTATTTAACATTTCGTCGAAACACTTACGGTTAACCGTCTATAGTGAATATCGTCTGTAACTTGCCGCCCGTGCTAGATAGCCGCCCGGGTGCCACAGGAAAGTTGTAGCCCCCGACCTCCCGTACAACTTTGCCATTTAACATTTCGTCTAAACCCTTACGGTTAACCGTCTATAGTGAATATCGTCTGTAACTTTCCGCCCGTGCTAGATAGCCGCCCGGGTGCCACAGGAAAGTTGTAGCCCCCGACCTCCCCTACAACTTTGCCATTTAACATTTCGTCGAAACCCTTACGGTTAACCGTCTATAGCGAATATCGTCTGTAACTTGCCACCTGTGATAGATAGCCGCCCGAGTTCCACAGGAAAGTTGTAGCCCCCGACCTCCCCTACAACTTTGCCATTTAACATTTCGTCGAAACCCTTACGGTTAACCGTCTATAGTGAATATCGTCTGTACCTTGCCGCCCGTGCTTGATAGCCGCCCGGGTGCCACAGGAAAGTTGTAGCCCCCGACCTCCCCTACAACTTTGCCATTTAACATTTCGTCGAAACCCTTACGGTTAACTGTCTATAGTGAATATCATCTGTAACTTGCCGCCCGTGCTAGATAGCCGCCCGGGTGCCACAGAAAAGTTGTAGCCCCCGACCTCCCCTACAACTTTGCTATTTAACATTTCGTCGAAACCCTTACGGTTAACCGTCTATAGCGAATATCGTCTGTAACTTGCCGCCCGTGCTAGATAGCCGCCCGGGTGCCACAGGAAAGTTGTAGCCCCCGACCTCCCGTACAACTTTGCCATTTAACATTTCGTCGAAACCCTTACGGTTAACCGTCTATTGTGAATATCGTCTGTAACTTGCCGCCCGTGCTAGATAGCCGCCCGGGTGCCACAGGAAAGTTGTAGCCCCCGACCTCCCGTACAACTTTGCCATTTAACATTTCGTCGAAACCCTTACGGTTAACCGTCTATAGTGAATATCGTATGTAACTTGCCGCCCGTGCTAGATAGCCGCCCGGGTGCCACAGGAAAGTTGTAGCCCCCGACTTCCCGTACAACTTTGCCATTTAACATTTCGTCGAAACCCTTACGGTTAACCGTCTATAATGAATATCGTCTGTAACTTGCCGCCCGTGCTAGATAGCCGCCCAGGTGCCACAGGAAAGTTGTAGCCCCCGACCTCCCCTTCAACTTTGCCATTTAACATTTCGTCGAAACCCTTACGGTTAACCGTCTATAGCGAATATCGTCTGTAACTTGCCACCCGTGCTAGATAGCCGCCCGGGTGCCACAGGAAAGTTGTAGCCCCCGACCTCCCGTACAACTTTGCCATTTAACATTTCGTCGAAACCCTTACGGTTAACCGTCTATAATGAATATCGTCTGTAACTTGCCGCCCGTGCTAGATAGCCGCCCGGGTGCCACAGGAAAGTTGTAGCCCCCGACCTCCTCTACAACATTGCCATTTAACATTTCGTCGAAACCCTTACGGTTAACCGTCTATAGCGAATATCGTCTGTAACTTGCCACCCGTGCTAGATAGCCGCCCAGGTGCCACAGGAAAGTTGTAGCCCCCGACCTCCCCTACAACTTTGCCATTTAACATTTCGTCGAAACCCTTACGGTTAACCGTCTATAGCGAATATCGTCTGTAACTTGCCACCCGTGCTAGATAGCCGCCCGGGTGCCACAGGAAAGTTGTAGCCCCCGACCTCCCGTACAACTTTGCCATTTAACATTTCGTCGAAACCCTTACGGTTAACCGTCTATAATGAATATCGTCTGTAACTTGCCGCCCGTGCTAGATAGCCGCCCGGGTGCCACAGGAAAGTTGTAGCCCCCGACCTCCTCTACAACATTGCCATTTAACATTTCGTCGAAACCCTTACGGTTAACCGTCTATAGCGAATATCGTCTGTAACTTGCCGCCCGTGCTAGATAGCCACCCGGGTGCCACAGGAAAGTTGTAGCCCCCGACCTCCCCTACAACTTTGCCATTTAACATTTTGTCGAAACCCTTACGGTTAACCGTCTATAGCGAATATCGTCTGTAACTTGCCACCCGTGCTAGATAGCCGCCCGGGTGCCACAGGAAAGTTGTAGCCCCCGACCTCCCCTACAACTTTGCCATTTAACATTTCGTCGAAACCCTTATGGTTAACACTCTATAGTGAATAATTATTAATTTTGGACTGAAATACAAAGCCAAAGTTACCCTTCTTAACTCATGTGTTCCTGTTACAAACAGTTCATTTTCGAGTATGAAAAATTATTAATTTTGGACTGAAAAACAAAGCCAAACGTACCCTTCTTAACTCATGTGTTCCTATTACCAAAAGTTCGTTTTCGAGTGCGACAAATTATTAATTTTGGACTGAAATACAAAGCCAAAGGTACCCTTCTTAACTCATGTGTTCCTGTTACAAACAGTTCATTTTCGAGTACGAAAAATTATTAATTTTGTACTGAAATACAAAGCCAAAGTTACCTTTCTTAACTCATGTGTTCCTGTTACAAACAGTTCATTTTCGAGTATGAAAAATTATTAATTTTGGACTGAAAAACAAAGCCAAACTTACCCTTCTTAACTCATGTGTTCCTATTACCAAAAGTTCGTTTTCGAGTGCGACAAATTATTAATTTTGGACTGAAATACAAAGCCAAAGTTACCCTTCTTAACTCATGCGTTCCTGTTACAAACAGTTAATTTTCGAGTATGAAAAATGATTAATTTTGGACTGAAATACAAAGCCAAAGTTACCCTTCTTAACTCATGTGTTCCTGTTACAAACAGTTCATTTTCGAGTATGAAAAATTATTAATTTTGGCCTGAAAAACAAAGCCAAACGTACCCTTCTTAACTCATGTGTTCCTATTACCAAAAGTTCGTTTTCGAGTGCGACAAATTATTAATTTTGGACTGAAATACAAAGCCAAAGGTACCCTTCTTAACTCATGTGTTCCTGTTACAAACAGTTCATTTTCGAATACGAAAAATTATTAATTTTGTACTGAAATACAAAGCCAAAGTTACCCTTCTTAACTCATGTGTTCCTGTTACAAACAGTTCATTTTCGAGTATGAAAAATTATTAATTTTGGACTGAAAAACAAAGCCAAACGTACCCTTCTTAACTCATGTGTTCCTATTACCAAAAGTTCGTTTTCGAGTGCGACAAATTATTAATTTTGGACTGAAATACAAAGCCAAAGGTACCCTTCTTAACTCATGTGTTCCTGTTACAAACAGTTCATTTTCGAGTACGAAAAATTATTAATTTTGTACTGAAATACAAAGCCAAAGTTACCCTTCTTAACTCATGTGTTCCTGTTACAAACAGTTCATTTTCGAGTATGAAAAATTATTAATTTTGGACTGAAAAACAAAGCCAAACGTACCCTTCTTAACTCATGTGTTCCTATTACCAAAAGTTCGTTTTCGAGTGCGACAAATTATTAATTTTGGACTGAAATACAAAGCCAAAGTTACCCTTCTTAACTCATGCGTTCCTGTTACAAACAGTTAATTTTCGAGTATGAAAAATGATTAATTTTGGACTGAAATACAAAGCCAAAGTTACCCTTCTTAACTCATGTGTTCCTGTTACAAACAGTTAATTTTCGAGTATGAAAAATTATTAATTTTGGACTGAAAACAAAGCCAAACTTACCCTTCTTAACTCATGTGTTCCTGTTACAAGCAGTTCATTTTCGAGTACGAAAAATTATTAATTTTGTACTGAAATACAAAGCCAAAGTTACCCTTCTTAACTCATGCGTTCCTGTTACAAACAGTTAATTTTCGAGTATGAAAAATGATTAATTTTGGACTGAAATACAAAGCCAAAGTTACCCTTCTTAACTCATGTGTTCCTGTTACAAACAGTTCATTTTCGAGTATGAAAAATTATTAATTTTGGACTGAAAAACAAAGCCAAACGTACCCTTCTTAACTCATGTGTTCCTATTACCAAAAGTTCGTTTTCGAGTGCGACAAATTATTAATTTTGGACTGAAATACAAAGCCAAAGGTACCCTTCTTAACTCATGTGTTCCTGTTACAAACAGTTCATTTTCGAGTACGAAAAATTATTAATTTTGTACTGAAATACAAAGCCAAAGTTACCTTTCTTAACTCATGTGTTCCTGTTACAAACAGTTCATTTTCGAGTATGAAAAATTATTAATTTTGGACTGAAAAACAAAGCCAAACTTACCCTTCTTAACTCATGTGTTCCTATTACCAAAAGTTCGTTTTCGAGTGCTACAAATTATTAATTTTGGACTGAAATACAAAGCCAAAGTTACCCTTCTTAACTCATGCGTTCCTGTTACAAACAGTGAATTTTCGAGTATGAAAAATGATTAATTTTGGACTGAAATACAAAGCCAAAGTTACCCTTCTTAACTCATGTGTTCCTGTTACAAACAGTTCATTTTCGAGTATGAAAAATTATTAATTTTGGACTGAAAAACAAAGCCAAACGTACCCTTCTTAACTCATGTGTTCCTATTACCAAAAGTTCGTTTTCGAGTGCGACAAATTATTAATTTTGGACTGAAATACAAAGCCAAAGGTACCCTTCTTAACTCATGTGTTCCTGTTACAAACAGTTCATTTTCGAGTACGAAAAATTATTAATTTTGTACTGAAATACAAAGCCAAAGTTACCCTTCTTAACTCATGTGTTCCTGTTACAAACAGTTCATTTTCGAGTATGAAAAATTATTAATTTTGGACTGAAAAACAAAGCCAAACGTACCCTTCTTAACTCATGTGTTCCTATTACCAAAAGTTCGTTTTCGAGTGCGACAAATTATTAATTTTGGACTGAAATACAAAGCCAAAGTTACCCTTCTTAACTCATGCGTTCCTGTTACAAACAGTTAATTTTCGAGTATGAAAAATGATTAATTTTGGACTGAAATACAAAGCCAAAGTTACCCTTCTTAACTCATGTGTTCCTGTTACAAACAGTTCATTTTCGAGTATGAAAAATTATTAATTTTGGACTGAAAAACAAAGCCAAACGTACCCTTCTTAACTCATGTGTTCCTATTACCAAAAGTTCGTTTTCGAGTGCGACAAATTATTAATTTTGGACTGAAATACAAAGCCAAAGTTACACTTCTTAACTCATGCGTTCCTGTTACAAACAGTTAATTTTCGAGTATGAAAAATGATTAATTTTGGACTCAAATACAAAACCAAAGTTACCCTTCTTAACTCATGTGTTCCTGTTACAAACAGTTCATTTTCGACTATGAAAAATTATTAATTTTGGACTGAAAAACAAAGCCAAACGTACCCTTCTTAACTCATGTGTTCCTATTACCAAAAGTTCGTTTTCGAGTGCGACAAATTATTAATTTTGAACTGAAATACAAAGCCAAAGTTACACTTCTTAACTCATGCGTTCCTGTTACAAACAGTTAATTTTCGAGTATGAAAAATGATTAATTTTGGACTCAAATACAAAACCAAAGTTACCCTTCTTAACTCATGTGTTCCTGTTACAAACAGTTCATTTTCGACTATGAAAAATTATTAATTTTGGACTGAAAAACAAAGCCAAACGTACCCTTCTTAACTCATGTGTTCCTATTACCAAAAGTTCGTTTTCGAGTGCGACAAATTATTAATTTTGGACTGAAATACAAAGCCAAAGTTACCCTTCTTAACTCATGCGTTCCTGTTACAAACAGTTAATTTTCGAGTATGAAAAATGATTAATTTTGGACTGAAATACAAAGCCAAAGTTACCCTTCTTAACTCATGTGTTCCTGTTACAAACAGTTCATTTTCGAGTATGAAAAATTATTAATTTTGGACTGAAAAACAAAGCCAAACGTACCCTTCTTAACTCATGTGTTCCTATTACCAAAAGTTCGTTTTCGAGTGCGACAAATTATTAATTTTGGACTGAAATACAAAGCCAAAGTTACACTTCTTAACTCATGCGTTCCTGTTACAAGCAGTTAATTTTCGAGTATGAAAAATGATTAATTTTGGACTCAAATACAAAGCCAAAGTTACCCTTCTTAACTCATGTGTTCCTGTTACAAACAGTTCATTTTCGACTATGAAAAATTATTAATTTTGGACTGAAAAACAAAGCCAAACGTACCCTTCTTAACTCATGTGTTCCTATTACCAAAAGTTCGTTTTCGAGTGCGACAAATTATTAATTTTGGACTGAAATACAAAGCCAAAGGTACCCTTCTTAACTCATGTGTTCCTGTTACAAACAGTTCATTTTCGAGTACGAAAAATTATTAATTTTGTACTGAAATACAAAGCCAAAGTTACCCTTCTTAACTCATGTGTTCCTGTTACAAACAGTTCATTTTCGAGTATGAAAAATTATTAATTTTGGACTGAAAAACAAAGCCAAACGTACCCTTCTTAACTCATGTGTTCCTATTACCAAAAGTTCGTTTTCGAGTGCGACAAATTATTAATTTTGGACTGAAATACAAAGCCAAAGTTACCCTTCTTAACTCATGCGTTCCTGTTACAAACAGTTAATTTTCGAGTATGAAAAATGATTAATTTTGGACTGAAATACAAAGCCAAAGTTACCCTTCTTAACTCATGTGTTCCTGTTACAAACAGTTCATTTTCGAGTATGAAAAATTATTAATTTTGGACTGAAAAACAAAGCCAAACGTACCCTTCTTAACTCATGTGTTCCTATTACCAAAAGTTCGTTTTCGAGTGCGACAAATTATTAATTTTGGACTGAAATACAAAGCCAAAGTTACACTTCTTAACTCATGCGTTCCTGTTACAAACAGTTAATTTTCGAGTATGAAAAATGATTAATTTTGGACTCAAATACAAAACCAAAGTTACCCTTCTTAACTCATGTGTTCCTGTTACAAACAGTTCATTTTCGACTATGAAAAATTATTAATTTTGGACTGAAAAACAAAGCCAAACGTACCCTTCTTAACTCATGTGTTCCTATTACCAAAAGTTCGTTTTCGAGTGCGACAAATTATTAATTTTGGACTGAAATACAAAGCCAAAGTTACCCTTCTTAACTCATGCGTTCCTGTTACAAACAGTTAATTTTCGAGTATGAAAAATGATTAATTTTGGACTGAAATACAAAGCCAAAGTTACCCTTCTTAACTCATGTGTTCCTGTTACAAACAGTTCATTTTCGAGTATGAAAAATTATTAATTTTGGACTGAAAAACAAAGCCAAACGTACCCTTCTTAACTCATGTGTTCCTATTACCAAAAGTTCGTTTTCGAGTGCGACAAATTATTAATTTTGGACTGAAACACAAAGCCAAAGTTACACTTCTTAACTCATGCGTTCCTGTTACAAGCAGTTAATTTTCGAGTATGAAAAATGATTAATTTTGGACTCAAATACAAAGCCAAAGTTACCCTTCTTAACTCATGTGTTCCTGTTACAAACAGTTCATTTTCGACTATGAAAAATTATTAATTTTGGACTGAAAAACAAAGCCAAACGTACCCTTCTTAACTCATGTGTTCCTATTACCAAAAGTTCGTTTTCGAGTGCGACAAATTATTAATTTTGGACTGAAATACAAAGCCAAAGGTACCCTTCTTAACTCATGTGTTCCTGTTACAAACAGTTCATTTTCGAGTACGAAAAATTATTAATTTTGTACTGAAATACAAAGCCAAAGTTACCCTTCTTAACTCATGTGTTCCTGTTACAAACAGTTCATTTTCGAGTATGAAAAATTATTAATTTTGGACTGAAAAACAAAGCCAAACGTACCCTTCTTAACACGGTTAACCGTCTATAGTGAATATCGTCTGTAACTTGCCGCCCGTGCTAGATAGCCGCCCGGGTGCCACGGCAAGGTTGTAGCCCCCGACCTCCCCTACAACTTTGCCATTTAACATTTCGTCGAAACCCTTACGGTTAACCGTCTATAGTGAATATCGTATGTAACTTGCCGCCCGTGCTAGATAGCCGCCCGGGTGCCACAGGAAAGTTGTAGCCCCCGACCTCCCCTTCAACTTTGCCATTTAACATTTCGTCGAAACCCTTATGGTTAACACTCTATAGTGAATAATTATTAATTTTGGACTGAAATACAAAGCCAAAGTTACCCTTCTTAACTCATGTGTTCCTGTTACAAACAGTTAATTTTCGAGTATGAAAAATTATTAATTTTGGACTGAAAACAAAGCCAAACTTACCCTTCTTAACTCATGTGTTCCTGTTACAAGCAGTTCATTTTCGAGTACGAAAAATTATTAATTTTGTACTGAAATACAAAGCCAAAGTTACCCTTCTTAACTCATGCGTTCCTGTTACAAACAGTTAATTTTCGAGTATGAAAAATGATTAATTTTGGACTGAAATACAAAGCCAAAGTTACCCTTCTTAACTCATGTGTTCCTGTTACAAACAGTTCATTTTCGAGTATGAAAAATTATTAATTTTGGACTGAAAAACAAAGCCAAACGTACCCTTCTTAACTCATGTGTTCCTATTACCAAAAGTTCGTTTTCGAGTGCGACAAATTATTAATTTTGGACTGAAATACAAAGCCAAAGGTACCCTTCTTAACTCATGTGTTCCTGTTACAAACAGTTCATTTTCGAGTACGAAAAATTATTAATTTTGTACTGAAATACAAAGCCAAAGTTACCTTTCTTAACTCATGTGTTCCTGTTACAAACAGTTCATTTTCGAGTATGAAAAATTATTAATTTTGGACTGAAAAACAAAGCCAAACTTACCCTTCTTAACTCATGTGTTCCTATTACCAAAAGTTCGTTTTCGAGTGCTACAAATTATTAATTTTGGACTGAAATACAAAGCCAAAGTTACCCTTCTTAACTCATGCGTTCCTGTTACAAACAGTGAATTTTCGAGTATGAAAAATGATTAATTTTGGACTGAAATACAAAGCCAAAGTTACCCTTCTTAACTCATGTGTTCCTGTTACAAACAGTTCATTTTCGAGTATGAAAAATTATTAATTTTGGACTGAAAAACAAAGCCAAACGTACCCTTCTTAACTTATGTGTTCCTATTACCAAAAGTTCGTTTTCGAGTGCGACAAATTATTAATTTTGGACTGAAATACAAAGCCAAAGGTACCCTTCTTAACTCATGTGTTCCTGTTACAAACAGTTCATTTTCGAGTACGAAAAATTATTAATTTTGTACTGAAATACAAAGCCAAAGTTACCCTTCTTAACTCATGTGTTCCTGTTACAAACAGTTCATTTTCGAGTATGAAAAATTATTAATTTTGGACTGAAAAACAAAGCCAAACGTACCCTTCTTAACTCATGTGTTCCTATTACCAAAAGTTCGTTTTCGAGTGCGACAAATTATTAATTTTGGACTGAAATACAAAGCCAAAGTTACCCTTCTTAACTCATGCGTTCCTGTTACAAACAGTTAATTTTCGAGTATGAAAAATGATTAATTTTGGACTGAAATACAAAGCCAAAGTTACCCTTCTTAACTCATGTGTTCCTGTTACAAACAGTTCATTTTCGAGTATGAAAAATTATTAATTTTGGACTGAAAAACAAAGCCAAACGTACCCTTCTTAACTCATGTGTTCCTATTACCAAAAGTTCGTTTTCGAGTGCGACAAATTATTAATTTTGGACTGAAATACAAAGCCAAAGTTACACTTCTTAACTCATGCGTTCCTGTTACAAACAGTTAATTTTCGAGTATGAAAAATGATTAATTTTGGACTCAAATACAAAACCAAAGTTACCCTTCTTAACTCATGTGTTCCTGTTACAAACAGTTCATTTTCGACTATGAAAAATTATTAATTTTGGACTGAAAAACAAAGCCAAACGTACCCTTCTTAACTCATGTGTTCCTATTACCAAAAGTTCGTTTTCGAGTGCGACAAATTATTAATTTTGGACTGAAATACAAAGCCAAAGTTACCCTTCTTAACTCATGCGTTCCTGTTACAAACAGTTAATTTTCGAGTATGAAAAATGATTAATTTTGGACTGAAATACAAAGCCAAAGTTACCCTTCTTAACTCATGTGTTCCTGTTACAAACAGTTCATTTTCGAGTATGAAAAATTATTAATTTTGGACTGAAAAACAAAGCCAAACGTACCCTTCTTAACTCATGTGTTCCTATTACCAAAAGTTCGTTTTCGAGTGCGACAAATTATTAATTTTGGACTGAAACACAAAGCCAAAGTTACACTTCTTAACTCATGCGTTCCTGTTACAAGCAGTTAATTTTCGAGTATGAAAAATGATTAATTTTGGACTCAAATACAAAGCCAAAGTTACCCTTCTTAACTCATGTGTTCCTGTTACAAACAGTTCATTTTCGACTATGAAAAATTATTAATTTTGGACTGAAAAACAAAGCCAAACGTACCCTTCTTAACTCATGTGTTCCTATTACCAAAAGTTCGTTTTCGAGTGCGACAAATTATTAATTTTGGACTGAAATACAAAGCCAAAGGTACCCTTCTTAACTCATGTGTTCCTGTTACAAACAGTTCATTTTCGAGTACGAAAAATTATTAATTTTGTACTGAAATACAAAGCCAAAGTTACCCTTCTTAACTCATGTGTTCCTGTTACAAACAGTTCATTTTCGAGTATGAAAAATTATTAATTTTGGACTGAAAAACAAAGCCAAACGTACCCTTCTTAACACGGTTAACCGTCTATAGTGAATATCGTCTGTAACTTGCCGCCCGTGCTAGATAGCCGCCCGGGTGCCACGGCAAGGTTGTAGCCCCCGACCTCCCCTACAACTTTGCCATTTAACATTTCGTCGAAACCCTTACGGTTAACCGTCTATAGTGAATATCGTATGTAACTTGCCGCCCGTGCTAGATAGCCGCCCGGGTGCCACAGGAAAGTTGTAGCCCCCGACCTCCCCTTCAACTTTGCCATTTAACATTTCGTCGAAACCCTTATGGTTAACACTCTATAGTGAATAATTATTAATTTTGGACTGAAATACAAAGCCAAAGTTACCCTTCTTAACTCATGTGTTCCTGTTACAAACAGTTCATTTTCGAGTATGAAAAATTATTAATTTTGGACTGAAAAACAAAGCCAAACGTACCCTTCTTAACTCATGTGTTCCTATTACCAAAAGTTCGTTTTCGAGTGCGACAAATTATTAATTTTGGACTGAAATACAAAGCCAAAGGTACCCTTCTTAACTCATGTGTTCCTGTTACAAACAGTTCATTTTCGAGTACGAAAAATTATTAATTTTGTACTGAAATACAAAGCCAAAGTTACCTTTCTTAACTCATGTGTTCCTGTTACAAACAGTTCATTTTCGAGTATGAAAAATTATTAATTTTGGACTGAAAAACAAAGCCAAACTTACCCTTCTTAACTCATGTGTTCCTATTACCAAAAGTTCGTTTTCGAGTGCGACAAATTATTAATTTTGGACTGAAATACAAAGCCAAAGTTACCCTTCTTAACTCATGCGTTCCTGTTACAAACAGTTAATTTTCGAGTATGAAAAATGATTAATTTTGGACTGAAATACAAAGCCAAAGTTACCCTTCTTAACTCATGTGTTCCTGTTACAAACAGTTCATTTTCGAGTATGAAAAATTATTAATTTTGGCCTGAAAAACAAAGCCAAACGTACCCTTCTTAACTCATGTGTTCCTATTACCAAAAGTTCGTTTTCGAGTGCGACAAATTATTAATTTTGGACTGAAATACAAAGCCAAAGGTACCCTTCTTAACTCATGTGTTCCTGTTACAAACAGTTCATTTTCGAATACGAAAAATTATTAATTTTGTACTGAAATACAAAGCCAAAGTTACCCTTCTTAACTCATGTGTTCCTGTTACAAACAGTTCATTTTCGAGTATGAAAAATTATTAATTTTGGACTGAAAAACAAAGCCAAACGTACCCTTCTTAACTCATGTGTTCCTATTACCAAAAGTTCGTTTTCGAGTGCGACAAATTATTAATTTTGGACTGAAAAACAAAGCCAAACGTACCCTTCTTAACTCATGTGTTCCTATTACCAAAAGTTCGTTTTCGATTGCGACAAATTATTAATTTTGGACTGAAATACAAAGCCAAAGGTACCCTTCTTAACTCATGTGTTCCTGTTACAAACAGTTCATTTTCGAGTACGAAAAATTATTAATTTTGTACTGAAATACAAAGCCAAAGTTACCTTTCTTAACTCATGTGTTCCTGTTACAAACAGTTCATTTTCGAGTATGAAAAATTATTAATTTTGGACTGAAAAAAAGCCAAACTTACCCTTCTTAACTCATGTGTTCCTATTACCAAAAGTTCGTTTTCGAGTGCGACAAATTATTAATTTTGGACTGAAATACAAAGCCAAAGTTACCCTTCTTAACTCATGCGTTCCTGTTACAAACAGTTAATTTTCGAGTATGAAAAATGATTAATTTTGGACTGAAATACAAAGCCAAAGTTACCCTTCTTAACTCATGTGTTCCTGTTACAAACAGTTCATTTTCGAGTATGAAAAATTATTAATTTTGGACTGAAAAACAAAGCCAAACGTACCCTTCTTAACTCATGTGTTCCTATTACCAAAAGTTCGTTTTCGAGTGCGACAAATTATTAATTTTGGACTGAAATACAAAGCCAAAGTTACCCTTCTTAACTCATGCGTTCCTGTTACAAACAGTTAATTTTCGAGTATGAAAAATGATTAATTTTGGACTGAAATACAAAGCCAAAGTTACCCTTCTTAACTCATGTGTTCCTGTTACAAACAGTTCATTTTCGAGTATGAAAAATTATTAATTTTGGACTGAAAAACAAAGCCAAACGTACCCTTCTTAACTCATGTGTTCCTATTACCAAAAGTTCGTTTTCGAGTGCGACAAATTATTAATTTTGGACTGAAATACAAAGCCAAAGTTACACTTCTTAACTCATGCGTTCCTGTTACAAACAGTTAATTTTCGAGTATGAAAAATGATTAATTTTGGACTCAAATACAAAACCAAAGTTACCCTTCTTAACTCATGTGTTCCTGTTACAAACAGTTCATTTTCGACTATGAAAAATTATTAATTTTGGACTGAAAAACAAAGCCAAACGTACCCTTCTTAACTCATGTGTTCCTATTACCAAAAGTTCGTTTTCGAGTGCGACAAATTATTAATTTTGAACTGAAATACAAAGCCAAAGTTACACTTCTTAACTCATGCGTTCCTGTTACAAACAGTTAATTTTCGAGTATGAAAAATGATTAATTTTGGACTCAAATACAAAACCAAAGTTACCCTTCTTAACTCATGTGTTCCTGTTACAAACAGTTCATTTTCGACTATGAAAAATTATTAATTTTGGACTGAAAAACAAAGCCAAACGTACCCTTCTTAACTCATGTGTTCCTATTACCAAAAGTTCGTTTTCGAGTGCTACAAATTATTAATTTTGGACTGAAATACAAAGCCAAAGTTACCCTTCTTAACTCATGCGTTCCTGTTACAAACAGTGAATTTTCGAGTATGAAAAATGATTAATTTTGGACTGAAATACAAAGCCAAAGTTACCCTTCTTAACTCATGTGTTCCTGTTACAAACAGTTCATTTTCGAGTATGAAAAATTATTAATTTTGGACTGAAAAACAAAGCCAAACGTACCCTTCTTAACTTATGTGTTCCTATTACCAAAAGTTCGTTTTCGAGTGCGACAAATTATTAATTTTGGACTGAAATACAAAGCCAAAGGTACCCTTCTTAACTCATGTGTTCCTGTTACAAACAGTTCATTTTCGAGTACGAAAAATTATTAATTTTGTACTGAAATACAAAGCCAAAGTTACCCTTCTTAACTCATGTGTTCCTGTTACAAACAGTTCATTTTCGAGTATGAAAAATTATTAATTTTGGACTGAAAAACAAAGCCAAACGTACCCTTCTTAACTCATGTGTTCCTATTACCAAAAGTTCGTTTTCGAGTGCGACAAATTATTAATTTTGGACTGAAATACAAAGCCAAAGTTACCCTTCTTAACTCATGCGTTCCTGTTACAAACAGTTAATTTTCGAGTATGAAAAATGATTAATTTTGGACTGAAATACAAAGCCAAAGTTACCCTTCTTAACTCATGTGTTCCTGTTACAAACAGTTCATTTTCGAGTATGAAAAATTATTAATTTTGGACTGAAAAACAAAGCCAAACGTACCCTTCTTAACTCATGTGTTCCTATTACCAAAAGTTCGTTTTCGAGTGCGACAAATTATTAATTTTGGACTGAAATACAAAGCCAAAGTTACACTTCTTAACTCATGCGTTCCTGTTACAAACAGTTAATTTTCGAGTATGAAAAATGATTAATTTTGGACTCAAATACAAAACCAAAGTTACCCTTCTTAACTCATGTGTTCCTGTTACAAACAGTTCATTTTCGACTATGAAAAATTATTAATTTTGGACTGAAAAACAAAGCCAAACGTACCCTTCTTAACTCATGTGTTCCTATTACCAAAAGTTCGTTTTCGAGTGCGACAAATTATTAATTTTGGACTGAAATACAAAGCCAAAGTTACCCTTCTTAACTCATGCGTTCCTGTTACAAACAGTTAATTTTCGAGTATGAAAAATGATTAATTTTGGACTGAAATACAAAGCCAAAGTTACCCTTCTTAACTCATGTGTTCCTGTTACAAACAGTTCATTTTCGAGTATGAAAAATTATTAATTTTGGACTGAAAAACAAAGCCAAACGTACCCTTCTTAACTCATGTGTTCCTATTACCAAAAGTTCGTTTTCGAGTGCGACAAATTATTAATTTTGGACTGAAACACAAAGCCAAAGTTACACTTCTTAACTCATGCGTTCCTGTTACAAGCAGTTAATTTTCGAGTATGAAAAATGATTAATTTTGGACTCAAATACAAAGCCAAAGTTACCCTTCTTAACTCATGTGTTCCTGTTACAAACAGTTCATTTTCGACTATGAAAAATTATTAATTTTGGACTGAAAAACAAAGCCAAACGTACCCTTCTTAACTCATGTGTTCCTATTACCAAAAGTTCGTTTTCGAGTGCGACAAATTATTAATTTTGGACTGAAATACAAAGCCAAAGGTACCCTTCTTAACTCATGTGTTCCTGTTACAAACAGTTCATTTTCGAGTACGAAAAATTATTAATTTTGTACTGAAATACAAAGCCAAAGTTACCCTTCTTAACTCATGTGTTCCTGTTACAAACAGTTCATTTTCGAGTATGAAAAATTATTAATTTTGGACTGAAAAACAAAGCCAAACGTACCCTTCTTAACACGGTTAACCGTCTATAGTGAATATCGTCTGTAACTTGCCGCCCGTGCTAGATAGCCGCCCGGGTGCCACGGCAAGGTTGTAGCCCCCGACCTCCCCTACAACTTTGCCATTTAACATTTCGTCGAAACCCTTACGGTTAACCGTCTATAGTGAATATCGTATGTAACTTGCCGCCCGTGCTAGATAGCCGCCCGGGTGCCACAGGAAAGTTGTAGCCCCCGACCTCCCCTTCAACTTTGCCATTTAACATTTCGTCGAAACCCTTATGGTTAACACTCTATAGTGAATAATTATTAATTTTGGACTGAAATACAAAGCCAAAGTTACCCTTCTTAACTCATGTGTTCCTGTTACAAACAGTTCATTTTCGAGTATGAAAAATTATTAATTTTGGACTGAAAAACAAAGCCAAACGTACCCTTCTTAACTCATGTGTTCCTATTACCAAAAGTTCGTTTTCGAGTGCGACAAATTATTAATTTTGGACTGAAATACAAAGCCAAAGGTACCCTTCTTAACTCATGTGTTCCTGTTACAAACAGTTCATTTTCGAGTACGAAAAATTATTAATTTTGTACTGAAATACAAAGCCAAAGTTACCTTTCTTAACTCATGTGTTCCTGTTACAAACAGTTCATTTTCGAGTATGAAAAATTATTAATTTTGGACTGAAAAACAAAGCCAAACTTACCCTTCTTAACTCATGTGTTCCTATTACCAAAAGTTCGTTTTCGAGTGCGACAAATTATTAATTTTGGACTGAAATACAAAGCCAAAGTTACCCTTCTTAACTCATGCGTTCCTGTTACAAACAGTTAATTTTCGAGTATGAAAAATGATTAATTTTGGACTGAAATACAAAGCCAAAGTTACCCTTCTTAACTCATGTGTTCCTGTTACAAACAGTTCATTTTCGAGTATGAAAAATTATTAATTTTGGCCTGAAAAACAAAGCCAAACGTACCCTTCTTAACTCATGTGTTCCTATTACCAAAAGTTCGTTTTCGAGTGCGACAAATTATTAATTTTGGACTGAAATACAAAGCCAAAGGTACCCTTCTTAACTCATGTGTTCCTGTTACAAACAGTTCATTTTCGAATACGAAAAATTATTAATTTTGTACTGAAATACAAAGCCAAAGTTACCCTTCTTAACTCATGTGTTCCTGTTACAAACAGTTCATTTTCGAGTATGAAAAATTATTAATTTTGGACTGAAAAACAAAGCCAAACGTACCCTTCTTAACTCATGTGTTCCTATTACCAAAAGTTCGTTTTCGAGTGCGACAAATTATTAATTTTGGACTGAAAAACAAAGCCAAACGTACCCTTCTTAACTCATGTGTTCCTATTACCAAAAGTTCGTTTTCGATTGCGACAAATTATTAATTTTGGACTGAAATACAAAGCCAAAGGTACCCTTCTTAACTCATGTGTTCCTGTTACAAACAGTTCATTTTCGAGTACGAAAAATTATTAATTTTGTACTGAAATACAAAGCCAAAGTTACCTTTCTTAACTCATGTGTTCCTGTTACAAACAGTTCATTTTCGAGTATGAAAAATTATTAATTTTGGACTGAAAAAAAGCCAAACTTACCCTTCTTAACTCATGTGTTCCTATTACCAAAAGTTCGTTTTCGAGTGCGACAAATTATTAATTTTGGACTGAAATACAAAGCCAAAGTTACCCTTCTTAACTCATGCGTTCCTGTTACAAACAGTTAATTTTCGAGTATGAAAAATGATTAATTTTGGACTGAAATACAAAGCCAAAGTTACCCTTCTTAACTCATGTGTTCCTGTTACAAACAGTTCATTTTCGAGTATGAAAAATTATTAATTTTGGACTGAAAAACAAAGCCAAACGTACCCTTCTTAACTCATGTGTTCCTATTACCAAAAGTTCGTTTTCGAGTGCGACAAATTATTAATTTTGGACTGAAATACAAAGCCAAAGGTACCCTTCTTAACTCATGTGTTCCTGTTACAAACAGTTCATTTTCGAGTACGAAAAATTATTAATTTTGTACTGAAATACAAAGCCAAAGTTACCCTTCTTAACTCATGTGTTCCTGTTACAAACAGTTCATTTTCGAGTATGAAAAATTATTAATTTTGGACTGAAAAACAAAGCCAAACGTACCCTTCTTAACTCATGTGTTCCTATTACCAAAAGTTCGTTTTCGAGTGCGACAAATTATTAATTTTGGACTGAAATACAAAGCCAAAGTTACCCTTCTTAAATCATGCGTTCCTGTTACAAACAGTTAATTTTCGAGTATGAAAAATGATTAATTTTGGACTGAAATACAAAGCCAAAGTTACCCTTCTTAACTCATGTGTTCCTGTTACAAACAGTTAATTTTCGAGTATGAAAAATTATTAATTTTGGACTGAAAACAAAGCCAAACTTACCCTTCTTAACTCATGTGTTCCTGTTACAAGCAGTTCATTTTCGAGTACGAAAAATTATTAATTTTGTACTGAAATACAAAGCCAAAGTTACCCTTCTTAACTCATGCGTTCCTGTTACAAACAGTTAATTTTCGAGTATGAAAAATGATTAATTTTGGACTGAAATACAAAGCCAAAGTTACCCTTCTTAACTCATGTGTTCCTGTTACAAACAGTTCATTTTCGAGTATGAAAAATTATTAATTTTGGACTGAAAAACAAAGCCAAACGTACCCTTCTTAACTCATGTGTTCCTATTACCAAAAGTTCGTTTTCGAGTGCGACAAATTATTAATTTTGGACTGAAATACAAAGCCAAAGGTACCCTTCTTAACTCATGTGTTCCTGTTACAAACAGTTCATTTTCGAGTACGAAAAATTATTAATTTTGTACTGAAATACAAAGCCAAAGTTACCTTTCTTAACTCATGTGTTCCTGTTACAAACAGTTCATTTTCGAGTATGAAAAATTATTAATTTTGGACTGAAAAACAAAGCCAAACTTACCCTTCTTAACTCATGTGTTCCTATTACCAAAAGTTCGTTTTCGAGTGCTACAAATTATTAATTTTGGACTGAAATACAAAGCCAAAGTTACCCTTCTTAACTCATGCGTTCCTGTTACAAACAGTGAATTTTCGAGTATGAAAAATGATTAATTTTGGACTGAAATACAAAGCCAAAGTTACCCTTCTTAACTCATGTGTTCCTGTTACAAACAGTTCATTTTCGAGTATGAAAAATTATTAATTTTGGACTGAAAAACAAAGCCAAACGTACCCTTCTTAACTCATGTGTTCCTATTACCAAAAGTTCGTTTTCGAGTGCGACAAATTATTAATTTTGGACTGAAATACAAAGCCAAAGGTACCCTTCTTAACTCATGTGTTCCTGTTACAAAGAGTTCATTTTCGAGTACGAAAAATTATTAATTTTGTACTGAAATACAAAGCCAAAGTTACCCTTCTTAACTCATGTGTTCCTGTTACAAACAGTTCATTTTCGAGTATGAAAAATTATTAATTTTGGACTGAAAAACAAAGCCAAACGTACCCTTCTTAACTCATGTGTTCCTATTACCAAAAGTTCGTTTTCGAGTGCGACAAATTATTAATTTTGGACTGAAATACAAAGCCAAAGTTACCCTTCTTAACTCATGCGTTCCTGTTACAAACAGTTAATTTTCGAGTATGAAAAATGATTAATTTTGGACTGAAATACAAAGCCAAAGTTACCCTTCTTAACTCATGTGTTCCTGTTACAAACAGTTCATTTTCGAGTATGAAAAATTATTAATTTTGGACTGAAAAACAAAGCCAAACGTACCCTTCTTAACTCATGTGTTCCTATTACCAAAAGTTCGTTTTCGAGTGCGACAAATTATTAATTTTGAACTGAAATACAAAGCCAAAGTTACACTTCTTAACTCATGCGTTCCTGTTACAAACAGTTAATTTTCGAGTATGAAAAATGATTAATTTTGGACTCAAATACAAAACCAAAGTTACCCTTCTTAACTCATGTGTTCCTGTTACAAACAGTTCATTTTCGACTATGAAAAATTATTAATTTTGGACTGAAAAACAAAGCCAAACGTACCCTTCTTAACTCATGTGTTCCTATTACCAAAAGTTCGTTTTCGAGTGCGACAAATTATTAATTTTGGACTGAAATACAAAGCCAAAGTTACCCTTCTTAACTCATGCGTTCCTGTTACAAACAGTTAATTTTCGAGTATGAAAAATGATTAATTTTGGACTGAAATACAAAGCCAAAGTTACCCTTCTTAACTCATGTGTTCCTGTTACAAACAGTTCATTTTCGAGTATGAAAAATTATTAATTTTGGACTGAAAAACAAAGCCAAACGTACCCTTCTTAACTCATGTGTTCCTATTACCAAAAGTTCGTTTTCGAGTGCGACAAATTATTAATTTTGGACTGAAATACAAAGCCAAAGTTACACTTCTTAACTCATGCGTTCCTGTTACAAGCAGTTAATTTTCGAGTATGAAAAATGATTAATTTTGGACTCAAATACAAAGCCAAAGTTACCCTTCTTAACTCATGTGTTCCTGTTACAAACAGTTCATTTTCGACTATGAAAAATTATTAATTTTGGACTGAAAAACAAAGCCAAACGTACCCTTCTTAACTCATGTGTTCCTATTACCAAAAGTTCGTTTTCGAGTGCGACAAATTATTAATTTTGGACTGAAATACAAAGCCAAAGGTACCCTTCTTAACTCATGTGTTCCTGTTACAAACAGTTCATTTTCGAGTACGAAAAATTATTAATTTTGTACTGAAATACAAAGCCAAAGTTACCCTTCTTAACTCATGTGTTCCTGTTACAAACAGTTCATTTTCGAGTATGAAAAATTATTAATTTTGGACTGAAAAACAAAGCCAAACGTACCCTTCTTAACACGGTTAACCGTCTATAGTGAATATCGTCTGTAACTTGCCGCCCGTGCTAGATAGCCGCCCGGGTGCCACGGCAAGGTTGTAGCCCCCGACCTCCCGTACAACTTTGCCATTTAACATTTCGTCGAAACCCTTACGGTTAACCGTCTATAGCGAATATCGTCTGTAACTTGCCGCCCGTGCTAGATAGCCGCCCGGGTGCCACGGAAAAGTCGTAGCCCCCGACCTCCCCTACAACTTCGCCATTTAACATTTCGTCGAAACCCTTACGGTTAACCGTCTATAGTGAATATCGTATGTAACTTGCCGCCCGTGCTAGATAGCCGCCCGGGTGCCACGGAAAAGTCGTAGCCCCCGACCTCCCCTACAACTTCGCCATTTAACATTTCGTCGAAACCCTTACGGTTAACCGTCTATAGTGAATATCGTCTGTAACTTGCCGCCTGTGCTAGATAGCCGCCCGGGTGCCACAGGAAAGTTGTAGCCCCCTACCTCCCCTTCAACTTTGCCATTTAACATTTCGTCGAAACCCTTACTGTTAACCGTCTATAGCGAATATCGTCTGTAACTTGCCACCCGTGCTAGATAGCCGCCCGGGTGCCACAGGAAAGTTGTAGCCCCCGACCTCCTCTACAACATTGCCATTTAACATTTCGTCGAAACCCTTACGGTTAACCGTCTATAGCGAATATCGTCTGTAACTTGCCACCCGTGCTAGATAGCCGCCCGGGTGCCACAGGAAAGTTGTAGCCCCCGACCTCCCCTTCAACTTTGCCATTTAACATTTCGTCGAAACCCTTACGGTTAACCGTCTATAGTGAATATCGTCTGTAACTTGCCGCCCGTGCTAGATAGCCGCCCGGGTGCCACGGCAAAGTTGTAGCCCCCGACCTCCCGTACAACTTTGCCATTTAACATTTCGTCTAAACCCTTACGGTTAACCGTCTATAGTGAATATCGTCTGTAACTTGCCGCCCGTGCTAGATAGCCGCCCGGGTGCCACAGGAAAGTTGTAGCCCCCGACCTCCCCTACAACTTTTCCCTTTAACATTTCGTCGAAACCCTTATGGTTAACCCTCTATAGTGAATAATTATTAATTTTGGACTGAAATACAAAGCCAAAGTTACCCTTCTTAACTCATGTGTTCCTATTACCAAAAGTTCGTTTTCGAGTGCGACAAATTATTAATTTTGGACTGAAATACAAAGCCAAAGGTACCCTTCTTAACTCATGTGTTCCTGTTACAAACAGTTCATTTTCGAGTACGAAAAATTATTAATTTTGTACTGAAATACAAAGCCAAAGTTACCTTTCTTAACTCATGTGTTCCTGTTACAAACAGTTCATTTTCGAGTATGAAAAATTATTAATTTTGGACTGAAAAACAAGCCAAACTTACCCTTCTTAACTCATGTGTTCCTATTACCAAAAGTTCGTTTTCGAGTGCGACAAATTATTAATTTTGGACTGAAATACAAAGCCAAAGTTACCCTTCTTAACTCATGCGTTCCTGTTACAAACAGTTAATTTTCGAGTATGAAAAATGATTAATTTTGGACTGAAATACAAAGCCAAAGTTACCCTTCTTAACTCATGTGTTCCTGTTACAAACAGTTCATTTTCGAGTATGAAAAATTATTAATTTTGGACTGAAAAACAAAGCCAAACGTACCCTTCTTAACTCATGTGTTCCTATTACCAAAAGTTCGTTTTCGAGTGCGACAAATTATTAATATTGGACTGAAAAACAAAGCCAAACGTACCCTTCTTAACTCATGTGTTCCTATTACCAAAAGTTCGTTTTCGATTGCGACAAATTATTAATTTTGGACTGAAATACAAAGCCAAAGTTAAAAAAATTTAACATTTCGTCGAAACCCTTACGGTTAACCGTCTATAGTGAATATCGTCTGTAACTTGCCGCCCGTGCTAGATAGCCGCCCGGGTGCCACGGCAAAGTTGTAGCCCCCGACCTACCCTACAACTTTGCCATTTAACATTTCGTCGAAACCCTTACGGTTAACGGTCTATAGTGAATATCGTCTGTAACTTGCCGCCCGTGCTAGATAGCCGCCCTGGTGCCACGGCAAAGTTGTAGTCCCCGACCTCCCATACAACTTTGCCGTTTAACATTTCGTCGAAACCCTTACGGTTAACCGTATATAGTGAATATCGTCTGTAACTTGCCGCCCGTGCTAGATGGCCGCCCGGGTGCCACAGGAAAGTTGTAGCCCCCGACCACCCCTGCAACTTTGCCATTTAACATTTCGTCGAAACCCTTACGGTTAACCGTCTATAGCGAATATCGTCTGTAACTTGCCGCCCGTCCTAGATAGCCGCCCGAGTTCCACAGGAAAGTTGTAGCCCCCGACCTCCCCTACAACTTTGCCATTTAACATTTCGTCGAAACCCTTACGGTTAACCGTCTATAGCGAATATCGTCTGTAACTTGCCACCCGTGCTAGATAGCCGCCCGGGTGCCACAGGAAAGTTGTAGCCCCCGACCTCCCCTACAACTTTGCCATTTAACATTTCGTCGAAACCCTTATGGTTAACCCTCTATAGTGCATAATTATTAATTTTGGACTGAAATACAAAGCCAAAGTTACCCTTCTTAACTCATGTGTTCCTATTACCGAAAGTTCGTTTTCGAGTGCGACAAATTATTAATTTTGGACTGAAATACAAAGCCAAAGGTACCCTTCTTAACTCATGTGTTCCTGTTACAAACAGTTCATTTTCGAGTACGAAAAATTATTAATTTTGTACTGAAATACAAAGCCAAAGTTACCTTTGTTAACTCATGTGTTCCTGTTACAAACAGTTCATTTTCGAGTATGAAAAATTATTAATTTTGGACTGAAAAACAAGCCAAACTTACCCTTCTTAACTCATGTGTTCCTATTACCAAAAGTTCGTTTTCGAGTGCGACAAATTATTAATTTTGGACTGAAATACAAAGCCAAAGTTACCCTTCTTAACTCATGCGTTCCTGTTACAAACAGTTAATTTTCGAGTATGGAAAATGATTAATTTTGGACTGAAATACAAAGCCAAAGTTACCCTTCTTAACTCATGTGTTCCTGTTACAAACAGTTCATTTTCGAGTATGAAAAATTATTAATTTTGGACTGAAAAACAAAGCCAAACGTACCCTTCTTAACTCATGTGTTCCTATTACCAAAAGTTCGTTTTCGAGTGCGACAAATTATTAATTTTGGACTGAAAAACAAAGCCAAACGTACCCTTCTTAACTCATGTGTTCCTATTACCAAAAGTTCGTTTTCGATTGCGACAAATTATTAATTTTGGACTGAAATACAAAGCCAAAGGTACCCTTCTTAACTCATGTGTTCCTGTTACAAACAGTTCATTTTCGAGTACGAAAAATTATTAATTTTGTACTGAAATACAAAGCCAAAGTTACCTTTCTTAACTCATGTGTTCCTGTTACAAACAGTTCATTTTCGAGTATGAAAAATTATTAATTTTGGACTGAAAAAAAGCCAAACTTACCCTTCTTAACTCATGTGTTCCTATTACCAAAAGTTCGTTTTCGAGTGCGACAAATTATTAATTTTGGACTGAAATACAAAGCCAAAGTTACCCTTCTTAACTCATGCGTTCCTGTTACAAACAGTTAATTTTCGAGTATGAAAAATGATTAATTTTGGACTGAAATACAAAGCCAAAGTTACCCTTCTTAACTCATGTGTTCCTGTTACAAACAGTTCATTTTCGAGTATGAAAAATTATTAATTTTGGACTGAAAAACAAAGCCAAACGTACCCTTCTTAACTCATGTGTTCCTATTACCAAAAGTTCGTTTTCGAGTGCGACAAATTATTAATTTTGGACTGAAATACAAAGCCAAAGGTACCCTTCTTAACTCATGTGTTCCTGTTACAAACAGTTCATTTTCGAGTACGAAAAATTATTAATTATGTACTGAAATACAAAGCCAAAGTTACCCTTCTTAACTCATGTGTTCCTGTTACAAACAGTTCATTTTCGAGTATGAAAAATTATTAATTTTGTACTGAAAAACAAAGCCAAACGTACCCTTCTTAACTCATGTGTTCCTATTACCAAAAGTTCGTTTTCGAGTGCGACAAATTATTAATTTTGGATTGAAATACAAAGCCAAAGTTACACTTCTTAACTCATGCGTTCCTGTTACAAACAGTTAATTTTCGAGTATGAAAAATGATTAATTTTGGACTCAAATACAAAGCCAAAGTTACCCTTCTTAACTCATGTGTTCCTGTTACAAACAGTTCATTTTCGAGTATGAAAAATTATTAATTTTGGACTGAAAAACAAAGCCAAACGTACCCTTCTTAACTCATGTGTTCCTATTACCAAAAGTTCGTTTTCGAGTGCGACAAATTATTAATTTTGGACTGAAATACAAAGCCAAAGGTACCCTTCTTAACTCATGTGTTCCTGTTACAAACAGTTCATTTTCGAGTACGAAAAATTATTAATTTTGTACTGAAATACAAAGCCAAAGTTACCCTTCTTAACTCATGTGTTCCTGTTACAAACAGTTCATTTTCGAGTATGAAAAATTATTAATTTTGGACTGAAAAACAAAGCCAAACGTACCCTTCTTAACACGGTTAACCGTCTATAGTGAATATCGTCTGTAACTTGCCGCCCGTGCTAGATAGCCGCCAGGGTGCCACGGCAAGGTTGTAGCCCCCGACCTCCCCTACAACTTTGCCATTTAACATTTCGTCGAAACCCTTACGGTTAACCGTCTATAGTGAATATCGTATGTAACTTGCCGCCCGTGCTAGATAGCCGCCCGGGTGCCACGGAAAAGTCGTAGCCCCCGACCTCCCCTACAACTTCGCCATTTAACATTTCGTCGAAACCCTTACGGTTAACCGTCTATAGTGAATATCGTCTGTAACTTGCCGCCTGTGCTAGATAGCCGCCCGGGTGCCACAGGAAAGTTGTAGCCCCCGACCTCCCCTACAACTTTGCTATTTAACATTTCGTCGAAACACTTACAGTTAACCGTCTATAGTGAATATCGTCTGTAACTTGCCGCTCGTGCTAGATAGCCGCCCGGGTGCCACAGGAAAGTTGTAGCCCCCGACCTCCCGTACAACTTTGCCATTTAACATTTCGTCGAAACCCTTACGGTTAACCGTCTATAATGAGTATCGTCTGTAACTTGCCGCCCGTGCTAGATAGCCGCCCAGGTGCCACAGGAAAGTTGTAGCCCCCGACCTCCCCTACAACTTTGCCATTTAACATTTCGTCGAAACCCTTACGGTTAACCGTCTATAGCGAATATCGTCTGTAACTTGCCACCCGTGCTAGATAGCCGCCCGGGTGCCACAGAAAAGTTGTAGCCCCCGAGCTCGCGTACAACTTTGCCATTTAACATTTCGTCGAAACCCTTACGGTTAACCGTCTATAATGAATATCGTCTGTAACTTGCCGCCCGTGCTAGATATCCGCCCTGGTGCCACACGGAAGTTGTAGCCCCCGACCTCCCCTACAACTTTGCCGTTTAACATTTCGTCGAAACCCTTACGGTTAACCGTCTATAGCGAATATCGTCTGTAACTTGCCGCCCGTGCTAGATAGCCGCCCGGGTGCCACAGGAAAGTTGTAGCCCCCGACCTCCCGTACAACTTTGCCATTTAACATTTCGTCGAAACCCTTACGGTTAACCGTCTATAGCGAATATCGTCTGTAACTTGCCGCCCGTGCTAGATAGCCGCCCAGGTGCCACAGGAAAGTTGTAGTCCCCGACCTCCTCTACAACATTGCCATTTAACATTTCGTCGAAACCCTTACGGTTAACCGTCTATAGCGAATATCGTCTGTAACTTGCCACCCGTGCTAGATAGCCGCCCGGGTGCCACAGGAAAGTTGTAGCCCCCGACCTCCCCTTCAACTTTGCCATTTAACATTTCGTCGAAACCCTTACGGTTAACCGTCTATAGTGAATATCGTCTGTAACTTGCCGCCCGTGCTAGATAGCCGCCCGGGTGCCACGGCAAAGTTGTAGCCCCCGACCTCCCGTACAACTTTGCCATTTAACATTTCGTCTAAACCCTTACGGTTAACCGTCTATAGTGAATATCGTCTGTAACTTGCCGCCCGTGCTAGAAAGCCGCCCGGGTGCCACAGGAAAGTTGTAGCCCCCGACCTCCCCTACAACTTTGCCATTTAACATTTCGTCGAAACCCTTACGGTTAACCGTCTATAGCGAATATCGTCTGTAACTTGCCACCCGTGCTAGATAGCCGCCCGGGTGCCACAGGAAAGTTGTAGCCCCCGACCTCCCGTACAACTTTGCCATTTAACATTTCGTCGAAACCCTTACGGTTAACCGTCTATAGTGAATATCGTCTGTAACTTGCCGCCCGTGCTAGAAAGCCGCCCGGGTGCCACAGGAAAGTTGTAGCCCCCGACCTCCCCTACAACTTTGCCATTTAACATTTCGTCGAAACCCTTACGGTTAACCGTCTATAGCGAATATCGTCTGTAACTTGCCGCCCGTGCTAGATAGCCGCCCGGGTGCCACGGCAAAGTTGTAGCCCCCGACCTCCCGTACAACTTTGCCATTTAACATTTCGTCGAAACCCTTACGGTTAACCGTCTATAGCGAATATCGTCTGTAACTTGCCACCCGTGCTAGATAGCCGCCCGGGTGCCACAGGAAAGTTGTAGCCCCCGACCTCCCGTACAACTTTGCCATTTAACATTTCGTCGAAACCCTTACGGTTAACCGTCTATAATGAATATCGTCTGTAACTTGCCGCCCGTGCTAGATATCCGCCCTGGTGCCACACGGAAGTTGTATACCCCGACCTCCCCTACAACTTTGCCGTTTAACATTTCGTCGAAACCCTTACGGTTAACCGTCTATAGCGAATATCGTCTGTAACTTGCCACCCGTGCTAGATAGCCGCCCGGGTGCCACAGGAAAGTTGTAGCCCCCGACCTCCCGTACAACTTTGCCATTTAACATTTCGTCGAAACCCTTACGGTTAACCGTCTATAATGAATATCGTCTGTAACTTGCCGCCCGTGCTAGATAGCCGCCCGGGTGCCACAGGAAAGTTGTAGCCCCCGACCTCCCGTACAACTTTGCCATTTAACATTTCGTCGAAACCCTTACGGTTAACCGTCTATTGTGAATATCGTCTGTAACTTGCCGCCCGTGCTAGATAGCCGCCCGGGTGCCACAGAAAGTTGTAGCCCCCGGACCTCCCGTACAACTTTGCCATTTAACATTTCGTCGAAACCCTTACGGTTAACCGTCTATAGTGAATATCGTATGTAACTTGCCGCCCGTGCTAGATAGCCGCCCGGGTGCCACCAGGAAGTTGTAGCCCCCGACTTCCCGTACAACTTTGCCATTTAACATTTCGTCGAAACCCTTACGGTTAACCGTCTATAATGAATATCGTCTGTAACTTGCCGCCCGTGCTAGATAGCCGCCCAGGTGCCACAGGAAAGTTGTAGCCCCCGACCTCCCCTACAACTTTGCCATTTAACATTTCGTCGAAACCCTTACGGTTAACCGTCTATAGCGAATATCGTCTGTAACTTGCCACCCGTGCTAGATAGCCGCCCGGGTGCCACAGGAAAGTTGTAGCCCCCGACCTCCCGTACAACTTTGCCATTTAACATTTCGTCGAAACCCTTACGGTTAACCGTCTATAATGAATATCGTCTGTAACTTGCCGCCCGTGCTAGATAGCCGCCCGGGTGCCACAGGAAAGTTGTAGCCCCCGACCTCCTCTACAACATTGCCATTTAACATTTCGTCGAAACCCTTACGGTTAACCGTCTATAGCGAATATCGTCTGTAACTTGCCACCCGTGCTAGATAGCCGCCCAGGTGCCACAGGAAAGTTGTAGCCCCCGACCTCCCCTACAACTTTGCCATTTAACATTTCGTCGAAACCCTTACGGTTAACCGTCTATAGCGAATATCGTCTGTAACTTGCCACCCGTGCTAGATAGCCGCCCGGGTGCCACAGGAAAGTTGTAGCCCCCGACCTCCCGTACAACTTTGCCATTTAACATTTCGTCGAAACCCTTACGGTTAACCGTCTATAATGAATATCGTCTGTAACTTGCCGCCCGTGCTAGATAGCCGCCCGGGTGCCACAGGAAAGTTGTAGCCCCCGACCTCCTCTACAACATTGCCATTTAACATTTCGTCGAAACCCTTACGGTTAACCGTCTATAGCGAATATCGTCTGTAACTTGCCGCCCGTGCTAGATAGCCGCCCGGGTGCCACAGGAAAGTTGTAGCCCCCGACCTCCCGTACAACTTTGCCATTTAACATTTCGTCGAAACCCTTACGGTTAACCGTCTATACTGAATATCGTCTGTAACTTGCCGCCCGTGCTAGATAGCCGCCCGGGTGCCACAGGAAAGTTGTAGCCCCAGACCTCCCCTACAACTTTGCCATTTAACATTTCGTCGAAACCCTTACGGTTAACCGTCTATAGTGAATATCGTCTGTAACTTGCCGCCCGTGCTAGATAGCCGCCCGGGTGCCACAGAAAAGTTGTAGCCCCCTACCACCCCTATAACTTTGCTATTTAACATTTCGTCGAAACCCTTACGGTTAACCGTCTATAGCGAATATCGTCTGTAACTTGCCGCCCGTCCTAGATAGCCGCCCGAGTTCCACAGGAAAGTTGTAGCCCCCGACCTCCCCTACAACTTTGCCATTTAACATTTCGTCGAAACCCTTACGGTTAACCGTCTATAGCGAATATCGTCTGTAACTTGCCACCCGTGCTAGATAGCCGCCCGGGTGCCACAGGAAAGTTGTAGCCCCCGACCTCCCCTACAACTTTGCCATTTAACATTTCGTCGAAACCCTTACGGTTAACCGTCTATAGCGAATATCGTCTGTAACTTACCACCCGTGCTAGATAGCCGCCCGGGTGCCACAGGAAAGTTGTAGCCCCCGACCTCCCCTACAACTTTGCCATTTAACATTTCGTCGAAACCCTTACGGTTAACCGTCTATAGCGAATATCGTCTGTAACTTGCCGCCCGTCCTAGATAGCCGCCCGAGTTCCACAGGAAAGTTGTAGCCCCCGACCTCCCCTACAACTTTGCCATTTAACATTTCGTCGAAACCCTTACGGTTAACCGTCTATAATGAATATCGTCTGTAACTTGCCGCCCGTGCTAGATAGCCGCCCAGGTGCCACAGGAAAGTTGTAGCCCCCGACCTCCCCTACAACTTTGCCATTTAACATTTCGTCGAAACCCTTACGGTTAACCGTCTATAGCGAATATCGTCTGTAACTTGCCACCCGTGCTAGATAGCCGCCCGGGTGCCACAGGAAAGTTGTAGCCCCCGACCTCCCGTACAACTTTGCCATTTAACATTTCGTCGAAACCCTTACGGTTAACCGTCTATAGCGAATATCGTCTGTAACTTGCCACCCGTGCTAGATAGCCGCCCGGGTGCCACAGGAAAGTTGTAATCCCCGACCTCCCGTACAACTTTGCCATTTAACATTTCGTCGAAACCCTTACGGTTAACCGTCTATAATGAATATCGTCTGTAACTTGACGCCCGTGCTAGATAGCCGCCCAGGTGCCACAGGGAAGTTGTAGCCCCCGACCTCCCCTACAACTTTGCCATTTAACATTTCGTCGAAACCCTTACGGTTAACCGTCTATAGCGAATATCGTCTGTAACTTGCCGCCCGTGCTAGATGGCCGCCCGGGTGCCACAGGAAAGTTGTAGCCCCCGACCACCCCTGCAACTTTGCCATTTAACATTTCGTCGAAACCCTTACGGTTAACCGTCTATAGCGAATATCGTCTGTAACTTGCCGCCCGTCCTAGATAGCCGCCCGAGTTCCACAGGAAAGTTGTAGCCCCCGACCTCCCCTACAACTTTGCCATTTAACATTTCGTCGAAACCCTTACGGTTAACCGTCTATAGCGAATATCGTCTGTAACTTGCCACCCGTGCTAGATAGCCGCCCGGGTGCCACAGGAAAGTTGTAGCCCCCGACCTCCCCTACAACTTTGCCATTTAACATTTCGTCGAAACCCTTATGGTTAACCCTCTATAGTGCATAATTATTAATTTTGGACTGAAATACAAAGCCAAAGTTACCCTTCTTAACTCATGTGTTCCTATTACCAAAAGTTCGTTTTCGAGTGCGACAAATTATTAATTTTGGACTGAAATACAAAGCCAAAGGTACCCTTCTTAACTCATGTGTTCCTGTTACAAACAGTTCATTTTCGAGTACGAAAAATTATTAATTTTGTACTGAAATACAAAGCCAAAGTTACCTTTGTTAACTCATGTGTTCCTGTTACAAACAGTTCATTTTCGAGTATGAAAAATTATTAATTTTGGACTGAAAAACAAGCCAAACTTACCCTTCTTAACTCATGTGTTCCTATTACCAAAAGTTCGTTTTCGAGTGCGACAAATTATTAATTTTGGACTGAAATACAAAGCCAAAGTTACCCTTCTTAACTCATGCGTTCCTGTTACAAACAGTTAATTTTCGAGTATGGAAAATGATTAATTTTGGACTGAAATACAAAGCCAAAGTTACCCTTCTTAACTCATGTGTTCCTGTTACAAACAGTTCATTTTCGAGTATGAAAAATTATTAATTTTGGACTGAAAAACAAAGCCAAACGTACCCTTCTTAACTCATGTGTTCCTATTACCAAAAGTTCGTTTTCGAGTGCGACAAATTATTAATTTTGGACTGAAATACAAAGCCAAAGGTACCCTTCTTAACTCATGTGTTCCTGTTACAAACAGTTCATTTTCGAGTACGAAAAATTATTAATTTTGTACTGAAATACAAAGCCAAAGTTACCTTTCTTAACTCATGTGTTCCTGTTACAAACAGTTCATTTTCGAGTATGAAAAATTATTAATTTTGGACTGAAAAAAAGCCAAACTTACCCTTCTTAACTCATGTGTTCCTATTACCAAAAGTTCGTTTTCGAGTGCGACAAATTATTAATTTTGGACTGAAATACAAAGCCAAAGTTACCCTTCTTAACTCATGCGTTCCTGTTACAAACAGTTAATTTTCGAGTATGAAAAATGATTAATTTTGGACTGAAATACAAAGCCAAAGTTACCCTTCTTAACTCATGTGTTCCTGTTACAAACAGTTCATTTTCGAGTATGAAAAATTATTAATTTTGGACTGAAAAACAAAGCCAAACGTACCCTTCTTAACTCATGTGTTCCTATTACCAAAAGTTCGTTTTCGAGTGCGACAAATTATTAATTTTGGACTGAAATACAAAGCCAAAGGTACCCTTCTTAACTCATGTGTTCCTGTTACAAACAGTTCATTTTCGAGTACGAAAAATTATTAATTATGTACTGAAATACAAAGCCAAAGTTACCCTTCTTAACTCATGTGTTCCTGTTACAAACAGTTCATTTTCGAGTATGAAAAATTATTAATTTTGGACTGAAAAACAAAGCCAAACGTACCCTTCTTAACTCATGTGTTCCTATTACCAAAAGTTCGTTTTCGAGTGCGACAAATTATTAATTTTGGATTGAAATACAAAGCCAAAGTTACACTTCTTAACTCATGCGTTCCTGTTACAAACAGTTAATTTTCGAGTATGAAAAATGATTAATTTTGGACTCAAATACAAAGCCAAAGTTACCCTTCTTAACTCATGTGTTCCTGTTACAAACAGTTCATTTTCGAGTATGAAAAATTATTAATTTTGGACTGAAAAACAAAGCCAAACGTACCCTTCTTAACTCATGTGTTCCTATTACCAAAAGTTCGTTTTCGAGTGCGACAAATTATTAATTTTGGACTGAAATACAAAGCCAAAGGTACCCTTCTTAACTCATGTGTTCCTGTTACAAACAGTTCATTTTCGAGTACGAAAAATTATTAATTTTGTACTGAAATACAAAGCCAAAGTTACCCTTCTTAACTCATGTGTTCCTGTTACAAACAGTTCATTTTCGAGTATGAAAAATTATTAATTTTGGACTGAAAAACAAAGCCAAACGTACCCTTCTTAACACGGTTAACCGTCTATAGTGAATATCGTCTGTAACTTGCCGCCCGTGCTAGATAGCCGCCAGGGTGCCACGGCAAGGTTGTAGCCCCCGACCTCCCCTACAACTTTGCCATTTAACATTTCGTCGAAACCCTTACGGTTAACCGTCTATAGTGAATATCGTATGTAACTTGCCGCCCGTGCTAGATAGCCGCCCGGGTGCCACGGAAAAGTCGTAGCCCCCGACCTCCCCTACAACTTCGCCATTTAACATTTCGTCGAAACCCTTACGGTTAACCGTCTATAGCGAATATCGTCTGTAACTTGCCACCCGTGCTAGATAGCCGCCCGGGTGCCACAGAAAAGTTGTAGCCCCCGAGCTCCCGTACAACTTTGCCATTTAACATTTCGTCGAAACCCTTACGGTTAACCGTCTATAATGAATATCGTCTGTAACTTGCCGCCCGTGCTAGATATCCGCCCTGGTGCCACACGGAAGTTGTAGCCCCCGACCTCCCCTACAACTTTGCCGTTTAACATTTCGTCGAAACCCTTACGGTTAACCGTCTATAGCGAATATCGTCTGTAACTTGCCGCCCGTGCTAGATAGCCGCCCGGGTGCCACAGGAAAGTTGTAGCCCCCGACCTCCCGTACAACTTTGCCATTTAACATTTCGTCGAAACCCCTACGGTTAACCGTCTATAGCGAATATCGTCTGTAACTTGCCGCCCGTGCTAGATAGCCGCCCAGGTGCCACAGGAAAGTTGTAGCCCCCGACCTCCTCTACAACATTGCCATTTAACATTTCGTCGAAACCCTTACGGTTAACCGTCTATAGCGAATATCGTCTGTAACTTGCCACCCGTGCTAGATAGCCGCCCGGGTGCCACAGGAAAGTTGTAGCCCCCGACCTCCCCTTCAACTTTGCCATTTAACATTTCGTCGAAACCCTTACGGTTAACCGTCTATAGTGAATATCGTCTGTAACTTGCCGCCCGTGCTAGATAGCCGCCCGGGTGCCACGGCAAAGTTGTAGCCCCCGACCTCCCGTACAACTTTGCCATTTAACATTTCGTCTAAACCCTTACGGTTAACCGTCTATAGTGAATATCGTCTGTAACTTGCCGCCCGTGCTAGAAAGCCGCCCGGGTGCCACAGGAAAGTTGTAGCCCCCGACCTCCCCTACAACTTTGCCATTTAACATTTCGTCGAAACCCTTACGGTTAACCGTCTATAGCGAATATCGTCTGTAACTTGCCACCCGTGCTAGATAGCCGCCCGGGTGCCACAGGAAAGTTGTAGCCCCCGACCTCCCGTACAACTTTGCCATTTAACATTTCGTCGAAACCCTTACGGTTAACCGTCTATAGTGAATATCGTCTGTAACTTGCCGCCCGTGCTAGAAAGCCGCCCGGGTGCCACAGGAAAGTTGTAGCCCCCGACCTCCCCTACAACTTTGCCATTTAACATTTCGTCGAAACCCTTACGGTTAACCGTCTATAGCGAATATCGTCTGTAACTTGCCGCCCGTGCTAGATAGCCGCCCGGGTGCCACGGCAAAGTTGTAGCCCCCGACCTCCCGTACAACTTTGCCATTTAACATTTCGTCGAAACCCTTACGGTTAACCGTCTATAGCGAATATCGTCTGTAACTTGCCACCCGTGCTAGATAGCCGCCCGGGTGCCACAGGAAAGTTGTAGCCCCCGACCTCCCGTACAACTTTGCCATTTAACATTTCGTCGAAACCCTTACGGTTAACCGTCTATAATGAATATCGTCTGTAACTTGCCGCCCGTGCTAGATATCCGCCCTGGTGCCACACGGAAGTTGTATACCCCGACCTCCCCTACAACTTTGCCGTTTAACATTTCGTCGAAACCCTTACGGTTAACCGTCTATAGCGAATATCGTCTGTAACTTGCCACCCGTGCTAGATAGCCGCCCGGGTGCCACAGGAAAGTTGTAGCCCCCGACCTCCCGTACAACTTTGCCATTTAACATTTCGTCGAAACCCTTACGGTTAACCGTCTATAATGAATATCGTCTGTAACTTGCCGCCCGTGCTAGATAGCCGCCCGGGTGCCACAGGAAAGTTGTAGCCCCCGACCTCCTCTACAACATTGCCGTTTAACATTTCGTCGAAACCCTTACGGTTAACCGTCTATAGCGAATATCGTCTGTAACTTGCCACCCGTGCTAGATATCCGCCCGGGTGCCACAGGAAAGTTGTAGCCCCCGACCTCCCGTACAACTTTGCCATTTAACATTTCGTCGAAACCCTTACGGTTAACCGTCTATAATGAATATCGTCTGTAACTTGCCGCCCGTGCTAGATAGCCGCCCGGGTGCCACAGGAAAGTTGTAGCCCCCGACCTCCTCTACAACATTGCCATTTAACATTTCGTCGAAACCCTTACGGTTAACCGTCTATAGCGAATATCGTCTGTAACTTGCCACCCGTGCTAGATAGCCGCCCGGGTGCCACAGGAAAGTTGTAGCCCCCGACCTCCCCTACAACTTTGCTATCTAACATTTCGTCGAAACTCTTACGGTTAACCGTCTATAGTGAATATCGTCTGTAACTTGCCGCCCGTGCTAGATAGCCGCCCGGGTGCCACAGGAAAGTTGTAGCCCCCGACCTCCCGTACAACTTTGCCATTTAACATTTCGTCGAAACCCTTACGGTTAACCGTCTATACTGAATATCGTCTGTAACTTGCCGCCCGTGCTAGATAGCCGCCCAGGTGCCACAGGAAAGTTGTAGCCCCCGACCTCCCCTACAACTTTGCCATTTAACATTTCGTCGAAACCCTTACGGTTAACCGTCTATAGCGAATATCGGCTGTAACTTGCCACCCGTGCTAGATAGCCGCCCGGGTGCCACAGGAAAGTTGTAGCCCCCGACCTCCCCTACAACTTTGCTATTTAACATTTCGTCGAAACACTTACGGTTAACCGTCTATAGTGAATATCGTCTGTAACTTGCCGCCCGTGCTAGATAGCCGCCCGGGTGCCACAGGAAAGTTGTAGCCCCCGACCTCCCGTACAACTTTGCCATTTAACATTTCGTCTAAACCCTTACGGTTAACCGTCTATAGTGAATATCGTCTGTAACTTTCCGCCCGTGCTAGATAGCCGCCCGGGTGCCACAGGAAAGTTGTAGCCCCCGACCTCCCCTACAACTTTGCCATTTAACATTTCGTCGAAACCCTTACGGTTAACCGTCTATAGCGAATATCGTCTGTAACTTGCCACCTGTGATAGATAGCCGCCCGAGTTCCACAGGAAAGTTGTAGCCCCCGACCTCCCCTACAACTTTGCCATTTAACATTTCGTCGAAACCCTTACGGTTAACCGTCTATAGTGAATATCGTCTGTACCTTGCCGCCCGTGCTTGATAGCCGCCCGGGTGCCACAGGAAAGTTGTAGCCCCCGACCTCCCCTACAACTTTGCCATTTAACATTTCGTCGAAACCCTTACGGTTAACTGTCTATAGTGAATATCATCTGTAACTTGCCGCCCGTGCTAGATAGCCGCCCGGGTGCCACAGAAAAGTTGTAGCCCCCGACCTCCCCTACAACTTTGCTATTTAACATTTCGTCGAAACCCTTACGGTTAACCGTCTATAGCGAATATCGTCTGTAACTTGCCGCCCGTGCTAGATAGCCGCCCGGGTGCCACAGGAAAGTTGTAGCCCCCGACCTCCCGTACAACTTTGCCATTTAACATTTCGTCGAAACCCTTACGGTTAACCGTCTATTGTGAATATCGTCTGTAACTTGCCGCCCGTGCTAGATAGCCGCCCGGGTGCCACAGGAAAGTTGTAGCCCCCGACCTCCCGTACAACTTTGCCATTTAACATTTCGTCGAAACCCTTACGGTTAACCGTCTATAGTGAATATCGTATGTAACTTGCCGCCCGTGCTAGATAGCCGCCCGGGTGCCACAGGAAAGTTGTAGCCCCCGACTTCCCGTACAACTTTGCCATTTAACATTTCGTCGAAACCCTTACGGTTAACCGTCTATAATGAATATCGTCTGTAACTTGCCGCCCGTGCTAGATAGCCGCCCAGGTGCCACAGGAAAGTTGTAGCCCCCGACCTCCCCTACAACTTTGCCATTTAACATTTCGTCGAAACCCTTACGGTTAACCGTCTATAGCGAATATCGTCTGTAACTTGCCACCCGTGCTAGATAGCCGCCCGGGTGCCACAGGAAAGTTGTAGCCCCCGACCTCCCGTACAACTTTGCCATTTAACATTTCGTCGAAACCCTTACGGTTAACCGTCTATAATGAATATCGTCTGTAACTTGCCGCCCGTGCTAGATAGCCGCCCGGGTGCCACAGGAAAGTTGTAGCCCCCGACCTCCTCTACAACATTGCCATTTAACATTTCGTCGAAACCCTTACGGTTAACCGTCTATAGCGAATATCGTCTGTAACTTGCCACCCGTGCTAGATAGCCGCCCAGGTGCCACAGGAAAGTTGTAGCCCCCGACCTCCCCTACAACTTTGCCATTTAACATTTCGTCGAAACCCTTACGGTTAACCGTCTATAGCGAATATCGTCTGTAACTTGCCACCCGTGCTAGATAGCCGCCCGGGTGCCACAGGAAAGTTGTAGCCCCCGACCTCCCGTACAACTTTGCCATTTAACATTTCGTCGAAACCCTTACGGTTAACCGTCTATAATGAGTATCGTCTGTAACTTGCCGCCCGTGCTAGATAGCCGCCCGGGTGCCACAGGAAAGTTGTAGCCCCCGACCTCCTCTACAACATTGCCATTTAACATTTCGTCGAAACCCTTACGGTTAACCGTCTATAGCGAATATCGTCTGTAACTTGCCGCCCGTGCTAGATAGCCACCCGGGTGCCACAGGAAAGTTGTAGCCCCCGACCTCCCCTACAACTTTGCCATTTAACATTTTGTCGAAACCCTTACGGTTAACCGTCTATAGCGAATATCGTCTGTAACTTGCCACCCGTGCTAGATAGCCGCCCGGGTGCCACAGGAAAGTTGTAGCCCCCGACCTCCCCTACAACTTTGCCATTTAACATTTCGTCGAAACCCTTATGGTTAACACTCTATAGTGAATAATTATTAATTTTGGACTGAAATACAAAGCCAAAGTTACCCTTCTTAACTCATGTGTTCCTGTTACAAACAGTTCATTTTCGAGTATGAAAAATTATTAATTTTGGACTGAAAAACAAAGCCAAACGTACCCTTCTTAACTCATGTGTTCCTATTACCAAAAGTTCGTTTTCGAGTGCGACAAATTATTAATTTTGGACTGAAATACAAAGCCAAAGGTACCCTTCTTAACTCATGTGTTCCTGTTACAAACAGTTCATTTTCGAGTACGAAAAATTATTAATTTTGTACTGAAATACAAAGCCAAAGTTACCTTTCTTAACTCATGTGTTCCTGTTACAAACAGTTCATTTTCGAGTATGAAAAATTATTAATTTTGGACTGAAAAACAAAGCCAAACTTACCCTTCTTAACTCATGTGTTCCTATTACCAAAAGTTCGTTTTCGAGTGCGACAAATTATTAATTTTGGACTGAAATACAAAGCCAAAGTTACCCTTCTTAACTCATGCGTTCCTGTTACAAACAGTTAATTTTCGAGTATGAAAAATGATTAATTTTGGACTGAAATACAAAGCCAAAGTTACCCTTCTTAACTCATGTGTTCCTGTTACAAACAGTTCATTTTCGAGTATGAACAATTATTAATTTTGGACTGAAAAACAAAGCCAAACGTACCCTTCTTAACTCATGTGTTCCTATTACCAAAAGTTCGTTTTCGAGTGCGACAAATTATTAATTTTGGACTGAAATACAAAGCCAAAGTTACCCTTCTTAACTCATGCGTTCCTGTTACAAACAGTTAATTTTCGAGTATGAAAAATGATTAATTTTGGACTGAAATACAAAGCCAAAGTTACCCTTCTTAACTCATGTGTTCCTGTTACAAACAGTTAATTTTCGAGTATGAAAAATTATTAATTTTGGACTGAAAACAAAGCCAAACTTACCCTTCTTAACTCATGTGTTCCTGTTACAAGCAGTTCATTTTCGAGTATGAAAAATTATTAATTTTGGACTGAAAACAAAGCCAAACTTACCCTTCTTAACTCATGTGTTCCTGTTACAAACAGTTCATTTTCGAATACGAAAAATTATTAATTTTGTACTGAAATACAAAGCCAAAGTTACCCTTCTTAACTCATGTGTTCCTGTTACAAACAGTTCATTTTCGAGTATGAAAAATTATTAATTTTGGACTGAAAAACAAAGCCAAACGTACCCTTCTTAACTCATGTGTTCCTATTACCAAAAGTTCGTTTTCGAGTGCGACAAATTATTAATTTTGGACTGAAATACAAAGCCAAAGGTACCCTTCTTAACTCATGTGTTCCTGTTACAAACAGTTCATTTTCGAGTACGAAAAATTATTAATTTTGTACTGAAATACAAAGCCAAAGTTACCCTTCTTAACTCATGTGTTCCTGTTACAAACAGTTCATTTTCGAGTATGAAAAATTATTAATTTTGGACTGAAAAACAAAGCCAAACGTACCCTTCTTAACTCATGTGTTCCTATTACCAAAAGTTCGTTTTCGAGTGCGACAAATTATTAATTTTGGACTGAAATACAAAGCCAAAGTTACCCTTCTTAACTCATGCGTTCCTGTTACAAACAGTTAATTTTCGAGTATGAAAAATGATTAATTTTGGACTGAAATACAAAGCCAAAGTTACCCTTCTTAACTCATGTGTTCCTGTTACAAACAGTTAATTTTCGAGTATGAAAAATTATTAATTTTGGACTGAAAACAAAGCCAAACTTACCCTTCTTAACTCATGTGTTCCTGTTACAAGCAGTTCATTTTCGAGTACGAAAAATTATTAATTTTGTACTGAAATACAAAGCCAAAGTTACCCTTCTTAACTCATGCGTTCCTGTTACAAACAGTTAATTTTCGAGTATGAAAAATGATTAATTTTGGACTGAAATACAAAGCCAAAGTTACCCTTCTTAACTCATGTGTTCCTGTTACAAACAGTTCATTTTCGAGTATGAAAAATTATTAATTTTGGACTGAAAAACAAAGCCAAACGTACCCTTCTTAACTCATGTGTTCCTATTACCAAAAGTTCGTTTTCGAGTGCGACAAATTATTAATTTTGGACTGAAATACAAAGCCAAAGGTACCCTTCTTAACTCATGTGTTCCTGTTACAAACAGTTCATTTTCGAGTACGAAAAATTATTAATTTTGTACTGAAATACAAAGCCAAAGTTACCTTTCTTAACTCATGTGTTCCTGTTACAAACAGTTCATTTTCGAGTATGAAAAATTATTAATTTTGGACTGAAAAACAAAGCCAAACTTACCCTTCTTAACTCATGTGTTCCTATTACCAAAAGTTCGTTTTCGAGTGCTACAAATTATTAATTTTGGACTGAAATACAAAGCCAAAGTTACCCTTCTTAACTCATGCGTTCCTGTTACAAACAGTGAATTTTCGAGTATGAAAAATGATTAATTTTGGACTGAAATACAAAGCCAAAGTTACCCTTCTTAACTCATGTGTTCCTGTTACAAACAGTTCATTTTCGAGTATGAAAAATTATTAATTTTGGACTGAAAAACAAAGCCAAACGTACCCTTCTTAACTCATGTGTTCCTATTACCAAAAGTTCGTTTTCGAGTGCGACAAATTATTAATTTTGGACTGAAATACAAAGCCAAAGGTACCCTTCTTAACTCATGTGTTCCTGTTACAAACAGTTCATTTTCGAGTACGAAAAATTATTAATTTTGTACTGAAATACAAAGCCAAAGTTACCCTTCTTAACTCATGTGTTCCTGTTACAAACAGTTCATTTTCGAGTATGAAAAATTATTAATTTTGGACTGAAAAACAAAGCCAAACGTACCCTTCTTAACTCATGTGTTCCTATTACCAAAAGTTCGTTTTCGAGTGCGACAAATTATTAATTTTGGACTGAAATACAAAGCCAAAGTTACCCTTCTTAACTCATGCGTTCCTGTTACAAACAGTTAATTTTCGAGTATGAAAAATGATTAATTTTGGACTGAAATACAAAGCCAAAGTTACCCTTCTTAACTCATGTGTTCCTGTTACAAACAGTTCATTTTCGAGTATGAAAAATTATTAATTTTGGACTGAAAAACAAAGCCAAACGTACCCTTCTTAACTCATGTGTTCCTATTACCAAAAGTTCGTTTTCGAGTGCGACAAATTATTAATTTTGGACTGAAATACAAAGCCAAAGTTACACTTCTTAACTCATGCGTTCCTGTTACAAACAGTTAATTTTCGAGTATGAAAAATGATTAATTTTGGACTCAAATACAAAACCAAAGTTACCCTTCTTAACTCATGTGTTCCTGTTACAAACAGTTCATTTTCGACTATGAAAAATTATTAATTTTGGACTGAAAAACAAAGCCAAACGTACCCTTCTTAACTCATGTGTTCCTATTACCAAAAGTTCGTTTTCGAGTGCGACAAATTATTAATTTTGGACTGAAATACAAAGCCAAAGTTACCCTTCTTAACTCATGCGTTCCTGTTACAAACAGTTAATTTTCGAGTATGAAAAATGATTAATTTTGGACTGAAATACAAAGCCAAAGTTACCCTTCTTAACTCATGTGTTCCTGTTACAAACAGTTCATTTTCGAGTATGAAAAATTATTAATTTTGGACTGAAAAACAAAGCCAAACGTACCCTTCTTAACTCATGTGTTCCTATTACCAAAAGTTCGTTTTCGAGTGCGACAAATTATTAATTTTGGACTGAAACACAAAGCCAAAGTTACACTTCTTAACTCATGCGTTCCTGTTACAAGCAGTTAATTTTCGAGTATGAAAAATGATTAATTTTGGACTCAAATACAAAGCCAAAGTTACCCTTCTTAACTCATGTGTTCCTGTTACAAACAGTTCATTTTCGACTATGAAAAATTATTAATTTTGGACTGAAAAACAAAGCCAAACGTACCCTTCTTAACTCATGTGTTCCTATTACCAAAAGTTCGTTTTCGAGTGCGACAAATTATTAATTTTGGACTGAAATACAAAGCCAAAGGTACCCTTCTTAACTCATGTGTTCCTGTTACAAACAGTTCATTTTCGAGTACGAAAAATTATTAATTTTGTACTGAAATACAAAGCCAAAGTTACCCTTCTTAACTCATGTGTTCCTGTTACAAACAGTTCATTTTCGAGTATGAAAAATTATTAATTTTGGACTGAAAAACAAAGCCAAACGTACCCTTCTTAACACGGTTAACCGTCTATAGTGAATATTGTCTGTAACTTGCCGCCCGTGCTAGATAGCCGCCCGGGTGCCACGGCAAGGTTGTAGCCCCCGACCTCCCCTACAACTTTGCCATTTAACATTTCGTCGAAACCCTTACGGTTAACCGTCTATAGTGAATATCGTATGTAACTTGCCGCCCGTGCTAGATAGCCGCCCGGGTGCCACAGGAAAGTTGTAGCCCCCGACCTCCCCTTCAACTTTGCCATTTAACATTTCGTCGAAACCCTTATGGTTAACACTCTATAGTGAATAATTATTAATTTTGGACTGAAATACAAAGCCAAAGTTACCCTTCTTAACTCATGTGTTCCTGTTACAAACAGTTAATTTTCGAGTATGAAAAATTATTAATTTTGGACTGAAAACAAAGCCAAACTTACCCTTCTTAACTCATGTGTTCCTGTTACAAGCAGTTCATTTTCGAGTACGAAAAATTATTAATTTTGTACTGAAATACAAAGCCAAAGTTACCCTTCTTAACTCATGCGTTCCTGTTACAAACAGTTAATTTTCGAGTATGAAAAATGATTAATTTTGGACTGAAATACAAAGCCAAAGTTACCCTTCTTAACTCATGTGTTCCTGTTACAAACAGTTCATTTTCGAGTATGAAAAATTATTAATTTTGGACTGAAAAACAAAGCCAAACGTACCCTTCTTAACTCATGTGTTCCTATTACCAAAAGTTCGTTTTCGAGTGCGACAAATTATTAATTTTGGACTGAAATACAAAGCCAAAGGTACCCTTCTTAACTCATGTGTTCCTGTTACAAACAGTTCATTTTCGAGTACGAAAAATTATTAATTTTGTACTGAAATACAAAGCCAAAGTTACCTTTCTTAACTCATGTGTTCCTGTTACAAACAGTTCATTTTCGAGTATGAAAAATTATTAATTTTGGACTGAAAAACAAAGCCAAACTTACCCTTCTTAACTCATGTGTTCCTATTACCAAAAGTTCGTTTTCGAGTGCTACAAATTATTAATTTTGGACTGAAATACAAAGCCAAAGTTACCCTTCTTAACTCATGCGTTCCTGTTACAAACAGTGAATTTTCGAGTATGAAAAATGATTAATTTTGGACTGAAATACAAAGCCAAAGTTACCCTTCTTAACTCATGTGTTCCTGTTACAAACAGTTCATTTTCGAGTATGAAAAATTATTAATTTTGGACTGAAAAACAAAGCCAAACGTACCCTTCTTAACTCATGTGTTCCTATTACCAAAAGTTCGTTTTCGAGTGCGACAAATTATTAATTTTGGACTGAAATACAAAGCCAAAGGTACCCTTCTTAACTCATGTGTTCCTGTTACAAACAGTTCATTTTCGAGTACGAAAAATTATTAATTTTGTACTGAAATACAAAGCCAAAGTTACCCTTCTTAACTCATGTGTTCCTGTTACAAACAGTTCATTTTCGAGTATGAAAAATTATTAATTTTGGACTGAAAAACAAAGCCAAACGTACCCTTCTTAACTCATGTGTTCCTATTACCAAAAGTTCGTTTTCGAGTGCGACAAATTATTAATTTTGGACTGAAATACAAAGCCAAAGTTACCCTTCTTAACTCATGCGTTCCTGTTACAAACAGTTAATTTTCGAGTATGAAAAATGATTAATTTTGGACTGAAATACAAAGCCAAAGTTACCCTTCTTAACTCATGTGTTCCTGTTACAAACAGTTCATTTTCGAGTATGAAAAATTATTAATTTTGGACTGAAAAACAAAGCCAAACGTACCCTTCTTAACTCATGTGTTCCTATTACCAAAAGTTCGTTTTCGAGTGCGACAAATTATTAATTTTGGACTGAAATACAAAGCCAAAGTTACACTTCTTAACTCATGCGTTCCTGTTACAAACAGTTAATTTTCGAGTATGAAAAATGATTAATTTTGGACTCAAATACAAAACCAAAGTTACCCTTCTTAACTCATGTGTTCCTGTTACAAACAGTTCATTTTCGACTATGAAAAATTATTAATTTTGGACTGAAAAACAAAGCCAAACGTACCCTTCTTAACTCATGTGTTCCTATTACCAAAAGTTCGTTTTCGAGTGCGACAAATTATTAATTTTGGACTGAAATACAAAGCCAAAGTTACCCTTCTTAACTCATGCGTTCCTGTTACAAACAGTTAATTTTCGAGTATGAAAAATGATTAATTTTGGACTGAAATACAAAGCCAAAGTTACCCTTCTTAACTCATGTGTTCCTGTTACAAACAGTTCATTTTCGAGTATGAAAAATTATTAATTTTGGACTGAAAAACAAAGCCAAACGTACCCTTCTTAACTCATGTGTTCCTATTACCAAAAGTTCGTTTTCGAGTGCGACAAATTATTAATTTTGGACTGAAACACAAAGCCAAAGTTACACTTCTTAACTCATGCGTTCCTGTTACAAGCAGTTAATTTTCGAGTATGAAAAATGATTAATTTTGGACTCAAATACAAAGCCAAAGTTACCCTTCTTAACTCATGTGTTCCTGTTACAAACAGTTCATTTTCGACTATGAAAAATTATTAATTTTGGACTGAAAAACAAAGCCAAACGTACCCTTCTTAACTCATGTGTTCCTATTACCAAAAGTTCGTTTTCGAGTGCGACAAATTATTAATTTTGGACTGAAATACAAAGCCAAAGGTACCCTTCTTAACTCATGTGTTCCTGTTACAAACAGTTCATTTTCGAGTACGAAAAATTATTAATTTTGTACTGAAATACAAAGCCAAAGTTACCCTTCTTAACTCATGTGTTCCTGTTACAAACAGTTCATTTTCGAGTATGAAAAATTATTAATTTTGGACTGAAAAACAAAGCCAAACGTACCCTTCTTAACACGGTTAACCGTCTATAGTGAATATCGTCTGTAACTTGCCGCCCGTGCTAGATAGCCGCCCGGGTGCCACGGCAAGGTTGTAGCCCCCGACCTCCCCTACAACTTTGCCATTTAACATTTCGTCGAAACCCTTACGGTTAACCGTCTATAGTGAATATCGTATGTAACTTGCCGCCCGTGCTAGATAGCCGCCCGGGTGCCACAGGAAAGTTGTAGCCCCCGACCTCCCCTTCAACTTTGCCATTTAACATTTCGTCGAAACCCTTATGGTTAACACTCTATAGTGAATAATTATTAATTTTGGACTGAAATACAAAGCCAAAGTTACCCTTCTTAACTCATGTGTTCCTGTTACAAACAGTTCATTTTCGAGTATGAAAAATTATTAATTTTGGACTGAAAAACAAAGCCAAACGTACCCTTCTTAACTCATGTGTTCCTATTACCAAAAGTTCGTTTTCGAGTGCGACAAATTATTAATTTTGGACTGAAATACAAAGCCAAAGGTACCCTTCTTAACTCATGTGTTCCTGTTACAAACAGTTCATTTTCGAGTACGAAAAATTATTAATTTTGTACTGAAATACAAAGCCAAAGTTACCTTTCTTAACTCATGTGTTCCTGTTACAAACAGTTCATTTTCGAGTATGAAAAATTATTAATTTTGGACTGAAAAACAAAGCCAAACTTACCCTTCTTAACTCATGTGTTCCTATTACCAAAAGTTCGTTTTCGAGTGCGACAAATTATTAATTTTGGACTGAAATACAAAGCCAAAGTTACCCTTCTTAACTCATGCGTTCCTGTTACAAACAGTTAATTTTCGAGTATGAAAAATGATTAATTTTGGACTGAAATACAAAGCCAAAGTTACCCTTCTTAACTCATGTGTTCCTGTTACAAACAGTTCATTTTCGAGTATGAAAAATTATTAATTTTGGCCTGAAAAACAAAGCCAAACGTACCCTTCTTAACTCATGTGTTCCTATTACCAAAAGTTCGTTTTCGAGTGCGACAAATTATTAATTTTGGACTGAAATACAAAGCCAAAGGTACCCTTCTTAACTCATGTGTTCCTGTTACAAACAGTTCATTTTCGAATACGAAAAATTATTAATTTTGTACTGAAATACAAAGCCAAAGTTACCCTTCTTAACTCATGTGTTCCTGTTACAAACAGTTCATTTTCGAGTATGAAAAATTATTAATTTTGGACTGAAAAACAAAGCCAAACGTACCCTTCTTAACTCATGTGTTCCTATTACCAAAAGTTCGTTTTCGAGTGCGACAAATTATTAATTTTGGACTGAAATACAAAGCCAAAGGTACCCTTCTTAACTCATGTGTTCCTGTTACAAACAGTTCATTTTCGAGTACGAAAAATTATTAATTTTGTACTGAAATACAAAGCCAAAGTTACCCTTCTTAACTCATGTGTTCCTGTTACAAACAGTTCATTTTCGAGTATGAAAAATTATTAATTTTGGACTGAAAAACAAAGCCAAACGTACCCTTCTTAACTCATGTGTTCCTATTACCAAAAGTTCGTTTTCGAGTGCGACAAATTATTAATTTTGGACTGAAATACAAAGCCAAAGTTACCCTTCTTAAATCATGCGTTCCTGTTACAAACAGTTAATTTTCGAGTATGAAAAATGATTAATTTTGGACTGAAATACAAAGCCAAAGTTACCCTTCTTAACTCATGTGTTCCTGTTACAAACAGTTAATTTTCGAGTATGAAAAATTATTAATTTTGGACTGAAAACAAAGCCAAACTTACCCTTCTTAACTCATGTGTTCCTGTTACAAGCAGTTCATTTTCGAGTACGAAAAATTATTAATTTTGTACTGAAATACAAAGCCAAAGTTACCCTTCTTAACTCATGCGTTCCTGTTACAAACAGTTAATTTTCGAGTATGAAAAATGATTAATTTTGGACTGAAATACAAAGCCAAAGTTACCCTTCTTAACTCATGTGTTCCTGTTACAAACAGTTCATTTTCGAGTATGAAAAATTATTAATTTTGGACTGAAAAACAAAGCCAAACGTACCCTTCTTAACTCATGTGTTCCTATTACCAAAAGTTCGTTTTCGAGTGCGACAAATTATTAATTTTGGACTGAAATACAAAGCCAAAGGTACCCTTCTTAACTCATGTGTTCCTGTTACAAACAGTTCATTTTCGAGTACGAAAAATTATTAATTTTGTACTGAAATACAAAGCCAAAGTTACCTTTCTTAACTCATGTGTTCCTGTTACAAACAGTTCATTTTCGAGTATGAAAAATTATTAATTTTGGACTGAAAAACAAAGCCAAACTTACCCTTCTTAACTCATGTGTTCCTATTACCAAAAGTTCGTTTTCGAGTGCTACAAATTATTAATTTTGGACTGAAATACAAAGCCAAAGTTACCCTTCTTAACTCATGCGTTCCTGTTACAAACAGTGAATTTTCGAGTATGAAAAATGATTAATTTTGGACTGAAATACAAAGCCAAAGTTACCCTTCTTAACTCATGTGTTCCTGTTACAAACAGTTCATTTTCGAGTATGAAAAATTATTAATTTTGGACTGAAAAACAAAGCCAAACGTACCCTTCTTAACTCATGTGTTCCTATTACCAAAAGTTCGTTTTCGAGTGCGACAAATTATTAATTTTGGACTGAAATACAAAGCCAAAGGTACCCTTCTTAACTCATGTGTTCCTGTTACAAAGAGTTCATTTTCGAGTACGAAAAATTATTAATTTTGTACTGAAATACAAAGCCAAAGTTACCCTTCTTAACTCATGTGTTCCTGTTACAAACAGTTCATTTTCGAGTATGAAAAATTATTAATTTTGGACTGAAAAACAAAGCCAAACGTACCCTTCTTAACTCATGTGTTCCTATTACCAAAAGTTCGTTTTCGAGTGCGACAAATTATTAATTTTGGACTGAAATACAAAGCCAAAGTTACCCTTCTTAACTCATGCGTTCCTGTTACAAACAGTTAATTTTCGAGTATGAAAAATGATTAATTTTGGACTGAAATACAAAGCCAAAGTTACCCTTCTTAACTCATGTGTTCCTGTTACAAACAGTTCATTTTCGAGTATGAAAAATTATTAATTTTGGACTGAAAAACAAAGCCAAACGTACCCTTCTTAACTCATGTGTTCCTATTACCAAAAGTTCGTTTTCGAGTGCGACAAATTATTAATTTTGAACTGAAATACAAAGCCAAAGTTACACTTCTTAACTCATGCGTTCCTGTTACAAACAGTTAATTTTCGAGTATGAAAAATGATTAATTTTGGACTCAAATACAAAACCAAAGTTACCCTTCTTAACTCATGTGTTCCTGTTACAAACAGTTCATTTTCGACTATGAAAAATTATTAATTTTGGACTGAAAAACAAAGCCAAACGTACCCTTCTTAACTCATGTGTTCCTATTACCAAAAGTTCGTTTTCGAGTGCGACAAATTATTAATTTTGGACTGAAATACAAAGCCAAAGTTACCCTTCTTAACTCATGCGTTCCTGTTACAAACAGTTAATTTTCGAGTATGAAAAATGATTAATTTTGGACTGAAATACAAAGCCAAAGTTACCCTTCTTAACTCATGTGTTCCTGTTACAAACAGTTCATTTTCGAGTATGAAAAATTATTAATTTTGGACTGAAAAACAAAGCCAAACGTACCCTTCTTAACTCATGTGTTCCTATTACCAAAAGTTCGTTTTCGAGTGCGACAAATTATTAATTTTGGACTGAAATACAAAGCCAAAGTTACACTTCTTAACTCATGCGTTCCTGTTACAAGCAGTTAATTTTCGAGTATGAAAAATGATTAATTTTGGACTCAAATACAAAGCCAAAGTTACCCTTCTTAACTCATGTGTTCCTGTTACAAACAGTTCATTTTCGACTATGAAAAATTATTAATTTTGGACTGAAAAACAAAGCCAAACGTACCCTTCTTAACTCATGTGTTCCTATTACCAAAAGTTCGTTTTCGAGTGCGACAAATTATTAATTTTGGACTGAAATACAAAGCCAAAGGTACCCTTCTTAACTCATGTGTTCCTGTTACAAACAGTTCATTTTCGAGTACGAAAAATTATTAATTTTGTACTGAAATACAAAGCCAAAGTTACCCTTCTTAACTCATGTGTTCCTGTTACAAACAGTTCATTTTCGAGTATGAAAAATTATTAATTTTGGACTGAAAAACAAAGCCAAACGTACCCTTCTTAACACGGTTAACCGTCTATAGTGAATATCGTCTGTAACTTGCCGCCCGTGCTAGATAGCCGCCCGGGTGCCACGGCAAGGTTGTAGCCCCCGACCTCCCCTACAACTTTGCCATTTAACATTTCGTCGAAACCCTTACGGTTAACCGTCTATAGTGAATATCGTATGTAACTTGCCGCCCGTGCTAGATAGCCGCCCGGGTGCCACGGAAAAGTCGTAGCCCCCGACCTCCCCTACAACTTCGCCATTTAACATTTCGTCGAAACCCTTACGGTTAACCGTCTATAGTGAATATCGTATGTAACTTGCCGCCCGTGCTAGATAGCCGCCCGGGTGCCACGGAAAAGTCGTAGCCCCCGACCTCCCCTACAACTTCGCCATTTAACATTTCGTCGAAACCCTTACGGTTAACCGTCTATAGTGAATATCGTCTGTAACTTGCCGCCTGTGCTAGATAGCCGCCCGGGTGCCACAGGAAAGTTGTAGCCCCCTACCTCCCCTACAACTTTGCCATTTAACATTTCGTCGAAACCCTTACTGTTAACCGTCTATAGCGAATATCGTCTGTAACTTGCCGCCCGTGCTAGATAGCCGCCCGGGTGCCACGGCAAAGTTGTAGCCCCCGACCTCCCGTACAACTTTGCCATTTAACATTTCGTCTAAACCCTTACGGTTACCCGTCTATAGTGAATATCGTCTGTAACTTGCCGCCCGTGCTAGATAGCCGCCCGGGTGCCACAGGAAAGTTGTAGCCCCCGACCTCCCCTACAACTTTGCCATTTAACATTTCGTCGAAACCCTTACGGTTAACCGTCTATAGCGAATATCGTCTGTAACTTGCCACCCGTGCTAGATAGCCGCCCGGGTGCCACAGGAAAGTTGTAGCCCCCGACCTCCCCTACAACTTTGCCCTTTAACATTTCGTCGAAACCCTTATGGTTAACCCTCTATAGTGAATAATTATTAATTTTGGACTGAAATACAAAGCCAAAGTTACCCTTCTTAACTCATGTGTTCCTATTACCAAAAGTTCGTTTTCGAGTGCGACAAATTATTAATTTTGGACTGAAATACAAAGCCAAAGGTACCCTTCTTAACTCATGTGTTCCTGTTACAAACAGTTCATTTTCGAGTACGAAAAATTATTAATTTTGTACTGAAATACAAAGCCAAAGTTACCTTTCTTAACTCATGTGTTCCTGTTACAAACAGTTCATTTTCGAGTATGAAAAATTATTAATTTTGGACTGAAAAACAAGCCAAACTTACCCTTCTTAACTCATGTGTTCCTATTACCAAAAGTTCGTTTTCGAGTGCGACAAATTATTAATTTTGGACTGAAATACAAAGCCAAAGTTACCCTTCTTAACTCATGCGTTCCTGTTACAAACAGTTAATTTTCGAGTATGAAAAATGATTAATTTTGGACTGAAATACAAAGCCAAAGTTACCCTTCTTAACTCATGTGTTCCTGTTACAAACAGTTCATTTTCGAGTATGAAAAATTATTAATTTTGGACTGAAAAACAAAGCCAAACGTACCCTTCTTAACTCATGTGTTCCTATTACCAAAAGTTCGTTTTCGATTGCGACAAATTATTAATTTTGGACTGAAATACAAAGCCAAAGTTAAAAAAATTTAACATTTCGTCGAAACCCTTACGGTTAACCGTCTATAGTGAATATCGTCTGTAACTTGCCGCCCGTGCTAGATAGCCGCCCTGGTGCCACGGCAAAGTTGTAGTCCCCGACCTCCCATACAACTTTGCCGTTTATCATTTCGTCGAAACCCTTACGGTTAACCGTATATAGTGAATATCGTCTGTAACTTGCCGCCCGTGCTAGATGGCCGCCCGGGTGCCACAGGAAAGTTGTAGCCCCCGACCTCCCCTGCAACTTTGCCATTTAACATTTCGTCGAAACCCTTACGGTTAACCGTCTATAGCGAATATCGTCTGTAACTTGCCGCCCGTCCTAGATAGCCGCCCGAGTTCCACAGGAAAGTTGTAGCCCCCGACCTCCCCTACAACTTTGCTATTTAACATTTCGTCGAAACCCTTACGGTTAACCGTCTATAGCGAATATCGTCTGTAACTTGCCACCCGTGCTAGACAGCCGCCCGGGTGCCACAGGAAAGTTGTAGCCCCCGACCTCCCCTACAACTTTGCCATTTAACATTTCGTCGAAACCCTTATGGTTAACCCTCTATAGTGCATAATTATTAATTTTGGACTGAAATACAAAGCCAAAGTTACCCTTCTTAACTCATGTGTTCCTATTACCAAAAGTTCGTTTTCGAGTGCGACAAATTATTAATTTTGGACTGAAATACAAAGCCAAAGGTACCCTTCTTAACTCATGTGTTCCTGTTACAAACAGTTCATTTTCGAGTACGAAAAATTATTAATTTTGTACTGAAATACAAAGCCAAAGTTACCTTTCTTAACTCATGTGTTCCTGTTACAAACAGTTCATTTTCGAGTATGAAAAATTATTAATTTTGGACTGAAAAACAAGCCAAACTTACCCTTCTTAACTCATGTGTTCCTATTACCAAAAGTTCGTTTTCGAGTGCGACAAATTATTAATTTTGGACTGAAATACAAAGCCAAAGTTAACCTTCTTAACTCATGCGTTCCTGTTACAAACAGTTAATTTTCGAGTATGGAAAATGATTAATTTTGGACTGAAATACAAAGCCAAAGTTACCCTTCTTAACTCATGTGTTCCTGTTACAAACAGTTCATTTTCGAGTATGAAAAATTATTAATTTTGGACTGAAAAACAAAGCCAAACGTACCCTTCTTAACTCATGTGTTCCTATTACCAAAAGTTCGTTTTCGAGTGCGACAAATTATTAATTTTGGACTGAAAAACAAAGCCAAACGTACCCTTCTTAACTCATGTGTTCCTATTACCAAAAGTTCGTTTTCGATTGCGACAAATTATTAATTTTGGACTGAAATACAAAGCCAAAGGTACCCTTCTTAACTCATGTGTTCCTGTTACAAACAGTTCATTTTCGAGTATGAAAAATTATTAATTTTGGACTGAAAAACAAGCCAAACTTACCCTTCTTAACTCATGTGTTCCTATTACCAAAAGTTCGTTTTCGAGTGCGACAAATTATTAATTTTGGACTGAAATACAAAGCCAAAGTTACCCTTCTTAACTCATGCGTTCCTGTTACAAACAGTTAATTTTCGAGTATGAAAAATGATTAATTTTGGACTGAAATACAAAGCCAAAGTTACCCTTCTTAACTCATGTGTTCCTGTTACAAACAGTTCATTTTCGAGTATGAAAAATTATTAATTTTGGACTGAAAAACAAAGCCAAACGTACCCTTCTTAACTCATGTGTTCCTATTACCAAAAGTTCGTTTTCGAGTGCGACAAATTATTAATTTTGGACTGAAATACAAAGCCAAAGGTACCCTTCTTAACTCATGTGTTCCTGTTACAAACAGTTCATTTTCGAGTACGAAAAATTATTAATTATGTACTGAAATACAAAGCCAAAGTTACCTTTCTTAACTCATGTGTTCCTGTTACAAACAGTTCATTTTCGAGTATGAAAAATTATTAATTTTGGACTGAAAAACAAAGCCAAACTTACCCTTCTTAACTCATGTGTTCCTATTACCAAAAGTTCGTTTTCGAGTGCGACAAATTATTAATTTTGGACTGAAATACAAAGCCAAAGTTACCCTTCTTAACTCATGTGTTCCTGTTACAAACAGTTCATTTTCGAGTATGAAAAATTATTAATTTTGGACTGAAAAACAAAGCCAAACGTACCCTTCTTAACTCATGTGTTCCTATTACCAAAAGTTCGTTTTCGAGTGCGACAAATTATTAATTTTGGACTGAAATACAAAGCCAAAGGTACCCTTCTTAACTCATGTGTTCCTGTTACAAACAGTTCATTTTCGAGTACGAAAAATTATTAATTTTGTACTGAAATACAAAGCCAAAGTTACCCTTCTTAACTCATGTGTTCCTGTTACAAACAGTTCATTTTCGAGTATGAAAAATTATTAATTTTGGACTGAAAAACAAAGCCAAACGTACCCTTCTTAACACGGTTAACCGTCTATAGTGAATATCGTCTGTAACTTGCCGCCCGTGCTAGATAGCCGCCCGGGTGCCACGGCAAGGTTGTAGCCCCCGACCTCCCCTACAACTTTGCCATTTAACATTTCGTCGAAACCCTTACGGTTAACCGTCTGTAGTGAATATCGTATGTAACTTGCCGCCCGTGCTAGATAGCCGCCCGGGTGCCACGGAAAAGTCGTAGCCCCCGACCTCCCCTACAACTTCGCCATTTAACATTTCGTCGAAACCCTTACGGTTAACCGTCTATAGTGAATATCGTATGTAACTTGCCGCCCGTGCTAGATAGCCGCCCGGGTGCCACGGAAAAGTCGTAGCCCCCGACCTCCCCTACAACTTCGCCTTTTAACATTTCGTCGAAACCCTTACGGTTAACCGTCTATAGTGAATATCGTCTGTAACTTGCCGCCTGTGCTAGATAGCCGCCCTGGTGCCACGGCAAAGTTGTAGTCCCCGACCTACCCTACAACTTTGCCATTTAACATTTCGTCGAAACCCTTACGGTTAACGGTCTATAGTGAATATCGTCTGTAACTTGCCGCCCGTGCTAGATAGCCGCCCTGGTGCCACAGGAAAGTTGTAGCCCCCGACCTCCCCTGCAACTTTGCCATTTAACATTTCGTCGAAACCCTTACGGTTAACCGTCTATAGCGAATATCGTCTGTAACTTGCCGCCCGTCCTAGATAGCCGCCCGAGTTCCACAGGAAAGTTGTAGCGCCCGACCTCCCCTTCAACTTTGCCATTTAACATTTCGTCGAAACCCTTACGGTTAACCGTCTATAGTGAATATCGTCTGTAACTTGCCGCCCGTGCTAGATGGCCGCCCGGGTGCCACAGGAAAGTTGTAGCCCCCGACCTCCCCTGCAACTTTGCCATTTAACATTTCGTCGAAACCCTTACGGTTAACCGTCTATAGCGAATATCGTCTGTAACTTGCCGCCCGTCCTAGATAGCCGCCCGAGTTCCACAGGAAAGTTGTAGCCCCCGACCTCCCCTACAACTTTTCCATTTAACATTTCGTCGAAACCCTTACGGTTAACCGTCTATAGCGAATATCGTCTGTAACTTGCCACCCGTGCTAGATAGCCGCCCGGGTGCCACAGGAAAGTTGTAGCCCCCGACCTCCCCTTCAACTTTGCCATTTAACATTTCGTCGAAACCCTTACGGTTAACCGTCTATAGTGAATATCGTCTGTAACTTGCCGCCCGTGCTAGATGGCCGCCCGGGTGCCACAGGAAAGTTGTAGCCCCCGACCTCCCCTGCAACTTTGCCATTTAACATTTCGTCGAAACCCTTACGGTTAACCGTCTATAGCGAATATCGTCTGTAACTTGCCGCCCGTCCTAGATAGCCGCCCGAGTTCCACAGGAAAGTTGTAGCCCCCGACCTCCCCTACCACTTTGCCATTTAACATTTCGTCGAAACCCTTACGGTTAACCGTCTATAGCGAATATCGTCTGTAACTTGCCACCCGTGCTAGATAGCCGCCCGGGTGCCACAGGAAAGTTGTAGCCCCCGACCTCCCCTACAACTTTGCCCTTTAACATTTCGTCGAAACCCTTATGGTTAACCCTCTATAGTGCATAATTATTAATTTTGGACTGAAATACAAAGCCAAAGTTACCCTTCTTAACTCATGTGTTCCTATTACCAAAAGTTCGTTTTCGAGTGCGACAAATTATTAATTTTGGACTGAAATACAAAGCCAAAGGTACCCTTCTTAACTCATGTGTTCCTGTTACAAACAGTTCATTTTCGAGTACGAAAAATTATTAATTTTGTACTGAAATACAAAGCCAAAGTTACCTTTCTTAACTCATGTGTTCCTGTTACAAACAGTTCATTTTCGAGTATGAAAAATTATTAATTTTGGACTGAAAAACAAGCCAAACTTACCCTTCTTAACTCATGTGTTCCTATTACCAAAAGTTCGTTTTCGAGTGCGACAAATTATTAATTTTGGACTGAAATACAAAGCCAAAGTTACCCTTCTTAACTCATGCGTTCCTGTTACAAACAGTTAATTTTGGAGTATGGAAAATGATTAATTTTGGACTGAAATACAAAGCCAAAGTTACCCTTCTTAACTCATGTGTTCCTGTTACAAACAGTTCATTTTCGAGTATGAAAAATTATTAATTTTGGACTGAAAAACAAAGCCAAACGTACCCTTCTTAACTCATGTGTTCCTATTACCAAAAGTTCGTTTTCGAGTGCGACAAATTATTAATTTTGGACTGAAAAACAAAGCCAAACGTACCCTTCTTAACTCATGTGTTCCTATTACCAAAAGTTCGTTTTCGATTGCGACAAATTATTAATTTTGGACTGAAATACAAAGCCAAAGGTACCCTTCTTAACTCATGTGTTCCTGTTACAAACAGTTCATTTTCGAGTACGAAAAATTATTAATTTTGTACTGAAATACAAAGCCAAAGTTACCTTTCTTAACTCATGTGTTCCTGTTACAAACAGTTCATTTTCGAGTATGAAAAATTATTAATTTTGGACTGAAAAACAAGCCAAACTTACCCTTCTTAACTCATGTGTTCCTATTACCAAAAGTTCGTTTTCGAGTGCGACAAATTATTAATTTTGGACTGAAATACAAAGCCAAAGTTACCCTTCTTAACTCATGCGTTCCTGTTACAAACAGTTAATTTTCGAGTATGAAAAATGATTAATTTTGGACTGAAATACAAAGCCAAAGTTACCCTTCTTAACTCATGTGTTCCTGTTACAAACAGTTCATTTTCGAGTATGAAAAATTATTAATTTTGGACTGAAAAACAAAGCCAAACGTACCCTTCTTAACTCATGTGTTCCTATTACCAAAAGTTCGTTTTCGAGTGCGACAAATTATTAATTTTGGACTGAAATACAAAGCCAAAGGTACCCTTCTTAACTCATGTGTTCCTGTTACAAACAGTTCATTTTCGAGTACGACAAATTATTAATTTTGGACTGAAATACAAAGCCAAAGTTACCCTTCTTAACTCATGTGTTCCTGTTACAAACAGTTCATTTTCGAGTATGAAAAATTATTAATTTTGGACTGAAAAACAAAGCCAAACGTACCCTTCTTAACTCATGTGTTCCTATTACCAAAAGTTCGTTTTCGAGTGCGACAAATTATTAATTTTGGACTGAAATACAAAGCCAAAGGTACCCTTCTTAACTCATGTGTTCCTGTTACAAACAGTTCATTTTCGAGTACGAAAAATTATTAATTATGTACTGAAATACAAAGCCAAAGTTACCTTTCTTAACTCATGTGTTCCTGTTACAAACAGTTCATTTTCGAGTATGAAAAATTATTAATTTTGGACTGAAAAACAAAGCCAAACTTACCCTTCTTAACTCATGTGTTCCTATTACCAAAAGTTCGTTTTCGAGTGCGACAAATTATTAATTTTGGACTGAAATACAAAGCCAAAGTTACCCTTCTTAACTCATGTGTTCCTGTTACAAACAGTTCATTTTCGAGTATGAAAAATTATTAATTTTGGACTGAAAAACAAAGCCAAACGTACCCTTCTTAACTCATGTGTTCCTATTACCAAAAGTTCGTTTTCGAGTGCGACAAATTATTAATTTTGGACTGAAATACAAAGCCAAAGGTACCCTTCTTAACTCATGTGTTCCTGTTACAAACAGTTCATTTTCGAGTACGAAAAATTATTAATTTTGTACTGAAATACAAAGCCAAAGTTACCCTTCTTAACTCATGTGTTCCTGTTACAAACAGTTCATTTTCGAGTATGAAAAATTATTAATTTTGGACTGAAAAACAAAGCCAAACGTACCCTTCTTAACACGGTTAACCGTCTATAGTGAATATCGTCTGTAACTTGCCGCCCGTGCTAGATAGCCGCCCGGGTGCCACGGCAAGGTTGTAGCCCCCGACCTCCCCTACAACTTTGCCATTTAACATTTCGTCGAAACCCTTACGGTTAACCGTCTATAGTGAATATCGTATGTAACTTGCCGCCCGTGCTAGATAGCCGTCCGGGTGCCACGGAAAAGTCGTAGCCCCCGACCTCCCCTACAACTTCGCCATTTAACATTTCGTCGAAACCCTTACGGTTAACCGTCTATAGTGAATATCGTATGTAACTTGCCGCCCGTGCTAGATAGCCGCCCGGGTGCCACGGAAAAGTCGTAGCCCCCGACCTCCCCTACAACTTCGCTATTTAACATTTCGTCGAAACCCTTACGGTTAACCGTCTATAGTGAATATCGTCTGTAACTTGCCGCCTGTGCTAGATAGCCGCCCGGGTGCCACAGGAAAGTTGTAGCCCCCGACCTCCCCTACAACTTTGCCATTTAACATTTCGTCGAAACCCTTACTGTTAACCGTCTATAGCGAATATCGTCTGTAACTTGCCACCCGTGCTAGATAGCCGCCCGGGTGCCACAGGAAAGTTGTAGCCCCCGACCTCCTCTACAACATTGCCATTTAACATTTCGTCGAAACCCTTACGGTTAACCGTCTATAGCGAATATCGTCTGTAACTTGCCACCCGTGCTAGATAGCCGCCCGGGTGCCACAGGAAAGTTGTAGCCCCCGACCTCCCCTTCAACTTTGCCATTTAACATTTCGTCGAAACCCTTACGGTTAACCGTCTATATTGAATATCGTCTGTAACTTGCCGCCCGTGCTAGATGGCCGCCCGGGTGCCACAGGAAAGTTGTAGCCCCCGACCTCCCCTGCAACTTTGCCATTTAACATTTCGTCGAAACCCTTACGGTTAACCGTCTATAGCGAATATCGTCTGTAACTTGCCGCCCGTCCTAGATAGCCGCCCGAGTTCCACAGGAAAGTTGTAGCCCCCGACCTCCCCTACAACTTTGCCATTTAACATTTCGTCGAAACCCTTACGGTTAACCGTCTATAGCGAATATCGTCTGTAACTTGCCACCCGTGCTAGATAGCCGCCCGGGTGCCACAGGAAAGTTGTAGCCCCCGACCTCCCCTACAACTTTGCCCTTTAACATTTCGTCGAAACCCTTATGGTTAACCCTCTATAGTGCATAATTATTAATTTTGGACTGAAATACAAAGCCAAAGTTACCCTTCTTAACTCATGTGTTCCTATTACCAAAAGTTCGTTTTCGAGTGCGACAAATTATTAATTTTGGACTGAAATACAAAGCCAAAGGTACCCTTCTTAACTCATGTGTTCCTGTTACAAACAGTTCATTTTCGAGTACGAAAAATTATTAATTTTGTACTGAAATACAAAGCCAAAGTTACCTTTCTTAACTCATGTGTTCCTGTTACAAACAGTTCATTTTCGAGTATGAAAAATTATTAATTTTGGACTGAAAAACAAGCCAAACTTACCCTTCTTAACTCATGTGTTCCTATTACCAAAAGTTCGTTTTCGAGTGCGACAAATTATTAATTTTGGACTGAAATACAAAGCCAAAGTTACCCTTCTTAACTCATGTGTTCCTATTACCAAAAGTTCGTTTTCGAGTGCGACAAATTATTAATTTTGGACTGAAATACAAAGCCAAAGGTACCCTTCTTAACTCATGTGTTCCTGTTACAAACAGTTCATTTTCGAGTACGAAAAATTATTAATTTTGTACTGAAATACAAAGCCAAAGTTACCTTTCTTAACTCATGTGTTCCTGTTACAAACAGTTCATTTTCGAGTATGAAAAATTATTAATTTTGGACTGAAAAACAAGCCAAACTTACCCTTCTTAACTCATGTGTTCCTATTACCAAAAGTTCGTTTTCGAGTGCGACAAATTATTAATTTTGGACTGAAATACAAAGCCAAAGTTACCCTTCTTAACTCATGCGTTCCTGTTACAAACAGTTAATTTTCGAGTATGAAAAATGATTAATTTTGGACTGAAATACAAAGCCAAAGTTACCCTTCTTAACTCATGTGTTCCTGTTACAAACAGTTCATTTTCGAGTATGAAAAATTATTAATTTTGGACTGAAAAACAAAGCCAAAGTTAAAAAAATTTAACATTTCGTCGAAACCCTTACGGTTAACCGTCTATAGTGAATATCGTCTGTAACTTGCCGCCCGTGCTAGATAGCCGCCCGGGTGCCACGGCAAAGTTGTAGCCCCCGACCTACCCTACAACTTTGCCATTTAACATTTCGTCGAAACCCTTACGGTTAACGGTCTATAGTGAATATCGTCTGTAACTTGCCGCCCGTGCTAGATAGCCGCCCTGGTGCCACGGCAAAGTTGTAGTCCCCGACCTCCCATACAACTTTGCCGTTTAACATTTCGTCGAAACCCTTACGGTTAACCGTATATAGTGAATATCGTCTGTAACTTGCCGCCCGTGCTAGATGGCCGCCCGGGTGCCACAGGAAAGTTGTAGCCCCCGACCTCCCCTGCAACTTTGCCATTTAACATTTCGTCGAAACCCTTACGGTTAACCGTCTATAGCGAATATCGTCTGTAACTTGCCGCCCGTCCTAGATAGCCGCCCGGGTGCCACAGGAAAGTTGTAGCCCCCGACCTCCCCTACAACTTTGCCATTTAACATTTCGTCGTAACCCTTATGGTTAACCCTCTATAGTGCATAATTATTAATTTTGGACTGAAATACAAAGCCAAAGTTACCCTTCTTAACTCATGTGTTCCTATTACCAAAAGTTCGTTTTCGAGTGCGACAAATTATTAATTTTGGACTGAAATACAAAGCCAAAGGTACCCTTCTTAACTCATGTGTTCCTGTTACAAACAGTTCATTTTCGAGTACGAAAAATTATTAATTTTGTACTGAAATACAAAGCCAAAGTTACCTTTCTTAACTCATGTGTTCCTGTTACAAACAGTTCATTTTCGAGTATGAAAAATTATTAATTTTGGACTGAAAAACAAGCCAAACTTACCCTTCTTAACTCATGTGTTCCTATTACCAAAAGTTCGTTTTCGAGTGCGACAAATTATTAATTTTGGACTGAAATACAAAGCCAAAGTTACCCTTCTTAACTCATGCGTTCCTGTTACAAACAGTTAATTTTCGAGTATGGAAAATGATTAATTTTGGACTGAAATACAAAGCCAAAGTTACCCTTCTTAACTCATGTGTTCCTGTTACAAACAGTTCATTTTCGAGTATGAAAAATTATTAATTTTGGACTGAAAAACAAAGCCAAACGTACCCTTCTTAACTCATGTGTTCCTATTACCAAAAGTTCGTTTTCGAGTGCGACAAATTATTAATTTTGGACTGAAAAACAAAGCCAAACGTACCCTTCTTAACTCATGTGTTCCTATTACCAAAAGTTCGTTTTCGATTGCGACAAATTATTAATTTTGGACTGAAATACAAAGCCAAAGGTACCCTTCTTAACTCATGTGTTCCTGTTACAAACAGTTCATTTTCGAGTACGAAAAATTATTAATTTTGTACTGAAATACAAAGCCAAAGTTACCTTTCTTAACTCATGTGTTCCTGTTACAAACAGTTCATTTTCGAGTATGAAAAATTATTAATTTTGGACTGAAAAACAAGCCAAACTTACCCTTCTTAACTCATGTGTTCCTATTACCAAAAGTTCGTTTTCGAGTGCGACAAATTATTAATTTTGGACTGAAATACAAAGCCAAAGTTACCCTTCTTAACTCATGCGTTCCTGTTACAAACAGTTAATTTTCGAGTATGAAAAATGATTAATTTTGGACTGAAATACAAAGCCAAAGTTACCCTTCTTAACTCATGTGTTCCTGTTACAAACAGTTCATTTTCGAGTATGAAAAATTATTAATTTTGGACTGAAAAACAAAGCCAAACGTACCCTTCTTAACTCATGTGTTCCTATTACCAAAAGTTCGTTTTCGAGTGCGACAAATTATTAATTTTGGACTGAAATACAAAGCCAAAGGTACCCTTCTTAACTCATGTGTTCCTGTTACAAACAGTTCATTTTCGAGTACGAAAAATTATTAATTTTGTACTGAAATACAAAGCCAAAGTTACCCTTCTTAACTCATGTGTTCCTGTTACAAACAGTTCATTTTCGAGTATGAAAAATTATTAATTTTGGACTGAAAAACAAAGCCAAACGTACCCTTCTTAACTCATGTGTTCCTATTACCAAAAGTTCGTTTTCGAGTGCGACAAATTATTAATTTTGGACTGAAATACAAAGCCAAAGGTACCCTTCTTAACTCATGTGTTCCTGTTACAAACAGTTCATTTTCGAGTACGAAAAATTATTAATTTTGTACTGAAATACAAAGCCAAAGTTACCCTTCTTAACTCATGTGTTCCTGTTACAAACAGTTCATTTTCGAGTATGAAAAATTATTAATTTTGGACTGAAAAACAAAGCCAAACGTACCCTTCTTAACTCATGTGTTCCTATTACCAAAAGTTCGTTTTCGAGTGCGACAAATTATTAATTTTGGACTGAAATACAAAGCCAAAGTTACCCTTCTTAAATCATGCGTTCCTGTTACAAACAGTTAATTTTCGAGTATGAAAAATGATTAATTTTGGACTGAAATACAAAGCCAAAGTTACCCTTCTTAACTCATGTGTTCCTGTTACAAACAGTTAATTTTCGAGTATGAAAAATTATTAATTTTGGACTGAAAACAAAGCCAAACTTACCCTTCTTAACTCATGTGTTCCTGTTACAAGCAGTTCATTTTCGAGTACGAAAAATTATTAATTTTGTACTGAAATACAAAGCCAAAGTTACCCTTCTTAACTCATGCGTTCCTGTTACAAACAGTTAATTTTCGAGTATGAAAAATGATTAATTTTGGACTGAAATACAAAGCCAAAGTTACCCTTCTTAACTCATGTGTTCCTGTTACAAACAGTTCATTTTCGAGTATGAAAAATTATTAATTTTGGACTGAAAAACAAAGCCAAACGTACCCTTCTTAACTCATGTGTTCCTATTACCAAAAGTTCGTTTTCGAGTGCGACAAATTATTAATTTTGGACTGAAATACAAAGCCAAAGGTACCCTTCTTAACTCATGTGTTCCTGTTACAAACAGTTCATTTTCGAGTACGAAAAATTATTAATTTTGTACTGAAATACAAAGCCAAAGTTACCTTTCTTAACTCATGTGTTCCTGTTACAAACAGTTCATTTTCGAGTATGAAAAATTATTAATTTTGGACTGAAAAACAAAGCCAAACTTACCCTTCTTAACTCATGTGTTCCTATTACCAAAAGTTCATTTTCGAGTGCGACAAATTATTAATTTTGGACTGAAATACAAAGCCAAAGTTACCCTTCTTAACTCATGCATTCCTGTTACAAACAGTTAATTTTCGAGTATGAAAAATGATTAATTTTGGACTGAAATACAAAGCCAAAGTTACCCTTCTAAACTCATGTGTTCCTGTTACAAACAGTTCATTTTCGAGTATGAAAAATTATTAATTTTGGACTGAAAAACAAAGCCAAACGTACCCTTCTTAACTCATGTGTTCCTATTACCAAAAGTTCGTTTTCGAGTGCGACAAATTATTAATTTTGGACTGAAATACAAAGCCAAAGGTACCCTTCTTAACTCATATGTTCTTGTTACAAACAGTTCATTTTCGAGTACGAAAAATTATTAATTTTGTACTGAAATACAAAGCCAAAGTTACCCTTCTTAACTCATGTGTTCCTGTTACAAACAGTTCATTTTCGAGTATGAAAAATTATTAATTTTGGACTGAAAAACAAAGCCAAACGTACCCTTCTTAACTCATGTGTTCCTATTACCAAAAGTTCGTTTTCGAGTGCGACAAATTATTAATTTTGGACTGAAATACAAAGCCAAAGTTACCCTTCTTAACTCATGCGTTCCTGTTACAAACAGTTAATTTTCGAGTATGAAAAATGATTAATTTTGGACTGAAATACAAAGCCAAAGTTACCCTTCTTAACTCATGTGTTCCTGTTACAAACAGTTCATTTTCGAGTATGAAAAATTATTAATTTTGGACTGAAAAACAAAGCCAAACGTACCCTTCTTAACTCATGTGTTCCTATTACCAAAAGTTCGTTTTCGAGTGCGACAAATTATTAATTTTGGACTGAAATACAAAGCCAAAGTTACACTTCTTAACTCATGCGTTCCTGTTACAAACAGTTAATTTTCGAGTATGAAAAATGATTAATTTTGGACTCAAATACAAAGCCAAAGTTACCCTTCTTAACTCATGTGTTCCTGTTACAAACAGTTCATTTTCGACTATGAAAAATTATTAATTTTGGACTGAAAAACAAAGCCAAACGTACCCTTCTTAACTCATGTGTTCCTATTACCAAAAGTTCGTTTTCGAGTGCGACAAATTATTAATTTTGGACTGAAATACAAAGCCAAAGGTACCCTTCTTAACTCATGTGTTCCTGTTACAAACAGTTCATTTTCGAGTACGAAAAATTATTAATTTTGTACTGAAATACAAAGCCAAAGTTACCCTTCTTAACTCATGTGTTCCTGTTACAAACAGTTCATTTTCGAGTATGAAAAATTATTAATTTTGGACTGAAAAACAAAGCCAAACGTACCCTTCTTAACACGGTTAACCGTCTATAGTGAATATCGTCTGTAACTTGCCGCCCCTGCTAGATAGCCGCCCGGGTGCCACGGCACGGTTGTAGCCCCCGACCTCCCCTACAACTTTGCCATTTAACATTTCGTCGAAACCCTTACGGTTAACCGTCTATAGTGAATATCGTATGTAACTTGCCGCCCGTGCTAGATAGCCGCCCGGGTGCCACGGAAAAGTCGTAGCCCCCGACCTCCCCTACAACTTCGCCATTTAACATTTCGTCGAAACCCTTACGGTTAACCGTCTATAGTGAATATCGTCTGTAACTTGCCGCGTGTGCTAGATAGCCGCCCGGGTGCCACAGGAAAGTTGTAGCCCCCGACCTCCCCTACAACTTTGCTATTTAACATTTCGTCGAAACACTTACGGTTAACCGTCTATAGGGAATATCGTCTGTAACTTGCCGCCCGTGCTAGATAGCCGCCCGGGTGCCACAGGAAAGTTGTAGCCCCCGACCTCCTCTACAACATTGCCATTTAACATTTCGTCGAAACCCTTACGGTTAACCGTCTATAGTGAATATCGTCTGTAACTTGCCACCCGTGCTAGATAGCCGCCCGGGTGCCACAGGAGAGTTGTAGCCCCCCACCTCCCCTTCAACTTTGCCATTTAACATTTCGTCGAAACCCTTACGGTTAACCGTCTATAGTGAATACCGTCTGTAACTTGCCGCTCGTGCTAGATAGCCGCCCGGGTGCAACGGCAAAGTTGTAGCCCCCGACCTCCCGTACAACTTTCCCATTTAACATTTCGTCTAAACCCTTACGGTTAACCGTCTATAGTGAATATCGTCTGTAACTTGCCGCCCGTGCTAGATAGCCGCCCGGGTGCCACAGGAAAGTTGTAGCCCCCGACCTCCCCTACAACTTTGTCATTTAACATTTCGTCGAAACCCTTATGGTTAACCCTCTATAGTGAATAATTATTAATTTTGGACTGAAATACAAAGCCAAAGTTACCCTTCTTAACTCATGTGTTCCTATTACCAAAAGTTCGTTTTCGAGTGCGACAAATTATTAATTTTGGACTGAAATACAAAGCCAAAGGTACCCTTCTTAACTCATGTGTTCCTGTTACAAACAGTTCATTTTCGAGTACGAAAAATTATTAATTTTGTACTGAAATACAAAGCCAAAGTTACCTTTCTTAACTCATGTGTTCCTGTTACAAACAGTTCATTTTCGAGTATGAAAAATTATTAATTTTGGACTGAAAAACAAGCCAAACTTACCCTTCTTAACTCATGTGTTCCTATTACCAAAAGTTCGTTTTCGAGTGCGACAAATTATTAATTTTGGACTGAAATACAAAGCCAAAGTTACCCTTCTTAACTCATGCGTTCCTGTTACAAACAGTTAATTTTCGAGTATGAAAAATGATTAATTTTGGACTGAAATACAAAGCCAAAGTTACCCTTCTTAACTCATGTGTTTCTGTTACAAACAGTTCATTTTCGAGTATGAAAAATTATTAATTGTGGACTGAAAAACAAAGCCAAACGTACCCTTCTTAACACGGTTAACCGTCTATAGTGAATATCGTCTGTAACTTGCCGACCCTGCTAGATAGCCGCCCGGGTGCCACGGCAAGGTTGTAGCCCCCGACCTCCCCTACAACTTTGCCATTTAACATTTCGTCGAAACCCTTACGGTTAACCGTCTATAGTGAATATCGTATGTAACTTGCCGCCCGTGCTAGATAGCCGCCCGGGTGCCACGGAAAAGTCGTAGCCCCCGACCTCCCCTACAACTTCGCCATTTAACATTTCGTCGAAACCCTTACGGTTAACCGTCTATAGTGAATATCGTCTGTAACTTGCCGCCTGTGCTAGATAACCGCCCGGGTGCCACAGGAAAGTTGTAGCCCCCGGCCTCCCCTACAACTTTGCTATTTAACATTTCGTCGAAACACTTACGGTTAACCGTCTATAGGGAATATCGTCTGTAACTTGCCGCCCGTGCTAGATAGCCGCCCGGGTGCCACAGGAAAGTTGTAGCCCCCGACCTCCCGTACAACTTTGCCATTTAACATTTCGTCGAAACCCTTACGGTTAACCGTCTATAATGAATATCGTCTGTAGCTTGCCGCCCGTGCTAGATAGCCGCCCAGGTGCCACAGGCAAGTTGTAGCCCCCGACCTCCCCTACAACTTTGCCATTTAACATTTCGTCGAAACCCTTACTGTTAACCGTCTATAGCGAATATCGTCTGTAACTTGCCACCCGTGCTAGATAGCCGCCCGGGTGCCACAGGAAAGTTGTAGCCCCCGACCTCCTCTACAACATTGCCATTTAACATTTCGTCGAAACCCTTACGGTTAACCGTCTATAGCGAATATCGTCTGTAACTTGCCACCCGTGCTAGATAGCCGCCCGGGTGCCACAGGAAAGTTGTAGCCCCCGACCTCCCCTTCAACTTTGCCATTTAACATTTCGTCGAAACCCTTACGGTTAACCGTCTATAGTGAATATCGTCTGTAACTTGCCGCCCGTGCTAGATAGCCGCCCGGGTGCCACGGCAAAGTTGTAGCCCCCGACCTCCCGTACAACTTTGCCATTTAACATTTCGTCTAAACCCTTACGGTTAACCGTCTATAGTGAATATCGTCTGTAACTTGCCGCCCGTGCTAGAAAGCCGCCCGGGTGCCACAGGAAAGTTGTAGCCCCCGACCTCCCCTACAACTTTGCCATTTAACATTTCGTCGAAACCCTTACGGTTAACCGTCTATAGTGAATATCGTCTGTAACTTGCCGCCCGTGCTAGATAGCCGCCCGGGTGCCACAGGAAAGTTGTAGCCCCCGACCTCCCCTTCAACTTTGCCATTTAACATTTCGTCGAAACCCTTACGGTTAACCGTCTATAGCGAATATCGTCTGTAACTTGCCACCCGTGCTAGATAGCCGCCCGGGTGCCACAGGAAAGTTGTAGTCCCCGACCTCCCCTTAAACTTTGTCATTTAACATTTCGTCGAAACCCTTATGGTTAACCCTCTATAGTGAATAATTATTAATTTTGGACTGAAATACAAAGCCAAAGTTACCCTTCTTAACTCATGTGTTCCTATTACCAAAAGTTCGTTTTCGAGTGCGACAAATTATTAATTTTGGACTGAAATACAAAGCCAAAGGTACCCTTCTTAACTCATGTGTTCCTGTTACAAACAGTTCATTTTCGAGTACGAAAAATTATTAATTTTGTACTGAAATACAAAGCCAAAGTTACCTTTCTTAACTCATGTGTTCCTGTTACAAACAGTTCATTTTCGAGTATGAAAAATTATTAATTTTGGACTGAAAAACAAGCCAAACTTACCCTTCTTAACTCATGTGTTCCTATTACCAAAAGTTCGTTTTCGAGTGCGACAAATTATTAATTTTGGACTGAAATACAAAGCCAAAGTTACCCTTCTTAACTCATGCGTTCCTGTTACAAACAGTTAATTTTCGAGTATGAAAAATGATTAATTTTGGACTGAAATACAAAGCCAAAGTTACCCTTCTCAACTCATGTGTTTCTGTTACAAACAGTTCATTTTCGAGTATGAAAAATTATTAATTTTGGACTGAAAAACAAAGCCAAACGTACCCTTCTTAACACGGTTAACCGTCTATAGTGAATATCGTCTGTAACTTGCCGCCCCTGCTAGATAGCCGCCCGGGTGCCACGGCAAGGTTGTAGCCCCCGACCTCCCCTACAACTTTGCCATTCAACATTTCGTCGAAACCCTTACGGTTAACCGTCTATAGTGAATATCGTATGTAACTTGCCGCCCGTGCTAGATAGACGCCCGGGTGCCACGGAAAAGTCGTAGCCCCCGACCTCCCCTACAACTTCGCCATTTAACATTTCGTCGAAACCCTTACGGTTAACCGTCTATAGTGAATATCGTCTGTAACTTGCCGCCTGTGCTAGATAGCCGCCCGGGTGCCACAGGAAAGTTGTAGCCCCCGACCTCCCCTACAACTTTGCTATTTAACATTTCGTCGAAACACTTACGGTTAACCGTCTATAGGGAATATCGTCTGTAACTTGCCGCCCGTGCTAGATAGCCGCCCGGGTGCCACAGGAAAGTTGTAGCCCCCGACCTCCCGTACAACTTTGCCATTTAACATTTCGTCGAAACCCTTACGGTTAACCGTCTATAATGAATATCGTCTGTAGCTTGCCGCCCGTGCTAGATAGCCGCCCAGGTGCCACAGGAAAGTTGTAGCCCCCGACCTCCCCTACAACTTTGCCATTTAACATTTCGTCGAAACCCTTACTGTTAACCGTCTATAGCGAATATCGTCTGTAACTTGCCACCCGTGCTAGATAGCCGCCCGGGTGCCACAGGAAAGTTGTAGCCACCGACCTCCCCTTCAAGTTTACCATTTAAAATTTCGTCGAAACCCTTACGGTTAACCGTCTATAGTGAATATCGTCTGTAACTTGCCGCCCGTGCTAGATAGCCGCCCGGGTGCCACGGCCAAGTTGTAGCCCCCGACCTCCCGTACAACTTTGCCATTTAACATTTCGTCTAAACCCTTACGGTTAACCGTCTATAGTGAATATCGTCTGTAACTTGCCGCCCGTGCTAGATAGCCGCCCGGGTGCCACAGGAAAGTTGTAGCCCCCGACCTCCCCTTCAAGTTTACCATTTAACATTTCGTCGAAACCCTTACGGTTAACCGTCTATAGTGAATATCGTCTGTAACTTGCCGCCCGTGCTAGATAGCCGCCCGGGTGCCACGGCAAAGTTGTAGCCCCCGACCTCCCGTACAACTTTGCCATTTAACATTTCGTCTAAACCCTTACGGTTAACCGTCTATAGCGAATATCGTCTGTAACTTGCCACCCGTGCTAGATAGCCGCCCGGGTGCCACAGGAAAGTTGTAGCCCCCGACCTCCCCTACAACTTTGCCATTTAACATTTCGTCGAAACCCTTATGGTTAACCCTCTATAGTGAATAATTATTAATTTTGGACTGAAATACAAAGCCAAAGTTACCCTTCTTAACTCATGTGTTCCTATTACCAAAAGTTCGTTTTCGAGTGCGACAAATTATTAATTTTGGACTGAAATACAAAGCCAAAGGTACCCTTCTTAACTCATGTGTTCCTGTTACAAACAGTTCATTTTCGAGTACGAAAAATTATTAATTTTGTACTGAAATACAAAGCCAAAGTTACCTTTCTTAACTCATGTGTTCCTGTTACAAACAGTTCATTTTCGAGTATGAAAAATTATTAATTTTGGACTGAAAAACAAGCCAAACTTACCCTTCTTAACTCATGTGTTCCTATTACCAAAAGTTCGTTTTCGAGTGCGACAAATTATTAATTTTGGACTGAAATACAAAGCCAAAGTTACCCTTCTTAACTCATGCCATACAACTTTGCCATTTAACATTTCGTCGAAACCCTTACGGTTAACCGTCTATAGCGAATATCGTCTGTAACTTGCCGCCCGTCCTAGATAGCCGCCCGAGTTCCACAGGAAAGTTGTAGCCCCCGACCTCCCCTACAACTTTGCCATTTAACATTTCGTCGAAACCCTTACGGTTAACCGTCTATACTGAATATCGTCTGTAACTTGCCGCCCGTGCTATATAGCCGCCCGGGTGCCACAGGAAAGTTGTAGCCCCAGACCTCCCCTACAACTTTGCTATTTAACATTTCGTCGAAACCCTTACGGTTAACCGTCTATAGTGAATATCGTCTGTAACTTGCCGCCCGTGCTAGATAGCCGCCCGGGTGCCACGGCAAAGTTGTAGCCCCCGACCTACCCTACAACTTTGCCATTTAACATTTCGTCGAAACCCTTACGGTTAACGGTCTATAGTGAATATCGTCTGTAACTTGCCGCCCGTGCTAGATAGCCGCCCGGGTGCCACAGGAAAGTTGTAGCCCCCGACCTCCCCTACAACTTTGCCATTTAACATTTCGTCGAAACCCTTATGGTTAACCCTCTATAGTGAATAATTATTAATTTTCGACTGAAATACAAAGCCAAAGTTACCCTTCTTAACTCATGTGTTCCTGTTACAAACAGTTCATTTTCGAGTATGAAAAATTATTAATTTTGGACTGAAAAACAAAGCCAAACGTACCCTTCTTAACTCATGTGTTCCTATTACCAAAAGTTCGTTTTCGAGTGCGACAAATTATTAATTTTGGACTGAAATACAAAGCCAAAGGTACCCTTCTTAACTCATGTGTTCCTGTTACAAACAGTTCATTTTCGAGTACGAAAAATTATTAATTTTGTACTGAAATACAAAGCCAAAGTTACCCTTCTTAACTCATGTGTTCCTGTTACAAACAGTTCATTTTCGAGTATGAAAAATTATTAATTTTGGACTGAAAAACAAAGCCAAACGTACCCTTCTTAACTCATGTGTTCTTATTACCAAAAGTTCGTTTTCGAGTGCGACAAATTATTAATTTTGGACTGAAATACAAAGCCAAAGTTACCCTTCTTAAATCATGCGTTCCTGTTACAAACAGTTAATTTTCGAGTATGAAAAATGATTAATTTTGGACTGAAATACAAAGCCAAAGTTACCCTTCTTAACTCATGTGTTCCTGTTACAAACAGTTAATTTTCGAGTATGAAAAATTATTAATTTTGGACTGAAAACAAAGCCAAACTTACCCTTCTTAACTCATGTGTTCCTGTTACAAGCAGTTCATTTTCGAGTACGAAAAATTATTAATTTTGTACTGAAATACAAAGCCAAACTTACCCTTCTTAACTCATGCGTTCCTGTTACAAACAGTTAATTTTCGAGTATGAAAAATGATTAATTTTGGACTGAAATACAAAGCCAAAGTTACCGTTCTTAACTCATGTGTTCCTGTTACAAACAGTTCATTTTCGAGTATGAAAAATTATTAATTTTGGACTGAAAAACAAAGCCAAACGTACCCTTCTTAACTCATGTGTTCCTATTACCAAAAGTTCGTTTTCGAGTGCGACAAATTATTAATTTTGGACTGAAATACAAAGCCAAAGGTACCCTTCTTAACTCATGTGTTCCTGTTACAAACAGTTCATTTTCGAGTACGAAAAATTATTAATTTTGTACTGAAATACAAAGCCAAAGTTACCTTTCTTAACTCATGTGTTCCTGTTACAAACAGTTCATTTTCGAGTATGAAAAATTATTAATTTTGGACTGAAAAACAAAGCCAAACTTACCCTTCTTAACTCATGTGTTCCTATTACCAAAAGTTCGTTTTCGAGTGCGACAAATTATTAATTTTGGACTGAAATACAAAGCCAAAGTTACCCTTCTTAACTCATGCGTTCCTGTTACAAACAGTTAATTTTCGAGTATGAAAAATGATTAATTTTGGACTGAAATACAAAGCCAAAGTTACCCTTCTTAACTCATGTGTTCCTGTTACAAACAGTTCATTTTCGAGTATGAAAAATTATTAATTTTGGACTGAAAAACAAAGCCAAACGTACCCTTCTTAACTCATGTGTTCCTATTACCAAAAGTTCGTTTTCGAGTGCGACAAATTATTAATTTTGGACTGAAATACAAAGCCAAAGGTACCCTTCTTAACTCATGTGTTCTTGTTACAAACAGTTCATTTTCGAGTACGAAAAATTATTAATTTTGTACTGAAATACAAAGCCAAAGTTACCCTTCTTAACTCATGTGTTCCTGTTACAAACAGTTCATTTTCGAGTATGAAAAATTATTAATTTTGGACTGAAAAACAAAGCCAAACGTACCCTTCTTAACTCATGTGTTCCTATTACCAAAAGTTCGTTTTCGAGTGCGACAAATTATTAATTTTGGACTGAAATACAAAGCCAAAGTTACCCTTCTTAACTCATGCGTTCCTGTTACAAACAGTTAATTTTCGAGTATGAAAAATGATTAATTTTGGACTGAAATACAAAGCCAAAGTTACCCTTCTTAACTCATGTGTTCCTGTTACAAACAGTTAATTTTCGAGTATGAAAAATTATTAATTTTGGACTGAAATACAAAGCCAAAGTTACACTTCTTAACTCATGCGTTCCTGTTACAAACAGTTAATTTTCGAGTATGAAAAATGATTAATTTTGGACTCAAATACAAAGCCAAAGTTACCCTTCTTAACTCATGTGTTCCTGTTACAAACAGTTCATTTTCGAGTACGAAAAATTATTAATTTTGTACTGAAATACAAAGCCAAAGTTACCCTTCTTAACTCATGTGTTCCTGTTACAAACAGTTCATTTTCGAGTATGAAAAATTATTAATTTTGGACTGAAAAACAAAGCCAAACGTACCCTTCTTAACACGGTTAACCGTCTATAGTGAATATCGTCTGTAACTTGCCGCCCCTGCTAGATAGCCGCCCGGGTGCCACGGCAAGGTTGTAGCCCCCGACCTCCCCTACAACTTTGCCATTTAACATTTCGTCGAAACCCTTACGGTTAACCGTCTATAGTGAATATCGTATGTAACTTGCCACCCGTGCTAGATAGCCGCCCGGGTGCCACAGGAAAGTTGTAGCCCCCGACCTCCTCTACAACATTGCCATTTAACATTTCGTCGAAACCCTTACGGTTAACCGTCTATAGCGAATATCGTCTGTAACTTGCCACCCGTGCTAGATAGCCGCCCGGGTGCCACAGGAAAGTTGTAGCCCCCGACCTCCCCTTCAACTTTGCCATTTAACATTTCGTCGAAACCCTTACGGTTAACCGTCTATAGTGAATATCGTCTGTAACTTGCCGCCCGTGCTAGATAGCCGCCCGGGTGCCACGGCAAAGTTGTAGCCCCCGACCTCCCGTACAACTTTGCCATTTAACATTTCGTCTAAACCCTTACGGTTAACCGTCTATAGTGAATATCGTCTGTAACTTGCCGCCCGTGCTAGAAAGCCGCCCGGGTGCCACAGGAAAGTTGTAGCCCCCGACCTCCCCTACAACTTTGCCATTTAACATTTCGTCGAAACCCTTACGGTTAACCGTCTATAGTGAATATCGTCTGTAACTTGCCGCCCGTGCTAGATAGCCGCCCGGGTGCCACAGGAAAGTTGTAGCCCCCGACCTCCCCTTCAACTTTGCCATTTAACATTTCGTCGAAACCCTTACGGTTAACCGTCTATAGCGAATATCGTCTGTAACTTGCCACCCGTGCTAGATAGCCGCCCGGGTGCCACAGGAAAGTTGTAGTCCCCGACCTCCCCTTAAACTTTGTCATTTAACATTTCGTCGAAACCCTTATGGTTAACCCTCTATAGTGAATAATTATTAATTTTGGACTGAAATACAAAGCCAAAGTTACCCTTCTTAACTCATGTGTTCCTATTACCAAAAGTTCGTTTTCGAGTGCGACAAATTATTAATTTTGGACTGAAATACAAAGCCAAAGGTACCCTTCTTAACTCATGTGTTCCTGTTACAAACAGTTCATTTTCGAGTACGAAAAATTATTAATTTTGTACTGAAATACAAAGCCAAAGTTACCTTTCTTAACTCATGTGTTCCTGTTACAAACAGTTCATTTTCGAGTATGAAAAATTATTAATTTTGGACTGAAAAACAAGCCAAACTTACCCTTCTTAACTCATGTGTTCCTATTACCAAAAGTTCGTTTTCGAGTGCGACAAATTATTAATTTTGGACTGAAATACAAAGCCAAAGTTACCCTTCTTAACTCATGCGTTCCTGTTACAAACAGTTAATTTTCGAGTATGAAAAATGATTAATTTTGGACTGAAATACAAAGCCAAAGTTACCCTTCTCAACTCATGTGTTTCTGTTACAAACAGTTCATTTTCGAGTATGAAAAATTATTAATTTTGGACTGAAAAACAAAGCCAAACGTACCCTTCTTAACACGGTTAACCGTCTATAGTGAATATCGTCTGTAACTTGCCGCCCCTGCTAGATAGCCGCCCGGGTGCCACGGCAAGGTTGTAGCCCCCGACCTCCCCTACAACTTTGCCATTCAACATTTCGTCGAAACCCTTACGGTTAACCGTCTATAGTGAATATCGTATGTAACTTGCCGCCCGTGCTAGATAGACGCCCGGGTGCCACGGAAAAGTCGTAGCCCCCGACCTCCCCTACAACTTCGCCATTTAACATTTCGTCGAAACCCTTACGGTTAACCGTCTATAGTGAATATCGTCTGTAACTTGCCGCCTGTGCTAGATAGCCGCCCGGGTGCCACAGGAAAGTTGTAGCCCCCGACCTCCCCTACAACTTTGCTATTTAACATTTCGTCGAAACACTTACGGTTAACCGTCTATAGGGAATATCGTCTGTAACTTGCCGCCCGTGCTAGATAGCCGCCCGGGTGCCACAGGAAAGTTGTAGCCCCCGACCTCCCGTACAACTTTGCCATTTAACATTTCGTCGAAACCCTTACGGTTAACCGTCTATAATGAATATCGTCTGTAGCTTGCCGCCCGTGCTAGATAGCCGCCCAGGTGCCACAGGAAAGTTGTAGCCCCCGACCTCCCCTACAACTTTGCCATTTAACATTTCGTCGAAACCCTTACTGTTAACCGTCTATAGCGAATATCGTCTGTAACTTGCCACCCGTGCTAGATAGCCGCCCGGGTGCCACAGGAAAGTTGTAGCCCCCGACCTCCCCTTCAAGTTTACCATTTAAAATTTCGTCGAAACCCTTACGGTTAACCGTCTATAGTGAATATCGTCTGTAACTTGCCGCCCGTGCTAGATAGCCGCCCGGGTGCCACGGCCAAGTTGTAGCCCCCGACCTCCCGTACAACTTTGCCATTTAACATTTCGTCTAAACCCTTACGGTTAACCGTCTATAGTGAATATCGTCTGTAACTTGCCGCCCGTGCTAGATAGCCGCCCGGGTGCCACAGGAAAGTTGTAGCCCCCGACCTCCCCTTCAAGTTTACCATTTAACATTTCGTCGAAACCCTTACGGTTAACCGTCTATAGTGAATATCGTCTGTAACTTGCCGCCCGTGCTAGATAGCCGCCCGGGTGCCACGGCAAAGTTGTAGCCCCCGACCTCCCGTACAACTTTGCCATTTAACATTTCGTCTAAACCCTTACGGTTAACCGTCTATAGCGAATATCGTCTGTAACTTGCCACCCGTGCTAGATAGCCGCCCGGGTGCCACAGGAAAGTTGTAGCCCCCGACCTCCCCTACAACTTTGCCATTTAACATTTCGTCGAAACCCTTATGGTTAACCCTCTATAGTGAATAATTATTAATTTTGGACTGAAATACAAAGCCAAAGTTACCCTTCTTAACTCATGTGTTCCTATTACCAAAAGTTCGTTTTCGAGTGCGACAAATTATTAATTTTGGACTGAAATACAAAGCCAAAGGTACCCTTCTTAACTCATGTGTTCCTGTTACAAACAGTTCATTTTCGAGTACGAAAAATTATTAATTTTGTACTGAAATACAAAGCCAAAGTTACCTTTCTTAACTCATGTGTTCCTGTTACAAACAGTTCATTTTCGAGTATGAAAAATTATTAATTTTGGACTGAAAAACAAGCCAAACTTACCCTTCTTAACTCATGTGTTCCTATTACCAAAAGTTCGTTTTCGAGTGCGACAAATTATTAATTTTGGACTGAAATACAAAGCCAAAGTTACCCTTCTTAACTCATGCCATACAACTTTGCCATTTAACATTTCGTCGAAACCCTTACGGTTAACCGTCTATAGCGAATATCGTCTGTAACTTGCCGCCCGTCCTAGATAGCCGCCCGAGTTCCACAGGAAAGTTGTAGCCCCCGACCTCCCCTACAACTTTGCCATTTAACATTTCGTCGAAACCCTTACGGTTAACCGTCTATACTGAATATCGTCTGTAACTTGCCGCCCGTGCTAGATAGCCGCCCGGGTGCCACAGGAAAGTTGTAGCCCCAGACCTCCCCTACAACTTTGCTATTTAACATTTCGTCGAAACCCTTACGGTTAACCGTCTATAGTGAATATCGTCTGTAACTTGCCGCCCGTGCTAGATAGCCGCCCGGGTGCCACGGCAAAGTTGTAGCCCCCGACCTACCCTACAACTTTGCCATTTAACATTTCGTCGAAACCCTTACGGTTAACGGTCTATAGTGAATATCGTCTGTAACTTGCCGCCCGTGCTAGATAGCCGCCCGGGTGCCACAGGAAAGTTGTAGCCCCCGACCTCCCCTACAACTTTGCCATTTAACATTTCGTCGAAACCCTTATGGTTAACCCTCTATAGTGAATAATTATTAATTTTGGACTGAAATACAAAGCCAAAGTTACCCTTCTTAACTCATGTGTTCCTGTTACAAACAGTTCATTTTCGAGTATGAAAAATTATTAATTTTGGACTGAAAAACAAAGCCAAACGTACCCTTCTTAACTCATGTGTTCCTATTACCAAAAGTTCGTTTTCGAGTGCGACAAATTATTAATTTTGGACTGAAATACAAAGCCAAAGGTACCCTTCTTAACTCATGTGTTCCTGTTACAAACAGTTCATTTTCGAGTACGAAAAATTATTAATTTTGTACTGAAATACAAAGCCAAAGTTACCCTTCTTAACTCATGTGTTCCTGTTACAAACAGTTCATTTTCGAGTATGAAAAATTATTAATTTTGGACTGAAAAACAAAGCCAAACGTAACCTTCTTAACTCATGTGTTCTTATTACCAAAAGTTCGTTTTCGAGTGCGACAAATTATTAATTTTGGACTGAAATACAAAGCCAAAGTTACCCTTCTTAAATCATGCGTTCCTGTTACAAACAGTTAATTTTCGAGTATGAAAAATGATTAATTTTGGACTGAAATACAAAGCCAAAGTTACCCTTCTTAACTCATGTGTTCCTGTTACAAACAGTTAATTTTCGAGTATGAAAAATTATTAATTTTGGACTGAAAACAAAGCCAAACTTACCCTTCTTAACTCATGTGTTCCTGTTACAAGCAGTTCATTTTCGAGTACGAAAAATTATTAATTTTGTACTGAAATACAAAGCCAAACTTACCCTTCTTAACTCATGCGTTCCTGTTACAAACAGTTAATTTTCGAGTATGAAAAATGATTAATTTTGGATTGAAATACAAAGCCAAAGTTACCGTTCTTAACTCATGTGTTCCTGTTACAAACAGTTCATTTTCGAGTATGAAAAATTATTAATTTTGGACTGAAAAACAAAGCCAAACGTACCCTTCTTAACTCATGTGTTCCTATTACCAAAAGTTCGTTTTCGAGTGCGACAAATTATTAATTTTGGACTGAAATACAAAGCCAAAGGTACCCTTCTTAACTCATGTGTTCCTGTTACAAACAGTTCATTTTCGAGTACGAAAAATTATTAATTTTGTACTGAAATACAAAGCCAAAGTTACCTTTCTTAACTCATGTGTTCCTGTTACAAACAGTTCATTTTCGAGTATGAAAAATTATTAATTTTGGACTGAAAAACAAAGCCAAACTTACCCTTCTTAACTCATGTGTTCCTATTACCAAAAGTTCGTTTTCGAGTGCGACAAATTATTAATTTTGGACTGAAATACAAAGCCAAAGTTACCCTTCTTAACTCATGCGTTCCTGTTACAAACAGTTAATTTTCGAGTATGAAAAATGATTAATTTTGGACTGAAATACAAAGCCAAAGTTACCCTTCTTAACTCATGTGTTCCTGTTACAAACAGTTCATTTTCGAGTATGAAAAATTATTAATTTTGGACTGAAAAACAAAGCCAAACGTACCCTTCTTAACTCATGTGTTCCTATTACCAAAAGTTCGTTTTCGAGTGCGACAAATTATTAATTTTGGACTGAAATACAAAGCCAAAGGTACCCTTCTTAACTCATGTGTTCTTGTTACAAACAGTTCATTTTCGAGTACGAAAAATTATTAATTTTGTACTGAAATACAAAGCCAAAGTTACCCTTCTTAACTCATGTGTTCCTGTTACAAACAGTTCATTTTCGAGTATGAAAAATTATTAATTTTGGACTGAAAAACAAAGCCAAACGTACCCTTCTTAACTCATGTGTTCCTATTACCAAAAGTTCGTTTTCGAGTGCGACAAATTATTAATTTTGGACTGAAATACAAAGCCAAAGTTACCCTTCTTAACTCATGCGTTCCTGTTACAAACAGTTAATTTTCGAGTATGAAAAATGATTAATTTTGGACTGAAATACAAAGCCAAAGTTACCCTTCTTAACTCATGTGTTCCTGTTACAAACAGTTAATTTTCGAGTATGAAAAATGATTAATTTTGGACTGAAATACAAAGCCAAAGTTACACTTCTTAACTCATGCGTTCCTGTTACAAACAGTTAATTTTCGAGTATGAAAAATGATTAATTTTGGACTCAAATACAAAGCCAAAGTTACCCTTCTTAACTCATGTGTTCCTGTTACAAACAGTTCATTTTCGAGTACGAAAAATTATTAATTTTGTACTGAAATACAAAGCCAAAGTTACCCTTCTTAACTCATGTGTTCCTGTTACAAACAGTTCATTTTCGAGTATGAAAAATTATTAATTTTGGACTGAAAAACAAAGCCAAACGTACCCTTCTTAACACGGTTAACCGTCTATAGTGAATATCGTCTGTAACTTGCCGCCCCTGCTAGATAGCCGCCCGGGTGCCACGGCAAGGTTGTAGCCCCCGACCTCCCCTACAACTTTGCCATTTAACATTTCGTCGAAACCCTTACGGTTAACCGTCTATAGTGAATATCGTATGTAACTTGCCGCCTGTGCTAGATAGCCGCCCAGTTGCCACAGGAAAGTTGTAGCCCCCGACCTCCCCTACAACTTTGCTATTTAACATTTCGTCGAAACACTTACGGTTAACCGTCTATAGGGAATATCGTCTGTAACTTGCCGCCCGTGCTAGCTAGCCGCCCGGGTGCCACAGGAAAGTTGTAGCCCCCGACCTCCCGTACAACTTTGCCATTTAACATTTCGTCGAAACCCTTACGGTTAACCGTCTATAATGAATATCGTCTGTAACTTGCCGCCCGTGCTAGATATCCGCCCAGGTGCCACAGGAAAGTTGTAGCCCCCGACCACCCCTACAACTTTGCCATTTAACATTTCGTCGAAACCCTTACGGTTAACCGTCTATAGCGAATATCGTCTGTAACTTGCCACCCGTGCTAGATAGCCGCCCGGGTGCCACAGGAAAGTTGTAGCCCCCGACCTCCCCTTCAACTTTGCCATTTAACATTTCGTCGAAACCCTTACGGTTAACCGTCTATAGTGAATATCGTCTGTAACTTGCCGCCCGTGCTAGATAGCCGCCCGGGTGCCACGGCAAGGTTGTAGCCCCCGACCTCCCCTACAACTTTGCCATTTAACATTTCGTCGAAACCCTTACGGTTAACCGTCTATAGTGAATATCGTATGTAACTTGCCGCCCGTGCTAGATAGCCGCCCGCGTGCCACGGAAAAGTCGTAGCCCCCGACCTCCCCTACAACTTCGCCATTTAACATTTCGTCGAAACCCTTACGGTTAACCGTCTATAGTGAATATCGTCTGTAACTTGCCGCCTGTGCTAGATAGCCGCCCAGGTGCCACAGGAAAGTTGTAGCCCCCGACCTCCCCTACAACTTTGCTATTTAACATTTCGTCGAAACCCTTACGGTTAACCGTCTATAATGAATATCGTCTGTAACTTGCCACCCGTGCTAGATAGCCGCCCGGGTGCCACAGGAAAGTTGTAGCCCCCGACCTCCCCTTCAACTTTGCCATTTGACATTTCGTCGAAACCCTTACGGTTAACCGTCTATAGTGAATATCGTCTGTAACTTGCCGCCCGTGCTAGATAGCCGCCCGGGTGCCACGGCAAAGTCGTAGCCCCCGACCTCCCGTACAACTTTGCCATTTAACATTTCGTCTAAACCCTTACGGTTAACCGTCTATAGTGAATATCGTCTGTAACTTGCCGCCCGTGCTAGATAGCCGCCCGGGTGCCACAGGAAAGTTGTAGCCCCCGACCTCCCCTACAACTTTGCCATTTAACATTTCGTCGAAACCCTTACGGTTAACCGTCTATAGCGAATATCGTCTGTAACTTGCCACCCGTGCTAGATAGCCGCCCGGGTGCCACAGGAAAGTTGTAGCCCCCGACCTCCCCTACAACTTCGCCATTTAACATTTCGTCGAAACCCTTACGGTTAACCGTCTATAGTGAATATCGTCTGTAACTTGCCGCCTGTGCTAGATAGCCGCCCGGGTGCCACAGGAAAGTTGTAGCCCCCGACCTCTCCTACAACTTTGCTATTTAACATTTCGTCGAAACACTTACGGTTAACCGTCTATAGGGAATATCGTCTGTAACTTGCCGCCCGTGCTAGATAGCCGCCCGGGTGCCACAGGAAAGTTGTAGCCCCCGACCTCCCCTACAACTTTGCCATTTAACATTTCGTCGAAACCCTTACTGTTAACCGTCTATAGCGAATATCGTCTGTAACTTGCCACCCGTGCTAGATAGCCGCCCGGGTGCCACAGGAAAGTTGTAGCCCCCGACCTCCTCTACAATATTGCCATTTAACATTTCGTCGAAACCCTTACGGTTAACCGTCTATAGCGAATATCGTCTGTAACTTGCCGCCCGTGCTAGATAGCCGCCCGGGTGCCACAGGAAAGTTGTAGCCCCCGACCACCCCTTCAACTTTGCCATTTAACATTTCGTCGAAACCCTTACGGTTAACCGTCTATAGTGAATATCGTCTGTAACTTGCCGCCCGTGCTAGATAGCCGCCCGGGTGCCACGGCAAAGTTGTAGCCCCCGACCTCCCGTACAACTTTGCCATTTAACATTTCGTCTAAACCCTTACGGTTAACCGTCTATAGTGAATATCGTCTGTAACTTGCCGCCCGTGCTAGATAGCCGCCCGGGTGCCACAGGAAAGTTGTAGCCCAAGACCTCCCCTACAACTTTGCCATTTAACATTTCGTCGAAACCCTTACGGTTAACCGTCTATAGTGAATATCGTCTGTAACTTGCCGCCCGTGCTAGATAGCCGCCCGGGTGCCACGGCAAAGTTGTAGCCCCCGACCTCCCGTACAACTTTGCCATTTAACATTTCGTCTAAACCCTTACGGTTAACCGTCTATAGTGAATATCGTCTGTAACTTGCCGCCCGTGCTAGAAAGCCGCCCGGGTGCCACAGGAAAGTTGTAGCCCCCGACCACCCCTACAACTTTGCCATTTAACATTTCGTCGAAACCCTTACGGTTAACCGTCTATAGCGAATATCGTCTGTAACTTGCCACCCGTGCTAGATAGCCGCCCGGGTGCCACAGGAAAGTTGTAGCCCCCGACCTCCCGTACAACTTTGCCATTTAACATTTCGTCGAAACCCTTACGGTTAACCGTCTATAGTGAATATCGTCTGTAACTTGCCGCCCGTGCTAGAAAGCCGCCCGGGTGCCACAGGAAAGTTGTAGCCCCCGACCTCCCCTACAACTTTGCCATTTAACATTTCGTCGAAACCCTTACGGTTAACCGTCTATAGCGAATATCGTCTGTAACTTGCCGCCCGTGCTAGATAGCCGCCCGGGTGCCACGGCAAAGTTGTAGCCCCCGACCTCCCGTACAACTTTGCCATTTAACATTTCGTCGAAACCCTTACGGTTAACCGTCTATAGCGAATATCGTCTGTAACTTGCCACCCGTGCTAGATAGCCGCCCGGGTGCCACAGGAAAGTTGTAGCCCCCGACCTCCCGTACAACTTTGCCATTTAACATTTCGTCGAAACCCTTACGGTTAACCGTCTATAATGAATATCGTCTGTAACTTGCCGCCCGTGCTAGATATCCGCCCTGGTGCCACACGGAAGTTGTAGCCCCCGACCTCCCCTACAACTTTGCCGTTTAACATTTCGTCGAAACCCTTACGGTTAACCGTCTATAGCGAATATCGTCTGTAACTTGCCACCCGTGCTAGATATCCGCCCGGGTGCCACAGGAAAGTTGTAGCCCCCGACCTCCCGTACAACTTTGCCATTTAACATTTCGTCGAAACCCTTACGGTTAACCGTCTATAATGAATATCGTCTGTAACTTGCCGCCCGTGCTAGATAGCCGCCCGGGTGCCACAGGAAAGTTGTAGCCCCCGACCTCCTCTACAACATTGCCATTTAACATTTCGTCGAAACCCTTACGGTTAACCGTCAATACCGAATATCGTCTGTAACTTGCCACCCGTGCTAGATAGCCGCCCGGGTGCCACAGGAAAGTTGTAGCCCCCGACCTCCCCTACAACTTTACCATTTAACATTTCGTCGAAACCCTTACGGTTAACCGTCTATAGTGAATATCGTCTGTAACTTGCCGCCCGTGCTAGATAGCCGCCCGGGTGCCACGGCAAAGTTGTAGCCCCCGACCTCCCGTACAACTTTGCCATTTAACATTTCGTCGAAACCCTTACGGTTAACCGTCTATAGTGAATATCGTCTGTAACTTGCCGCCCGTGCTAGATAGCCGCCCGGGTGCCACAGGAAAGTTGTAGCCCCCGACCTCCCCTACAACTTTGCCATTTAACATTTCGTCGAAACCCTTACGGTTAACCGTCTATAGCGAATATCGTCTGTAACTTGCCACCCGTGCTAGATAGCCGCCCGGGTGCCACAGGAAAGTTGTAGCCCCCGACCTCCCCTACAACTTTGCCATTTAACATTTCGTCGAAACCCTTATGGTTAACCCTCTATAGTGAATAATTATTAATTTTGGACTGAAATACAAAGCCAAAGGTACCCTTCTTAACTCATGTGTTCCTGTTACAAACAGTTCATTTTCGAGTACGAAAAATTATTAATTTTGTACTGAAATACAAAGCCAAAGTTACCTTTCTTAACTCATGTGTTCCTGTTACAAACAGTTCATTTTCGAGTATGAAAAATTATTAATTTTGGACTGAAAAACAAAGCCAAACTTACCCTTCTTAACTCATGTGTTCCTATTACCAAAAGTTCGTTTTCGAGTGCGACAAATTATTAATTTTGGACTGAAATACAAAGCCAAAGTTACCCTTCTTAACTCATGCGTTCCTGTTACAAACAGTTAATTTTCGAGTATGAAAAATGATTAATTTTGGACTGAAATACAAAGCCAAAGTTACCCTTCTTAACTCATGTGTTCCTGTTACAAGCAGTTCATTTTCGAGTACCAAAAATTATTAATTTTGGACTGAAATACAAAGCCAAAGTTACCCTTCTTAACTCATGCGTTCCTGTTACAAACAGTTAATTTTCGAGGATGAAAAATAATTAATTTTGGACTGAAATACAAAGCCAAAGTTACCCTTCTTAACTCATGTGTTCCTGTTACAAACAGTTCATTTTCGAGTATGAAAAATTATTAATTTTGGACTGAAAACAAAGCCAAACTTACCCTTCTTAACTCATGTGTTCCTGTTACAAGCAGTTCATTTTCGAGTACGAAAAATTATTAATTTTGTACTGAAACACAAAGCCAAAGTTACCCTTCTTAACTCATGTGTTCCTGTTACAAACAGTTCATTTTCGAGTACGAAAAAGTATTAATTTTGGACTGAAATACAAAGCCAAAATTACCCTTCTTAACTTATGTGTTCCTATTACCAAAAGTTCGTTTTCGAGTGCGACAAATTATTAATTTTGGACTGAAATACAAAGCCAAAGTTACCCTTCTTAACTCATGCGTTCCTGTTACAAACAGTTAATTTTCGAGTATGAAAAATGATTAATTTTGGTCTGAAATACAAAGCCAAAGTTACCCTTCTTAACTCATGGGTTCCTGTTACAAACAGTTCATTTTCGAGTATGAAAAATTATTAATTTTGGACTGAAAACAAAGCCAAACTTACCCTTCTTAACTCATGTGTTCCTGTTACAAACAGTTAACTTTCGAGTATGAAAAATGATTAATTTTGGACTGAAATACAAAGAAAAAGTTACCCTTCTTAACTCATGTGTTCCTATTACCAAAAGTTCGTTTTCGAGTGCGACAAATTATTAATTTTGGACTGCAATACAAAGCCAAAGGTACCCTTCTTAACTCATGTGTTCCTGTTACAAACAGTTCATTTTCGAGTGTGAAAAATTATTAATTTTGGACTGAAAACAAAGGCAAACTTACCCTTCTTAACTCATGTGTTCCTGTTACAAACAGTTAACTTTCGAGTATGAAAAATGATTAATTTTGGACTGAAATACAAAGAAAAAGTTACCCTTTTTAACTCATGTGTTCCTATTACCAAAAGTTCGTTTTCGAGTGCGACAAATTATTAATTTTGGACTGAAATACAAAGCCAAAGGTACCCTTCTTAACTCATGTGTTCCTGTTACAAACAGTTCATTTTCGAGTGTGAAAAATTATTAATTTTGGACTGAAAACAATGCCAAACTTACCCTTCTTAACTCATGTGTTCCTATTACCAAAAGTTCGTTTTCGAGTGCGACAAATTATTAATTTTGGACTGAAATACAAAGCCAAAGGTACCCTTCTTAACTCATGTGTTCCTGTTACAAACAGTTCATTTTCGAGTGTGAAAAATTATTAATTTTGGACTGAAAACAAAGCCAAACTTACCCTTCTTAACTCATGTGTTCCTGTTACAAACAGTTCATTTTCGAGTGTGAAAAATTATTAATTTTGGACTGAAAAACAAAGCCAAACGTACCCTTCTTAACTCATGTGTTCCTATTACCAAAAGTTCGTTTTCGAGTGCGACAAATTATTAATTTTGGACTGAAATACAAAGCCAAAGGTACCCTTCTTAACTCATGTGTTCCTGTTACAAACAGTTCATTTTAGAGTATGAAAAATTATTAATTTTGGACTGAAAAACAAAGCCAAACGTACCCTTCTTAACTCATGTGTTCCTATTACCAAAAGTTCGTTTTCGAGTGCGACAAATTATTAATTTTGGACTGAAATACAAAGCCAAAGGTACCCTTCTTAACTCATGTGTTCCTGTTACAAACAGTTCATTTTCGAGTGTGAAAAATTATTAATTTTGGACTGAAAACAAAGCCAAACTTACCCTTCTTAACTCATGTGTTCCTGTTACAAACAGTTCATTTTCGAGTACGAAAAATTATTAATTTTGTACTGAAATACAAAGCCAAAGTTACCCTTCTTAACTCATGTGTTCCTGTTACAAACAGTTCATTTTCGAGTACGAAAAAGTATTAATTTTGGACTGAAATACAAAGCCAAAGTTACCCTTCTTAACTCATGCGTTCCTGTTACAAACAGTTAATTTTCGAGTATGAAAAATGATTAATTTTGGACTGAAATACAAAGCCAAAGGTACCCTTCTTAACTCATGTGTTCCTGTTACAAACAGTTCATTTTCGAGTGTGAAAAATTATTAATTTTGGACTGAAAAACAAAGCCAAACGTACCCTTCTTAACTCATGTGTTCCTATTACCAAAAGTTCGTTTTCGAGTGCGACAAATTATTAATTTTGGACTGAAATACAAAGCCAAAGGTACCCTTCTTAACTCATGTGTTCCTGTTACAAACAGTTCATTTTAGAGTATGAAAAATTATTAATTTTGGACTGAAAAACAAAGCCAAACGTACCCTTCTTAACTCATGTGTTCCTATTACCAAAAGTTCGTTTTCGAGTGCGACAAATTATTAATTTTGGACTGAAATACAAAGCCAAAGGTACCCTTCTTAACTCATGTGTTCCTGTTACAAACAGTTCATTTTCGAGTGTGAAAAATTATTAATTTTGGACTGAAAACAAAGCCAAACTTACCCTTCTTAACTCATGTGTTCCTGTTACAAACAGTTAATTTTCGAGTATGAAAAATGATTAATTTTGGACTGAAATACAAAGCCAAAGTTACCCTTCTTAACTCATGTGTTCCTGTTACAAACAGTTCATTTTCGAGTATGAAAAATTATTAATTTTGGACTGAAAACAAAGCCAAACTTAACCTTCCTAACTCATGTGTTCCTGTTACAAGCAGTTCATTTTCGAGTACGAAAAATTATTAATTTTGTACTGAAATACAAATCCAAAGTTACCCTTCTTAACTCATGTGTTCCTGTTACAAACAGTTCATTTTCGAGTACGAAAAAGTATTAATTTTGGACTGAAATACAAAGCCAAAGTTACCCTTCTCAACTCATGTGTTCCTATTACCAAAAGTTCGTTTTCGAGTGCGACAAATTATTAATTTTGGACTGAAATACAAAGCCAAAGGTACCCTTCTTAACTCATGCGTTCCTGTTACAAACAGTTAATTTTCGAGTATGAAAAATGATTAATTTTGGACTGAAATACAAAGCCAAAGTTACCCTTCTTAACTCATGTGTTCCTGTTACAAACAGTTCATTTTCGAGTATGAAAAATTATTAATTTTGGACTGAAAACAAAGCCAAACTTACCCTTCTAACTCATGTGTTCCTGTTACAAGCAGTTCATTTTCGAGTACGAAAAATTATTAATTTTGTACTGAAATATAAAGCCAAAGTTACCCTTCTTAACTCATGTGTTCCTATTACCAAAAGTTCGTTTTCGAGTGCGACAAATTATTAATTTTGGACTGAAATACAAAGCCAAAGGTACCCTTCTTAACTCATGTGTTCCTGTTACAAACAGTTAACTTTCGAGTATGAAAAATGATTAATTTTGGACTGAAATCCAAAGCCAAAGTTACCCTTTTTAACTCATGTGTTCCTATTACCAAAAGTTCGCTTTCGAGTGCGACAAATTATTAATTTTGGACTGAAATACAAAGCCAAAGGTACCCTTCTTAACTCATGTGTTCCAGTTACAAACAGTTCATTTTCGAGTGTGAAAAATTATTAATTTTGGACTGAAAACAAAGCCAAACTTACCCTTCTTAACTCATGTGTTCCTGTTACAAACAGTTAACTTTCGAGTATGAAAAATGATTAATTTTGGACTGAAATCCAAAGCCAAAGTTACCCTTTTTAACTCATGTGTTCCTATTACCAAAAGTTCGCTTTCGAGTGCGACAAATTATTAATTTTGGACTGAAATACAAAGCCAAAGGTACCCTTCTTAACTCATGTGTTCCTGTTACAAACAGTTCATTTTCGAGTGTGAAAAATTATTAATTTTGGACTGAAAACAACGCCAAACTTACCCTTCTTAACTCATGTGTTCCTATTACCAAAAGTTCGTTTTCGAGTGCGACAAATTATTAATTTTGGACTGAAATACAAAGCCAAAGGTACCCTTCTTAACTCATGTGTTCCTGTTACAAACAGTTCATTTTTGAGTGTGAAAAATTATTAATTTTGGACTGAAAAACAAAGCCAAACGTACCCTTCTTAACTCATGTGTTCCTATTACAAACAGTTCATTTTCGAGTACGAAAAATTATTAATTTTGTACTGAAATACAAAGCCAAAGTTACCCTTCTTAACTCATGTGTTCCTGTTACAAACAGTTCATTTTCGAGTACGAAAAAGTATTAATTTTGGACTGAAATACAAAGCCAAAATTACCCTTCTTAACTCATGTGTTCCTATTATCAAAAGTTCGTTTTCGAGTGCGAGAAATTATTAATTTTGGACTGAAAAACAAAGCCACAGTTACGCTTCTTAACTCATGTGTTCCTATTACCAAAAGTTCGTTTTCGAGTGCGACAAATTATTAATTTTGGACTGAAATACAAAGCCAAAGTTACCCTTCTTAACTCATGCGTTCCTGTTACAAACAGTTCATTTTCCAGTATGAAAAATTATTAATTATGGACTGAAAACAAAGCCAAACTTACCCTTCTTAACTCATGTGTTCCTGTTACAAGCAGTTCATTTTCGAGTACGAAAAATTATTAATTTTGTACTGAAATACAAAGCCAAAGTTACCCTTCTTAACTCATGTGTTCCTGTTACAAGCAGTTCATTTTCGAGTATGAAAAAATATTAATTTTGGACTGAAAACAAAGCCAAACTTACCCTTCTTAACTCATGTGTTCCTGTTACAAGCAGTTCATTTTCGAGTACGAAAAATTATTAATTTTGGACTGAAATACAAAGCCAAAGTTACCCTTCTTAACTCAAGCGTTCCTGTTACAAACAGTTAATTTTCGAGTATGAAAAATGATTAATTTTGGACTGAAATACAAAGCCAAAGTTACCCTTCTTAACTCATGTGTTCCTGTTACAAACAGTTCATTTTCCAGTATGAAAAATTATTAATTTTGGACTGAAAACAAAGCCAAACTTACCCTTCTTAACTCATGTGTTCCTGTTACAAGCAGTTCATTTTCGAGTACGAAAAATTATTAATTTTGTACTGAAATACAAAGCCAAAGTTACCCTTCTTAACTCATGTGTTCCTGTTACAAGCAGTTCATTTTCGAGTATGAAAAAATATTAATTTTGGACTGAAAACAAAGCCAAACTTACCCTTCTTAACTCATGTGTTCCTGTTACAAGCAGTTCATTTTCGAGTACGAAAAATTATTAATTTTGGACTGAAATACAAAGCCAAAGTTACCCTTCTTAACTCAAGCGTTCCTGTTACAAACAGTTAATTTTCGAGTATGAAAAATGATTAATTTTGGACTGAAATACAAAGCCAAAGTTACCCTTCTTAACTCATGTGTTCCTGTTACAAACAGTTCATTTTCGAGTATGAAAAATTATTAATTTTGGACTGAAAACAAAGCCAAACTTATCCTTCTTAACTCATGTGTTCCTGTTACAAGCAGTTCATTTTCGAGTACGAAAAATTATTAATTTTGTACTGAAACACAAAGCCAAAGTTACCCTTCTTAACTCATGTGTTCCTGTTACAAACAGTTCATTTTCGAGTACTAAAAAGTATTAATTTTGGACTGAAATACAAAGCCAAAATTACCCTTCTTAACTTATGTGTTCCTATTACCAAAAGTTCGTTTTCGAGTGCGACAAATTATTAATTTTGGACTGAAATACAAAGCCAAAGGTACCCTTCTTAACTCATGTGTTCCTGTTACAAACAGTTCATTTTCGAGTGTGAAAAATTATTAATTTTGGACTGAAAACAATGCCAAACTTACCCTTCTTAACTCATGTGTTCCTATTACCAAAAGTTCGTTTTCGAGTGCGACAAATTATTAATTTTGGACTGAAATACAAAGCCAAAGGTACCCTTCTTAACTCATGTGTTCCTGTTACAAACAGTTCATTTTCGAGTGTGAAAAATTATTAATTTTGGACTGAAAACAAAGCCAAACTTACCCTTCTTAACTCATGTGTTCCTGTTACAAACAGTTCATTTTCGAGTGTGAAAAATTATTAATTTTGGACTGAAAAACAAAGCCAAACGTACCCTTCTTAACTCATGTGTTCCTATTACCAAAAGTTCGTTTTCGAGTGCGACAAATTATTAATTTTGGACTGAAATACAAAGCCAAAGGTACCCTTCTTAACTCATGTGTTCCTGTTACAAACAGTTCATTTTAGAGTATGAAAAATTATTAATTTTGGACTGAAAAACAAAGCCAAACGTACCCTTCTTAACTCATGTGTTCCTATTACCAAAAGTTCGTTTTCGAGTGCGACAAATTATTAATTTTGGACTGAAATACAAAGCCAAAGGTACCCTTCTTAACTCATGTGTTCCTGTTACAAACAGTTCATTTTCGAGTGTGAAAAATTATTAATTTTGGACTGAAAACAAAGCCAAACTTACCCTTCTTAACTCATGTGTTCCTGTTACAAACAGTTCATTTTCGAGTACGAAAAATTATTAATTTTGTACTGAAATACAAAGCCAAAGTTACCCTTCTTAACTCATGTGTTCCTGTTACAAACAGTTCATTTTCGAGTACGAAAAAGTATTAATTTTGGACTGAAATACAAAGCCAAAGTTACCCTTCTTAACTCATGCGTTCCTGTTACAAACAGTTAATTTTCGAGTATGAAAAATGATTAATTTTGGACTGAAATACAAAGCCAAAGGTACCCTTCTTAACTCATGTGTTCCTGTTACAAACAGTTCATTGTCGAGTGTGAAAAATTATTAATTTTGGACTGAAAACAATGCCAAACTTACCCTTCTTAACTCATGTGTTCCTATTACCAAAAGTTCGTTTTCGAGTGCGACAAATTATTAATTTTGGACTGAAATACAAAGCCAAAGGTACCCTTCTTAACTCATGTGTTCCTGTTACAAACAGTTCATTTTCGAGTGTGAAAAATTATTAATTTTGGACTGAAAACAAAGCCAAACTTACCCTTCTTAACTCATGTGTTCCTGTTACAAACAGTTCATTTTCGAGTGTGAAAAATTATTAATTTTGGACTGAAAAACAAAGCCAAACGTACCCTTCTTAACTCATGTGTTCCTATTACCAAAAGTTCGTTTTCGAGTGCGACAAATTATTAATTTTGGACTGAAATACAAAGCCAAAGGTACCCTTCTTAACTCATGTGTTCCTGTTACAAACAGTTCATTTTAGAGTATGAAAAATTATTAATTTTGGACTGAAAAACAAAGCCAAACGTACCCTTCTTAACTCATGTGTTCCTATTACCAAAAGTTCGTTTTCGAGTGCGACAAATTATTAATTTTGGACTGAAATACAAAGCCAAAGGTACCCTTCTTAACTCATGTGTTCCTGTTACAAACAGTTCATTTTCGAGTGTGAAAAATTATTAATTTTGGACTGAAAACAAAGCCAAACTTACCCTTCTTAACTCATGTGTTCCTGTTACAAACAGTTAATTTTCGAGTATGAAAAATGATTAATTTTGGACTGAAATACAAAGCCAAAGTTACCCTTCTTAACTCATGTGTTCCTGTTACAAACAGTTCATTTTCGAGTATGAAAAATTATTAATTTTGGACTGAAAACAAAGCCAAACTTAACCTTCCTAACTCATGTGTTCCTGTTACAAGCAGTTCATTTTCGAGTACGAAAAATTATTAATTTTGTACTGAAATACAAATCCAAAGTTACCCTTCTTAACTCATGTGTTCCTGTTACAAACAGTTCATTTTCGAGTACGAAAAAGTATTAATTTTGGACTGAAATACAAAGCCAAAGTTACCCTTCTCAACTCATGTGTTCCTATTACCAAAAGTTTGTTTTCGAGTGCGACAAATTATTAATTTTGGACTGAAATACAAAGCCAAAGGTACCCTTCTTAACTCATGCGTTCCTGTTACAAACAGTTAATTTTCGAGTATGAAAAATGATTAATTTTGGACTGAAATACAAAGCCAAAGTTACCCTTCTTAACTCATGTGTTCCTGTTACAAACAGTTCATTTTCGAGTATGAAAAATTATTAATTTTGGACTGAAAACAAAGCCAAACTTACCCTTCTAACTCATGTGTTCCTGTTACAAGCAGTTCATTTTCGAGTACGAAAAATTATTAATTTTGTACTGAAATATAAAGCCAAAGTTACCCTTCTTAACTCATGTGTTCCTATTACCAAAAGTTCGTTTTCGAGTGCGACAAATTATTAATTTTGGACTGAAATACAAAGCCAAAGGTACCCTTCTTAACTCATGTGTTCCTGTTACAAACAGTTAACTTTCGAGTATGAAAAATGATTAATTTTGGACTGAAATCCAAAGCCAAAGTTACCCTTTTTAACTCATGTGTTCCTATTACCAAAAGTTCGCTTTCGAGTGCGACAAATTATTAATTTTGGACTGAAATACAAAGCCAAAGGTACCCTTCTTAACTCATGTGTTCCAGTTACAAACAGTTCATTTTCGAGTGTGAAAAATTATTAATTTTGGACTGAAAACAAAGCCAAACTTACCCTTCTTAACTCATGTGTTCCTGTTACAAACAGTTAACTTTCGAGTATGAAAAATGATTAATTTTGGACTGAAATCCAAAGCCAAAGTTACCCTTTTTAACTCATGTGTTCCTATTACCAAAAGTTCGCTTTCGAGTGCGACAAATTATTAATTTTGGACTGAAATACAAAGCCAAAGGTACCCTTCTTAACTCATGTGTTCCTGTTACAAACAGTTCATTTTCGAGTGTGAAAAATTATTAATTTTGGACTGAAAACAACGCCAAACTTACCCTTCTTAACTCATGTGTTCCTATTACCAAAAGTTCGTTTTCGAGTGCGACAAATTATTAATTTTGGACTGAAATACAAAGCCAAAGGTACCCTTCTTAACTCATGTGTTCCTGTTACAAACAGTTCATTTTTGAGTGTGAAAAATTATTAATTTTGGACTGAAAAACAAAGCCAAACGTACCCTTCTTAACTCATGTGTTCCTATTACAAACAGTTCATTTTCGAGTACGAAAAATTATTAATTTTGTACTGAAATACAAAGCCAAAGTTACCCTTCTTAACTCATGTGTTCCTGTTACAAACAGTTCATTTTCGAGTACGAAAAAGTATTAATTTTGGACTGAAATACAAAGCCAAAATTACCCTTCTTAACTCATGTGTTCCTATTATCAAAAGTTCGTTTTCGAGTGCGAGAAATTATTAATTTTGGACTGAAAAACAAAGCCACAGTTACGCTTCTTAACTCATGTGTTCCTATTACCAAAAGTTCGTTTTCGAGTGCGACAAATTATTAATTTTGGACTGAAATACAAAGCCAAAGTTACCCTTCTTAACTCATGCGTTCCTGTTACAAACAGTTCATTTTCCAGTATGAAAAATTATTAATTTTGGACTGAAAACAAAGCCAAACTTACCCTTCTTAACTCATGTGTTCCTGTTACAAGCAGTTCATTTTCGAGTACGAAAAATTATTAATTTTGTACTGAAATACAAAGCCAAAGTTACCCTTCTTAACTCATGTGTTCCTGTTACAAGCAGTTCATTTTCGAGTATGAAAAAATATTAATTTTGGACTGAAAACAAAGCCAAACTTACCCTTCTTAACTCATGTGTTCCTGTTACAAGCAGTTCATTTTCGAGTACGAAAAATTATTAATTTTGGACTGAAATACAAAGCCAAAGTTACCCTTCTTAACTCAAGCGTTCCTGTTACAAACAGTTAATTTTCGAGTATGAAAAATGATTAATTTTGGACTGAAATACAAAGCCAAAGTTACCCTTCTTAACTCATGTGTTCCTGTTACAAACAGTTCATTTTCCAGTATGAAAAATTATTAATTTTGGACTGAAAACAAAGCCAAACTTACCCTTCTTAACTCATGTGTTCCTGTTACAAGCAGTTCATTTTCGAGTACGAAAAATTATTAATTTTGTACTGAAATACAAAGCCAAAGTTACCCTTCTTAACTCATGTGTTCCTGTTACAAGCAGTTCATTTTCGAGTATGAAAAAATATTAATTTTGGACTGAAAACAAAGCCAAACTTACCCTTCTTAACTCATGTGTTCCTGTTACAAGCAGTTCATTTTCGAGTACGAAAAATTATTAATTTTGGACTGAAATACAAAGCCAAAGTTACCCTTCTTAACTCAAGCGTTCCTGTTACAAACAGTTAATTTTCGAGTATGAAAAATGATTAATTTTGGACTGAAATACAAAGCCAAAGTTACCCTTCTTAACTCATGTGTTCCTGTTACAAACAGTTCATTTTCGAGTATGAAAAATTATTAATTTTGGACTGAAAACAAAGCCAAACTTATCCTTCTTAACTCATGTGTTCCTGTTACAAGCAGTTCATTTTCGAGTACGAAAAATTATTAATTTTGTACTGAAACACAAAGCCAAAGTTACCCTTCTTAACTCATGTGTTCCTGTTACAAACAGTTCATTTTCGAGTACTAAAAAGTATTAATTTTGGACTGAAATACAAAGCCAAAATTACCCTTCTTAACTTATGTGTTCCTATTACCAAAAGTTCGTTTTCGAGTGCGACAAATTATTAATTTTGGACTGAAATACAAAGCCAAAGTTACCCTTCTTAACTCATGCGTTCCTGTTACAAACAGTTAATTTTCGAGTATGAAAAATGATTAATTTTGGACTGAAATACAAAGCCAAAATTACCCTTCTTAACTTATGTGTTCCTATTACCAAAAGTTCGTTTTCGAGTGCGACAAATTATTAATTTTGGACTGAAATACAAAGCCAAAGTTACCCTTCTTAACTCATGCGTTCCTGTTACAAACAGTTAATTTTCGAGTATGAAAAATGATTAATTTTGGACTGAAATACAAAGCCAAAGTTACCCTTCTTAACTCATGCGTTCCTGTTACAAACAGTTAATTTTCGAGTATGAAAAATGATTAATTTTGGACTGAAATACAAAGCCAAAGTTACCCTTCTTAACTCATGTGTTCCTGTTACAAGCAGTTCATTTTCGAGTATGAAAAAATATTAATTTTGGACTGAAAACAAAGCCAAACTTACCCTTCTTAACTCATGTGTTCCTGTTACAAGCAGTTCATTTTCGAGTACGAAAAATTATTAATTTTGGACTGAAATACAAAGCCAAAGTTACCCTTCTTAACTCAAGCGTTCCTGTTACAAACAGTTAATTTTCGAGTATGAAAAATGATTAATTTTGGACTGAAATACAAAGCCAAAGTTACCCTTCTTAACTCATGTGTTCCTGTTACAAACAGTTCATTTTCGAGTATGAAAAATTATTAATTTTGGACTGAAAACAAAGCCAAACTTATCCTTCTTAACTCATGTGTTCCTGTTACAAGCAGTTCATTTTCGAGTACGAAAAATTATTAATTTTGGCCTGAAACACAAAGCCAAAGTTACCCTTCTTAACTCATGTGTTCCTGTTACAAACAGTTCATTTTCGAGTACTAAAAAGTATTAATTTTGGACTGAAATACAAAGCCAAAATTACCCTTCTTAACTTATGTGTTCCTATTACCAAAAGTTCGTTTTCGAGTGCGACAAATTATTAATTTTGGACTGAAATACAAAGCCAAAGTTACCCTTCTTAACTCATGCGTTCCTGTTACAAACAGTTAATTTTCGAGTATGAAAAATGATTAATTTTGGACTGAAATACAAAGCCAAAATTACCCTTCTTAACTTATGTGTTCCTATTACCAAAAGTTCGTTTTCGAGTGCGACAAATTATTAATTTTGGACTGAAATACAAAGCCAAAATTACCCTTCTTAACTCATGTGTTCCTATTACCAAAAGTTCGTTTTCGAGTGCGACAAATTATTAATTTTGGACTGAAATACAAAGCCAAAGTTACCCTTCTTAACTCATGCGTTCCTGTTACAAACAGTTAATTTTTGTGTATGAAAAATGATTAATTTTGGACTGAAATACAAAGCCAAAGTTACCCTTCTTAACTCATGTGTTCCTGTTACAAACAGTTCATTTTCGAGTATGAAAAATTATTAATTTTGGACTGAAAACGAAGCCAAACTTACCCTTCTTAACTCATGTGTTCCTGTTACAAGCAGTTCATTTTCGAGTACGAAAAATTATTAATTTTGTACTGAAACACAAAGCCAAAGTTACCCTTCTTAACTCATGTGTTCCTGTTACAAACAGTTCATTTTCGAGTACGAAAAATTATTAATTTTGGACTGAAATACAAAGCCAAAGTTACCCTTCTTAACTCATGCGTTCCTGTTACAAACAGTTAATTTTCGAGTATGAAAAATGATTAATTTTGGTCTGAAATACAAAGCCAAAGGTACCCTTCTTAACTCATGTGTTCCATTACAAACAGTTCATTTTCGAGTGTGAAAAATTATTAATTCTGGACTGAAAACAAAGCCAAACTTACCCTTCTTAACTCATGTGTTCCTGTTACAAACAGTTAACTTTCGAGTATGAAAAATGATTAATTTTGGACTGAAATACAAAGCCAAAGTTACCCTTCTTAACTCATGTGTTCCTATTACCAAAAGTTCGTTTTCGAGTGCGACAAATTATTAATTTTGGACTGAAATACAAAGCCAAAGGTACCCTTCTTAACTCATGTGTTCCTGTTACAAACAGTTCATTTTCGAGTGTGAAAAATTATTAATTTTGGACTGAAAACAACGCCAAACTTACCCTTCTTAACTCATGTGTTCCTATTACCAAAAGTTCGTTTTCGAGTGCGACAAATTATTAATTTTGGACTGAAATACAAAGCCAAAGGTACCCTTCTTAACTCATGTGTTCCTGTTACAAACAGTTCATTTTCGAGTGTGAAAAATTATTAATTTTGGACTGAAAAACAAAGCCAAACGTACCCTTCTTAACTCATGTGTTCCTATTACCAAAAGTTCGTTTTCGAGTGCGACAAATTATTAATTTTGGACTGAAATACAAAGCCAAAGGTACCCTTCTTAACTCATGTTTTCCTATTACCAGAAGTTCGTTTTCGAGTGCGACAAATTATTAATTTTGGACTGAAATACAAAGCCAAAGTTGCCCTTCTGAACTCGTGTGTTCCTGTTACAAACAGTTCATTTTCGAGTATGAAAAATTATTAATTTTGGACTGAAAAACAAAGCCAAAGTTACCCTTCTTAACTCATGTGTTCCTATTACCAGAAGTTCGTTTTCGAGTGCGACAAATTATTAATTTTGGCCTGAAATACAAAGCCAAAGTTACCCTTCTTAACTCATGTGTTCCTGTTACAAACAGTTCATTTTCGAGTATGAAAAATTATTAATTTTGGACTGAAAAACAAAGCCAAAGTTACCCTTCTTAACTCATCTTTTCCTATTACCAGAAGTTCGTTTTCGAGTGCGACAAATTATTAATTTTGGACTGAAAAACAAAGCCAAAGTTACCCTTCTTAGCTCATGTCTTCCTATTACCAGAAGTTCGTTTTCGAGTGCGACAAATTATTAATTTTGGCCTGAAATACAAAGCCAAAGTTACCCTTCTTAACTCATGTGTTCCTGTTACAAACAGTTCATTTTCGAGTATGAAAAATTATTAATTTTGTACTGAAAAACAAAGCCAAAGTTGCCCTTCTTAACTCATGTGTTCCTGTTACAAACAGTTCATTTTTGAGTATGAAAAATTATTAATTTTGGACTGAAAAACAAAGCCAAAGTTACCCTTCTTAACTCATGTCTTCCTATTACCAGAAGATCGTTTTCGAGTGCGACAGATTATTAATTTTGGACTGAAATACAAAGCCAAAGTTGCCCTTCTTAACTCATGTGTTCCTGTTACAAACAGTTCATTTTTGAGTATGAAAAATCATTAATTTTGGACTGAAAAACAAAGCCAAAGTTACCCTTCTTAACTCATGTCTTCCTATTACCAGAAGTTCGTTTTCGAGTGCGACAAATTATTAATTTTGGACTGGAAAACAAAGCAAAAGTTACCCTTCTTTACTCATGTGTTCCTGTTACAAACAGTTCTTTTTCGAGTATGAAAAATTATTAATTTTGGACCGAAAAACAAAGCCAAAGTTACCCTTCTTAACTCATGTCTTCCTATTACCAGAAGTTCGTTTTCGAGTGCGACGAATTATTAATTTTGGACTGAAATACAAAGCCAAAGTTACCCTTCTTAACTCATGTGTTCCTGTTACAAACAGTTCATTTTCGAGTATGAAAAATTATTAATTTTGGCCTGAAAAACAAAGCCAAAGTTACCCTTCTTAACTCATGTTTTCCTATTACCAGAAGTGCGTTTTCGAGTGCGACAAATTATTAATTTTGGCCTGAAATACAAAGCCAAAGTTACCCTTCTTAACTCATGTGTTCCTATTACAAACAGTTCATTTTCGAGTATGAAAAATTATTAATTTTGGACTGAAAAACAAAGCCAAAGTTACCCTTCTTAACTCATGTCTTCCTATTACCAGAAGTTCGTTTTCGAGTGCGACAAATTATTAATTTTGGCCTGAAATACAAAGCCAAAGTTACCCTTCTTAAATCATGTGTTCCTGTTACAAACAGTTCATTTTCGAGTATGAAAAATTATTAATTTTGGACTGAAAAACAAAGCCAAAGTTACCCTTCTTAACTCATGTTTTCCTATTACCAGAAGTTCGTTTTCGAGTGCGACAAATTATTAATTTTGGACTGAAATACAAAGCCAAAGTTGCCCTTCTGAACTCATGTGTTCCTGTTACAAACAGTTCATTTTCGAGTATGAAAAATTATTAATTTTGGACTGAAAAACAAAGCCAAAGTTACCCTTCTTAACTCATGTCTTCCTATTACCAGAAGATCGTTTTCGAGTGCGACAAATTATTAATTTTGGACTGGAAAACAAAGCCAAAGTTACCCTTCTTAACTCATGTCTTCCTATTACCAGAAGTTCGTTTTCGAGTGCGACAAATTATTAATTTTGGACTGAAATACAAAGCCAAAGTTGCCCTTCTGAACTCATGTGTTCCTGTTACAAACAGTTCATTTTCGAGTATGAAAAATTATTAATTTTGGACTGAAAAACAAAGCCAAAGTTACCCTTCTTAACTCATGTGTTCCTATTACCAGAAGTTCGTTTTCGAGTGCGACAAATTATTAATTTTGGCCTTAAATACAAAGCCAAAGTTACCCTTCTTAACTCATGTGTTCCTGTTACAAACAGTTCATTTTCGAGTATGAAAAATTATTAATTTTGGACTGAAAAACAAAGCCAAAGTTACCCTTCTTAACTCATGTTTTCCTATTACCAGAAATTCGTTTTCGAGTGCGACAAATTATTAATTTTGGACTGAAATACAAAGCCAAAGTTGCCCTTCTGAACTCATGTGTTCCTGTTACAAACAGTTCATTTTCGAGTATGAAAAATTATTAATTTTGGACTGAAAAACAAAGCCAAAGTTACCCTTCTTAACTCATGTGTTCCTATTACCAGAAGTTCGTTTTCGAGTGCGACAAATTATTAATTTTGGCCTGAAATACAAAGCCAAAGTTACCCTTCTTAACTCATGTGTTCCTGTTACAAACAGTTCATTTTCGAGTATGAAAAATTATTAATTTTGGACTGAAAAACAAAGCCAAAGTTACCCTTCTTAACTCATCTTTTCCTATTACCAGAAGTTCGTTTTCGAGTGCGACAAATTATTAATTTTGGACTGAAATACAAAGCCAAAGTTGACCTTCTTAACTCATGTGTTCCTGTTACAAACAGTACATTTTCGAGTATGAAAAATTATTAATTTTGGACTGAAAAATAAAGCCAAAGTTACCCTTCTTAACTCATGTGTTCCTATTACCAGAAGTTCGTTTTCGAGTGCGACAAATTATTAATTTTGGACTGGAAAACAAAGCCAAAGTTACCCTTCTTAACTCAGGTGTTCCTGTTACAAACAGTTCATTTTCGAGTATGAAAAATTATTAATTTTGGACTGAAAAACAAAGCCAAAGTTACCCTTCTTAACTCATGTTTTCCTATTACCAGACGTTCGTTTTCGAGTGCGACAAATTATTAATTTTGGACTGAAAAACAAAGCCAAAGTTACCCTTCTTAACTCATGTCTTCCTATTACCAGAAGTTCGTTTTCGAGTGCGACAAATTATTAATTTTGGCCTGAAATACAAAGCCAAAGTTACCCTTCTTAACTCATGTTTTCCTATTACCAGACGTTCGTTTTCGAGTGCGACAAATTATTAATTTTGGACTGAAAAACAAAGCCAAAGTTACCCTTCTTAGCTCATGTCTTCCTATTACCAGAAGTTCGTTTTCGAGTGCGACAAATTATTAATTTTGGCCTGAAATACAAAGCCAAAGTTACCCTTCTTAACTCATGTGTTCCTGTTACAAACAGTTCATTTTCGAGTATGAAAAATTATTAATTTTGTACTGAAAAACAAAGCCAAAGTTGCCCTTCTTAACTCATGTGTTCCTGTTACAAACAGTTCATTTTTGAGTATGAAAAATTATTAATTTTGGACTGAAAAACAAAGCCAAAGTTACCCTTCTTAACTCATGTCTTCCTATTACCAGAAGATCGTTTTCGAGTGCGACAGATTATTAATTTTGGACTGGAAAACAAAGCCAAAGTTACCCTTCTTAACTCATGTCTTCTTATTACCAGAAGTTCGTTTTCGAGTGCGACAAATTATTAATTTTGGACTGAAATACAAAGCCAAAGTTGCCCTTCTTAACTCATGTGTTCCTGTTACAAACAGTTCATTTTCGAGTATGAAAAATTATTAATTTTGGACTGAAAAACAAAGCCAAAGTTACCCTTCTTAACTCATGTGTTCCTATTACCAGAAGTTCGTTTTCGAGTGCGACAAATTATTAATTTTGGACTGAAATACAAAGCCAAAGTTACCCTTCTTAACTCATGTGTTCCTGTTACAAACAGTTCATTTTTGAGTATGAAAAATTATTAATTTTGGACTGAAAAACAAAGCCAAAGTTACCCTTTTTAACTCATGTTTTCCTATTACCAGAAGTTCGTTTTCGAGTGCGACAAATTATTAATTTTGGACTGAAATACAAAGCCAAAGTTGCCCTTCTTAACTCATGTGTGCCTGTTACAAACAGTTCATTTTCGAGTATGAAAAATCATTAATTTTGGACTGAAAAACAAAGCCAAAGTTACCCTTCTTAACTCATGTCTTCCTATTACCAGAAGTTCGTTTTCGAGTGCGACAAATTATTAATTTTGGACTGGAAAACAAAGCAAAAGTTACCCTTCTTTACTCATGTGTTCCTGTTACAAACAGTTCTTTTTCGAGTATGAAAAATTATTAATTTTGGACCGAAAAACAAAGCCAAAGTTACCCTTCTTAACTCATGTCTTCCTATTACCAGAAGTTCGTTTTCGAGTGCGACGAATTATTAATTTTGGACTGAAATACAAAGCCAAAGTTACCCTTCTTAACTCATGTGTTCCTGTTACAAACAGTTCATTTTCGAGTATGAAAAATTATTAATTTTGGCCTGAAAAACAAAGCCAAAGTTACCCTTCTTAACTCATGTTTTCCTATTACCAGAAGTGCGTTTTCGAGTGCGACAAATTATTAATTTTGGCCTGAAATACAAAGCCAAAGTTACCCTTCTTAACTCATGTGTTCCTATTACAAACAGTTCATTTTCGAGTATGAAAAATTATTAATTTTGGACTGAAAAACAAAGCCAAAGTTACCCTTCTTAACTCATGTCTTCCTATTACCAGAAGTTCGTTTTCGAGTGCGACAAATTATTAATTTTGGCCTGAAATACAAAGCCAAAGTTACCCTTCTTAAATCATGTGTTCCTGTTACAAACAGTTCATTTTCGAGTATGAAAAATTATTAATTTTGGACTGAAAAACAAAGCCAAAGTTACCCTTCTTAACTCATGTTTTCCTATTACCAGAAGTTCGTTTTCGAGTGCGACAAATTATTAATTTTGGACTGAAATAAAAAGCCAAAGTTGCCCTTCTTAACTCATGTGTTCCTGTTACAAACAGTTCATTTTTGAGTATGAAAAATTATTAATTTTGGACTGAAAAACAAAGCCAAAGTTACCCTTCTTAACTCATGTCTTCCTATTACCAGAAGTTCGTTTTCGAGTGCGACAAATTATTAATTTTGGACTGAAATACAAAGCCAAAGTTGCCCTTCTGAACTCATGTGTTCCTGTTACAAACAGTTCATTTTCGAGTATGAAAAATTATTAATTTTGGACTGAAAAACAAAGCCAAAGTTACCCTTCTTAACTCATGTCTTCCTATTACCAGAAGATCGTTTTCGAGTGCGACAAATTATTAATTTTGGACTGGAAAACAAAGCCAAAGTTACCCTTCTTAACTCATGTCTTCCTATTACCAGAAGTTCGTTTTCGAGTGCGACAAATTATTAATTTTGGACTGAAATACAAAGCCAAAGTTGCCCTTCTGAACTCATGTGTTCCTGTTACAAACAGTTCATTTTCGAGTATGAAAAATTATTAATTTTGGACTGAAAAACAAAGCCAAAGTTACCCTTCTTAACTCATGTGTTCCTATTACCAGAAGTTCGTTTTCGAGTGCGACAAATTATTAATTTTGGCCTGAAATACAAAGCCAAAGTTACCCTTCTTAACTCATGTGTTCCTGTTACAAACTGTTCATTTTCGAGTATGAAAAATTATTAATTTTGGACTGAAAAACAAAGCCAAAGTTACCCTTCTTAACTCATGTTTTCCTATTACCAGAAGTTCGTTTTCGAGTGCGACAAATTATTAATTTTGGACTGAAATACAAAGCCAAAGTTGCCCTTCTGAACTCATGTGTTCCTGTTACAAACAGTTCATTTTCGAGTATGAAAAATTATTAATTTTGGACTGAAAAACAAAGCCAAAGTTACCCTTCTTAACTCATGTGTTCCTATTACCAGAAGTTCGTTTTCGAGTGCGACAAATTATTAATTTTGGCCTGAAATACAAAGCCAAAGTTACCCTTCTTAACTCATGTGTTCCTGTTACAAACAGTTCATTTTCGAGTATGAAAAATTATTAATTTTGGACTGAAAAACAAAGCCAAAGTTACCCTTCTTAACTCATCTTTTCCTATTACCAGAAGTTCGTTTTCGAGTGCGACAAATTATTAATTTTGGACTGAAATACAAAGCCAAAGTTGACCTTCTTAACTCATGTGTTCCTGTTACAAACAGTACATTTTCGAGTATGAAAAATTATTAACTTTGGACTGAAAAATAAAGCCAAAGTTACCCTTCTTAACTCATGTGTTCCTATTACCAGAAGTTCGTTTTCGAGTGCGACAAATTATTAATTTTGGACTGGAAAACAAAGCCAAAGTTACCCTTCTTAACTCAGGTGTTCCTGTTACAAACAGTTCATTTTCGAGTATGAAAAATTATTAATTTTGGACTGAAAAACAAAGCCAAAGTTACCCTTCTTAACTCATGTTTTACTATTACCAGACGTTCGTTTTCGAGTGCGACAAATTATTAATTTTGGACTGAAAAACAAAGCCAAAGTTACCCTTCTTAACTCATGTCTTCCTATTACCAGAAGTTCGTTTTCGAGTGCGACAAATTATTAATTTTGGCCTGAAATACAAAGCCAAAGTTACCCTTCTTAACTCAGGTGTTCCTGTTACAAACAGTTCATTTTCGAGTATGAAAAATTATTAATTTTGTACTGAAAAACAAAGCCAAAGTTACCCCTCTTAACTCATGTTTTCCTATTACCAGAACTTCGTTTTCGAGTGCGACAAATTATTAATTTTGGACTGAAATACAAAGCCAAAGTTACCCTTCTTAACTCATGTGTTCCTGTTACAAACAGTTCATTTTCGAGTATGAAAAATTATTAATTTTGTACTGAAAAACAAAGCCAAAGTTACCCTTCTTAACTCATGTTTTCCTATTACCAGAAGTTCGTTTTCGAGTGCGACAAATTATTAATTTTGGACTGAAATACAAAGCCAAAGTTACCCTTCTTAACTCATGTGTTCCTGTTACAAACAGTTGATTTTGGAGTATGAAAAATTATTAATTTTGGACTGAAAAACAAAGCCAAAGTTACCCTTCTTAACTCATCTTTTCCTATTACCAGAAGTTCGTTTTCGAGTGCGACAAATTATTAATTTTGGACTGAAATACAAAGCCAAAGTTGACCTTCTTAACTCATGTGTTCCTGTTACAAACAGTACATTTTCGAGTATGAAAAATTATTAATTTTGGACTGAAAAATAAAGCCAAAGTTACCCTTCTTAACTCATGTGTTCCTATTACCAGAAGTTCGTTTTCGAGTGCGACAAATTATTAATTTTGGACTGGAAAACAAAGCCAAAGTTACCCTTCTTAACTCAGGTGTTCCTGTTACAAACAGTTCATTTTCGAGTATGAAAAATTATTAATTTTGGACTGAAAAACAAAGCCAAAGTTACCCTTCTTAACTCATGTTTTACTATTACCAGACGTTCGTTTTCGAGTGCGACAAATTATTAATTTTGGACTGAAAAACAAAGCCAAAGTTACCCTTCTTAACTCATGTCTTCCTATTACCAGAAGTTCGTTTTCGAGTGCGACAAATTATTAATTTTGGCCTGAAATACAAAGCCAAAGTTACCCTTCTTAACTCAGGTGTTCCTGTTACAAACAGTTCATTTTCGAGTATGAAAAATTATTAATTTTGTACTGAAAAACAAAGCCAAAGTTACCCCTCTTAACTCATGTTTTCCTATTACCAGAACTTCGTTTTCGAGTGCGACAAATTATTAATTTTGGACTGAAATACAAAGCCAAAGTTACCCTTCTTAACTCATGTGTTCCTGTTACAAACAGTTCATTTTCGAGTATGAAAAATTATTAATTTTGTACTGAAAAACAAAGCCAAAGTTACCCTTCTTAACTCATGTTTTCCTATTACCAGAAGTTCGTTTTCGAGTGCGACAAATTATTAATTTTGGACTGAAATACAAAGCCAAAGTTACCCTTCTTAACTCATGTGTTCCTGTTACAAACAGTTGATTTTGGAGTATGAAAAATTATTAATTTTGTACTGAAAAACAAAGCCAAAGTTACCCTTCTTAACTCATGTTTTCCTATTACCAGAAGTTCGTTTTCGAGTGCGACAAATTATTAATTTTGGCCTGAAATACAAAGCCAAAGTTACCCTTCTTAACTCATGTGTTCCTGTTACAAACAGTTCATTTTTGAGTATGAAAAATTATTAATTTTGTACTGAAAAACAAAGCCAAAGTTACCCTTCTTAACTCATGTTTTCCTATTACCAGAAGTTCGTTTTCGAGTGCGACAAATTATTAATTTTGGACTGAAATACAAAGCCAAAGTTACCCTTCTTAACTCATGTGTTCCTGTTACAAACAGTTCATTTTCGAGTATGAAAAATTATTAATTTTGGACTGAAAAACAAAGCCAAAGTTACCCTTCTTAACTCATGTCTTCCTATTACCAGAAGTTCGTTTTCGAGGGCGACAAATTATTAATTTTGGACTGAAATACAAAGCCAAAGTTACCCTTCTTAACTCATGTGTTCCTGTTACAAACAGTTCATTTTCGAGTATGAAAAATTATTAATTTTGGACTGAAAAACAAAGCCAAAGTTACCCTTCTTAACTCATGTCTTCCTATTACCAGAAGTTCGTTTTCGAGTGGACTGAAATACAAAGCCAAAGTTACCCTTCTTAACTCATGTGTTCCTATTACCAGAAGTTCGTTTTCGAGTGCGACAAATTATTAATTTTGGACTGAAAAACAAAGCCAAAGTTACCCTTCTTAACTCATGTCTTCCTATTACCAGAAGTTCGTTTTCGAGTGCGACAAATTATTAATTTTGGACTGGAAAACAAAGCAAAAGTTACCCTTCTTTACTCATGTGTTCCTGTTACAAACAGTTCTTTTTCGAGTATGAAAAATTATTAATTTTGGACCGAAAAACAAAGCCAAAGTTACCCTTCTTAACTCATGTCTTCCTATTACCAGAAGTTCGTTTTCGAGTGCGACGAATTATTAATTTTGGACTGAAATACAAAGCCAAAGTTACCCTTCTTAACTCATGTGTTCCTGTTACAAACAGTTCATTTTCGAGTATGAAAAATTATTAATTTTGGCCTGAAAAACAAAGCCAAAGTTACCCTTCTTAACTCATGTTTTCCTATTACCAGAAGTGCGTTTTCGAGTGCGACAAATTATTAATTTTGGCCTGAAATACAAAGCCAAAGTTACCCTTCTTAACTCATGTGTTCCTATTACAAACAGTTCATTTTCGAGTATGAAAAATTATTAATTTTGGACTGAAAAACAAAGCCAAAGTTACCCTTCTTAACTCATGTCTTCCTATTACCAGAAGTTCGTTTTCGAGTGCGACAAATTATTAATTTTGGCCTGAAATACAAAGCCAAAGTTACCCTTCTTAAATCATGTGTTCCTGTTACAAACTGTTCATTTTCGAGTATGAAAAATTATTAATTTTGGACTGAAAAACAAAGCCAAAGTTACCCTTCTTAACTCATGTTTTCCTATTACCAGAAGTTCGTTTTCGAGTGCGACAAATTATTAATTTTGGACTGAAATACAAAGCCAAAGTTGCCCTTCTGAACTCATGTGTTCCTGTTACAAACAGTTCATTTTCGAGTATGAAAAATTATTAATTTTGGACTGAAAAACAAAGCCAAAGTTACCCTTCTTAACTCATGTGTTCCTATTACCAGAAGTTCGTTTTCGAGTGCGACAAATTATTAATTTTGGCCTGAAATACAAAGCCAAAGTTACCCTTCTTAACTCATGTGTTCCTGTTACAAACAGTTCATTTTCGAGTATGAAAAATTATTAATTTTGGACTGAAAAACAAAGCCAAAGTTACCCTTCTTAACTCATCTTTTCCTATTACCAGAAGTTCGTTTTCGAGTGCGACAAATTATTAATTTTGGACTGAAATACAAAGCCAAAGTTGACCTTCTTAACTCATGTGTTCCTGTTACAAACAGTACATTTTCGAGTATGAAAAATTATTAACTTTGGACTGAAAAATAAAGCCAAAGTTACCCTTCTTAACTCATGTGTTCCTATTACCAGAAGTTCGTTTTCGAGTGCGACAAATTATTAATTTTGGACTGGAAAACAAAGCCAAAGTTACCCTTCTTAACTCAGGTGTTCCTGTTACAAACAGTTCATTTTCGAGTATGAAAAATTATTAATTTTGGACTGAAAAACAAAGCCAAAGTTACCCTTCTTAACTCATGTTTTACTATTACCAGACGTTCGTTTTCGAGTGCGACAAATTATTAATTTTGGACTGAAAAACAAAGCCAAAGTTACCCTTCTTAACTCATGTCTTCCTATTACCAGAAGTTCGTTTTCGAGTGCGACAAATTATTAATTTTGGCCTGAAATACAAAGCCAAAGTTACCCTTCTTAACTCAGGTGTTCCTGTTACAAACAGTTCATTTTCGAGTATGAAAAATTATTAATTTTGTACTGAAAAACAAAGCCAAAGTTACCCCTCTTAACTCATGTTTTCCTATTACCAGAACTTCGTTTTCGAGTGCGACAAATTATTAATTTTGGACTGAAATACAAAGCCAAAGTTACCCTTCTTAACTCATGTGTTCCTGTTACAAACAGTTCATTTTCGAGTATGAAAAATTATTAATTTTGTACTGAAAAACAAAGCCAAAGTTACCCTTCTTAACTCATGTTTTCCTATTACCAGAAGTTCGTTTTCGAGTGCGACAAATTATTAATTTTGGACTGAAATACAAAGCCAAAGTTACCCTTCTTAACTCATGTGTTCCTGTTACAAACAGTTGATTTTGGAGTATGAAAAATTATTAATTTTGGACTGAAAAACAAAGCCAAAGTTACCCTTCTTAACTCATCTTTTCCTATTACCAGAAGTTCGTTTTCGAGTGCGACAAATTATTAATTTTGGACTGAAATACAAAGCCAAAGTTGACCTTCTTAACTCATGTGTTCCTGTTACAAACAGTACATTTTCGAGTATGAAAAATTATTAATTTTGGACTGAAAAATAAAGCCAAAGTTACCCTTCTTAACTCATGTGTTCCTATTACCAGAAGTTCGTTTTCGAGTGCGACAAATTATTAATTTTGGACTGGAAAACAAAGCCAAAGTTACCCTTCTTAACTCAGGTGTTCCTGTTACAAACAGTTCATTTTCGAGTATGAAAAATTATTAATTTTGGACTGAAAAACAAAGCCAAAGTTACCCTTCTTAACTCATGTTTTACTATTACCAGACGTTCGTTTTCGAGTGCGACAAATTATTAATTTTGGACTGAAAAACAAAGCCAAAGTTACCCTTCTTAACTCATGTCTTCCTATTACCAGAAGTTCGTTTTCGAGTGCGACAAATTATTAATTTTGGCCTGAAATACAAAGCCAAAGTTACCCTTCTTAACTCAGGTGTTCCTGTTACAAACAGTTCATTTTCGAGTATGAAAAATTATTAATTTTGTACTGAAAAACAAAGCCAAAGTTACCCCTCTTAACTCATGTTTTCCTATTACCAGAACTTCGTTTTCGAGTGCGACAAATTATTAATTTTGGACTGAAATACAAAGCCAAAGTTACCCTTCTTAACTCATGTGTTCCTGTTACAAACAGTTCATTTTCGAGTATGAAAAATTATTAATTTTGTACTGAAAAACAAAGCCAAAGTTACCCTTCTTAACTCATGTTTTCCTATTACCAGAAGTTCGTTTTCGAGTGCGACAAATTATTAATTTTGGACTGAAATACAAAGCCAAAGTTACCCTTCTTAACTCATGTGTTCCTGTTACAAACAGTTGATTTTGGAGTATGAAAAATTATTAATTTTGTACTGAAAAACAAAGCCAAAGTTACCCTTCTTAACTCATGTTTTCCTATTACCAGAAGTTCGTTTTCGAGTGCGACAAATTATTAATTTTGGCCTGAAATACAAAGCCAAAGTTACCCTTCTTAACTCATGTGTTCCTGTTACAAACAGTTCATTTTTGAGTATGAAAAATTATTAATTTTGTACTGAAAAACAAAGCCAAAGTTACCCTTCTTAACTCATGTTTTCCTATTACCAGAAGTTCGTTTTCGAGTGCGACAAATTATTAATTTTGGACTGAAATACAAAGCCAAAGTTACCCTTCTTAACTCATGTGTTCCTGTTACAAACAGTTCATTTTCGAGTATGAAAAATTATTAATTTTGGACTGAAAAACAAAGCCAAAGTTACCCTTCTTAACTCATGTCTTCCTATTACCAGAAGTTCGTTTTCGAGGGCGACAAATTATTAATTTTGGACTGAAATACAAAGCCAAAGTTACCCTTCTTAACTCATGTGTTCCTGTTACAAACAGTTCATTTTCGAGTATGAAAAATTATTAATTTTGGACTGAAAAACAAAGCCAAAGTTACCCTTCTTAACTCATGTCTTCCTATTACCAGAAGTTCGTTTTCGAGTGGACTGAAATACAAAGCCAAAGTTACCCTTCTTAACTCATGTGTTCCTATTACCAGAAGTTCGTTTTCGAGTGCGACAAATTATTAATTTTGGACTGAAAAACAAAGCCAAAGTTACCCTTCTTAACTCATGTTTTCCTATTACCAGAAGTTCGTTTTCGAGTGCGACAAATTATTAATTTTGGCCTGAAATACAAAGCCAAAGTTACCCTTCTTAACTCATGTGTTCCTGTTACAAACAGTTCATTTTCGAGTATGAAAAATTATTAATTTTGGACTGAAAAACAAAGCCAAAGTTACCCTTCTTAACTCATGTCTTCCTATTACCAGAAGTTCGTTTTCGAGGGCGACAAATTATTAATTTTGGACTGAAATACAAAGCCAAAGTTACCCTTCTTAACTCATGTGTTCCTGTTACAAACAGTTCATTTTCGAGTATGAAAAATTATTAATTTTGGACTGAAAAACAAAGCCAAAGTTACCCTTCTTAACTCATGTCTTCCTATTACCAGAAGTTCGTTTTCGAGTGGACTGAAATACAAAGCCAAAGTTACCCTTCTTAACTCATGTGTTCCTATTACCAGAAGTTCGTTTTCGAGTGCGACAAATTATTAATTTTGGACTGAAAAACAAAGCCAAAGTTACCCTTCTTAACTCATGTGTTCCTATTACCAAAAGTTCGTTTTCGAGAGCGGCAAATTATTAATTTCGGACTGAAATGCAAAGCCAAATTTACCCTCCTTAACTCATGCGTTCCTGCTACAAGCAGTTCATTTTCGAGAACAAAAAATTATTAATTTTGGACTGAAATACGAAGCCAAACTTACCCTTCTCAACTCATGTATTCCTGTTAGAAACAGTTCACTTTCGAGTATGAAAAATTATTAATTTTGGACTGAAATACGAAGTCAAACTTACCCTTCTTAGCTCATGTGATCCTATTAACAAAAGGTTGTTTTCGAGTGCGACAAATTATCAATCTTTGACTGAAATGCAAAGCCAAATTTACCCTCGTTAACTCATGCGTCCATGCTACAATGAGTTCATTGTCGAGAACAAAAAATTATTAATTTTGGACTGAAATACGAAGCCAAACTTTCCCTTCTTAGCTCATATGTTCTTGTTACAAATAGTTCATTTTCGAGGATAAAAAATTATTAATTTTGGACTGAAAAACAAAGCCAAAGTTACCCTTCTTAACTCGTGCGTTCCTGCTACAAACAGTTCATTTTCGAGAACAAAAAATTATTAATTTTGGACTGAAATACGAAGCCAAACTTACCCTTCTTAGCTCATGTGTTCCTATTATCAAAAGGTCGTTTTCGAGTGCGACAAATTATCAATTTTTCACTGAAATACAAAGCCAAACTTACCCTCCTTAACTCATGTATTCCTGTTAGAAACAGTTCATTTTCGAGAACGACAAATTATTAATTTTGGACTGAAATACGAAGCCAAACTTACCCTTCTCAACTCATGTATTCATGTTAGAAACAGTTCACTTTCGAGCATGAAAAATTATTAATTTTGGACTGAAATGCAAAGCCAAATTTACCCTAATTAACTCATGCGTTCCTGCTACAAGCAGTTCATTTTCGAGAACGAAAAATTATTAATTTTGGACTGAAATACGAAGCCAAACTTACCCTTCTTAGCTCATGTGATCCTATTACCAAAAGGTTGTTTTCGAGTGCGACAAATTATCAATTTTTGACTGAAATGCAAAGCCAAATTTACCCTCCTTAACTCATGCGTTCCTGCTACAAACAGTTCATTTTCGAGAACAAAAATTATTAATTTTGGACTGAAATACGAAGCCAAACTTACCCTTCTTAGCTCATGTGTTCCTATTACCAAAAGGTTGTTTTCGAGTGCGTCAAGTTATCAAATTTTGACTGAAATACAAAGCCAAACTTACCCTTCTTAACTCATGTCTTCCTATTACCAGAAGTTCGTTTTCGAGTGCGACAAATTATTAATTTTGGACTGAAATACAAAGCCAAAGTTGCCCTTCTTAACTCATGTGTTCCTGTTACAAACAGTTCATTTTCGAGTATGAAAAATTATTAATTTTGGACTGAAAAACAAAGCCAAAGTTACCCTTCTTAACTCATGTGTTCCTATTACCAGAAGTTCGTTTTCGAGTGCGACAAATTATTAATTTTGGACTGAAATACAAAGCCAAAGTTGCCCTTCTTAACTCATGTGTTCCTGTTACAAACAGTTCATTTTTGAGTATGAAAAATCATTAATTTTGGACTGGAAAACAAAGCCAAAGTTACCCTTCTTAACTCATGTCTTCCTATTACCAAAAGTTCGTTTTCGAGTGCGACAAATTATTAATTTTGGACTGGAAAACAAAGCCAAAGTTACCCTTCTTTACTCATGTGTTCCTGTTACAAACAGTTCTTTTTCGAGTATGAAAAATTATTAATTTTGGACCGAAAAACAAAGCCAAAGTTACCCTTCTTAACTCATGTCTTCCTATTACCAGAAGTTCGTTTTCGAGTGCGACGAATTATTAATTTTGGACTGAAATACAAAGCCAAAGTTACCCTTCTTAACTCATGTGTTCCTGTTACAAACAGTTCATTTTCGAGTATGAAAAATTATTAATTTTGGCCTGAAAAACAAAGCCAAAGTTACCCTTCTTAACTCATGTTTTCCTATTACCAGAAGTGCGTTTTCGAGTGCGACAAATTATTAATTTTGGCCTGAAATACAAAGCCAAAGTTACCCTTCTTAAATCATGTGTTCCTGTTACAAACAGTTCATTTTCGAGTATGAAAAATTATTAATTTTGGACTGAAAAACAAAGCCAAAGTTACCCTTCTTAACTCATGTTTTCCTATTACCAGAAGTTCGTTTTCGAGTGCGACAAATTATTAATTTTGGCCTGAAATACAAAGCCAAAGTTACCCTTCTTAAATCATGTGTTCCTGTTACAAACAGTTCATTTTCGAGTATGAAAAATTATTAATTTTGGACTGAAAAACAAAGCCAAAGTTACCCTTCTTAACTCATATGTTCCTATTACCAGAAGTTCGTTTTCGAGTGCGACAAATTATTAATTTTGGACTGAAATACAAAGCCAAAGTTACCCTTCTTAACTCATGTGTTCCTGTTACAAACAGTTCATTTTCGAGTATGAAAAATTATTAATTTTGGCCTGAAAAACAAAGCCAAAGTTACCCTTCTTAACTCATGTTTTCCTATTACCAGAAGTGCGTTTTCGAGTGCGACAAATTATTAATTTTGGCCTGAAATACAAAGCCAAAGTTACCCTTCTTAACTCATGTGTTCCTATTACAAACAGTTCATTTTCGAGTATGAAAAATTATTAATTTTGGACTGAAAAACAAAGCCAAAGTTACCCTTCTTAACTCATGTCTTCCTATTACCAGAAGTTCGTTTTCGAGTGCGACAAATTATTAATTTTGGCCTGAAATACAAAGCCAAAGTTACCCTTCTTAAATCATGTGTTCCTGTTACAAACAGTTCATTTTCGAGTATGAAAAATTATTAATTTTGGACTGAAAAACAAAGCCAAAGTTACCCTTCTTAACTCATGTTTTCCTATTACCAGAAGTTCGTTTTCGAGTGCGACAAATTATTAATTTTGGACTGAAATAAAAAGCCAAAGTTGCCCTTCTTAACTCATGTGTTCCTGTTACAAACAGTTCATTTTTGAGTATGAAAAATTATTAATTTTGGACTGAAAAACAAAGCCAAAGTTACCCTTCTTAACTCATGTCTTCCTATTACCAGAAGTTCGTTTTCGAGTGCGACAAATTATTAATTATGGACTGAAATACAAAGCCAAAGTTGCCCTTCTGAACTCATGTGTTCCTGTTACAAACAGTTCATTTTCGAGTATGAAAAATTATTAATTTTGGACTGAAAAACAAAGCCAAAGTTACCCTTCTTAACTCATGTCTTCCTATTACCAGAAGATAGTTTTCGAGTGCGACAAATTATTAATTTTGGACTGGAAAACAAAGCCAAAGTTACCCTTCTTAACTCATGTCTTCCTATTACCAGAAGTTCGTTTTCGAGTGCGACAAATTATTAATTTTGGACTGAAATACAAAGCCAAAGTTGCCCTTCTGAACTCATGTGTTCCTGTTACAAACAGTTCATTTTCGAGTATGAAAAATTATTAATTTTGGACTGAAAAACAAAGCCAAAGTTACCCTTCTTAACTCATGTGTTCCTATTACCAGAAGTTCGTTTTCGAGTGCGACAAATTATTAATTTTGGCCTGAAATACAAAGCCAAAGTTACCCTTCTTAACTCATGTGTTCCTGTTACAAACAGTTCATTTTCGAGTATGAAAAATTATTAATTTTGGACTGAAAAACAAAGCCAAAGTTACCCTTCTTAACTCATCTTTTCCTATTACCAGAAGTTCGTTTTCGAGTGCGACAAATTATTAATTTTGGACTGAAAAACAAAGCCAAAGTTACCCTTCTTAGCTCATGTCTTCCTATTACCAGAAGTTCGTTTTCGAGTGCGACAAATTATTAATTTTGGCCTGAAATACAAAGCCAAAGTTACCCTTCTTAACTCATGTGTTCCTGTTACAAACAGTTCATTTTCGAGTATGAAAAATTATTAATTTTGTACTGAAAAACAAAGCCAAAGTTGCCCTTCTTAACTCATGTGTTCCTGTTACAAACAGTTCATTTTTGAGTATGAAAAATTATTAATTTTGGACTGAAAAACAAAGCCAAAGTTACCCTTCTTAACTCATGTCTTCCTATTACCAGAAGATCGTTTTCGAGTGCGACAGATTATTAATTTTGGACTGAAATACAAAGCCAAAGTTGCCCTTCTTAACTCATGTGTTCCTGTTACAAACAGTTCATTTTTGAGTATGAAAAATCATTAATTTTGGACTGAAAAACAAAGCCAAAGTTACCCTTCTTAACTCATGTCTTCCTATTACCAGAAGTTCGTTTTCGAGTGCGACAAATTATTAATTTTGGACTGGAAAACAAAGCAAAAGTTACCCTTCTTTACTCATGTGTTCCTGTTACAAACAGTTCTTTTTCGAGTATGAAAAATTATTAATTTTGGACCGAAAAACAAAGCCAAAGTTACCCTTCTTAACTCATGTCTTCCTATTACCAGAAGTTCGTTTTCGAGTGCGACGAATTATTAATTTTGGACTGAAATACAAAGCCAAAGTTACCCTTCTTAACTCATGTGTTCCTGTTACAAACAGTTCATTTTCGAGTATGAAAAATTATTAATTTTGGCCTGAAAAACAAAGCCAAAGTTACCCTTCTTAACTCATGTTTTCCTATTACCAGAAGTGCGTTTTCGAGTGCGACAAATTATTAATTTTGGCCTGAAATACAAAGCCAAAGTTACCCTTCTTAACTCATGTGTTCCTATTACAAACAGTTCATTTTCGAGTATGAAAAATTATTAATTTTGGACTGAAAAACAAAGCCAAAGTTACCCTTCTTAACTCATGTCTTCCTATTACCAGAAGTTCGTTTTCGAGTGCGACAAATTATTAATTTTGGCCTGAAATACAAAGCCAAAGTTACCCTTCTTAAATCATGTGTTCCTGTTACAAACAGTTCATTTTCGAGTATGAAAAATTATTAATTTTGGACTGAAAAACAAAGCCAAAGTTACCCTTCTTAACTCATGTTTTCCTATTACCAGAAATTCGTTTTCGAGTGCGACAAATTATTAATTTTGGACTGAAATAAAAAGCCAAAGTTGCCCTTCTTAACTCATGTGTTCCTGTTACAAACAGTTCATTTTTGAGTATGAAAAATTATTAATTTTGGACTGAAAAACAAAGCCAAAGTTACCCTTCTTAACTCATGTCTTCCTATTACCAGAAGTTCGTTTTCGAGTGCGACAAATTATTAATTTTGGACTGAAATACAAAGCCAAAGTTGCCCTTCTGAACTCATGTGTTCCTGTTACAAACAGTTCATTTTCGAGTATGAAAAATTATTAATTTTGGACTGAAAAACAAAGCCAAAGTTACCCTTCTTAACTCATGTCTTCCTATTACCAGAAGATCGTTTTCGAGTGCGACAAATTATTAATTTTGGACTGGAAAACAAAGCCAAAGTTACCCTTCTTAACTCATGTCTTCCTATTACCAGAAGTTCGTTTTCGAGTGCGACAAATTATTAATTTTGGACTGAAATACAAAGCCAAAGTTGCCCTTCTGAACTCATGTGTTCCTGTTACAAACAGTTCATTTTCGAGTATGAAAAATTATTAATTTTGGACTGAAAAACAAAGCCAAAGTTACCCTTCTTAACTCATGTGTTCCTATTACCAGAAGTTCGTTTTCGAGTGCGACAAATTATTAATTTTGGCCTGAAATACAAAGCCAAAGTTACCCTTCTTAACTCATGTGTTCCTGTTACAAACAGTTCATTTTCGAGTATGAAAAATTATTAATTTTGGACTGAAAAACAAAGCCAAAGTTACCCTTCTTAACTCATGTTTTCCTATTACCAGAAGTTCGTTTTCGAGTGCGACAAATTATTAATTTTGGACTGAAATACAAAGCCAAAGTTGCCCTTCTGAACTCATGTGTTCCTGTTACAAACAGTTCATTTTCGAGTATGAAAAATTATTAATTTTGGACTGAAAAACAAAGCCAAAGTTACCCTTCTTAACTCATGTGTTCCTATTACCAGAAGTTCGTTTTCGAGTGCGACAAATTATTAATTTTGGCCTGAAATACAAAGCCAAAGTTACCCTTCTTAACTCATGTGTTCCTGTTACAAACAGTTCATTTTCGAGTATGAAAAATTATTAATTTTGGACTGAAAAACAAAGCCAAAGTTACCCTTCTTAACTCATCTTTTCCTATTACCAGAAGTTCGTTTTCGAGTGCGACAAATTATTAATTTTGGACTGAAATACAAAGCCAAAGTTGACCTTCTTAACTCATGTGTTCCTGTTACAAACAGTACATTTTCGAGTATGAAAAATTATTAATTTTGGACTGAAAAATAAAGCCAAAGTTACCCTTCTTAACTCATGTGTTCCTATTACCAGAAGTTCGTTTTCGAGTGCGACAAATTATTAATTTTGGACTGGAAAACAAAGCCAAAGTTACCCTTCTTAACTCAGGTGTTCCTGTTACAAACAGTTCATTTTCGAGTATGAAAAATTATTAATTTTGGACTGAAAAACAAAGCCAAAGTTACCCTTCTTAACTCATGTTTTCCTATTACCAGACGTTCGTTTTCGAGTGCGACAAATTATTAATTTTGGACTGAAAAACAAAGCCAAAGTTACCCTTCTTAACTCATGTCTTCCTATTACCAGAAGTTCGTTTTCGAGTGCGACAAATTATTAATTTTGGCCTGAAATACAAAGCCAAAGTTACCCTTCTTAACTCATGTTTTCCTATTACCAGACGTTCGTTTTCGAGTGCGACAAATTATTAATCTTGGACTGAAAAACAAAGCCAAAGTTACCCTTCTTAGCTCATGTCTTCCTATTACCAGAAGTTCGTTTTCGAGTGCGACAAATTATTAATTTTGGCCTGAAATACAAAGCCAAAGTTACCCTTCTTAACTCATGTGTTCCTGTTACAAACAGTTCATTTTCGAGTATGAAAAATTATTAATTTTGTACTGAAAAACAAAGCCAAAGTTGCCCTTCTTAACTCATGTGTTCCTGTTACAAACAGTTCATTTTTGAGTATGAAAAATTATTAATTTTGGACTGAAAAACAAAGCCAAAGTTACCCTTCTTAACTCATGTCTTCCTATTACCAGAAGATCGTTTTCGAGTGCGACAGATTATTAATTTTGGACTGGAAAACAAAGCCAAAGTTACCCTTCTTAACTCATGTCTTCTTATTACCAGAAGTTCGTTTTCGAGTGCGACAAATTATTAATTTTGGACTGAAATAAAAAGCCAAAGTTGCCCTTCTTAACTCATGTGTTCCTGTTACAAACAGTTCATTTTCGAGTATGAAAAATTATTAATTTTGGACTGAAAAACAAAGCCAAAGTTACCCTTCTTAACTCATGTGTTCCTATTACCAGAAGTTCGTTTTCGAGTGCGACAAATTATTAATTTTGGACTGAAATACAAAGCCAAAGTTACCCTTCTTAACTCATGTGTTCCTGTTACAAACAGTTCATTTTTGAGTATGAAAAATTATTAATTTTGGACTGAAAAACAAAGCCAAAGTTACCCTTTTTAACTCATGTTTTCCTATTACCAGAAGTTCGTTTTCGAGTGCGACAAATTATTAATTTTGGACTGAAATACAAAGCCAAAGTTGCCCTTCTTAACTCATGTGTGCCTGTTACAAACAGTTCATTTTCGAGTATGAAAAATCATTAATTTTGGACTGAAAAACAAAGCCAAAGTTACCCTTCTTAACTCATGTCTTCCTATTACCAGAAGTTCGTTTTCGAGTGCGACAAATTATTAATTTTGGACTGGAAAACAAAGCAAAAGTTACCCTTCTTTACTCATGTGTTCCTGTTACAAACAGTTCTTTTTCGAGTATGAAAAATTATTAATTTTGGACCGAAAAACAAAGCCAAAGTTACCCTTCTTAACTCATGTCTTCCTATTACCAGAAGTTCGTTTTCGAGTGCGACGAATTATTAATTTTGGACTGAAATACAAAGCCAAAGTTACCCTTCTTAACTCATGTGTTCCTGTTACAAACAGTTCATTTTCGAGTATGAAAAATTATTAATTTTGGCCTGAAAAACAAAGCCAAAGTTACCCTTCTTAACTCATGTTTTCCTATTACCAGAAGTGCGTTTTCGAGTGCGACAAATTATTAATTTTGGCCTGAAATACAAAGCCAAAGTTACCCTTCTTAACTCATGTGTTCCTATTACAAACAGTTCATTTTCGAGTATGAAAAATTATTAATTTTGGACTGAAAAACAAAGCCAAAGTTACCCTTCTTAACTCATGTCTTCCTATTACCAGAAGTTCGTTTTCGAGTGCGACAAATTATTAATTTTGGCCTGAAATACAAAGCCAAAGTTACCCTTCTTAAATCATGTGTTCCTGTTACAAACAGTTCATTTTCGAGTATGAAAAATTATTAATTTTGGACTGAAAAACAAAGCCAAAGTTACCCTTCTTAACTCATGTTTTCCTATTACCAGAAGTTCGTTTTCGAGTGCGACAAATTATTAATTTTGGACTGAAATAAAAAGCCAAAGTTGCCCTTCTTAACTCATGTGTTCCTGTTACAAACAGTTCATTTTTGAGTATGAAAAATTATTAATTTTGGACTGAAAAACAAAGCCAAAGTTACCCTTCTTAACTCATGTCTTCCTATTACCAGAAGTTCGTTTTCGAGTGCGACAAATTATTAATTTTGGACTGAAATACAAAGCCAAAGTTGCCCTTCTGAACTCATGTGTTCCTGTTACAAACAGTTCATTTTCGAGTATGAAAAATTATTAATTTTGGACTGAAAAACAAAGCCAAAGTTACCCTTCTTAACTCATGTCTTCCTATTACCAGAAGATCGTTTTCGAGTGCGACAAATTATTAATTTTGGACTGGAAAGCAAAGCCAAAGTTACCCTTCTTAACTCATGTCTTCCTATTACCAGAAGTTCGTTTTCGAGTGCGACAAATTATTAATTTTGGACTGAAATACAAAGCCAAAGTTGCCCTTCTGAACTCATGTGTTCCTGTTACAAACAGTTCATTTTCGAGTATGAAAAATTATTAATTTTGGACTGAAAAACAAAGCCAAAGTTACCCTTCTTAACTCATGTGTTCCTATTACCAGAAGTTCGTTTTCGAGTGCGACAAATTATTAATTTTGGCCTGAAATACAAAGCCAAAGTTACCCTTCTTAACTCATGTGTTCCTGTTACAAACTGTTCATTTTCGAGTATGAAAAATTATTAATTTTGGACTGAAAAACAAAGCCAAAGTTACCCTTCTTAACTCATGTTTTCCTATTACCAGAAGTTCGTTTTCGAGTGCGACAAATTATTAATTTTGGACTGAAATACAAAGCCAAAGTTGCCCTTCTGAACTCATGTGTTCCTGTTACAAACAGTTCATTTTCGAGTATGAAAAATTATTAATTTTGGACTGAAAAACAAAGCCAAAGTTACCCTTCTTAACTCATGTGTTCCTATTACCAGAAGTTCGTTTTCGAGTGCGACAAATTATTAATTTTGGCCTGAAATACAAAGCCAAAGTTACCCTTCTTAACTCATGTGTTCCTGTTACAAACAGTTCATTTTCGAGTATGAAAAATTATTAATTTTGGACTGAAAAACAAAGCCAAAGTTACCCTTCTTAACTCATCTTTTCCTATTACCAGAAGTTCGTTTTCGAGTGCGACAAATTATTAATTTTGGACTGAAATACAAAGCCAAAGTTGACCTTCTTAACTCATGTGTTCCTGTTACAAACAGTACATTTTCGAGTATGAAAAATTATTAACTTTGGACTGAAAAATAAAGCCAAAGTTACCCTTCTTAACTCATGTGTTCCTATTACCAGAAGTTCGTTTTCGAGTGCGACAAATTATTAATTTTGGACTGGAAAACAAAGCCAAAGTTACCCTTCTTAACTCAGGTGTTCCTGTTACAAACAGTTCATTTTCGAGTATGAAAAATTATTAATTTTGGACTGAAAAACAAAGCCAAAGTTACCCTTCTTAACTCATGTTTTACTATTACCAGACGTTCGTTTTCGAGTGCGACAAATTATTAATTTTGGACTGAAAAACAAAGCCAAAGTTACCCTTCTTAACTCATGTCTTCCTATTACCAGAAGTTCGTTTTCGAGTGCGACAAATTATTAATTTTGGCCTGAAATACAAAGCCAAAGTTACCCTTCTTAACTCAGGTGTTCCTGTTACAAACAGTTCATTTTCGAGTATGAAAAATTATTAATTTTGTACTGAAAAACAAAGCCAAAGTTACCCCTCTTAACTCATGTTTTCCTATTACCAGAACTTCGTTTTCGAGTGCGACAAATTATTAATTTTGGACTGAAATACAAAGCCAAAGTTACCCTTCTTAACTCATGTGTTCCTGTTACAAACAGTTCATTTTCGAGTATGAAAAATTATTAATTTTGTACTGAAAAACAAAGCCAAAGTTACCCTTCTTAACTCATGTTTTCCTATTACCAGAAGTTCGTTTTCGAGTGCGACAAATTATTAATTTTGGACTGAAATACAAAGCCAAAGTTACCCTTCTTAACTCATGTGTTCCTGTTACAAACAGTTGATTTTGGAGTATGAAAAATTATTAATTTTGGACTGAAAAACAAAGCCAAAGTTACCCTTCTTAACTCATCTTTTCCTATTACCAGAAGTTCGTTTTCGAGTGCGACAAATTATTAATTTTGGACTGAAATACAAAGCCAAAGTTGACCTTCTTAACTCATGTGTTCCTGTTACAAACAGTACATTTTCGAGTATGAAAAATTATTAATTTTGGACTGAAAAATAAAGCCAAAGTTACCCTTCTTAACTCATGTGTTCCTATTACCAGAAGTTCGTTTTCGAGTGCGACAAATTATTAATTTTGGACTGGAAAACAAAGCCAAAGTTACCCTTCTTAACTCAGGTGTTCGTGTTACAAACAGTTCATTTTCGAGTATGAAAAATTATTAATTTTGGACTGAAAAACAAAGCCAAAGTTACCCTTCTTAACTCATGTTTTACTATTACCAGACGTTCGTTTTCGAGTGCGACAAATTATTAATTTTGGACTGAAAAACAAAGCCAAAGTTACCCTTCTTAACTCATGTCTTCCTATTACCAGAAGTTCGTTTTCGAGTGCGACAAATTATTAATTTTGGCCTGAAATACAAAGCCAAAGTTACCCTTCTTAACTCAGGTGTTCCTGTTACAAACAGTTCATTTTCGAGTATGAAAAATTATTAATTTTGTACTGAAAAACAAAGCCAAAGTTACCCCTCTTAACTCATGTTTTCCTATTACCAGAACTTCGTTTTCGAGTGCGACAAATTATTAATTTTGGACTGAAATACAAAGCCAAAGTTACCCTTCTTAACTCATGTGTTCCTGTTACAAACAGTTCATTTTCGAGTATGAAAAATTATTAATTTTGTACTGAAAAACAAAGCCAAAGTTACCCTTCTTAACTCATGTTTTCCTATTACCAGAAGTTCGTTTTCGAGTGCGACAAATTATTAATTTTGGACTGAAATACAAAGCCAAAGTTACCCTTCTTAACTCATGTGTTCCTGTTACAAACAGTTGATTTTGGAGTATGAAAAATTATTAATTTTGTACTGAAAAACAAAGCCAAAGTTACCCTTCTTAACTCATGTTTTCCTATTACCAGAAGTTCGTTTTCGAGTGCGACAAATTATTAATTTTGGCCTGAAATACAAAGCCAAAGTTACCCTTCTTAACTCATGTGTTCCTGTTACAAACAGTTCATTTTCGAGTATGAAAAATTATTAATTTTGTACTGAAAAACAAAACCAAAGTTACCCTTCTTAACTCATGTTTTCCTATTACCAGAAGTTCGTTTTCGAGTGCGACAAATTATTAATTTTGGACTGAAATACAAAGCCAAAGTTACCCTTCTTAACTCATGTGTTCCTGTTACAAACAGTTCATTTTCGAGTATGAAAAATTATTAATTTTGGACTGAAAAACAAAGCCAAAGTTACCCTTCTTAACTCATGTCTTCCTATTACCAGAAGTTCGTTTTCGAGGGCGACAAATTATTAATTTTGGACTGAAATACAAAGCCAAAGTTACCCTTCTTAACTCATGTGTTCCTGTTACAAACAGTTCATTTTCGAGTATGAAAAATTATTAATTTTGGACTGAAAAACAAAGCCAAAGTTACCCTTCTTAACTCATGTCTTCCTATTACCAGAAGTTCGTTTTCGAGTGGACTGAAATACAAAGCCAAAGTTACCCTTCTTAACTCATGTGTTCCTATTACCAGAAGTTCGTTTTCGAGTGCGACAAATTATTAATTTTGGACTGAAAAACAAAGCCAAAGTTACCCTTCTTAACTCATGTTTTCCTATTACCAGAAGTTCGTTTTCGAGTGCGACAAATTATTAATTTTGGCCTGAAATACAAAGCCAAAGTTACCCTTCTTAACTCATGTGTTCCTGTTACAAACAGTTCATTTTCGAGTATGAAAAATTATTAATTTTGGACTGAAAAACAAAGCCAAAGTTACCCTTCTTAACTCATGTCTTCCTATTACCAGAAGTTCGTTTTCGAGGGCGACAAATTATTAATTTTGGACTGTAATACAAAGCCAAAGTTACCCTTCTTAACTCATGTGTTCCTGTTACAAACAGTTCATTTTCGAGTATGAAAAATTATTAATTTTGGACTGAAAAACAAAGCCAAAGTTACCCTTCTTAACTCATGTCTTCCTATTACCAGAAGTTCGTTTTCGAGTGGACTGAAATACAAAGCCAAAGTTACCCTTCTTAACTCATGTGTTCCTATTACCAGAAGTTCGTTTTCGAGTGCGACAAATTATTAATTTTGGACTGAAAAACAAAGCCAAAGTTACCCTTCTTAACTCATGTGTTCCTATTACCAAAAGTTCGTTTTCGAGAGCGGCAAATTATTAATTTCGGACTGAAATGCAAAGCCAAATTTACCCTCCTTAACTCATGCGTTCCTGCTACAAGCAGTTCATTTTCGAGAACAAAAAATTATTAATTTTGGACTGAAATACGAAGCCAAACTTACCCTTCTCAACTCATGTATTCCTGTTAGAAACAGTTCACTTTCGAGTATGAAAAATTATTAATTTTGGACTGAAATACGAAGTCAAACTTACCCTTCTTAGCTCATGTGATCCTATTAACAAAAGGTTGTTTTCGAGTGCGACAAATTATCAATCTTTGACTGAAATGCAAAGCCAAATTTACCCTCGTTAACTCATGCGTCCATGCTACAATGAGTTCATTGTCGAGAACAAAAAATTATTAATTTTGGACTGAAATACGAAGCCAAACTTTCCCTTCTTAGCTCATATGTTCTTGTTACAAATAGTTCATTTTCGAGGATAAAAAATTATTAATTTTGGACTGAAAAACAAAGCCAAAGTTACCCTTCTTAACTCGTGCGTTCCTGCTACAAACAGTTCATTTTCGGGAACAAAAAATTATTAATTTTGGACTGAAATACGAAGCCAAACTTACCCTTCTTAGCTCATGTGTTCCTATTATCAAAAGGTCGTTTTCGAGTGCGACAAATTATCAATTTTTCACTGAAATACAAAGCCAAACTTACCCTCCTTAACTCATGTATTCCTGTTAGAAACAGTTCATTTTCGAGAACGACAAATTATTAATTTTGGACTGAAATACGAAGCCAAACTTACCCTTCTCAACTCATGTATTCATGTTAGAAACAGTTCACTTTCGAGCATGAAAAATTATTAATTTTGGACTGAAATGCAAAGCCAAATTTACCCTAATTAACTCATGCGTTCCTGCTACAAGCAGTTCATTTTCGAGAACGAAAAATTATTAATTTTGGACTGAAATACGAAGCCAAACTTACCCTTCTTAGCTCATGTGATCCTATTACCAAAAGGTTGTTTTCGAGTGCGACAAATTATCAATTTTTGACTGAAATGCAAAGCCAAATTTACCCTCCTTAACTCATGCGTTCCTGCTACAAACAGTTCATTTTCGAGAACAAAAATTATTAATTTTGGACTGAAATACGAAGCCAAACTTACCCTTCTTAGCTCATGTGTTCCTATTACCAAAAGGTTGTTTTCGAGTGCGTCAAGTTATCAAATTTTGACTGAAATACAAAGCCAAACTTACCCTTCTTAACTCATGTCTTCCTATTACCAGAAGTTCGTTTTCGAGTGCGACAAATTATTAATTTTGGACTGAAATACAAAGCCAAAGTTGCCCTTCTTAACTCATGTGTTCCTGTTACAAACAGTTCATTTTCGAGTATGAAAAATTATTAATTTTGGACTGAAAAACAAAGCCAAAGTTACCCTTCTTAACTCATGTGTTCCTATTACCAGAAGTTCGTTTTCGAGTGCGACAAATTATTAATTTTGGACTGAAATACAAAGCCAAAGTTGCCCTTCTTAACTCATGTGTTCCTGTTACAAACAGTTCATTTTTGAGTATGAAAAATCATTAATTTTGGACTGGAAAACAAAGCCAAAGTTACCCTTCTTAACTCATGTCTTCCTATTACCAAAAGTTCGTTTTCGAGTGCGACAAATTATTAATTTTGGACTGGAAAACAAAGCCAAAGTTACCCTTCTTTACTCATGTGTTCCTGTTACAAACAGTTCTTTTTCGAGTATGAAAAATTATTAATTTTGGACCGAAAAACAAAGCCAAAGTTACCCTTCTTAACTCATGTCTTCCTATTACCAGAAGTTCGTTTTCGAGTGCGACGAATTATTAATTTTGGACTGAAATACAAAGCCAAAGTTACCCTTCTTAACTCATGTGTTCCTGTTACAAACAGTTCATTTTCGAGTATGAAAAATTATTAATTTTGGCCTGAAAAACAAAGCCAAAGTTAACCTTCTTAACTCATGTTTTCCTATTACCAGAAGTGCGTTTTCGAGTGCGACAAATTATTAATTTTGGCCTGAAATACAAAGCCAAAGTTACCCTTCTTAAATCATGTGTTCCTGTTACAAACAGTTCATTTTCGAGTATGAAAAATTATTAATTTTGGACTGAAAAACAAAGCCATAGTTACCCTTCTTAACTCATGTTTTCCTATTACCAGAAGTTCGTTTTCGAGTGCGACAAATTATTAATTTTGGCCTGAAATACAAAGCCAAAGTTACCCTTCTTAAATCATGTGTTCCTGTTACAAACAGTTCATTTTCGAGTATGAAAAATTATTAATTTTGGACTGAAAAACAAAGCCAAAGTTACCCTTCTTAACTCATATGTTCCTATTACCAGAAGTTCGTTTTCGAGTGCGACAAATTATTAATTTTGGACTGAAATACAAAGCCAAAGTTACCCTTCTTAACTCATGTGTTCCTGTTACAAACAGTTCATTTTCGAGTATGAAAAATTATTAATTTTGGACTGAAAAACAAAGCCAAAGTTACCCTTTTTAACTCATGTTTTCCTATTACCAGAAGTTCGTTTTCGAGTGCGACAAATTATTAATTTTGGACTGAAATACAAAGCCAAAGTTGCCCTTCTTAACTCATGTGTTCCTGTTACAAACAGTTCATTTTTGAGTATGAAAAATCATTAATTTTGGACTGGAAAACAAAGCCAAAGTTACCCTTCTTAACTCATGTCTTCCTATTACCAGAAGTTCGTTTTCGAGTGCGACAAATTATTAATTTTGGACTGGAAAACAAAGCCAAAGTTACCCTTCTTTACTCATGTGTTCCTGTTACAAACAGTTCTTTTTCGAGTATGAAAAATTATTAATTTTGGACCGAAAAACAAAGCCAAAGTTACCCTTCTTAACTCATGTGTTCCTGTTACAAACAGTTCATTTTCGAGTATGAAAAATTATTAATTTTGGACTGAAAAACAAAGCCAAAGTTACCCTTCTTAACTCATGTCTTCCTATTACCAGAAGTTCGTTTTCGAGTGGACTGAAATACAAAGCCAAAGTTACCCTTCTTAACTCATGTGTTCCTATTACCAGAAGTTCGTTTTCGAGTGCGACAAATTATTAATTTTGGACTGAAAAACAAAGCCAAAGTTACCCTTCTTAACTCATGTTTTCCTATTACCAGAAGTTCGTTTTCGAGTGCGACAAATTATTAATTTTGGCCTGAAATACAAAGCCAAAGTTACCCTTCTTAACTCATGTGTTCCTGTTACAAACAGTTCATTTTCGAGTATGAAAAATTATTAATTTTGGACTGAAAAACAAAGCCAAAGTTACCCTTCTTAACTCATGTCTTCCTATTACCAGAAGTTCGTTTTCGAGTGCGACAAATTATTAATTTTGGACTGGAAAACAAAGCCAAAGTTACCCTTCTTAACTCATGTGTTCCTATTACCAAAAGTTCGTTTTCGAGAGCGGCAAATTATTAATTTCGGACTGAAATGCAAAGCCAAATTTACCCTCCTTAACTCATGCGTTCCTGCTACAAGCAGTTCATTTTCGAGAACAAAAAATTATTAATTTTGGACTGAAATACGAAGCCAAACTTACCCTTCTCAACTCATGTATTCCTGTTAGAAACAGTTCACTTTCGAGTATGAAAAATTATTAATTTTGGACTGAAATACGAAGTCAAACTTACCCTTCTTAGCTCATGTGATCCTATTAACAAAAGGTTGTTTTCGAGTGCGACAAATTATCAATCTTTGACTGAAATGCAAAGCCAAATTTACCCTCGTTAACTCATGCGTCCATGCTACAATGAGTTCATTGTCGAGAACAAAAAATTATTAATTTTGGACTGAAATACGAAGCCAAACTTTCCCTTCTTAGCTCATATGTTCTTGTTACAAATAGTTCATTTTCGAGGATAAAAAATTATTAATTTTGGACTGAAAAACAAAGCCAAAGTTACCCTTCTTAACTCATGTGTTCGTATTACCAAAAGTTCGTTTTCGAGTGCGACAAATTATTAATTTTTGACTGAAATGCAAAGCCAAATTTACCTTCCTTAACTCGTGCGTTCCTGCTACAAACAGTTCATTTTCGAGAACAAAAAATTATTAATTTTGGACTGAAATACGAAGCCAAACTTACCCTTCTTAGCTCATGTGTTCCTATTATCAAAAGGTCGTTTTCGAGTGCGACAAATTATCAATTTTTCACTGAAATACAAAGCCAAACTTACCCTCCTTAACTCATGTATTCCTGTTAGAAACAGTTCATTTTCGAGAACGACAAATTATTAATTTTGGACTGAAATACGAAGCCAAACTTACCCTTCTCAACTCATGTATTCATGTTAGAAACAGTTCACTTTCGAGCATGAAAAATTATTAATTTTGGACTGAAATGCAAAGCCAAATTTACCCTAATTAACTCATGCGTTCCTGCTACAAGCAGTTCATTTTCGAGAACGAAAAATTATTAATTTTGGACTGAAATACGAAGCCAAACTTACCCTTCTTAGCTCATGTGATCCTATTACCAAAAGGTTGTTTTCGAGTGCGACAAATTATCAATTTTTGACTGAAATGCAAAGCCAAATTTACCCTCCTTAACTCATGCGTTCCTGCTACAAACAGTTCATTTTCGAGAACAAAAATTATTAATTTTGGACTGAAATACGAAGCCAAACTTACCCTTCTTAGCTCATGTGTTCCTATTACCAAAAGGTTGTTTTCGAGTGCGTCAAGTTATCAAATTTTGACTGAAATACAAAGCCAAACTTACCCTTCTTAACTCATGTCTTCCTATTACCAGAAGTTCGTTTTCGAGTGCGACAAATTATTAATTTTGGACTGAAATACAAAGCCAAAGTTGCCCTTCTTAACTCATGTGTTCCTGTTACAAACAGTTCATTTTCGAGTATGAAAACTTATTAATTTTGGACTGAAAAACAAAGCCAAAGTTACCCTTCTTAACTCATGTGTTCCTATTACCAGAAGTTCGTTTTCGAGTGCGACAAATTATTAATTTTGGACTGAAATACAAAGCCAAAGTTGCCCTTCTTAACTCATGTGTTCCTGTTACAAACAGTTCATTTTTGAGTATGAAAAATCATTAATTTTGGACTGGAAAACAAAGCCAAAGTTACCCTTCTTAACTCATGTCTTCCTATTACCAGAAGTTCGTTTTCGAGTGCGACAAATTATTAATTTTGGACTGGAAAACAAAGCCAAAGTTACCCTTCTTTACTCATGTGTTCCTGTTACAAACAGTTCTTTTTCGAGTATGAAAAATTATTAATTTTGGACCGAAAAACAAAGCCAAAGTTACCCTTCTTAACTCATGTCTTCCTATTACCAGAAGTTAGTTTTCGAGTGCGACGAATTATTAATTTTGGACTGAAATACAAAGCCAAAGTTACCCTTCTTAACTCATGTGTTCCTGTTACAAACAGTTCATTTTCGAGTATGAAAAATTATTAATTTTGGCCTGAAAAACAAAGCCAAAGTTACCCTTCTTAACTCATGTTTTCCTATTACCAGAAGTGCGTTTTCGAGTGCGACAAATTATTAATTTTGGCCTGAAATACAAAGCCAAAGTTACCCTTCTTAACTCATGTGTTCCTATTACAAACAGTTCATTTTCGAGTATGAAAAATTATTAATTTTGGACTGAAAAACAAAGCCAAAGTTACCCTTCTTAACTCATGTCTTCCTATTACCAGAAGTTCGTTTTCGAGTGCGACAAATTATTAATTTTGGCCTGAAATACAAAGCCAACGTTACCCTTCTTAAATCATGTGTTCCTGTTACAAACAGTTCATTTTCGAGTATGAAAAATTATTAATTTTGGACTGAAAAACAAAGCCAAAGTTACCCTTCTTAACTCATGTGTTCCTATTACCAGAAGTTCGTTTTCGAGTGCGACAAATTATTAATTTTGGACTGAAATACAAAGCCAAAGTTACCCTTCTTAACTCATGTGTTCCTGTTACAAACAGTTCATTTTCGAGTATGAAAAATTATTAATTTTGGACTGAAAAACAAAGCCAAAGTTACCCTTTTTAACTCATGTTTTCCTATTACCAGAAGTTCGTTTTCGAGTGCGACAAATTATTAATTTTGGACTGAAATACAAAGCCAAAGTTGCCCTTCTTAACTCATGTGTTCCTGTTACAAACAGTTCATTTTTGAGTATGAAAAATCATTAATTTTGGACTGGAAAACAAAGCCAAAGTTACCCTTCTTAACTCATGTCTTCCTATTACCAGAAGTTCGTTTTCGAGTGCGACAAATTATTAATTTTGGACTGGAAAACAAAGCCAAAGTTACCCTTCTTTACTCATGTGTTCCTGTTACAAACAGTTCTTTTTCGAGTATGAAAAATTATTAATTTTGGACCGAAAAACAAAGCCAAAGTTACCCTTCTTAACTCATGTCTTCCTATTACCAGAAGTTCGTTTTCGAGTGCGACGAATTATTAATTTTGGACTGAAATACAAAGCCAAAGTTACCCTTCTTTACTCATGTGTTCCTGTTACAAACAGTTCTTTTTCGAGTATGAAAAATTATTAATTTTGGACCGAAAAACAAAGCCAAAGTTACCCTTCTTAACTCATGTCTTCCTATTACCAGAAGTTCGTTTTCGAGTGCGACGAATTATTAATTTTGGACTGAAATACAAAGCCAAAGTTACCCTTCTTAACTCATGTGTTCCTGTTACAAACAGTTCATTTTCGAGTATGAAAAATTATTAATTTTGGCCTGAAAAACAAAGCCAAAGTTACCCTTCTTAACTCATGTTTTCCTATTACCAGAAGTGCGTTTTCGAGTGCGACAAATTATTAATTTTGGCCTGAAATACAAAGCCAAAGTTACCCTTCTTAACTCATGTGTTCCTATTACAAACAGTTCATTTTCGAGTATGAAAAATTATTAATTTTGGACTGAAAAACAAAGCCAAAGTTACCCTTCTTAACTCATGTCTTCCTATTACCAGAAGTTCGTTTTCGAGTGCGACAAATTATTAATTTTGGCCTGAAATACAAAGCCAAAGTTACCCTTCTTAAATCATGTGTTCCTGTTACAAACAGTTCATTTTCGAGTATGAAAAATTATTAATTTTGGACTGAAAAACAAAGCCAAAGTTACCCTTCTTAACTCATGTCTTCCTATTACCAGAAGTTCGTTTTCGAGTGCGACAAATTATTAATTTTGGCCTGAAATACAAAGCCAAAGTTACCCTTCTTAAATCATGTGTTCCTGTTACAAACAGTTCATTTTCGAGTATGAAAAATTATTAATTTTGGACTGAAAAACAAAGCCAAAGTTACCCTTCTTAACTCATGTTTTCCTATTACCAGAAGTTCGTTTTCGAGTGCGACGAATTATTAATTTTGGACTGAAATAAAAAGCCAAAGTTGCCCTTCTTAACTCATGTGTTCCTGTTACAAACAGTTCATTTTCGAGTATGAAAAATTATTAATTTTGTACTGAAAAACAAAGACAAAGTTACCCCTCTTAACTCATGTTTTCCTATTACCAGAAGTTCGTTTTCGAGTGCGACAAATTATTAATTTTGGACTGAAATACAAAGCCAAAGTTACCCTTCTTAACTCATGTGTTCCTGTTACAAACAGTTCATTTTCGAGTATGAAAAATTATTAATTTTGTACTGAAAAACAAAGCCAAAGTTACCCTTCTTAACTCATGTTTTCCTATTACCAGAAGTTCGTTTTCGAGTGCGACAAATTATTAATTTTGGACTGAAATACAAAGCCAAAGTTACCCTTCTTAACTCATGTGTTCCTGTTACAAACAGTTCATTTTGGAGTATGAAAAATTATTAATTTTGTACTGAAAAACAAAGCCAAAGTTACCCTTCTTAACTCATGTTTTCCTATTACCAGAAGTTCGTTTTCGAGTGCGACAAATTATTAATTTTGGCCTGAAATACAAAGCCAAAGTTACCCTTCTTAACTCATGTGTTCCTGTTACAAACAGTTCATTTTCGAGTATGAAAAATTATTAATTTTGTACTGAAAAACAAAGCCAAAGTTACCCTTCTTAACTCATGTTTTCCTATTACCAGAAGTTCGTTTTCGAGTGCGACAAATTATTAATTTTGGACTGAAATACAAAGCCAAAGTTACCCTTCTTAACTCATGTGTTCCTGTTACAAACAGTTCATTTTCGAGTATGAAAAATTATTAATTTTGGACTGAAAAACAAAGCCAAAGTTACCCTTCTTAACTCATGTCTTCCTATTACCAGAAGTTCGTTTTCGAGGGCGACAAATTATTAATTTTGGACTGAAATACAAAGCCAAAGTTACCCTTCTTAACTCATGTGTTCCTGTTACAAACAGTTCATTTTGGAGTATGAAAAATTATTAATTTTGTACTGAAAAACAAAGCCAAAGTTACCCTTCTTAACTCATGTTTTCCTATTACCAGAAGTTCGTTTTCGAGTGCGACAAATTATTAATTTTGGCCTGAAATACAAAGCCAAAGTTACCCTTCTTAACTCATGTGTTCCTGTTACAAACAGTTCATTTTCGAGTATGAAAAATTATTAATTTTGTACTGAAAAACAAAGCCAAAGTTACCCTTCTTAACTCATGTTTTCCTATTACCAGAAGTTCGTTTTCGAGTGCGACAAATTATTAATTTTGGACTGAAATACAAAGCCAAAGTTACCCTTCTTAACTCATGTGTTCCTGTTACAAACAGTTCATTTTCGAGTATGAAAAATTATTAATTTTGGACTGAAAAACAAAGCCAAAGTTACCCTTCTTAACTCATGTCTTCCTATTACCAGAAGTTCGTTTTCGAGGGCGACAAATTATTAATTTTGGACTGAAATACAAAGCCAAAGTTACCCTTCTTAACTAATAATAATAATAATAATAATAATGTTTATTTCCATTAAATACAAATTTTGTATAGGAATTGTCAATATAAAATATAAAATAAATACATACAAAGTTACATAAAGTCACTAACATTATAAAAACATTTATTGACAAGAAAATCTTTAAGGCGGTCCTTAAACACTTTAAGGGATGTGCTGTTTTTAATTTCTAAAGGCAGAAGATTAAACGCTTTCAACGCAATGCATTTAGGAGCCTTGTAAGTTATGCTACATCGTGCAAAGGGTACATGAAGGTTGTCCTTAGTACGAGTATTAGTACTATGCAGATCCTTATTTTTTACAAAACTATCTTTATTTATAAAGGAGTATATACATAATTCATAAATGTATAAAGAAGGAAGGGTAAGTAATTTATATTTTTTGAATATATTGACGCAAGTGGTTGTGGTAGATGCTCCGTCAATACATCTAATAATGCGTTTTTGAGATAAAAAGACGTTATGAGCCGTGGTCGACCAACCCCAGAAACAGACACCATATCGTATTCTCGATTCAACGTAGGCATGGTACAGCATAATTAACTGTGTCTTATTGAGCAGATCGCGTATATTTCTAAATAGGAAGGTCAAAGAATTTAACTTTTTAATTAAATATTGACAATGCTGTTTCCAACTTAGGCACTCATCAATGTAAAGGCCCAAAAATTTAGTACATTGCACGTGAGAAATTAGAACATTATTGACGTTAAGATTAATAACGCCACAAACCTTTTGTCTATTATGGAACCTTATATGTACTGTTTTCTCTGCATTAAAATATATAGAGTTTCTACTAAACCAATTACTTATATTCAGTAGAATATTATTGCACTTGTTCTCTAAGTTAACATTGGAACTGTCCGATACTACCATGGACGTATCATCAGCATATAAGGTAAACAGTGCATCTGTTGTTAAAGCGTCAAGCTCATTTATATATAATATAAAAAGAATGGGTCCTAACACGGACCCTTGCGGAACTCCTAGGTCAATTGTTACCCAGTCAGAATGAGTTGTTTTAATTGAACCATTGTCATTACTAGAGATGCAAACATATTGTCTACGATTATGAAGAAAAGAATGTATCCAGTTATGTGAAATTTCAACTATTCCATAGTTTGCTAAAATATCTAATAAATTTTTATGATTAACACAATCGAAGGCTCGTGATAAGTCACATAGTATGCCGATGGGATCGGTGCCTTTTTCCAAATACTGTATAATGTTATCATAGAAGGAGTACAAGGCTGTGTGAGTCGATCGACCTGCCCTAAATCCGTGTTGATTATTTGTAAGAATATCATACCTTTCCACAAAATTAATAAGTCTGTCCAAAAATGCATATTCGAATACTTTTGAGAAAATTGAGTTTAATGTTATAGGCCGGTAGTTTTCTAACTTTTCAGAGTCATTTTTCTTAAATACAGGAATAACTTTTCCGACCTTCAATCTGTCGGGGAAGACACCCGTAGCAAAAGAAACGTTAACAAGGTGAGTAAGGGGACCAATTATGGTAGGTAAAACGCGCTTGATAATAAAGCCGGGCACATCATCTGGTCCTGATGATGATTTGTTTTTCAATTTTTTCGTGAGTAATATTAATAGTTCACTTTCAGTAAAGGGACAGATTTTAAAATTAGTTCTACGATTCACTGATATATTGGACATTTTAAAATCACCACTAGTAGCTACTTTTGGAATATGGCTAACAATGTCAAGGGGGGCCTTCTTAAAGAAGCAATTAAAAAGGTCGCCTAAGATTTTGGGATCGTCAATACGTTCATCTTTATTTTTAATCACTATATTATTACGTTTATTATCATTTTTGGACAGAACTGAAATGGTATTCCAAGCACTTTTTACGGGATTACTGGCATTACAAATCCTATTCTGATAAAAGGATTTCTTTTTTTCAGTCACGAGACTTCGATGTTGCTTTTTTGCTAGATCAAACTTGGATTTTAGCTCTGGATATAACCTACTTAATACACGAAGATCTTTTAAATTAGAACTTGAAACTTTAACCTCTCTATCCACCCACTCTTTACCAAAATTTGTACTCGATTTGTAAAATTTCTTAATGGGAAAATTAACGTTGAAATGGTACAGAAAGGTGTCATAAAAATAATTAAAAGCTGCATCAGCATGCAATGTACCATAAAGGTTAGACCAATCTTCCCTCAAAAGGTCAATTGCAAAGTTGCTTATCGCGTTCTCATTGAAACTTCGCTTTAAAGACAAAACACGATTATCATGTATTTTAAATTTTATAGGTAATTCAAATAATACGGTGCGATGATCAGAAATCGCATTGTCAAATACACACGATAAGCCACCCTCATTAAGATTTGTATAAATGTGGTCAATAGTGGTTACTGAGGTTTGAGTGACTCTGGTCGGCCAACTTACAGTATTGGTCAAATTAAATGTAGATAAGGCATTAGATAGCTTTATAAAATCACTAGAAGAACTATAATAATCTGCATTAAAGTCACCCGCCAAGATTATTTTAACACCAGGCTTAAATACAGTGTCTAACACGTCTAACAATTTCTCAATAAAGAAGTTAAGGTCCCCAGAAGGAGATCTGTAACAAGTAATAATAATTACAGTAGAATCCGAATTTGGCTTCCATTTAACCGCGCAAAGTTCAATTTGTTTTTCAACACAAAATTTTTCTAAATCTATAGGAAAAACATTTATTCCAGATTTAAACCAAATTCCGACTCCTCCACATTTAAATTCTTTCCTACAAAAATAACTCCCCAAGGTGAAATTCGAAAAGTTTAAATATTCAATTGAATTTGTGTTACTCCAAATTTCTGTTAAGCATAAAAATTTTAAGGCTACATTACACGAATTGTTATTTGACAAATATTCAATTTCCATATTATTAATTTTATCACAATTTAGTCCTTGAACATTTAAAAGTAAAATACCTGGACAAATTACAAAATTTAAGGTTTTCTTCAACCGATCGTCATTTATTACATCGTCTATCAATCCTGATTCTGTTTCAATTTGGGTCGAAGCTCTAAAAAACGACTTATACACGCACCAAACGGCCAAATATCAGGATTCATAGCTTTCTTAAAATGTTCGTCGAGTATTGTCACTTTAAAAGAGGCATACACGTCAGGATGTTTTGCAATTAACTTTTCACATCTCACTTCCGGAAAATGACTTTTTAAAAGATCACTTAATTGGGAAGCCGTAGTTGCAGGATCTACTCTGTAAACATGTAAACTGACACTTTTGGGAACCCCCTTGATGTTATTTGTATCTCTGTTATTGCCAGTAACAATAACAGAACGTCTTCGTTTTTTGTTGGTAGCCTGAATCCATGTCTCATTGTCAGATGAGTGATTTCGTTCTTTTTGTTTTTGTTTATCTAAGTTAACATAGCTATCGAGTACTGCAGAATTTTCCGCCAAGGTGATAGCTGCTGAAACTTCTTTTTTTGAAATACCAGAAAACAATTTTGGGTTTGATGCGAGCGTTGATGTTGATGTTTTATTCGCAGATTTAATTTCCACTTTGCCTTTTGAGGTATTATCGGGTATGACCTCTTGTACTGCAGATGTATTTCTTGCGTTTGAAGCAAGGCCAGGGCCGTGAGTGCAGATTTCATTGAATTTTTGCATTAAATTTACCTGGTCCTTTAAAGAATTTATGGTACTTTGTTGATTTAGAATTATAACTTCTTTTTGGGATAACAGCTCCTTTAGGTAATATATTTCTAGATGTAGTATAGATAAATTATCATTGCTCTGGGGTGATAAATCCTCAGCCTTAAAAGATTCCACTAAATCGGCACAACAGTCTATTAATTTATCATCTATCTTTTTTACTGATTTTAAAAGGTCTACACAGCTACTGTGAGAAACAGCACCACACTTTACACATTTTAAACCTGTCTGCGCATGTGTTCCTGTTACAAACAGTTCATTTTCGAGTATGAAAAATTATTAATTTTGGACTGAAAAACAAAGCCAATGTTACCCTTCTTAACTCATGTCTTCCTATTACCAGAAGTTCGTTTTCGAGTGGACTGAAATACAAAGCCAAAGTTACCCTTCTTAACTCAAGTGTTCCTATTACCAGAAGTTCGTTTTCGAGTGCGACAAATTATTAATTTTGGACTGAAAAACAAAGCCAAAGTTACCCTTCTTAACTCATGTTTTCCTATTACCAGAAGTTCGTTTTCGAGTGCGACAAATTATTAATTTTGGCCTGAAATACAAAGCCAAAGTTACCCTTCTTAACTCATGTGTTCCTGTTACAAACAGTTCATTTTCGAGTATGAAAAATTATTAATTTTGGACTGAAAAACAAAGCCAAAGTTACCCTTCTTAACTCATGTCTTCCTATTACCAGAAGTTCGTTTTCGAGTGCGACAAATTATTAATTTTGGACTGGAAAACAAAGCCAAAGTTACTCTTCTTAACTCATGTGTTCCTATTACCAAAAGTTCGTTTTCGAGAGCGGCAAATTATTAATTTCGGACTGAAATGCAAAGCCAAATTTACCCTCCTTAACTCATGCGTTCCTGCTACAAGCAGTTCATTTTCGAGAACAAAAAATTATTAATTTTGGACTGAAATACGAAGCCAAACTTACCCTTCTCAACTCATGTATTCCTGTTAGAAACAGTTCACTTTCGAGTATGAAAAATTATTAATTTTGGACTGAAATACGAAGTCAAACTTACCCTTCTTAGCTCATGTGATCCTATTAACAAAAGGTTGTTTTCGAGTGCGACAAATTATCAATCTTTGACTGAAATGCAAAGCCAAATTTACCCTCGTTAACTCATGCGTCCATGCTACAATGAGTTCATTGTCGAGAACAAAAAATTATTAATTTTGGACTGAAATACGAAGCCAAACTTACCCTTCTTAGCTCATGTGTTCCTATTACCAAAAGGTTGTTTTCGAGTGCGTCAAGTTATCAAATTTTGACTGAAATACAAAGCCAAAGTTACCCTTCTTAACTCATGTCTTCCTATTACCAGAAGTTCGTTTTCGAGTGCGACGAATTATTAATTTTGGACTGAAATACAAAGCCAAAGTTACCCTTCTTAACTCATGTGTTCCTGTTACAAACAGTTCATTTTCGAGTATGAAAAATTATTAATTTTGGCCTGAAAAACAAAGCCAAAGTTACCCTTCTTAACTCATGTTTTCCTATTACCAGAAGTGCGTTTTCGAGTGCGACAAATTATTAATTTTGGCCTGAAATACAAAGCCAAAGTTACCCTTCTTAACTCATGTGTTCCTATTACAAACAGTTCATTTTCGAGTATGAAAAATTATTAATTTTGGACTGAAAAACAAAGCCAAAGTTACCCTTCTTAACTCATGTCTTCCTATTACCAGAAGTTCGTTTTCGAGTGCGACAAATTATTAATTTTGGCCTGAAATACAAAGCCAAAGTTACCCTTCTTAAATCATGTGTTCCTGTTACAAACAGTTCATTTTCGAGTATGAAAAATTATTAATTTTGGACTGAAAAACAAAGCCAAAGTTACCCTTCTTAACTCATGTTTTCCTATTACCAGAAGTTCGTTTTCGAGTGCGACGAATTATTAATTTTGGACTGAAATAAAAAGCCAAAGTTGCCCTTCTTAACTCATGTGTTCCTGTTACAAACAGTTCATTTTTGAGTATGAAAAATTATTAATTTTGGACTGAAAAACAAAGCCAAAGTTACCCTTCTTAACTCATGTCTTCCTATTACCAGAAGTTCGTTTTCGAGTGCGACAAATTATTAATTTTGGACTGAAATACAAAGCCAAAGTTGCCCTTCTGAACTCATGTGTTCCTGTTACAAACAGTTCATTTTCGAGTATGAAAAATTATTAATTTTGGACTGAAAAACAAAGCCAAAGTTACCCTTCTTAACTCATGTCTTCCTATTACCAGAAGATCGTTTTCGAGTGCGACAAATTATTAATTTTGGACTGGAAAACAAAGCCAAAGTTACCCTTCTTAACTCATGTCTTCCTATTACCAGAAGTTCGTTTTCGAGTGCGACAAATTATTAATTTTGGACTGAAATACAAAGCCAAAGTTGCCCTTCTGAACTCATGTGTTCCTGTTACAAACAGTTCATTTTCGAGTATGAAAAATTATTAATTTTGGACTGAAAAACAAAGCCAATGTTACCCTTCTTAACTCATGTTTTCCTATTACCAGAAGTTCGTTTTCGAGTGCGACAAATTATTAATTTTGGACTGAAATACAAAGCCAAAGTTGCCCTTCTGAACTCATGTGTTCCTGTTACAAACAGTTCATTTTCGAGTATGAAAAATTATTAATTTTGGACTGAAAAACAAAGCCAATGTTACCCTTCTTAACTCATGTGTTCCTATTACCAGAAGTTCGTTTTCGAGTGCGACAAATTATTAATTTTGGCCTGAAATACAAAGCCAAAGTTACCCTTCTTAACTCATGTGTTCCTGTTACAAACAGTTCATTTTCGAGTATGAAAAATTATTAATTTTGGACTGAAAAACAAAGCCAAAGTTACCCTTCTTAACTCATGTCTTCCTATTACCAGAAGTTCGTTTTCGAGTGGACTGAAATACAAAGCCAAAGTTACCCTTCTTAACTCAAGTGTTCCTATTACCAGAAGTTCGTTTTCGAGTGCGACAAATTATTAATTTTGGACTGAAAAACAAAGCCAAAGTTACCCTTCTTAACTCATGTTTTCCTATTACCAGAAGTTCGTTTTCGAGTGCGACAAATTATTAATTTTGGCCTGAAATACAAAGCCAAAGTTACCCTTCTTAACTCATGTGTTCCTGTTACAAACAGTTCATTTTCGAGTATGAAAAATTATTAATTTTGGACTGAAAAACAAAGCCAAAGTTACCCTTCTTAACTCATGTCTTCCTATTACCAGAAGTTCGTTTTCGAGTGCGACAAATTATTAATTTTGGACTGGAAAACAAAGCCAAAGTTACTCTTCTTAACTCATGTGTTCCTATTACCAAAAGTTCGTTTTCGAGAGCGGCAAATTATTAATTTCGGACTGAAATGCAAAGCCAAATTTACCCTCCTTAACTCATGCGTTCCTGCTACAAGCAGTTCATTTTCGAGAACAAAAAATTATTAATTTTGGACTGAAATACGAAGCCAAACTTACCCTTCTCAACTCATGTATTCCTGTTAGAAACAGTTCACTTTCGAGTATGAAAAATTATTAATTTTGGACTGAAATACGAAGTCAAACTTACCCTTCTTAGCTCATGTGATCCTATTAACAAAAGGTTGTTTTCGAGTGCGACAAATTATCAATCTTTGACTGAAATGCAAAGCCAAATTTACCCTCGTTAACTCATGCGTCCATGCTACAATGAGTTCATTGTCGAGAACAAAAAATTATTAATTTTGGACTGAAATACGAAGCCAAACTTACCCTTCTTAGCTCATGTGTTCCTATTACCAAAAGGTTGTTTTCGAGTGCGTCAAGTTATCAAATTTTGACTGAAATACAAAGCCAAAGTTACCCTTCTTAACTCATGTCTTCCTATTACCAGAAGTTCGTTTTCGAGTGCGACGAATTATTAATTTTGGACTGAAATACAAAGCCAAAGTTACCCTTCTTAACTCATGTGTTCCTGTTACAAACAGTTCATTTTCGAGTATGAAAAATTATTAATTTTGGCCTGAAAAACAAAGCCAAAGTTACCCTTCTTAACTCATGTTTTCCTATTACCAGAAGTGCGTTTTCGAGTGCGACAAATTATTAATTTTGGCCTGAAATACAAAGCCAAAGTTACCCTTCTTAACTCATGTGTTCCTATTACAAACAGTTCATTTTCGAGTATGAAAAATTATTAATTTTGGACTGAAAAACAAAGCCAAAGTTACCCTTCTTAACTCATGTCTTCCTATTACCAGAAGTTCGTTTTCGAGTGCGACAAATTATTAATTTTGGCCTGAAATACAAAGCCAAAGTTACCCTTCTTAAATCATGTGTTCCTGTTACAAACAGTTCATTTTCGAGTATGAAAAATTATTAATTTTGGACTGAAAAACAAAGCCAAAGTTACCCTTCTTAACTCATGTTTTCCTATTACCAGAAGTTCGTTTTCGAGTGCGACGAATTATTAATTTTGGACTGAAATAAAAAGCCAAAGTTGCCCTTCTTAACTCATGTGTTCCTGTTACAAACAGTTCATTTTTGAGTATGAAAAATTATTAATTTTGGACTGAAAAACAAAGCCAAAGTTACCCTTCTTAACTCATGTCTTCCTATTACCAGAAGTTCGTTTTCGAGTGCGACAAATTATTAATTTTGGACTGAAATACAAAGCCAAAGTTGCCCTTCTGAACTCATGTGTTCCTGTTACAAACAGTTCATTTTCGAGTATGAAAAATTATTAATTTTGGACTGAAAAACAAAGCCAAAGTTACCCTTCTTAACTCATGTCTTCCTATTACCAGAAGATCGTTTTCGAGTGCGACAAATTATTAATTTTGGACTGGAAAACAAAGCCAAAGTTACCCTTCTTAACTCATGTCTTCCTATTACCAGAAGTTCGTTTTCGAGTGCGACAAATTATTAATTTTGGACTGAAATACAAAGCCAAAGTTGCCCTTCTGAACTCATGTGTTCCTGTTACAAACAGTTCATTTTCGAGTATGAAAAATTATTAATTTTGGACTGAAAAACAAAGCCAATGTTACCCTTCTTAACTCATGTTTTCCTATTACCAGAAGTTCGTTTTCGAGTGCGACAAATTATTAATTTTGGACTGAAATACAAAGCCAAAGTTGCCCTTCTGAACTCATGTGTTCCTGTTACAAACAGTTCATTTTCGAGTATGAAAAATTATTAATTTTGGACTGAAAAACAAAGCCAATGTTACCCTTCTTAACTCATGTGTTCCTATTACCAGAAGTTCGTTTTCGAGTGCGACAAATTATTAATTTTGGCCTGAAATACAAAGCCAAAGTTACCCTTCTTAACTCATGTGTTCCTGTTACAAACAGTTCATTTTCGAGTATGAAAAATTATTAATTTTGGACTGAAAAACAAAGCCAAAGTTACCCTTCTTAACTCATGTTTTCCTATTACCAGAAGTTCGTTTTCGAGTGCGACAAATTATTAATTTTGGACTGAAATACAAAGCCAAAGTTGCCCTTCTGAACTCATGTGTTCCTGTTACAAACAGTTCATTTTCGAGTATGAAAAATTATTAATTTTGGACTGAAAAACAAAGCCAATGTTACCCTTCTTAACTCATGTGTTCCTATTACCAGAAGTTCGTTTTCGAGTGCGACAAATTATTAATTTTGGCCTGAAATACAAAGCCAAAGTTACCCTTCTTAAATCATGTGTTCCTGTTACAAACAGTTCATTTTCGAGTATGAAAAATTATTAATTTTGGACTGAAAAACAAAGCCAAAGTTACCCTTCTTAACTCATGTTTTCCTATTACCAGAAGTTCGTTTTCGAGTGCGACAAATTATTAATTTTGGACTGAAATAAAAAGCCAAAGTTGCCCTTCTTAACTCATGTGTTCCTGTTACAAACAGTTCATTTTCGAGTATGAAAAATTATTAATTTTGGACTGAAAAACAAAGCCAAAGTTACCCTTCTTAACTCATGTCTTCCTATTACCAGAAGTTCGTTTTCGAGTGCGACAAATTATTAATTTTGGACTGAAATACAAAGCCAAAGTTGCCCTTCTGAACTCATGTGTTCCTGTTACAAACAGTTCATTTTCTAGTATGAAAAATTATTAATTTTGGACTGAAAAACAAAGCCAAAGTTACCCTTCTTAACTCATGTGTTCCTATTACCAGAAGTTCGTTTTCGAGTGCGACAAATTATTAATTTTGGCCTGAAATACAAAGCCAAAGTTACCCTTCTTAACTCATGTGTTCCTGTTACAAACAGTTCATTTTCGAGTATGAAAAATTATTAATTTTGGACTGAAAAACAAAGCCAAAGTTACCCTTCTTAACTCATGTGTTCCTATTACCAGAAGTTCGTTTTCGAGTGCGACAAATTATTAATTTTGGCCTGAAATACAAAGCCAAAGTTACCCTTCTTAACTCATGTGTTCCTGTTACAAACAGTTCATTTTCGAGTATGAAAAATTATTAATTTTGGACTGAAAAACAAAGCCAAAGTTACCCTTCTTAACTCATCTTTTCCTATTACCAGAAGTTCGTTTTCGAGTGCGGCAAATTATTAATTTTGGACTGAAATACAAAGCCAAAGTTGACCTTCTTAACTCATGTGTTCCTGTTACAAACAGTACATTTTCGAGTATGAAAAATTATTAATTTTGGACTGAAAAATAAAGCCAAAGTTACCCTTCTTAACTCATGTGTTCCTATTACCAGAAGTTCGTTTTCGAGTGCGACAAATTATTAATTTTGGACTGGAAAACAAAGCCAAAGTTACCCTTCTTAACTCAGGTGTTCCTGTTACAAACAGTTCATTTTCGAGTATGAAAAATTATTAATTTTGGACTGAAAAACAAAGCCAAAGTTACCCTTCTTAACTCAAGTTTTCCTATTACCAGACGTTCGTTTTCGAGTGCGACAAATTATTAATTTTGGACTGAAAAACAAAGCCAAAGTTACCCTTCTTAACTCATGTCTTCCTATTACCAGAAGTTCGTTTTCGAGTGCGACAAATTATTAATTTTGGCCTGAAATACAAAGCCAAAGTTACCCTTCTTAACTCATGTGTTCCTGTTACAAACAGTTCATTTTCGAGTATGAAAAATTATTAATTTTGTACTGAAAAACAAAGCCAAAGTTGCCCTTCTTAACTCATGTGTTCCTGTTACAAACAGTTCATTTTTGAGTATGAAAAATTATTAATTTTGGACTGAAAAACAAAGCCAAAGTTACCCTTCTTAACTCATGTCTTCCTATTACCAGAAGATCGTTTTCGAGTGCGACAAATTATTAGTTTTGGACTGGAAAACAAAGCCAAAGTTACCCTTCTTAACTCATGTCTTCCTATTACCAGAAGTTCGTTTTCGAGTGCGACAAATTATTAATTTTGGACTGAAATACAGAGCCAAAGTTGCCCTTCTTAACTCATGTGTTCCTGTTACAAACAGTTCATTTTCGAGTATGAAAAATTATTAATTTTGGACTGAAAAACAAAGCCAAAGTTACCCTTCTTAACTCATGTGTTCCTATTACCAGAAGTTCGTTTTCGAGTGCGACAAATTATTAATTTTGGACTGAAATACAAAGCCAAAGTTACCCTTCTTAACTCATGTGTTCCTGTTACAAACAGTTCATTTTTGAGTATGAAAAATTATTAATTTTGGACTGAAAAACAAAGCCAAAGTTACCCTTTTTAACTCATGTTTTCCTATTACCAGAACTTCGTTTTCGAGTGCGACAAATTATTAATTTTGGACTGAAATACAAAGCCAAAGTTGCCCTTCTTAACTCATGTGTTCCTGTTACAAACAGTTCATTTTTGAGTATGAAAAATCATTAATTTTGGACTGAAAAACAAAGCCAAAGTTACCCTTCTTAACTCATGTCTTCCTATTACCAGAAGTTCGTTTTCGAGTGCGACAAATTATTAATTTTGGACTGGAAAACAAAGCAAAAGTTACCCTTCTTTACTCATGTGTTCCTGTTACAAACAGTTCTTTTTCGAGTATGAAAAATTATTAATTTTGGACCGAAAAACAAAGCCAAAGTTACCCTTCTTAACTCATGTCTTCCTATTACCAGAAGTTCGTTTTCGAGTGCGACGAATTATTAATTTTGGACTGAAATACAAAGCCAAAGTTACCCTTCTTAACTCATGTGTTCCTGTTACAAACAGTTCATTTTCGAGTATGAAAAATTATTAATTTTGGCCTGAAAAACAAAGCCAAAGTTACCCTTCTTAACTCATGTTTTCCTATTACCAGAAGTGCGTTTTCGAGTGCGACAAATTATTAATTTTGGCCTGAAATACAAAGCCAAAGTTACCCTTCTTAACTCATGTGTTCCTATTACAAACAGTTCATTTTCGAGTATGAAAAATTATTAATTTTGGACTGAAAAACAAAGCCAAAGTTACCCTTCTTAACTCATGTCTTCCTATTACCAGAAGTTCGTTTTCGAGTGCGACAAATTATTAATTTTGGCCTGAAATACAAAGCCAAAGTTACCCTTCTTAAATCATGTGTTCCTGTTACAAACAGTTCATTTTCGAGTATGAAAAATTATTAATTTTGGACTGAAAAACCAAGCCAAAGTTACCCTTCTTAACTCATGTTTTCCTATTACCAGAAGTTCGTTTTCGAGTGCGACAAATTATTAATTTTGGACTGAAATAAAAAGCCAAAGTTGCCCTTCTTAACTCATGTGTTCCTGTTACAAACAGTTCATTTTTGAGTATGAAAAATTATTAATTTTGGACTGAAAAACAAAGCCAAAGTTACCCTTCTTAACTTATGTCTTCCTATTACCAGAAGTTCGTTTTCGAGTGCGACAAATTATTAATTTTGGACTGAAATACAAAGCCAAAGTTGCCCTTCTTAACTCATGTGTTCCTGTTACAAACAGTTCATTTTCGAGTATGAAAAATTATTAATTTTGGACTGAAAAACAAAGCCAAAGTTACCCTTCTTAACTCATGTCTTCCTATTACCAGAAGATCGTTTTCGAGTGCGACAAATTATTAATTTTGGACTGGAAAACAAAGCCAAAGTTACCCTTCTTAACTCATGTCTTCCTATTACCAGAAGTTCGTTTTCGAGTGCGACAAATTATTAATTTTGGACTGAAATAAAAAGCCAAAGTTGCCCTTCTTAACTCATGTGTTCCTGTTACAAACAGTTCATTTTCGAGTATGAAAAATTATTAATTTTGGACTGAAAAACAAAGCCAAAGTTACCCTTCTTAACTCATGTCTTCCTATTACCATAAGATCGTTTTCGAGTGCGACAAATTATTAATTTTGGACTGGAAAACAAAGCCAAAGTTACCCTTCTTAACTCATGTCTTCCTATTACCAGAAGTTCGTTTTCGAGTGCGACAAATTATTAATTTTGGACTGAAATACAAAGCCAAAGTTGCCCTTCTGAACTCATGTGTTCCTGTTACAAACAGTTCATTTTCGAGTATGAAAAATTATTAATTTTGGACTGAAAAACAAAGCCAAAGTTACCCTTCTTAACTCATGTGTTCCTATTACCAGAAGTTCGTTTTCGAGTGCGACAAATTATTAATTTTGGCCTGAAATACAAAGCCAAAGTTACCCTTCTTAACTCATGTGTTCCTGTTACAAACAGTTCATTTTCGAGTATGAAAAATTATTAATTTTGGACTGAAAAACAAAGCCAAAGTTACCCTTCTTAACTCATGTTTTCCTATTACCAGAAGTTCGTTTTCGAGTGCGACAAATTATTAATTTTGGACTGAAATACAAAGCCACAGTTGCCCTTCTGAACTCATGTGTTCCTGTTACAAACAGTTCATTTTCGAGTATGAAAAATTATTAATTTTGGACTGAAAAACAAAGCCAAAGTTACCCTTCTTAACTCATGTGTTCCTATTACCAGAAGTTCGTTTTCGAGTGCGACAAATTATTAATTTTGGCCTGAAATACAAAGCCAAAGTTACCCTTCTTAACTCATGTGTTCCTGTTACAAACAGTTCATTTTCGAGTATGAAAAATTATTAATTTTGGACTGAAAAACAAAGCCAAAGTTACCCTTCTTAACTCATCTTTTCCTATTACCAGAAGTTCGTTTTCGAGTGCGACAAATTATTAATTTTGGACTGAAATACAAAGCCAAAGTTGACCTTCTTAACTCATGTGTTCCTGTTACAAACAGTACATTTTCGAGTATGAAAAATTATTAATTTTGGACTGAAAAATAAAGCCAAAGTTACCCTTCTTAACTCATGTGTTCCTATTACCAGAAGTTCGTTTTCGAGTGCGACAAATTATTAATTTTGGACTGGAAAACAAAGCCAAAGTTGCCCTTCTTAACTCAGGTGTTCCTGTTACAAACAGTTCATTTTCGAGTATGAAAAATTATTAATTTTGGACTGAAAAACAAAGCCAAAGTTACCCTTCTTAACTCATGTTTTCCTATTACCAGACGTTCGTTTTCGAGTGCGACAAATTATTAATTTTGGGCTGAAAAACAAAGCCAAAGTTACCCTTCTTAACTCATGTCTTCCTATTACCAGAAGTTCGTTTTCGAGTGCGACAAATTATTAATTTTGGCCTGAAATACAAAGCCAAAGTTACCCTTCTTAACTCATGTGTTCCTGTTACAAACAGTTCATTTTCGAGTATGAAAAATTATTAATTTTGTACTGAAAAACAAAGCCAAAGTTGCCCTTCTTAACTCATGTGTTCCTGTTACAAACAGTTCATTTTTGAGTATGAAAAATTATTAATTTTGGACTGAAAAACAAAGCCAAAGTTACCCTTCTTAACTCATGTCTTCCTATTACCAGAAGATCGTTTTCGAGTGTGACAAATTATTAATTTTGGACTGGAAAACAAAGCCAAAGTTACCCTTCTTAACTCATGTCTTCCTATTACCAGAAGTTCGTTTTCGAGTGCGACAAATTATTAATTTTGGACTGAAATACAAAGCCAAAGTTGCCCTTCTTAACTCATGTGTTCCTATTACCAGAAGTTCGTTTTCGAGTGCGACAAATTATTAATTTTGGACTGAAATACAAAGCCAAAGTTACCCTTCTTAACTCATGTGTTCCTGTTACAAACAGTTCATTTTTGAGTATGAAAAATTATTAATTTTGGACTGAAAAACAAAGCCAAAGTTACCCTTTTTAACTCATGTTTTCCTATTACCAGAAGTTCGTTTTCGAGTGCGACAAATTATTAATTTTGGACTGAAATACAAAGCCAAAGTTGCCCTTCTTAACTCATGTGTTCCTGTTACAAACAGTTCATTTTTGAGTATGAAAAATCATTAATTTTGGACTGAAAAACAAAGCCAAAGTTACCCTTCTTAACTCATGTCTTCCTATTACCAGAAGTTCGTTTTCGAGTGCGACAAATTATTAATTTTGGACTGGAAAACAAAGCAAAAGTTACCCTTCTTTACTCATGTGTTCCTGTTACAAACAGTTCTTTTTCGAGTATGAAAAATTATTAATTTTGGACCGAAAAACAAAGCCAAAGTTACCCTTCTTAACTCATGTCTTCCTATTACCAGAAGTTCGTTTTCGAGTGCGACGAATTATTAATTTTGGACTGAAATACAAAGCCAAAGTTACCCTTCTTAACTCATGTGTTCCTGTTACAAACAGTTCATTTTCGAGTATGAAAAATTATTAATTTTGGCCTGAAAAACAAAGCCAAAGTTACCCTTCTTAACTCATGTTTTCCTATTACCAGAAGTGCGTTTTCGAGTGCGACAAATTATTAATTTTGGCCTGAAATACAAAGCCAAAGTTACCCTTCTTAACTCATGTCTTCCTATTACCAGAAGTTCGTTTTCGAGTGCGACAAATTATTAATTTTGGCCTGAAATACAAAGCCAAAGTTGCCCTTCTTAACTCATGTGTTCCTGTTACAAACAGTTCATTTTGGAGTATGAAAAATTATTAATTTTGGACTGAAAAACAAAGCCAAAGTTACCCTTCTTAACTCATGTCTTCCTATTACCAGAAGTTCGTTTTCGAGTGCGACAAATTATTAATTTTGGCCTGAAATACAAAGCCAAAGTTACCCTTCTTAAATCATGTGTTCCTGTTACAAACAGTTCATTTTCGAGTATGAAAAATTATTAATTTTGGACTGAAAAACAAAGCCAAAGTTACCCTTCTTAACTCATGTTTTCCTATTACCAGAAGTTCGTTTTCGAGTGCGACAAATTATTAATTTTGGACTGAAATAAAAAGCCAAAGTTGCCCTTCTTAACTCATGTGTTCCTGTTACAAACAGTTCATTTTGGAGTATGAAAAATTATTAATTTTGGACTGAAAAACAAAGCCAAAGTTACCCTTCTTAACTCATGTCTTCCTATTACCAGAAGTTCGTTTTCGAGTGCGACAAATTATTAATTTTGGACTGAAATACAAAGCCAAAGTTGCCCTTCTGAACTCATGTGTTCCTGTTACAAACAGTTCATTTTCGAGTATGAAAAATTATTAATTTTGGACTGAAAAACAAAGCCAAAGTTACCCTTCTTAACTCATGTTTTCCTATTACCAGAAGTTCGTTTTCGAGTGCGACAAATTATTAATTTTGGACTGAAATACAAAGCCAAAGTTGCCCTTCTGAACTCATGTGTTCCTGTTACAAACAGTTCATTTTCGAGTATGAAAAATTATTAATTTTGGACTGAAAAACAAAGCCAAAGTTACCCTTCTTAACTCATGTGTTCCTATTACCAGAAGTTCGTTTTCGAGTGCGACAAATTATTAATTTTGGCCTGAAATACAAAGCCAAAGTTACCCTTCTTAACTCATGTGTTCCTGTTACAAACAGTTCATTTTCGAGTATGAAAAATTATTAATTTTGGACTGAAAAACAAAGCCAAAGTTACCCTTCTTAACTCATCTTTTCCTATTACCAGAAGTTCGTTTTCGAGTGCGACAAATTATTAATTTTGGACTGAAATACAAAGCCAAAGTTGACCTTCTTAACTCATGTGTTCCTGTTACAAACAGTACATTTTCGAGTATGAAAAATTATTAATTTTGGACTGAAAAATAAAGCCAAAGTTACCCTTCTTAACTCATGTGTTCCTATTACCAGAAGTTCGTTTTCGAGTGCGACAAATTATTAATTTTGGACTGGAAAACAAAGCCAAAGTTACCCTTCTTAACTCAGGTGTTCCTGTTACAAACAGTTCATTTTCGAGTATGAAAAATTATTAATTTTGGACTGAAAAACAAAGCCAAAGTTACCCTTCTTAACTCATGTCTTCCTATTACCATAAGATCGTTTTCGAGTGCGACAAATTATTAATTTTGGACTGGAAAACAAAGCCAAAGTTACCCTTCTTAACTCATGTCTTCCTATTACCAGAAGTTCGTTTTCGAGTGCGACAAATTATTAATTTTGGACTGAAATACAAAGCCAAAGTTGCCCTTCTGAACTCATGTGTTCCTGTTACAAACAGTTCATTTTCGAGTATGAAAAATTATTAATTTTGAACTGAAAAACAAAGCCAAAGTTACCCTTCTTAACTCATGTGTTCCTATTACCAGAAGTTCGTTTTCGAGTGCGACAAATTATTAATTTTGGCCTGAAATACAAAGCCAAAGTTACCCTTCTTAACTCATGTGTTCCTGTTACAAACAGTTCATTTTCGAGTATGAAAAATTATTAATTTTGGACTGAAAAACAAAGCCAAAGTTACCCTTCTTAACTCATGTTTTCCTATTACCAGAAGTTCGTTTTCGAGTGCGACAAATTATTAATTTTGGACTGAAATACAAAGCCACAGTTGCCCTTCTGAACTCATGTGTTCCTGTTACAAACAGTTCATTTTCGAGTATGAAAAATTATTAATTTTGGACTGAAAAACAAAGCCAAAGTTACCCTTCTTAACTCATGTGTTCCTATTACCAGAAGTTCGTTTTCGAGTGCGACAAATTATTAATTTTGGCCTGAAATACAAAGCCAAAGTTACCCTTCTTAACTCATGTGTTCCTGTTACAAACAGTTCATTTTCGAGTATGAAAAATTATTAATTTTGGACTGAAAAACAAAGCCAAAGTTACCCTTCTTAACTCATCTTTTCCTATTACCAGAAGTTCGTTTTCGAGTGCGACAAATTATTAATTTTGGACTGAAATACAAAGCCAAAGTTGACCTTCTTAACTCATGTGTTCCTGTTACAAACAGTACATTTTCGAGTATGAAAAATTATTAATTTTGGACTGAAAAATAAAGCCAAAGTTACCCTTCTTAACTCATGTGTTCCTATTACCAGAAGTTCGTTTTCGAGTGCGACAAATTATTAATTTTGGACTGGAAAACAAAGCCAAAGTTACCCTTCTTAACTCAGGTGTTCCTGTTACAAACAGTTCATTTTCGAGTATGAAAAATTATTAATTTTGGACTGAAAAACAAAGCCAAAGTTACCCTTCTTAACTCATGTTTTCCTATTACCAGACGTTCGTTTTCGAGTGCGACAAATTATTAATTTTGGGCTGAAAAACAAAGCCAAAGTTACCCTTCTTAACTCATGTCTTCCTATTACCAGAAGTTCGTTTTCGAGTGCGACAAATTATTAATTTTGGCCTGAAATACAAAGCCAAAGTTACCCTTCTTAACTCATGTGTTCCTGTTACAAACAGTTCATTTTCGAGTATGAAAAATTATTAATTTTGTACTGAAAAACAAAGCCAAAGTTGCCCTTCTTAACTCATGTGTTCCTGTTACAAACAGTTCATTTTTGAGTATGAAAAATTATTAATTTTGGACTGAAAAACAAAGCCAAAGTTACCCTTCTTAACTCATGTCTTCCTATTACCAGAAGATCGTTTTCGAGTGCGACAAATTATTAATTTTGGACTGGAAAACAAAGCCAAAGTTACCCTTCTTAACTCATGTCATCCTATTACCAGAAGTTCGTTTTCGAGTGCGACAAATTATTAATTTTGGACTGAAATACAAAGCCAAAGTTGCCCTTCTTAACTCATGTGTTCCTATTACCAGAAGTTCGTTTTCGAGTGCGACAAATTATTAATTTTGGACTGGAAAACAAAGCAAAAGTTACCCTTCTTTACTCATGTGTTCCTGTTACAAACAGTTCTTTTTCGAGTATGAAAAATTATTAATTTTGGACCGAAAAACAAAGCCAAAGTTACCCTTCTTAACTCATGTCTTCCTATTACCAGAAGTTCGTTTTCGAGTGCGACGAATTATTAATTTTGGACTGAAATACAAAGCCAAAGTTACCCTTCTTAACTCATGTGTTCCTGTTACAAACAGTTCATTTTCGAGTATGAAAAATTATTAATTTTGGCCTGAAAAACAAAGCCAAAGTTACCCTTCTTAACTCATGTTTTCCTATTACCAGAAGTGCGTTTTCGAGTGCGACAAATTATTAATTTTGGCCTGAAATACAAAGCCAAAGTTACCCTTCTTAACTCATGTGTTCCTATTACAAACAGTTCATTTTCGAGTATGAAAAATTATTAATTTTGGACTGAAAAACAAAGCCAAAGTTACCCTTCTTAACTCATGTCTTCCTATTACCAGAAGTTCGTTTTCGAGTGCGACAAATTATTAATTTTGGCCTGAAATACAAAGCCAAAGTTACCCTTCTTAAATCATGTGTTCCTGTTACAAACAGTTCATTTTCGAGTATGAAAAATTATTAATTTTGGACTGAAAAACAAAGCCAAAGTTACCCTTCTTAACTCATGTTTTCCTATTACCAGAAGTTCGTTTTCGAGTGCGACAAATTATTAATTTTGGACTGAAATAAAAAGCCAAAGTTGCCCTTCTTAACTCATGTGTTCCTGTTACAAACAGTTCATTTTTGAGTATGAAAAATTATTAATTTTGGACTGAAAAACAAAGCCAAAGTTACCCTTCTTAACTCATGTCTTCCTATTACCAGAAGTTCGTTTTCGAGTGCGACAAATTATTAATTTTGGACTGAAATACAAAGCCAAAGTTGCCCTTCTGAACTCATGTGTTCCTGTTACAAACAGTTCATTTTCGAGTATGAAAAATTATTAATTTTGGACTGAAAAACAAAGCCAAAGTTACCCTTCTTAACTCATGTTTTCCTATTACCAGAAGTTCGTTTTCGAGTGCGACAAATTATTAATTTTGGACTGAAATACAAAGCCAAAGTTGCCCTTCTGAACTCATGTGTTCCTGTTACAAACAGTTCATTTTCGAGTATGAAAAATTATTAATTTTGGACTGAAAAACAAAGCCAAAGTTACCCTTCTTAACTCATGTGTTCCTATTACCAGAAGTTCGTTTTCGAGTGCGACAAATTATTAATTTTGGCCTGAAATACAAAGCCAAAGTTACCCTTCTTAACTCATGTGTTCCTGTTACAAACAGTTCATTTTCGAGTATGAAAAATTATTAATTTTGGACTGAAAAACAAAGCCAAAGTTACCCTTCTTAACTCATCTTTTCCTATTACCAGAAGTTCGTTTTCCAGTGCGACAAATTATTAATTTTGGACTGAAATACAAAGCCAAAGTTGACCTTCTTAACTCATGTGTTCCTGTTACAAACAGTACATTTTCGAGTATGAAAAATTATTAATTTTGGACTGAAAAATAAAGCCAAAGTTACCCTTCTTAACTCATGTGTTCCTATTACCAGAAGTTCGTTTTCGAGCGCGACAAATTATTAATTTTGGACTGGAAAACAAAGCCAAAGTTACCCTTCTTAACTCAGGTGTTCCTGTTACAAACAGTTCATTTTCGAGTATGAAAAATTATTAATTTTGGACTGAAAAACAAAGCCAAAGTTACCCTTCTTAACTCATGTTTTCCTATTACCAGACGTTCGTTTTCGAGTGCGACAAATTATTAATTTTGGACTGAAAAACAAAGCCAAAGTTACCCTTCTTAACTCATGTCTTCCTATTACCAGAAGTTCGTTTTCGAGTGCGACAAATTATTAATTTTGGCCTGAAATACAAAGCCAAAGTTACCCTTCTTAACTCATGTGTTCCTGTTACAAACAGTTCATTTTCGAGTATGAAAAATTATTAATTTTGTACTGAAAAACAAAGCCAAAGTTGCCCTTCTTAACTCATGTGTTCCTGTTACAAACAGTTCATTTTTGAGTATGAAAAATTATTAATTTTGGACTGAAAAACAAAGCCAAAGTTACCCTTCTTAACTCATGTCTTCCTATTACCAGAAGATCGTTTTCGAGTGCGACAAATTATTAATTTTGGACTGGAAAACAAAGCCAAAGTTACCCTTCTTAACTCATGTCTTCCTATTACCAGAAGTTCGTTTTCGAGTGCGACAAATTATTAATTTTGGACTGAAATACAAAGCCAAAGTTGCCCTTCTTAACTCATGTGTTCCTGTTACAAACAGTTCATTTTCGAGTATGAAAAATTATTAATTTTGGACTGAAAAACAAAGCCAAAGTTACCCTTCTTAACTCATGTGTTCCTATTACCAGAAGTTCGTTTTCGAGTGCGACAAATTATTAATTTTGGACTGAAATACAAAGCCAAAGTTACCCTTCTTAACTCATGTGTTCCTGTTACAAACAGTTCATTTTTGAGTATGAAAAATTATTAATTTTGGACTGAAAAACAAAGCCAAAGTTACCCTTTTTAACTCATGTTTTCCTATTACCAGAAGTTCGTTTTCGAGTGCGACAAATTATTAATTTTGGACTGAAATACAAAGCCAAAGTTGCCCTTCTTAACTCATGTGTTCCTGTTACAAACAGTTCATTTTTGAGTATGAAAAATCATTAATTTTGGACTGAAAAACAAAGCCAAAGTTACCCTTCTTAACTCATGTCTTCCTATTACCAGAAGTTCGTTTTCGAGTGCGACAAATTATTAATTTTGGACTGGAAAACAAAGCAAAAGTTACCCTTCTTTACTCATGTGTTCCTGTTACAAACAGTTCTTTTTCGAGTATGAAAAATTATTAATTTTGGACCGAAAAACAAAGCCAAAGTTACCCTTCTTAACTCATGTCTTCCTATTACCAGAAGTTCGTTTTCGAGTGCGACGAATTATTAATTTTGGACTGAAATACAAAGCCAAAGTTACCCTTCTTAACTCATGTGTTCCTGTTACAAACAGTTCATTTTCGAGTATGAAAAATTATTAATTTTGTCCTGAAAAACAAAGCCAAAGTTACCCTTCTTAACTCATGTTTTCCTATTACCAGAAGTGCGTTTTCGAGTGCGACAAATTATTAATTTTGGCCTGAAATACAAAGCCAAAGTTACCCTTCTTAACTCATGTGTTCCTATTACAAACAGTTCATTTTCGAGTATGAAAAATTATTAATTTTGGACTGAAAAACAAAGCCAAAGTTACCCTTCTTAACTCATGTCTTCCTATTACCAGAAGTTCGTTTTCGAGTGCGACAAATTATTAATTTTGGCCTGAAATACAAAGCCAAAGTTACCCTTCTTAAATCATGTGTTCCTGTTACAAACAGTTCATTTTCGAGTATGAAATAGTATATTGCGTCATAAGGGAAGATATAGGCATATTTCATCCCGAAGATTTCTGCTGCACGAGCGAACGTAGTGAGCGAGGGCAGCAAAAGCCGAGGGATGAAATATGCCGTTAGATTCCCGTAGGGCACAAGTTATTTTTCCGCATCCATGAGAAGTTCGTATTAAATAAAAATAGTTATAATATAATACGTACCTACGTTTTTGACATATAACCCCAAATTACACATGTCAAATTTTCGTATTAAAAATAACTTCTATAATGAATTTATGTAAAAAATAATCGTATTTGCTTGAATTTTAAAAAATAATTACACTTATCAAGCACTTAAATGAAGATTTTAGTATAATCAAATAATAATTTTGATTCTAAATTCTATCGGTAGATGTCACGTCGATAGCATGCACGGTAAAAACCCGCAAATGTTCATATCGTCCCGCTTTTTCATATTTACCCGCGATCCGCCATTGTTAACCTCAAATGAGATAAATAATCTGTCAATTACATACCATGGATACGGAAAAATTATTAATTTTGGACTGAAAAACAAAGCCAAAGTTACCCTTCTTAACTCATGTTTTCCTATTACCAGAAGTTCGTTTTCGAGTGCGACAAATTATTAATTTTGGACTGAAATAAAAAGCCAAAGTTGCCCTTCTTAACTCATGTGTTCCTGTTACAAACAGTTCATTTTTGAGTATGAAAAATTATTAATTTTGGACTGAAAAACAAAGCCAAAGTTACCCTTCTTAACTCATGTCTTCCTATTACCAGAAGATCGTTTTCGAGTGCGACAAATTATTAATTTTGGACTGAAATACAAAGCCAAAGTTGCCCTTCTGAACTCATGTGTTCCTGTTACAAACAGTTCATTTTCGAGTATGAAAAATTATTAATTTTGGACTGAAAAACAAAGCCAAAGTTACCCTTCTTAACTCATGTGTTCCTATTACCAGAAGTTCGTTTTCGAGTGCGACAAATTATTAATTTTGGCCTGAAATACAAAGCCAAAGTTACCCTTCTTAACTCATGTGTTCCTGTTACAAACAGTTCATTTTCGAGTATGAAAAATTATTAATTTTGGACTGAAAAACAAAGCCAAAGTTACCCTTCTTAACTCATATTTTCCTATTACCAGAAGTTCGTTTTCGAGTGCGACAAATTATTAATTTTGGACTGAAATACAAAGCCAAAGTTGCCCTTCTGAACTCATGTGTTCCTGTTACAAACAGTTCATTTTCGAGTATGAAAAATTATTAATTTTGGACTGAAAAACAAAGCCAAAGTTACCCTTCTTAACTCATGTGTTCCTATTACCAGAAGTTCGTTTTCGAGTGCGACAAATTATTAATTTTGGCCTGAAATACAAAGCCAAAGTTACCCTTCTTAACTCATGTGTTCCTGTTACAAACAGTTCATTTTCGACTATGAAAAATTATTAATTTTGGACTGAAAAACAAAGCCAAAGTTACCCTTCTTAACTCATCTTTTCCTATTACCAGAAGTTCGTTTTCGAGTGCGACAAATTATTAATTTTGGACTGAAATACAAAGCCAAAGTTGACCTTCTTAACTCATGTGTTCCTGTTACAAACAGTACATTTTCGAGTATGAAAAATTATTAATTTTAGACTGAAAAATAAAGCCAAAGTTACCCTTCTTAACTCATGTGTTCCTATTACCAGAAGTTCGTTTTCGAGTGCGACAAATTATTAATTTTGGACTGGAAAACAAAGCCAAAGTTGACCTTCTTAACTCAGGTGTTCCTGTTACAAACAGTTCATTTTCGAGTATGAAAAATTATTAATTTTGGACTGGAAAACAAAGCCAAAGTTACCCTTCTTAACTCATGTCTTCCTATTACCAGAAGTTCGTTTTCGAGTGCGACAAATTATTAATTTTGGACTGAAATACAAAGCCAAAGTTGCCCTTCTTAACTCATGTGTTCCTGTTACAAACAGTTCATTTTCGAGTATGAAAAATTATTAATTTTGGACTGAAAAACAAAGCCAAAGTTACCCTTCTTAACTCATGTGTTCCTATTACCAGAAGTTCGTTTTCGAGTGCGACAAATTATTAATTTTGGACTGAAATACAAAGCCAAAGTTACCCTTCTTAACTCATGTGTTCCTGTTACAAACAGTTCATTTTTGAGTATGAAAAATTATTAATTTTGGACTGAAAAACAAAGCCAAAGTTACCCTTTTTAACTCATGTTTTCCTATTACCAGAAGTTCGTTTTCGAGTGCGACAAATTATTAATTTTGGACTGAAATACAAAGCCAAAGTTGCCCTTCTTAACTCATGTGTTCCTGTTACAAACAGTTCATTTTTGAGTATGAAAAATCATTAATTTTGGACTGAAAAACAAAGCCAAAGTTACCCTTCTTAACTCATGTCTTCCTATTACCAGAAGTTCGTTTTCGAGTGCGACAAATTATTAATTTTGGACTGGAAAACAAAGCAAAAGTTACCCTTCTTTACTCATGTGTTCCTGTTACAAACAGTTCTTTTTCGAGTATGAAAAATTATTAATTTTGGACCGAAAAACAAAGCCAAAGTTACCCTTCTTAACTCATGTCTTCCTATTACCAGAAGTTCGTTTTCGAGTGCGACGAATTATTAATTTTGGACTGAAATACAAAGCCAAAGTTACCCTTCTTAACTCATGTGTTCCTGTTACAAACAGTTCATTTTCGAGTATGAAAAATTATTAATTTTGGCCTGAAAAACAAAGCCAAAGTTACCCTTCTTAACTCATGTTTTCCTATTACCAGAAGTGCGTTTTCGAGTGCGACAAATTATTAATTTTGGCCTGAAATACAAAGCCAAAGTTACCCTTCTTAACTCATGTGTTCCTATTACAAACAGTTCATTTTCGAGTATGAAAAATTATTAATTTTGGACTGAAAAACAAAGCCAAAGTTACCCTTCTTAACTCATGTCTTCCTATTACCAGAAGTTCGTTTTCGAGTGCGACAAATTATTAATTTTGGCCTGAAATACAAAGCCAAAGTTACCCTTCTTAAATCATGTGTTCCTGTTACAAACAGTTCATTTTCGAGTATGAAATAGTATATTGCGTCATAAGGGAAGATATAGGCATATTTCATCCCGAAGATTTCTGCTGCACGAGCGAACGTAGTGAGCGAGGGCAGCAAAAGCCGAGGGATGAAATATGCCGTTAGATTCCCGTAGGGCACAAGTTATTTTTCCGCATCCATGAGAAGTTCGTATTAAATAAAAATAGTTATAATATAATACGTACCTACGTTTTTGACATATAACCCCAAGTTACACATGTCAAATTTTCGTATTAAAAATAACTTCTATAATGAATTTATGTAAAAAATAATCGTATTTGCTTGAATTTTAAAAAATAATTACACTTATCAAGCACTTAAATGAAGATTTTAGTATAATCAAATAATAATTTTGATTCTAAATTCTATCGGTAGATGTCACGTCGATAGCATGCACGGTAAAAACCCGCAAATGTTCATATCGTCCCGCTTTTTCATATTTACCCGCGATCCGCCATTGTTAACCTCAAATGAGATAAATAATCTGTCAATTACATACCATGGATACGGAAAAATTATTAATTTTGGACTGAAAAACAAAGCCAAAGTTACCCTTCTTAACTCATGTTTTCCTATTACCAGAAGTTCGTTTTCGAGTGCGACAAATTATTAATTTTGGACTGAAATAAAAAGCCAAAGTTGCCCTTCTTAACTCATGTGTTCCTGTTACAAACAGTTCATTTTTGAGTATGAAAAATTATTAATTTTGGACTGAAAAACAAAGCCAAAGTTACCCTTCTTAACTCATGTCTTCCTATTACCAGAAGATCGTTTTCGAGTGCGACAAATTATTAATTTTGGACTGAAATACAAAGCCAAAGTTGCCCTTCTGAACTCATGTGTTCCTGTTACAAACAGTTCATTTTCGAGTATGAAAAATTATTAATTTTGGACTGAAAAACAAAGCCAAAGTTACCCTTCTTAACTCATGTGTTCCTATTACCAGAAGTTCGTTTTCGAGTGCGACAAATTATTAATTTTGGCCTGAAATACAAAGCCAAAGTTACCCTTCTTAACTCATGTGTTCCTGTTACAAACAGTTCATTTTCGAGTATGAAAAATTATTAATTTTGGACTGAAAAACAAAGCCAAAGTTACCCTTCTTAACTCATATTTTCCTATTACCAGAAGTTCGTTTTCGAGTGCGACAAATTATTAATTTTGGACTGAAATACAAAGCCAAAGTTGCCCTTCTGAACTCATGTGTTCCTGTTACAAACAGTTCATTTTCGAGTATGAAAAATTATTAATTTTGGACTGAAAAACAAAGCCAAAGTTACCCTTCTTAACTCATGTGTTCCTATAACCAGAAGTTCGTTTTCGAGTGCGACAAATTATTAATTTTGGCCTGAAATACAAAGCCAAAGTTACCCTTCTTAACTCATGTGTTCCTGTTACAAACAGTTCATTTTCGAGTATGAAAAATTATTAATTTTGGACTGAAAAACAAAGCCAAAGTTACCCTTCTTAACTCATCTTTTCCTATTACCAGAAGTTCGTTTTCGAGTGCGACAAATTATTAATTTTGGACTGAAATACAAAGCCAAAGTTGACCTTCTTAACTCATGTGTTCCTGTTACAAACAGTACATTTTCGAGTATGAAAAATTATTAATTTTGGACTGAAAAATAAAGCCAAAGTTACCCTTCTTAACTCATGTGTTCCTATTACCAGAAGTTCGTTTTCGAGTGCGACAAATTATTAATTTTGGACTGGAAAACAAAGCCAAAGTTGACCTTCTTAACTCAGGTGTTCCTGTTACAAACAGTTCATTTTCGAGTATGAAAAATTATTAATTTTGGACTGAAAAACAAAGCCAAAGTTACCCTTCTTAACTCATGTTTTCCTATTACCAGACGTTCGTTTTCGAGTGCGACAAATTATTAATTTTGGACTGAAAAACAAAGCCAAAGTTACCCTTCTTAACTCAGGTGTTCCTGTTACAAACAGTTCATTTTCGAGTATGAAAAATTATTAATTTTGGACTGAAAAACAAAGCCAAAGTTACCCTTCTTAACTCATGTTTTCCTATTACCAGAAGTTCGTTTTCGAGTGCGACAAATTATTAATTTTGGCCTGAAATACAAAGCCAAAGTTACCCTTCTTAACTCATGTGTTCCTGTTACAAACAGTTCATTTTCGAGTATGAAAAATTATTAATTTTGTACTGAAAAACAAAGCCAAAGTTACCCCTCTTAACTCATGTTTTCCTATTACCAGAAGTTCGTTTTCGAGTGCGACAAATTATTAATTTTGGACTGAAATACAAAGCCAAAGTTACCCTTCTTAACTCATGTGTTCCTGTTACAAACAGTTCATTTTCGAGTATGAAAAATTATTAATTTTGTACTGAAAAACAAAGCCAAAGTTACCCTTCTTAACTCATGTTTTCCTATTACCAGAAGTTCGTTTTCGAGTGCGACAAATTATTAATTTTGGACTGAAATACAAAGCCAAAGTTACCCTTCTTAACTCATGTGTTCCTGTTACAAACAGTTCATTTTGGAGTAAGAAAAATTATTAATTTTGTACTGAAAAACAAAGCCAAAGTTACCCTTCTTAACTCATGTTTTCCTATTACCAGAAGTTCGTTTTCGAGTGCGACAAATTATTAATTTTGGCCTGAAATACAAAGCCAAAGTTACCCTTCTTAACTCATGTGTTCCTGTTACAAACAGTTCATTTTCGAGTATGAAAAATTATTAATTTTGTACTGAAAAACAAAGCCAAAGTTACCCTTCTTAACTCATGTTTTCCTATTACCAGAAGTTCGTTTTCGAGTGCGACAAATTATTAATTTTGGACTGAAATACAAAGCCAAAGTTACCCTTCTTAACTCATGTGTTCCTGTTACAAACAGTTCATTTTCGAGTATGAAAAATTATTAATTTTGGACTGAAAAACAAAGCCAAAGTTACCCTTCTTAACTCATGTCTTCCTATTACCAGAAGTTCGTTTTCGAGGGCGACAAATTAATAATTTTGGACTGAAATACAAAGCCAAAGTTACCCTTCTTAACTCATGTGTTCCTGTTACAAACAGTTCATTTTCGAGTATGAAAAATTATTAATTTTGGACTGAAAAACAAAGCCAAAGTTACCCTTCTTAACTCATGTCTTCCTATTACCAGAAGTTCGTTTTCGAGTGGACTGAAATACAAAGCCAAAGTTACCCTTCTTAACTCATGTGTTCCTATTACCAGAAGTTCGTTTTCGAGTGCGACAAATTATTAATTTTGGACTGAAAAACAAAGCCAAAGTTACCCTTCTTAACTCATGTTTTCCTATTACCAGAAGTTCGTTTTCGAGTGCGACAAATTATTAATTTTGGCCTGAAATACAAAGCCAAAGTTACCCTTCTTAACTCATGTGTTCCTGTTACAAACAGTTCATTTTCGAGTATGAAAAATTATTAATTTTGGACTGAAAAACAAAGCCAAAGTTACCCTTCTTAACTCATGTCTTCCTATTACCAGAAGTTCGTTTTCGAGTGCGACAAATTATTAATTTTGGACTGGAAAACAAAGCCAAAGTTACCCTTCTTAACTCATGTGTTCCTATTACCAAAAGTTCGTTTTCGAGAGCGGCAAATTATTAATTTCGGACTGAAATGCAAAGCCAAATTTACCCTCCTTAACTCATGCGTTCCTGCTAAAAGCAGTTCATTTTCGAGAACAAAAAATTATTAATTTTGGACTGAAATACGAAGCCAAACTTACCCTTCTCAACTCATGTATTCCTGTTAGAAACAGTTCACTTTCGAGTATGAAAAATTATTAATTTTGGACTGAAATACGAAGTCAAACTTACCCTTCTTAGCTCATGTGATCCTATTAACAAAAGGTTGTTTTCGAGTGCGACAAATTATCAATCTTTGACTGAAATGCAAAGCCAAATTTACCCTCGTTAACTCATGCGTCCATGCTACAATGAGTTCATTGTCGAGAACAAAAAATTATTAATTTTGGACTGAAATACGAAGCCAAACTTTCCCTTCTTAGCTCATATGTTCTTGTTACAAATAGTTCATTTTCGAGGATAAAAAATTATTAATTTTGGACTGAAAAACAAAGCCAAAGTTACCCTTCTTAGCTCATGTGTTCCTATTATCAAAAGGTCGTTTTCGAGTGCGACAAATTATCAATTTTTCACTGAAATACAAAGCCAAACTTACCCTCGTTAACTCATGCGTCCATGCTACAATGAGTTCATTGTCGAGAACAAAAAATTATTAATTTTGGACTGAAATACGAAGCCAAACTTTCCCTTCTTAGCTCATATGTTCTTGTTACAAATAGTTCATTTTCGAGGATAAAAAATTATTAATTTTGGACTGGAAAACAAAGCCAAAGTTACCCTTCTTAACTCATGTGTTCCTATTACCAAAAGTTCGTTTTCGAGAGCGGCAAATTATTAATTTCGGACTGAAATGCAAAGCCAAATTTACCCTCCTTAACTCATGCGTTCCTGCTAAAAGCAGTTCATTTTCGAGAACAAAAAATTATTAATTTTGGACTGAAATACGAAGCCAAACTTACCCTTCTCAACTCATGTATTCCTGTTAGAAACAGTTCATTTTCGAGAACGAAAAATTATTAATTTTGGACTGAAATACGAAGCCAAACTTACCCTTCTCAACTCATGTATTCATGTTAGAAACAGTTCACTTTCGAGCATGAAAAATTATTAATTTTGGACTGAAATGCAAAGCCAAATTTACCCTAATTAACTCATGCGTTCCTGCTACAAGCAGTTCATTTTCGAGAACGAAAAATTATTAATTTTGGACTGAAATACGAAGCCAAACTTACCCTTCTTAGCTCATGTGATCCTATTACCAAAAGGTTGTTTTCGAGTGCGACAAATTATCAATTTTTGACTGAAATGCAAAGCCAAATTTACCCTCCTTAACTCATGCGTTCCTGCTACAAACAGTTCATTTTCGAGAACAAAAATTATTAATTTTGGACTGAAATACGAAGCCAAACTTACCCTTCTTAGCTCATGTGTTCCTATTACCAAAAGGTTGTTTTCGAGTGCGTCAAGTTATCAAATTTTGACTGAAATACAAAGCCAAACTTACCCTTCTTAACTCATGTCTTCCTATTACCAGAAGTTCGTTTTCGAGTGCGACAAATTATTAATTTTGGACTGAAATACAAAGCCAAAGTTGCCCTTCTTAACTCATGTGTTCCTGTTACAAACAGTTCATTTTCGAGTATGAAAAATTATTAATTTTGGACTGAAAAACAAAGCCAAAGTTACCCTTCTTAACTCATGTCTTCCTATTACCAGAAGTTCGTTTTCGAGTGGACTGAAATACAAAGCCAAAGTTACCCTTCTTAACTCATGTGTTCCTATTACCAGAAGTTCGTTTTCGAGTAAGACAAATTATTAATTTTGGACTGAAAAACAAAGCCAAAGTTACCCTTCTTAACTCATGCTTTCCTATTACCAGAAGTTCGTTTTCGAGTGCGACAAATTATTAATTTTGGCCTGAAATACAAATCCAAAGTTACCCTTCTTAACTCATGTGTTCCTGTTACAAACAGTTCATTTTCGAGTATGAAAAATTATTAATTTTGGACTGAAAAACAAAGCCAAAGTTACCCTTCTTAACTCATGTCTTCCTATTACCAGAAGTTCGTTTTCGAGTGCGACAAATTATTAATTTTGGACTGGAAAACAAAGCCAAAGTTACCCTTCTTAACTCATGTGTTCCTATTACCAAAAGTTCGTTTTCGAGAGCGGCAAATTATTAATTTCGGACTGAAATGCAAAGCCAAATTTACCCTCCTTAACTCATGCGTTCCTGCTAAAAGCAGTTCATTTTCGAGAACAAAAAATTATTAATTTTGGACTGAAATACGAAGCCAAACTTACCCTTCTCAACTCATGTATTCCTGTTAGAAACAGTTCACTTTCGAGTATGAAAAATTATTAATTTTGGACTGAAATACGAAGTCAAACTTACCCTTCTTAGCTCATGTGATCCTATTAACAAAAGGTTGTTTTCGAGTGCGACAAATTATCAATCTTTGACTGAAATGCAAAGCCAAATTTACCCTCGTTAACTCATGCGTCCATGCTACAATGAGTTCATTGTCGAGAACAAAAAATTATTAATTTTGGACTGAAATACGAAGCCAAACTTTCCCTTCTTAGCTCATATGTTCTTGTTACAAATAGTTCATTTTCGAGGATAAAAAATTATTAATTTTGGACTGAAAAACAAAGCCAAAGTTACCCTTCTTAGCTCATGTGTTCCTATTATCAAAAGGTCGTTTTCGAGTGCGACAAATTATCAATTTTTCACTGAAATACAAAGCCAAACTTACCCTCGTTAACTCATGCGTCCATGCTACAATGAGTTCATTGTCGAGAACAAAAAATTATTAATTTTGGACTGAAATACGAAGCCAAACTTTCCCTTCTTAGCTCATATGTTCTTGTTACAAATAGTTCATTTTCGAGGATAAAAAATTATTAATTTTGGACTGGAAAACAAAGCCAAAGTTACCCTTCTTAACTCATGTGTTCCTATTACCAAAAGTTCGTTTTCGAGAGCGGCAAATTATTAATTTCGGACTGAAATGCAAAGCCAAATTTACCCTCCTTAACTCATGCGTTCCTGCTAAAAGCAGTTCATTTTCGAGAACAAAAAATTATTAATTTTGGACTGAAATACGAAGCCAAACTTACCCTTCTCAACTCATGTATTCCTGTTAGAAACAGTTCATTTTCGAGAACGAAAAATTATTAATTTTGGACTGAAATACGAAGCCAAACTTACCCTTCTCAACTCATGTATTCATGTTAGAAACAGTTCACTTTCGAGCATGAAAAATTATTAATTTTGGACTGAAATGCAAAGCCAAATTTACCCTAATTAACTCATGCGTTCCTGCTACAAGCAGTTCATTTTCGAGAACGAAAAATTATTAATTTTGGACTGAAATACGAAGCCAAACTTACCCTTCTTAGCTCATGTGATCCTATTACCAAAAGGTTGTTTTCGAGTGCGACAAATTATCAATTTTTGACTGAAATGCAAAGCCAAATTTACCCTCCTTAACTCATGCGTTCCTGCTACAAACAGTTCATTTTCGAGAACAAAAATTATTAATTTTGGACTGAAATACGAAGCCAAACTTACCCTTCTTAGCTCATGTGTTCCTATTACCAAAAGGTTGTTTTCGAGTGCGTCAAGTTATCAAATTTTGACTGAAATACAAAGCCAAACTTACCCTTCTTAACTCATGTCTTCCTATTACCAGAAGTTCGTTTTCGAGTGCGACAAATTATTAATTTTGGACTGAAATACAAAGCCAAAGTTGCCCTTCTTAACTCATGTGTTCCTGTTACAAACAGTTCATTTTCGAGTATGAAAAATTATTAATTTTGGACTGAAAAACAAAGCCAAAGTTACCCTTCTTAACTCATGTGTTCCTATTACCAGAAGTTCGTTTTCGAGTGCGACAAATTATTAATTTTGGACTGAAATACAAAGCCAAAGTTACCCTTCTTAACTCATGTGTTCCTGTTACAAACAGTTCATTTTCGAGTATGAAAAATTATTAATTTTGGACTGAAAAACAAAGCCAAAGTTACCCTTTTTAACTCATGTTTTCCTATTACCAGAAGTTCGTTTTCGAGTGCGACAAATTATTAATTTTGGACTGAAATACAAAGCCAAAGTTGACCTTCTTAACTCATGTGTTCCTGTTACAAACAGTTCATTTTTGAGTATGAAAAATCATTAATTTTGGACTGGAAAACAAAGCCAAAGTTACCCTTCTTAACTCATGTCTTCCTATTACCAGAAGTTCGTTTTCGAGTGCGACAAATTATTAATTTTGGACTGGAAAACAAAGCCAAAGTTACCCTTCTTTACTCATGTGTTCCTGTTACAAACAGTTCTTTTTCGAGTATGAAAAATTATTAATTTTGGACCGAAAAACAAAGCCAAAGTTACCCTTCTTAACTCATGTCTTCCTATTACCAGAAGTTCGTTTTCGAGTGCGACGAATTATTAATTTTGGACTGAAATACAAAGCCAAAGTTACCCTTCTTAACTCATGTGTTCCTGTTACAAACAGTTCATTTTCGAGTATGAAAAATTATTAATTTTGGCCTGAAAAACAAAGCCAAAGTTACCCTTCTTAACTCATGTTTTCCTATTACCAGAAGAGCGTTTTCGAGTGCGACAAATTATTAATTTTGGCCTGAAATACAAAGCCAAAGTTACCCTTCTTAACTCATGTGTTCCTATTACAAACAGTTCATTTTCGAGTATGAAAAATTATTAATTTTGGACTGAAAAACAAAGCCAAAGTTACCCTTCTTAACTCATGTCTTCCTATTACCAGAAGTTCGTTTTCGAGTGCGACAAATTATTAATTTTGGCCTGAAATACAAAGCCAAAGTTACCCTTCTTAAATCATGTGTTCCTGTTACAAACAGTTCATTTTCGAGTATGAAAAATTATTAATTTTGGACTGAAAAACAAAGCCAAAGTTACCCTTCTTAACTCATGTGTTCCTATTACCAGAAGTTCGTTTTCGAGTGCGACAAATTATTAATTTTGGACTGAAATACAAAGCCAAAGTTACCCTTCTTAACTCATGTATTCCTGTTAGAAACAGTTCATTTTCGAGAACGAAAAATTATTAATTTTGGACTGAAATACGAAGCCAAACTTACCCTTCTCAACTCATGTATTCATGTTAGAAACAGTTCACTTTCGAGCATGAAAAATTATTAATTTTGGACTGAAATGCAAAGCCAAATTTACCCTAATTAACTCATGCGTTCCTGCTACAAGCAGTTCATTTTCGAGAACGAAAAATTATTAATTTTGGACTGAAATACGAAGCCAAACTTACCCTTCTTAGCTCATGTGATCCTATTACCAAAAGGTTGTTTTCGAGTGCGACAAATTATCAATTTTTGACTGAAATGCAAAGCCAAATTTACCCTCCTTAACTCATGCGTTCCTGCTACAAACAGTTCATTTTCGAGAACAAAAATTATTAATTTTGGACTGAAATACGAAGCCAAACTTACCCTTCTTAGCTCATGTGTTCCTATTACCAAAAGGTTGTTTTCGAGTGCGTCAAGTTATCAAATTTTGACTGAAATACAAAGCCAAACTTACCCTTCTTAACTCATGTCTTCCTATTACCAGAAGTTCGTTTTCGAGTGCGACAAATTATTAATTTTGGCCTGAAATACAAAGTCAAAGTTACCCTTCTTAACTCATGTCTTCCTATTACCAGAAGTTCGTTTTCGAGGGCGACAAATTAATAATTTTGGACTGAAATACAAAGCCAAAGTTACCCTTCTTAACTCATGTGTTCCTGTTACAAACAGTTCATTTTCGAGTATGAAAAATTATTAATTTTGGACTGAAAAACAAAGCCAAAGTTACCCTTCTTAACTCATGTCTTCCTATTACCAGAAGTTCGTTTTCGAGTGGACTGAAATACAAAGCCAAAGTTACCCTTCTTAACTCATGTGTTCCTATTACCAGAAGTTCGTTTTCGAGTGCGACAAATTATTAATTTTGGACTGAAAAACAAAGCCAAAGTTACCCTTCTTAACTCATGTTTTCCTATTACCAGAAGTTCGTTTTCGAGTGCGACAAATTATTAATTTTGGCCTGAAATACAAAGCCAAAGTTACCCTTCTTAACTCATGTGTTCCTGTTACAAACAGTTCATTTTCGAGTATGAAAAATTATTAATTTTGGACTGAAAAACAAAGCCAAAGTTACCCTTCTTAACTCATGTCTTCCTATTACCAGAAGTTCGTTTTCGAGTGCGACAAATTATTAATTTTGGACTGGAAAACAAAGCCAAAGTTACCCTTCTTAACTCATGTGTTCCTATTACCAAAAGTTCGTTTTCGAGAGCGGCAAATTATTAATTTCGGACTGAAATGCAAAGCCAAATTTACCCTCCTTAACTCATGCGTTCCTGCTAAAAGCAGTTCATTTTCGAGAACAAAAAATTATTAATTTTGGACTGAAATACGAAGCCAAACTTACCCTTCTCAACTCATGTATTCCTGTTAGAAACAGTTCACTTTCGAGTATGAAAAATTATTAATTTTGGACTGAAATACGAAGTCAAACTTACCCTTCTTAGCTCATGTGATCCTATTAACAAAAGGTTGTTTTCGAGTGCGACAAATTATCAATCTTTGACTGAAATGCAAAGCCAAATTTACCCTCGTTAACTCATGCGTCCATGCTACAATGAGTTCATTGTCGAGAACAAAAAATTATTAATTTTGGACTGAAATACGAAGCCAAACTTTCCCTTCTTAGCTCATATGTTCTTGTTACAAATAGTTCATTTTCGAGGATAAAAAATTATTAATTTTGGACTGAAAAACAAAGCCAAAGTTACCCTTCTTAGCTCATGTGTTCCTATTATCAAAAGGTCGTTTTCGAGTGCGACAAATTATCAATTTTTCACTGAAATACAAAGCCAAACTTACCCTCGTTAACTCATGCGTCCATGCTACAATGAGTTCATTGTCGAGAACAAAAAATTATTAATTTTGGACTGAAATACGAAGCCAAACTTTCCCTTCTTAGCTCATATGTTCTTGTTACAAATAGTTCATTTTCGAGGATAAAAAATTATTAATTTTGGACTGGAAAACAAAGCCAAAGTTACCCTTCTTAACTCATGTGTTCCTATTACCAAAAGTTCGTTTTCGAGAGCGGCAAATTATTAATTTCGGACTGAAATGCAAAGCCAAATTTACCCTCCTTAACTCATGCGTTCCTGCTAAAAGCAGTTCATTTTCGAGAACAAAAAATTATTAATTTTGGACTGAAATACGAAGCCAAACTTACCCTTCTCAACTCATGTATTCCTGTTAGAAACAGTTCATTTTCGAGAACGAAAAATTATTAATTTTGGACTGAAATACGAAGCCAAACTTACCCTTCTCAACTCATGTATTCATGTTAGAAACAGTTCACTTTCGAGCATGAAAAATTATTAATTTTGGACTGAAATGCAAAGCCAAATTTACCCTAATTAACTCATGCGTTCCTGCTACAAGCAGTTCATTTTCGAGAACGAAAAATTATTAATTTTGGACTGAAATACGAAGCCAAACTTACCCTTCTTAGCTCATGTGATCCTATTACCAAAAGGTTGTTTTCGAGTGCGACAAATTATCAATTTTTGACTGAAATGCAAAGCCAAATTTACCCTCCTTAACTCATGCGTTCCTGCTACAAACAGTTCATTTTCGAGAACAAAAATTATTAATTTTGGACTGAAATACGAAGCCAAACTTACCCTTCTTAGCTCATGTGTTCCTATTACCAAAAGGTTGTTTTCGAGTGCGTCAAGTTATCAAATTTTGACTGAAATACAAAGCCAAACTTACCCTTCTTAACTCATGTCTTCCTATTACCAGAAGTTCGTTTTCGAGTGCGACAAATTATTAATTTTGGACTGAAATACAAAGCCAAAGTTGCCCTTCTTAACTCATGTGTTCCTGTTACAAACAGTTCATTTTCGAGTATGAAAAATTATTAATTTTGGACTGAAAAACAAAGCCAAAGTTACCCTTCTTAACTCATGTGTTCCTATTACCAGAAGTTCGTTTTCGAGTGCGACAAATTATTAATTTTGGACTGAAATACAAAGCCAAAGTTACCCTTCTTAACTCATGTGTTCCTGTTACAAACAGTTCATTTTCGAGTATGAAAAATTATTAATTTTGGACTGAAAAACAAAGCCAAAGTTACCCTTTTTAACTCATGTTTTCCTATTACCAGAAGTTCGTTTTCGAGTGCGACAAATTATTAATTTTGGACTGAAATACAAAGCCAAAGTTGCCCTTCTTAACTCATGTGTTCCTGTTACAAACAGTTCATTTTTGAGTATGAAAAATCATTAATTTTGGACTGGAAAACAAAGCCAAAGTTACCCTTCTTAACTCATGTCTTCCTATTACCAGAAGTTCGTTTTCGAGTGCGACAAATTATTAATTTTGGACTGGAAAACAAAGCCAAAGTTACCCTTCTTTACTCATGTGTTCCTGTTACAAACAGTTCTTTTTCGAGTATGAAAAATTATTAATTTTGGACCGAAAAACAAAGCCAAAGTTACCCTTCTTAACTCATGTCTTCCTATTACCAGAAGTTCGTTTTCGAGTGCGACGAATTATTAATTTTGGACTGAAATACAAAGCCAAAGTTACCCTTCTTAACTCATGTGTTCCTGTTACAAACAGTTCATTTTCGAGTATGAAAAATTATTAATTTTGGCCTGAAAAACAAAGCCAAAGTTACCCTTCTTAACTCATGTTTTCCTATTACCAGAAGAGCGTTTTCGAGTGCGACAAATTATTAATTTTGGCCTGAAATACAAAGCCAAAGTTACCCTTCTTAACTCATGTGTTCCTATTACAAACAGTTCATTTTCGAGTATGAAAAATTATTAATTTTGGACTGAAAAACAAAGCCAAAGTTACCCTTCTTAACTCATGTCTTCCTATTACCAGAAGTTCGTTTTCGAGTGCGACAAATTATTAATTTTGGCCTGAAATACAAAGCCAAAGTTACCCTTCTTAAATCATGTGTTCCTGTTACAAACAGTTCATTTTCGAGTATGAAAAATTATTAATTTTGGACTGAAAAACAAAGCCAAAGTTACCCTTCTTAACTCATGTGTTCCTATTACCAGAAGTTCGTTTTCGAGTGCGACAAATTATTAATTTTGGACTGAAATACAAAGCCAAAGTTACCCTTCTTAACTCATGTATTCCTGTTAGAAACAGTTCATTTTCGAGAACGAAAAATTATTAATTTTGGACTGAAATACGAAGCCAAACTTACCCTTCTCAACTCATGTATTCATGTTAGAAACAGTTCACTTTCGAGCATGAAAAATTATTAATTTTGGACTGAAATGCAAAGCCAAATTTACCCTAATTAACTCATGCGTTCCTGCTACAAGCAGTTCATTTTCGAGAACGAAAAATTATTAATTTTGGACTGAAATACGAAGCCAAACTTACCCTTCTTAGCTCATGTGATCCTATTACCAAAAGGTTGTTTTCGAGTGCGACAAATTATCAATTTTTGACTGAAATGCAAAGCCAAATTTACCCTCCTTAACTCATGCGTTCCTGCTACAAACAGTTCATTTTCGAGAACAAAAATTATTAATTTTGGACTGAAATACGAAGCCAAACTTACCCTTCTTAGCTCATGTGTTCCTATTACCAAAAGGTTGTTTTCGAGTGCGTCAAGTTATCAAATTTTGACTGAAATACAAAGCCAAACTTACCCTTCTTAACTCATGTCTTCCTATTACCAGAAGTTCGTTTTCGAGTGCGACAAATTATTAATTTTGGCCTGAAATACAAAGTCAAAGTTACCCTTCTTAACTCATGTGTTCCTGTTACAAACAGTTCATTTTCGAGTATGAAAAATTATTAATTTTGGACTGAAAAACAAAGCCAAAGTTACCCTTCTTAACTCATGTCTTCCTATTACCAGAAGTTCGTTTTCGAGTGCGACAAATTATTAATTTTAGCCTGAAATACAAAGCCAAAGTTACCCTTCTTAACTCATGTGTTCCTGTTACAAACAGTTCATTTTCGAGTATGAAAAATTATTAATTTTGGACTGAAAAACAAAGCCAAAGTTGCCCTTCTTAACTCATGTGTTCCTGTTACAAACAGTTCATTTTTGAGTATGAAAAATTATTAATTTTGGACTGAAAAACAAAGCCAAAGTTACCCTTCTTAACTCATGTCTTCCTATTACCAGAAGTTCGTTTTCGAGTGCGACAAATTATTAATTTTGGACTGAAATACAAAGCCAAAGTTGCCCTTCTTAACTCATGTGTTCCTGTTACAAACAGTTCATTTTCGAGTATGAAAAATTATTAATTTTGGACCGAAAAACAAAGCCAAAGTTACCCTTCTTAACTCATGTCTTCCTATTACCAGAAGTTCGTTTTCGAGTGCGACGAATTATTAATTTTGGACTGAAATACAAAGCCAAAGTTACCCTTCTTAACTCATGTGTTCCTGTTACAAACAGTTCATTTTCGAGTATGAAAAATTATTAATTTTGGCCTGAAAAACAAAGCCAAAGTTACCCTTCTTAACTCATGTTTTCCTATTACCAGAAGTGCGTTTTCGAGTGCGACAAATTATTAATTTTGGCCTGAAATACAAAGCCAAAGTTACCCTTCTTAACTCATGTGTTCCTGTTACAAACAGTTCATTTTCGAGTATGAAAAATTATTAATTTTGGACTGAAAAACAAAGCCAAAGTTACCCTTTTTAACTCATGTTTTCCTATTACCAGAAGTTCGTTTTCGAGTGCGACAAATTATTAATTTTGGACTGAAATACAAAGCCAAAGTTGCCCTTCTTAACTCATGTGTTCCTGTTACAAACAGTTCATTTTTGAGTATGAAAAATCATTAATTTTGGACTGGAAAACAAAGCCAAAGTTACCCTTCTTAACTCATGTCTTCCTATTACCAGAAGTTCGTTTTCGAGTGCGACAAATTATTAATTTTGGACTGGAAAACAAAGCCAAAGTTACCCTTCTTTACTCATGTGTTCCTGTTACAAACAGTTCTTTTTCGAGTATGAAAAATTATTAATTTTGGACCGAAAAACAAAGCCAAAGTTACCCTTCTTAACTCATGTCTTCCTATTACCAGAAGTTCGTTTTCGAGTGCGACGAATTATTAATTTTGGACTGAAATACAAAGCCAAAGTTACCCTTCTTAACTCATGTGTTCCTGTTACAAACAGTTCATTTTCGAGTATGAAAAATTATTAATTTTGGCCTGAAAAACAAAGCCAAAGTTACCCTTCTTAACTCATGTTTTCCTATTACCAGAAGAGCGTTTTCGAGTGCGACAAATTATTAATTTTGGCCTGAAATACAAAGCCAAAGTTACCCTTCTTAACTCATGTGTTCCTATTACAAACAGTTCATTTTCGAGTATGAAAAATTATTAATTTTGGACTGAAAAACAAAGCCAAAGTTACCCTTCTTAACTCATGTCTTCCTATTACCAGAAGTTCGTTTTCGAGTGCGACAAATTATTAATTTTGGCCTGAAATACAAAGCCAAAGTTACCCTTCTTAAATCATGTGTTCCTGTTACAAACAGTTCATTTTCGAGTATGAAAAATTATTAATTTTGGACTGAAAAACAAAGCCAAAGTTACCCTTCTTAACTCATGTGTTCCTATTACCAGAAGTTCGTTTTCGAGTGCGACAAATTATTAATTTTGGACTGAAATACAAAGCCAAAGTTACCCTTCTTAACTCATGTATTCCTGTTAGAAACAGTTCATTTTCGAGAACGAAAAATTATTAATTTTGGACTGAAATACGAAGCCAAACTTACCCTTCTCAACTCATGTATTCATGTTAGAAACAGTTCACTTTCGAGCATGAAAAATTATTAATTTTGGACTGAAATGCAAAGCCAAATTTACCCTAATTAACTCATGCGTTCCTGCTACAAGCAGTTCATTTTCGAGAACGAAAAATTATTAATTTTGGACTGAAATACGAAGCCAAACTTACCCTTCTTAGCTCATGTGATCCTATTACCAAAAGGTTGTTTTCGAGTGCGACAAATTATCAATTTTTGACTGAAATGCAAAGCCAAATTTACCCTCCTTAACTCATGCGTTCCTGCTACAAACAGTTCATTTTCGAGAACAAAAATTATTAATTTTGGACTGAAATACGAAGCCAAACTTACCCTTCTTAGCTCATGTGTTCCTATTACCAAAAGGTTGTTTTCGAGTGCGTCAAGTTATCAAATTTTGACTGAAATACAAAGCCAAACTTACCCTTCTTAACTCATGTCTTCCTATTACCAGAAGTTCGTTTTCGAGTGCGACAAATTATTAATTTTGGCCTGAAATACAAAGTCAAAGTTACCCTTCTTAACTCATGTGTTCCTGTTACAAACAGTTCATTTTCGAGTATGAAAAATTATTAATTTTGGACTGAAAAACAAAGCCAAAGTTACCCTTCTTAACTCATGTCTTCCTATTACCAGAAGTTCGTTTTCGAGTGCGACAAATTATTAATTTTAGCCTGAAATACAAAGCCAAAGTTACCCTTCTTAACTCATGTGTTCCTGTTACAAACAGTTCATTTTCGAGTATGAAAAATTATTAATTTTGGACTGAAAAACAAAGCCAAAGTTGCCCTTCTTAACTCATGTGTTCCTGTTACAAACAGTTCATTTTTGAGTATGAAAAATTATTAATTTTGGACTGAAAAACAAAGCCAAAGTTACCCTTCTTAACTCATGTCTTCCTATTACCAGAAGTTCGTTTTCGAGTGCGACAAATTATTAATTTTGGACTGAAATACAAAGCCAAAGTTGCCCTTCTTAACTCATGTGTTCCTGTTACAAACAGTTCATTTTCGAGTATGAAAAATTATTAATTTTGGACCGAAAAACAAAGCCAAAGTTACCCTTCTTAACTCATGTCTTCCTATTACCAGAAGTTCGTTTTCGAGTGCGACGAATTATTAATTTTGGACTGAAATACAAAGCCAAAGTTACCCTTCTTAACTCATGTGTTCCTGTTACAAACAGTTCATTTTCGAGTATGAAAAATTATTAATTTTGGCCTGAAAAACAAAGCCAAAGTTACCCTTCTTAACTCATGTGTTCCTATTACAAACAGTTCATTTTCGAGTATGAAAAATTATTAATTTTGGACTGAAAAACAAAGCCAAAGTTACCCTTCTTAACTCATGTCTTCCTATTACCAGAAGTTCGTTTTCGAGTGCGACAAATTATTAATTTTGGACTGGAAAACAAAGCAAAAGTTACCCTTCTTTACTCATGTGTTCCTGTTACAAACAGTTCATTTTCGAGTATGAAAAATTATTAATTTTGGCCTGAAAAACAAAGCCAAAGTTACCCTTCTTAACTCATGTTTTCCTATTACCAGAAGTGCGTTTTCGAGTGCGACAAATTATTAATTTTGGCCTGAAATACAAAGCCAAAGTTACCCTTCTTAAATCATGTGTTCCTGTTACAAACAGTTCATTTTCGAGTATGAAAAATTATTAATTTTGGACTGAAAAACAAAGCCAAAGTTACCCTTCTTAACTCATGTGTTCCTATTACAAACAGTTCATTTTCGAGTATGAAAAATTATTAATTTTGGACTGAAAAACAAAGCCAAAGTTACCCTTCTTAACTCATGTCTTCCTATTACCAGAAGTTCGTTTTCGAGTGCGACAAATTATTAATTTTGGACTGGAAAACAAAGCAAAAGTTACCCTTCTTTACTCATGTGTTCCTGTTACAAACAGTTCATTTTCGAGTATGAAAAATTATTAATTTTGGCCTGAAAAACAAAGCCAAAGTTACCCTTCTTAACTCATGTTTTCCTATTACCAGAAGTGCGTTTTCGAGTGCGACAAATTATTAATTTTGGCCTGAAATACAAAGCCAAAGTTACCCTTCTTAAATCATGTGTTCCTGTTACAAACAGTTCATTTTCGAGTATGAAAAATTATTAATTTTGGACTGAAAAACAAAGCCAAAGTTACCCTTCTTAACTCATGTTTTCCTATTACCAGAAGTTCGTTTTCGAGTGCGACGAATTATTAATTTTGGACTGAAATAAAAAGCCAAAGTTACCCTTCTTAAATCATGTGTTCCTGTTACAAACAGTTCATTTTCGAGTATGAAAAATTATTAATTTTGTACTGAAAAACAAAGCCAAAGTTACCCCTCTTAACTCATGTTTTCCTATTACCAGAAGTTCGTTTTCGAGTGCGACAAATTATTAATTTTGGACTGAAATAAAAAGCCAAAGTTGCCCTTCTTAACTCATGTGTTCCTGTTACAAACAGTTCATTTTCGAGTGTGAAAAATTATTAATTTTGGACTGAAAAACAAAGCCAAAGTTACCCTTCTTAACTCATGTTTTCCTATTACCAGAAGTTCGTTTTCGAGTGCGACAAATTATTAATTTTGGACTGAAATACAAAGCCAAAGTTGCCCTTCTTAACTCATGTGTTCCTGTTACAAACAGTTCATTTTGGAGTATGAAAAATTATTAATTTTGTACTGAAAAACAAAGCCAAAGTTACCCTTCTTAACTCATGTTTTCCTATTACCAGAAGTTCGTTTTCGAGTGCGACAAATTATTAATTTTGGCCTGAAATACAAAGCCAAAGTTACCCTTCTTAACTCATGTGTTCCTGTTACAAACAGTTCATTTTGGAGTATGAAAAATTATTAATTTTGGACTGAAAAACAAAGCCAAAGTTACCCTTCTTAACTCATGTCTTCCTATTACCAGAAGTTCGTTTTCGAGTGCGACAAATTATTAATTTTGGACTGGAAAACAAAGCCAAAGTTACTCTTCTTAACTCATGTGTTCCTATTACCAAAAGTTCGTTTTCGAGAGCGGCAAATTATTAATTTCGGACTGAAATGCAAAGCCAAATTTACCCTCCTTAACTCATGCGTTCCTGCTACAAGCAGTTCATTTTCGAGAACAAAAAATTATTAATTTTGGACTGAAATACGAAGCCAAACTTACCCTTCTCAACTCATGTATTCCTGTTAGAAACAGTTCACTTTCGAGTATGAAAAATTATTAATTTTGGACTGAAATACGAAGTCAAACTTACCCTTCTTAGCTCATGTGATCCTATTAACAAAAGGTTGTTTTCGAGTGCGACAAATTATCAATCTTTGACTGAAATGCAAAGCCAAATTTACCCTCGTTAACTCATGCGTCCATGCTACAATGAGTTCATTGTCGAGAACAAAAAATTATTAATTTTGGACTGAAATACGAAGCCAAACTTTCCCTTCTTAGCTCATATGTTCTTGTTACAAATAGTTCATTTTCGAGGATAAAAAATTATTAATTTTGGACTGAAAAACAAAGCCAAAGTTACCCTTCTTAACTCATGTGTTCGTATTACCAAAAGTTCGTTTTCGAGTGCGACAAATTATTAATTTTTGACTGAAATGCAAAGCCAAATTTACCTTCCTTAACTCGTGCGTTCCTGCTACAAACAGTTCATTTTCGAGAACAAAAAATTATTAATTTTGGACTGAAATACGAAGCCAAACTTACCCGTCTTAGCTCATGTGTTCCTATTATCAAAAGGTCGTTTTCGAGTGCGACAAATTATCAATTTTTCACTGAAATACAAAGCCAAACTTACCCTCCTTAACTCATGTATTCCTGTTAGAAACAGTTCATTTTCGAGAACGAAAAATTATTAATTTTGGACTGAAATACGAAGCCAAACTTACCCTTCTCAACTCATGTATTCATGTTAGAAACAGTTCACTTTCGAGCATGAAAAATTATTAATTTTGGACTGAAATGCAAAGCCAAATTTACCCTAATTAACTCATGCGTTCCTGCTACAAGCAGTTCATTTTCGAGAACGAAAAATTATTAATTTTGGACTGAAATACGAAGCCAAACTTACCCTTCTTAGCTCATGTGATCCTATTACCAAAAGGTTGTTTTCGAGTGCGACAAATTATCAATTTTTGACTGAAATGCAAAGCCAAATTTACCCTCCTCAACTCATGCGTTCCTGCTACAAACAGTTCATTTTCGAGAACAAAAATTATTAATTTTGGACTGAAATACGAAGCCAAACTTACCCTTCTTAGCTCATGTGTTCCTATTACCAAAAGGTTGTTTTCGAGTGCGTCAAGTTATCAAATTTTGACTGAAATACAAAGCCAAACTTACCCTTCTTAACTCATGTCTTCCTATTACCAGAAGTTCGTTTTCGAGTGCGACAAATTATTAATTTTGGACTGAAATACAAAGCCAAAGTTGCCCTTCTTAACTCATGTGTTCCTGTTACAAACAGTTCATTTTCGAGTATGAAAAATTATTAATTTTGGACTGAAAAACAAAGCCAAAGTTACCCTTCTTAACTCATGTGTTCCTATTACCAGAAGTTCGTTTTCGAGTGCGACAAATTATTAATTTTGGACTGAAATACAAAGCCAAAGTTACCCTTCTTAACTCATGTGTTCCTGTTACAAACAGTTCATTTTCGAGTATGAAAAATTATTAATTTTGGACTGAAAAACAAAGCCAAAGTTACCCTTTTTAACTCATGTTTTCCTATTACCAGAAGTTCGTTTTCGAGTGCGACAAATTATTAATTTTGGACTGAAATACAAAGCCAAAGTTGCCCTTCTTAACTCATGTGTTCCTGTTACAAACAGTTCATTTTTGAGTATGAAAAATCATTAATTTTGGACTGGAAAACAAAGCCAAAGTTACCCTTCTTAACTCATGTCTTCCTATTACCAGAAGTTCGTTTTCGAGTGCGACAAATTATTAATTTTGGACTGGAAAACAAAGCCAAAGTTACCCTTCTTTACTCATGTGTTCCTGTTACAAACAGTTCTTTTTCGAGTATGAAAAATTATTAATTTTGGACCGAAAAACAAAGCCAAAGTTACCCTTCTTAACTCATGTCTTCCTATTACCAGAAGTTCGTTTTCGAGTGCGACGAATTATTAATTTTGGACTGAAATACAAAGCCAAAGTTACCCTTCTTAACTCATGTGTTCCTGTTACAAACAGTTCATTTTCGAGTATGAAAAATTATTAATTTTGGCCTGAAAAACAAAGCCAAAGTTACCCTTCTTAACTCATGTTTTCCTATTACCAGAAGTGCGTTTTCGAGTGCGACAAATTATTAATTTTGGCCTGAAATACAAAGCCAAAGTTACCCTTCTTAACTCATGTGTTCCTATTACAAACAGTTCATTTTCGAGTATGAAAAATTATTAATTTTGGACTGAAAAACAAAGCCAAAGTTACCCTTCTTAACTCATGTCTTCCTATTACCAGCAGTTCGTTTTCGAGTGCGACAAATTATTAATTTTGGCCTGAAATACAAAGCCAAAGTTACCCTTCTTAAATCATGTGTTCCTGTTACAAACAGTTCATTTTCGAGTATGAAAAATTATTAATTTTGGACTGAAAAACAAAGCCAAAGTTACCCTTCCTAACTCATGTTTTCCTATTACCAGAAGTTCGTTTTCGAGTGCGACGAATTATTAATTTTGGACTGAAATAAAAAGCCAAAGTTGCCCTTCTTAACTCATGTGTTCCTGTTACAAACAGTTCATTTTTGAGTATGAAAAATTATTAATTTTGGACTGAAAAACAAAGCCAAAGTTACCCTTCTTAACTCATGTCTTCCTATTACCAGAAGTTCGTTTTCGAGTGCGACAAATTATTAATTTTGGACTGAAATACAAAGCCAAAGTTGCCCTTCTGAACTCATGTGTTCCTGTTACAAACAGTTCATTTTCGAGTATGAAAAATTATTAATTTTGGACTGAAAAACAAAGCCAAAGTTACCCTTCTTAACTCATGTCTTCCTATTACCAGAAGATCGTTTTCGAGTGCGACAAATTATTAATTTTGGACTGGAAAACAAAGCCAAAGTTACCCTTCTTAACTCATGTCTTCCTATTACCAGAAGTTCGTTTTCGAGTGCGACAAATTATTAATTTTGGACTGAAATACAAAGCCAAAGTTGCCCTTCTGAACTCATGTGTTCCTGTTACAAACAGTTCATTTTCGAGTATGAAAAATTATTAATTTTGGACTGAAAAACAAAGCCAAAGTTACCCTTCTTAACTCATGTGTTCCTATTACCAGAAGTTCGTTTTCGAGTGCGACAAATTATTAATTTTGGCCTGAAATACAAAGCCAAAGTTACCCTTCTTAACTCATGTGTTCCTGTTACAAACAGTTCATTTTCGAGTATGAAAAATTATTAATTTTGGACTGAAAAACAAAGCCAAAGTTACCCTTCTTAACTCATGTTTTCCTATTACCAGAAGTTCGTTTTCGAGTGCGACAAATTATTAATTTTGGACTGAAATACAAAGCCAAAGTTGCCCTTCTGAACTCATGTGTTCCTGTTACAAACAGTTCATTTTCGAGTATGAAAAATTATTAATTTTGGACTGAAAAACAAAGCCAATGTTACCCTTCTTAACTCATGTGTTCCTATTACCAGAAGTTCGTTTTCGAGTGCGACAAATTATTAATTTTGGCCTGAAATACAAAGCCAAAGTTACCCTTCTTAACTCATGTGTTCCTGTTACAAACAGTTCATTTTCGAGTATGAAAAATTATTAATTTTGGACTGAAAAACAAAGCCAAAGTTACCCTTCTTAACTCATCTTTTCCTATTACCAGAAGTTCGTTTTCGAGTGCGACAAATTATTAATTTTGGACTGAAATACAAAGCCAAAGTTGACCTTCTTAACTCATGTGTTCCTGTTACAAACAGTACATTTTCGAGTATGAAAAATTATTAATTTTGGACTGAAAAATAAAGCCAAAGTTACCCTTCTTAACTCATGTGTTCCTATTACCAGAAGTTCGTTTTCGAGTGCGACAAATTATTAATTTTGGACTGGAAAACAAAGCCAAAGTTACCCTTCTTAACTCAGGTGTTCCTGTTACAAACAGTTCATTTTCGAGTATGAAAAATTATTAATTTTGGACTGAAAAACAAAGCCAAAGTTACCCTTCTTAACTCATGTTTTCCTATTACCAGACGTTCGTTTTCGAGTGCGACAAATTATTAATTTTGGACTGAAAAACAAAGCCAAAGTTACCCTTCTTAACTCATGTCTTCCTATTACCAGAAGTTCGTTTTCGAGTGCGACAAATTATTAATTTTGGCCTGAAATACAAAGCCAAAGTTACCCTTCTTAACTCATGTGTTCCTGTTACAAACAGTTCATTTTCGAGTATGAAAAATTATTAATTTTGTACTGAAAAACAAAGCCAAAGTTGCCCTTCTTAACTCATGTGTTCCTGTTACAAACAGTTCATTTTTGAGTATGAAAAATTATTAATTTTGGACTGAAAAACAAAGCCAAAGTTACCCTTCTTAACTCATGTCTTCCTATTACCAGAAGATCGTTTTCGAGTGCGACAAATTATTAATTTTGGACTGGAAAACAAAGCCAAAGTTACCCTTCTTAACTCATGTCTTCCTATTACCAGAAGTTCGTTTTCGAGTGCGACAAATGATTAATTTTGGACTGAAATACAAAGCCAAAGTTGCCCTTCTTAACTCATGTGTTCCTGTTACAAACAGTTCATTTTCGAGTATGAAAAATTATTAATTTTGGACTGAAAAACAAAGCCAAAGTTACCCTTCTTAACTCATGTGTTCCTATTACCAGAAGTTCGTTTTCGAGTGCGACAAATTATTAATTTTGGACTGAAATACAAAGCCAAAGTTACCCTTCTTAACTCATGTGTTCCTGTTACAAACAGTTCATTTTTGAGTATGAAAAATTATTAATTTTGGACTGAAAAACAAAGCCAAAGTTACCCTTTTTAACTCATGTTTTCCTATTACCAGAAGTTCGTTTTCGAGTGCGACAAATTATTAATTTTGGACTGAAATACAAAGCCAAAGTTGCCCTTCTTAACTCATGTGTTCCTGTTACAAACAGTTCATTTTTGAGTATGAAAAATCATTAATTTTGGACTGAAAAACAAAGCCAAAGTTACCCTTCTTAACTCATGTCTTCCTATTACCAGAAGTTCGTTTTCGAGTGCGACAAATTATTAATTTTGGACTGGAAAACAAAGCAAAAGTTACCCTTCTTTACTCATGTGTTCCTGTTACAAACAGTTCTTTTTCGAGTATGGAAAATTATTAATTTTGGACCGAAAAACAAAGCCAAAGTTACCCTTCTTAACTCATGTCTTCCTATTACCAGAAGTTCGTTTTCGAGTGCGACGAATTATTAATTTTGGACTGAAATACAAAGCCAAAGTTACCCTTCTTAACTCATGTGTTCCTGTTACAAACAGTTCATTTTCGAGTATGAAAAATTATTAATTTTGGCCTGAAAAACAAAGCCAAAGTTACCCTTCTTAACTCATGTTTTCCTATTACCAGAAGTGCGTTTTCGAGTGCGACAAATTATTAATTTTGGCCTGAAATACAAAGCCAAAGTTACCCTTCTTAACTCATGTGTTCCTATTACAAACAGTTCATTTTCGAGTATGAAAAATTATTAATTTTGGACTGAAAAACAAAGCCAAAGTTACCCTTCTTAACTCATGTCTTCCTATTACCAGAAGTTCGTTTTCGAGTGCGACAAATTATTAATTTTGGCCTGAAATACAAAGCCAAAGTTACCCTTCTTAAATCATGTGTTCCTGTTACAAACAGTTCATTTTCGAGTATGAAAAATTATTAATTTTGGACTGAAAAACAAAGCCAAAGTTACCCTTCTTAACTCATGTTTTCCTATTACCAGAAGTTCGTTTTCGAGTGCGACAAATTATTAATTTTGGACTGAAATAAAAAGCCAAAGTTGCCCTTCTTAACTCATGTGTTCCTGTTACAAACAGTTCATTTTTGAGTATGAAAAATTATTAATTTTGGACTGAAAAACAAAGCCAAAGTTACCCTTCTTAACTCATGTCTTCCTATTACCAGAAGTTCGTTTTCGAGTGCGACAAATTATTAATTTTGGACTGAAATACAAAGCCAAAGTTGCCCTTCTTAACTCATGTGTTCCTGTTACAAACAGTTCATTTTCGAGTATGAAAAATTATTAATTTTGGACTGAAAAACAAAGCCAAAGTTACCCTTCTTAACTCATGTCTTCCTATTACCAGAAGATCGTTTTCGAGTGCGACAAATTATTAATTTTGGACTGGAAAACAAAGCCAAAGTTACCCTTCTTAACTCATGTCTTCCTATTACCAGAAGTTCGTTTTCGAGTGCGACAAATTATTAATTTTGGACTGAAATAAAAAGCCAAAGTTGCCCTTCTTAACTCATGTGTTCCTGTTACAAACAGTTCATTTTCGAGTATGAAAAATTATTAATTTTGGACTGAAAAACAAAGCCAAAGTTACCCTTCTTAACTCATGTCTTCCTATTACCAGAAGTTCGTTTTCGAGTGCGACAAATTATTAATTTTGGACTGAAATACAAAGCCAAAGTTGCCCTTCTGAACTCATGTGTTCCTGTTACAAACAGTTCATTTTCTAGTATGAAAAATTATTAATTTTGGACTGAAAAACAAAGCCAAAGTTACCCTTCTTAACTCATGTGTTCCTATTACCAGAAGTTCGTTTTCGAGTGCGACAAATTATTAATTTTGGCCTGAAATACAAAGCCAAAGTTACCCTTCTTAACTCATGTGTTCCTGTTACAAACAGTTCATTTTCGAGTATGAAAAATTATTAATTTTGGACTGAAAAACAAAGCCAAAGTTACCCTTCTTAACTCATGTGTTCCTATTACCAGAAGTTCGTTTTCGAGTGCGACAAATTATTAATTTTGGCCTGAAATACAAAGCCAAAGTTACCCTTCTTAACTCATGTGTTCCTGTTACAAACAGTTCATTTTCGAGTATGAAAAATTATTAATTTTGGACTGAAAAACAAAGCCAAAGTTACCCTTCTTAACTCATCTTTTCCTATTACCAGAAGTTCGTTTTCGAGTGCGACAAATTATTAATTTTGTACAGAAATACAAAGCCAAAGTTGACCTTCTTAACTCATGTGTTCCTGTTACAAACAGTACATTTTCGAGTATGAAAAATTATTAATTTTGGACTGAAAAATAAAGCCAAAGTTACCCTTCTTAACTCATGTGTTCCTATTACCAGAAGTTCGTTTTCGAGTGCGACAAATTATTAATTTTGGACTGGAAAACAAAGCCAAAGTTACCCTTCTTAACTCAGGTGTTCCTGTTACAAACAGTTCATTTTCGAGTATGAAAAATTATTAATTTTGGACTGAAAAACAAAGCCAAAGTTACCCTTCTTAACTCAAGTTTTCCTATTACCAGACGTTCGTTTTCGAGTGCGACAAATTATTAATTTTGGACTGAAAAACAAAGCCAAAGTTACCCTTCTTAACTCATGCCTTCCTATTACCAGAAGTTCGTTTTCGAGTGCGACAAATTATTAATTTTGGCCTGAAATACAAAGCCAAAGTTACCCTTCTTAACTCATGTGTTCCTGTTACAAACAGTTCATTTTCGAGTATGAAAAATTATTAATTTTGTACTGAAAAACAAAGCCAAAGTTGCCCTTCTTAACTCATGTGTTCCTGTTACAAACAGTTCATTTTTGAGTATGAAAAATTATTAATTTTGGACTGAAAAACAAAGCCAAAGTTACCCTTCTTAACTCATGTCTTCCTATTACCAGAAGATCGTTTTCGAGTGCGACAAATTATTAGTTTTGGACTGGAAAACAAAGCCAAAGTTACCCTTCTTAACTCATGTCTTCCTATTACCAGAAGTTCGTTTTCGAGTGCGACAAATTATTAATTTTGGACTGAAATACAAAGCCAAAGTTGCCCTTCTTAACTCATGTGTTCCTGTTACAAACAGTTCATTTTCGAGTATGAAAAATTATTAATTTTGGACTGAAAAACAAAGCCAAAGTTACCCTTCTTAACTCATGTGTTCCTATTACCAGAAGTTCGTTTTCGAGTGCGACAAATTATTAATTTTGGACTGAAATACAAAGCCAAAGTTACCCTTCTTAACTCATGTGTTCCTGTTACAAACAGTTCATTTTTGAGTATGAAAAATTATTAATTTTGGACTGAAAAACAAAGCCAAAGTTACCCTTTTTAACTCATGTTTTCCTATTACCAGAAGTTCGTTTTCGAGTGCGACAAATTATTAATTTTGGACTGAAATACAAAGCCAAAGTTGCCCTTCTTAACTCATGTGTTCCTGTTACAAACAGTTCATTTTTGAGTATGAAAAATCATTAATTTTGGACTGAAAAACAAAGCCAAAGTTACCCTTCTTAACTCATGTCTTCCTATTACCAGAAGTTCGTTTTCGAGTGCGACAAATTATTAATTTTGGACTGGAAAACAAAGCAAAAGTTACCCTTCTTTACTCATGTGTTCCTGTTACAAACAGTTCTTTTTCGAGTATGAAAAATTATTAATTTTGGACCGAAAAACAAAGCCAAAGTTACCCTTCTTAACTCATGTCTTCCTATTACCAGAAGTTCGTTTTCGAGTGCGACGAATTATTAATTTTGGACTGAAATACAAAGCCAAAGTTACCCTTCTTAACTCATGTGTTCCTGTTACAAACAGTTCATTTTCGAGTATGAAAAATTATTAATTTTGGCCTGAAACACCAAGCCAAAGTTACCCTTCTTAACTCATGTTTTCCTATTACCAGAAGTGCGTTTTCGAGTGCGACAAATTATTAATTTTGGCCTGAAATACAAAGCCAAAGTTACCCTTCTTAACTCATGTGTTCCTATTACAAACAGTTCATTTTCGAGTATGAAAAATTATTAATTTTGGACTGAAAAACAAAGCCAAAGTTACCCTTCTTAACTCATGTCTTCCTATTACCAGAAGTTCGTTTTCGAGTGCGACAAATTATTAATTTTGGCCTGAAATACAAAGCCAAAGTTACCCTTCTTAAATCATGTGTTCCTGTTACAAACAGTTCATTTTCGAGTATGAAAAATTATTAATTTTGGACTGAAAAACAAAGCCAAAGTTACCCTTCTTAACTCATGTTTTCCTATTACCAGAAGTTCGTTTTCGAGTGCGACAAATTATTAATTTTGGACTGAAATAAAAAGCCAAAGTTGCCCTTCTTAACTCATGTGTTCCTGTTACAAACAGTTCATTTTTGAGTATGAAAAATTATTAATTTTGGACTGAAAAACAAAGCCAAAGTTACCCTTCTTAACTCATGTCTTCCTATTACCAGAAGTTCGTTTTCGAGTGCGACAAATTATTAATTTTGGACTGAAATACAAAGCCAAAGTTGCCCTTCTTAACTCATGTGTTCCTGTTACAAACAGTTCATTTTCGAGTATGAAAAATTATTAATTTTGGACTGAAAAACAAAGCCAAAGTTACCCTTCTTAACTCATGTCTTCCTATTACCAGAAGATCGTTTTCGAGTGCGACAAATTATTAATTTTGGACTGGAAAACAAAGCCAAAGTTACCCTTCTTAACTCATGTCTTCCTATTACCAGAAGTTCGTTTTCGAGTGCGACAAATTATTAATTTTGGACTGAAATAAAAAGCCAAAGTTGCCCTTCTTAACTCATGTGTTCCTGTTACAAACAGTTCATTTTCGAGTATGAAAAATTATTAATTTTGGACTGAAAAACAAAGCCAAAGTTACCCTTCTTAACTCATGTCTTCCTATTACCATAAGATCGTTTTCGAGTGCGACAAATTATTAATTTTGGACTGGAAAACAAAGCCAAAGTTACCCTTCTTAACTCATGTCTTCCTATTACCAGAAGTTCGTTTTCGAGTGCGACAAATTATTAATTTTGGACTGAAATACAAAGCCAAAGTTGCCCTTCTGAACTCATGTGTTCCTGTTACAAACAGTTCATTTTCGAGTATGAAAAATTATTAATTTTGGACTGAAAAACAAAGCCAAAGTTACCCTTCTTAACTCATGTGTTTCTATTACCAGAAGTTCGTTTTCGAGTGCGACAAATTATTAATTTTGGCCTGAAATACAAAGCCAAAGTTACCCTTCTTAACTCATGTGTTCCTGTTACAAACAGTTCATTTTCGAGTATGAAAAATTATTAATTTTGGCCTGAAAAACAAAGCCAAAGTTACCCTTCTTAACTCATGTTTTCCTATTACCAGAAGTGCGTTTTCGAGTGCGACAAATTATTAATTTTGGCCTGAAATACAAAGCCAAAGTTACCCTTCTTAAATCATGTGTTCCTGTTACAAACAGTTCATTTTCGAGTATGAAAAATTATTAATTTTGGACTGAAAAACAAAGCCAAAGTTACCCTTCTTAACTCATGTTTTCCTATTACCAGAAGTTCGTTTTCGAGTGCGACGAATTATTAATTTTGGACTGAAATAAAAAGCCAAAGTTACCCTTCTTAAATCATGTGTTCCTGTTACAAACAGTTCATTTTCGAGTATGAAAAATTATTAATTTTGTACTGAAAAACAAAGCCAAAGTTACCCCTCTTAACTCATGTTTTCCTATTACCAGAAGTTCGTTTTCGAGTGCGACAAATTATTAATTTTGGACTGAAATAAAAAGCCAAAGTTGCCCTTCTTAACTCATGTGTTCCTGTTACAAACAGTTCATTTTCGAGTGTGAAAAATTATTAATTTTGGACTGAAAAACAAAGCCAAAGTTACCCTTCTTAACTCATGTTTTCCTATTACCAGAAGTTCGTTTTCGAGTGCGACAAATTATTAATTTTGGACTGAAATACAAAGCCAAAGTTGCCCTTCTTAACTCATGTGTTCCTGTTACAAACAGTTCATTTTGGAGTATGAAAAATTATTAATTTTGTACTGAAAAACAAAGCCAAAGTTACCCTTCTTAACTCATGTTTTCCTATTACCAGAAGTTCGTTTTCGAGTGCGACAAATTATTAATTTTGGCCTGAAATACAAAGCCAAAGTTACCCTTCTTAACTCATGTGTTCCTGTTACAAACAGTTCATTTTGGAGTATGAAAAATTATTAATTTTGGACTGAAAAACAAAGCCAAAGTTACCCTTCTTAACTCATGTCTTCCTATTACCAGAAGTTCGTTTTCGAGTGCGACAAATTATTAATTTTGGACTGGAAAACAAAGCCAAAGTTACTCTTCTTAACTCATGTGTTCCTATTACCAAAAGTTCGTTTTCGAGAGCGGCAAATTATTAATTTCGGACTGAAATGCAAAGCCAAATTTACCCTCCTTAACTCATGCGTTCCTGCTACAAGCAGTTCATTTTCGAGAACAAAAAATTATTAATTTTGGACTGAAATACGAAGCCAAACTTACCCTTCTCAACTCATGTATTCCTGTTAGAAACAGTTCACTTTCGAGTATGAAAAATTATTAATTTTGGACTGAAATACGAAGTCAAACTTACCCTTCTTAGCTCATGTGATCCTATTAACAAAAGGTTGTTTTCGAGTGCGACAAATTATCAATCTTTGACTGAAATGCAAAGCCAAATTTACCCTCGTTAACTCATGCGTCCATGCTACAATGAGTTCATTGTCGAGAACAAAAAATTATTAATTTTGGACTGAAATACGAAGCCAAACTTTCCCTTCTTAGCTCATATGTTCTTGTTACAAATAGTTCATTTTCGAGGATAAAAAATTATTAATTTTGGACTGAAAAACAAAGCCAAAGTTACCCTTCTTAACTCATGTGTTCGTATTACCAAAAGTTCGTTTTCGAGTGCGACAAATTATTAATTTTTGACTGAAATGCAAAGCCAAATTTACCTTCCTTAACTCGTGCGTTCCTGCTACAAACAGTTCATTTTCGAGAACAAAAAATTATTAATTTTGGACTGAAATACGAAGCCAAACTTACCCGTCTTAGCTCATGTGTTCCTATTATCAAAAGGTCGTTTTCGAGTGCGACAAATTATCAATTTTTCACTGAAATACAAAGCCAAACTTACCCTCCTTAACTCATGTATTCCTGTTAGAAACAGTTCATTTTCGAGAACGAAAAATTATTAATTTTGGACTGAAATACGAAGCCAAACTTACCCTTCTCAACTCATGTATTCATGTTAGAAACAGTTCACTTTCGAGCATGAAAAATTATTAATTTTGGACTGAAATGCAAAGCCAAATTTACCCTAATTAACTCATGCGTTCCTGCTACAAGCAGTTCATTTTCGAGAACGAAAAATTATTAATTTTGGACTGAAATACGAAGCCAAACTTACCCTTCTTAGCTCATGTGATCCTATTACCAAAAGGTTGTTTTCGAGTGCGACAAATTATCAATTTTTGACTGAAATGCAAAGCCAAATTTACCCTCCTCAACTCATGCGTTCCTGCTACAAACAGTTCATTTTCGAGAACAAAAATTATTAATTTTGGACTGAAATACGAAGCCAAACTTACCCTTCTTAGCTCATGTGTTCCTATTACCAAAAGGTTGTTTTCGAGTGCGTCAAGTTATCAAATTTTGACTGAAATACAAAGCCAAACTTACCCTTCTTAACTCATGTCTTCCTATTACCAGAAGTTCGTTTTCGAGTGCGACAAATTATTAATTTTGGACTGAAATACAAAGCCAAAGTTGCCCTTCTTAACTCATGTGTTCCTGTTACAAACAGTTCATTTTCGAGTATGAAAAATTATTAATTTTGGACTGAAAAACAAAGCCAAAGTTACCCTTCTTAACTCATGTGTTCCTATTACCAGAAGTTCGTTTTCGAGTGCGACAAATTATTAATTTTGGACTGAAATACAAAGCCAAAGTTACCCTTCTTAACTCATGTGTTCCTGTTACAAACAGTTCATTTTCGAGTATGAAAAATTATTAATTTTGGACTGAAAAACAAAGCCAAAGTTACCCTTTTTAACTCATGTTTTCCTATTACCAGAAGTTCGTTTTCGAGTGCGACAAATTATTAATTTTGGACTGAAATACAAAGCCAAAGTTGCCCTTCTTAACTCATGTGTTCCTGTTACAAACAGTTCATTTTTGAGTATGAAAAATCATTAATTTTGGACTGGAAAACAAAGCCAAAGTTACCCTTCTTAACTCATGTCTTCCTATTACCAGAAGTTCGTTTTCGAGTGCGACAAATTATTAATTTTGGACTGGAAAACAAAGCCAAAGTTACCCTTCTTTACTCATGTGTTCCTGTTACAAACAGTTCTTTTTCGAGTATGAAAAATTATTAATTTTGGACCGAAAAACAAAGCCAAAGTTACCCTTCTTAACTCATGTCTTCCTATTACCAGAAGTTCGTTTTCGAGTGCGACGAATTATTAATTTTGGACTGAAATACAAAGCCAAAGTTACCCTTCTTAACTCATGTGTTCCTGTTACAAACAGTTCATTTTCGAGTATGAAAAATTATTAATTTTGGCCTGAAAAACAAAGCCAAAGTTACCCTTCTTAACTCATGTTTTCCTATTACCAGAAGTGCGTTTTCGAGTGCGACAAATTATTAATTTTGGCCTGAAATACAAAGCCAAAGTTACCCTTCTTAACTCATGTGTTCCTATTACAAACAGTTCATTTTCGAGTATGAAAAATTATTAATTTTGGACTGAAAAACAAAGCCAAAGTTACCCTTCTTAACTCATGTCTTCCTATTACCAGCAGTTCGTTTTCGAGTGCGACAAATTATTAATTTTGGCCTGAAATACAAAGCCAAAGTTACCCTTCTTAAATCATGTGTTCCTGTTACAAACAGTTCATTTTCGAGTATGAAAAATTATTAATTTTGGACTGAAAAACAAAGCCAAAGTTACCCTTCCTAACTCATGTTTTCCTATTACCAGAAGTTCGTTTTCGAGTGCGACGAATTATTAATTTTGGACTGAAATAAAAAGCCAAAGTTGCCCTTCTTAACTCATGTGTTCCTGTTACAAACAGTTCATTTTTGAGTATGAAAAATTATTAATTTTGGACTGAAAAACAAAGCCAAAGTTACCCTTCTTAACTCATGTCTTCCTATTACCAGAAGTTCGTTTTCGAGTGCGACAAATTATTAATTTTGGACTGAAATACAAAGCCAAAGTTGCCCTTCTGAACTCATGTGTTCCTGTTACAAACAGTTCATTTTCGAGTATGAAAAATTATTAATTTTGGACTGAAAAACAAAGCCAAAGTTACCCTTCTTAACTCATGTCTTCCTATTACCAGAAGATCGTTTTCGAGTGCGACAAATTATTAATTTTGGACTGGAAAACAAAGCCAAAGTTACCCTTCTTAACTCATGTCTTCCTATTACCAGAAGTTCGTTTTCGAGTGCGACAAATTATTAATTTTGGACTGAAATACAAAGCCAAAGTTGCCCTTCTGAACTCATGTGTTCCTGTTACAAACAGTTCATTTTCGAGTATGAAAAATTATTAATTTTGGACTGAAAAACAAAGCCAAAGTTACCCTTCTTAACTCATGTGTTCCTATTACCAGAAGTTCGTTTTCGAGTGCGACAAATTATTAATTTTGGCCTGAAATACAAAGCCAAAGTTACCCTTCTTAACTCATGTGTTCCTGTTACAAACAGTTCATTTTCGAGTATGAAAAATTATTAATTTTGGACTGAAAAACAAAGCCAAAGTTACCCTTCTTAACTCATGTTTTCCTATTACCAGAAGTTCGTTTTCGAGTGCGACAAATTATTAATTTTGGACTGAAATACAAAGCCAAAGTTGCCCTTCTGAACTCATGTGTTCCTGTTACAAACAGTTCATTTTCGAGTATGAAAAATTATTAATTTTGGACTGAAAAACAAAGCCAATGTTACCCTTCTTAACTCATGTGTTCCTATTACCAGAAGTTCGTTTTCGAGTGCGACAAATTATTAATTTTGGCCTGAAATACAAAGCCAAAGTTACCCTTCTTAACTCATGTGTTCCTGTTACAAACAGTTCATTTTCGAGTATGAAAAATTATTAATTTTGGACTGAAAAACAAAGCCAAAGTTACCCTTCTTAACTCATCTTTTCCTATTACCAGAAGTTCGTTTTCGAGTGCGACAAATTATTAATTTTGGACTGAAATACAAAGCCAAAGTTGACCTTCTTAACTCATGTGTTCCTGTTACAAACAGTACATTTTCGAGTATGAAAAATTATTAATTTTGGACTGAAAAATAAAGCCAAAGTTACCCTTCTTAACTCATGTGTTCCTATTACCAGAAGTTCGTTTTCGAGTGCGACAAATTATTAATTTTGGACTGGAAAACAAAGCCAAAGTTACCCTTCTTAACTCAGGTGTTCCTGTTACAAACAGTTCATTTTCGAGTATGAAAAATTATTAATTTTGGACTGAAAAACAAAGCCAAAGTTACCCTTCTTAACTCATGTTTTCCTATTACCAGACGTTCGTTTTCGAGTGCGACAAATTATTAATTTTGGACTGAAAAACAAAGCCAAAGTTACCCTTCTTAACTCATGTCTTCCTATTACCAGAAGTTCGTTTTCGAGTGCGACAAATTATTAATTTTGGCCTGAAATACAAAGCCAAAGTTACCCTTCTTAACTCATGTGTTCCTGTTACAAACAGTTCATTTTCGAGTATGAAAAATTATTAATTTTGTACTGAAAAACAAAGCCAAAGTTGCCCTTCTTAACTCATGTGTTCCTGTTACAAACAGTTCATTTTTGAGTATGAAAAATTATTAATTTTGGACTGAAAAACAAAGCCAAAGTTACCCTTCTTAACTCATGTCTTCCTATTACCAGAAGATCGTTTTCGAGTGCGACAAATTATTAATTTTGGACTGGAAAACAAAGCCAAAGTTACCCTTCTTAACTCATGTCTTCCTATTACCAGAAGTTCGTTTTCGAGTGCGACAAATGATTAATTTTGGACTGAAATACAAAGCCAAAGTTGCCCTTCTTAACTCATGTGTTCCTGTTACAAACAGTTCATTTTCGAGTATGAAAAATTATTAATTTTGGACTGAAAAACAAAGCCAAAGTTACCCTTCTTAACTCATGTGTTCCTATTACCAGAAGTTCGTTTTCGAGTGCGACAAATTATTAATTTTGGACTGAAATACAAAGCCAAAGTTACCCTTCTTAACTCATGTGTTCCTGTTACAAACAGTTCATTTTTGAGTATGAAAAATTATTAATTTTGGACTGAAAAACAAAGCCAAAGTTACCCTTTTTAACTCATGTTTTCCTATTACCAGAAGTTCGTTTTCGAGTGCGACAAATTATTAATTTTGGACTGAAATACAAAGCCAAAGTTGCCCTTCTTAACTCATGTGTTCCTGTTACAAACAGTTCATTTTTGAGTATGAAAAATCATTAATTTTGGACTGAAAAACAAAGCCAAAGTTACCCTTCTTAACTCATGTCTTCCTATTACCAGAAGTTCGTTTTCGAGTGCGACAAATTATTAATTTTGGACTGGAAAACAAAGCAAAAGTTACCCTTCTTTACTCATGTGTTCCTGTTACAAACAGTTCTTTTTCGAGTATGGAAAATTATTAATTTTGGACCGAAAAACAAAGCCAAAGTTACCCTTCTTAACTCATGTCTTCCTATTACCAGAAGTTCGTTTTCGAGTGCGACGAATTATTAATTTTGGACTGAAATACAAAGCCAAAGTTACCCTTCTTAACTCATGTGTTCCTGTTACAAACAGTTCATTTTCGAGTATGAAAAATTATTAATTTTGGCCTGAAAAACAAAGCCAAAGTTACCCTTCTTAACTCATGTTTTCCTATTACCAGAAGTGCGTTTTCGAGTGCGACAAATTATTAATTTTGGCCTGAAATACAAAGCCAAAGTTACCCTTCTTAACTCATGTGTTCCTATTACAAACAGTTCATTTTCGAGTATGAAAAATTATTAATTTTGGACTGAAAAACAAAGCCAAAGTTACCCTTCTTAACTCATGTCTTCCTATTACCAGAAGTTCGTTTTCGAGTGCGACAAATTATTAATTTTGGCCTGAAATACAAAGCCAAAGTTACCCTTCTTAAATCATGTGTTCCTGTTACAAACAGTTCATTTTCGAGTATGAAAAATTATTAATTTTGGACTGAAAAACAAAGCCAAAGTTACCCTTCTTAACTCATGTTTTCCTATTACCAGAAGTTCGTTTTCGAGTGCGACAAATTATTAATTTTGGACTGAAATAAAAAGCCAAAGTTGCCCTTCTTAACTCATGTGTTCCTGTTACAAACAGTTCATTTTTGAGTATGAAAAATTATTAATTTTGGACTGAAAAACAAAGCCAAAGTTACCCTTCTTAACTCATGTCTTCCTATTACCAGAAGTTCGTTTTCGAGTGCGACAAATTATTAATTTTGGACTGAAATACAAAGCCAAAGTTGCCCTTCTTAACTCATGTGTTCCTGTTACAAACAGTTCATTTTCGAGTATGAAAAATTATTAATTTTGGACTGAAAAACAAAGCCAAAGTTACCCTTCTTAACTCATGTCTTCCTATTACCAGAAGATCGTTTTCGAGTGCGACAAATTATTAATTTTGGACTGGAAAACAAAGCCAAAGTTACCCTTCTTAACTCATGTCTTCCTATTACCAGAAGTTCGTTTTCGAGTGCGACAAATTATTAATTTTGGACTGAAATAAAAAGCCAAAGTTGCCCTTCTTAACTCATGTGTTCCTGTTACAAACAGTTCATTTTCGAGTATGAAAAATTATTAATTTTGGACTGAAAAACAAAGCCAAAGTTACCCTTCTTAACTCATGTCTTCCTATTACCAGAAGTTCGTTTTCGAGTGCGACAAATTATTAATTTTGGACTGAAATACAAAGCCAAAGTTGCCCTTCTGAACTCATGTGTTCCTGTTACAAACAGTTCATTTTCTAGTATGAAAAATTATTAATTTTGGACTGAAAAACAAAGCCAAAGTTACCCTTCTTAACTCATGTGTTCCTATTACCAGAAGTTCGTTTTCGAGTGCGACAAATTATTAATTTTGGCCTGAAATACAAAGCCAAAGTTACCCTTCTTAACTCATGTGTTCCTGTTACAAACAGTTCATTTTCGAGTATGAAAAATTATTAATTTTGGACTGAAAAACAAAGCCAAAGTTACCCTTCTTAACTCATGTGTTCCTATTACCAGAAGTTCGTTTTCGAGTGCGACAAATTATTAATTTTGGCCTGAAATACAAAGCCAAAGTTACCCTTCTTAACTCATGTGTTCCTGTTACAAACAGTTCATTTTCGAGTATGAAAAATTATTAATTTTGGACTGAAAAACAAAGCCAAAGTTACCCTTCTTAACTCATCTTTTCCTATTACCAGAAGTTCGTTTTCGAGTGCGACAAATTATTAATTTTGTACAGAAATACAAAGCCAAAGTTGACCTTCTTAACTCATGTGTTCCTGTTACAAACAGTACATTTTCGAGTATGAAAAATTATTAATTTTGGACTGAAAAATAAAGCCAAAGTTACCCTTCTTAACTCATGTGTTCCTATTACCAGAAGTTCGTTTTCGAGTGCGACAAATTATTAATTTTGGACTGGAAAACAAAGCCAAAGTTACCCTTCTTAACTCAGGTGTTCCTGTTACAAACAGTTCATTTTCGAGTATGAAAAATTATTAATTTTGGACTGAAAAACAAAGCCAAAGTTACCCTTCTTAACTCAAGTTTTCCTATTACCAGACGTTCGTTTTCGAGTGCGACAAATTATTAATTTTGGACTGAAAAACAAAGCCAAAGTTACCCTTCTTAACTCATGCCTTCCTATTACCAGAAGTTCGTTTTCGAGTGCGACAAATTATTAATTTTGGCCTGAAATACAAAGCCAAAGTTACCCTTCTTAACTCATGTGTTCCTGTTACAAACAGTTCATTTTCGAGTATGAAAAATTATTAATTTTGTACTGAAAAACAAAGCCAAAGTTGCCCTTCTTAACTCATGTGTTCCTGTTACAAACAGTTCATTTTTGAGTATGAAAAATTATTAATTTTGGACTGAAAAACAAAGCCAAAGTTACCCTTCTTAACTCATGTCTTCCTATTACCAGAAGATCGTTTTCGAGTGCGACAAATTATTAGTTTTGGACTGGAAAACAAAGCCAAAGTTACCCTTCTTAACTCATGTCTTCCTATTACCAGAAGTTCGTTTTCGAGTGCGACAAATTATTAATTTTGGACTGAAATACAAAGCCAAAGTTGCCCTTCTTAACTCATGTGTTCCTGTTACAAACAGTTCATTTTCGAGTATGAAAAATTATTAATTTTGGACTGAAAAACAAAGCCAAAGTTACCCTTCTTAACTCATGTGTTCCTATTACCAGAAGTTCGTTTTCGAGTGCGACAAATTATTAATTTTGGACTGAAATACAAAGCCAAAGTTACCCTTCTTAACTCATGTGTTCCTGTTACAAACAGTTCATTTTTGAGTATGAAAAATTATTAATTTTGGACTGAAAAACAAAGCCAAAGTTACCCTTTTTAACTCATGTTTTCCTATTACCAGAAGTTCGTTTTCGAGTGCGACAAATTATTAATTTTGGACTGAAATACAAAGCCAAAGTTGCCCTTCTTAACTCATGTGTTCCTGTTACAAACAGTTCATTTTTGAGTATGAAAAATCATTAATTTTGGACTGAAAAACAAAGCCAAAGTTACCCTTCTTAACTCATGTCTTCCTATTACCAGAAGTTCGTTTTCGAGTGCGACAAATTATTAATTTTGGACTGGAAAACAAAGCAAAAGTTACCCTTCTTTACTCATGTGTTCCTGTTACAAACAGTTCTTTTTCGAGTATGAAAAATTATTAATTTTGGACCGAAAAACAAAGCCAAAGTTACCCTTCTTAACTCATGTCTTCCTATTACCAGAAGTTCGTTTTCGAGTGCGACGAATTATTAATTTTGGACTGAAATACAAAGCCAAAGTTACCCTTCTTAACTCATGTGTTCCTGTTACAAACAGTTCATTTTCGAGTATGAAAAATTATTAATTTTGGCCTGAAACACCAAGCCAAAGTTACCCTTCTTAACTCATGTTTTCCTATTACCAGAAGTGCGTTTTCGAGTGCGACAAATTATTAATTTTGGCCTGAAATACAAAGCCAAAGTTACCCTTCTTAACTCATGTGTTCCTATTACAAACAGTTCATTTTCGAGTATGAAAAATTATTAATTTTGGACTGAAAAACAAAGCCAAAGTTACCCTTCTTAACTCATGTCTTCCTATTACCAGAAGTTCGTTTTCGAGTGCGACAAATTATTAATTTTGGCCTGAAATACAAAGCCAAAGTTACCCTTCTTAAATCATGTGTTCCTGTTACAAACAGTTCATTTTCGAGTATGAAAAATTATTAATTTTGGACTGAAAAACAAAGCCAAAGTTACCCTTCTTAACTCATGTTTTCCTATTACCAGAAGTTCGTTTTCGAGTGCGACAAATTATTAATTTTGGACTGAAATAAAAAGCCAAAGTTGCCCTTCTTAACTCATGTGTTCCTGTTACAAACAGTTCATTTTTGAGTATGAAAAATTATTAATTTTGGACTGAAAAACAAAGCCAAAGTTACCCTTCTTAACTCATGTCTTCCTATTACCAGAAGTTCGTTTTCGAGTGCGACAAATTATTAATTTTGGACTGAAATACAAAGCCAAAGTTGCCCTTCTTAACTCATGTGTTCCTGTTACAAACAGTTCATTTTCGAGTATGAAAAATTATTAATTTTGGACTGAAAAACAAAGCCAAAGTTACCCTTCTTAACTCATGTCTTCCTATTACCAGAAGATCGTTTTCGAGTGCGACAAATTATTAATTTTGGACTGGAAAACAAAGCCAAAGTTACCCTTCTTAACTCATGTCTTCCTATTACCAGAAGTTCGTTTTCGAGTGCGACAAATTATTAATTTTGGACTGAAATAAAAAGCCAAAGTTGCCCTTCTTAACTCATGTGTTCCTGTTACAAACAGTTCATTTTCGAGTATGAAAAATTATTAATTTTGGACTGAAAAACAAAGCCAAAGTTACCCTTCTTAACTCATGTCTTCCTATTACCATAAGATCGTTTTCGAGTGCGACAAATTATTAATTTTGGACTGGAAAACAAAGCCAAAGTTACCCTTCTTAACTCATGTCTTCCTATTACCAGAAGTTCGTTTTCGAGTGCGACAAATTATTAATTTTGGACTGAAATACAAAGCCAAAGTTGCCCTTCTGAACTCATGTGTTCCTGTTACAAACAGTTCATTTTCGAGTATGAAAAATTATTAATTTTGGACTGAAAAACAAAGCCAAAGTTACCCTTCTTAACTCATGTGTTTCTATTACCAGAAGTTCGTTTTCGAGTGCGACAAATTATTAATTTTGGCCTGAAATACAAAGCCAAAGTTACCCTTCTTAACTCATGTGTTCCTGTTACAAACAGTTCATTTTCGAGTATGAAAAATTATTAATTTTGGACTGAAAAACAAAGCCAAAGTTACCCTTCTTAACTCATGTTTTCCTATTACCAGAAGTTCGTTTTCGAGTGCGACAAATTATTAATTTTGGACTGAAATACAAAGCCACAGTTGCCCTTCTGAACTCATGTGTTCCTGTTACAAACAGTTCATTTTCGAGTATGAAAAATTATTAATTTTGGACTGAAAAACAAAGCCAAAGTTACCCTTCTTAACTCATGTGTTCCTATTACCAGAAGTTCGTTTTCGAGTGCGACAAATTATTAATTTTGGCCTGAAATACAAAGCCAAAGTTACCCTTCTTAACTCATGTGTTCCTGTTACAAACAGTTCATTTTCGAGTATGAAAAATTATTAATTTTGGACTGAAAAACAAAGCCAAAGTTACCCTTCTTAACTCATCTTTTCCTATTACCAGAAGTTCGTTTTCGAGTGCGACAAATTATTAATTTTGGACTGAAATACAAAGCCAAAGTTGACCTTCTTAACTCATGTGTTCCTGTTACAAACAGTACATTTTCGAGTATGAAAAATTATTAATTTTGGACTGAAAAATAAAGCCAAAGTTACCCTTCTTAACTCATGTGTTCCTATTACCAGAAGTTCGTTTTCGAGTGCGACAAATTATTAATTTTGGACTGGAAAACAAAGCCAAAGTTACCCTTCTTAACTCAGGTGTTCCTGTTACAAACAGTTCATTTTCGAGTATGAAAAATTATTAATTTTGGACTGAAAAACAAAGCCAAAGTTACCCTTCTTAACTCATGTTTTCCTATTACCAGACGTTCGTTTTCGAGTGCGACAAATTATTAATTTTGGGCTGAAAAACAAAGCCAAAGTTACCCTTCTTAACTCATGTCTTCCTATTACCAGAAGTTCGTTTTCGAGTGCGACAAATTATTAATTTTGGCCTGAAATACAAAGCCAAAGTTACCCTTCTTAACTCATGTGTTCCTGTTACAAACAGTTCATTTTCGAGTATGAAAAATTATTAATTTTGTACTGAAAAACAAAGCCAAAGTTGCCCTTCTTAACTCATGTGTTCCTGTTACAAACAGTTCATTTTTGAGTATGAAAAATTATTAATTTTGGACTGAAAAACAAAGCCAAAGTTACCCTTCTTAACTCATGTCTTCCTATTACCAGAAGATCGTTTTCGAGTGCGACAAATTATTAATTTTGGACTGGAAAACAAAGCCAAAGTTACCCTTCTTAACTCATGTCTTCCTATTACCAGAAGTTCGTTTTCGAGTGCGACAAATTATTAATTTTGGACTGAAATACAAAGCCAAAGTTGCCCTTCTTAACTCATGTGTTCCTATTACCAGAAGTTCGTTTTCGAGTGCGACAAATTATTAATTTTGGACTGAAATACAAAGCCAAAGTTACCCTTCTTAACTCATGTGTTCCTGTTACAAACAGTTCATTTTTGAGTATGAAAAATTATTAATTTTGGACTGAAAAACAAAGCCAAAGTTACCCTTTTTAACTCATGTTTTCCTATTACCAGAAGTTCGTTTTCGAGTGCGACAAATTATTAATTTTGGACTGAAATACAAAGCCAAAGTTGCCCTTCTTAACTCATGTGTTCCTGTTACAAACAGTTCATTTTTGAGTATGAAAAATCATTAATTTTGGACTGAAAAACAAAGCCAAAGTTACCCTTCTTAACTCATGTCTTCCTATTACCAGAAGTTCGTTTTCGAGTGCGACAAATTATTAATTTTGGACTGGAAAACAAAGCAAAAGTTACCCTTCTTTACTCATGTGTTCCTGTTACAAACAGTTCTTTTTCGAGTATGAAAAATTATTAATTTTGGACCGAAAAACAAAGCCAAAGTTACCCTTCTTAACTCATGTCTTCCTATTACCAGAAGTTCGTTTTCGAGTGCGACGAATTATTAATTTTGGACTGAAATACAAAGCCAAAGTTACCCTTCTTAACTCATGTGTTCCTGTTACAAACAGTTCATTTTCGAGTATGAAAAATTATTAATTTTGGCCTGAAAAACAAAGCCAAAGTTACCCTTCTTAACTCATGTTTTCCTATTACCAGAAGTGCGTTTTCGAGTGCGCCAAATTATTAATTTTGGCCTGAAATACAAAGCCAAAGTTACCCTTCTTAACTCATGTGTTCCTATTACAAACAGTTCATTTTCGAGTATGAAAAATTATTAATTTTGGACTGAAAAACAAAGCCAAAGTTACCCTTCTTAACTCATGTCTTCCTATTACCAGAAGTTCGTTTTCGAGTGCGACAAATTATTAATTTTGGCCTGAAATACAAAGCCAAAGTTACCCTTCTTAAATCATGTGTTCCTGTTACAAACAGTTCATTTTCGAGTATGAAAAATTATTAATTTTGGACTGAAAAACAAAGCCAAAGTTACCCTTCTTAACTCATGTTTTCCTATTACCAGAAGTTCGTTTTCGAGTGCGACAAATTATTAATTTTGGACTGAAATAAAAAGCCAAAGTTGCCCTTCTTAACTCATGTGTTCCTGTTACAAACAGTTCATTTTTGAGTATGAAAAATTATTAATTTTGGACTGAAAAACAAAGCCAAAGTTACCCTTCTTAACTCATGTCTTCCTATTACCAGAAGTTCGTTTTCGAGTGCGACAAATTATTAATTTTGGACTGAAATACAAAGCCAAAGTTGCCCTTCTGAACTCATGTGTTCCTGTTACAAACAGTTCATTTTCGAGTATGAAAAATTATTAATTTTGGACTGAAAAACAAAGCCAAAGTTACCCTTCTTAACTCATGTTTTCCTATTACCAGAAGTTCGTTTTCGAGTGCGACAAATTATTAATTTTGGACTGAAATACAAAGCCAAAGTTGCCCTTCTGAACTCATGTGTTCCTGTTACAAACAGTTCATTTTCGAGTATGAAAAATTATTAATTTTGGACTGAAAAACAAAGCCAAAGTTACCCTTCTTAACTCATGTGTTCCTATTACCAGAAGTTCGTTTTCGAGTGCGACAAATTATTAATTTTGGCCTGAAATACAAAGCCAAAGTTACCCTTCTTAACTCATGTGTTCCTGTTACAAACAGTTCATTTTCGAGTATGAAAAATTATTAATTTTGGACTGAAAAACAAAGCCAAAGTTACCCTTCTTAACTCATCTTTTCCTATTACCAGAAGTTCGTTTTCGAGTGCGACAAATTATTAATTTTGGACTGAAATACAAAGCCAAAGTTGACCTTCTTAACTTATGTGTTCCTGTTACAAACAGTACATTTTCGAGTATGAAAAATTATTAATTTTGGACTGAAAAATAAAGCCAAAGTTACCCTTCTTAACTCATGTGTTCCTATTACCAGAAGTTCGTTTTCGAGTGCGACAAATTATTAATTTTGGACTGGAAAACAAAGCCAAAGTTACCCTTCTTAACTCAGGTGTTCCTGTTACAAACAGTTCATTTTCGAGTATGAAAAATTATTAATTTTGGACTGAAAAACAAAGCCAAAGTTACCCTTCTTAACTCATGTTTTCCTATTACCAGACGTTCGTTTTCGAGTGCGACAAATTATTAATTTTGGACTGAAAAACAAAGCCAAAGTTACTCTTCTTAACTCATGTCTTCCTATTACCAGAAGTTCGTTTTCGAGTGCGACAAATTATTAATTTTGGCCTGAAATACAAAGCCAAAGTTACCCTTCTTAACTCATGTGTTCCTGTTACAAACAGTTCATTTTCGAGTATGAAAAATTATTAATTTTGTACTGAAAAACAAAGCCAAAGTTGCCCTTCTTAACTCATGTGTTCCTGTTACAAACAGTTCATTTTTGAGTATGAAAAATTATTAATTTTGGACTGAAAAACAAAGCCAAAGTTACCCTTCTTAACTCATGTCTTCCTATTACCAGAAGATCGTTTTCGAGTGCGACAAATTATTAATTTTGGACTGGAAAACAAAGCCAAAGTTACCCTTCTTAACTCATGTCTTCCTATTACCAGAAGTTCGTTTTCGAGTGCGACAAATTATTAATTTTGGACTGAAATACAAAGCCAAAGTTGCCCTTCTTAACTCATGTGTTCCTGTTACAAACAGTTCATTTTCGAGTATGAAAAATTATTAATTTTGGACTGAAAAACAAAGCCAAAGTTACCCTTCTTAACTCATGTGTTCCTATTACCAGAAGTTCGTTTTCGAGTGCGACAAATTATTAATTTTGGACTGAAATACAAAGCCAAAGTTACCCTTCTTAACTCATGTGTTCCTGTTACAAACAGTTCATTTTTGAGTATGAAAAATTATTAATTTTGGACTGAAAAACAAAGCCAAAGTTACCCTTTTTAACTCATGTTTTCCTATTACCAGAAGTTCGTTTTCGAGTGCGACAAATTATTAATTTTGGACTGAAATACAAAGCCAAAGTTGCCCTTCTTAACTCATGTGTTCCTGTTACAAACAGTTCATTTTTGAGTATGAAAAATCATTAATTTTGGACTGAAAAACAAAGCCAAAGTTACCCTTCTTAACTCATATCTTCCTATTACCAGAAGTTCGTTTTCGAGTGCGACAAATTATTAATTTTGGACTGGAAAACAAAGCAAAAGTTACCCTTCTTTACTCATGTGTTCCTGTTACAAACAGTTCTTTTTCGAGTATGAAAAATTATTAATTTTGGACCGAAAAACAAAGCCAAAGTTACCCTTCTTAACTCATGTCTTCCTATTACCAGAAGTTCGTTTTCGAGTGCGACGAATTATTAATTTTGGACTGAAATACAAAGCCAAAGTTACCCTTCTTAACTCATGTGTTCCTGTTACAAACAGTTCATTTTCGAGTATGAAAAATTATTAATTTTGGCCTGAAAAACAAAGCCAAAGTTACCCTTCTTAACTCATGTTTTCCTATTACCAGAAGTGCGTTTTCGAGTGCGACAAATTATTAATTTTGGCCTGAAATACAAAGCCAAAGTTACCCTTCTTAACTCATGTGTTCCTATTACAAACAGTTCATTTTCGAGTATGAAAAATTATTAATTTTGGACTGAAAAACAAAGCCAAAGTTACCCTTCTTAACTCATGTCTTCCTATTACCAGAAGTTCGTTTTCGAGTGCGACAAATTATTAATTTTGGCCTGAAATACAAAGCCAAAGTTACCCTTCTTAAATCATGTGTTCCTGTTACAAACAGTTCATTTTCGAGTATGAAAAATTATTAATTTTGGACTGAAAAACAAAGCCAAAGTTACCCTTCTTAACTCATGTTTTCCTATTACCAGAAGTTCGTTTTCGAGTGCGACAAATTATTTATTTTGGACTGAAATAAAAAGCCAAAGTTGCCCTTCTTAACTCATGTGTTCCTGTTACAAACAGTTCATTTTTGAGTATGAAAAATTATTAATTTTGGACTGAAAAACAAAGCCAAAGTTACCCTTCTTAACTCATGTCTTCCTATTACCAGAAGTTCGTTTTCGAGTGCGACAAATTATTAATTTTGGACTGAAATACAAAGCCAAAGTTGCCCTTCTGAACTCATGTGTTCCTGTTACAAACAGTTCATTTTCGAGTATGAAAAATTATTAATTTTGGACGGAAAAACAAAGCCAAAGTTACCCTTCTTAACTCATGTTTTCCTATTACCAGAAGTTCGTTTTCGAGTGCGACAAATTATTAATTTTGGACTGAAATACAAAGCCAAAGTTGCCCTTCTGAACTCATGTGTTCCTGTTACAAACAGTTCATTTTCGAGTATGAAAAATTATTAATTTTGGACTGAAAAACAAAGCCAAAGTTACCCTTCTTAACTCATGTGTTCCTATTACCAGAAGTTCGTTTTCGAGTGCGACAAATTATTAATTTTGGCCTGAAATACAAAGCCAAAGTTACCCTTCTTAACTCATGTGTTCCTGTTACAAACAGTTCATTTTCGAGTATGAAAAATTATTAATTTTGGACTGAAAAACAAAGCCAAAGTTACCCTTCTTAACTCATCTTTTCCTATTACCAGAAGTTCGTTTTCGAGTGCGACAAATTATTAATTTTGGACTGAAATACAAAGCCAAAGTTGACCTTCTTAACTTATGTGTTCCTGTTACAAACAGTACATTTTCGAGTATGAAAAATTATTAATTTTGGACTGAAAAATAAAGCCAAAGTTACCCTTCTTAACTCATGTGTTCCTATTACCAGAAGTTCGTTTTCGAGTGCGACAAATTATTAATTTTGGACTGGAAAACAAAGCCAAAGTTACCCTTCTTAACTCAGGTGTTCCTGTTACAAACAGTTCATTTTCGAGTATGAAAAATTATTAATTTTGGACTGAAAAACAAAGCCAAAGTTACCCTTCTTAACTCATGTTTTCCTATTACCAGACGTTCGTTTTCGAGTGCGACAAATTATTAATTTTGGACTGAAAAACAAAGCCAAAGTTACCCTTCTTAACTCATGTCTTCCTATTACCAGAAGTTCGTTTTCGAGTGCGACAAATTATTAATTTTGGCCTGAAATACAAAGCCAAAGTTACCCTTCTTAACTCATGTGTTCCTGTTACAAACAGTTCATTTTCGAGTATGAAAAATTATTAATTTTGTACTGAAAAACAAAGCCAAAGTTGCCCTTCTTAACTCATGTGTTCCTGTTACAAACAGTTCATTTTTGAGTATGAAAAATTATTAATTTTGGACTGAAAAACAAAGCCAAAGTTACCCTTCTTAACTCATGTCTTCCTATTACCAGAAGATCGTTTTCGAGTGCGACAAATTATTAATTTTGGACTGGAAAACAAAGCCAAAGTTACCCTTCTTAACTCATGTCTTCCTATTACCAGAAGTTCGTTTTCGAGTGCGACAAATTATTAATTTTGGACTGAAATACAAAGCCAAAGTTGCCCTTCTTAACTCATGTGTTCCTGTTACAAACAGTTCATTTTCGAGTATGAAAAATTATTAATTTTGGACTGAAAAACAAAGCCAAAGTTACCCTTCTTAACTCATGTGTTCCTATTACCAGAAGTTCGTTTTCGAGTGCGACAAATTATTAATTTTGGACTGAAATACAAAGCCAAAGTTACCCTTCTTAACTCATGTGTTCCTGTTACAAACAGTTCATTTTTGAGTATGAAAAATTATTAATTTTGGACTGAAAAACAAAGCCAAAGTTACCCTTTTTAACTCATGTTTTCCTATTACCAGAAGTTCGTTTTCGAGTGCGACAAATTATTAATTTTGGACTGAAATACAAAGCCAAAGTTGCCCTTCTTAACTCATGTGTTCCTGTTACAAACAGTTCATTTTTGAGTATGAAAAATCATTAATTTTGGACTGAAAAACAAAGCCAAAGTTACCCTTCTTAACTCATATCTTCCTATTACCAGAAGTTCGTTTTCGAGTGCGACAAATTATTAATTTTGGACTGGAAAACAAAGCAAAAGTTACCCTTCTTTACTCATGTGTTCCTGTTACAAACAGTTCTTTTTCGAGTATGAAAAATTATTAATTTTGGACCGAAAAACAAAGCCAAAGTTGCCCTTCTTAACTCATGTCTTCCTATTACCAGAAGTTCGTTTTCGAGTGCGACGAATTATTAATTTTGGACTGAAATACAAAGCCAAAGTTACCCTTCTTAACTCATGTGTTCCTGTTACAAACAGTTCATTTTCGAGTATGAAAAATTATTAATTTTGGCCTGAAAAACAAAGCCAAAGTTACCCTTCTTAACTCATGTTTTCCTATTACCAGAAGTGCGTTTTCGAGTGCGACAAATTATTAATTTTGGCCTGAAATACAAAGCCAAAGTTACCCTTCTTAACTCATGTGTTCCTATTACAAACAGTTCATTTTCGAGTATGAAAAATTATTAATTTTGGACTGAAAAACAAAGCCAAAGTTACCCTTCTTAACTCATGTCTTCCTATTACCAGAAGTTCGTTTTCGAGTGCGACAAATTATTAATTTTGGCCTGAAATACAAAGCCAAAGTTACCCTTCTTAAATCATGTGTTCCTGTTACAAACAGTTCATTTTCGAGTATGAAAAATTATTAATTTTGGACTGAAAAACAAAGCCAAAGTTACCCTTCTTAACTCATGTTTTCCTATTACCAGAAGTTCGTTTTCGAGTGCGACAAATTATTAATTTTGGACTGAAATAAAAAGCCAAAGTTGCCCTTCTTAACTCATGTGTTCCTGTTACAAACAGTTCATTTTTGAGTATGAAAAATTATTAATTTTGGACTGAAAAACAAAGCCAAAGTTACCCTTCTTAACTCATGTCTTCCTATTACCAGAAGATCGTTTTCGAGTGCGACAAATTATTAATTTTGGACTGGAAAACAAAGCCAAAGTTACCCTTCTTAACTCATGTCTTCCTATTACCAGAAGTTCGTTTTCGAGTGCGACAAATTATTAATTTTGGACTGAAATACAAAGCCAAAGTTGCCCTTCTGAACTCATGTGTTCCTGTTACAAACAGTTCATTTTCGAGTATGAAAAATTATTAATTTTGGACTGAAAAACAAAGCCAAAGTTACCCTTCTTAACTCATGTGTTCCTATTACCAGAAGTTCGTTTTCGAGTGCGACAAATTATTAATTTTGGCCTGAAATACAAAGCCAAAGTTACCCTTCTTAACTCATGTGTTCCTGTTACAAACAGTTCATTTTCGAGTATGAAAAATTATTAATTTTGGACTGAAAAACAAAGCCAAAGTTACCCTTCTTAACTCATGTTTTCCTATTACCAGAAGTTCGTTTTCGAGTGCGACAAATTATTAATTTTGGACTGAAATACAAAGCCAAAGTTGCCCTTCTGAACTCATGTGTTCCTGTTACAAACAGTTCATTTTCGAGTATGAAAAATTATTAATTTTGGACTGAAAAACAAAGCCAAAGTTACCCTTCTTAACTCATGTGTTCCTATTACCAGAAGTTCGTTTTCGAGTGCGACAAATTATTAATTTTGGCCTGAAATACAAAGCCAAAGTTACCCTTCTTAACTCATGTGTTCCTGTTACAAACAGTTCATTTTCGAGTATGAAAAATTATTAATTTTGGACTGAAAAACAAAGCCAAAGTTACCCTTCTTAACTCATCTTTTCCTATTACCAGAAGTTCGTTTTCGAGTGCGACAAATTATTAATTTTGGACTGAAATACAAAGCCAAAGTTGACCTTCTTAACTCATGTGTTCCTGTTACAAACAGTACATTTTCGAGTATGAAAAATTATTAATTTTGGACTGAAAAATAAAGCCAAAGTTACCCTTCTTAACTCATGTGTTCCTATTACCAGAAGTTCGTTTTCGAGTGCGACAAATTATTAATTTTGGACTGGAAAACAAAGCCAAAGTTGACCTTCTTAACTCAGGTGTTCCTGTTACAAACAGTTCATTTTCGAGTATGAAAAATTATTAATTTTGGACTGAAAAACAAAGCCAAAGTTACCCTTCTTAACTCATGTTTTCCTATTACCAGACGTTCGTTTTCGAGTGCGACAAATTATTAATTTTGGACTGAAAAACAAAGCCAAAGTTACCCTTCTTAACTCAGGTGTTCCTGTTACAAACAGTTCATTTTCGAGTATGAAAAATTATTAATTTTGGACTGAAAAACAAAGCCAAAGTTACCCTTCTTAACTCATGTTTTCCTATTACCAGAAGTTCGTTTTCGAGTGCGACAAATTATTAATTTTGGCCTGAAATACAAAGCCAAAGTTACCCTTCTTAACTCATGTGTTCCTGTTACAAACAGTTCATTTTCGAGTATGAAAAATTATTAATTTTGTACTGAAAAACAAAGCCAAAGTTACCCCTCTTAACTCATGTTTTCCTATTACCAGAAGTTCGTTTTCGAGTGCGACAAATTATTAATTTTGGACTGAAATACAAAGCCAAAGTTACCCTTCTTAACTCATGTGTTCCTGTTACAAACAGTTCATTTTCGAGTATGAAAAATTATTAATTTTGTACTGAAAAACAAAGCCAAAGTTACCCTTCTTAACTCATGTTTTCCTATTACCAGAAGTTCGTTTTCGAGTGCGACAAATTATTAATTTTGGACTGAAATACAAAGCCAAAGTTACCCTTCTTAACTCATGTGTTCCTGTTACAAACAGTTCATTTTGGAGTAAGAAAAATTATTAATTTTGTACTGAAAAACAAAGCCAAAGTTACCCTTCTTAACTCATGTTTTCCTATTACCAGAAGTTCGTTTTCGAGTGCGACAAATTATTAATTTTGGCCTGAAATACAAAGCCAAAGTTACCCTTCTTAACTCATGTGTTCCTGTTACAAACAGTTCATTTTCGAGTATGAAAAATTATTAATTTTGTACTGAAAAACAAAGCCAAAGTTACCCTTCTTAACTCATGTTTTCCTATTACCAGAAGTTCGTTTTCGAGTGCGACAAATTATTAATTTTGGACTGAAATACAAAGCCAAAGTTACCCTTCTTAACTCATGTGTTCCTGTTACAAACAGTTCATTTTCGAGTATGAAAAATTATTAATTTTGGACTGAAAAACAAAGCCAAAGTTACCCTTCTTAACTCATGTCTTCCTATTACCAGAAGTTCGTTTTCGAGGGCGACAAATTAATAATTTTGGACTGAAATACAAAGCCAAAGTTACCCTTCTTAACTCATGTGTTCCTGTTACAAACAGTTCATTTTCGAGTATGAAAAATTATTAATTTTGGACTGAAAAACAAAGCCAAAGTTACCCTTCTTAACTCATGTCTTCCTATTACCAGAAGTTCGTTTTCGAGTGGACTGAAATACAAAGCCAAAGTTACCCTTCTTAACTCATGTGTTCCTATTACCAGAAGTTCGTTTTCGAGTGCGACAAATTATTAATTTTGGACTGAAAAACAAAGCCAAAGTTACCCTTCTTAACTCATGTTTTCCTATTACCAGAAGTTCGTTTTCGAGTGCGACAAATTATTAATTTTGGCCTGAAATACAAAGCCAAAGTTACCCTTCTTAACTCATGTGTTCCTGTTACAAACAGTTCATTTTCGAGTATGAAAAATTATTAATTTTGGACTGAAAAACAAAGCCAAAGTTACCCTTCTTAACTCATGTCTTCCTATTACCAGAAGTTCGTTTTCGAGTGCGACAAATTATTAATTTTGGACTGGAAAACAAAGCCAAAGTTACCCTTCTTAACTCATGTGTTCCTATTACCAAAAGTTCGTTTTCGAGAGCGGCAAATTATTAATTTCGGACTGAAATGCAAAGCCAAATTTACCCTCCTTAACTCATGCGTTCCTGCTAAAAGCAGTTCATTTTCGAGAACAAAAAATTATTAATTTTGGACTGAAATACGAAGCCAAACTTACCCTTCTCAACTCATGTATTCCTGTTAGAAACAGTTCACTTTCGAGTATGAAAAATTATTAATTTTGGACTGAAATACGAAGTCAAACTTACCCTTCTTAGCTCATGTGATCCTATTAACAAAAGGTTGTTTTCGAGTGCGACAAATTATCAATCTTTGACTGAAATGCAAAGCCAAATTTACCCTCGTTAACTCATGCGTCCATGCTACAATGAGTTCATTGTCGAGAACAAAAAATTATTAATTTTGGACTGAAATACGAAGCCAAACTTTCCCTTCTTAGCTCATATGTTCTTGTTACAAATAGTTCATTTTCGAGGATAAAAAATTATTAATTTTGGACTGAAAAACAAAGCCAAAGTTACCCTTCTTAGCTCATGTGTTCCTATTATCAAAAGGTCGTTTTCGAGTGCGACAAATTATCAATTTTTCACTGAAATACAAAGCCAAACTTACCCTCCTTAACTCATGTATTCCTGTTAGAAACAGTTCATTTTCGAGAACGAAAAATTATTAATTTTGGACTGAAATACGAAGCCAAACTTACCCTTCTCAACTCATGTATTCATGTTAGAAACAGTTCACTTTCGAGCATGAAAAATTATTAATTTTGGACTGAAATGCAAAGCCAAATTTACCCTAATTAACTCATGCGTTCCTGCTACAAGCAGTTCATTTTCGAGAACGAAAAATTATTAATTTTGGACTGAAATACGAAGCCAAACTTACCCTTCTTAGCTCATGTGATCCTATTACCAAAAGGTTGTTTTCGAGTGCGACAAATTATCAATTTTTGACTGAAATGCAAAGCCAAATTTACCCTCCTTAACTCATGCGTTCCTGCTACAAACAGTTCATTTTCGAGAACAAAAATTATTAATTTTGGACTGAAATACGAAGCCAAACTTACCCTTCTTAGCTCATGTGTTCCTATTACCAAAAGGTTGTTTTCGAGTGCGTCAAGTTATCAAATTTTGACTGAAATACAAAGCCAAACTTACCCTTCTTAACTCATGTCTTCCTATTACCAGAAGTTCGTTTTCGAGGGCGACAAATTATTAATTTTGGACTGAAATACAAAGCCAAAGTTGCCCTTCTTAACTCATGTGTTCCTGTTACAAACAGTTCATTTTCGAGTATGAAAAATTATTAATTTTGGACTGAAAAACAAAGCCAAAGTTACCCTTCTTAACTCATGTGTTCCTATTACCAGAAGTTCGTTTTCGAGTGCGACAAATTATTAATTTTGGACTGAAATACAAAGCCAAAGTTACCCTTCTTAACTCATGTGTTCCTGTTACAAACAGTTCATTTTCGAGTATGAAAAATTATTAATTTTGGACTGAAAAACAAAGCCAAAGTTACCCTTTTTAACTCATGTTTTCCTATTACCAGAAGTTCGTTTTCGAGTGCGACAAATTACTAATTTTGGACTGAAATACAAAGCCAAAGTTGCCCTTCTTAACTCATGTGTTCCTGTTACAAACAGTTCATTTTTGAGTATGAAAAATCATTAATTTTGGACTGGAAAACAAAGCCAAAGTTACCCTTCTTAACTCATGTCTTCCTATTACCAGAAGTTCGTTTTCGAGTGCGACAGATTATTAATTTTGGACTGGAAAACAAAGCCAAAGTTACCCTTCTTTACTCATGTGTTCCTGTTACAAACAGTTCTTTTTCGAGTATGAAAAATTATTAATTTTGGACCGAAAAACAAAGCCAAAATTACCCTTCTTAACTCATGTCTTCCTATTACCAGAAGTTCGTTTTCGAGTGCGACGAATTATTAATTTTGGACTGAAATACAAAGCCAAAGTTACCCTTCTTAACTCATGTGTTCCTGTTACAAACAGTTCATTTTCGAGTATGAAAAATTATTAATTTTGGCCTGAAAAACAAAGCCAAAGTTACCCTTCTTAACTCATGTTTTCCTATTACCAGAAGAGCGTTTTCGAGTGCGACAAATTATTAATTTTGGCCTGAAATACTAAGCCAAAGTTACCCTTCTTAACTCATGTGTTCCTATTACAAACAGTTCATTTTCGAGTATGAAAAATTATTAATTTTGGACTGAAAAACAAAGCCAAAGTTACCCTTCTTAACTCATGTCTTCCTATTACCAGAAGTTCGTTTTCGAGTGCGACAAATTATTAATTTTGGCCTGAAATACAAAGCCAAAGTTACCCTTCTTAAATCATGTGTTCCTGTTACAAACAGTTCATTTTCGAGTATGAAAAATTATTAATTTTGGACTGAAAAACAAAGCCAAAGTTACCCTTCTTAACTCATGTGTTCCTATTACCAGAAGTTCGTTTTCGAGTGCGACAAATTATTAATTTTGGACTGAAATACAAAGCCAAAGTTACCCTTCTTAACTCATGTATTCCTGTTAGAAACAGTTCATTTTCGAGAACGAAAAATTATTAATTTTGGACTGAAATACGAAGCCAAACTTACCCTTCTCAACTCATGTATTCATGTTAGAAACAGTTCACTTTCGAGCATGAAAAATTATTAATTTTGGACTGAAATGCAAAGCCAAATTTACCCTAATTAACTCATGCGTTCCTGCTACAAGCAGTTCATTTTCGAGAACGAAAAATTATTAATTTTGGACTGAAATACGAAGCCAAACTTACCCTTCTTAGCTCATGTGATCCTATTACCAAAAGGTTGTTTTCGAGTGCGACAAATTATCAATTTTTGACTGAAATGCAAAGCCAAATTTAACCTCCTTAACTCATGCGTTCCTGCTACAAACAGTTCATTTTCGAGAACAAAAATTATTAATTTTGGACTGAAATACGAAGCCAAACTTACCCTTCTTAGCTCATGTGTTCCTATTACCAAAAGGTTGTTTTCGAGTGCGTCAAGTTATCAAATTTTGACTGAAATACAAAGCCAAACTTACCCTTCTTAACTCATGTCTTCCTATTACCAGAAGTTCGTTTTCGAGTGCGACAAATTATTAATTTTGGCCTGAAATACAAAGTCAAAGTTACCCTTCTTAACTCATGTGTTCCTGTTACAAACAGTTCATTTTCGAGTATGAAAAATTATTAATTTTGGACTGAAAAACAAAGCCAAAGTTACCCTTCTTAACTCATGTCTTCCTATTACCAGAAGTTCGTTTTCGAGTGCGACAAATTATTAATTTTAGCCTGAAATACAAAGCCAAAGTTACCCTTCTTAACTCATGTGTTCCTGTTACAAACAGTTCATTTTCGAGTATGAAAAATTATTAATTTTGGACTGAAAAACAAAGCCAAAGTTGCCCTTCTTAACTCATGTGTTCCTGTTACAAACAGTTCATTTTTGAGTATGAAAAATTATTAATTTTGGACTGAAAAACAAAGCCAAAGTTACCCTTCTTAACTCATGTCTTCCTATTACCAGAAGTTCGTTTTCGAGTGCGACAAATTATTAATTTTGGACTGAAATACAAAGCCAAAGTTGCCCTTCTTAACTCATGTGTTCCTGTTACAAACAGTTCATTTTCGAGTATGAAAAATTATTAATTTTGGACTGAAAAACAAAGCCAAAGTTACCCTTCTTAACTCATGTGTTCCTATTACCAGAAGCTCGTTTTCGAGTGCGACAAATTATTAATTTTGGACTGAAATACAAAGCCAAAGTTACCCTTCTTAACTCATGTGTTCCTGTTACAAACAGTTCATTTTTGAGTATGAAAAATTATTAATTTTGGACTGAAAAACAAAGCCAAAGTTACCCTTTTTAACTCATGTTTTCCTATTACCAGAAGTTCGTTTTCGAGTGCGACAAATTATTAATTTTGGACTGAAATACAAAGCCAAAGTTGCCCTTCTTAACTCATGTGTTCCTGTTACAAACAGTTCATTTTTGAGTATGAAAAATCATTAATTTTGGACTGAAAAACAAAGCCAAAGTTACCCTTCTTAACTCATGTCTTCCTATTACCAGAAGTTCGTTTTCGAGTGCGACAAATTATTAATTTTGGACTGGAAAACAAAGCAAAAGTTACCCTTCTTTACTCATGTGTTCCTGTTACAAACAGTTCATTTTCGAGTATGAAAAATTATTAATTTTGGCCTGAAAAACAAAGCCAAAGTTACCCTTCTTAACTCATGTTTTCCTATTACCAGAAGTGCGTTTTCGAGTGCGACAAATTATTAATTTTGGCCTGAAATACAAAGCCAAAGTTACCCTTCTTAACTCATGTGTTCCTATTACAAACAGTTCATTTTCGAGTATGAAAAATTATTAATTTTGGACTGAATAACAAAGCCAAAGTTACCCTTCTTAACTCATGTCTTCCTATTACCAGAAGTTCGTTTTCGAGTGCGACAAATTATTAATTTTGGCCTGAAATACAAAGCCAAAGTTACCCTTCTTAAATCATGTGTTCCTGTTACAAACAGTTCATTTTCGAGTATGAAAAATTATTAATTTTGGACTGAAAAACAAAGCCAAAGTTACCCTTCTTAACTCATGTTTTCCTATTACCAGAAGTTCGTTTTCGAGTGCGACAAATTATTAATTTTGGACTGAAATAAAAAGCCAAAGTTGCCCTTCTTAACTCATGTGTTCCTGTTACAAACAGTTCATTTTTGAGTATGAAAAATTATTAATTTTGGACTGAAAAACAAAGCCAAAGTTACCCTTCTTAAATCATGTGTTCCTGTTACAAACAGTTCATTTTCGAGTATGAAAAATTATTAATTTTGGACTGAAAAACAAAGCCAAAGTTACCCTTCTTAACTCATGTTTTCCTATTACCAGAAGTTCGTTTTCGAGTGCGACAAATTATTAATTTTGGACTGAAATACAAAGCCAAAGTTGCCCTTCTGAACTCATGTGTTCCTGTTACAAACAGTTCATTTTCGAGTATGAAAAATTATTAATTTTGGACTGAAAAACAAAGCCAAAGTTACCCTTCTTAACTCATGTCTTCCTATTACCAGAAGATCGTTTTCGAGTGCGACAAATTATTAATTTTGGACTGGAAAACAAAGCCAAAGTTACCCTTCTTAACTCATGTCTTCCTATTACCAGAAGTTGGTTTTCGAGTGCGACAAATTATTAATTTTGGACTGAAATACAAAGCCAAAGTTGCCCTTCTGAACTCATGTGTTCCTGTTACAAACAGTTCATTTTCGAGTATGAAAAATTATTAATTTTGGACTGAAAAACAAAGCCAAAGTTACCCTTCTTAACTCATGTGTTCCTATTACCAGAAGTTCGTTTTCGAGTGCGACAAATTATTAATTTTGGCCTGAAATACAAAGCCAAAGTTACCCTTCTTAACTCATGTGTTCCTGTTACAAACAGTTCATTTTCGAGTATGAAAAATTATTAATTTTGGACTGAAAAACAAAGCCAAAGTTACCCTTCTTAACTCATGTTTTCCTATTACCAGAAGTTCGTTTTCGAGTGCGACAAATTATTAATTTTGGACTGAAATACAAAGCCACAGTTGCCCTTCTGAACTCATGTGTTCCTGTTACAAACAGTTCATTTTCGAGTATGAAAAATTATTAATTTTGGCCTGAAAAACAAAGCCAAAGTTACCCTTCTTAACTCATGTTTTCCTATTACCAGAAGTGCGTTTTCGAGTGCGACAAATTATTAATTTTGGCCTGAAATACAAAGCCAAAGTTACCCTTCTTAACTCATGTGTTCCTATTACAAACAGTTCATTTTCGAGTATGAAAAATTATTAATTTTGGACTGAAAAACAAAGCCAAAGTTACCCTTCTTAACTCATGTGTTCCTATTACCAGAAGTTCGTTTTCGAGTGCGACAAATTATTAATTTTGGACTGGAAAACAAAGCCAAAGTTACCCTTCTTAACTCAGGTGTTCCTGTTACAAACAGTTCATTTTCGAGTATGAAAAATTATTAATTTTGGACTGAAAAACAAAACCAAAGTTACCCTTCTTAACTCATGTTTTCCTATTACCAGACGTTCGTTTTCGAGTGCGACAAATTATTAATTTTGGACTGAAAAACAAAGCCAAAGTTACCCTTCTTAACTCATGTCTTCCTATTACCAGAAGTTCGTTTTCGAGTGCGACAAATTATTAATTTTGGCCTGAAATACAAAGCCAAAGTTACCCTTCTTAACTCATGTGTTCCTGTTACAAACAGTTCATTTTCGAGTATGAAAAATTATTAATTTTGTACTGAAAAACAAAGCCAAAGTTGCCCTTCTTAACTCATGTGTTCCTGTTACAAACAGTTCATTTTTGAGTATGAAAAATTATTAATTTTGGACTGAAAAACAAAGCCAAAGTTACCCTTCTTAACTCATGTCTTCCTATTACCAGAAGATCGTTTTCGAGTGCGACAAATTATTAATTTTGGACTGGAAAACAAAGCCAAAGTTACCCTTCTTAACTCATGTCTTCCTATTACCAGAAGTTCGTTTTCGAGTGCGACAAATTATTAATTTTGGACTGAAATACAAAGCCAAAGTTGCCCTTCTTAACTCATGTGTTCCTGTTACAAACAGTTCATTTTCGAGTATGAAAAATTATTAATTTTGGACTGAAAAACAAAGCCAAAGTTACCCTTCTTAACTCATGTGTTCCTATTACCAGAAGTTCGTTTTCGAGTGCGACAAATTATTAATTTTGGACTGAAATACAAAGCCAAAGTTACCCTTCTTAACTCATGTGTTCCTGTTACAAACAGTTCATTTTTGAGTATGAAAAATTATTAATTTTGGACTGAAAAACAAAGCCAAAGTTACCCTTTTTAACTCATGTTTTCCTATTACCAGAAGTTCGTTTTCGAGTGCGACAAATTATTAATTTTGGACTGAAATACAAAGCCAAAGTTGCCCTTCTTAACTCATGTGTTCCTGTTACAAACAGTTCATTTTTGAGTATGAAAAATCATTAATTTTGGACTGAAAAACAAAGCCAAAGTTACCCTTCTTAACTCATGTCTTCCTATTACCAGAAGTTCGTTTTCGAGTGCGACAAATTATTAATTTTGGACTGGAAAACAAAGCAAAAGTTACCCTTCTTTACTCATGTGTTCCTGTTACAAACAGTTCTTTTTCGAGTATGAAAAATTATTAATTTTGGACCGAAAAACAAAGCCAAAGTTACCCTTCTTAACTCATGTCTTCCTATTACCAGAAGTTCGTTTTCGAGTGCGACGAATTATTAATTTTGGACTGAAATACAAAGCCAAAGTTACCCTTCTTAACTCATGTGTTCCTGTTACAAACAGTTCATTTTCGAGTATGAAAAATTATTAATTTTGGCCTGAAAAACAAAGCCAAAGTTACCCTTCTTAACTCATGTTTTCCTATTACCAGAAGTGCGTTTTCGAGTGCGACAAATTATTAATTTTGGCCTGAAATACAAAGCCAAAGTTACCCTTCTTAACTCATGTGTTCCTATTACAAACAGTTCATTTTCGAGTATGAAAAATTATTAATTTTGGACTGAAAAACAAAGCCAAAGTTACCCTTCTTAACTCATGTCTTCCTATTACCAGAAGTTCGTTTTCGAGTGCGACAAATTATTAATTTTGGCCTGAAATACAAAGCCAAAGTTACCCTTCTTAAATCATGTGTTCCTGTTACAAACAGTTCATTTTCGAGTATGAAAAATTATTAATTTTGGACTGAAAAACAAAGCCAAAGTTACCCTTCTTAACTCATGTTTTCCTATTACCAGAAGTTCGTTTTCGAGTGCGACAAATTATTAATTTTGGACTGAAAAACAAAGCCAAAGTTACCCTTCTTAACTCATGTCTTCCTATTACCAGAAGATCGTTTTCGAGTGCGACAAATTATTAATTTTGGACTGGAAAACAAAGCCAAAGTTACCCTTCTTAACTCATGTCTTCCTATTACCAGAAGTTCGTTTTCGAGTGCGACAACTTATTAATTTTGGACTGAAATACAAAGCCAAAGTTGCCCTTCTGAACTCATGTGTTCCTGTTACAAACAGTTCATTTTCGAGTATGAAAAATTATTAATTTTGGACTGAAAAACAAAGCCAAAGTTACCCTTCTTAACTCATGTGTTCCTATTACCAGAAGTTCGTTTTCGAGTGCGACAAATTATTAATTTTGGCCTGAAATACAAAGCCAAAGTTACCCTTCTTAACTCATGTGTTCCTGTTACAAACAGTTCATTTTCGAGTATGAAAAATTATTAATTTTGGACTGAAAAACAAAGCCAAAGTTACCCTTCTTAACTCATGTTTTCCTATTACCAGAAGTTCGTTTTCGAGTGCGACAAATTATTAATTTTGGACTGAAATACAAAGCCAAAGTTGCCCTTCTGAACTCATGTGTTCCTGTTACAAACAGTTCATTTTCGAGTATGAAAAATTATTAATTTTGGACTGAAAAACAAAGCCAAAGTTACCCTTCTTAACTCATGTGTTCCTATTACCAGAAGTTCGTTTTCGAGTGCGACAAATTATTAATTTTGGACTGAAATACAAAGCCAAAGTTGACCTTCTTAACTCATGTGTTCCTGTTACAAACAGTACATTTTCGAGTATGAAAAATTATTAATTTTGGACTGAAAAATAAAGCCAAAGTTACCCTTCTTAACTCATGTGTTCCTATTACCAGAAGTTCGTTTTCGAGTGCGACAAATTATTAATTTTGGACTGGAAAACAAAGCCAAAGTTACCCTTCTTAACTCAGGTGTTCCTGTTACAAACAGTTCATTTTCGAGTATGAAAAATTATTAATTTTGGACTGAAAAACAAAACCAAAGTTACCCTTCTTAACTCATGTTTTCCTATTACCAGACGTTCGTTTTCGAGTGCGACAAATTATTAATTTTGGACTGAAAAACAAAACCAAAGTTACCCTTCTTAACTCATGTCTTCCTATTACCAGAAGTTCGTTTTCGAGTGCGACAAATTATTAATTTTGGCCTGAAATACAAAGCCAAAGTTACCCTTCTTAACTCATGTGTTCCTGTTACAAACAGTTCATTTTCGAGTATGAAAAATTATTAATTTTGTACTGAAAAACAAAGCCAAAGTTGCCCTTCTTAACTCATGTGTTCCTGTTACAAACAGTTCATTTTTGAGTATGAAAAATTATTAATTTTGGACTGAAAAACAAAGCCAAAGTTACCCTTCTTAACTCATGTCTTCCTATTACCAGAAGATCGTTTTCGAGTGCGACAAATTATTAATTTTGGACTGGAAAACAAAGCCAAAGTTACCCTTCTTAACTCATGTCTTCCTATTACCAGAAGTTCGTTTTCGAGTGCGACAAATTATTAATTTTGGACTGAAATACAAAGCCAAAGTTGCCCTTCTTAACTCATGTGTTCCTGTTACAAACAGTTCATTTTCGAGTATGAAAAATTATTAATTTTGGACTGAAAAACAAAGCCAAAGTTACCCTTCTTAACTCATGTGTTCCTATTACCAGAAGTTCGTTTTCGAGTGCGACAAATTATTAATTTTGGACTGAAATACAAAGCCAAAGTTACCCTTCTTAACTCATGTGTTCCTGTTACAAACAGTTCATTTTTGAGTATGAAAAATTATTAATTTTGGACTGAAAAACAAAGCCAAAGTTACCCTTTTTAACTCATGTTTTCCTATTACCAGAAGTTCGTTTTCGAGTGCGACAAATTATTAATTTTGGACTGAAATACAAAGCCAAAGTTGCCCTTCTTAACTCATGTGTTCCTGTTACAAACAGTTCATTTTTGAGTATGAAAAATCATTAATTTTGGACTGAAAAACAAAGCCAAAGTTACCCTTCTTAACTCATGTCTTCCTATTACCAGAAGTTCGTTTTCGAGTGCGACAAATTATTAATTTTGGACTGGAAAACAAAGCAAAAGTTACCCTTCTTTACTCATGTGTTCCTGTTACAAACAGTTCTTTTTCGAGTATGAAAAATTATTAATTTTGGACCGAAAAACAAAGCCAAAGTTACCCTTCTTAACTCATGTCTTCCTATTACCAGAAGTTCGTTTTCGAGTGCGACGAATTATTAATTTTGGACTGAAATACAAAGCCAAAGTTACCCTTCTTAACTCATGTGTTCCTGTTACAAACAGTTCATTTTCGAGTATGAAAAATTATTAATTTTGGCCTGAAAAACAAAGCCAAAGTTACCCTTCTTAACTCATGTTTTCCTATTACCAGAAGTGCGTTTTCGAGTGCGACAAATTATTAATTTTGGCCTGAAATACAAAGCCAAAGTTACCCTTCTTAACTCATGTGTTCCTATTACAAACAGTTCATTTTCGAGTATGAAAAATTATTAATTTTGGACTGAAAAACAAAGCCAAAGTTACCCTTCTTAACTCATGTCTTCCTATTACCAGAAGTTCGTTTTCGAGTGCGACAAATTATTAATTTTGGCCTGAAATACAAAGCCAAAGTTACCCTTCTTAAATCATGTGTTCCTGTTACAAACAGTTCATTTTCGAGTATGAAAAATTATTAATTTTGGACTGAAAAACAAAGCCAAAGTTACCCTTCTTAACTCATGTTTTCCTATTACCAGAAGTTCGTTTTCGAGTGCGACAAATTATTAATTTTGGACTGAAAAACAAAGCCAAAGTTACCCTTCTTAACTCATGTCTTCCTATTACCAGAAGATCGTTTTCGAGTGCGACAAATTATTAATTTTGGACTGGAAAACAAAGCCAAAGTTACCCTTCTTAACTCATGTCTTCCTATTACCAGAAGTTCGTTTTCGAGTGCGACAAATTATTAATTTTGGACTGAAATACAAAGCCAAAGTTGCCCTTCTGAACTCATGTGTTCCTGTTACAAACAGTTCATTTTCGAGTATGAAAAATTATTAATTTTGGACTGAAAAACAAAGCCAAAGTTACCCTTCTTAACTCATGTGTTCCTATTACCAGAAGTTCGTTTTCGAGTGCGACAAATTATTAATTTTGGCCTGAAATACAAAGCCAAAGTTACCCTTCTTAACTCATGTGTTCCTGTTACAAACAGTTCATTTTCGAGTATGAAAAATTATTAATTTTGGACTGAAAAACAAAGCCAAAGTTACCCTTCTTAACTCATGTTTTCCTATTACCAGAAGTTCGTTTTCGAGTGCGACAAATTATTAATTTTGGCCTGAAATACAAAGCCAAAGTTACCCTTCTTAACTCATGTGTTCCTGTTACAAACAGTTCATTTTCGAGTATGAAAAATTATTAATTTTGTACTGAAAAACAAAGCCAAAGTTGCCCTTCTTAACTCATGTGTTCCTGTTACAAACAGTTCATTTTTGAGTATGAAAAATTATTAATTTTGGACTGAAAAACAAAGCCAAAGTTACCCTTCTTAACTCATGTCTTCCTATTACCAGAAGATCGTTTTCGAGTGCGACAAATTATTAATTTTGGACTGGAAAACAAAGCCAAAGTTACCCTTCTTAACTCATGTCTTCCTATTACCAGAAGTTCGTTTTCGAGTGCGACAAATTATTAATTTTGGACTGAAATACAAAGCCAAAGTTGCCCTTCTTAACTCATGTGTTCCTGTTACAAACAGTTCATTTTCGAGTATGAAAAATTATTAATTTTGGACTGAAAAACAAAGCCAAAGTTACCCTTCTTAACTCATGTGTTCCTATTACCAGAAGTTCGTTTTCGAGTGCGACAAATTATTAATTTTGGACTGGAAAACAAAGCCAAAGTTACCCTTCTTAACTCAGGTGTTCCTGTTACAAACAGTTCATTTTCGAGTATGAAAAATTATTAATTTTGGACTGAAAAACAAAACCAAAGTTACCCTTCTTAACTCATGTTTTCCTATTACCAGACGTTCGTTTTCGAGTGCGACAAATTATTAATTTTGGACTGAAAAACAAAGCCAAAGTTACCCTTCTTAACTCATGTCTTCCTATTACCAGAAGTTCGTTTTCGAGTGCGACAAATTATTAATTTTGGCCTGAAATACAAAGCCAAAGTTACCCTTCTTAACTCATGTGTTCCTGTTACAAACAGTTCATTTTCGAGTATGAAAAATTATTAATTTTGTACTGAAAAACAAAGCCAAAGTTGCCCTTCTTAACTCATGTGTTCCTGTTACAAACAGTTCATTTTTGAGTATGAAAAATTATTAATTTTGGACTGAAAAACAAAGCCAAAGTTACCCTTCTTAACTCATGTCTTCCTATTACCAGAAGATCGTTTTCGAGTGCGACAAATTATTAATTTTGGACTGGAAAACAAAGCCAAAGTTACCCTTCTTAACTCATGTCTTCCTATTACCAGAAGTTCGTTTTCGAGTGCGACAAATTATTAATTTTGGACTGAAATACAAAGCCAAAGTTGCCCTTCTTAACTCATGTGTTCCTGTTACAAACAGTTCATTTTCGAGTATGAAAAATTATTAATTTTGGACTGAAAAACAAAGCCAAAGTTACCCTTCTTAACTCATGTGTTCCTATTACCAGAAGTTCGTTTTCGAGTGCGACAAATTATTAATTTTGGACTGGAAAACAAAGCCAAAGTTACCCTTCTTAACTCATGTCTTCCTATTACCAGAAGTTCGTTTTCGAGTGCGACAAATTATTAATTTTGGACTGAAATACAAAGCCAAAGTTGCCCTTCTTAACTCATGTGTTCCTGTTACAAACAGTTCATTTTCGAGTATGAAAAATTATTAATTTTGGACTGAAAAACAAAGCCAAAGTTACCCTTCTTAACTCAGGTGTTCCTGTTACAAACAGTTCATTTTCGAGTATGAAAAATTATTAATTTTGGACTGAAAAACAAAACCAAAGTTACCCTTCTTAACTCATGTTTTCCTATTACCAGACGTTCGTTTTCGAGTGCGACAAATTATTAATTTTGGACTGAAAAACAAAGCCAAAGTTACCCTTCTTAACTCATGTCTTCCTATTACCAGAAGTTCGTTTTCGAGTGCGACAAATTATTAATTTTGGCCTGAAATACAAAGCCAAAGTTACCCTTCTTAACTCATGTGTTCCTGTTACAAACAGTTCATTTTCGAGTATGAAAAATTATTAATTTTGTACTGAAAAACAAAGCCAAAGTTGCCCTTCTTAACTCATGTGTTCCTGTTACAAACAGTTCATTTTTGAGTATGAAAAATTATTAATTTTGGACTGAAAAACAAAGCCAAAGTTACCCTTCTTAACTCATGTCTTCCTATTACCAGAAGATCGTTTTCGAGTGCGACAAATTATTAATTTTGGACTGAAAAACAAAGCCAAAGTTACCCTTCTTAACTCATGTCTTCCTATTACCAGAAGATCGTTTTCGAGTGCGACAAATTATTAATTTTGTACTGAAAAATAAAGCCAAAGTTGCCCTTCTTAACTCATGTGTTCCTGTTACAAACAGTTCATTTTTGAGTATGAAAAATTATTAATTTTGGACTGAAAAACAAAGCCAAAGTTACCCTTCTTAACTCATGTCTTCCTATTACCAGAAGATCGTTTTCGAGTGCGACAAATTATTAATTTTGGACTGAAAAACAAAGCCAAAGTTACCCTTCTTAACTCATGTCTTCCTATTACCAGAAGTTCGTTTTCGAGTGCGACAAATTATTAATTTTGGACTGAAATACAAAGCCAAAGTTGCCCTTCTTAACTCATGTGTTCCTGTTACAAACAGTTCATTTTCGAGTATGAAAAATTATTAATTTTGGACTGAAAAACAAAGCCAAAGTTACCCTTCTTAACTCATGTGTTCCTATTACCAGAAGTTCGTTTTCGAGTGCGACAAATTATTAATTTTGGACTGAAATACAAAGCCAAAGTTACCCTTCTTAACTCATGTGTTCCTGTTACAAACAGTTCATTTTTGAGTATGAAAAATTATTAATTTTGGACTGAAAAACAAAGCCAAAGTTACCCTTTTTAACTCATGTTTTCCTATTACCAGAAGTTCGTTTTCGAGTGCGACAAATTATTAATTTTGGACTGAAATACAAAGCCAAAGTTGCCCTTCTTAACTCATGTGTTCCTGTTACAAACAGTTCATTTTTGAGTATGAAAAATCATTAATTTTGGACTGAAAAACAAAGCCAAAGTTACCCTTCTTAACTCATGTCTTCCTATTACCAGAAGTTCGTTTTCGAGTGCGACAAATTATTAATTTTGGACTGGAAAACAAAGCAAAAGTTACCCTTCTTTACTCATGTGTTCCTGTTACAAACAGTTCTTTTTCGAGTATGAAAAATTATTAATTTTGGACCGAAAAACAAAGCCAAAGTTACCCTTCTTAACTCATGTCTTCCTATTACCAGAAGTTCGTTTTCGAGTGCGACGAATTATTAATTTTGGACTGAAATACAAAGCCAAAGTTACCCTTCTTAACTCATGTGTTCCTGTTACAAACAGTTCATTTTCGAGTATGAAAAATTATTAATTTTGGCCTGAAAAACAAAGCCAAAGTTACCCTTCTTAACTCATGTTTTCCTATTACCAGAAGTGCGTTTTCGAGTGCGACAAATTATTAATTTTGGCCTGAAATACAAAGCCAAAGTTACCCTTCTTAACTCATGTGTTCCTATTACAAACAGTTCATTTTCGAGTATGAAAAATTATTAATTTTGGACTGAAAAACAAAGCCAAAGTTACCCTTCTTAACTCATGTCTTCCTATTACCAGAAGTTCGTTTTCGAGTGCGACAAATTATTAATTTTGGCCTGAAATACAAAGCCAAAGTTACCCTTCTTAACTCATGTGTTCCTGTTACAAACAGTTCATTTTCGAGTATGAAAAATTATTAATTTTGGACTGAAAAACAAAGCCAAAGTTACCCTTCTTAACTCATGTTTTCCTATTACCAGAAGTTCGTTTTCGAGTGCGACAAATTATTAATTTTGGACTGAAATACAAAGCCAAAGTTGCCCTTCTGAACTCATGTGTTCCTGTTACAAACAGTTCATTTTCGAGTATGAAAAATTATTAATTTTGGACTGAAAAACAAAGCCAAAGTTACCCTTCTTAACTCATGTGTTCCTATTACCAGAAGTTCGTTTTCGAGTGCGACAAATTATTAATTTTGGCCTGAAATACAAAGCCAAAGTTACCCTTCTTAACTCATGTGTTCCTGTTACAAACAGCTCATTTTCGAGTATGAAAAATTATTAATTTTGGACTGAAAAACAAAGCCAAAGTTACCCTTCTTAACTCATGTTTTCCTATTACCAGAAGTTCGTTTTCGAGTGCGACAAATTATTAATTTTGGACTGAAATACAAAGCCAAAGTTATCCCTTCTGAACTCATGTGTTCCTGTTACAAACAGTTCATTTTCGAGTATGAAAAATTATTAATTTTGGACTGAAAAACAAAGCCAAAGTTACCCTTCTTAACTCATGTGTTCCTATTACCAGAAGTTCGTTTTCGAGTGCGACAAATTATTAATTTTGGCCTGAAATACAAAGCCAAAGTTACCCTTCTTAACTCATGTGTTCCTGTTACAAACAGCTCATTTTCGAGTATGAAAAATTATTAATTTTGGACTGAAAAACAAAGCCAAAGTTACCCTTCTTAACTCATCTTTTCCTATTACCAGAAGTTCGTTTTCGAGTGCGACAAATTATTAATTTTGGACTGAAATACAAAGCCAAAGTTGCCCTTCTGAACTCATGTGTTCCTGTTACAAACAGTTCATTTTCGAGTATGAAAAATTATTAATTTTGGACTGAAAAACAAAGCCAAAGTTACCCCTCTTAACTCATGTTTTCCTATTACCAGAAGTTCGTTTTCGAGTGCGACAAATTATTAATTTTGGACTGAAAAACAAAGCCAAAGTTACCCTTCTTAACTCATGTCTTCCTATTACCAGAAGTTCGTTTTCGAGTGCGACAAATTATTAATTTTGGCCTGAAATACAAAGCCAAAGTTACCCTTCTTAACTCATGTGTTCCTGTTACAAACAGTTCATTTTCGAGTATGAAAAATTATTAATTTTGTACTGAAAAACAAAGCCAAAGTTACCCCTCTTAACTCATGTTTTCCTATTACCAGAAGTTCGTTTTCGAGTGCGACAAATTATTAATTTTGGACTGAAATACAAAGCCAAAGTTACCCTTCTTAACTCATGTGTTCCTGTTACAAACAGTTCATTTTCGAGTATGAAAAATTATTAATTTTGTACTGAAAACCAAAGCCAAAGTTACCCTTCTTAACTCATGTTTTCCTATTACCAGAAGTTCGTTTTCGAGTGCGACAAATTATTAATTTTGGACTGAAATACAAAGCCAAAGTTACCCTTCTTAACTCATGTTTTCCTATTACCAGAAGTTCGTTTTCGAGTGCGACAAATTATTAATTTTGGACTGAAATACAAAGCCAAAGTTGCCCTTCTGAACTCATGTGTTCCTGTTACAAACAGTTCATTTTCGAGTATGAAAAATTATTAATTTTGGACTGAAAAACAAAGCCAAAGTTACCCTTCTTAACTCATGTGTTCCTATTACCAGAAGTTCGTTTTCGAGTGCGACAAATTATTAATTTTGGCCTGAAATACAAAGCCAAAGTTACCCTTCTTAACTCATGTGTTCCTGTTACAAACAGCTCATTTTCGAGTATGAAAAATTATTAATTTTGGACTGAAAAACAAAGCCAAAGTTACCCTTCTTAACTCATCTTTTCCTATTACCAGAAGTTTGTTTTCGAGTGCGACAAATTATTAATTTTGGACTGAAATACAAAGCCAAAGTTGCCCTTCTGAACTCATGTGTTCCTGTTACAAACAGTTCATTTTCGAGTATGAAAAATTATTAATTTTGGACTGAAAAACAAAGCCAAAGTTACCCTTCTTAACTCATGTTTTCCTATTACCAGACGTTCGTTTTCGAGTGCGACAAATTATTAATTTTGGACTGAAAAACAAAGCCAAAGTTACCCTTCTTAACTCATGTCTTCCTATTACCAGAAGTTCGTTTTCGAGTCCGACAAATTATTAATTTTGGCCTGAAATACAAAGCCAAAGTTACCCTTCTTAACTCATGTGTTCCTGTTACAAACAGTTCATTTTCGAGTATGAAAAATTATTAATTTTGTACTGAAAAACAAAGCCAAAGTTACCCCTCTTAACTCATGTTTTCCTATTACCAGAAGATCGTTTTCGAGTGCGACAAATTATTAATTTTGGACTGAAAAACAAAGCCAAAGTTACCCTTCTTAACTCATGTCTTCCTATTACCAGAAGTTCGTTTTCGAGTGCGACAAATTATTAATTTTGGCCTGAAATACAAAGCCAAAGTTACCCTTCTTAACTCATGTGTTCCTGTTACAAACAGTTCATTTTCGAGTATGAAAAATTATTAATTTTGTACTGAAAAACAAAGCCAAAGTTGCCCTTCTTAACTCATGTGTTCCTGTTACAAACAGTTCATTTTTGAGTATGAAAAATTATTAATTTTGGACTGAAAAACAAAGCCAAAGTTACCCTTCTTAACTCATGTCTTCCTATTACCAGAAGATCGTTTTCGAGTGCGACAAATTATTAATTTTGGACTGGAAAACAAAGCCAAAGTTACCCTTCTTAACTCATGTCTTCCTATTACCAGAAGTTCGTTTTCGAGTGCGACAAATTATTAATTTTGGACTGAAATACAAAGCCAAAGTTGCCCTTCTTAACTCATGTGTTCCTGTTACAAACAGTTCATTTTCGAGTATGAAAAATTATTAATTTTGGACCGAAAAACAAAGCCAAAGTTACCCTTCTTAACTCATGTGTTCCTATTACCAGAAGTTCGTTTTCGAGTGCGACAAATTATTAATTTTGGACTGGAAAACAAAGCCAAAGTTGCCCTTCTTAACTCATGTGTTCCTGTTACAAACAGTTCATTTTCGAGTATGAAAAATTATTAATTTTGGACTGAAAAACAAAGCCAAAGTTACCCTTCTTAACTCAGGTGTTCCTGTTACAAACAGTTCATTTTCGAGTATGAAAAATTATTAATTTTGGACTGAAAAACAAAACCAAAGTTACCCTTCTTAACTCATGTCTTCCTATTACCAGAAGTTCGTTTTCGAGTGCGACAAATTATTAATTTTGGACTGAAATACAAAGCCAAAGTTGCCCTTCTTAACTCATGTGTTCCTGTTACAAACAGTTCATTTTCGAGTATGAAAAATTATTAATTTTGGACTGAAAAACAAAGCCAAAGTTACCCTTCTTAACTCAGGTGTTCCTGTTACAAACAGTTCATTTTCGAGTATGAAAAATTATTAATTTTGGACTGAAAAACAAAACCAAAGTTACCCTTCTTAACTCATGTTTTCCTATTACCAGACGTTCGTTTTCGAGTGCGACAAATTATTAATTTTGGACTGAAAAACAAAGCCAAAGTTACCCTTCTTAACTCATGTCTTCCTATTACCAGAAGTTCGTTTTCGAGTGCGACAAATTATTAATTTTGGCCTGAAATACAAAGCCAAAGTTACCCTTCTTAACTCATGTGTTCCTGTTACAAACAGTTCATTTTCGAGTATGAAAAATTATTAATTTTGTACTGAAAAACAAAGCCAAAGTTGCCCTTCTTAACTCATGTGTTCCTGTTACAAACAGTTCATTTTTGAGTATGAAAAATTATTAATTTTGGACTGAAAAACAAAGCCAAAGTTACCCTTCTTAACTCATGTCTTCCTATTACCAGAAGATCGTTTTCGAGTGCGACAAATTATTAATTTTGGACTGAAAAACAAAGCCAAAGTTACCCTTCTTAACTCATGTCTTCCTATTACCAGAAGATCGTTTTCGAGTGCGACAAATTATTAATTTTGGACTGGAAAACAAAGCCAAAGTTACCCTTCTTAACTCATGTCTTCCTATTACCAGAAGTTCGTTTTCGAGTGCGACAAATTATTAATTTTGGACTGAAATACAAAGCCAAAGTTGCCCTTCTTAACTCATGTGTTCCTGTTACAAACAGTTCATTTTCGAGTATGAAAAATTATTAATTTTGGACTGAAAAACAAAGCCAAAGTTACCCTTCTTAACTCATGTGTTCCTATTACCAGAAGTTCGTTTTCGAGTGCGACAAATTATTAATTTTGGACTGAAATACAAAGCCAAAGTTACCCTTCTTAACTCATGTGTTCCTGTTACAAACAGTTCATTTTTGAGTATGAAAAATTATTAATTTTGGACTGAAAAACAAAGCCAAAGTTACCCTTTTTAACTCATGTTTTCCTATTACCAGAAGTTCGTTTTCGAGTGCGACAAATTATTAATTTTGGACTGAAATACAAAGCCAAAGTTGCCCTTCTTAACTCATGTGTTCCTGTTACAAACAGTTCATTTTTGAGTATGAAAAATCATTAATTTTGGACTGAAAAACAAAGCCAAAGTTACCCTTCTTAACTCATGTCTTCCTATTACCAGAAGTTCGTTTTCGAGTGCGACAAATTATTAATTTTGGACTGGAAAACAAAGCAAAAGTTACCCTTCTTTACTCATGTGTTCCTGTTACAAACAGTTCTTTTTCGAGTATGAAAAATTATTAATTTTGGACCGAAAAACAAAGCCAAAGTTACCCTTCTTAACTCATGTCTTCCTATTACCAGAAGTTCGTTTTCGAGTGCGACGAATTATTAATTTTGGACTGAAATACAAAGCCAAAGTTACCCTTCTTAACTCATGTGTTCCTGTTACAAACAGTTCATTTTCGAGTATGAAAAATTATTAATTTTGGCCTGAAAAACAAAGCCAAAGTTACCCTTCTTAACTCATGTTTTCCTATTACCAGAAGTGCGTTTTCGAGTGCGACAAATTATTAATTTTGGCCTGAAATACAAAGCCAAAGTTACCCTTCTTAACTCATGTGTTCCTATTACATACAGTTCATTTTCGAGTATGAAAAATTATTAATTTTGGACTGAAAAACAAAGCCAAAGTTACCCTTCTTAACTCATGTCTTCCTATTACCAGAAGTTCGTTTTCGAGTGCGACAAATTATTAATTTTGGCCTGAAATACAAAGCCAAAGTTACCCTTCTTAAATCATGTGTTCCTGTTACAAACAGTTCATTTTCGAGTATGAAAAATTATTAATTTTGGACTGAAAAACAAAGCCAAAGTTACCCTTCTTAACTCATGTTTTCCTATTACCAGAAGTTCGTTTTCGAGTGCGACAAATTATTAATTTTGGACTGAAAAACAAAGCCAAAGTTACCCTTCTTAACTCATGTCTTCCTATTACCAGAAGATCGTTTTCGAGTGCGACAAATTATTAATTTTGGACTGGAAAACAAAGCCAAAGTTACCCTTCTTAACTCATGTCTTCCTATTACCAGAAGTTCGTTTTCGAGTGCGACAAATTATTAATTTTGGACTGAAATACAAAGCCAAAGTTGCCCTTCTGAACTCATGTGTTCCTGTTACAAACAGTTCATTTTCGAGTATGAAAAATTATTAATTTTGGACTGAAAAACAAAGCCAAAGTTACCCTTCTTAACTCATGTGTTCCTATTACCAGAAGTTCGTTTTCGAGTGCGACAAATTATTAATTTTGGCCTGAAATACAAAGCCAAAGTTACCCTTCTTAACTCATGTGTTCCTGTTACAAACAGTTCATTTTCGAGTATGAAAAATTATTAATTTTGGACTGAAAAACAAAGCCAAAGTTACCCTTCTTAACTCATGTTTTCCTATTACCAGAAGTTCGTTTTCGAGTGCGACAAATTATTAATTTTGGACTGAAATACAAAGCCAAAGTTGCCCTTCTGAACTCATGTGTTCCTGTTACAAACAGTTCATTTTCGAGTATGAAAAATTATTAATTTTGGACTGAAAAACAAAGCCAAAGTTACCCTTCTTAACTCATGTGTTCCTATTACCAGAAGTTCGTTTTCGAGTGCGACAAATTATTAATTTTGGCCTGAAATACAAAGCCAAAGTTACCCTTCTTAACTCATGTGTTCCTGTTACAAACAGCTCATTTTCGAGTATGAAAAATTATTAATTTTGGACTGAAAAACAAAGCCAAAGTTACCCTTCTTAACTCATCTTTTCCTATTACCAGAAGTTCGTTTTCGAGTGCGACAAATTATTAATTTTGGACTGAAATACAAAGCCAAAGTTGACCTTCTTAACTCATGTGTTCCTGTTACAAACAGTACATTTTCGAGTATGAAAAATTATTAATTTTGGACTGAAAAACAAAGCCAAAGTTACCCTTCTTAACTCATGTGTTCCTATTACCAGAAGTTCGTTTTCGAGTGCGACAAATTATTAATTTTGGCCTGAAATACAAAGCCAAAGTTACCCTTCTTAACTCATGTGTTCCTGTTACAAACAGTTCATTTTCGAGTATGAAAAATTATTAATTTTGGACTGAAAAACAAAGCCAAAGTTACCCTTCTTAACTCATGTTTTCCTATTACCAGAAGTTCGTTTTCGAGTGCGACAAATTATTAATTTTGGACTGAAATACAAAGCCAAAGTTGCCCTTCTGAACTCATGTGTTCCTGTTACAAACAGTTCATTTTCGAGTATGAAAAATTATTAATTTTGGACTGAAAAACAAAGCCAAAGTTACCCTTCTTAACTCATGTGTTCCTATTACCAGAAGTTCGTTTTCGAGTGCGACAAATTATTAATTTTGGCCTGAAATACAAAGCCAAAGTTACCCTTCTTAACTCATGTGTTCCTGTTACAAACAGCTCATTTTCGAGTATGAAAAATTATTAATTTTGGACTGAAAAACAAAGCCAAAGTTACCCTTCTTAACTCATCTTTTCCTATTACCAGAAGTTCGTTTTCGAGTGCGACAAATTATTAATTTTGGACTGAAATACAAAGCCAAAGTTGCCCTTCTGAACTCATGTGTTCCTGTTACAAACAGTTCATTTTCGAGTATGAAAAATTATTAATTTTGGACTGAAAAACAAAGCCAAAGTTACCCTTCTTAACTCATGTTTTCCTATTACCAGAAGTTCGTTTTCGAGTGCGACAAATTATTAATTTTGGACTGAAAAACAAAGCCAAAGTTACCCTTCTTAACTCATCTTTTCCTATTACCAGAAGTTCGTTTTCGAGTGCGACAAATTATTAATTTTGGACTGAAAAACAAAGCCAAAGTTACCCTTCTTAACTCATGTCTTCCTATTACCAGAAGTTCGTTTTCGAGTGCGACAAATTATTAATTTTGGCCTGAAATACAAAGCCAAAGTTACCCTTCTTAACTCATGTGTTCCTGTTACAAACAGTTCATTTTCGAGTATGAAAAATTATTAATTTTGTACTGAAAAACAAAGCCAAAGTTACCCCTCTTAACTCATGTTTTCCTATTACCAGAAGTTCGTTTTCGAGTGCGACAAATTATTAATTTTGGACTGAAATACAAAGCCAAAGTTACCCTTCTTAACTCATGTGTTCCTGTTACAAACAGTTCATTTTCGAGTATGAAAAATTATTAATTTTGTACTGAAAACCAAAGCCAAAGTTACCCTTCTTAACTCATGTTTTCCTATTACCAGAAGTTCGTTTTCGAGTGCGACAAATTATTAATTTTGGACTGAAATACAAAGCCAAAGTTACCCTTCTTAACTCATGTTTTCCTATTACCAGAAGTTCGTTTTCGAGTGCGACAAATTATTAATTTTGGACTGAAATACAAAGCCAAAGTTACCCTTCTTAACTCATGTGTTCCTGTTACAAACAGTTCATTTTCGAGTATGAAAAATTATTAATTTTGGCCTGAAAAACAAAGCCAAAGTTACCCTTCTTAACTCATGTTTTCCTATTACCAGAAGTGCGTTTTCGAGTGCGACAAATTATTAATTTTGGCCTGAAATACAAAGCCAAAGTTACCCTTCTTAACTCATGTGTTCCTATTACAAACAGTTCATTTTCGAGTATGAAAAATTATTAATTTTGGACTGAAAAATAAAGCCAAAGTTACCCTTCTTAACTCATGTGTTCCTGTTACAAACAGTTCATTTTCGAGTATGAAAAATTATTAATTTTGGACTGAAAAACAAAGCCAAAGTTACCCTTCTTAACTCATGTTTTCCTATTACCAGAAGTTCGTTTTCGAGTGCGACAAATTATTAATTTTGGACTGAAATACAAAGCCAAAGTTGCCCTTCTGAACTCATGTGTTCCTGTTACAAACAGTTCATTTTCGAGTATGAAAAATTATTAATTTTGGACTGAAAAACAAAGCCAAAGTTACCCTTCTTAACTCATGTGTTCCTATTACCAGAAGTTCGTTTTCGAGTGCGACAAATTATTAATTTTGGCCTGAAATACAAAGCCAAAGTTACCCTTCTTAACTCATGTGTTCCTGTTACAAACAGCTCATTTTCGAGTATGAAAAATTATTAATTTTGGACTGAAAAACAAAGCCAAAGTTACCCTTCTTAACTCATCTTTTCCTATTACCAGAAGTTCGTTTTCGAGTGCGACAAATTATTAATTTTGGACTGAAATACAAAGCCAAAGTTGACCTTCTTAACTCATGTGTTCCTGTTACAAACAGTACATTTTCGAGTATGAAAAATTATTAATTTTGGACTGAAAAACAAAGCCAAAGTTACCCTTCTTAACTCATGTGTTCCTATTACCAGAAGTTCGTTTTCGAGTGCGACAAATTATTAATTTTGGCCTGAAATACAAAGCCAAAGTTACCCTTCTTAACTCATGTGTTCCTGTTACAAACAGTTCATTTTCGAGTATGAAAAATTATTAATTTTGGACTGAAAAACAAAGCCAAAGTTACCCTTCTTAACTCATGTTTTCCTATTACCAGAAGTTCGTTTTCGAGTGCGACAAATTATTAATTTTGGACTGAAATACAAAGCCAAAGTTGCCCTTCTGAACTCATGTGTTCCTGTTACAAACAGTTCATTTTCGAGTATGAAAAATTATTAATTTTGGACTGAAAAACAAAGCCAAAGTTACCCTTCTTAACTCATGTGTTCCTATTACCAGAAGTTCGTTTTCGAGTGCGACAAATTATTAATTTTGGCCTGAAATACAAAGCCAAAGTTACCCTTCTTAACTCATGTGTTCCTGTTACAAACAGCTCATTTTCGAGTATGAAAAATTATTAATTTTGGACTGAAAAACAAAGCCAAAGTTACCCTTCTTAACTCATGTTTTCCTATTACCAGAAGTTCGTTTTCGAGTGCGACAAATTATTAATTTTGGACTGAAATACAAAGCCAAAGTTATCCCTTCTGAACTCATGTGTTCCTGTTACAAACAGTTCATTTTCGAGTATGAAAAATTATTAATTTTGGACTGAAAAACAAAGCCAAAGTTACCCTTCTTAACTCATGTGTTCCTATTACCAGAAGTTCGTTTTCGAGTGCGACAAATTATTAATTTTGGCCTGAAATACAAAGCCAAAGTTACCCTTCTTAACTCATGTGTTCCTGTTACAAACAGCTCATTTTCGAGTATGAAAAATTATTAATTTTGGACTGAAAAACAAAGCCAAAGTTACCCTTCTTAACTCATCTTTTCCTATTACCAGAAGTTCGTTTTCGAGTGCGACAAATTATTAATTTTGGACTGAAATACAAAGCCAAAGTTGCCCTTCTGAACTCATGTGTTCCTGTTACAAACAGTTCATTTTCGAGTATGAAAAATTATTAATTTTGGACTGAAAAACAAAGCCAAAGTTACCCCTCTTAACTCATGTTTTCCTATTACCAGAAGTTCGTTTTCGAGTGCGACAAATTATTAATTTTGGACTGAAAAACAAAGCCAAAGTTACCCTTCTTAACTCATGTCTTCCTATTACCAGAAGTTCGTTTTCGAGTGCGACAAATTATTAATTTTGGCCTGAAATACAAAGCCAAAGTTACCCTTCTTAACTCATGTGTTCCTGTTACAAACAGTTCATTTTCGAGTATGAAAAATTATTAATTTTGTACTGAAAAACAAAGCCAAAGTTACCCCTCTTAACTCATGTTTTCCTATTACCAGAAGTTCGTTTTCGAGTGCGACAAATTATTAATTTTGGACTGAAATACAAAGCCAAAGTTACCCTTCTTAACTCATGTGTTCCTGTTACAAACAGTTCATTTTCGAGTATGAAAAATTATTAATTTTGTACTGAAAACCAAAGCCAAAGTTACCCTTCTTAACTCATGTTTTCCTATTACCAGAAGTTCGTTTTCGAGTGCGACAAATTATTAATTTTGGACTGAAATACAAAGCCAAAGTTACCCTTCTTAACTCATGTTTTCCTATTACCAGAAGTTCGTTTTCGAGTGCGACAAATTATTAATTTTGGACTGAAATACAAAGCCAAAGTTGCCCTTCTGAACTCATGTGTTCCTGTTACAAACAGTTCATTTTCGAGTATGAAAAATTATTAATTTTGGACTGAAAAACAAAGCCAAAGTTACCCTTCTTAACTCATGTGTTCCTATTACCAGAAGTTCGTTTTCGAGTGCGACAAATTATTAATTTTGGCCTGAAATACAAAGCCAAAGTTACCCTTCTTAACTCATGTGTTCCTGTTACAAACAGCTCATTTTCGAGTATGAAAAATTATTAATTTTGGACTGAAAAACAAAGCCAAAGTTACCCTTCTTAACTCATCTTTTCCTATTACCAGAAGTTTGTTTTCGAGTGCGACAAATTATTAATTTTGGACTGAAATACAAAGCCAAAGTTGCCCTTCTGAACTCATGTGTTCCTGTTACAAACAGTTCATTTTCGAGTATGAAAAATTATTAATTTTGGACTGAAAAACAAAGCCAAAGTTACCCTTCTTAACTCATGTTTTCCTATTACCAGACGTTCGTTTTCGAGTGCGACAAATTATTAATTTTGGACTGAAAAACAAAGCCAAAGTTACCCTTCTTAACTCATGTCTTCCTATTACCAGAAGTTCGTTTTCGAGTCCGACAAATTATTAATTTTGGCCTGAAATACAAAGCCAAAGTTACCCTTCTTAACTCATGTGTTCCTGTTACAAACAGTTCATTTTCGAGTATGAAAAATTATTAATTTTGTACTGAAAAACAAAGCCAAAGTTACCCCTCTTAACTCATGTTTTCCTATTACCAGAAGATCGTTTTCGAGTGCGACAAATTATTAATTTTGGACTGAAAAACAAAGCCAAAGTTACCCTTCTTAACTCATGTCTTCCTATTACCAGAAGTTCGTTTTCGAGTGCGACAAATTATTAATTTTGGCCTGAAATACAAAGCCAAAGTTACCCTTCTTAACTCATGTGTTCCTGTTACAAACAGTTCATTTTCGAGTATGAAAAATTATTAATTTTGTACTGAAAAACAAAGCCAAAGTTGCCCTTCTTAACTCATGTGTTCCTGTTACAAACAGTTCATTTTTGAGTATGAAAAATTATTAATTTTGGACTGAAAAACAAAGCCAAAGTTACCCTTCTTAACTCATGTCTTCCTATTACCAGAAGATCGTTTTCGAGTGCGACAAATTATTAATTTTGGACTGGAAAACAAAGCCAAAGTTACCCTTCTTAACTCATGTCTTCCTATTACCAGAAGTTCGTTTTCGAGTGCGACAAATTATTAATTTTGGACTGAAATACAAAGCCAAAGTTGCCCTTCTTAACTCATGTGTTCCTGTTACAAACAGTTCATTTTCGAGTATGAAAAATTATTAATTTTGGACTGAAAAACAAAGCCAAAGTTACCCTTCTTAACTCATGTGTTCCTATTACCAGAAGTTCGTTTTCGAGTGCGACAAATTATTAATTTTGGACTGGAAAACAAAGCCAAAGTTACCCTTCTTAACTCATGTCTTCCTATTACCAGAAGTTCGTTTTCGAGTGCGACAAATTATTAATTTTGGACTGAAATACAAAGCCAAAGTTGCCCTTCTTAACTCATGTGTTCCTGTTACAAACAGTTCATTTTCGAGTATGAAAAATTATTAATTTTGGACTGAAAAACAAAGCCAAAGTTACCCTTCTTAACTCAGGTGTTCCTGTTACAAACAGTTCATTTTCGAGTATGAAAAATTATTAATTTTGGACTGAAAAACAAAACCAAAGTTACCCTTCTTAACTCATGTTTTCCTATTACCAGACGTTCGTTTTCGAGTGCGACAAATTATTAATTTTGGACTGAAAAACAAAGCCAAAGTTACCCTTCTTAACTCATGTCTTCCTATTACCAGAAGTTCGTTTTCGAGTGCGACAAATTATTAATTTTGGCCTGAAATACAAAGCCAAAGTTACCCTTCTTAACTCATGTGTTCCTGTTACAAACAGTTCATTTTCGAGTATGAAAAATTATTAATTTTGTACTGAAAAACAAAGCCAAAGTTGCCCTTCTTAACTCATGTGTTCCTGTTACAAACAGTTCATTTTTGAGTATGAAAAATTATTAATTTTGGACTGAAAAACAAAGCCAAAGTTACCCTTCTTAACTCATGTCTTCCTATTACCAGAAGATCGTTTTCGAGTGCGACAAATTATTAATTTTGGACTGAAAAACAAAGCCAAAGTTACCCTTCTTAACTCATGTCTTCCTATTACCAGAAGATCGTTTTCGAGTGCGACAAATTATTAATTTTGGACTGGAAAACAAAGCCAAAGTTACCCTTCTTAACTCATGTCTTCCTATTACCAGAAGTTCGTTTTCGAGTGCGACAAATTATTAATTTTGGACTGAAATACAAAGCCAAAGTTGCCCTTCTTAACTCATGTGTTCCTGTTACAAACAGTTCATTTTCGAGTATGAAAAATTATTAATTTTGGACTGAAAAACAAAGCCAAAGTTACCCTTCTTAACTCATGTGTTCCTATTACCAGAAGTTCGTTTTCGAGTGCGACAAATTATTAATTTTGGACTGAAATACAAAGCCAAAGTTACCCTTCTTAACTCATGTGTTCCTGTTACAAACAGTTCATTTTTGAGTATGAAAAATTATTAATTTTGGACTGAAAAACAAAGCCAAAGTTACCCTTTTTAACTCATGTTTTCCTATTACCAGAAGTTCGTTTTCGAGTGCGACAAATTATTAATTTTGGACTGAAATACAAAGCCAAAGTTGCCCTTCTTAACTCATGTGTTCCTGTTACAAACAGTTCATTTTTGAGTATGAAAAATCATTAATTTTGGACTGAAAAACAAAGCCAAAGTTACCCTTCTTAACTCATGTCTTCCTATTACCAGAAGTTCGTTTTCGAGTGCGACAAATTATTAATTTTGGACTGGAAAACAAAGCAAAAGTTACCCTTCTTTACTCATGTGTTCCTGTTACAAACAGTTCTTTTTCGAGTATGAAAAATTATTAATTTTGGACCGAAAAACAAAGCCAAAGTTACCCTTCTTAACTCATGTCTTCCTATTACCAGAAGTTCGTTTTCGAGTGCGACGAATTATTAATTTTGGACTGAAATACAAAGCCAAAGTTACCCTTCTTAACTCATGTGTTCCTGTTACAAACAGTTCATTTTCGAGTATGAAAAATTATTAATTTTGGCCTGAAAAACAAAGCCAAAGTTACCCTTCTTAACTCATGTTTTCCTATTACCAGAAGTGCGTTTTCGAGTGCGACAAATTATTAATTTTGGCCTGAAATACAAAGCCAAAGTTACCCTTCTTAACTCATGTGTTCCTATTACATACAGTTCATTTTCGAGTATGAAAAATTATTAATTTTGGACTGAAAAACAAAGCCAAAGTTACCCTTCTTAACTCATGTCTTCCTATTACCAGAAGTTCGTTTTCGAGTGCGACAAATTATTAATTTTGGCCTGAAATACAAAGCCAAAGTTACCCTTCTTAAATCATGTGTTCCTGTTACAAACAGTTCATTTTCGAGTATGAAAAATTATTAATTTTGGACTGAAAAACAAAGCCAAAGTTACCCTTCTTAACTCATGTTTTCCTATTACCAGAAGTTCGTTTTCGAGTGCGACAAATTATTAATTTTGGACTGAAAAACAAAGCCAAAGTTACCCTTCTTAACTCATGTCTTCCTATTACCAGAAGATCGTTTTCGAGTGCGACAAATTATTAATTTTGGACTGGAAAACAAAGCCAAAGTTACCCTTCTTAACTCATGTCTTCCTATTACCAGAAGTTCGTTTTCGAGTGCGACAAATTATTAATTTTGGACTGAAATACAAAGCCAAAGTTGCCCTTCTGAACTCATGTGTTCCTGTTACAAACAGTTCATTTTCGAGTATGAAAAATTATTAATTTTGGACTGAAAAACAAAGCCAAAGTTACCCTTCTTAACTCATGTGTTCCTATTACCAGAAGTTCGTTTTCGAGTGCGACAAATTATTAATTTTGGCCTGAAATACAAAGCCAAAGTTACCCTTCTTAACTCATGTGTTCCTGTTACAAACAGTTCATTTTCGAGTATGAAAAATTATTAATTTTGGACTGAAAAACAAAGCCAAAGTTACCCTTCTTAACTCATGTTTTCCTATTACCAGAAGTTCGTTTTCGAGTGCGACAAATTATTAATTTTGGACTGAAATACAAAGCCAAAGTTGCCCTTCTGAACTCATGTGTTCCTGTTACAAACAGTTCATTTTCGAGTATGAAAAATTATTAATTTTGGACTGAAAAACAAAGCCAAAGTTACCCTTCTTAACTCATGTGTTCCTATTACCAGAAGTTCGTTTTCGAGTGCGACAAATTATTAATTTTGGCCTGAAATACAAAGCCAAAGTTACCCTTCTTAACTCATGTGTTCCTGTTACAAACAGCTCATTTTCGAGTATGAAAAATTATTAATTTTGGACTGAAAAACAAAGCCAAAGTTACCCTTCTTAACTCATCTTTTCCTATTACCAGAAGTTCGTTTTCGAGTGCGACAAATTATTAATTTTGGACTGAAATACAAAGCCAAAGTTGACCTTCTTAACTCATGTGTTCCTGTTACAAACAGTACATTTTCGAGTATGAAAAATTATTAATTTTGGACTGAAAAACAAAGCCAAAGTTACCCTTCTTAACTCATGTGTTCCTATTACCAGAAGTTCGTTTTCGAGTGCGACAAATTATTAATTTTGGCCTGAAATACAAAGCCAAAGTTACCCTTCTTAACTCATGTGTTCCTGTTACAAACAGTTCATTTTCGAGTATGAAAAATTATTAATTTTGGACTGAAAAACAAAGCCAAAGTTACCCTTCTTAACTCATGTTTTCCTATTACCAGAAGTTCGTTTTCGAGTGCGACAAATTATTAATTTTGGACTGAAATACAAAGCCAAAGTTGCCCTTCTGAACTCATGTGTTCCTGTTACAAACAGTTCATTTTCGAGTATGAAAAATTATTAATTTTGGACTGAAAAACAAAGCCAAAGTTACCCTTCTTAACTCATGTGTTCCTATTACCAGAAGTTCGTTTTCGAGTGCGACAAATTATTAATTTTGGCCTGAAATACAAAGCCAAAGTTACCCTTCTTAACTCATGTGTTCCTGTTACAAACAGCTCATTTTCGAGTATGAAAAATTATTAATTTTGGACTGAAAAACAAAGCCAAAGTTACCCTTCTTAACTCATCTTTTCCTATTACCAGAAGTTCGTTTTCGAGTGCGACAAATTATTAATTTTGGACTGAAATACAAAGCCAAAGTTGCCCTTCTGAACTCATGTGTTCCTGTTACAAACAGTTCATTTTCGAGTATGAAAAATTATTAATTTTGGACTGAAAAACAAAGCCAAAGTTACCCTTCTTAACTCATGTTTTCCTATTACCAGACGTTCGTTTTCGAGTGCGACAAATTATTAATTTTGGACTGAAAAACAAAGCCAAAGTTACCCTTCTTAACTCATGTCTTCCTATTACCAGAAGTTCGTTTTCGAGTGCGACAAATTATTAATTTTGGCCTGAAATACAAAGCCAAAGTTACCCTTCTTAACTCATGTGTTCCTGTTACAAACAGTTCATTTTCGAGTATGAAAAATTATTAATTTTGTACTGAAAAACAAAGCCAAAGTTACCCCTCTTAACTCATGTTTTCCTATTACCAGAAGTTCGTTTTCGAGTGCGACAAATTATTAATTTTGGACTGAAATACAAAGCCAAAGTTACCCTTCTTAACTCATGTGTTCCTGTTACAAACAGTTCATTTTCGAGTATGAAAAATTATTAATTTTGTACTGAAAACCAAAGCCAAAGTTACCCTTCTTAACTCATGTTTTCCTATTACCAGAAGTTCGTTTTCGAGTGCGACAAATTATTAATTTTGGACTGAAATACAAAGCCAAAGTTACCCTTCTTAACTCATGTTTTCCTATTACCAGAAGTTCGTTTTCGAGTGCGACAAATTATTAATTTTGGACTGAAATACAAAGCCAAAGTTGCCCTTCTGAACTCATGTGTTCCTGTTACAAACAGTTCATTTTCGAGTATGAAAAATTATTAATTTTGGACTGAAAAACAAAGCCAAAGTTACCCTTCTTAACTCATGTGTTCCTATTACCAGAAGTTCGTTTTCGAGTGCGACAAATTATTAATTTTGGCCTGAAATACAAAGCCAAAGTTACCCTTCTTAACTCATGTGTTCCTGTTACAAACAGCTCATTTTCGAGTATGAAAAATTATTAATTTTGGACTGAAAAACAAAGCCAAAGTTACCCTTCTTAACTCATCTTTTCCTATTACCAGAAGTTTGTTTTCGAGTGCGACAAATTATTAATTTTGGACTGAAATACAAAGCCAAAGTTGCCCTTCTGAACTCATGTGTTCCTGTTACAAACAGTTCATTTTCGAGTATGAAAAATTATTAATTTTGGACTGAAAAACAAAGCCAAAGTTACCCTTCTTAACTCATGTTTTCCTATTACCAGACGTTCGTTTTCGAGTGCGACAAATTATTAATTTTGGACTGAAAAACAAAGCCAAAGTTACCCTTCTTAACTCATGTCTTCCTATTACCAGAAGTTCGTTTTCGAGTGCGACAAATTATTAATTTTGGCCTGAAATACAAAGCCAAAGTTACCCTTCTTAACTCATGTGTTCCTGTTACAAACAGTTCATTTTCGAGTATGAAAAATTATTAATTTTGTACTGAAAAACAAAGCCAAAGTTACCCCTCTTAACTCATGTTTTCCTATTACCAGAAGTTCGTTTTCGAGTGCGACAAATTATTAATTTTGGACTGAAATACAAAGCCAAAGTTACCCTTCTTAACTCATGTGTTCCTGTTACAAACAGTTCATTTTCGAGTATGAAAAATTATTAATTTTGTACTGAAAACCAAAGCCAAAGTTACCCTTCTTAACTCATGTTTTCCTATTACCAGAAGTTCGTTTTCGAGTGCGACAAATTATTAATTTTGGACTGAAATACAAAGCCAAAGTTACCCTTCTTAACTCATGTTTTCCTATTACCAGAAGTTCGTTTTCGAGTGCGACAAATTATTAATTTTGGACTGAAATACAAAGCCAAAGTTGCCCTTCTGAACTCATGTGTTCCTGTTACAAACAGTTCATTTTCGAGTATGAAAAATTATTAATTTTGGACTGAAAAACAAAGCCAAAGTTACCCTTCTTAACTCATGTGTTCCTATTACCAGAAGTTCGTTTTCGAGTGCGACAAATTATTAATTTTGGCCTGAAATACAAAGCCAAAGTTACCCTTCTTAACTCATGTGTTCCTGTTACAAACAGCTCATTTTCGAGTATGAAAAATTATTAATTTTGGACTGAAAAACAAAGCCAAAGTTACCCTTCTTAACTCATCTTTTCCTATTACCAGAAGTTCGTTTTCGAGTGCGACAAATTATTAATTTTGGACTGAAATACAAAGCCAAAGTTGCCCTTCTGAACTCATGTGTTCCTGTTACAAACAGTTCATTTTCGAGTATGAAAAATTATTAATTTTGGACTGAAAAACAAAGCCAAAGTTACCCTTCTTAACTCATGTTTTCCTATTACCAGACGTTCGTTTTCGAGTGCGACAAATTATTAATTTTGGACTGAAATACAAAGCCAAAGTTACCCTTCTTAACTCATGTCTTCCTATTACCAGAAGTTCGTTTTCGAGTGCGACAAATTATTAATTTTGGCCTGAAATACAAAGCCAAAGTTACCCTTCTTAACTCATGTGTTCCTGTTACAAACAGTTCATTTTCGAGTATGAAAAATTATTAATTTTGTACTGAAAAACAAAGCCAAAGTTACCCCTCTTAACTCATGTTTTCCTATTACCAGAAGTTCGTTTTCGAGTGCGACAAATTATTAATTTTGGACTGAAATACAAAGCCAAAGTTACCCTTCTTAACTCATGTGTTCCTGTTACAAACAGTTCATTTTCGAGTATGAAAAATTATTAATTTTGTACTGAAAACCAAAGCCAAAGTTACCCTTCTTAACTCATGTTTTCCTATTACCAGAAGTTCGTTTTCGAGTGCGACAAATTATTAATTTTGGACTGAAATACAAAGCCAAAGTTGCCCTTCTTAACTCATGTGTTCCTGTTACAAACAGTTCATTTTCGAGTATGAAAAATTATTAATTTTGGACTGAAAAACAAAGCCAAAGTTACCCTTCTTAACTCATGTGTTCCTATTACCAGAAGTTCGTTTTCGAGTGCGACAAATTATTAATTTTGGACTGAAATACAAAGCCAAAGTTACCCTTCTTAACTCATGTGTTCCTGTTACAAACAGTTCATTTTTGAGTATGAAAAATTATTAATTTTGGACTGAAAAACAAAGCCAAAGTTACCCTTTTTAACTCATGTTTTCCTATTACCAGAAGTTCGTTTTCGAGTGCGACAAATTATTAATTTTGGACTGAAATACAAAGCCAAAGTTGCCCTTCTTAACTCATGTGTTCCTGTTACAAACAGTTCATTTTTGAGTATGAAAAATCATTAATTTTGGACTGAAAAACAAAGCCAAAGTTACCCTTCTTAACTCATGTCTTCCTATTACCAGAAGTTCGTTTTCGAGTGCGACAAATTATTAATTTTGGACTGGAAAACAAAGCAAAAGTTACCCTTCTTTACTCATGTGTTCCTGTTACAAACAGTTCTTTTTCGAGTATGAAAAATTATTAATTTTGGACCGAAAAACAAAGCCAAAGTTACCCTTCTTAACTCATGTCTTCCTATTACCAGAAGTTCGTTTTCGAGTGCGACGAATTATTAATTTTGGACTGAAATACAAAGCCAAAGTTACCCTTCTTAACTCATGTGTTCCTGTTACAAACAGTTCATTTTCGAGTATGAAAAATTATTAATTTTGGCCTGAAAAACAAAGCCAAAGTTACCCTTCTTAACTCATGTTTTCCTATTACCAGAAGTGCGTTTTCGAGTGCGACAAATTATTAATTTTGGCCTGAAATACAAAGCCAAAGTTACCCTTCTTAACTCATGTGTTCCTATTACAAACAGTTCATTTTCGAGTATGAAAAATTATTAATTTTGGACTGAAAAACAAAGCCAAAGTTACCCTTCTTAACTCATGTCTTCCTATTACCAGAAGTTCGTTTTCGAGTGCGACAAATTATTAATTTTGGCCTGAAATACAAAGCCAAAGTTACCCTTCTTAAATCATGTGTTCCTGTTACAAACAGTTCATTTTCGAGTATGAAAAATTATTAATTTTGGACTGAAAAACAAAGCCAAAGTTACCCTTCTTAACTCATGTTTTCCTATTACCAGAAGTTCGTTTTCGAGTGCGACAAATTATTAATTTTGGACTGAAAAACAAAGCCAAAGTTACCCTTCTTAACTCATGTCTTCCTATTACCAGAAGATCGTTTTCGAGTGCGACAAATTATTAATTTTGGACTGGAAAACAAAGCCAAAGTTACCCTTCTTAACTCATGTCTTCCTATTACCAGAAGTTCGTTTTCGAGTGCGACAAATTATTAATTTTGGACTGAAATACAAAGCCAAAGTTGCCCTTCTGAACTCATGTGTTCCTGTTACAAACAGTTCATTTTCGAGTATGAAAAATTATTAATTTTGGACTGAAAAACAAAGCCAAAGTTACCCTTCTTAACTCATGTGTTCCTATTACCAGAAGTTCGTTTTCGAGTGCGACAAATTATTAATTTTGGCCTGAAATACAAAGCCAAAGTTACCCTTCTTAACTCATGTGTTCCTGTTACAAACAGTTAATTTTCGAGTATGAAAAATTATTAATTTTGGACTGAAAAACAAAGCCAAAGTTACCCTTCTTAACTCATGTTTTCCTATTACCAGAAGTTCGTTTTCGAGTGCGACAAATTATTAATTTTGGACTGAAATACAAATCCAAAGTTGCCCTTCTGAACTCATGTGTTCCTGTTACAAACAGTTCATTTTCGAGTATGAAAAATTATTAATTTTGGACTGAAAAACAAAGCCAAAGTTACCCTTCTTAACTCATGTGTTCCTATTACCAGAAGTTCGTTTTCGAGTGCGACAAATTATTAATTTTGGCCTGAAATACAAAGCCAAAGTTACCCTTCTTAACTCATGTGTTCCTGTTACAAACAGCTCATTTTCGAGTATGAAAAATTATTAATTTTGGACTGAAAAACAAAGCCAAAGTTACCCTTCTTAACTCATCTTTTCCTATTACCAGAAGTTCGTTTTCGAGTGCGACAAATTATTAATTTTGGACTGAAATACAAAGCCAAAGTTGACCTTCTTAACTCATGTGTTCCTGTTACAAACAGTACATTTTCGAGTATGAAAAATTATTAATTTCGGACTGAAAAACAAAGCCAAAGTTACCCTTCTTAACTCATGTGTTCCTATTACCAGAAGTTCGTTTTCGAGTGCGACAAATTATTAATTTTGGCCTGAAATACAAAGCCAAAGTTACCCTTCTTAACTCATGTGTTCCTGTTACAAACAGTTCATTTTCGAGTATGAAAAATTATTAATTTTGGACTGAAAAACAAAGCCAAAGTTACCCTTCTTAACTCATGTTTTCCTATTACCAGAAGTTCGTTTTCGAGTGCGACAAATTATTAATTTTGGACTGAAATACAAAGCCAAAGTTGCCCTTCTGAACTCATGTGTTCCTGTTACAAACAGTTCATTTTCGAGTATGAAAAATTATTAATTTTGGACTGAAAAACAAAGCCAAAGTTACCCTTCTTAACTCATGTGTTCCTATTACCAGAAGTTCGTTTTCGAGTGCGACAAATTATTAATTTTGGCCTGAAATACAAAGCCAAAGTTACCCTTCTTAACTCATGTGTTCCTGTTACAAACAGCTCATTTTCGAGTATGAAAAATTATTAATTTTGGACTGAAAAACAAAGCCAAAGTTACCCTTCTTAACTCATCTTTTCCTATTACCAGAAGTTCGTTTTCGAGTGCGACAAATTATTAATTTTGGACTGAAATACAAAGCCAAAGTTGCCCTTCTGAACTCATGTGTTCCTGTTACAAACAGTTCATTTTCGAGTATGAAAAATTATTAATTTTGGACTGAAAAACAAAGCCAAAGTTACCCTTCTTAACTCATGTTTTCCTATTACCAGACGTTCGTTTTCGAGTGCGACAAATTATTAATTTTGGACTGAAAAACAAAGCCAAAGTTACCCTTCTTAACTCATGTCTTCCTATTACCAGAAGTTCGTTTTCGAGTGCGACAAATTATTAATTTTGGCCTGAAATACAAAGCCAAAGTTACCCTTCTTAACTCATGTGTTCCTGTTACAAACAGTTCATTTTCAAGTATGAAAAATTATTAATTTTGTACTGAAAAACAAAGCCAAAGTTACCCCTCTTAACTCATGTTTTCCTATTACCAGAAGTTCGTTTTCGAGTGCGACAAATTATTAATTTTGGACTGAAATACAAAGCCAAAGTTACCCTTCTTAACTCATGTGTTCCTGTTACAAACAGTTCATTTTCGAGTATGAAAAATTATTAATTTTGTACTGAAAACCAAAGCCAAAGTTACCCTTCTTAACTCATGTTTTCCTATTACCAGAAGTTCGTTTTCGAGTGCGACAAATTATTAATTTTGGACTGAAATACAAAGCCAAAGTTACCCTTCTTAACTCATGTTTTCCTATTACCAGAAGTTCGTTTTCGAGTGCGACAAATTATTAATTTTGGACTGAAATACAAAGCCAAAGTTGCCCTTCTGAACTCATGTGTTCCTGTTACAAACAGTTCATTTTCGAGTATGAAAAATTATTAATTTTGGACTGAAAAACAAAGCCAAAGTTACCCTTCTTAACTCATGTGTTCCTATTACCAGAAGTTCGTTTTCGAGTGCGACAAATTATTAATTTTGGCCTGAAATACAAAGCCAAAGTTACCCTTCTTAACTCATGTGTTCCTGTTACAAACAGCTCATTTTCGAGTATGAAAAATTATTAATTTTGGACTGAAAAACAAAGCCAAAGTTACCCTTCTTAACTCATCTTTTCCTATTACCAGAAGTTCGTTTTCGAGTGCGACAAATTATTAATTTTGGACTGAAATACAAAGCCAAAGTTGCCCTTCTGAACTCATGTGTTCCTGTTACAAACAGTTCATTTTCGAGTATGAAAAATTATTAATTTTGGACTGAAAAACAAAGCCAAAGTTACCCTTCTTAACTCATGTTTTCCTATTACCAGACGTTCGTTTTCGAGTGCGACAAATTATTAATTTTGGACTGAAAAACAAAGCCAAAGTTACCCTTCTTAACTCATGTCTTCCTATTACCAGAAGTTCGTTTTCGAGTGCGACAAATTATTAATTTTGGCCTGAAATACAAAGCCAAAGTTACCCTTCTTAACTCATGTGTTCCTGTTACAAACAGTTCATTTTCGAGTATGAAAAATTATTAATTTTGTACTGAAAAACAAAGCCAAAGTTACCCCTCTTAACTCATGTTTTCCTATTACCAGAAGTTCGTTTTCGAGTGCGACAAATTATTAATTTTGGACTGAAATACAAAGCCAAAGTTACCCTTCTTAACTCATGTGTTCCTGTTACAAACAGTTCATTTTCGAGTATGAAAAATTATTAATTTTGTACTGAAAACCAAAGCCAAAGTTACCCTTCTTAACTCATGTTTTCCTATTACCAGAAGTTCGTTTTCGAGTGCGACAAATTATTAATTTTGGACTGAAATACAAAGCCAAAGTTACCCTTCTTAACTCATGTTTTCCTATTACCAGAAGTTCGTTTTCGAGTGCGACAAATTATTAATTTTGGACTGAAATACAAAGCCAAAGTTGCCCTTCTGAACTCATGTGTTCCTGTTACAAACAGTTCATTTTCGAGTATGAAAAATTATTAATTTTGGACTGAAAAACAAAGCCAAAGTTACCCTTCTTAACTCATGTGTTCCTATTACCAGAAGTTCGTTTTCGAGTGCGACAAATTATTAATTTTGGCCTGAAATACAAAGCCAAAGTTACCCTTCTTAACTCATGTGTTCCTGTTACAAACAGCTCATTTTCGAGTATGAAAAATTATTAATTTTGGACTGAAAAACAAAGCCAAAGTTACCCTTCTTAACTCATCTTTTCCTATAACCAGAAGTTCGTTTTCGAGTGCGACAAATTATTAATTTTGGACTGAAATACAAAGCCAAAGTTGCCCTTCTGAACTCATGTGTTCCTGTTACAAACAGTTCATTTTCGAGTATGAAAAATTATTAATTTTGGACTGAAAAACAAAGCCAAAGTTACCCTTCTTAACTCATGTTTTCCTATTACCAGACGTTCGTTTTCGAGTGCGACAAATTATTAATTTTGGACTGAAAAACAAAGCCAAAGTTACCCTTCTTAACTCATGTCTTCCTATTACCAGAAGTTCGTTTTCGAGTGCGACAAATTATTAATTTTGGCCTGAAATACAAAGCCAAAGTTACCCTTCTTAACTCATGTGTTCCTGTTACAAACAGTTCATTTTCGAGTATGAAAAATTATTAATTTTGTACTGAAAAACAAAGCCAAAGTTACCCCTCTTAACTCATGTTTTCCTATTACCAGAAGTTCGTTTTCGAGTGCGACAAATTATTAATTTTGGACTGAAATACAAAGCCAAAGTTACCCTTCTTAACTCATGTGTTCCTGTTACAAACAGTTCATTTTCGAGTATGAAAAATTATTAATTTTGTACTGAAAACCAAAGCCAAAGTTACCCTTCTTAACTCATGTTTTCCTATTACCAGAAGTTCGTTTTCGAGTGCGACAAATTATTAATTTTGGACTGAAATACAAAGCCAAAGTTACCCTTCTTAACTCATGTGTTCCTGTTACAAACAGTTCATTTTGGAGTATGAAAAATTATTAATTTTGTACTGAAAAACAAAGCCAAAGTTACCCTTCTTAACTCATGTGTTCCTGTTACAAACAGTTCATTTTCGAGTATGAAAAATTATTAATTTTGGACTGAAAAACAAAGCCAAAGTTACCCTTCTTAACTCATCTTTTCCTATTACCAGAAGTTCGTTTTCGAGTGCGACAAATTATTAATTTTGGACTGAAATACAAAGCCAAAGTTACCCTTCTTAACTCATGTTTTCCTATTACCAGAAGTTCGTTTTCGAGTGCGACAAATTATTAATTTTGGCCTGAAATACAAAGCCAAAGTTACCCTTCTTAACTCATGTGTTCCTGTTACAAACAGTTCATTTTCGAGTATGAAAAATTATTAATTTTGGACTGAAAAACAAAGCCAAAGTTACCCTTCTTAACTCATGTGTTCCTGTTACAAACAGCTCATTTTCGAGTATGAAAAATTATTTATTTTGGACTGAAATACAAAGCCAAAGTTGCCCTTCTTGCCTCATGTGTTCCTGTTACAAACAGTTCATTTTCGAGTATGAAAAATTATTAATTTTGGACTGAAAAACAAAGCCAAAGTTACCCTTCTTAACTCATGTCTTCCTATTACCAGAAGTTCGTTTTCGAGTGGACTGAAATACAAAGCCAAAGTTACGCTTCTTAACTCATGTGTTCCTATTACCAGAAGTTCGTTTTCGAGAGCGACAAATTATTTATTTTGGACTGAAATATAAAGCCAAAGTTGCCCTTCTTGCCTCATGTGTCCCTGTTACAAACAGTTCATTTTCGAGTATGAAAAATTATTAATTTTGGACTGAAAAACAAAGCCAAAGTTACCCTTCTTAACTCATGTCTTCCTATTACCAGAAGTTCGTTTTCGAGTGGACTGAAATACAAAGCCAAAGTTACCCTTCTTAACTCATGTGTTCCTATTACCAGAAGTTCGTTTTCGAGTGCGACAAATTATTAATTTTGGACTGGAAAACAAAGCCAAAGTTACCCTTCTTAACTCATGTCTTCCTATTACCAGAAGTTCGTTTTCGAGAGCGACAAATTATTTATTTTGGACTGAAATACAAAGCCAAAGTTGCCCTTCTTGCCTCATGTGTTCCTGTTACAAACAGTTCATTTTCGAGTATGAAAAATTATTAATTTTGGCCTGAAATACAAAGCCAAAGTTACCCTTCTTAACTCATGTGTTCCTGTTACAAACAGTTCATTTTCGAGTATGAAAAATTATTAATTTCGGACTGAAATACAAAGCCAAACTTACCCTTCTTAACTCATCCCCAACCCTTACGGTTAAGGAGCTACACTCTTGGCCGTTTAGGGTTGTTTGCGTTTAACCCGATAGCCGCCATAGATAGGGACTCGCGTCAAATATCAAAGTTGCTCCCCTCACCCCCCCGCACAATTTTATAATTTAACTTTTCTTCCCAACCCTTACGGTTAAGGAGCTACCCTCTTGGCCGTTTAGGGTTGTTTGCCTTTAACCCGATAGCCGCCATAGATAGGGACTCGCGTCTCATGGGAAAGTTGTTCCCCCCAACCCCCCGCACAATTTTGTAATTTAACTTTTCTTCCCAACCCTTACGGTTAAGGAGCTACCCTCTTGGCCGTTTAGGGTTGTTTGCGTTTAACCCGATGGCCGCCATAGATAGGGACTCGCGTCTCATGGCAAAGTTGTTCCCCCTAACCCCCCGCACAATTTTGTAATTTAACTTTTCTTCCCAACCCTTACGGTTAAGGAGCTACCCTCTTGGCCGTTTAGGGTTGTTTGCGTTTAACCCGATAGCCGCCATAGATAAGGACTCGCGTTTCATGGCAAAGTTGTTCCCCCCGACCACCCGCACAATTTTGTAATTTAACTTTTCTTCCCAACCCTTACGGTTAAGGAGCTACCCTCTTGGCCGTTTAGGGTTGTTTGCGTTTAACCCGATAGCCGCCATAGATAGGGACTCACGTCTCATGGCAAAGTTGTTCCCCCGAACCCCCCGCACAATTTTGTAATTTAACTTTTCTTCCCAACCCTTACGGTTAAGGAGCTACCCTCTTGGCCGTTTAGGGTTGTTTGCGTTTAACCCGATAGCCGCCATAGATAGGGACTCGCGTCTCATGGCAAAATTGTTCCCCCCAACCCCCCGCACAATTTTGTAATTTAACTTTTCTTCCCAACCCTTACGGTTAAGGAGCTACCCTCTTGGCCGTTTAGGATTGTTTGCGTTTAACCCGATAGCCGCCATAGATAGGGACTCGCGTCTCATGGGAAAGTTGGTCCCCCCAACCCCCCGCACAATTTTGTAATTTCACTTTTCTTCCCAACCCTTACGGTTAAGGAGCTACCCTCTTGGCCGTTTAGGATTGTCTGCGTTTATCCCGATAGCCGCCATAGATAGTCACTCGCGTCTCATGGGAAAGTTGTTCCCCCCATCCCCCCGCACAAATTTGTAATTTAACTTTTCTTCCCTACCCTTACGGTTAAGGAGCTACCCTCTTGGCCGTTTAGGGTTGTTTGCGTTTAACCCGATGGCCGCCATAGATAGGGACTCGCGTCTCATGGCAAAGTTGGTCCCCCCAACCCCCCGCACAATTTTGTAATTTAACTTTTCTTCCCAACCCTTACGGTTAAGGAGATACCCTCTTGGCCGTTTAGGGTTGTTTGCGTTTAACCCGATAGCCGCCATAGATAGGGACTCGCGTCTCATGGCAAAGTTGGTCCCCCCAACCCCCCGCACAATTTTGTAATTTAACTTTTCTTCCCAACCCTTACGGTTAAGGAGATACCCTCTTGGCCGTTTAGGGTTGTTTGCGTTTAACCCGATAGCCGCCATAGATAGGGACTCGCGTCTCATGGCAAAGTTGGTCCCCCCAACCCCCCGCACAATTTTGTAATTTAACTTTTCTTCCCAACCCTTACGGTTAAGGAGATACCCTCTTGGCCGTTTAGGGTTGTTTGCGTTTAACCCGATGGCCGCCATAGATAGGGACTCGCGTCTCATGGCAAAGTGGTTCCCCCCAACCCCCCGCACAATTTTGTAATTTAACTTTTCTTCCCAACCCTTACGGTTAAGGAGCTACCCTCTTGGCCGTTTAGGGTTGTTTGCGTTTAACCCGATGGCCGCCATAGATAGGGACTCGCGTCTCATGGCAAAGTTGTTCCCCCCAACCCCCCGCACAATTTTGTAATTTAACTTTTCTTCCCAACCCTAACGGTTAAGGAGCTACCCTCTTGGCCGTTTAGGGTTGTTTGCGTTTAACCCGATGGCCGCCATAGATAAGGACTCGCGTCTCATGGCAAAGTTGTTCCCCCCAACCCCCCGCACAATTTTGTAATTTAACTTTTCTTCCCAACCCTAACGGTTAAGGAGCTACCCTCTTGGCCGTTTAGGGTTGTTTGCGTTTAACCCGATGGCCGCCATAGATAGGGACTCGCGTCTCATGGGAAAGTTGTTCCCCCCAACCCCCCGCACAATTTTGTAATTTAACTTTTCTTCCCAACCCTAACGGTTAAGGAGCTACCCTCTTGGCCGTTTAGGGTTGTTTGCGTTTAACCCGATAGCCGCCATAGATAGGGACTCCCGTCTCATGGCAAAGTTGTTCCGCCCCACCCTCCGCACAATTTTGTCATTTAACTTTTCTTCCCAACCCTTACGGTTAAGGAGCTACCCTCTTGGCCGTTTAGGGTTGTTTGCGTTTAACCCGATAGCCGCCATAGATAGGGACTCGCGTCTCATGGCAAAGTTGTTCCCCCCAACCCCCCGCACAATTTTGTAATTTAACTTTTCTTCCCAACCCTAACGGTTAAGGAGCTACCCTCTTGGCCGTTTAGGGTTGTTTGCGTTTAACCCGATGGCCGCCATAGATAGGGACTCGCGTCTCATGGGAAAGTTGTTCCCCCCAACCCCCCGCACAATTTTGTAATTTAACTTTTCTTCCCAACCCTAACGGTTAAGGAGCTACCCTCTTGGCCGTTTAGGGTTGTTTGCGTTTAACCCGATAGCCGCCATAGATAGGGACTCGCGTCTCATGGCAAAGTTGTTCCCCCCAACCCCCCGCACAATTTTGTAATTTAACTTTTCTTCCCAACCCTAACGGTTAAGGAGCTACCCTCTTGGCCGTTTAGGGTTGTTTGCGTTTAACCCGATGGCCGCCATAGATAGGGACTCGCGTCTCATGGCAAAATTGTTCCCCCCAACCCCCCGCACAATTTTGTAATTTAACTTTTCTTCCCAACCCTTACGGTTAAGGAGCTACCCTCTTGGCCGTTTAGGGTTGTTTGCGTTTAACCCGATAGCCGCCATAGATAGGGACTCGCGTCTCATGGCAAAGTTGTTCCCCCCAACCCCCCGCACAATTTTGTAATTTAACTTTTCTTCCCTACCCTTACGGTTAAGGAGCTACCCTCTTGGCCGTTTAGGGTTGTTTGCGTTTAACCCGATGGCCGCCATAGATAGGGACTCACGTCTCATGGCAAAGTTGGTCCCCCCAACACCCCGCACAATTTTGTAATTTAACTTTTCTTCCCAACCCTTACGGTTAAGGAGATACCCTCTTGGCCGTTTAGGGTTGTTTGCGTTTAACCCGATGGCCGCCATAGATAGGGACTCCCGTCTCATGGCAAAGTTGTTCCCCCCAACCCCCCGCACAATTTTGTAATTTAACTTTTCTTCCCAACCCTAACGGTTAAGGAGCTACCCTCTTGGCCGTTTAGGGTTGTTTGCGTTTAACCCGATGGCCGCCATAGATAGGGACTCGCGTCTCATGGCAAAGTTGTTCCCCCCAACCCCCCGCACAATTTTGTAATTTAACTTTTCTTCCCAACCCTAACGGTTAAGGAGCTACCCTCTTGGCCGTTTAGGGTTGTTTGCGTTTAACCCGATAGCCGCCATAGATAGGGACTCGCGTCTCATGGCAAAGTTGTTCCCCCCAACCCCCCGCACAATTTTGTAATTTAACTTTTCTTCCCTACCCTTACGGTTAAGGAGCTACCCTCTTGGCCGTTTAGGGTTGTTTGCGTTTAACCCGATGGCCGCCATAGATAGGGACTCACGTCTCATGGCAAAGTTGGTCCCCCCAACCCCCCGCACAATTTTGTAATTTAACTTTTCTTCCCAACCCTTACGGTTAAGGAGATACCCTCTTGGCCGTTTAGGGTTGTTTGCGTTTAACCCGATGGCCGCCATAGATAGGGACTCGCGTCTCATGGGAAAGTTGTTCCGCCCCACCCTCCGCACAATTTTGTAATTTAACTTTTCTTCCCAACCCTTACGGTTAAGGAGCTACCCTCTTGGCCGTTTAGGGTTGTTTGCGTTTAACCCGATAGCCGCCATAGATAGGGACTCGCGTCTCATGGCAAAGTTGTTCCCCCCAACCCCCCGCACAATTTTGTAATTTAACTTTTCTTCCCTACCCTTACGGTTAAGGAGCTACCCTCTTGGCCGTTTAGGGTTGTTTGCGTTTAACCCGATGGCCGCCATAGATAGGGACTCACGTCTCATGGCAAAGTTGGTCCCCCCAACCCCCCGCACAATTTTGTAATTTAACTTTTCTTCCCAACCCTTACGGTTAAGGAGATACCCTCTTGGCCGTTTAGGGTTGTTTGCGTTTAACCCGATGGCCGCCATAGATAGGGACTCGCGTCTCATGGGAAAGTTGTTCCGCCCCACCCTCCGCACAATTTTGTCATTTAACTTTTCTTCCCAACCCTTACGGTTAAGGAGATACCCTCTTGGCCGTTTAGGGTTGTTTGCGTTTAACCCGATGGCCGCCATAGATAGGGACTCGCGTCTCATGGGAAAGTTGTTCCGCCCCACCCTCCGCACAATTTTGTCATTTAACTTTTCTTCCCAACCCTTACGGTTAAGGAGATACCCTCTTGGCCGTTTAGGGTTGTTTGCGTTTAACCCGATGGCCGCCATAGATAGGGACTCGCGTCTCATGGCAAAGTTGTTCCCCCCAACCCCCCGCACAATTTTGTAATTTAACTTTTCTTCCCAACCCTAACGGTTAAGGAGCTACCCTCTTGGCCGTTTAGGGTTGTTTGCGTTTAACCCGATGGCCGCCATAGATAAGGACTCGCGTCTCATGGCAAAGTTGTTCCCCCCAACCCCCCGCACAATTTTGTAATTTAACTTTTCTTCCCAACCCTAACGGTTAAGGAGCTACCCTCTTGGCCGTTTAGGGTTGTTTGCGTTTAACCCGATGGCCGCCATAGATAGGGACTCGCGTCTCATGGGAAAGTTGTTCCCCCCAACCCCCCGCACAATTTTGTAATTTAACTTTTCTTCCCAACCCTAACGGTTAAGGAGCTACCCTCTTGGCCGTTTAGGGTTGTTTGCGTTTAACCCGATAGCCGCCATAGATAGGGACTCCCGTCTCATGGCAAAGTTGTTCCCCCGAACCCCCCGCACAATTTTGTAATTTAACTTTTCTTCCCAACCCTTACGGTTAAGGAGCTACCCTCTTGGCCGTTTAGGGTTGTTTGCGTTTAACCCGATAGCCGCCATAGATAGGGACTCACGTCTCATGGCAAGTTGGTCCCCCTAACCCCCCGCACAATTTTGTAATTTAACTTTTCTTCCCAACCCTTACGGTTAAGGAGCTACCCTCTTGGCCGTTTAGGGTTGTTTGCGTTTAACCCGATAGCCGCCATAGATAGGGACTCGCGTCTCATGGGAAAGTTGGTCCCCCCAACCCCCCGCACAATTTTGTAATTTCACTTTTCTTCCCAACCCTTACGGTTAAGGAGCTACCCTCTTGGCCGTTTAGGATTGTTTGCGTTTATCCCGATAGCCGCCATAGATAGTCACTCGCGTCTCATGGGAAAGTTGTTCCCCCCATCCCCCCGCACAAATTTGTAATTTAACTTTTCTTCCCTACCCTTACGGTTAAGGAGCTACCCTCTTGGCCGTTTAGGGTTGTTTGCGTTTAACCCGATGGCCGCCATAGATAGGGACTCGCGTCTCATGGCAAAATTGTTCCCCCCAACCCCCCGCACAATTTTGTAATTTAACTTTTCTTCCCAACCCTTACGGTTAAGGAGCTACCCTCTTGGCCGTTTAGGGTTGTTTGCGTTTAACCCGATGGCCGCCATAGATAGGGACTCGCGTCTCATGGGAAAGTTGTTCCGCCCCACCCTCCGCACAATTTTGTCATTTAACTTTTCTTCCCAACCCTTACGGTTAAGGAGATACCCTCTTGGCCGTTTAGGGTTGTTTGCGTTTAACCCGATGGCCGCCATAGATAGGGACTCGCGTCTCATGGGAAAGTTGTTCCGCCCCACCCTCCGCACAATTTTGTCATTTAACTTTTCTTCCCAACCCTTACGGTTAAGGAGATACCCTCTTGGCCGTTTAGGGTTGTTTGCGTTTAACCCGATGGCCGCCATAGATAGGGACTCGCGTCTCATGGGAAAGTTGTTCCGCCCCACCCTCCGCACAATTTTGTCATTTAACTTTTCTTCCCAACCCTTACGGTTAAGGAGATACCCTCTTGGCCGTTTAGGGTTGTTTGCGTTTAACCCGATGGCCGCCATAGATAGGGACTCGCGTCTCATGGCAAAGTTGTTCCCCCCAACCCCCCGCACAATTTTGTAATTTAACTTTTCTTCCCAACCCTAACGGTTAAGGAGCTACCCTCTTGGCCGTTTAGGGTTGTTTGCGTTTAACCCGATGGCCGCCATAGATAAGGACTCGCGTCTCATGGCAAAGTTGTTCCCCCCAACCCCCCGCACAATTTTGTAATTTAACTTTTCTTCCCAACCCTAACGGTTAAGGAGCTACCCTCTTGGCCGTTTAGGGTTGTTTGCGTTTAACCCGATGGCCGCCATAGATAGGGACTCGCGTCTCATGGGAAAGTTGTTCCCCCCAACCCCCCGCACAATTTTGTAATTTAACTTTTCTTCCCAACCCTAACGGTTAAGGAGCTACCCTCTTGGCCGTTTAGGGTTGTTTGCGTTTAACCCGATAGCCGCCATAGATAGGGACTCCCGTCTCATGGCAAAGTTGTTCCCCCGAACCCCCCGCACAATTTTGTAATTTAACTTTTCTTCCCAACCCTTACGGTTAAGGAGCTACCCTCTTGGCCGTTTAGGGTTGTTTGCGTTTAACCCGATAGCCGCCATAGATAGGGACTCACGTCTCATGGCAAAGTTGGTCCCCCTAACCCCCCGCACAATTTTGTAATTTAACTTTTCTTCCCAACCCTTACGGTTAAGGAGATACCCTCTTGGCCGTTTAGGGTTGTTTGCGTTTAACCCGATGGCCGCCATAGATAGGGACTCGCGTCTCATGGCAAAATTGTTCCCCCCAACCCCCCGCACAATTTTGTAATTTAACTTTTCTTCCCAACCCTTACGGTTAAGGAGCTACCCTCTTGGCCGTTTAGGGTTGTTTGCGTTTAACCCGATGGCCGCCATAGATAGGGACTCGCGTCTCATGGGAAAGTTGTTCCGCCCCACCCTCCGCACAATTTTGTCATTTAACTTTTCTTCCCAACCCTTACGGTTAAGGAGATACCCTCTTGGCCGTTTAGGGTTGTTTGCGTTTAACCCGATGGCCGCCATAGATAGGGACTCGCGTCTCATGGGAAAGTTGTTCCGCCCCACCCTCCGCACAATTTTGTCATTTAACTTTTCTTCCCAACCCTTACGGTTAGGACGAAATGTTAAATCGCAAAGTTGTAGGGCAGGTCCAGGGTTACAACTTTGCCGTGGCACCCGAGCGGCTATCTAGCACGGGCGGCGAGTTACAGACGATATTCCGAATAGAGGGTTAACCGTAAGGGTTAGGATGAAATGTAAAATGGCAAAGTTGTAGGGCAGGTCCAGGGTTACAACTTTGCCGTGGCACCCGGGCGGCTATCTAGCACGGGCGGCGAGTTACAGTCGATATTCAGAATAGAGGGTTAACCGTAAGGGTTACGACGAAATGTTAAATCGCAAAGTTGTAGGGCAGGTCCAGGGTTACAACTTTGCCGTGGCACCCGGGCGGCTATCTAGCACGGGCGGCGAGTTACAGACGATATTCCGAATAGAGGGTTAACCGTAAGGGTTAGGACGAAATGTTAAATCGCAAAGTTGTAGGGCAGGTCCAGGGTTACAACTTTGCCGTGGCAGCCGGGCGGCTATCTAGCACGGGCGGCGAGTTACAGACGATATTCCGAACAGAGGGTTAACCGTAAGGGTTAGGACGAAATGTTAAATCGCAAAGTTGTAGGGCAGGTCCAGGGTTACAACTTTGCCGTGGCACCCGGGCGGCTATCTAGCACGGGCGGCGAGTTACAGACGATATTCAGAATAGAGGGTTAACCGTAAGGGTTAGGACGAAATGTTAAATCGCAAAGTTGTAGGGCAGGTCCAGGGTTACAACTTTGCCGTGGCACCCGGGCGGCTATCTAGCACGGGCGGCGAGTTACAGACGATATTCAGAATAGAGGGTTAACCGTAAGGGTTAGGACGAAATGTTAAATCGCAAAGTTGTAGGGCAGGTCCAGGGTTACAACTTTGCCGTGGCACCCGGGCGGCTATCTAGCACGGGCGGCAAGTTACAGACGATATTCCGAATAGAGGGTTAACCGTAAGGGTTACGACGAAATGTTAAATCGCAAAGTTGTAGGGCAGGTCCAGGGTTACAACTTTGCCGTGGCACCCGGGCGGCTATCTAGCACGGGCGGCAAGTTACAGACGATATTCCGAACAGAGGGTTAACCGTAAGGGTTACGACGAAATGTTAAATCGCAAAGTTGTAGGGCAGGTCCAGGGTTACAACTTTGCCGTGGCACCCGGGCGGCTATCTAGCACGGGCGGCGAGTTACAGACGATATTCAGAATAGAGGGTTAACCGTAAGGGTTAGGACGAAATGTTAAATCGCAAAGTTGTAGGGCAGGTCCAGGGTTACAACTTTGCCGTGGCACCCGGGCGGCTATCTAGCACGGGCGGCGAGTTACAGACGATATTCAGAATAGAGGGTTAACCGTAAGGGTTAGGACGAAATGTTAAATCGCAAAGTTGTAGGGCAGGTCCAGGGTTACAACTTTGCCGAGGCACCCGGGCGGCTATCTAGCACGGGCGGCAAGTTACAGACGATATTCCGAATAGAGGGTTAACCGTAAGGGTTAGGATGAAATGTTAAATCGCAAAGTTGTAGGGCAGGTCCAGGGTTACAACTTTGCCGTGGCACCCGGGCGGCTATCTGGCACGGGCGGCAAGTTACAGACGATATTCCGAATAGAGGGTTAACCGTAAGGGTTACGACGAAATGTTAAATCGCAAAGTTGTAGGGCAGGTCCAGGGTTACAACTTTGCCGTGGCACCCGGGCGGCTATCTAGCACGGGCGGCAAGTTACAGACGATATTCCGAATAGAGGGTTAACCGTAAGGGTTACGACGAAATGTTAATTTGCAAAGTTGTAGGGCAGGTCCAGGGTTACAACTTTGCCGTGGCACCCGGGCGGCTATCTAGCACGGGCGGCAAGTTACAGACGATATTCCGAATAGAGGGTTAACCGTAAGGGTTACGACGAAATGTTAAATCGCAAAGTTGTAGGGCAGGTCCAGGGTTACAACTTTGCTGTGGCAGCCGGGCGGCTATCTAGCACGGGCGGCAAGTTACAGACGATATTCCGAATAGAGGGTTAACCGTAAGGGTTACGACGAAATGTTAAATCGCACAGTTGTAGGGCAGGTCCAGGGTTACAACTTTGCCGTGGCACCCGGGCGGCTATCTGGCACGGGCGGCAAGTTACAGACGATATTCCGAATAGAGGGTTAACCGTAAGGGTTACGACGAAATGTTAAATCGCAAAGTTGTAGGGCAGGTCCAGGGTTACAACTTTGCCGTGGCACCCGGGCGGCTATCTGGCACGGGCGGCAAGTTACAGACGATATTCCGAATAGAGGGTTAACCGTAAGGGTTACGACGAAATGTTAAATCGCAAAGTTGTAGGGCAGGTCCAGGGTTACAACTTTGCTGTGGCAGCCGGGCGGCTATCTAGCACGGGCGGCAAGTTACAGACGATATTCCGAATAGAGGGTTAACCGTAAGGGTTACGACGAAATGTTAAATCGCACAGTTGTAGGGCAGGTCCAGGGTTACAACTTTGCCGTGGCACCCGGGCGGCTATCTAGCACGGGCGGCAAGTTACAGACGATATTCCGAATAGAGGGTTAACCGTAAGGGTTACGACGAAATGTTAAATCGCAAAGTTGTAGGGCAGGTCCAGGGTTACAACTTTGCCGTGGCACCCGGGCGGCTATCTAGCACGGGCGGCGAGTTACAGACGATATTCCGAATAGAGGGTTAACCGTAAGGGTTACGACGAAATGTTAAATCGCAAAGTTGTAGGGCAGGTCCAGGGTTACAACTTTGCCCTGGCACCCGGGCGGCAATCTAGCACGGGCGGCCAGTTACAGACGATATTCCGAATAGAGGGTTAACAGTAAGGGTTACGACGAAATGTTAAATCGCAAAGTTGTAGGGCAGGTCCAGGGTTACAACTTTGCCGTGGCACCCGGGCGGCTATCTAGCACGGGCGGCAAGTTACAGACGATATTCTGAATAGAGGGTTAACCGTAAGGGTTAGGATGAAATGTTAAATCGCAAAGTTGTAGGGCAGGTCCAGGGTTACAACTTTGCCGTGGCACCCGGGCGGCTATCTGGCACGGGCGGCAAGTTACAGACGATATTCCGAATAGAGGGTTAACCGTAAGGGTTACGACGAAATGTTAAATCGCAAAGTTGTAGGGCAGGTCCAGGGTTACAACTTTGCCGCGGCACCCGGGCGGCTATCTAGCACGGGCGGCAAGTTACAGACGATATTCCGAATAGAGGGTTAACCGTAAGGGTTACGACGAAATGTTAAATCGCAAAGTTGTAGGGCAGGTCCAGGGTTACAACTTTGCCGTGGCACCTGGGCGGATATCTGGCACGGGCGGCAAATTACAGACGATATTCCGAATAGAGGGTTAACCGTAAGGGTTACGACGAAATGTTAAATCGCAAAGTTGTAGGGCAGGTCCAGGGTTACAACTTTGCCGCGGCACCCGGGCGGCTATCTAGCACGGGCGGCAAGTTACAGACGATATTCCGAATAGAGGGTTAACCGTAAGGGTTAGGATGAAATGTTAAATCGCAGAGTTGTAGGGCAGGTCCAGGGTTACAACTTTGCCGTGGCACCCGGGCGGCTATCTAGCACGGGCGGCGAGTTACATACGATATTCCGAATAGAGGGTTAACCGTAAGGGTTACGACGAAATGTTAAATCGCAAAGTTGTAGGGCAGGTCCAGGGTTACAACTTTGCCGTGGCACCCGGGCGGCTATCTAGCACGGGCGGCCAGTTACAGACAATATTCCGAATAGAGGGTTAACCGTAAGGGTTACGACGAAATGTTAAATCGCAAAGTTGTAGGGCAGGTCCAGGGTTACAACTTTGCCGTGGCACCCGGGCGGCTATCTAGCACGGGCGGCAAGTTACAGACGGTATTCCGAATAGAGGGTTAACCGTAAGGGTTAGGATGAAATGTTAAATCGCAAAGTTGTAGGGCAGGTCCAGGGTTACAACTTTGCCGTGGCACCCGGGCGGCTATCTGGCACGGGCGGCGAGTTACAGACGATATTCCGAATAGAGGGTTAACCGTAAGGGTTACGACGAAATGTTAAATCGCAAAGTTGTAGGGCAGGTCCAGGGTTACAACTTTGCCGTGGCACCCGGGCGGCTATCTAGCACGGGCGGCAAGTTACAGACGATATTCCGAATAGAGGGTTAACCGTAAGGGTTACGACGAAATGTTAAATCGCACAGTTGTAGGGCAGGTCCAGGGTTACAACTTTGCCGTGCCACCCGGGCGGCTATCTAGCACGGGCGGCAAGTTACAGACGATATTCCGAATAGAGGGTTAACCGTAAGGGTTACGACGAAATGTTAAATCGCAAAGTTGTAGGGCAGGTCCAGGGTTACAACTTTGCCGTGGCACCCGGGCGGCTATCTGGCACGGGCGGCGAGTTACAGACGATATTCCGAATAGAGGGTTAACCGTAAGGGTTAGGATGAAATGTTAAATCGCAAAGTTGTAGGGCAGGTCCAGGGTTACAACTTTGCCGTGGCACCCGGGCGGCTATCTAGCACGGGCGGCGAGTTACAGACGATATTCCGAATAGAGGGTTAACCGTAAGGGTTACGACGAAATGTTAAATCGCAAAGTTGTAGGGCAGGTCCAGGGTTACAACTTTGCCGTGGCACCCGGGCGGCTATCTAGCACGGGCGGCGAGTTACAGACGATATTCAGAATAGAGGGTTAACCGTAAGGGTTAGGACGAAATGTTAAATCGCAAAGTTGTAGGGCAGGTCCAGGGTTACAACTTTGCCGTGGCACCCGGGCGGCTATCTAGCACGGGCGGCGAGTTACAGACGATATTCCGAATAGAGGGTTAACCGTAAGGGTTACGACGAAATGTTAAATCGCAAAGTTGTAGGGCAGGTCCAGGGTTACAACTTTGCCGTGGCACCCGGGCGGCTATCTAGCACGGGCGGCCAGTTACAGACAATATTCCGAATAGAGGGTTAACCGTAAGGGTTACGACGAAATGTTAAATCGCAAAGTTGTAGGGCAGGTCCAGGGTTACAACTTTGCCGTGGCACCCGGGCGGCTATCTAGCACGGGCGGCAAGTTACAGACGGTATTCCGAATAGAGGGTTAACCGTAAGGGTTAGGATGAAATGTTAAATCGCAAAGTTGTAGGGCAGGTCCAGGGTTACAACTTTGCCGTGGCACCCGGGCGGCTATCTGGCACGGGCGGCGAGTTACAGACGATATTCCGAATAGAGGGTTAACCGTAAGGGTTACGACGAAATGTTAAATCGCAAAGTTGTAGGGCAGGTCCAGGGTTACAACTTTGCCGTGGCACCCGGGCGGCTATCTAGCACGGGCGGCAAGTTACAGACGATATTCCGAATAGAGGGTTAACCGTAAGGGTTACGACGAAATGTTAAATCGCAAAGTTGTAGGGCAGGTCCAGGGTTACAACTTTGCCGTGGCACCCGGGCGGCTATCTAGCACGGGCGGCAAGTTACAGACGGTATTCCGAATAGAGGGTTAACCGTAAGGGTTAGGATGAAATGTTAAATCGCAAAGTTGTAGGGCAGGTCCAGGGTTACAACTTTGCCGTGGCACCCGGGCGGCTATCTGGCACGGGCGGCGAGTTACAGACGATATTCCGAATAGAGGGTTAACCGTAAGGGTTACGACGAAATGTTAAATCGCAAAGTTGTAGGGCAGGTCCAGGGTTACAACTTTGCCGTGGCACCCGGGCGGCTATCTAGCACGGGCGGCAAGTTACAGACGATATTCCGAATAGAGGGTTAACCGTAAGGGTTACGACGAAATGTTAAATCGCACAGTTGTAGGGCAGGTCCAGGGTTACAACTTTGCCGTGCCACCCGGGCGGCTATCTAGCACGGGCGGCAAGTTACAGACGATATTCCGAATAGAGGGTTAACCGTAAGGGTTACGACGAAATGTTAAATCGCAAAGTTGTAGGGCAGGTCCAGGGTTACAACTTTGCCGTGGCACCCGGGCGGCTATCTGGCACGGGCGGCGAGTTACAGACGATATTCCGAATAGAGGGTTAACCGTAAGGGTTAGGATGAAATGTTAAATCGCAAAGTTGTAGGGCAGGTCCAGGGTTACAACTTTGCCGTGGCACCCGGGCGGCTATCTAGCACGGGCGGCGAGTTACAGACGATATTCCGAATAGAGGGTTAACCGTAAGGGTTACGACGAAATGTTAAATCGCAAAGTTGTAGGGCAGGTCCAGGGTTACAACTTTGCCGTGGCACCCGGGCGGCTATCTAGCACGGGCGGCGAGTTACAGACGATATTCAGAATAGAGGGTTAACCGTAAGGGTTAGGACGAAATGTTAAATCGCAAAGTTGTAGGGCAGGTCCAGGGTTACAACTTTGCCGTGGCACCCGGGCGGCTACCTAGCACGGGCGGCGAGTTACAGTCGATATTCAGAATAGAGGGTTAACCGTAAGGGTTAGGACGAAATGTTAAATCGCAAAGTTGTAGGGCAGGTCCAGGGTTACAACTTTGCCGTGGCACCCGAGCGGCTATCTAGCACGGGCGGCGAGTTACAGACGATATTCCGAATAGAGGGTTAACCGTAAGGGTTAGGATGAAATGTAAAATGGCAAAGTTGTAGGGCAGGTCCAGGGTTACAACTTTGCCGTGGCACCCGGGCGGCTATCTAGCACGGGCGGCGAGTTACAGTCGATATTCAGAATAGAGGGTTAACCGTAAGGGTTACGACGAAATGTTAAATCGCAAAGTTGTAGGGCAGGTCCAGGGTTACAACTTTGCCGTGGCACCCGGGCGGCTATCTAGCACGGGCGGCGAGTTACAGACGATATTCCGAATAGAGGGTTAACCGTAAGGGTTAGGACGAAATGTTAAATCGCAAAGTTGTAGGGCAGGTCCAGGGTTACAACTTTGCCGTGGCAGCCGGGCGGCTATCTAGCACGGGCGGCGAGTTACAGACGATATTCCGAACAGAGGGTTAACCGTAAGGGTTAGGACGAAATGTTAAATCGCAAAGTTGTAGGGCAGGTCCAGGGTTACAACTTTGCCGTGGCACCCGGGCGGCTATCTAGCACGGGCGGCGAGTTACAGACGATATTCAGAATAGAGGGTTAACCGTAAGGGTTAGGACGAAATGTTAAATCGCAAAGTTGTAGGGCAGGTCCAGGGTTACAACTTTGCCGTGGCACCCGGGCGGCTATCTAGCACGGGCGGCAAGTTACAGACGATATTCCGAACAGAGGGTTAACCGTAAGGGTTACGACGAAATGTTAAATCGCAAAGTTGTAGGGCAGGTCCAGGGTTACAACTTTGCCGTGGCACCCGGGCGGCTATCTAGCACGGGCGGCAAGTTACAGACGATATTCCGAACAGAGGGTTAACCGTAAGGGTTACGACGAAATGTTAAATCGCAAAGTTGTAGGGCAGGTCCAGGGTTACAACTTTGCCGTGGCACCCGGGCGGCTATCTAGCACGGGCGGCGAGTTACAGACGATATTCAGAATAGAGGGTTAACCGTAAGGGTTAGGACGAAATGTTAAATCGCAAAGTTGTAGGGCAGGTCCAGGGTTACAACTTTGCCGTGGCACCCGGGCGGCTATCTAGCACGGGCGGCGAGTTACAGACGATATTCAGAATAGAGGGTTAACCGTAAGGGTTAGGACGAAATGTTAAATCGCAAAGTTGTAGGGCAGGTCCAGGGTTACAACTTTGCCGAGGCACCCGGGCGGCTATCTAGCACGGGCGGCAAGTTACAGACGATATTCCGAATAGAGGGTTAACCGTAAGGGTTAGGATGAAATGTTAAATCGCAAAGTTGTAGGGCAGGTCCAGGGTTACAACTTTGCCGTGGCACCCGGGCGGCTATCTGGCACGGGCGGCAAGTTACAGACGATATTCCGAATAGAGGGTTAACCGTAAGGGTTACGACGAAATGTTAAATCGCAAAGTTGTAGGGCAGGTCCAGGGTTACAACTTTGCTGTGGCAGCCGGGCGGCTATCTAGCACGGGCGGCAAGTTACAGACGATATTCCGAATAGAGGGTTAACCGTAAGGGTTACGACGAAATGTTAAATCGCAAAGTTGTAGGGCAGGTCCAGGGTTACAACTTTGCCGTGGCACCCGGGCGGCTATCTAGCACGGGCGGCGAGTTACAGACGATATTCCGAATAGAGGGTTAACCGTAAGGGTTACGACGAAATGTTAAATCGCAAAGTTGTAGGGCAGGTCCAGGGTTACAACTTTGCCCTGGCACCCGGGCGGCAATCTAGCACGGGCGGCCAGTTACAGACGATATTCCGAATAGAGGGTTAACCGTAAGGGTTACGACGAAATGTTAAATCGCAAAGTTGTAGGGCAGGTCCAGGGTTACAACTTTGCCGTGGCACCCGGGCGGCTATCTAGCACGGGCGGCAAGTTACAGACGATATTCTGAATAGAGGGTTAACCGTAAGGGTTAGGATGAAATGTTAAATCGCAAAGTTGTAGGGCAGGTCCAGGGTTACAACTTTGCCGTGGCACCCGGGCGGCTATCTGGCACGGGCGGCAAGTTACAGACGATATTCCGAATAGAGGGTTAACCGTAAGGGTTACGACGAAATGTTAAATCGCAAAGTTGTAGGGCAGGTCCAGGGTTACAACTTTGCCGCGGCACCCGGGCGGCTATCTAGCACGGGCGGCAAGTTACAGACGATATTCCGAATAGAGGGTTAACCGTAAGGGTTACGACGAAATGTTAAATCGCAAAGTTGTAGGGCAGGTCCAGGGTTACAACTTTGCCGTGGCACCTGGGCGGATATCTGGCACGGGCGGCAAATTACAGACGATATTCCGAATAGAGGGTTAACCGTAAGGGTTACGACGAAATGTTAAATCGCAAAGTTGTAGGGCAGGTCCAGGGTTACAACTTTGCCGCGGCACCCGGGCGGCTATCTAGCACGGGCGGCAAGTTACAGACGATATTCCGAATAGAGGGTTAACCGTAAGGGTTAGGATGAAATGTTAAATCGCAGAGTTGTAGGGCAGGTCCAGGGTTACAACTTTGCCGTGGCACCTGGGCGGATATCTGGCACGGGCGGCAAATTACAGACGATATTCCGAATAGAGGGTTAACCGTAAGGGTTACGACGAAATGTTAAATCGCAAAGTTGTAGGGCAGGTCCAGGGTTACAACTTTGCCGCGGCACCCGGGCGGCTATCTAGCACGGGCGGCAAGTTACAGACGATATTCCGAATAGAGGGTTAACCGTAAGGGTTAGGATGAAATGTTAAATCGCAGAGTTGTAGGGCAGGTCCAGGGTTACAACTTTGCCGTGGCACCCGGGCGGCTATCTAGCACGGGCGGCGAGTTACAGACGATATTCCGAATAGAGGGTTAACCGTAAGGGTTACGACGAAATGTTAAATCGCAAAGTTGTAGGGCAGGTCCAGGGTTACAACTTTGCCGTGGCACCCGGGCGGCTATCTAGCACGGGCGGCTAGTTACAGACAATATTCCGAATAGAGGGTTAACCGTAAGGGTTACGACGAAATGTTAAATCGCAAAGTTGTAGGGCAGGTCCAGGGTTACAACTTTGCCGTGGCACCCGGGCGGCTATCTAGCACGGGCGGCAAGTTACAGACGGTATTCCGAATAGAGGGTTAACCGTAAGGGTTAGGATGAAATGTTAAATCGCAAAGTTGTAGGGCAGGTCCAGGGTTACAACTTTGCCGTGGCACCCGGGCGGCTATCTGGCACGGGCGGCGAGTTACAGACGATATTCCGAATAGAGGGTTAACCGTAAGGGTTACGACGAAATGTTAAATCGCAAAGTTGTAGGGCAGGTCCAGGGTTACAACTTTGCCGTGGCACCCGGGCGGCTATCTAGCACGGGCGGCAAGTTACAGACGATATTCCGAATAGAGGGTTAACCGTAAGGGTTACGACGAAATGTTAAATCGCACAGTTGTAGGGCAGGTCCAGGGTTACAACTTTGCCGTGCCACCCGGGCGGCTATCTAGCACGGGCGGCAAGTTACAGACGATATTCCGAATAGAGGGTTAACCGTAAGGGTTACGACGAAATGTTAAATCGCAAAGTTGTAGGGCAGGTCCAGGGTTACAACTTTGCCGTGGCACCCGGGCGGCTATCTGGCACGGGCGGCGAGTTACAGACGATATTCCGAATAGAGGGTTAACCGTAAGGGTTAGGATGAAATGTTAAATCGCAAAGTTGTAGGGCAGGTCCAGGGTTACAACTTTGCCGTGGCACCCGGGCGGCTATCTAGCACGGGCGGCGAGTTACAGACGATATTCCGAATAGAGGGTTAACCGTAAGGGTTACGACGAAATGTTAAATCGCAAAGTTGTAGGGCAGGTCCAGGGTTACAACTTTGCCGTGGCACCCGGGCGGCTATCTAGCACGGGCGGCGAGTTACAGACGATATTCAGAATAGAGGGTTAACCGTAAGGGTTAGGACGAAATGTTAAATCGCAAAGTTGTAGGGCAGGTCCAGGGTTACAACTTTGCCGTGGCACCCGGGCGGCTATCTAGCACGGGCGGCAAGTTACAGACGATATTCCGAATAGAGGGTTAACCGTAAGGGTTACGACGAAATGTTAAATCGCAAAGTTGTGCGGGTGGTTGGGGGGAACAACTTTGCCATGAGACGCGAGTCCCTATCTACGGCGGCTATCGGGTTAAACGCAAACAACCCTCAACGGCCAAGAGGGTAGCTCCTTAACCGTAAGGGTTGGGAAGAAAAGTTAAATTACAAAATTGTGCGGTGGGTTGGGGGGAACAACTTTGCCATGAGACGCGAGTCCCTATCTACGGCGGCTATCGGGTTAAACGCAAACAACCCTCAACGGCCAAGAGGGTAGCTCCTTAACCGTAAGGGTTGGGAAGAAAAGTTATATTACAAAATTACCCTCCTTAACTCATGCGTTCCTGCTACAAACAGTTCATTTTCGAGGACGAAAAATTATTAGTTTTGGACTGAAATACGAAGCCAAAGTTACCCTTCTTAACTCATACATATATTTAAGTAAAGCAAAGTTAAAAATCACCTCGAAGGTAACACACGCGTTTAATGATAAGAAATTTAATAAATGGACTAAAACCAGGTAAATTCGACGACACTTATAACAATTCAATAAACACCGACCTTGAATCCTCCAAACGATCGAATTGCGAATAACCAGCAATCATAAATAATTTTTGCTACTTCCGTTAATTGACCACAGTACCTATCAATAATACAGGATCCTTCAACTCCATAAATAATTCAGCCGCAAAAAGGCAATAACCAAAAGAGCCGGAGTACAGTAAAGTGACGGAAAATAAAAAGAAAAGAAGCTGTAACAAAGTCGCCATTAACACGTGCGTTCAATGATAAGGCAAAAATTTCCACTTACCACCAGAATCTTGGTGCTTCTAAAAAATAATTTCACAACGTGAAACAAAACCGAAAATCTCGGAAGTCATCCAACAGAGTAATAATTACAATAATCCCATCAGAATTAAATAGGTAACTTCGGGATAAATTTTACCAAACTCAACTGCTTCGGCAGACAACCCAAACGGAAAAAGCCAAGATTTCTAGAACGCAACGCCTATCACCAAACGGGCATGACGCTCTCTCAAATCAGAAAACCTACTCAAAACCAAAAAGTCACTAACTACGTAGTCTTTTACCAGTGAATATATAATAAATAGAGGTTCAATAAATGCATTCACCGTAAATAAGCAATTGAAAGGAGCAAAATAATATAACGGAAAATGAACCGTTACAGTTTAACTGTGTGTATCCAAGGACACAAAGTCGTGTTTTTATGACGTTTGAAGAAAATAGTATATTGTGTTATTAGGAGTAAAAGTGTCATTTTGTGTGCCGAGCATGACGTTTGAACGACGAGCGCCAGCGAGTCGGACTATTCATGCGAGGCACACAAAATCACTTTTACTCCGAATAACACATGTTATTTTTTCTTCAAACGCACAAATTAAAAGCAATTCAGCAAGAAAATTTAAAAAAAGTCAAAAATGAACGTCATACCAGCTGTCGTTGCTTTGTTATAAAAAATAAAAATTACGAGTTGCCATTGGCTCATTAATGTTTATGTCACTTTTACTCCTAGGAGTAAAAGTGAATGTTTAACTGTGTGTATCCAAGGACACAAAGTCGTGTTTTTCTGACGTTTGAAGAAAAACATTTTTTTTGTCAAGATAATTGACTTCCATGCCAACATCCTTTGTTGTATTTCTGTGATTATTAGTTTCTAACGTTTTTTCACATTTTATTTGATTATTGAATTTTTCTTTGACGTTTATAATTTATTATCAATAAAAATAATTAACTAATTGGATATAAATAATGGTGAGGATAGAATAAAATTTTATATTATACACGACGATAAAATTGTTCATTATCTTCTCGAGCGTATTAGCGTCTCGACTAACGCCTCGATGCTAAACTCGCTCTAGAAGATAAAATAAAATTTTATAGTCTTTTGTAATAAATAACTATTGTTCGATGCTTGTAAAGGTTTTAGAAATAAAAAATAATATACAGCATAATTAATTAAACCATTTATTTTGCGAACCGTATTTTCATAATATTCAATATCTCGAACACAGAATATAACCATGATTTTAATCGGAGTAATTTGCGGATGCCAATAAACCACAAACGAAAAGAGCGAATGTTAAGTCTTCAATTTCGCGCACTTCACTTCATTCATTGTAGAGTCAACAGTCAAATTTAAAAGATTACACTGAGATTTAAACTGAAGCAGAAGTCCATAGTCTGAACACGTGCAAGTTTGTTGACTCGTTCACTTTTGACCGAACATAAGAGTAATACAATCCAGGCTGCCTATAGCTTACTAACTACTAGAGTAGCTAACTTATTTAAAGGAGGTCCTACAACTGTTTACGCAATTTTTTTTTATATTACAATTAAGTTTAAACGATACATACAAACAGCTGTAAAACCTCGTACACATAATGCAGCCTACACATGAGGCTTGCGAATTAAGAGACATCCACCAAAGTTAAGTGCTAGTAATTGTTCAGCACACGAATGCCAACATATTAGAAACCCATACCTAACAAACCACTAGCACATATTAACGCTATTTCTATACATTACTAACCATTCCTACCTACACTTGGGGCATTCTGTAGCAAAAATCCTGCACACCGTTTCATTTCTGAATGATTTCCACGTTTCTATCGTATAAAAAAATTCAAAAAACTGCGTAACAGCACAGTACAATTATGACAGAAACGGTAAATCTGCACGATATTACAAGATAATACGTCCGATAAGTTTATATTTTTTTGTCGATCCTTAATGACAAAGCAACAGCCTAAAATAAATCAAGGCAACATGAGCAAACCAGTTCATATAATTAGCAATAAATTGTAGGGTTGCTAAGTTCTCATTTACAAGTTTTAATAAAATTTTGTAATTGCTCGAGTTAGTACTATTTAGCTTAATTTGCTAGTAGTGTAGTTATTATGAATACACATGCACATATTTTTTTTTATAAAGAAAACACCGTTTCATATACATTTAGTAGGTATAAACCACCTTCAATAGTGTTACAATACTACACAAGATTTGACACAATTCGTAAGCATTTACTGAATATACACTTGTATTCATGGTTATGTAACGACGAGTACAATACAAAACCATTATAATAAATCGAGATTACCACACAACCAAAGCTCTGTGCGCAATAAAAATAAATAATACGTAACTAATACAAAAGTACAAACTAAAAATATTTTAGTACTTAACATATACGAAAAGTTTCTACTGCACTGTAACAAGTTAATCTTTAATAACACTGGTTTCATCCTTTGCGGTGTCCTTTGCAATCTCGGGGGTCTGATTTACTGCAGCAGTTGAACTACTACTAATAACAGCTTTACTTACAATACCGGAGGTATTGCTGACAATTGCCGAATTTGTCGAGTTTGGAGTCGAGTTATCTCCCAACTTTGTATCTTCTGTTTTATCAGTTTGAGTTGTAGCAAGGTTACCACCTACAATATAATAATATTAGTTACAATGCCGTACAATTTTAATGTGGAAAGTTTTATTCGTAAATTAATACCATCTGAAGCCTACAATCTAGATGTTTAAACTTTTTTATAAGTAAAAACTCATTTAAGGACACCTGTTTGGCGTAATTATTTAGTTAAATAGTATGTTATGCGAGACGTTTGTTATTTAGAGCAAAGTTCCTCGTTATCATTCTTAACCTCATTCGTTAGGTTTCATATTCATAACCAATAAGTTACTCACGTGCACCGACCACAAAAGTGGTGTGACTTGGTACGCTTCAATAATACTCAGGCGGTTCAGTGTTTATACTAATTTATTTGCCTAACTTTAAATGTAAATATACAGTCAATTGGACAACTCTTATTTATGCAATCTTTATATTTCTTTACTAATTCCTCCGAATGCATTTTTTCGTTACCTGCAAAAAGCTACCTTTTGGTATCCATGTAAACTTATTTTCACAGAAGAATTTCATAACGTCACACGACACAATGTGTTTGTTCACAATATTTCCCTTTAAACATCAACTCGAAGGCAATTTGACCGAGCAACTCACACTTGACCGTTTCTGAATATAAACATAAGACGAGAATTGACTAATCTTCAAGCGAGCGGAAGTTGAATTAAAGATGAGGTGAGAATTAGAGGTAAGCGCACATTTGTGCGAATCGGGCGCATCGGACGAATCGTAATATTTTTGTTCACATCGCACACTGCTTTTCTATTTTCTATTTTCGCAGTGTAATCAAATCGGGCGTTAGTTGACAGCATCAACTCCGTTTTCAGACGGTGGGATATTTTCTTTAAGTTGTAAATTTCTTCATACTGTTGCACCAAAGTTATCAATAACCCATCATCCATTGTAAATTGGCTAGATCACAAAAGTCAGTGGCGTAGCTACCGTGGAGCAGTTGGAGCAAACTGCTCCAGGCGCACGAATCATGAGGGCGCAAAATTAGCAAGGGCGAAATGAAAATTTATAAAAACGTTTGTATAACAACCAATTTCGATTTGACAGATTTTCTATAAAATATACAAAAAATAAAAAAATATATTTTTTAGATAAATAAAACTATCTGCACCTAAATATTTTAAGCACTTGACTTATTATAATTTTGAGTTCAGAAAATATACATTATAAATTTAACATTTTATACACCTAAACCTGTAAAAATGTATGATGATTGCTAACAATGTTTAAAAGCACAAAACTATATGCCCTCACTATACGTATTACAAGTAGTGTTTTACAGCAAAGAAGTTACATGTATCCGGGGAATCCCACGAGCGCATGTTAACATCGGCGCAGAATACAGGTAAATATTCGGGAGTCTGGATATACAAAATGAATTAATTAATTTGATTGCCCATGAAATTAATGACCAAATTAAAAGTGAAATATAAGAGGCCGCTTTCATAACAATAGTAAACAGATACAACGCAAGATATATCAAAAATCGATCAGCTAAGTACCATATGAACAAAAATTATTTAGATAAGGGATGGCCATGGTGAACAAAATCACTGCCTTTGATTGGTTCAGCTTGTTGTTTTTCTACATGATAGGTACGTTCAGAATTCCAAAGCCACCCTTTATCTAAATAATTTTTGTTCATATGGTACTATATTCCGTTATGTTTTAATAAAAAAAGATGAAACTGAAAAACCAATCGAGCTGCAAATAAAGGAAACGTTTTGTGGATTTACTCAGGTTGCTGGTCAAACATAGCAACGATTAGAAACAACAGTTTTAAAAATTATCGAAAATTTCACTGATCTATCAAAATTGCGTGGGGCTGCGAATATCAAACCCCGCTGCCAGATTTGTGCACTGCTGTTCTCATAATTTGAATTTAGTAACAGTGTCACCATTGGTGAAGTTAGGAAGTCAGCCAATTTTATGAACAGTTAGAAAAAATTTACGTTTCAGTTCTGTTAGGCGTTGGGCAATGTTAATGGAAACTAATCAAACCAACTTAGCAAAAACATTGAAAAGAGTTTGTCCAACACGATGGTATTCGCGTATTCAGGCTCTTGATACATTACGTTCTCGTTATTTTGATGTAATTAAAATATTGACATATTTATCGTTAAATGGAAAAAATTATGAGCAACGTGAAACTAAAAACTTCGTTTTATTTTGAACAATTTTCAACAATTATTTTGATACATAATAGTTAGTACATACATAGTAAAATACTGGAACTTATTAATACAGTCTGGAAAATGCTGCAAGGTGCTCATGAAGATATAGGGAAATCCGTTGAGATGCTTTCATCACCCCTAACCCAATTCCAGAACTTAAGAAATAATTGCGAGTTTGTTAAAAATGATGCCCTTGAGTTATCAGCTATATGGAATATTGAACCTTCTTTTCAAAAAAAAAAAGCTTGCGTCGTGTGAAAAAATTCTTTGACGAATTACAAGTAGATAAGCGCATTAAATCTGAATTTGTTATTAAGTAAGGTTTTTAATCGAAATAAGTACATTTTTAAATATTTTTTAAAGTAAATGTTCAAAACAAATTTCGCCAAACCCCTTCCGAGAAACAAGGGGGCGCACCGATTTTACTTGCTCCGGGGCGCTGAATATGTAGCTACGCCACTGACAAAAGTGCATTCCGTTCGAGGCGAATAAATGTGCGCTTACCTTAGATGCGTCTCTGAATTCGGTCCTTATTCATTTGTTTCAATAAGACATTAGTTAATCAATTTTTCAAGATATTAGGCAATTTTTAAAATCCAGCAAACATGTTAATTAAAATGATTTATTAAAGAGTTCAAATCTACAGTTTCGTTAAAAACCAAAATTTTGAAAAAGTAAATAAACAAGTTTTAAGTGTGCAAACAAAGCAAAAATCAAGATCAACACAATTTTCTCAATCGAAGATCATACAAGTGTTCGTTTCTCAATATTTTCAGTTTTCAACTGATAACAAAAAACACCTAAAACGTTTTTTTCTATTTATTTTACATTACAAAATTGATTCTGACATTAAATGTTACAAATGTGATATTTTAAAAGAACAACTTAACAGCAACAATATTTTTATAGATTTGTGTAAAATTATTAACTTTTATACAGCACATCAGAACCACATCACTAGTTTAAAAAATTGTATAAAATTACGTTAGCAAATTATTTACGGTAACGGAATATTTTAATTTACCTTGTGTTCCATAATAATGACGAGCTGCTAATTTATTACTTTGATTTGTAGCACGATGTTTTTGGTTGTTCGAAGCGCCACTGTTACTTTGAATTGTACCCACAGCAGGTTGAAACGTCACAGGTCGTTGTATAGGTGTAGGATAACGTGGTGTCTATAACAAATATGTAACTTTTAATTTGTCAACGTTAACAATGACAATGGTTCATTTTGAACTGAAAAATTCCACATAAAAAATCTATCAAAGAAAATAACCGCTGTACCGCTATTTAAATAAACTTCTAGATAACCGATATCTACTACCAAACCAATAGCCAGAGTGGCTAAGTGGTTAAAGTACTACACTACAGCACAGACAGTCTCGGGTTTAAACCAAAGTCACTGAAAATAATTGCCGACATACCACCCGTTACGCACAGAAACAACATGGATATGGAAGGCCTTAACCCTCCAAGTTGCCGGCAAGTGAGCATCACTCACGAGGCATTAACGAACTAAGGTTAGTGCTTATTTTATTTATTAACCGAGTTTAAAAAATATATACAATTTGTTCGTACCTGTGCAGTTGGTGGATTTCCTACTGCTTGATATAAGTTATACTTATGTTGAGCTGTAGGGCTAGGTTGTGGTGGTGGCTGTTTAATATTCTGTCGTGATTTAGGTGAAGGAATTTGAGGTCCTACAATAAATAATTTCAACAGTCCACAGAGACGATATATATTATTATTATTCGATACGACAAAGTGTACCTACCCGAATTAAAAACAGAAGAAAGAACGTCTTGCTGACTTCCGGGACTTTTAATTTGCTGCGGGCGCGAATTTTGGTCACCTACGTGGTTATTAACGCTCTTTACGTAAGGAGAATTTTGAAGATTCGTCGAACGATACTGTTGCGCATTTAATGCTGCAGCGGCAGCTATTTGCATGGGGGATGATAAAAAGTGCGAACTAAAGTTTTGTAAGCCGGCACTAGTATGCGACTGATTAGGGGTACCAAAAACGTTGCCTTGTAAGCCATATCCCGCTTGATGTTGTTGTAGCGGTGCCGACTGAAGAGTAGAACTTCCTTGTTGGAAAAAACCAGTTTGACCTCCTAAAAATTACGAAACGATTAATAATCGGAAGATTTCTGACGAAATCCAAGCTAGTACCAAACATAGTGTTAGACCGATCTACTTTTATTAACAAAACCCACATCTTTAATAAATAATCTAATGGCGAATTCTTTACATGCAATAAAACAAATACTAACTTAAAAATAAAATTTATTTATCGCTATTTTCTACACAAATACAAAATCTTACATAGTGCACAGCTTCTCGAGGATAAATTATGTAAACGTTGGTGACACACGCACATACATACATAGTTTAAATACCGATTACTAAATATACCAACATTTTTAAAATCCTACAAATTAAAAACATAATTATTTCGGTGCTAATATATTTCAAAAAATACAGGCGGGTGACATTTTATTACAAATTCTAATATATCTACTGCTACAACTACAAAATAACATGCAGGCAACTTGTACTACATCCATACCAATGCTTGTGAAAAAAAGGAAATAACGGGCGATAATGTCAATTAAATCGTAAATATAATAAAACTACATACAATTACTAAATTCTGTGCTGTGAAGTACTTAGCACTAAATTTAGAGCTTTAAAATAAACAATACTTCTTATTCTACCTAAACAAAACTAGGCGTATTCAAGCTTATCAACCTTCTTCAGTACATACAGAATATTCGAAACTAAACACTATGTAAATGATAGGGTGCTTTCATGAATTTTCTATACACTTTAAAACTTTCAAATCACATCACATTTACATTTAGGCCTACACAAATATATAAGTATGAAAACAAACAACTTATTCTGAACTCGATGTTATCGCACAAAAAAACTATTTAATATCGATAAAAATGTTTAAATAACTTTAAAGAAAACGTTAAGTTTAGAATATGCAAAATAAATTAGATAATGCAAAGTTTTAATGAATATAACAATGCTACGAAGAAGCTGCGTTGCCACAGTAAAACACCAAGAGTCGAATAAGGTACTAAATTATAAATTTTAAATTTTTAATAAAACCAAACACTTTTATGTAATTTAACTAAAGGTAAAAAAATACTAAATATTCTATAAAGGCCATCGATAGTTAACTCATTCATTATATATACCTACATACATCGTAATTTAATAAAAAACTGAACACATCGCAAGAATAATTTGTTCTTAAACGGAAGAGGTTGCCAAGAAGTTCACCTAGTTAATTTTTAGCAATTTGCTTTCGGAGAAATCGCATTAACTCTAAAGAGAACAAATATCTAACATTACAAATAATAAAAATGAAAGAATCCTATCAAAGTACAGGTGAAAATTTTTCTTCAGTCATCGATCAAAATAACTGCTCACTCACATCGATCATTAATATTTATAGTCTAATACTAAACGAAGAATAAACAATTTAAATTTTTGGTACGATCGTAGCTTCAACTAAAACTGCAAATAACGTTTTACTTTTATCGCGTTGGAATTTTATCGTTACTGTTTCACTATTAATTTTTTTCATATAATACGTATAATCTTTAACTTGTCGGAAACTCACACATAAATTACTAAATTAATCGTATAGGGGTACAAGTTATACCCCCCATTTTCATGAAGAAAACTACCGAGTGATTGTACAACCCCATTTGCATTTTCTTTAACTTTAAGAAGGTCGACAGAAATTGGACAGCATGTGAAAGTTGGCTGTGCACTGGTCAAGCATCGGTGCATTTCACTCGCTCGCACGATATTGGTAAGGTTATGAGGATATAGTAGTCCACCTTGTGCGCATCGCATATGCCATCCTATTTCTGTCGACCTTGTAGACATCCTGGATTATTGTGTATGTTTATGTCCCAGGATTTATTAGTCATAGCGCTGGTTCTTAATTCGTTAACACAAACAGTACCGTAATTGATCATACAGTAGGCGCTCGCTGGAGTGAATACTCTATTAAATGAACAGCTCGATTATATGAACAACAAAAATTTAACATTATAGGTTCGATAGAGTGAACAGCAACATATTCGATTCGGTGAACAGCATAAATCACGGAAGTGCATGAATTAGTTTGTTGAATTCGCATGTGTAAACGATATTTAGGCAATTAGTTTTATATTCCAAAGATGCAATGCTGCAGAATTGAACTTCCTCTTGATATTTACCTATAAGTCACATACTACATATGCACCTAAAAATCGCATATCAATATCAATCAGTTGTTGTTTAGTTGCGACTGAATTCTGGTTCTGCTGTGTTAAATTACTGTACAATTAAAATGAAGCGCAGTGTTAATTTTGTTTGAAAAACCTGAAATTTTGAAAAGTCTTGATAATGGAAGCAGTGTAACAGCTTTATCTAAGGAATATGGAATTTCAAAGTCTAGTGTGTGTGCAATTAAAAATAAAAAAAGCGAATTTTAAATCTCAGCGCTGTGGAATACGAAGACGAAAAACTTTAAAATCCTCTAAAATTCTGAAAATGGAAAGAAAGTTATATTCGTGGCTTTGTGCTCAGAGAATTAAGAAAGTGCCGGTTTTCAAATAGTGATTCAGATTCAAAAGCGGACATTCCACTTGCTGTTCTTCAAGAAAATTATAAGAAATCTGTTGAGACAGTGACAGTACAAGAAACCGTTACGCTATTACAGAAATTAAATGGAGACATCACCTACACACTCGACAAGATATAGAGAATTGGAACCAGGACGCTATACAAGAAACTGAAGATGTTATTTATTGAACCTGAAGAAGTGGAAGAAATAATGGAAGATGAAACGATTACAGTTAACATAGCTACCATGGAAGCCATAAGAGGTGTTAATGTAGTGATTCCTTGGGCGGAACAAAACATGCTAAATTCGGAAGATCTACTAACATTGCGAAGAATACGAGAAAGTGCTTTTCAAGAATGCTTAAATGAAAAGAAAGTTCAGACAAAATTAACAACATATTTTATAAAACAAAATTAATTCATTTTTATTTTAGCATATTGTTCATTTATAAAATAATAAATTCTATAAACCCCATTGTAAGCTGTACATTCGATTGAGTGAACATCTCGGTTGTACGAACAAGACTGGTTTTAATTAGTTCACATAATCGAGCGGCTGCCGTATTTTGAATGACCAAATCCAAATTATACAAAATACATAAATAAAATGTAAGTTATAATTCAAAAGAATACTTCTACTACAATCGTCCCATTACTAAAATTTAAATATATTTGTTAACAGGCACCTTAATACCATACAAACCGTCATTAACCTGTTTATGAGAGCTATTTTGTTAGTTTAAGAACTGAATCGGTAAGATTTAATTTATGTTACTTTTGTACATACATATATCTCTATCGATTTTTATTTTCACATTTACTAGCAGATCTTCTTACTTAATTTTCAATTAATTTATACCTAATAATTACTTAAACTTTTCATTTCACTTTGTCCTTTGGTATTAATTATTCGATAAATGTAAATATAAAAGCAATTATGTATATGAAAAAATCAGTAACATGGAAAATGATAATGTACACAAACAAAAAGTACAAACTGGTTAGGGATCATCTAACATGAAATTTTATAATGGAATTCCATTAGCGCTATCAAATATAAAATTTATAAAATGTGACTACTTTAACTGGTTGTTAGACCCCAGTTTAACTTGGACCTAACAACAAATACGTGGCATGTGCAGAAAATAAATGTCGAGCAATATAATCGGTGCGACCGATATAAATCAGTGTGATCAAGATTTACTACTTAGTAAAGTCGCATCTACAATATTCATAATCGTATTCGGAGCTGTGAGACTTGCTAGACTTGAAAGTAAACTGTCCTAACTACTCGCTTCGTTCGGAGAGTTCCAAGTCGATTCAACGAGTATACGCGGATCGGCACGTGGCTTACCATCTGTCCACATATAGACAACTAATGAATACGAGTATGAGTAATATAGACGCCCCCTAAGAAGTGTTAACTTCTTAAACATTTTTTGGTTACAAATTTTTTTATTGCAATAACGTTCAACTGACAAGTAATTTTTGCAATGGCAGCATCGTGAATCACCGAAATCTACGAAACTTACGGAAACATATACAAGCAAAAAATAATATCTATTATTTTTTGAGATGCACGTAACAATTGTATTTGTAGAACTTTAAGGAGCAAAAAACAATAAACATGAAAATTAACAACTCATCAGTGGCCATAGAAAATAACATGCGATCATTTTCGCTTTTGAAAAAATTTTGAAAAATCAGTAACAACGATGAAGTGAAAACAATACAAAAATATTTCAAAATAGTAGGAAATATCTTTGATAGATAATGACCGAGTTACGCTTACATCATAATACGACAGATGTTTAAACTTAATATGTTGAAAAACATATAGGTACGGAGTTTCCCAAAAGATGTGCAAATTGTTATTATTAATTCCTCAGAAAATTTACTCTCAATAAAAGTTTGTGTATCCTTTAAAAGGTAAATTGAATTTAAAACAACGGTACTATTGTACACGGTTTCGTGGAAAATTTGAATAATTTATGTTAATAAGAGTAGCTATCCTTTTCCATGCGATATATTGATGGAGGCACCGTTAAGATATTTATGACCGCATTTCTGTTAACGATACAAGGTGATGTTCTGTTTAATAAAATAATTTATATAAAACCGTGCACCGATTTATTCTGAAGTGTTTCTAAAGTAAGACAAGCGATTAAAACTATTTTACACCAAGCGCCAAATAAATTTGTTGCGGTGCAACAAAAATGTTCACATTTCCACTAAACCACTGTTAAACCGTAAACTCCTTTGTCTTTTGTACAATTATTTATTTGTAACGGCATTACGAGGCGTAATTTTAATTTAAACAAATTTTACAAGTTAGGAAGGCATTTCTTATTGCATTAAACATTCTCAGTTTTTAACATTAGCAATGACTAAAATGCACTAAAATTTCTTTAAAAAGTACACTCAAATACTGATGTTACAAAATTTGTTTTCAATGTTACTGCCTAACTGTTGTTTTTATTGTAAAAAAAATAATAAAAAATATTCGACGCAACAAGAAATGTCTCCCTAATTTGTAAAATTTATTATAACTGTAATAAATAACTGCATTAAGAAACAAAAGAGCACAGAGTTTAGTAGTGGTTCAATGGAAAGGGATTGTATTTATCGTGATCTATCCAAAAATACAAAAAAATTTTAATTAGCAAATTAAGTAAATTAAAATTGCACAGTTGAGCTTATCTTTCAAAAACAATTTTTTATTTAAAGGAAATTCACTATTGCCCTCAATTTAACATACTACAATAAATTATGTATTTTAAAAGTAAGTGTTAAAGATGCACAAACTTTGTAGGAGTAAATTTTCTCGAGAAATCAATTTCTCGTTTGTTGCATACTTTTTGAGAAACGCTGTACATAAGTAATTCTTTTAATAATTTGTTTTCTGTTTGTTGGGCTGAAATTTACGGGAATCAAAATTAATCATTTCTGGACATGCCTGCTATGGAACAAAAAATTTAAATAATTACATTTTCAACAGGTTTTCCTAATACCATTATAAAATCCCTCGTTTTATGATTTTTTAAACACACAGTGCACAAAGGCTTATTACACATACGATCAAGAAGTGCGCGAAAAATTACACTGACGTGCATGAAAAAATAACTGCCAAAAATATTAAAATAATGATTCCGACACAAATGACAAAACATTTACCTATAGGCGTTATATAATACTTATAAAAATAAAATTAAAACAAAAACTAAGGCAGTAAAGTAATTTAATAATTATTAAAATCACAAGTATCGTAACAAATGTATCTGTAATTTGTAATGTAAATTTCTACTTGACAAAAATATAGGTACATGAACCAATGATGCCCCTTCTGTGCCACTTACAAAAAAAGCGAAACAAATTAAGAGTACATATAAAATTCAGTGCATCGCATCTACAGTAGCTACGAAAAAATGAAACAAAAATAATAAACAGTCCTGTAGATATGAAAATAAAGTGGAACTAATCAGTAAACAAGCTATAATAATTAACCGCTGTACAAAATATGCAGCAATTCTGAGAGTTACGTTCTGCCAAACACCAAAGAAAGAAAACTGCATAATATACATTAATATAATACAGGGTAACAAAGCCTGGCCCAAAAGCAAGTTAGTCTAATACCTCCACGACGTATTATAAGCTTTGCCAGTACCTGTAGATCCAGTGTAATACGAAGATGAGGGTTGTAATGCAGGCACCACGTTATTCTGTATAGGAGCAGTGGGACCTCTTTGCATTACACCTGTACTTGGCAAATAATTTGCTTGCATTGTTGGATCGTACATATAAAGTTGTTGTCCTTGCTGAGATTGCTGTTGATATGCTTGACCGGCTCCGCTGGCCTTTGTTCCTAATAAAAAAAGTTTACAGTTAGTTCTTTGTTTGTTAGTTTTTTCTCCTCTCAACAAAAAGCGATTTTTATTAATTTTTCATAACTAAATGCAATTTTTTGCATTTAATATAATTAAAATTAATAATTGAATTGCATGTTCATATGAAAGTTAATTATGTTAACGTGGCTTAAACAGCTGCAAGTTAATAATTTTTAAGGCTACTAATACCTAACAATGTATTTCGGTATAGTTTTTGTTTGTAATTGTAAGCGTGATTAAAGGTGTTAAAAAAATTACTAAATAGGCTGAAAAGCTGAAGGCTGAATTGCGCTAAATGGTTGATTTGATTGAAAACACCTAATTAACGGATTTCTTAAATGCAAACCCTGTTCTTTAAAAAAGACACCAAAGCATTTTTAAACAAGCGCATGTTTTTCTGTTCATTAACGCATGAGTGCACTAGCATGGGAATTTTGGCGGCTGAAACCCTCCTCGGAACACAAAACAGTTCTATGAAAAGCTCTTTGCAAGTCTGTCCATCACCAACATGCTACTTGTTATTATTTGTTAAGGTTCCTTCAAGCAAAAATCCTCGCAGTAACATATTAAAAAACTGGAATCATTTTGAATAATTCTTTGTAAAATTCTAGAAATCACAAATCGGATAGTTTTATAGTTAATCCAAAATTATAATTTTTGTATTCGTTCAATGCTGAACGCCGTTAGGATGCTACCGCTTGCTGCTAAATTAGCAATATTTTCAAAGCGGACAATGAAATTTGTTGCATAAACTTAAAAACACCAAGACCATTACAAAAGTTTTAAACTGTGAAAGTGCAGGTGTTAATCAAGAATACTTTTAGTGGAGATGAACTAAAGCGGCTCTAGACACGACCCTGATGAACTAACAAATGAAAGAAGTGAGGGGGAGTAACAAATCAAAACTTTTACTAATAGAAAAAAATAAAATTCCGTTATACTTTACGGCAACAAAAAGCTAGTTGACTACAACTGTCTATCAAAATCTTACTACGGTGAAATACAATGGGCTTGATCTGTCACTTGTAGATCTTTCGCTGTCACATCAAAGGGATAATACGCAACGCAAGAGAGCTAGTCTAGATGTGCACCTGTATCATTACATTTATTCAACAGTGGATTTTAATTTTAATAAGTTCAATGCGCATTGTCACGTCAAGTTACTTTTATTTCATTTAGAAAAAGTGAGTGTTCAAAAAATAGCCAAACGTTTTTTCAATTGGAAAAACTCAAGCTGCTAATATTATAAATAAACAAGAAGAATTACCGAAGAAATTACACAGCGACGCAAATGAAGTTAAAAAAAATCGCTCGTGTATAAAAAATGAACACAGATTATCAAGACAAGTTGAATTTTGGAACACTTAAAACAGAACCCAAATAAAATTAAGAGAATGTAAGTTATACAGGTTGAATTTTTGAAAATAACTCAACACATTCAATACCGACCAGCTCATATATTATGAGACATATGGTTTTCTCAAACAGACCAACAACTCATATCTGGGACGCTGGTACAGGTGTAGTCACTATATAATTTCTCGGCGAAGTCTACAGCAACGGCATTCGTATTAAGTAGTGGTCTATGATTCATACTTGTGATGCGTGGTCTCAGGTTCTGACTTGGTGTTTATAGGTTATTGTTTATTATATTTTTATTATTTTATTAAAATGTCTAGTGATGTTTTTCTCAAAATTTGGGTATTTATTTTGCTATAAAATTCATCGCATTTATTTTGTAATAAGAATAGTAATTTACGTTACAAGTACGGGAAGTGACTTTAATAATAACCTCCCGGACATGTATCGTATAACGTTTTATTTCATACTGTAAACAACTTGATTTTTTAGTTTTTACATGTGACACTTTTTCAATAACGTCAACATGTGACATTACTGTATCAAAGCCGGTAGAAGTGGCTTGGTTACACTTTTACGGGCTCTGATTGGCTGCATAAAATAACAGTCCGGAAAGTGTTGCTTGGTAACACTTTCCGGCTCTGATAATACCGTAATAGCTCACTTTCAGGACACAAAATGGCGCCGGGAAACTGCATTTACCAGACAGTATGAAATAAAATAGATTTCTTTCACTCCAAATGATTTTTTCCTGGGCAGTTTCGAGTGAACATTGAGACTCATATGTGGGACACATGGTCTATTTGACGAAAAAAATGCCGCATATATGAGAAAGTCGGGCCATTCAATGAACTGAACTATCCATAGACCCATGCCCCACATATGAGTCTTAATCAAAAATAATATCGAAATCATATTTTTGTCTAAAACAAACCTAAATTCTCAAATTGGAATTAGTTTTGTGTACGTACTACCGTACAAAAATATATTATCGGTCTGTGGAAGACGGTGCTTTTTTACATGTCGGTAGAGAACGTGTTAAATGTCATTGACAATGTCAAAATGTACATTGACATTTCAAGTGGGAAGTAGAAAATAGCAAAATACTTCAAAAATTCATTGGATATCTTAATAAACTACCATAAATTATTATTATTATTGAACTGTTTAAAATAATGGAAGTGCGGAAAATCTTTTAATTGCCGAAATTCAAAATTTTAATGAAAAATTAACCCTGACGATGACATTTTTGTGACAGAATAGCAACTTTTGTTTTCATTGCGAAATTTGAATTTAGCTTTAGGCAGATTTTAGCGACGAACCTGGTTCCTGGATTTTTTGAAACCGGTTCGTTAATGACGTCATCAAATCTACTGTTCGCCAAAACGTAATTCGGTTCAAACGGCGGTTTGACATTAAAATTCTAACCTCTAACATAATCATAGATAAGATTTATGTTAATATTAGGATGTATCGTATTTTTGAATATATTTCTTTCTTACTTAATAGGTTATGAACATAACTGAACGTTTTAGTATCTACAATGGATTTAGGACAACTTGGCGTGTTAACTGCTTATGAAATGCTTTTTTCGAATGATTCTTAGATTTACCATGATTTATTAGTTAAATCGCGTTCAGGTAACTAGCATTCTCGGCGGTTTCAGTACCTACAAGTAATTTGTAAGACACACCGTCATACGTGACATCAACGTTTTCCATCTTTTTTATGAAATAACACTAGATTTTTAATTGCAAGTTATAAAAGTTACACACAGTAATTTCAAATGCGTAAAAGCCGTCAGTCACTATTTACATTCAAAAGTAGTTACGTGATGGTATTTGCGCTACGATAATTGACGAACCCAAACAACTTGTCAGCAACACATTTGCAAAGATTGGTTCGTCGGTTGCTGGAACCCAGTTCAATTTTATGAACCGTGACGTCATTGGTTCGTCAATTAAAAACGAAGCCGTTCGAAAATTTGAAACCCGGTTAGTCGCCAAAGTCTGCCTTTTGTTAATTTTTAAAAATTGATATAACCGGTTGTTAGTGCATCATGAGTAAAAATTGTAGTAAATGTAAAAATTGGCGAAGAATCTTCGCTGGACTTTCCATACTTTTTATTTTTGAAATTTTTAATTTTTTTTCAGCTAGTTCTAATTCTAATCAGCCGAGCTAGAGGTACAATCGCCCAGGACGCAATTTATGACATAGAAACTTCGGGCAAAAATTATTCGATTACTTTTCAAATTCTCTATTGATTTCCTAAGTAAAATTTTGAAATTTTTTTCAACAGTAAAAGCCCGAGACCTTTTATTTTTATCGATAAAATTTCATTTTGTACGAAAACGAAGTTGCCATGGAAAATGGACGAGACTAGGCCTACATTAATTAAAAACCCGCGCCCGAAGGGCAAGGGTTTTTTTATGTAGGCCTAGTCGAGTCCATTTTCTTATGGCAAATTCGTTTGAGTGATACAAGAATGAAATTTTATCCATAAAAATAAAAGGTAGAGTGTTTTTTAATTGGAAAAAATCTTGAAACAACAAACAAATTTCTATTATAGACATTTTTTCTGACGTTTATTTTAGCAATTAATGTCAAATAATATTTTTGAAGTTTTGGTTTCTGTAGCAACAGAGCAGACAGAGACGCGTCGTTTTTTTCGATGTGCGAGAAGGACGTAATGATATTTTTTATCATGATAAAAATGAATGATTGGCTGTTGAAATGCTGATCCAAGCGTTGTTATTGGACAAAAGTGATGTCATGACAGTTGTAGGATTTTTTCAAGGAAAAATCTGCGCCCAAAAAAACATGGCTAACTTCCGTTTCCGGTTCCGGATTTTTTTGAAAAGTTTATTTTACAGATGTACTGTAATTATAGGCCCGCATACCAAATTTGATGAAAATCGGCCCAGTAGTTTTCGAGATATGACGATAACGCCACAGTCATTCATAAAAAAGTAATAATTAAAATAAAAAAGCTAGAAATCGGTAACTCTTTTAGGGAAGGATAGTTAATTTTAAATCCTAAATTAGGATCCAGCAACACCTACAATAGCCAAAATATTACAGTAATTTTGATGACATAATTAAAGACTTTGCAACGAAAAAGTCCCGACAAGTTAGTTAATAATAATCCTATATAATATGTAATAATGCTTTTATAATAAATAATTTGTATTTTCAACATAAATGAGCAGAGTAAGATAATATTTTTTTGAAAAAGTGGGTAATATAAACAAAAAAATATATATTGTAGTCACGCAGATTCAAACCTCCAACCTTTCAACCGTATGCGGGTGGGAGCTTGGTCTCTTATTTTACCGCTGGACCAAAATACCGCCGTCGTTAAAACGGTGACTCCTGCCCTGATATTTATCTTCTTTCTTTGGAATGTACCGTTTCCGAGAAATTTTTTTTTGAAATTTTGAAAAATTTTTTCAGCTAATTATAATCAGTAGAGGTAGGGGTACAATTTGGCGTTAGATTTATAAAAATATGTCGATGCGTTTTTGAGAAAAAAAATGTTAAAGTCCAAAACTTCAAATGGTCATAAAAGGCGTTAGGGAAAAATTTTGGGGATGCGATCAACGCTATTTGAAAGGCATCTTGATTTACTATCGACCCAGAACATTTAAAAAAAATCGTGTGTGTCGTTTCCGAGAAAAGTTTTTTTGAAAATTTGAAAATTTCCCAAACTGTCCGGGCTTTTTATTTTTGAAATTTTGAATTTTTTTTTCAGCTAGTTCTAATCAGCCGAGCTAGAGGTACAATTTGGCGTTAGATTTATAAAAATATGTTGCTGCATTTTTGGTAAAATCGGCCTTAAAGTTGCGCTTTTCAAAAATTTGCCGCGGGCGCAATTTTTGACATAGAAACTTCGGGAAAAAATTATTCGATTTCTTTTCAAATTCTGTATTGATTTCCTAAGTAAAATTTTGAAATTTTTTTCAAGGAAAAATCTGCGCCCAAAAAAACATGGCTAACTTCCGTTTCCGGTTCCGGATTTTTTTGAAAAGCTTATTTTATAGATGTACTGTAATTATAGGCCCGCATACCAAATTTGATGAAAATCGGCCCAGTAGTTTTCGAGATATGACGATAACGCACCCACCCACCCACAGACATTTTTCAAAAAACACATATTTTGGATGCCTGGACCCTAAAACGTGTTTTTTTCGAATTTTTACGATTTTGAATTTTTGCACGATTCCAATACTTTCCTATATGTACATACATGCGTTGCAAGTATGGAAAGTAAAAAAGAAGATGATCAACTGTTTAATTGTGATAGCTGTAAGAAAGAATTGTGTAAAAAATGTGGAGATATATCTGAAACGGAAGTTAGATGCTTAAAATTAAGTAAAAGAAAACTTTTATTCCTCTGTGAAGCTTGTGAAAATGGTGTATTTCGTATTCCAGAACTGATTAATAAGATTGAGTTATTAGAAAAAAAAGGTGGATCAAATGAATACTAAAAAACCTTCATGAAAATGACAAAGATGCAGTAGTAGGTATTGTAAAAATGCGGAAGACACGATTGCAGAAATAATCGACAGACAAAACCGTGCATCTAATATTATAATAATGAACGTACAAGAACCTCATTCGAAAGTGCCTAAGGAAAGAAAAGATCAGGATAGAGAGGCAGTTAAACAAATTCTACGGAATTTTAACCTGAATTTGGATAACACTAAAACCAATAGATTAGGAAAATTCTCAAATGATACGAATCGACTACTTAAAGTTATTCTAAACTCAAGAGATGAGGCCTTAACTGTGCTTAAGAACCGAGAAAACTTAGTTCCTCCTAATATTAAAATATTTGGTGATCAAACAAAAAAGCAACAGGAATACTATCTCAGTATAAAAAAACAGATTGATGAATTAGTGAAGAAAGGTGACCTAACTAAAACCATTAAATATATCAACAACAAACCCACAGTTGTGAACAGAAAAGAAGTAAATCAATCAAAAAACTAATAGTGCAACACACAAGAACCTTAAATGGTGCGAATAATAACAAAATAGGTGCCAAAACATGTCCAGCCTTCAAACAAGATATTAGCTATTTAAATATTGAAAGTTTCCTTGCACATAAAGTAGAAGAATTGGTGAATATTGTAAGTTTTAATCCTTCGGTTATTATTTTTAGTGAAGCAAGAATAACTGATGATATCAACGATGTTGAAATCATTATAAATAATTATAACAGAATTCGATGCAATAGTAACAGTAGACATACTGGTGGGGTTTTAATCTACGTTAGGGAAAATATTGATTATAAAGTGAAACAGTCCTTAGTTTTAGATGAGAATTATTGGATACAGTTTGTGGAGATAAAAATTGGAAGTAATAAATGGGTAATAGGTGGTCTTTATCATTCTCCAAGGGCAAGCCATGCAATATTTTTAGATAAATTGTGAAACTGCACTACAGTATACCATTACGGAATGGAAAAGAGCAATAGACGATAACAAATATATTGTGGCAGTTTTTCTGGATTTTCAACGGGCGTTTGAAACGATTGATAGGGAAACTTTAATACAAAAACTAAATTATTATGGAGTATCTGGAAAAGCATTACAATGGTTAGAGAGTTACATTACGTCTAGGAGCCAAAAAACGAAAATATGTGATACATTATCGAATCTAATTTTTAATAATATAAGAGTCCCCCAAGGAAGTGTGTTAGGCCCCTTACTATTTATTATATACTTAAACGATATCAAACATGTGACTGGATCACACAGTATGAATCTATTTGCCGATGATACGCTCGTATATGTTACTGATGGGGATCTGGAATTGCAGTTTTATTCTAGAATTGCTAAGTCTGTATCAATGTATACTAGAATTGTAACTTACAATTGCATAATCCGTCCTCACTTTGATTACTGTGCCACATTGTTATACCTTCTAAATCAGACTCAAATAATTCAGTTGCAAAAATTGCAGAACAGAGCAATGAGGATTATATTGAGATGTAACAGATATACACCTATAAACCAAATGCTAAGTACATTGCAATGGTTGCCAGTATATAACAGATTGTATTATCTATGTATGATATTTATTTTCAAAATTGTAAGAGGCATGCAACCAAACTATTTTGACAAATATATTATTAGAAATAATAACATCCACTCTTACAGTACAAGAAGTTGTGAAAATTTTCACTTGAGTAAGACCAAATATAGATGTAGTATGAACTCAATATTTTTTAAAGGCTTGGAAAGTTTCAATAAACTACCTTACGCTATAAAAAATGCAAATACTATTATTTCATTTAAAGGTGCGTATAGACATGTAACAAAATAGTGTAACGTAACTCCGTTCCGTAACTTCGTCGCGTTCAGTGTGGACGGCGCACCGCAACTACGTAACAGCGTAACACCGTAACAATACCGCGTTCCATCTGTTGTCGGTTTTCTAACGCCGCATCAAAGAAACGTTTCGCGGTTATGTTACGCGTCTGCTTGAATGTCTAGATGCTCTAGTGTAACGTCGCAGCGTTTTTAGTTTTAGTACAATTTGTGCAACAATGTAGTGGACACAAAGAAAACACCTTGCGTTTTATTGAAATTTATAGGCTACATGAAATATTGTGGGATCCAAAACACCCAAGGTATTATAACAAAATTAAAAAAAAAATAACACTGCTGCAGCAACATTCATCATGATCAACTATCTGAGACATGTAGGTACTCGATTTATAATATGGAACGTCAAAATGTTCGCGTATGTGATACGCGGCGATGTTGTGTTACTCAAAACGATTAGGAACTACCGTATCTTCGGCGCGCAACAATCAATTGATACGCGACGGAGTTACGTTACTCTATTCTGTTGCATGTCTATACGCACCTTAAGGCTATGTTGCTTCAATATATTAAAATTACTTAACATAATATGTTAGTACCAGTATTGTTACATGGATATATTGGATTGTATGTTAATTTGGGGAGTCGGCTTATATTATATAGATCATGTTGTAAAATTAGGTTTTTTTCCTACAATAAAGTTGAATTATTATTAATATAAACTCCAGATTTACCATTAACGTAAAGAAAAAATACTACTTACCAATTGCGCTAATTTGTTGAGTGCTTGGTTTGACAGTAGCAGACATTAATGAATTAGAAGTAGATGATATTAGAACAGTAGTTGGGTTATTAAGTTGTTGATTTTGACCAAACGGGCCGGTAGCTGGTAAACGGTAATTATTTAAGTTTTGATAAATATCAGGTGGTGCTTGGGCAGTAGGTGGAGGATGAGGTTGAGCTCCCTGCAAGTACATGGACTGTGCAGAGTAAGGACTGGAAGCTGTTTGACCGAGACTATAAGGGTTTGGATACTGAGAATACTGCGATCTTCCTTGGCCACCCAAGACTTGCGATTGGTCAATTTGAAAGGCACCATAAAGGCCAGTCTGGGCTGCCTGAATTTGTTGTGTTGAATTAAACAAAACCGTTGGAGGCGAAGGAATAGCGGACATTCCATATTGAGTACTTCCACCAAGGTTCGGCTGCAAAAAATGTTTTTGTAAAAAGAACAAATATTTCCATTGTGAAAACTTTCAAATAAGTCTGAATATACAGGGATACAAGAACTTGGGAACTTACGATGGAAATAATATAAAAAAATGACGAAGGATTCATTTGACCTTTACCTATACGTATATTTAACTGAATAAATGTTAGTTGAACTTGGACACAGCTTGTTTGCCTATCGACTTTTAATTTATTGAGCATTACGTATAGTACGTCTAGCCAATATACAACTCTAGCGCTTAAAATTCCTTTATGCAGTGGATTCAGTTTAGACGTGACTGAGTCATACGTGTTCATTTTACGGCGAGTAAACCAGTAATGCAGAAGAGGATGCCACTAGTCTGACATCGCTTCGCTTAACTAGCAGCGCTAACAACCTCGAGCTGTATATTCGCTAGATGTAGTTTACACCCGAGTTCCAAAAATAAAATTTATCCACAAAGATATGGACATGGGTATAATTGATTTCGTTTATACCCCGTATATTGTAATAAATTTTTTTTCTTAACATTCATCATTTCCTTTATAAAACTATTGTTGCACAACTGAAGGTCAATCTTTCCATCTAATAAATTTAAGTTCCAATTATTTTCCTGAGAAACCTTTGTTACTACAATTATTGTTTCCATAGAAAATATTTGCTAAATAGTTTATTACGGGATTTATCGAGAGATGGGAAGACCGGCCGTTAATCTGAAGGCAAAAAGCAATAAATAAACTACTCACAAATAAGCTTGAAAACAGTGGTAAGACCACTTTTATCGATAATATATTTATAATACCTGATAACTAAGATGTTGATTTGAAGTATAGGGTTGGGGTGGTTGACCAAGACCTACTCCTGCTCCAAGAACCGGTTGCATAGGTGGTGGAGACAAGGGATGACCAACAATGCCTGGGCCAACTACAGCTGAATGCTGTTGATGTGTACCCGTGGCATGAACCGCCTGACCGCTGGTTCCTGCTACTTGCTGTGTCGGTTTTACCTAAAATACACAAAATTTATTTAAAAATAAAAAATTTTACTTATTTATTTAATAGACAAGATGTTTGTGTATGTGAAGCATCGTAACGCACTAATAAATTACTAAAATTTTGGAGGATCTATTAGTACCCGATCTACTATTTTACTTCACATTAAAGGTTGCCACACATTTACTTGGATAGGAAAAGAATCGAATGCTTTGGATCAGAACGCATCAGAACTGAATCAAATATTATCCGCACATCTGAGCAGAAATGATCGGAACTAACTAGATGAAATTTGTTAGTTTGTCCCGCTAGGTCCTGACATATCTTCTTTTATTATTGTAGTTGTATAGTTTTTTCAAATAATTTGGTTCATTACCGCATCGCACCATAGCAGCAGTAGGAAGGAAGTAACAATAAACTTCCACATTTCCTGCTGAAGCAGAAGAAGAACACCAGCAAAAAATTGCGGGTCCGCTACATAAACACAACAAGACAATTTGAAAGAGAATACCGTACACCTTTTCCCTTGCTAACAAATGAGAGCAAAAAATTCTTTCGAATAAGCTATCAACAATTTTCTAAATTATTAGCAATAAGCGAACAGACATTAAGAAAGCAAGACACAATGTTAAATTTTACGAGGTTTGGCAATTTAATTCCCGGACTGATGTTGCAGCTCTAAAGATTAGTAATATTAAGCCAAAATTAAAGCGGCATGTTTTAGTTCACACCTTTATCGAGAAGGGACGGTTAATAAAAACATCGAATAGTTGTCAGTTACTTCGCAAGAGGCTAGTTTGCAAATCGTGTTTCTGTCAGTCATCCTGGAGCAACGAATTAATATTAAGTTTTGTTGTAAATTAGGAAAAACTGCAACAGAAACTTAGGAGAAGTTAAAAAGTGTGTACGGTGATAACACCTTAGGTCAGGAGTCGGCAAACTTTTGAGAAGGAAGAGCCAATCCTGTCCCTCGCAACAATTTAAAAATTATTCGAGAGCCATAAATATATTTTTACAAATAAGGAAAATTGAAAGTAATATTATAAGAAGTAATAGTATTAATGTGTGGAGCTGGCCTTTCAATTTTACTTCAGAGCAACGTGTACGTATCGACAGAGCCGCGTAGGGTTTGCGAGCCTCAGTTTGCAGACCCCTGCCTTAGGTCATACTACTGTGTTTGCATGGTTTAAACGTTTTAAAGATGCTCTGTAAAGGGCAGAAGGATTATGTTGAAGAAGAAGAAGAAAGATGGTCGTGAGGATGTTCAACATGACGCTAGAACCGGGCGTCCGTCAACCGCTCGAAAAGCAGATTCGATCGCAAAGGTCAGTGAAATTGTGGCAAAACATCACTGACTGACTCTCCGAATGATGGCAGATGAGTTGAATATTAATTAGGAGACAATTCGACAAATTTTATTTGGGAAAGAGGAAAATCTCTACAATGCGCCTGCCCATTCCACTCTGATTGTGAAGTCATTTCTCATGAAACACGAAGTTGCTGAAATCAATCAGTCATCCCGTTCGCCAGATTTAGCATCGGCAGACTTTTTTCTCTTTCCTAAAATGAAAACTGTTCTCAAAGGAAAACGATTTCAGAATATGGAAGATACTAAAAACATGTAACCGCCGAATTGAAAGCAGTTCCTTCGGACGCCTTTTCCGACTGTTTTCAAAAAGTTTTAGAACGTTGCAATAAGTGTATCATGTTAAATCTAAATAAATAAATAATATGATACATTTTTCGTGTTACTTGAATTGTGTTTCTTTTTATTGTGGCAGTCCTAGAATTAAATTGCCAAACCTCTTATGTTAAACAATTGTAAGTAAGTTGAGAAGGTAAAGTAGTTGTCATGCACATCATGTAACTAGGGTTCTCACCCTGTCATTTCGTAAGTAAAAACAGTGCTAGAATAACAACGCAAGGGTACGCATCGGTATAAGTTTAAGAAATAAAGTTTCTTCTTCCCAACTTAAACAAAGGAGTTTTATTATTCTGGTATTTGTGTACACAAGATCCGTACACACGTTTCGGAAATGTCATAATATTCCTAGCTTCAAATCAGCTTCGATTCTGTTCCGATTGGAGCCAGCGTGTGGCATCACACTTGAAACTATGGTTATAATTTTTTTACAATCTGACGTTCTGATCTAACGTGCAGCGTCAGTAAATATCTCCCCGACCGAGAATCAAACTCAAGACCATGACTGTCGCTTTAAAAGGTAAGCATGCTAATGATTAACGCCCTTCAGAGCAGCAGCGGTAAAAACATCGGTAAGCATATATTTAAAGTAAAAAAAAAACATTTAAATGGGCAGTTAATGAATGACAGACCTATTAAAATAATAATTACTTCTTATAAATTATAATATTACCAAACAAAAAGAACAGATTTAAATCACCTCGTTGGTAAAATAAATGGAATACCTAATCCTAGATTTTAAAGAACTTAAAAAAAAATCGAATCATATAAAGGGAAACAAAATTACTTCACTGCCTTCTTTTTAATTTCGAAACTTTTGATTTCTCTATAAAACGGGACATCTATAATTTGAAAATATAATCGATAGTACTTTTTCGCTAAAGAACACTTTTTAGCTACTTGGAAGACGTTTTTCAAATATATAGCGTATTTTAAACCTACCTTGCAAACGTTCGTAGTGTTATTGGAAGTTGGTTGATTTGGCGAGGAACTGTATCCTTCGTGACTATCGTCAGGTGTATCTCCACCTTTACCAAAAGCACTAGAAGGATCTAAAGAATTAGGATCTGGACCGAATGATGTGGAGAAACTAGAATTCGAATCTTCTTGGCCTACAGAATGTTCAATTACAGTAGGCATAGTTTCCCAAACCTTTTTCACCGAAGCAATTTTAAAATTCAAAGCGTCAGCCGTCGAAGGAGATATGGTATTATTGGCACTAGTGATAGCGTGCATCGATCGTGCCAATCCCATATTTTTGGTGGCCTTGTCGTCTGTTAAATGAGACAATTCGGATTCGAAAAAATCTAGCTTCATATCGGCGCTATCTTCTTTGCTAAAGCTTAATTGCATCTGAATAGAATCGGGCTGCTTGTCATTTTTGTTTAATAAATCTCTAATGGGTTTATTAAAACTCGATATGACCGCTTGCTCTATACCGCTTTCTTCTAACTTGTTAGCACAAGATTTATCGGAACGTGACGGCCTTGCACCAGGCGCGGACTTAAAATTTGTATTTTCAAATATTATTGTATTAACGGGCGGAGTTGCACCATCTAATACAGTTTTCTCTGATAAATGACCGGATTTTATCACCTATTTAAACAAAATGATTAATACGCATTTAAAAAAATATAGATATAAAATTAAACGTTTACCTTATCGATATTGGGGCTGTTACTCTGACTTGCCGATTGCTGCTGCGGTTGTTCTAAAGTTTTAGGAGTATCCATTCCGACAGTCAACATACCTTCTTGCTCCGTTCGAAGATGTGCACTCAGCGGCTTTTCCCATGCATTTGAAATGCGACCAGGTGTGGCACTTTGCCCATCTTTTAGTCCGTACATGTTTATATTATGATTAACTTTATTCATATCGTTTACATCGCATATCCCTTGTTGCATTTGCGCTTTTTGTAAACGGCTATTTTCTCTTTGTTTAGCAAATCGAGGTGGTAATTTATTTTGACGAGTTCTATCAAACTGACTTTTATTATTAGTCTGCGGTACCACAGATGGGGGATTTATGGGAGTATCCATTAAAGATGGTATGTTTGCTATTTGTTGAGGAGTCAATTGGGACGTCGAACCGTTGGGTTTCTTACGTTCACCTACTTTATTATCTTTATCGGTTTTCGGAACAGGTTTGGCTAAAGGCTTATCTTCGGATGATTTCTGTCGCTGTCCTGTTTTCTTACTCTTAACCTCTTGGAAACCATCAGAATCGCAAACAATCGAAGTTTTTTCATCCGTTTCCACATCCACTTGTTCCATTTCTTCTGTCGCTTCTTTATTTTTATAAGGTTTCTCTCCTACCGAAGTAAACTCGTTTCCTTTATTTTCATCAGATTTGGTTTCCTTTTTAGGATTTCCATAGCCGGATTTCAAAGATCCACTGGAATTTTGTCGTCCACTAGAATTTTCTAGACGAGGGTTATAGTTACCGCGTTTGTCGTTAGCAAACCTTGGCGGTGGATTATTACGGCGAGTAATATTACTCGCACTGGAAGATCGATTAACTGCCGCATTACCACTTACGGAAGTTTTTGAACCGAATTTACGAGATGACTTGGGTTCTTTTTGAGAATTTTCGTCCGAATTATCGGACGTGTCACAATTGTCATTAGCGATGTTATCATCACTTTTAGGTTTCTTAAAACGTTGAGAGCCGGATGTATTTCTTGATTTATTAGAATCAGATCTTTCTTCGAATCTTTTAGAAAAACTTGAATCTTTATTTACACTACGCGAACTTCCAATAATTCCAGCTGATAAGGCTTGCTGACTTTGTTTGGTTTTTTCGTCGGAACTTACATTATCTGTAGCGGTATCGTCGTTAAACACTTTTTTGTCTTCGAGCTGACCAAAAGGACTCTTCGATGGTGGAGGTCCGTAACCGTCGATACGTTTGCTTAAACCACCACGACTGCGAAAGTTGCCTGCACCTCGGCCGTGTCTCGACGGTTCTCCTCTAGGAACATAGTTTTCACGTCTTCCAGAATCGTATTTACGATCTGAACTAATAGGTTTTTCTTGTTTCGATTCTTTGTTCTTTTCATCTTTTTCGAACTTCTTAGTTGTTCTTGGGCTGCGTTGGGACATCCGTGTAGAACGTTCATCTTTTCCGCTTTCTGTCGAAACGGAAACTTCATCTATTGATACATCCGAGTCGGTTCCGTGCCATTCTCCGCTTTTACCGGACGACGATTTCTTTGGCCCTCCGCTTCGAGAACCTCTTCGAGAATCGCTCTTTTTAGACCAACTACTGCGATGATATACACAACCGGTTCCCCATCCTTGATGTCTTGGGTCTCCACGACGTCGATTGGAAGCGAGACCTCTTTTATCGTCTTTGTCTTTCTCGTGAATACCCTTATCACCCTTTCGGTTATCTATGTCATCTTGTTTGTCTTCTTCTTTAATAGAATCGACTGAAGATGCATTTTTATTGCTTTTTTCGAGCACATCCATGAATTTTGGATTTTCTGGTGCTACTGTATTTGGTGAAAGGGCATCTGCCCATGCTTTAGAAACACCCGAATCTTCATTATCGGTGTCTTCTTTATTTTTTGTTTCTGTCCAGCCATCATCTGTACTCTTCTCGGTTACCTGCTCTTCTTTCTTGGGATCCAAATTTCTCTTCTCAGGTATATAACCGCGTTTAAGTTGCGTTAAGTTCTTTTTTTCTGGCTTAAGATCCTCTGCCTCGATTCTGTCCTTTGTAATAGGACCGGGCACCGATCTACGATCTTCTCTAAAGTGTTCTTTCCTTCTATCATCGTAAGTCGGTTCAAAGGGAGTATCTGCCCAAGAACCATGATATTCACGTGGTTCAGAATCTCTAGTGGATTCCCTCGAATGACGTGATTCTCTTGAAGTTCGCGAATCTCTGCTATCGGGCCTTTGAGGTCTTTCAAATCTATCTTGAAATTTCTCATCGTACTTATCACGGCGATCGTTGCGACTTTCGTCGTTATTATGACGGCCAACGTTATGTTCATCAAATAGATCTTGTTGAGAATTTCTCTTTTCCGGCTTTGTTTCTTTTTCCCATTTATCGTCGCTTCTTTCTCTTCTATAATCAAAGTCGCTACCTCTATAGTCACGATTTTCTTCATATTTATTATCCATTTTATGAGTAGCGTCAGAATATGAGCGATAAGATCCGCGATAATTTTCATCGCCAAGTTTTCTGTTATCTTTACGTTCATCTTCTTGATCTTTGTTTTCGAGTTCTTCAACTTCCTGTCTTGTTTTACGAATACTGTTACAACTTTTGTTAAAAGTCTGATTTTGCTGCCAACGTATATCATACTGCTCTGCAAACGGAACGCCAGAAACTTGAGGTTGTGGACTTGAGTTAGCATTATTACGCAGCTGTTGCTGTTTCTGGAATCTCGGAGGCAGATTTGACTGAAATTGTTTCGAAAAACTTGGTCCACTCTGTTCTCTTACATCTCTATCTCTAGAATCTCTATCGGCACTACGAGTTTCCTTACGAACAAAGTTGCGGCCTTCAATCTGGGTAAGTTTACGAAAATCAGAAGTAGTTTCGCGATACTGGGATTTAGTACCGGTATTTTCAACGGGAGTACGAGACCGACCTTCTTTATCTCTTTCCCAGTCGGGTACTGGTATCGGAGCAGGAGTAATAGGTTGATGCGGTACTACCGATGGATTGATAGTGCCTTGACTATCGTCCAATTCTTTATCGTGCTTACTCCTGTTAATTTTCTCTTCTAACTGTTGCAATTTTTTTGCAGCAGCTTGTTTTGTTTCCAAAAATCGCTTTTCTTCCTCTTCTTTACGTTGTTTAGCTCTTTCTATTACCATAGCAACTTCTTCAGATTGCTGACGGCGCCTTTGAATCCAAACCTCGTCTTCTTCATTAGAACGACCTCGACTTCCTTGAGATGCATTCGGTTGTGCATTGGACCCTGTTTTAGAAGCACTCCAATTTTTTGTATGTGCTTCTTGTAAATTATGTTCAGTCTTATCGTGAAGAGATGTTCGTCGATGATGTTTATCCACCTCTGCTTCATCATCACTAAACGCTAGCTTTTGACTGAAATTTAAAAAACAATCGTTAAATAAAACAAAGAAAATGTTGGGTAACTTAAACATTACTTATAATCAATGTCATCGTGAGATGCCCAGCCAACATCGCGCGTCATATCATCCATTCGACTGAGATCCTCCTCTCTTATGATAGGCCTGTGGCAAAGATCATCGCTGTTCTCACCAGCAGAACGATTTCCACGATTTTCTGGTAAACGATTACGACCACCGCTCATTTGTCCAGGAATATTAGTAAAATTAGGACCACCATGTCCGTTTGGAGCAAAGTTACCTCTGTACATCTATAAAAAAAAAAAGAAAACTTACTATTATGCATCATGGGTAAAAGTCATTCGACTGAAATTCCTATGAGGGCGATATTTTTCTATATACAGATTTTTTTAAACAATTGTACAAATTCATTAAAAACATTATCTTCTAGTTCATTATTTATAGTTTCGGGGGAGAAAATGTACAACCATATAATTTTTATTAACAAAACGTTTGCTACCAATTTCTCAATAAAAAAAATATTAGAAACTCCATACATGGCAACCTATAATAATTGATTGATTGATTAATAATACACTGTTACAAGAAGGAAAAAATAAAATAAAACTTACAAAAGGAGGAATTAACCCTCGAAACTGTGGAGGTAAAGGTTGTTGTTGATTCGGGCCGACCTGGCCCGCAAGCTGTGGTGGGGGTCCCAGCGGGACCGAGTTGCTCCTTGGTATGGGCTCCGTTCCTGTACGTGAGCCACCCTGTATCCAAGATCCTTCTGTTTGAGGTCGTAAGCTTGGGCCGGGGCCATACTGAGTGTCTGCGCCAGTACGCTGAGGGGCGCCATCGCCAGCGGATAGGCTGGGGAATTCGTGCTGGAATTGTGGACTCTGATAAGGAGGTGGTTGTAAAAGGTCTGAGCCGCTCATAACAGCACTCCATGATTTGTCTGCGGTAACAGGCGTGGCAGTAGGGGCGACGTGGTTTTTGTTTTGTGGGGGAATAGGGGTGGCTACTGGTATTGCATTCGGAGGTGGTACATTCAGTTGGACATTGGCAGGGCTTGAACTGGTCGTATTTGAATTGGTTACAGTTGAAGTCTATAAAATAAATAGTAATTATAACAGACATAACATTAAAAAATTTTTGTGTTTCAAATGCGTATCGTAATTTTCAGTAATTAAAAATGTATATTATAATTCGATTATAAAAAAATAAAAAGTAATTTTAAGCTTTACTAGCCCTCTTAATTCCAATATTAAGGGGTGCCCGTGTACCAAGGAGCCGGTTTTTTTCCATTTTTAGTAAGAACGTTAGTAAAGCTCAAAATCACTTTATATATTTTTTTAATAGATTTGAGGGGTTGACTCGGTCAAAAATTTTTTCAACCATAACTAAAGTCCACCGTAATATACAGTGTTTCCCGAAAGTAACGGATAAATTCTATAAAATGATTGAGAAAAATGCTCGGACACGTCGATTTTTATTTTTAAATCATCATTTAAAGATGTAATTTTCAACCCCCCACCCCTCAATCCCTAAGCGCTAGCAACACCAACTTTAAAAATTTAAATAGCAAAGACATCCTTGTGATACCTCATTTAATAGCATTTTTTGTGCTAAATACAATAAACAAAACTTTTTCAAAATCGGTTGATAAATAACTGAGATATTTAACAAAATGTATTTAAATAAAAGTGCCAATATTCGAGCAGGCGTTGATACGGCTCTAGCAATAAGGGGTAAAAACAATTGCAAATTGTTTGTAGTTAAATGTATAATATAATTTATTGGTATTACGTAGTGCAGTGTGTGTTACTTGTTTAACGATTTGAGAAATAAGATAGCAAAAATGAGACTTACTGAAGCCGAAAGAATCCAAACTTTAATGATGTCAATAAATTGTATTTGACATTTAACTACAAACAATTTGCAATTGTTTTTATCCCTTAATGCTGGAGCCGTATCAACGCCTGCTCGAATATTGGCACTTTTATTTAAATACATTTTGTTGAATATCTCAGTTATTTATCAACCGATTTTGAAAAAGTTTTGTTTATTGTATTTAGCACAAAAAATGCTATTAAATGAGGTATCACAAGGAATACTTTGCTATTTGAATTTTTAAAGTTGGGGTTGCTAGCGCTTAGGGGTTGAGGGGTGGGGGATTGAAAATTACATCTTTCAATGACGATTTAAAAATAAAAATCGACGTGTCCGAGAATTTTTCAGAAAAATGTTTCTCAATCATTTTATGGAATTTATCCGTTACTTTCGGGAAACACTGTATATAATATGTATTGAAATTTTCATACCGACGGAGGGGTACTGGTAGAGGGAGAACTTGGGTCTTGCTTCCCCCATCCTGCTCCACCTGAGGGTACTAGAGAAACAGCTGCGTCACTTCCGGTATGTTCAGATTTCAGGGAAGGGAGATTAGCGGGCGGCCGGCGAGCTGTGGGAACCTTACCCAGACTTTGCATGCCATGTTTACGTGGTAGTGTATTTTTTTGTTGTTGTGTTTCTAAAGGTTCAGTCTAAAAACGTAAATTATATAATCATTTCAATGTCCTACTCATTTATATGAAATTTTCCATATTTTACAAGAACTACTTACAGTGTAAACTTTATATAAATTATTGATATCCAACGACTGAAATTTCGACTTTCCTTTCTCCCCTTTGGAGGCCAGGCCTGGCAAAGTAGACATGCTGTCTGCACGCAACCATTTAGATCTGCAGGACCCAGCGAACGAACCTTATTTCTGTAAAACAAAATAGAACTTATCAAGCGGAATGCATTTTTCTTCAGAATTTGGTAGTTAGAGATGCTGTATATTTGAATTACCTGTGCAATTGTTAACGGATTGTTTTTGTAAATAACAATCTTAGTTACTAACATAATAATTATACAATCCATTACACTATGTATTACACTATCTGCTTACATTCCCAAAATAAATACAAAAGAGCTAGCAGATTGTAAGTCACAGATAAAAGGGTTTCAAATCCACCTATATAATTGTTACAATAGCAAAAAAATTTGTCTTATTAATTAGTTCTGCTTTTCAAACTTAAAGTAGGTACTTAACAAAGACATTTTCCAAACTGACTGGGTGGCTATTTTCTTTATGTAACTTAATTTTCAAACAACAACAGTTATTGCTATCTTAACACTGAACATAGGTACTGACAAATCTTCAATATTCTGTTCACAAATAGTCTAAATAGAAATAATAATAATTTTATAATAACAGTTTGTTTTTTTTTTATTTGAGTTTTAATAAAATGGGTGAAAATTTGAAATGTATTAGAATTTAAAGTCTTGAAACTCAACAAAACTTACAGCATCATTTATTTTATATTACACAAGAATGTAAGTAAAAAGAAACAAAACTAACCATTCTAATCTTCTAAATACCCTTTATAATATTGTGTACAAACTGGAATCACGACATTATAATCATAACTAAAAAGATTTTTGTCTTGCAGAACTTAGAAGTATTTTCTTAATGTACGTAAAATATGAGACCAATTTTTCCTTAAATTATTGTACATGCTATTATACCTACATCCTACACAATCTATAAATTAATTCAAAAATACAATTTACCAAAAAGTTACTTTAGTAATAGAATGTATTCTGAATAGACTTACAACGCAAACAACCAGCTCACAATTACTATTTGATTGCGTGTTTAGCATTAATCACAATAACTTGAACAGTGTTTGAAAACAGTTAGTTATATACAAGCGGACCAGTAATTTTCCACCTTGACTTTTTATGAAGTTTAAGAATGGCATATATATTTTGTAATGAAATATAGTTTAAAATATGTAGTCCCATATAACAGTATTAACTTCTGGAAAGCAAATGTCATCTATAACCAATAATCTGTTGGGTTAGCATGTAAAATATTTTTTTTTGTTTCTTATAAAATTTTGAAATACAAATTGATGCTGTAAATAATTTTCTACTAGTTTTACTTAAAACTGACCTCTTTTAAACTAATGTTAGACCATGATTCATTAATCGCAACACTTCAAGCTCCTCTTATTTTCGTTGGAATACCTTCCCAACAAAACCATAACAATTTTTAAGAAAATTGCACACAAAAAGATATATTATATTAAAATCTTCCGTCAGTTTCAATTATCCCAATACATTTATGGATAAAAACACTTTCATTAAAAAAAAAATTATGAATGCTTATTAATGTATCTGATTGCTTTCATTTGCCACAAAACCAATCTAGTGCTGTGCTCTAAAAACAAAAGTACCAAACAAAAGCGCTTATTATACTTTAATTTTAACCGCCAGTTTCCAACAAAACCCCAAAATCTCTTAATATTAACTACTTACTGTCCTCAATAAGGCAAATAATTAAAATTTCTTCATAATACGATTATTACAAAAGATACTACGTAAGCATAAAACATTGAACTTGCCCAACCCCAACTATCTGCCAAAATTGTATGTAAATGATGACGTTTTCTGGGGTTACATGTGAATCAGTTAAATTTTCGTCTTATTATGCGCTACTTACATGCAAAGAAACGTTTGTATATTAAAAATAAAGCAAAAATTATCAATGCACACGTAACGGGACACAGATAAATTTCGTATCCCAAACGAAAACATTGAATTACGAAATTCGACAACTAGTTCAATTTGGTGAAAAAATTCAGTATTTACCTTGGTCCGTCCAAATGGGTGAACAGTAAACAACAGGAAATTAATCCGAATAAACTTAAATTAGGACGGATGATCACAGATTTTATATTATTTCACCACTTTCTAATCTTTTTCACTTAAGTCAAAATGGCGTACGCCGACTACTACAGCGAATTTTTAATCAATAATCTGACGTCATCGAAAGTTCACCAACACACGCCACCTGCTGCAAATAAACTGTAACTGGCGACAGTACTACAATTGCTCAGTTGTTCATTGCGAATAGAAGAATTGACATGTTCGCATACATACATAAAATTTACCTAAAATATTTTCTCACTTTATATTTACATTTAACATCATGTTTAATTACCATGGCAATATAATGTGTATCTCTGTTATACACATATAAAATTACATAAATCTATATCGTTTTATTTTTACGTTAAACACGACTTTAGTTAGAGTCGTTAGAGACAACCTTATTCATGAGATGAGAATAACGGCCCATAGTCAAAAATTTGTTTGTCAATAGGGCATACTAAATAGTATATTGTGTAACAAGCGTAACAAGTACGTGAAGCTGACCTTTTTAAACGAGTGTGCAGTTTGCGACACGAGCCGAAAGGCGAGTGTCACAGGCACACGAGTATAAAAAAGACTTTACGTATGTGTTGCAGCAAGATGCACACTATACTTTTTCTACGACCTCAACTCAAACTTAAAAAATGAGTTAAATTAGCAACCGTTCACTTCACTTGACAGTTCTGACAAATTCGTCGTCCAAACAAAAAACAAGCACGGCAATCTATTGAAGTGTTTACCCGTGCCGAAAAGTGTATAGGTAGTCCAGGTAGTCCAGTCAAAAAAACTCAAAAAATGACCAAACCTCCTGAAAAATCCGAAAGTTTTGAAACTTTGCACACTTATTTATAGGTAACGTGTGATCGAAAAAATTTCACCTCAAAGTTTGCCATGAAAAATATAAATCATGTCTTTGCTAAGGTCATACAACATAAGCCATTAGAACTACTAAATCTAAAACCACGCCTAACTGATAAAAATTAGAGCTGATTAAATTATTCTAAAATCTAAAATTAAATACAAATCGAACAGAAAAATGTTATTAACGGAAAATTATTTTAAAGTAGATGAGTTATGTGACCTCAATTTTCTTGGTGGCAGATTTGAATTCTGTGTTTAATAGAATTAGTGACTTTTTATATGCCTGACAGCAAAATAGACATAACCTCACATAACCTATAAAACAACAGCTGACATTTGTATGGCTTAATAGTCGACATGCCTAATTTTGTGTTTTCATGTTTCATAGCCAACTTGAGGTGAAATTTTTTCGATCGCATGTTACCTAAGGATGATTATACAATTCATAATATAATTAACCAATCAGCATCAAGCATTTTGCTTGGTTACTACGTATTGAAAAGTGAATATACCCTTGACGACGTGGTATAATCACTTTGGTATATCCGCTGGTCCTAAACAATGTAAAACTCGAACCTACTATGAGTATTTTTTCAATTTTTTCCGTAGCAACCATATTTACATTGTTTGTCAACAAACGTCACTTGCACATAAAATTCAGTTTTGTTATTTATTCATTATATAATCTAATTGTATACCACTCGAGCAGTCGCAAATAATCGAAAATACTTTGCCTCCTTGCTCGACGTATTGTCGTAAAACACCACTCGTCGCTAACGCGACTCGTGGTGTTTCTTGACAATACGTCTCGTAACTCGTCAAAGTATTTTCGATTATTTTCTATGCTCTCGTGATATAAATAGTGAATATACCAAAACTCCTCATAAATATGAGGCGAGCTCTAGCGGCAATTAGTGAAAACAGAGAACTTTTCTTGGTTTTTCGTTAATATCTTAAGAACCGTTGGTCGAAGGTAAAAGTTGATTATATACAAAATTGAAGCTTATTAAATTTGCAATAAAAATGATTATATACATTTTTCTTGTATTCCTAACGGCTTCCGAGTTATAGGGCGCTAAAAAATAGCGTTTTTTGAAAAACCACGCTAGTGCGGTACAATATGGCGGAAGAACAAGAAATCTGCCTTGTACGATGCCTTTACTCCGTTAAAAAAAGAAATAAATCTAGTCTCTTTTGACATTGTTTTGGATGGTGGCTTACTATTACACAAGGTGGTGTGGCCCAAAGATTCGCCAACAATCTCAACCATCTTCCAGAGTTATGTAGCCTATGTTCTCAAACATTATTATGGTGGCAACGGCTGCACGGTGGTGTTTGATGGTTATTCAGCCGCTCTATCCAGTACAAAGAGAGCTGAACAGAGCCGAAGGTACAAAACAAAGAGGTCAGTTGACATACACTTTGGAGAGAAAACAGTAGTAACAGTCAAACAGGATGATTTTCTTTCTAACGAAAAGAATAAGTCGAGACTAATTTCATTCCTCATATCTGCTCTTACCAGCCATGGAGTTGAAACAGAACAAGCATCTAGTGATGCTGACACATTGATCGTCCGAACAGTAATCATGAAATCCTTCACTTGTGACAAAGTAGCAATAGTCGGTGAAGATGTTGATCTTATTGTTCTCCTCATGGCCTTAACTCCGACTGAACAAAACATATTATTTGTGAAACCAAGCCGTGGCAAAGTCGCAAGGAAAGTATATTCAAGCCAGCAGTTACAAACTTTGGGAATGAAAGACAGCATACTTCTTGTGCATGCGTTCAGCGGATGCGATACGACGTCAGCTGCATATCGAAAAGGGAAACTTTCCTGTTTCAAATTGTTCAAGAAGCAAGCTGCACTGCAAGCTATTGATGATATATTTAACAGCCCAAGTTCATCCCGTGAGGCTGTAGCTGCTGCTGGAAACAAAATATTCTTGGCATTGTACAATGCGCCCAGGAAGCAAACCTCTCTAAACATGCACCGCTACAAAGCTTTCACCAAATCGGTATCCAATGATAAACCCGACCTTTCTGCTCTGCCACCCACAGAAGGAGCAGCAAGACAGCATGCTTTTCGAGTGTACCACCAAATTCAATTTTGGCTAGGGAATGAACTTCCTCCTGTACAGTGGGGTTGGAAGTTGGAAATCGATCGGCTAATCCCTGTGAGAACAGATGATCCAGCAGCACCTGAAGCTGTCCTCAATCTCATTTGTTGCAAATGCACAGGTGGATGTGGGAACAGATGTGGCTGTCGAAAGGCAGGAATAATGTGTACAAGCATTTGTCACAACTGCCATGGTGAATGCATGAATGGTGTTACTTCCATCCTCGAAGAAGATTTTGATGACCCTAATGATCCCGATGTCATAAACCTTGAAGAAACGGACCATTCAGTGCAAATACCAAACACTGAACATTTGGTACATGAAGATCAAAATACTATGCTTGCTGGACGCTTAACCAGAAGCCAGGTGAGATTGCACATTTGTATTTTTTTGTTATTCATTTACCTTCCAATAGTATACATAAATCAGTTGTCATGTTCTTATCTGTATAATGGTTCTCTCTCTCACACCATCATCTCATGCATATACCTACCTCGTCTTACTGTGTTTCAGGCAGGAAGTGGAGAAGCTGACCAAGATGAGCAGATTGCAGGTCCTTCTACCCAAAAGCGATCAAGAGTTGATTGACTAGCTAGCGCCCTATAACTCGGAAGCCGTTAGGAATACATGAAAAATGTATATAATCATTTTTATTTCAAATTTAATAAGCTTCAATTTTGTATACAGGGTTACTGGTAATTCGATACATTCCTTTGGAGATGTGATGGGGCAGGAGCTAAGAAACAAATTTAACCCTAACATACATTATCCAAAACTCAATCGTTTTTGAGATATTTCAATTTTTGTGTTTTTCTTAAAAAAGTAGATCTTAATGTCTTTAAAGTTAATTTAAAAAGAATCTACTTGACATTTTTTGAAATTTTTACATAGAAAGCAGGAATAGTCTATTCCTGCTTTCTATGTAATTAGAAGGAAGATACAATTTGCCTAATTATAAATTACATATTGCTAAATTGATTTTTATACCTGTATTTTATCTCTACACCAATTTTAAAATGTATTAACAACGCACTGAAGAAGGGAGGAATATCTCCCGAAACGTCTGCAATTTTAAATAAATAAATTTGATGTAAAAAAGAAAATTTATTTAACTGGACAATAATCATCTCTTCTACAACAAGTTTACAACTATCCTTGTCCATTACTCCTAATCAAATAAATTAATGTTAAACAACATTTTACCTTATGTCTGAGTATACCATTAACCCCTTCTTTTATAATTGCGAATGGAGAGGGAATGCGTGAATTCAAACTTTTTATCACGTTAAAACGTGTTTATTATAAATTTTGACACTATTATGAGACCAGCATTTCAAATTTCTGCATTAAAAATCTGACCTGAGCTGACCATGGTCAGGGTTAAAGGGAATTATTTTCCATAACAGTCTATCCCAAGTTTCCGAATATATCAATGACTTTTTTAATTATATTATAGATACAGTACAACTTCACTAATCCGGACAGATAAAGTTTTCGGTTAGTCCGGATTTGCGAATTTTACGAATTATAGAAATATTTTAAAAAGGTAAATATAAAGCAAATAAAACATGGTTTTAATGCATCTTAACTATTTAATAGCTTTATAACAAAACAAGTACACTATAATAAAGTTACTATGTACATACATACATTCAAACAGAATCGGGTCTCTTAAAATAATCACTAATTTTTGACTGCTTCGTACTGCCGAACAAATATGAAGTGGCACTTTCTTTCAATCTTCTTAATAATAATATATCTTGCATTGCTATGTCATTTTGTTCTGCCCATTCAATGCAATTAGAAAACGACTGAACAGCATCTTTGTGCGTAATTTTAGTACAAGATTCTACAAATTCGCATTCAGAATCTGCACTATGGTCCGACTTTGAAGCCTCTTCAATTAAATTCTCATCTGTAAATGAAATTATTTCATTTTGTCCAGTTGCCCAATTGAAAACTTCCCCAGAACTGACTTGTGGGTCAATAGAATTCAACATTTGTGTAATGGCTCTTAAATTTACGTTTGCTGATTCCGAGTCCCACTGTTGTTTCAGTTGAGCCAATGCAATTTCGTCCTCTTCCTCCCAATCTGATTTTGGCCAGAGTAACCTCCAACTCTGCTTAATATTTTTTTCAGTTATAGTTTCCCATGATTCATGTAAGTTCATGATAGCCTCCTTCAAGTTGTAACTCTTCAGACTCTTTGATAAATCGTTGTCATGAGATATTAAATAAGCCAGTAATTTTTTTCTATAAGCGACTTTAATATTCTGGATTACATTCTGATCCATTGGTTGTATTATTGCCGTACAATTTGGCGGTAAAAACATAACTTTAAAGTTTGGATTAAAATTTAATACATTTTCTGTTGGATGTGAGGGAGCGTTATCTACTAGAAGAAGGGCTTTTTGTGACAAATTGTTTTCGTTCGAAAACCTTTTTACGTGTTTAATAAAACATTTTTCGAACCACTCCATGAAAATCGCTTGAGTCATCCACCCTTTCTTGCTCGCTCTATACTCGACTGGAAGAACTGCGTTTTTAAAGCATCTAGGATTGCAAGATTTACCCACAATAAGTAGTGGTAGCTTATGGGTTCCTGTTGCATTGGAACAAGGCATGAATGTGAACCTGTCTTTAGCAATTTTTCTGCCAGGTGCAGACTTCTCCTTTTCATGAACCCACGTGGTTGTTGGTAACGCTTTCCAAAATGCAGCACTTTCATCGGCATTATACACCTGCTCTTCTGATAAATTCATTTCCCTAACTATCTTTAAGAATTTCTTCTGGAAAGGTTCTACTGCACTTGTGTCACTAGACACCTTTTCCCCACAAATTTTCAAAAATCGAATTCCATGCCTCTTCTTAAATTTATCTAACCAGCCAGAGCTTGCTAAAAACTCATCTTTCCCTGATATTTCTTTGTGGAAAAATTTGGCTTTTTCCCTTAGAATTGCAGACGAAATTGGTACATGAAGACTTCTTTGTTGTAAAAACCAGGTATACAAAGCCTTCTCTACCTTGGGATGCTCACCTTGACGTAGAACTTTCTTGGAGCCTACATTTTACGTACATAATAAGCCATGCTTAATTCTCAAATTTAAAACTCAAATCGTACATACCTGGTCCGTGATACGTAGTTGAAACAAACTGTGTAATTTTGTGTTTCTTCTTTTTAATATCGTATATGGTTGATTTTGGCACATTAAACCTTTCTGCTACAAAGCGAATAGTTTTGCCGCTCTCTAGAAATTCTAGAATTTTGCATTTTTCTTTTATAGTCAGAGTGTTGTGACGTCGCTTCATTTTAAATATAATTTTAAACAGTTTAAATAAGTTTAAACAACACGTTTGCACGCGCACCTAAAGTATCACTAACAATGGTCACACAACGAAAGTGAGAAGTTGGGGTATTCCCCGAAGTTCATTTAACGAAAGTAGGCAATTAAGTTCTTCCGCGAAGTTCACTTACGGTTAAAACATGAAATTTACGTGATTTTGGTATGTGTCCGGATTATAGAGGCAAATGACACACAAATGTCCGAATTGTAGCAATGTCCGAATGACTGGAGTGTCCGGTTTAGCGCATGTCCGAACTAGCGAAGTTATACTGTATTATAATCAGTGGCGGCTGGTGACACGCTTTTCCAATAAACTATTGATTTTGTTCATAGTTAAAATGTATCGTTTATGGACGTAGGTAATAAAAATTTAAACTTTAAAATAAATTATAACAAAAAACGACAACAATAATTAAACACACTAAAAACAATAAAACAGATCAACAATGAGAGAAAAATAATAAGGCAATGAAAGAATCACGCGCTATACATACAAACGCAATGACGGGCCAGAGTAAACGGGCCCCAAGATAAGCTTTGCACCCGGTAAGCAAACACGATTGGTAGTGCACGCGCCCCCCGTGCTCCACACATACAAAATAAACGGCTGGCGTCAAAGACCGTACTAAGTCGCATTCTACAATATTGCCACAAAATACTACAGTAATTTTTTTTATTAAATAATTACAAATATCGAGGAAAAATGCAGAGGAACGGCGAAGGAACAAATATCACCTGTGGAGTACAATGAAAATAAGGATATTAATAATGATGAAAATAATGATTAGGCTAAACTAGCATGTAACATGTAACAGAGCAGGCATGTCTGCGTGAAGGCGTTTCATATCATAGACCTAGGAAATTAGCGGTAATACTAGAAATACTATCAGTATAAGATGACAAAACATGCTTAACCATCTCAGTCACATGTCCAACTCCCATTGAATATGTGACTTGCTAACTACCTTGCACTGCACTGTCTAGCGGCTAGCGTCACAGGCATGTTAACGTTATGCAGTGCTCCTTGTTGGCATGGGGTGGGCCTGTCGTAATCCAGGATTGATCCACGCGGATCTGCTCCATGTCGATTGATGATGATGATAAAACGTGTTGGAAATAGATCAAAAATGATAATTACAAGAAACATATTTTTTAAAACTACAATTAATTATTGGGTTAGTTATACAAATATAGGTGGGGCCCGGCCCCTATAGACAAGCCGCCACTGATTATAATATTAATGTAATAGCGATGGCTAAATAAAAGACATATTATTATTATAATTATTAAAATTATTTAATTTACAAATACTAAAGTAGAAATTTTATTTTACCAGTATTACTGTTGTAATTGGTGCCATAAATCCTCTCACCACATGAATCAGGATCACCAAAATAATTTTGATAAATTTGCTAAAGAAATCCAAAACTGTTGCAACGATATATGATATATGAAAATCTAAAGGTTAGTACCTACAAGCCAAAGTTTTGTTAATGTAGTCTTGGCAAGGTTTGTGCGATACCTACTAAAAAAAGTATCCAAAATATCAACACTGGAGACATCAAATCAATCAATATATCCATTAAATCACCATTTAATGATTCAATGCATAAAATAAATTAACGATTGATTTAACAAATTAATACCTACTCTACTCGATAATAAACATTTGTAAATACTTTAATCTGACAATTTCCTTATGAAATATGGATTTTATTGAACTATTCGCTGAATAAAAAAATCCTAATATATCGATTAAATTGATATATGTACTTATGAATATTTTTAGAATTCCGTTCTGATATTTGATATGTAGGTAGATGTATGTATATTGATATATTAAAATAAAATTCGCAACTATAATGATGACAATCCAAAAAAATAAAATGATCTACATTATATATAATTATATAATCAAATCCCTTTTTTACCCTATTGGGTGTAAAGGTTAAAAAATGATCTACAGGGTGTTTCAAAAATGGCGGATGAACTATCTGGCACGCTGTTTCGGGATACTCCCAGAGTACGGAAAAATAATAAAAAAGTTCTTTCTCTTACATTTTTGAAAATATAGAAGTACAAAGTTTGAATCTTAATACGCTAATATTTAAAATTACAACCACGATCAATTAATTATTTCAAGTAAATTACATATAAAATTACATTTCTAACCATTTTTGCTGCATTAACTACAAACATTTCAAGAAATGTTAAAATCAATAATTTTTAAAATGTGTTCAAGACACTAAAAATTTCATTTGGCAACTAAACATTTGATTTTTGTTACCTGTAAAATTTAATTTGAATAAAACATTATATCCATGGAAACACATAGTAAATACAAGGTAAATACCAGTTTACTGCTTTTACTTATTAAACGTTAAATTTATTAATCTTTAAACCGCTATATTTTCATAAATATTGCCTAAAGAATTTTTTTATTATTTTTCTCGTACTCAGGGAGTATCCCAAAACAGCATGCCAGAGTTTATCTTTGAAACACCCTGTATATGGTAAATTTAAAGAATTTTTAAAACGCAAACACGCCAAGATTATTTCAAAAATGGAATTGTTCTTCAAAAAATTCTTTTCACATAACTTTTTATTTTCAATAATGAAAAATCATTCAAATTCGGAAAAGTTCTTAAACAACATTTAACCCACTCGGGACGATTGACGAACAGGTTCGTTCAGATCTAGGTGCTTGTCATGGCCGACTGACGTACTTTTCAAAAAAACCGTTAAAGTTCTTAACCGAGTGTCGTAAGTGTTTTTCTCATTTTAAGCATTTCACATCCTGTTGACGGATCATAGACGTCAACTCGAGATCACCTATATTACACACTGACGTACTGGTATGTCCGAAGTTATGCCCTTCTCAGCCGAGCGACGTGCCGCATAATCATTCTTACCCAAGGCCGGCCGGCACATGTAGCAGATGCATTCCCGGCGCCGTCCCGAATTGGTTAAAGAAACACAGAGTTTTTTAAAACCTGCCTGGGACCAATTCTGCACCAGTTATCATAATTTTGCTACTTTTTAACTTAATACGAATTAAAAGAATTTCAAACAAGCTTTATAATTACATTTAAAATAAAAAAATACTTAGACTTCAAGGGTTTGATGTGAAAAAATTGTTAAATTCTTTATTTTGTATAAATATCCACTATTTCGTATATTAAATATTAAAATAAATACAACAATTCTAATACAACGGTTTTTACATTTGGTATGAAATACAACTGTAAAAAAGCAAACTTAAATATTATTTATTTTGGATAAAAGCTGCATTCCAATATCCTGAAAATACATAAACATAATGCTTACTTTAACTCATCATTCAAAATTCTATACTGAAAATTTGGCACTACAAAATTATTTGACTGACCTGACAATTATTTTTGGTTACGACACTAGAAAACTATTAAGCAAAAAAAATATAATAAATGTCAAACTTACATAACTTCCATCATGAATTATCAGAAGTAATACCACAAGTGACTAGAATTTTGCCGGAAATTGTTTTGCCGTCACCAACACGACTGCTTGTTGCGACGAAAATCGTAACGAGTGCGACAGCACGAGTTACGATTTTCCAAAGCAACAAGCAAGAGTTTGTGACGGCAAAAATTTCCTGTAAAATTCTAGTCACGAATGGTATTCGGATTGATAATTCCTCGAATTATAATGAAATTACTGAAATACTTGTCACTCAAAAAATTTTGACAGACGTTGTCTCTAAGCAACGCGCTGCTAGTCGCAAAATTTTCTAGAAAATTTCACTAGTGGTATTTTCGATTTAATTCGATTGTGATTGGTTCAATTCACCAAAATACTGTGATTTGATTGGATGAGTGGAATAATCAAAACAAAATTAGTTTCAAATAATTTTCCAAAAGTAATGTACACTTGGGCCTGTATGACACGATACAAAATTTTGTATAAAATTTTGTACAAAATTTTTTCAAAAATATTTAGTACCGTTGCAAACACGCAGATTCGTTAATTTGATGTAAAATTTTGTACAAAATATTTTCTGCAAAAATTGTTTAGAATTTGTTCTAAAAACTGGGTAATTTCTGTACTAAATCAGCGCACTAAAACTGCGCCGTGGTACCGCGTAAACAAAGGCAAACTATGATGTTGACTACAGCCGCTGCAGCTGTTATAACTAAATTTGTAGAATTCATTTTAATTACGATTCTTCTTCTTCTTTTAATTACTTCGCATTAATTCAATTCACAGAACTTATAGGTTAGGTTTGTGATAAAAAGGTTATGTTATCTAAAATGTTGGCGCGCCCAACTGATTTATGTTCTATTTTGTAGATGCCACTACCGGCTTTACGTGTATGCGCGTGCTCACAATATAAATTTTTTGTACAAAATAATGTTACGTTGCAAACGGAAATTTATCATTTTTCAAACAAATTATTATCCCATTTGCCATAAATATTTTTCATAAAATTTTGTGCAAAATTTTATACAAAATTTAGTATCGTGTCATACAGGCCTTAAATCTCGATTCTTTTTACGAAGACATAACAAAATGGAATACAGCTTTAAGTATCATTTATCGTAATGGTTCGTATAGTAGGATCAGTACAATGTTACAACTCTATTTTTATTAACATCACGTAGGTGATACGTTAGACCTTGCTATCCTCGATTGCTGTTCCCGCCGGCACTCTTCAACCTGACGCTCTAGCTGCTCTTTTAAGATTAACAATTCTCTGATTCTTTGATAAACAGGGTCCTAAAATAAATATCGAAGTATAACACATAGTATTTAAAAAAAATATTTCCTTAAGGCGAAGTTACCTGAGTACGCATACTGGGATTCCAGCGGCAATAATATGCCTTCCAAAGTTTTATGTGACGAATACTAGCAATAGGTATTAAAACTTGTTGCTGGTGAGTGTTGGCCCAATACAATGGATTGCGATATAAATCCAACTGGCTGTTTGTATACGACCACAAAGATACTGTCTGTTCTTTTACGCCTAAATAAAATTCAATTAGTATTAAAAGTAGACAATCAATAAGCACTGGAAATAGATAAGATTACAACAATCACTACTCAGAAATATATTTGGATACAAAAATTGATTTTTGCTTTAATTAAATATTAATACACAGTGAATTCGTATAATGCCATAACTCTCATCATACCAGGTGGCCCAGAAATTGGGAAGTAATAAACAAGGTAATATTCGAAGCAGCGAGACATAAGTAAAACAGAAAAAAAAATGAAAACAACAAGTGGTATGACGAAGAGTGCGAAAAGAAACTGGAGGATAGAACGAAAGCAAGAATAAATATGTAGCGAACAGAAGAAAGTATTCAGGATTACAATGACCTACGAAAGGAATATAAAAGACTGTGCAGAGAAAAGAAAAGAAAACACAAGCTGAAAATCATAGAGAAAATAGAAAATGATATAAAAAATAAGGAAGCTAGAAACTTTTACCGGGGAATAAGGAAAATAAAGAGAGGATGGCAAGCAAAACTAGTACTTTGTAAAGACAAGGACGGAAATTTCATAGGCGGACAAAAGGAAATAGCAGAGAGATGGGTATAATATTTTGAAGATCTGTTGAACAAAAACCAACAATTTAATTAAAGACAAGGATAGGATAACAAAGACGAGATAAATCTGAACAGTCCCGAGCAGGAAGGTCCACCAGAATTAGGCGACATAATAGCAATAATAAAGGAACTCAAAAATAATAAAAGCCCAAGAAATGACAATATATAGGCAGAACTGATTAAATATGGAGGGGAGGAACTTCAGGAATTTATGTATAAGCTGATAATACAAATATCGGCGGAAGAAAAGATGCCTAAAATATGGACAGAAGCAATTATATGTTCTATGCATAAGAAAGGTGTGAAAACAGATTGTGATAACTACAGAGGAATAACACTACTCAGTGTGGGATATAAAATTCTAGCAATGTGCATAAAGAATAGGTTAATATCGAAAATTGAAGAGAATATCAATGTGGTTTTCAGAAAGGGAGATCGGTTATCAACCAATTGTTCGTGTTGAGAAAAATACAGGTGGAAAGCTATGAGCATAAATTGAATACGCACATATTATTTCTGGATTTCAAACAAGCATATGACAGTATTAAAAGGGAACAACTATGGCAAGCAATGGAAGAAAGAATACCACGTAAGTTAATAAAGCTAGTGAAAATGATATTGACAGATGGGAGTACAAGTGGAAAGAAATTCATCAAGAAGGTTCGACATAAGAACAGGACTAAGACAAGGAGATCCACTTTCAGCATTAACATAGCCTTAGAAAAAATCATCAGGAAAAGCAGAATAAATAGGACTGAGCTTATATATCACATGTGCCATCAATGTTTGGCATTCGCGGATGACATCACTATTTTAATCAGAAGTAAAAAAGAATTACAGGATGTCATGGTTAGATTCGAACGAGCAACTCAAACAATGGGATTAATAATAAATGAGAAGAAGACGAAGTATATAGTATGGAGTGATGAGGAACATGAAACAGGAAAAAGTCTAACGAGAAAGTCACGTGAGCAGAAAGAATACAAATTTGAGGAAGTGGAGAGCTATTTAGGAACAGTGTTTACAAGAAAACCAGCAGTAATGGAGGAAATAGAAGCAAGATTAAGAGCGGGGAATAAGTATGACTTTTTATTAGCGGAAAGTACGTATTTGTAAAACAGTAATAACACCAGTGGTAACATAGGAAATGAAGTGTGAACTTTAACGAAAAATTTTCGGCGACAAGAAAGTAGGCGATGGATGGGAAAGAAGGCCAAATCAAGAAATAAGGGAGTTGTACAATTAACCAGACATAATCGGCATTGCAAAAAGGGCGAAGCGTAAGATGGATGGGCCTAATGAGCTAATATAATACTACATGTATACATACAAAAAAAAACAAATTCATAGTAGAATATAACATTCCACAACGAATATTTTTTTGCAAAGATATTTCAATAATTTGAATATTTAACAAAACAACAAGAAGTGATGCTACTCAGACTCACGCTGTACACATAAAAAAATATACACTAAAAATAAAAATTTAAAATGTAATTACCTTCTTGAATCCTCTCTCTTTCACTATTACAAAGGAATGTACCAAATCGACAGCTATATAGATGATCCAAAATAGTTATAAGAAAGTACTCGTTGAATTCAAAGGCATTTGGAAATTGTTGTGTAATCTGCCAAACGCAATCAACAAACTGAAGAAACACAGGAGATCGATCCGCATCTGAATGATGATCATCACCGTGACCAATTCGCTGAAAATAAGAATGCAATTACCAATACGAACATTTTACAGAGCAACCAGATTCAGGTATACCCCAGCACTCATTAAATGAATATTGGAGAAAAATGTCGATAATATTGGTTACACAAATCATTGGTGTGCTTTTATAAGGTCTTGCATACAAGTACCACTTGAAATATAAAATGTTAAACAAAATGGTCTGTTATCATTACAAGAATAATTCTAGAATCAAAGGACAAGACTTACATTTTGTGCCTAAAAATAAAAATATTAATCACGCAAAAATACAGTCGTCTGTTTGTTTTTTAATGCTGCTTGTATGATTTACCACAAAACATATTAGTAATTTATGTAAACGGCATCATCAAATTTAGTTTGTTTAAGGTGCGTTGGTGTATGCATGAAGTTGTCGAATAAGTCACAAGTATATCAAAGCACTGTAAGTTCTCCGTTCACAGTCGGTAAAATTAATAAAAGTTGCGGACATAAATGTAAATGCTGAAAACTTATTACTCAACTTACTTCATGATATAATAGTTATTTGTAATACAAGTGTTGAAAGCTTGCGTTTGCCACACGAATGTGAAGTTTGCAGCACGAACGATAGTGAGTGCTGCAGTCACATGAGTGTAGCAAATACAAGCTTTCAACACATGTATTACACACTATTTTTTCTACTACCACAAAAAATTTAAATATTTCTGCAAAATCAAATCTGACATTCATCAAATGTCATTTATGACATTTTGATTTGCGTGCGGAAAGTAAACAAATTAGCGTGTGGAAAGTTTACTTTCCGCACGCAAATCAAAATTTGAGTGTGGAAAGTTTACTTTCCGCACGCAAATCCAGATTAATCCAGATTTGCGTGCGGAAAGTAAACTTTCCGCACGCTAATTTTCACTTGTTCGGCAAACACTCATTTTCAATACTCGTATCTATGGAGACGAAGTCTGAAAATCCCACTTTCCATGGTGGTTGTAGAAAAAATATTTATTGAGTTCATTCACTCAATGCTGGTATTAAACTTTCTAAATGAACATACTGAGAACGAAGTAAGATTAATAACTTGCTGTTAAAATTATTATAGCAATACCTGTTGGAATTTATGTCCAAATGAAAGCCACTCCTTTTCAATAAGCACTTCAAATCCTTTTATAGTACGATAATATGGATCTAACATAAGCATAGAAAGAGCCGTTAATTGTGCAGTACGATCCCATCCATCTGAACAATGCACTAATACTGACGTTTTATGATTTTCTACCTACAAATAAACAACCACAATACAAAATATGTACGTATATACAGACAAGTAATAAATAATCAACTTTCATCAAGATATACCAGCACCGGATTAAGGGAAGTTGACGCTAGAAACGGCCACTCCAATTTTTTACAAGTACACAAACTGTGTGTCACTTATTAAATCAAATAAAGCAAATTTTTCTACGGCGATTGTTATTTTTTAACCAACATTTTTTGCTGCCCCCTAAAATTTTGCACTATAAGGAATCGCTTCTTCTGCTTCATTATTAATACGGTCCAGAGATGTACTACATTAGGGTGCAGCGTCTCTTATAGGTGATTTTTATTTTTTTTTATTTAAGAAACCTAATATCCGGCAAAAGTTGGGATTTTTGAATAGAAATTTATCGAGTTTCAACACTTACGAAAAAAAAATGTTTCCCACCTCCGCAACCCTCGTAAATTAAAAAAAAAATACATATTGTATTTTTTTAACGCAATAGGTTTTAATAAGTACTTAGGTGAATTAGTTGCACGAACGTTTTTTTTTTTTCGTATCAGTCGTCATCTTCCACTTCCGCAATCAATTTAGTGGGAGGTGCAACATTCGTGATTCAGCCGGTAATCCACTCCAGTGATGGTTAGTTGGTTGTTTTGTTCAGTTCACACCTACTTGCGAAAGCGTGACAAACGTTCCAATTCCGGGATAAATAGATTGTTTTAATGCCGAAAATGTCCGGAAAAATTGTTACAACACGTGGCAGTATAAAAACTTGCCCGATTATTGGAAAACCAACAGAATTGTGTCAGTCAGTTTTACCTACAATCAAAGAAAGCCTAAGATATTTTTCACTTGGGCAACATAACCTCACACAATCAAAAATCAACAAGAACTGTATCAATTCGAAGGCTTTTACGAGTGTTGCGGAAGCTGTGGAAGAAATTTGGCATAGAGCCTCTATTCCAATCGTTACAAGGCCTCGAATCATATTTTTGTTGAAAAAATATCATGACAAACGACAGGCTTTACTGAAGTCATTTCAAAGAGATCAACACAAACCGAATTTTCAGATTGAGGTAACAAGTTTTAAGGAATCCAGTAAAGTCCTGTTTGATATTGCGTCCTGCAAATGCGGCATTGACTCAAGATGTGAATGCGATAAACAATTAAAAGTGAGTAATTTAATAATGCTGAAATTCGTAAGTTTGTTTGTTTATTTATCTATTTCTTTCAAGATTCCCATAATGGAACGCGAATTTCTGCAAGACCAAAGAACCTGCCGAAGAATGAAAATAGGTGGGGTTGACAGAGAATATTTTCAAAAACTTGAAAGGCGCCAATTAAGGGAGGTTAATAAACAGCATGATGATAATGATGGTTCTATGGCACAAGTCAGATTAATAATGAATCACCGAATGAACCACCGAGTAAACCTTCGAGTAAATCACCTTACCTGTCGGTGGGGAAACAAACGGAAGATCCTGCAGCTTGTCAGATCGCCAATGCCGAAGTTGAAGTGAAAAATGAAGTTTTTGATACCTGCCAACCAACTCGGAATTTAATGCAGCTTAAAACATTGCCTCTTGTATTGGATAGATACAAAATTTCAGACAGAGTAGGTGCTGCCATTGCTTCTGCTGCTCTTTTAGATGCCGGTTTAATAAACGAAAATGATAGGTCAAACGTCATAGATCCAAGCAAAATAAGGAGAGCCAGATCAACAAAAAGATTTGAACTGAAAACCGAATTGTTTGATGATAAACCAATACAGAGCTTATATTTCGACGGCCGTAAAGATCAAACCTTGTCTCTTTCTGAGGACTCCAAGCGCCGAACTGCAAGTGTTGAAGAACATATTGTTCTGATTCAGGAACCAGGATCTTACTATTTAGGCCACATTTCACCATTATCATCACGCGCTGTTGATATCACAGAAGGAATTAAAAGCTTTTTCCGCATCCATGAGAAGTTCGTATTAAATAAAAATAGTTATAATATAATGCGTACCTACGTTTTTGACATATAACCTCAAATTACACATGTCAAATTTTCGTATTAAAAATAACTTCTATATTGAATTTATGTAAAAAATAATCGTATTTGCTTGAATTTTAAAAAATAATTACACTTATCAATCACTTAAATGAAGATTTTTGTATAATCAAATAATAATTTTGATTCTAAATTCTATCGGTAGATGTCACGTCGATAGCATGCACGGTAAAAACCCGCAAATGTTCATATCGTCCCGCTTTTTCATATTTACCCGCCATCCGTCATTGTTAACCTCAAATGAGATAAATAATCTGTCAATTGCATACCATGGATACGGAAAAATAACTTGTGTCCTACGGGAATCTAACGGCATATTTCATCCCTCGGCTTTTGCTGCCCTCGCTCACTACGTTCGCTCGTGCAGCAGAAATCTTCGGGATGAAATATGCCTATATCTTCCCTTATGACGCAATATACTATTTTGATAATTTATCTCAACCTGTAAACAAAAACTTAAAAGTAGTAGGCTGTGATGGGACTGTTACAAATACCGGGCATAAGAGCGGCATTATTTCACAGATCGAAAAGCATATTAAAGCTCCAGTTCACTGGTTTGTATGTCAATTGCATGCAAACGAATTGCCATTGTGCCACTTACTCCAACACTTAGATGGCAAAACAAAAGGTCCCAATGTGTTTTCAGGAGAAATTGGAAAAGCGCTGCAGTTTTGTGAAGATCTGCCAAGAGTTGAATTTCAGACAATAAATGTAACATTCCCAGATCTGTCTGAGACGAAAGACTTGAGTTCAGATCAGAGCTACCTGTATGAGATTTGTCAATTAGTTGCTACAGGAGTTTGTGAAGAAGGCTTGTTAAAAAGACGTCCAGGAAAAATGGTACATTCCCGGTGGCTGACTACAGCAAATCGAATGTTGCGATTATATGTTTCAACAGAAAATTCGACAAAGAATCTTAAAATTCTGGCAGAATTTGTAATGCGAGTCTATGCTCCAACTTGAAATAAAAACCCAACCATCTTGTGTTTATGGTGCTCTGCATTTATTTAACACTATAAAAAACTCAAGATATTTGTCACAAACGATAAAAAGTATTATAGATCCGGTTATGCAGAGAAATGGTTTTTTTGGACATCCAGAAAATCTGCTTCTAACAATGGTAGCTGATAATCGAAGGTTAATTCGGGAAGTAGCTTTCAAACGAATCATGAATGTTCGCAACGGCAAATTGCCTTATTTACATTCAACTCTTAGAACCTTTACCGTTCCTGATTTCAATTTCGAAGCTCGTGGCGGTAGAAAGGGCAGTGAAACTAGTGACAGAATCTTCGATGATCGTCACTGATGGACAAAAGCGTGATGGTGTGATAAGAAGCACAATTCGTTCAAGGGAAGCAATGCCTAAATTTAATACTAAAAAAGATTATTTTGGCAACAAATAATAATTTTATGTTACAACGGGAGTATACCTTTGTGTTAAATTTATTGAATAAAACTTGAAATATTGGCAATATTTATGTATTTTATTGATCTGTAAAGTGAAAGTTTTAAAGACTGAGAGTTTTGAACTGTCTATAATAATAGTTGAATAATAAAAATAAAATAGTATTTTACAAAATATGGGTTGTGTAAGTGGCAAATTTTGCAAATTTAATTAAAGAATAAAATTGAAAATTTTTGTGCATATATCGTAAAATATGGGTTGTTGCGGAGGTGGAAAAATTAATTTGAAAAATCTAAAAAAAATTAGGCATTCTCTAGTTGCAAAATCCCAAGTTTTGCGCACTATTGCGATTTGAAAATGCAAAATCTTTTTTTTGACGCTGCACCCTACTATACATACAGTATTAAAAAATATAGTAATAATTTTATATAGCTGCATGTGCAACATAGTAAATTAATGTGTTTATGTTGATATATAAGTTAAGGTTACGCAGAAGCGTTTCTGACTTTTTTTAATGAGTTTTCATGAATACTAAATTAAAAATTAATGTGAGATTGTAAACGATCAGAGCAAAAAGCTTTTCGAAGTAAATTTTGTTAATAATTTGAAATCACTTACCTTATCAACAATTCTTACTGCTCCAGCTAAAATACATTTGATATGTTTCAACCAATATGTAGACTCAACACCTGATAACCAACGTGTCTCTTCTATATTAGGAAAACATAATTCTTTCAATTTCCTGAGCGATTCACGCATAACATGAATATTATGAATATCCAAGAAGACTAACTCGGCATTCTGGTATGCATCTTCAGACTCGTATCTACAATTCGAACGTTTTTTTTTAATAAACATTACACTCAAGGTAATAAAAGTTCATTAAAAACATTTCGGGAATAACTCACCCTCCTCCCTTCGCTTTATTAGCGATAGCATTTGCACTCGGTCTCGCATCCATAATGAACATCTTATGAGACTGCGCATTAGCATCCATTATCAGCTGAATGTACCTTTCGTCCTCTCTGCAACGTTTTCCGCTAACCTTCACATAAAAAAATTATAACATGTTTGTTTGTTTATATTGGACAAGAATGAAAAAAGTGGATTACTTATTATTAAATTACTTAGTAATAAAAGCAGCTACATAGTAGAGGTGGAAATGAGACCTCGAAACTCAATCTCGGCTCGAGCTTTAAGCCAGATCTAGCCTAAGATTTGTTGAACCGAGCCAAGCCGAATTTTTTTCTAAATTGCTTGTAAAGCTCGAAGCTCTTTGCAGTCTGGAAACTTGGTGGGGCTTGAAATTCGATAAGTGCTCGACATTCAATTAGATTGAAATTGGTGAACTGTTTTAACTTTCTTCATGCTCCTCAGTAAAGGCTCAAAGCACAGTAAAGGTTTGAAGGTAGGTAAAAGCTCAGAGCTCGGTAATCGAGCCAAACCGAGCTTATAAAAATTCTCACCTCCACTACGTAGTTAAAAACAGTAATATTAATGAGTAGTTTACCCCAACAAGTGGTTGTGAACATCGAGTAATAGTTGCTTGAGACTCTGTATGTATCCAGCTGAGAACAGGTATTCGTCCTCGACTTCTGAAACTAGCAACTGTACGTATATCATCGTCTGTAGCTTGTGCAGGTATGGCCCATACTGCAGGATAACTGTCGCAGACATCATAGTTTTCATTAATTTTGGTTATTTTCCACATGTCATTATTAACACCCTAAAAAAAATATATAATTTTGCACAAACTAATAGCAATTAAATCGTCAAAGCCAGTATAAGGACGGATTGCACAAAACTTTTGAATGACCAAAGTTGACAAATAAGCATCATTTTTGCTAATGTAAGTGCCATCTGATTTCAAATTCTAATTTGATTTTGTTCATTTTGACGAATCTGTTAAATCACGTTTGTGCAAGCCGCTCCAAATGTAAGAAATCATTATCATTTAGCAATAACAATTTAACAATTGGAGATTTAAATCAAAATAATTGAATAATTAAAAAAAACCATAAAATATACATACCATCCTTTTTAATTCAGCAATAGGTTCATAAACATTCCAGCCATTTTCTAAAAATACTTCTACATACTCGAAAGCGAATAACTGAATTTTATGTGAAAGTGGAAAAGCAAATTGTTGTAATTTTTCAAATACGTCTCTCCGTGAATGATTCTCCTGTTTATGAGCAAATCGTAAGTTTCGCATATCTTTGCAAAATACTTCAATGCCATATGCATTTTCTCCTCGAGATGAAGCCCCACCTACTTTTTCAATACGAGAAACCTAAAAACCATAAAGGATGTTTGCTTCGATTGGGCAAAAACTAGGTTAGAAACTACAAAATATTACGACACATATTCACTACTACAAAAAGAATTGTTCCGTTTTAATAATAGTTTTATTAATTTAAGTTTGAATTTTTTTTTAGAAAACAAATGCTAGACAGTGTAGGTACACGTTAAATTCCCTTTGGTACTGAATATTTATTATTGTTTCTATCATATTGCTTCGACAAGCTTAGATTTCTTACAAACTATTTATTGATTGCAAAAAAACATTAGAAGAATATAAAAAAATAACTAAAAAGTTAGTTGACGATTAATTTAGAAAACGTTATAAACTTTAGTTCGAAGACTATTTTTTGGAAACAATTTTTAGAATATAATAAAATAACAATTTAGAATACAAAATTTAGAACAGAATTTGGCCCAAACTTGAAGATATAAATTTCCAGATGGGTGAAAGCCTGTTCATATATTTAGTTTTTTGGTCCTTCGATTAAAGGTTTTGAATTTCAAAAGTTTAAATTGTATTTTAATTTTTCATACATTCTGAAATTCAAAATTGTAAAAGTTTGAAACAGATTAAAGACCCAAATATAAGTTTGTTTGAAAAATGTTGAGTAAGTCTGACATTCTTATCTCTAAAATTACTGAACTAAATTTGATGAAATTCCATATGTGTACCTAGATACAAAAAATCATTGATCTTGTAGGACAACTTTTATTTATTCTATTTAACATACACTATAATATCAACAAACCAATCTGACTTTTCTAATTCATTAATGTTATTTTGTTTTTTCGTAACTCCCTCACGGCGGCCGTGTACCAGCCGCGTCACGGCGGCTGTGTGCGAGCCGCATGGGTCGCCACACCAGCTTCCCTCCTTCTTGAAAATTACGATCTGTAGAAATCAGGAAAATGTACTTTTCGTCCCGATCGTGTCTGAGCGTGTTGATTCTTAGCACACATGTCATGCTTCGTAATTTGCAGGTCTTGTGCGTTTGATTTTTGAAGCATTGGAGGTTCTGCATTCGCAAATGGCTTTCTTATAATAGAGGACTTGGGTTCGGTCACAAAATATGCTGGCTTGAGTCGATCTATAGAAACGTGTACGATTTTTCTTTGTATCTCTAGCTTGAACGTCTTCAGTCCTCGGTCAATTATCTTATAGGGACCGACATATGGAGGTTGCAAAGATCTCCTCGATAAATCCACTCGAAGAAATGCATGAGAACATGTTGAGAGGTCTTTAAATACGAAAACTGTTTGTTTATTGTGTCGCGATGCAGGAACCGGTCTCATTCGATTAATATGTGACTGTAGTCTTGATAAGAAACTTGTGCAGTCTGTTGTATCCAAAGGATTTGAGACAAAAAATTCCCCAGGAAGACGGAGTGGTTCACCATAAACCAGTTCTGCTGCAGACGCCTGGATGTCTTCTTTCCATGCAGCACGTATCCCTAATAAAACAAGTGGAAGTACTTCAGTCCATTGCGGGTCTGCGTGACACATTATGGCTGCTTTCAATTGCCGGTGGATGCGTTCGACGAGCCCATTAGCTGCGGGATGATAAGCTGTAGTTGGATGATGAGAAGCCCCCATAATCAAACTTAATCGTTTGAAAAGGTCTGATTCAAATTGTCGCCCTCGGTCAGTTGTAATCTTCTGTGGGCAGCCAAAACGGGAAATCCAGCCAGATAATAAAGCTTTAGCTGTGGTTTCTGCTGTAATGTCCTGCATTGGTATAGCCTCAGGCCACCTCGTAAATCGATCAATAGCTGTAAGACAATATCTATAGCCACATGAAATAGGCATAGGTCCGATAATGTCAATATGGATGTGACTGAAGCGGGCAGATGGTAACTTGAAATTCCCGTAGGGTGCGGATACATGGCGAGTAATTTTCGAACGCTGGCATGGCAAACATGACTGAGTCCATTTATAGCAGTCTTTACGTATTCCGGGCCATACGAAGCGTTGAGTAACTAATTTAACTGTTGCTTTTGCTCCTGGGTGACTGAGGTCGTGACAAGATTCGAAAACTTGTTTACGAAAGTTAACGGTTATGAAAGGACGGGGTGTAGCAGTAGAGATATCACAATAAACTGGGATAGTCGTACCTGGTATTAGTACTTTAGCGAGTTTCAGAGAGGTACCACTTTTTAGGAAGTTTTGTAGTTCTTCATCTGTCTCTTGATCAATTGAGAGAGACTTGTAGTCTATAGGCGAGGTGATGGCATCAGTCCTTGAAAGCGTGTCAGCTACAACATTCTCTGATCCTGTAACGTGGCGTATGTCTGTGGTAAATTGACTCACGAAATCCAGATATCTGAACTGACGCGGCGAACAATTGTCTTGTCGAGTCTTAAAAGCAGAGATCAAGGGTTTGTGATCTGTAAAAATACAAAATGTTCTTGCCTCAATCATGTGACGGAAATATCTTATAGCCTCATAGATGGCGAGAAGTTCTCTATCATACGGACTGTACTTCTTTTGCTGTGCACTTAGTTTTCTGGAGAAGAATCCTAACGGCTGCCAAAAAACATTGTTCTTCTGTTGTAGTACAGCTCCGATTGAATTGTCTGATGCATCTGTAAATATTGCTAGTTCTGCGGCCGGGTCGGGATGTGCTAACATAGTTGCTGTTGACAGAGCAGACTTACAGGAATTAAATGCTTCATTTAGTAACGACGTCCAGATTATTGGGTGTGATCCTTTAACTTTAGGCCCCGACAAGTAATTATGTAGAGGTGTCTGATGAATTGCTGCATTAGGTATAAAACGACGATAAAAATTGATCATACCTAAAAACCGCCTGAGATCCTTGACTGTCTTGGGCGTATCGAATTCCAGGATTGCTGCCACCTTGTCAGTTAGCGGTCGAGTTCCCGTAGCAGAGACTGAGTACCCAAGAAATTTGACTTCAGACGCTCCTAGTACACACTTGGCTGTATTAATCAAAATTCCATATTGTTGTAGACGATTAAATAATATACGTAGATGTTCTTTATGTTCTAATTCTGAAGTTGAGGCAATCAGAATATCGTCGATGTAACCGTAACAAAAATTTAATCCCCGAAGAACTTCATCTACGAATCGTTGGAAGGTTTGAGCAGCGTTGCGTAGACCGAAGGTCATATAAGGGAATTCAAACAACCCAAAACGGTGTAGTGATGGCCGTTTTGGGTATGTCATCAGGGTGTACGGGAATTTGATTATATGCCTTGACAAGATCTATAGTCGAAAAAAATGAACATCCGTGCAATTGCTGGGCGAAATCCTCAATATGTCGTACGGGATACGCATCAGGTACAGTTCGTGAGTTTAGACCGCGGTAATCCCCACATGGTCTCCAGCCATCATTTTTCTTGGGAACCAGATGTAATGCTGAAGACCAAGAACTGTCGGATCTGCGTGCAGTTCCGCATTCCAACATGGCATCAAATTCTTTCTTCGCTATCTGTAGCCGATCGGGAGCTAGTCGACGTGGGCGACAGCACACAGGAGGACCTGGAGTAGTTTTTATGTGATGCACAGTGTTATGTTTAGGTGCTGGTCGGTCTGGCGTTCCAGCTGGTCGAGTTATGTCTGGATATTGCATTAGGAGCTCATGATAAGGTGAAGTCCCAGCAACTGCCTTTATATGACCAATTTTTGCATATACAATCGTAGCAGGGGTTGTGAGCGATGTTATTCCGTCGATCAACCTTCGGTGGCGAACATCGACGAGCAGATTGTAGAAAGACAACAAATCGACACCTATGATAGGTTTTGTTACTTCGGCCACAACAAAACGCCAATGAAAATCTCTCCGAAGTCCCAAGTTTAGGTGAAGGTCGATCCATCCAAAGGTAGAAATAATTGTACCATTGGCTGCAAAGAGTTCATATTCGGTTTTACTTCTACGCTCCCGGATTGCAGAACGTGGATAAACGCATAAATCTGAGCCGGTATCGACGAGAAACTGCTGCTTTGTAGATTGATCAACGACAAATAAGCGGCCCGGGATGTTGGAGCAGTCACTGGCCGCTGCTATTGACTGCTTACATCGTTTCCCGGCTTGTAGGAGCATGGCTTCGTACACCGAGTAGCTCGATCCCCAAAACGACGGTGGTACCAACATATGTCAGACTTTTGTCGATTCTGTGAATCAAAATTATTGAATTGACCGCGTTGGCGAGATGATGAACGTGAGCGGGATCTGTAGTTTGCTGTCAACGCTGCTACTTGCTTGGTTAGGTCGTTGATACGCGCAGTCAACGGATCAGTCTCATCCGTTTGTGAAGTGGTGGCAGTTGCTACGTGTTGATGTGGTCGAACGACATCGTTCACTTTGTCAGCTAGCTCTGCAATCTTGTCTAAATCTACGTTGGTCTGTGTCGCTACTATAGTCTGCAAGTGTGCTGGAAGTCGACTGGCCCAAATCGTTCTCATTAAGTCACTTGGTACCTTATTTCCACCTAAAGTTTCAAGGTGACGTAGAAATTGACTTGGTTTGCGGTCTCCCATCTCCTCATACATGAGCAGCTGCCTCGTGCGATGCTCTTGCGATTTGGACAATCTTTGAATTAGCTCACTCTTTAATTTTTGGTATTTACCGGTCTCTGGTGGATTAATCATTACATCCTTTACTTCAGCTGCACACTTTTGATCTAGCTGTGCAATGACGTGGTAGAACTTGGTAGAATCGGCTGTAATATTCGCCAGCACGAACTGGGCCTCCACTTGCGCAAACCAAACTGCGGGTTCATCTTGCCAAAAGGGTGGAAATCGAACATTTACCCGACATACCGAATTAGTGTCTGGTTCTTGAACGGTACTATCGTCACTGCCGGTAACTTCCACTTCATTCGGCATTTTACGTCTAAGGGTCACCAATGTGTAGGACAACTTTTATTTATTCTATTTAACATACACTATAATATCAACAAACCAATCTGACTTTTCTAATTCATTAATGTTATTTTGTTTTTTCTAACTCCCTCACGGCGGCCGTGTACCAGCCGCGTCACGGCGGCTGTGTGCGAGCCGCATGGGTCGCCACAATCTCAATATATTTTTTTTTGAACTGAAGGTGCGATTCAAGACATTCACTAAATTACTATAGTAATGCCCTTTTTTTTATTATTGCAAAGTAGGACGCGACGTGTATACAGGTTCAACCATGTATGTATATGTTACGGTCATTGACGACAATCCGGCCACTCACGTTATTGGCTGGTCAGTATCAATAATACCTTGCTAAGTCGGGCATCATCGATAATGACGGGCCAATAACGTGATTGTCCATGTAAATAGGGCGTTGTTGACAATTAATGCTTCAAGTGTGGTTTTTACAACATTGTCCGGGCCACGTCGCTAGTGCCCACTAAAGAGCGGGCGGTGATGATAGTATAGAAAGTTAGGCCATGTTTTTTGTTTATTTTGTGCGTGTCCTCGTGGTGTCCGTGCATTTCATCTAAAGATCAGCTTAGGCCATTATAAAATACTAAAAATACCACGGATCTCAGTGAAATGCGCAGTTGATTTACTGAATGTTACGGTCAATGTGGTAAATCCGGTCAGTGTTAACAATGGCCGGTCAATGTGGATAATGCACTTTTATTTTTTTTAAACTGCTTTGGCAGAGGCATTTATTAGAGGTTAGAGGTAGAGGAAGAACAGTTTTTTAATTGCTATACCAAGTATTAGCATTTCATTACTGATTTAATACATTTCCATGCCATCAACATTGTCCAGTTGTTTTTGGCCAACATCGTTAGCGACCGGGCAAGGATGTAAATACTAAAATTAGATGAAAATTTTTATAACATTGCCCAACCTTAACGGGCCATCTCGTTAAGGCCCGGGCAAGAGCGATAATGCCCAGGAACATTGGACATCTACATCAATGCCCGGGCAATGTTGTTAATGCCCGCTTTACATCTTTGTCCGTAACATATACACCGAAACATGCATCACAGAATGCGTTGATGATTTATTTATTCATAAGCAGTGTTTGAAGCATTAGTGTCACATTATAATTTATTAGCACAGTCAAAGTCATGGAATTGCCAAAGGGCCATATTCGACATGTAACGCTTTGCGAATTAAAAAAATAACAATAACCCAAATGTAGCAACACAGAAAATTTACGAAATTTATAGCAGGGATGCTTTGAATGAGAGGTGAAAACTTTAGATATAGTAATTACAGCTTGCAAGATGAAGTGCGTTCAGGCCATCCTGTTGAATTTGAAATGACCTCATGGTTGTTAAACTTTATGAAAATCCTGCCAGAACAGTCTAAGAACTTACAAGAAAACTTGGTTCCAGAAAGTCAAGTGTCCATCGTTAGTTACAAGAGTTGGGAAAATCATGTAAATACAGAAAATGGGTTCCTCACGAACTTTCAAAAAATCATCGCAGAAAACGCATTAACATAATATGCACATTTTTGCTTTCACGAGAAACTCAGACATATATTTCAGCTTCACTTTTTCATTTGATGGTTGATAAGTGTATACCTACGTTTTGCATTTGCATCTTTTATTATGAAAATATCAAAAAGAAAAGCTGCTGCTTGTATCATAATAAGGCTTCAAAATAATATATTGCCAAAAAAGAAGAAACGTTTTGTGTGGATCAAAGAGTGGATTTTAAGACGTGAAGAGTTAGGTAGTTATAATGAATACGAAGACTTCCACGGTCAGTGTCAATATTAACAAAACGTCTTCCGGAGTGGGACCGTGTCATTTTGAGACAGAACGACTCAACGTTTCGCCCACTTTTTTGAGGGGCTTATTCAGGAGGAAAGGGGGCACTAAAAGAGCACCGTAATTTAACTCAACTTGTCAATCAAGCCAGAGGCGAAACCCAATCTGGAAGACGTTTTGTTAAGGTAGGTGGTTATAAAAAATTAATGAGTGAACTCAGTATCGAAGATCCCATGATCCCATTCTAATTTTGTAAGAATGATACCTGTGGTTTCGGTTTTTAACCCTATCTCGATATATCTTGCTTTTAACGTCCCATAGTTCGGGTTTATTGTGGTAAAAATTAATTAATTTATCAATTTAACCTTTTAACCACTTTTTCTTCTCACTCATTGTATACTTTTTTATTTTAACCGATTAAATGTATTGGAAATAAAGTAATTTAAAAATAAAAAGTCCCAACTTCGAAATAATAAAAACAATAATTATAATGCACTACATATGTCAGATACTGAACGGAAAAGTAGACGGCTGGTCAACTCGAGCAATTTGTCTCAAACGTGTCACAATTTGCAAAAACAGCGTTTACATTTATAATCGCACAGTAGGGCAATAAAGTGTCTACAGCTAGCGACATAAATATCAGACAGAAATTCTTTGTGTTTTAAAAAAGTGTTTACATATAGCCGTCAGTACAGATGTGACGATACATATTTTCAAAATGAAGACATATATGTCCGACAGAAAGTCTTCACTGTTTACATTACTCTCCGACATAAATATCATGCAATAAATGTCAGATCTAACTGTACCTTAAATCAGAATAGAATAAAAATAATGTTAGAGAGATGTTTTTGGAAAAATAGGCTTGATATTTCCATTTAATCTGTTGACCTAATTTCAAAATGTTAAATAAATAAACACAGCTTTGCTTCTTGAATTTAAAAAATGTTGCATTTTAATTTACTTAATTTATATACCTACATTTTATTATTTATTTATGTAGTAATCACTTTTTTTGAATGTTCATATTACATTTTATATTTGCAATGTGGTTTTAATCATGATAATTGATTACACATTTTCACCATAGATCAATCTCGATAGCCCAGCGATGGTAGGTAAAGACAATTTAGTGTACTTTCCACCCAAGCCATTAGCATTTACTCATGCTAACATCCGATAAAGATAATCCTCTTTCGTAAAAGAAAAAAAATTTCTTTCTGTTTGCAAAGCACTTCAACTTTTGAATGTCATACCGGAAAAAATTAAATTTGATTGGGAATCTACAGGATTTTTATGTTTTTTGATATTCACAAATCTGACAATCCTAACATAATCCTGTATGTAATATAACAAAGTTAAATTTTACACATATCCAATTTTTAATTACATTTACTTAATTCTATTGTGTAACAGTATTGATACAATACAATAACAGAATACCTACAATCAATTCAAACCTAATGAGCATTCCCATTTAATTTTAGATATGAACGAAACTCACACGTCAGGTTAGGAATTGCATACAGTCGAACTCGTTTATAACGATCACGGCTTCAACGTTTTCACGGCAATAACGAATAATTTTTAAGGTGCGTTTTAATTCTAAAGGGTTTAATGGACAATCGACATACTTCATGTTTACTACGAATTCGAATCACGGGAATAACGAACAAAATTTACGTGTTTGTGACGCCAAGTTTAACTGGTTTGATGGTATTTTCCACAAAATAGAAAGAGGATAATCCGCATTTCGGTTGCACTTGGTATTCTTTGTTTAAATGTACCTGCAGCAAGCCTTATTCTCAGAATTTTAACCCTGTTAGTTCAGACCGCACAGTTTTACTCGTCAAGAGATTGTATGCACAAAGCGCTTTAGAAACTTTAACACGATTTCTGGAATCGAAATCTGTAAGTTCAGATGAAACGTTTAAACTTCTAATAAGTGGCGTAAGAAACAATTTTAAAGAAATGAAGTACGTATGTGGAAAGCAAAGTAGGATAGATGATTTTATACGTAAAAATTAGAAGTAAATTGTAATCTTAAACTTTGTAACAACATATTAGCTCTAATAAATATAAATACATACCTAGTTTATAAAAAATTCAGTAATTTAGTGTTTAACTTTAGATTACTTAAATTTTCCTCTTCTTGGATATAACGAATTACGGTTATAACGAACGAATTTTTGCGGTCCCGTGAAATTCGTTATAACCAAGTTAAACTGTATTTTAATGTAGTGTAGATTACAAAAAATGTTAAAAAGCCATGTGTGCAGTTAAGTAAAATTAGTCAATCTGGGGTTACAATTGCATAAAGTCTGTACTTCTTCCTCTTATGGTCGGAACCTAGGTTATTGCCTATTACTACTAATTCTAAGAGCCCTCTTTGCACGTATGTGGGGCAGGAGGCTAACCTTACCGATCGAAAGAAGTTAAAAAGATCGACCGGCAGTGTTGTGAAGTTAACAGTTATCAAAGGTGTTAGTATGATAATCAGGGCTGCCAACTTAAGGTGTCCTCTGAAGTGTATTACCTTCTATAAATTTCAGTGGGGAATCGAACCTGAGATGCATACATGAGAGACCGAAACCTTTTACACATGACTGATAGGTGAAATTTGCCAAAAGAAAAATGTAAAGTCTGCGAATAAAAATGTTGATATTCAATGCTTTTCATGGGATCTTTTTTGTAGCAACGCTTTTTTGACGAGAAAAACTAAACACTTCTTTGTTTTGTAAAAGCCTGTGTGACACGATGCTAAATTTTACATAAAATTTACATGTAAATTTAATGCGAAATTTTTTTACTCGTTGCATACAGAAAATAACGTGCTAAATTCTCTGCTAAATTTTCATGTAAATTATTTAAAACGTGTTCTAAATTTGGAGGTAAAAGTGCGCGTAAATGTGCGCGGTAGTCTAGCCACGCCCACTTTGAATTTTGAACTGCCAAGCGTTATTTTCCGCAGATAACCAAAATAACGTGTTTACAGTTTACTGGTTCCATACTTTTTTCTATCATGTGGTGTTCATAACAATTGTTTGTGCTTGTGAAAATTTAATTTCACTTAATTTTTGTCAAAACGTAAACACAGCTGATTGTTGCCAATATGACAGTTATGACAAATAACTGGAAATGTCCCTAAACTGTTTGATAATACGCAGGCGCGTGTGCTATATTTCACAAAAAAAATGACACGCGTTGCAAACAGAAAATTGGGTTTAGCTGCATAAAATCCTGCTAAAAATTTGGGTAAATTTACATAAAAATTTTCATGTAAATTTTATATAATATTTAGCATCGTGTCACACAGGCTTTTATAGTTAAGGATAACCAAATTTCATATAAAAGATTTTTTGACTATTAAAATTTTATTTATATTGCATGAAATTTCATAAATTTGGTATACATATACTATCAAAATGTCAGAGGTATTCGTATGAGGCGCCGTTTGTTCCATAATTATTTTACTAATATATATTTATTTTTTGTTAATATTTATATTTTTATTTGATATTTATTTATTTTCTATCAATTTATATTTATATTTGTTTAATATATAAATATATAAACTGTCCAAAATATATTTATATTCGCGTAATATATATTTTTTAATTTACGATATATATTTATTTTGTTTTGACAGTATTTAGGTTTTTTTGACAGCCCCCAGTGAAAATACTGGTGTGGCAACGTATTTGCTGACATTTCTGTTAGTGAGGTTACGTTTTCACTTTCAAATAAGAAATTACGCTATTTATAGATACATATGAGAGCTTATAATTATTCTGGTCGTAAATAAACTAATATCGTAGATAATAAGCGATGTAAATGGTACGATAGTGTCATAAATTATTAGTGTCACTGGCAACCGGAAACGAAAATCCGCCGTTTGCAATACCTATGTATTTGCTGTCAAAAAAACTTAAATACTGTCAAAACAAAATAAATATATATCGTAAATTAAAAAATATATATTACGGGAATATAAATATATTTTGGACAATTTATATATATATTAAACAAATATAAATATAAATTGATAGAAAATAAATAAATATCAAATAAAAATATAAATATTTACAAAAAATAAATATATGTATATTAGTAAAATAATTATGGAACAAACGGCGCCTCATATATTCGAACTAAAATGGATACATTTTTAACCAACCTTGTGGCAGAAGATTATGATTGCGTTGTACTGACTGAGACATGGCTTGACTCTGATATAGGCAACTAGGAATTTTTCGATGATCTTTATAACCTTTTTAGATTTAAAATTATTACTAGTAAGAAAAGAGGCGGAGGAGCATTAATTGCAGTTAATAAACAATACCATTCTGAAGTTGCAAGGGTAAGTACTAAAATTGAAACTGTCACAGTGAAGGTAAATCTTTTTGAATCCACATTTTTAATAAGTACGGTGCATCTTGTTCCCAATTCTACGTTAAATGATTATGTAGAATACTTTTCTCTAATAGAAAATATTAATAACATATTTGACCCTAATGTAGTAATTGCAGGTGTAATAATAATAATAACAACTCATTGCAACCGAGAAAAACGACAATATTTTAAAATTACTCCTTTTTTCACCCCCCCCCCCTTTATTTGCTTAAGATATGACACCTGGCTCCCATGATTTCTTTCGTGAAAGGGGCATCAGTGAGCAATGAATCGCCGGATATTCTCAGGCACACGTACCTACTTTTGTAAAAAAATAAAATGCAGAAAACCTATGTTATTTAAATGGGAAAAAGCAGGCTCTTAATACCAACGTTAAGGGGTGCCTAACGTTGGAATTAAGAGGGCTTGTAAAGGTTAAAATTACCTTTTATTTTTTTAGAGTCGATTTGGGGGTAATCCGGTCAAATTTTTTTCAACCATAATTAAGGGACAAGTCGTTGCTGCATCATAAGATTTAACGTATCTGTGAGCCAAGGTGCAGGTGGTTTAGAGATGTTTGGTAATTAAAGGAACATAAATATCAAAAATTGTGATTAGATTTTCATTTACAAAGTTAACTTTAAAATCAATATCTTCTATATCATGTACAGGGTGTCTCAGAATAACTGTTCCTAATTTTCAGAAGTGATAGAGGGCGTGTAATTAAACACCTTTTACTAATAAACTAGTGTTCGGAAATACTTCCGTATCGAGATAATACGACATTAAGGAAATGAGAACTTGAGAATAATCTCAATGTGGAAAGCAACGATTTTATTTATTTCCAGCGGTTGCAATTATTATTAATATTAAGAAAATGGTATTACACAAAAATTATAAAAATTGTTCAAAATTACGGCCGCCTTTGTCGACGCACAAGGTATAACGACGTGTGATGATTGACCGATGAATTGTTCGAAATATCTGCGGACGATCACGAATGTCATCAAAAGCAAGAATAATTCGAGCCACTAACTCCCCTACTGTGTCTACAGGTGTCGCATAGACGAGTGATTTAATATGACCCCAAATACAAAAATCAATTGGAGTCATATCTGGCGAACGTGCAGGCCAAGGAATAGGACTAATTGACTGGTTTCGAAATTGTGCATTTAAATAATCTCGAGCATTTAAACCGAAATGCGCTGGTGCACCATCATGTTGAAAGACCAACTCTCTACGAATATTAAGTGGCACAGCTTCGAGTAACTCCGGTAGCATACCACACCAAATATTAACGGAAAATCTCCATTGATGGCGTATTCTCTCAACGGCGTGACTATTATGTGTATTGAAAATGCCATCTCGTGCAAAACATGCCTCGTCTGTCCATAATATGCGCCTGGCTAACCCCGGCTCGTCGTTAATTCTCTGTAAATACCATTCGACAAATTGAACTCTATTCGGCTAATCAGCTGGGATTAACGTTTACACTTTTTGCATATGATATGGATGCTTTTCATACTCATGTAAGACTCTCCATACAGATAAGCAACTAGTATCCATTGCATGAGCAACAGCTCGAGTGCTAGTGAGCGGATTATTTTCAAATCGTTGCAGAACTTCGTCTTCAAAGTCTATTGTTCGAACAGTTCGATTGGCTCCTGAATCTCGTTTGTGAATTTGGAACTGACCTGTATCGCGTAAACGCAGATCCAGCCTAAAAAACGTTGTATGACAGGAAATATGACTTTCAGGGTGCATAAATTCGCTGTGCTTCATTACCATTACCGTGAGCTGCTCCCTCCATAGGCGTTATGCATGTCTGCCAATTCAACATTTGTAAACCGATGCATTTTTAATAATTGACATACAAAATTATCACACGACTGACAATGAACAAAATGTCACTATTTTTCTGTTGCCATGGATAGTGTTCACTATCTGCGGCTATTTTGCATGCATGCGTTACTTTCCACATTGAGATTATTTTCAAGTACTCATTTCCTTAATGTCGTATTATCTCGATACGGAAGTATTTCCGAACACTAGTTTATTAGTAAAAAGTGTTTAATTACACGCCCTCTATCACTTTTGAAAATTAGGAACAGTTATTCTGGGACACCCTGTATATTAAGCGATGGAATAGATTGTAAATCAGAGCTAAATTGTTCGTAATTATTTAATTAATATCTGCAAGAGGCCTAAATGTTTTAAAAAATTGCTTAGCAGCAGCGCATTCCCAGCCAATACATATCACTAAAGTGACCATACGTCCGTCATTTCGACGGACAGGCCGTCATTTAGAAGCCTTGTCCGTCATTAAAATTTGTCCGTAAAAAAGTCCGTCATTGACATCTGTCCGGCAATGTGTCAGTCATTTTTAAATTTTTAAATTTTCGATGAAAAGGATATATAAAAACACAGACACGATACTGTTATTCACCAAAAAGGACAACTAAATCAATAGGGACAAGTCCACAAGTCCCTATTAGGTTGTCTCATTTATCTTTTCTCTCTTTCTAACTGTTGGACGGTAAGTGCCACAATCTAGCGTTAAATTGTTTTTTTCACTACTAGTATTAGAAGATGTCATTATTGACCTTATTTTCGAGCCCAGAAGATGAATTTCTCTCCTAGTGGTCAATAATTTTTTATTATTGACTACTGGTTAATAATAGAAACAATTGCTATGCGCTCAGGTGCCTATTTTAAATATGTTTTACCCAAATGTCAATTGAAATTAACCTCTCCCCTTGTTTTCAAGCAAGGCTATTTGATTTTTGTGGATATTTAGAAATAAATATACGCATCTGTCATTTTATTTTTTATTTATGTAAAAATGATTAATTAAAAGGAATAAAGGTGCTAGTAGTGAAAAAAATAGTATATAAACCACGGTAGAGAAGACTTTTCTCAACCTCACAACTTATTTCCCTCCATGCTTCGCATGTCGGGAAATAATACTGCTCGGCTGAGAAAAATGTCTTCCCTACCTTGGTCTATAATATACTATAACTGTAGCCTAAATGACCAAGGCCAGCTAAATTAAATATAAATATTAAGGCCACAGACTATTAAACAAGGAAGACTAATCAAATAATAGGACAAAACCGGAATAACGTCGATAGCAGCGCTGCGCGCGCACCTGGGTAAACTACGTGGTTTAATCCACCATATTCCCTGACGTGCATGCGCGATACGACTGCGGTAGTATTGTAATCGTGGTTTTCACGCAGCACATGTTTTGTTAACGCTAAGAAAATAACCCCAGTCCTGTATTTTCATAAAATAGCGGAGGGTTTTTGCGCACTTAGTGACCGTGGTTTTTGCGTACGTCATTTTGAGTGGTGAGGTTATGTTGCCGTGTTTTTAAACATTTTGAGGTTATGTTCGGAAACTTTAGCGTACGGTAAAATGAAAATACCGGGCGATCCAGAAAAAAAGGAATTAGAGCAGGCCCTGATTACGCTGTTAAGGTTGGTAACATTGCTTCTCATTTTTTAAAATTTCATATCAATGGTAATCTGATTTATTACTTGAAAAATAAATTTGACATTTTATAACCTAAAATAAAAGCATTAGTGGGCGTAATTACATTTATGATTATTAAATAAAGTAAAATTATTTATTTATTTATTTAGACTGCCTACAAACAGGTAATTACTTACTATTATTTAAAACACGGACAATAATATTGTTGCATGATTTTGACAGTTAACGTAACCTCTTCAATGGTCAATAGTGTCTCTGTTTACGCTCACGGTAGGCGAATCACGGGATACCAACTTTGGTAACTAGGTCACGGCCTGCTCTAATTCGTTTTTTTCTGGATCACCCGGTAGCTCTAAAATGTCATTTACTGTAAAAATAAAATAAGTAGTGTATAAATAACATCAGGTGATTTAGCGTTAACGGAAATTTAACGTAGTACTTGCAATAACTCTCTAATATTAAAATTCTCCAGCTTATAACTATTAGTTCACCCAGGTGCGCTGCTATCGACATTATTCCGGTTTTGTCCTATTCTTTGATTAGTCTTCCTTGTTTAATAGTCTGTGATTACGGCCTTCCCAGTTTATTTAGCCAAGACGCAATTAGAAGCAACGATGGCGCCGCGCCATCTGTGGTGGATTTTGTTAATTTTAATAAAATTTGGTTATCTAGGAATTTGTCGTACATTTATTTAGACATTTTCTAACTAAATACATTAATAAAACAAAAGACTATTTTCTAACTATGCTTGCAAAATTTATCTTTTTCGCTTCAGCTCTTTTAATCTTGTAAGTCCACCACAGATGGCGCCATCGTTGTTTCTAATTGCGTCTTGGCTAAATAAACTGGAAAGGCCTTAACATTTATATTTAAGTTTGCTGACCTTGTAAATAATATATCAAATTAATGACGTTTGCGTTTTGTTCCTATAATTTTTAAAAACAGATCGCGCTACTTACCGTACATCATAGCGACGGAGAAAACGCAACTGAAATGGCCTTATGGGGACTTGTCCTCATAGATTTAGATGTCCGTCATTAAGCCTTTTAAAATATGGTCACTTTACATATCACAGAATACTAGATCGTGGTCTAACAACCCATGTACAAGGTGGTCCAAATTGGACACTTTTGATAGGAAACACCAATTTCTAGAGGAGATAGAAAAAAACTAACCTACATGTTAAAAATACAAGTTTATGTCATATCTTCAAAACCACTCTTTTTACAAAAAAACTTGGGACACCATTGGATTCCTTTAAAAAAAGTGCCTTAAGAATGTTTTTACAGAAACAAAAAATATTCATAAATAAATAAGTTACGGGGGTGGGTCAAAAATGCACAAAATTGAAAACCATCCTATATCTTCTAAACAGTTCAAGATATCGATGTGCGGTTTTCGGCATTCACTTTCTCACAAAAATCGAGCTCGTAACATGTAGGTTAGTTTTTTTCTATCTCCTCTAGAAATTGGTGTTTCCTATCAAAAGTGTCCAATTTGGACCACCTTGTACACTTATTAAACCACTATTTCTTATATTTACACCGCTCTTAACAAATATTAAATCAATAAGTGACATATCACGTGTTGGATCTTCGATAATCTGTTTCAAGTTAATAGTATCACCTAATGCAATGAGGTATTTTGTAGATTTATCATCATTAAAGTAATTAATATTGAAGTCCCCAGTTAAAATTATATTACCAAAGGAAAGGTTAATATTGCATAGACTTTGATGAAGCTCATTTATAAATTCTTTATACATAGTTCTTTGATATACAGTGAAACTTGTTAAAGCGGAACTTGTATAAAACGGAAAACTGCCTTAACGGAAATAATATCAGTGTCCCACCCGATCTATATGTATTTTTATATAGTAAAACGGAAACCTCTTTAACGCGGAAACGGAACAAAAATCATGACTAATTGAATTAAAATTTAAGAAAAAAAACCTTTTAAAACGAACTTTTCAGTTTAAATACCTACGCAGAACAATAAAAATGAAACATAATTTATTACTTTCTCCAGATGTAACCCTATACATGCTAATTCCGTCGAAATTGGATACGGAAGCAGGCAAATTCTCAGAATAATTATGCTGGACTATGTTTTGTACAGATTATATTTTGTTTATGCATATTTAATTATAAACCTGATTGTAGACGATTGGCTACCGAAATTTTGTAGTACGAGTTCGCATTTTATTTCATTCGCTTGAAATACCTACATAAGCAGTTTTAAAACTTGTCGGGAATGATGAAAGGAGTTAAACACAACAAGTTAGGTTTAAATAGAAAGATTGAAGTCATAAAAATGTTTGAAAATAAAAAATAATGTTCCTGTTAAATTGAACCAGCAAGAACTTCATCAGTGTGGTAAAACGCAAGTTTACAGGACATACATTATGTATGCATGTTTGCAAAAATTAAAAAATTAGTTTTGAAAATTGAACTTATTTATCATAAAATATACGTATACAAATACCTAATGTTTGATTGTGTCTAAAAATTACAAACCTTTAAATACGGAAACTTGCCTAAACGAACAAATTTTTCCAGTCCCACGAGTTTCCGTTTTAACAAGTTTCACTGTACCTATGTATTTGATAAGTTTAGAATATCTGCTGTTTAGTCTTGCATTCGAAAGTGGTTGTAATATTGCTCAGTGTTCAATGCTGTCAAAGGCCTGAAAGTCCACGAATGCCATGCAGATATTCAGATTATACTCTACTGCCTTTTCTATCAGAATCCTCACAGTTATCTAATATAAATGAATTTGCAATTTCTTTTGAGAAAAATAAAGTAGGTACCTCATACCAAAACCAAACCCCATCTAGCACTTTTTAAGATCTGTATCCGTAACCTCTTTTGCCTTTCGGTGTCGAGGCTGGATGAAATATAAACCCACCCATCCATAGATGAACATTTGCCAAAAACATATTTCCAAAAAATGTATATTTTTTAATGTTTGATTTGATTTTTTGCACAATATTAATATTAACAAGTTACACATGTGCCATTTTTTTATGTTACACCCTGTATAATTATTTTAATGTGCGTATGATGACTTTAAATATAATAAAACACTACATACAGTATAACTTCTACTTTAATTAAACCATTGGAAAATTAATGTAATTAAAACCAGTCTAATTTTATGCAACATTATCAAGTCTGTCATTTCATTAACTGTGTTATTTCAGACCAGGGCATGAAGCGATTTTATATAAAATAACCTTCTTATTCAAACATAAACTTTGAACATCTGCATAATGAATAAAATCCTCCAACTAGTATCACAGATATTTAACAACCGTTTGCCCCAACCTCTAATTATTTTCAACATTTCAATAAACAATTTTTTCAACAAAACCTGATTAGATTTTGTATACATATATATTAACACTTTGTTTGATACAATTTTATTCAAAATAATCAACAGTTAAACTATTTAGCTGTTGATGTAACCTGAGGTGTAAACCGCTGGCAAAATTTTGTACACGGGAATTCTGTGAAAAGCCGATCAAAATATAACAAGGAATTCCTATGGGATTCCACGAAATCCATTCAGTTGTGCACTGTAATTCCACTGCGGTCTACCCCTCGATATAACCAACCAACGATCTTAAAAATTTTAAAATAATACATACCACTCCTAATGGTACATCGACAACGTTTGGTGTATCTCTATCTACTGAACGAAAATAAAGTTTGTAATTTGTTACTGTTAGAACTCCTCGAGCAGGTCCATAATATGGACATAAATAGGTTACATCTCTAGCTTGTCCCGATACTTTCTCTCCAGATAATAATGGAGGTTCATCTGGTCTTGTTGGTACGGCAGTATCAGTGTTGGCCGCCTAAGGAAACAATGTTAACAACTACGTGACCTAAAATCTCAAGTACACTCTTACTTTAATAACTTTTCTACGTTCCAAAGTAGAAACAACGTTTTCTGTTGAAGTGGAACTTGAAGAACAGTAACTCTTGCTTGGAGAAGTTTTGCCCCAACTTGTCTAAAATCAAGATATTTAAATATATCTGTGATTACTTTAGGTAATAACTTACCGTTTCTTGCTTCGAATTTATTGAATTGGAATGGATGGAATCTAGGCTTAAATTTTTACTATAATTGGCATTTTCTCTTTCTAAATTTAATAACTCTACACTCCCACGTTTATCCATTTGAATTATTTTTGTACTAATATTACTAATCTTATTATATGGATAAGTGAATGATTAAAAAGCACAGCCCATCCTTCCCCGTTATGTTGGTTTAGTTAACCTCAAATGTAAATGTCATAAATAAAAGATAACGATGAAATCAGCTCTGGTCGTTTACGTTACATCGAATTTACAATTCATCGAACTTTATGTGTTTATGTCAGAAAAAGACTTAAACAGTGTACTATCAGCTGCGTTCGGTTATTAATTTTGGTGCAGGTGCAAACGGTGCAGAGTGTAGGCAGAACCAGTGCGGTGTATCACGGTGTATTTAAGTGCGCACACCGTCAGAGTCAAATACTCGAACGCTCTAGTGTACTTCGTTCTAGCGGGAACGCAAAAGTCCAGTTTACGCAATTTTTGTACTTAATTGATTCGTGCAATTCGAAATATTATGGAAAGATCTAAGAGTTACATTACCGTCGGTATGCAATGCTTTCAAACATTTTTATTATGAAGTCAACGACAGTGATGATGTAGAAACAAAATATGGTTTTGCAGAAGATATCGTACCCAGCATGCCAAACCATCAATTTAAATTTAATTTAAACTGCATTTTCGTATGTCACCATCTACATTTGCACGGCTTCAGATTGATTGCTGAATGAATTATTACATTCACTACATATAAATAGAAAATTATTCGAGTTTGGACTTGCCATATTTGAATTTCTGCTAAGTACGTGGTTTTTAAACTACTTGTTTTCGCGCCTCAGATACGCTCTTGCACCGAGTACACCATCAAACGACCACGGTGTGCGTGGGGCTACACTATCCACACTTTACGACCCTGCACCGTACAATCCCGAACGCTTACAATTTTCGCACTTTTTACACCGACAACATAACCGAACGCAAAAGTGCATGTTGGTGTGCTTGGTGTAAAAAGTGTGGAATAACCGAACGCAGCTGTAGTACGAGGCAGAGTCAAATGAAAACATTAAAAACGTTACAAAAACAAGTATGTCATTTTTCGACGTGGTCCCCATTGCGTTCTATGCAAGTCCTCCATCGTTTTGGAAGTGCTTGAATACCCGAAGAAAAACAATCTTTTGGTCAGGTGCGCAACCACTCATGCACCGCCTGAATCACTTCCTCATACATATGAAATTTCTTCCCACCCAATGCCTCTTTAAGCGGACCAAAAACTTAATAATCGCTTGGAGCAAGATCAAGGGAATAAGGAGGATGCGTTATATATATAAGAATAAAGGAAACCATGTTTCTAACTCCGACTGACGAAGAAGAAATTGCTCAAATAATCAGAGGATTGAAAAAAAATACAGCACCCGGCCCTGATGGAATTACAGCAGGGAATCTTATTGATCTCGTTAATATAATTAGTCGACCACTTAGTATCATCATAAACAACTGCATTGGTGAAGCTACATTCCCCTGCGAGATCAAACAGTCTATCATAGTTCCTGTACATAAAAGTGGTACCTAGTACAGAAGACCCAAGCAACTACCGTCCAATTGCATTACTTATAGTGTATTAGGAAAAGTGTACGAGAAAATAATAAAGAAGAGAATGGTGCGATTCATTACTCATGTAGGTGGATTTGATAGACATCAATTTGGATTCCAGGAAAACAGCAACACGGAAGCAGCCATCATCGATACATTAGAAGCGATAACTGAAAAGCTTGATGAGGGTTATTATGTGAGTGCAGTTTATGTTGACCTAAAAAAGGCGTTTGATACTGTTGACCACCAACTGCTTTTACAATTTCTAGTAGAAGTGGGCGTAAGAGGCGTAGCTAATGATTTAATTCGCAGCTACTTATCTAACAGAACAGCCAGAACCAAAAACGGAGAATACCTTAACGACGAGAAAATAATCAAGATAGGGGTACCTCAGGGTTCAGTTTTGGGACCTTTGCTGTACCTATTATATATTCAGAACATACGGGAAGCCAATTTAGAAGGAAAATATACAATATTTGCGGACGACACTGTGCTAATATACCATGCAAAAACCAAAACTGATCTGGAAAGGTTGATGAACGGAGATTTGGAAAAATTCTGTGCTTGGCTGCATGGAAACAAACTCACAATAAACAAAACTAAGACAGAATATATGATCTTTGATCAAAAAAACAAACCAGTTATAGAAACAAAAATAGTCATTGATGAGACTACGCTGAACAGGGTCCAAAAAGCTAAATACTTAGGGATGATTATAGATGAAAAGCTAAATTGGACAGAACACATGAAGAAAATCAAAAAGAAAGTTCTGCCACTGATAGGGGCGCTCAGAAGATGTGGAAAATTCAATCGGCATGTAAGTGACTTGATTTACAATGCTCATGTAGTACCGCACATCCGTTACAATTGTGGAGCCTGGTCCCAAGGTCCGAGATACCACATTAGAAATATAGGCCGCATCCTTAAGTCGATAAAAATCTTGTACGGAATGCACTGGCCAACTCCAACGACAGAGGTAGGTATACAAAGTAGCGAACAAAATGGACGTATATCAAATAATACAACTGGAAAAGGCAAGATTAGCATTCCAACTATCGCAAGGTAAAAGCAAGCACAACATTCGTCTCTGGAAGAATAAGGATGTTCACCATCATGATACAAGAGGGGCTCTAAATCTCCATATGAACTGTACGAGAACAGAAAAACGCAAGAGAAGTATCAAAGTGAGTGCAATTGAGGTTTTTAATAATCTACCAGATGAAGTGAAATGTGCTACAAATTATAATAAGTTTATGAGTCAGGCTATAAAACATATTAAACAGTGTATGGTGTAAATAACATAATGCGAACTAACCTAGGCTACGATGGGGAACTTACTCTAATACCAGTGATAACTGTCTGAGTGGCCCAGAGTAGTTCGGAAACCTCAGACCATATCATCAAATATTCTTAGTTATTATACATATAAATGTTATACAATTACTATTTACTGTAAAACATTATTCAAATTTCTTTTGCATCTGTATTGAATTTTCCGTTAATAATAAATAAATAAAATAATAAATATTAGACACTCAAACTTCAAATCCTTGATGGTTGCCACCGCTGATTGTGCAGTATGTGGCCGTGCGTTGTCGTACCGTAGAAGAATGCCAGTACTCAGAAATCCGCGCCTTTTGGTCCTCATAGCAGGCTTAAGTTCTGAGTATGTGGCACTAGTAACAGTAACCCCATTAGGCATGTAGTCCAAAATCATCAGCTAAGGAAATCACCCTGTTTTTGAACTTGTTTCTAAATTCATACACTTGCTGGAATGACAAATATGAATTTCCATATTGCAGCTCCATTCTACGATGGATATCGATGGGTTTAGCCCCTTCCCTATGCAAGAAACGAATAATAGAACGCTGTTCTTTTCTAGTGCACTGCTGTAGTGCAGTTGCCATTTTTAAACTGTCACTGTAACAACATTTTCAATCATTGCTAGGATACGTCATTTACAAGGTCTTCAAACTAATACGAGGGCAGGCTGATAAGTCATGTGAATCACTACTTTGCACAAATTTTATAACAATAATTATATAGCATATACATCAAGTCATCCTTAAACAGTATGTTTGCAAAATTTTATCACTCAATTGTTTTTATTAATGGTGGAACTGTCAATCGAAGTACATCATGTCGGGTGAATTTGAAAATTCTGCGAAAATTGAGCAACGTGCTGTAATTAAATACCTCGTAAAAAAAGGTTTAAATGCCACCGAGATTAAAAATGATATGCAAGAAGTTTTAGGAGAGTCCGCCCCATCCTATCGAGTTATTGCTTTTTGGTCATCTCAGTTCAAAAGAGGTCGGGTGTCTATTGAAGATGATCCTCGCCCTGGAAGGCCTGTATCGTGCACTACTGATCAAAATGTTAAAAAAGTGGAAGATCTAATTCTTCGAGATCGCCGAATTAAACTCTGGCAAATAGCGACTGAAATGGGAATTAGCAAAGAAAGAGTGGGAAACATATCGTTCATGACGTTTTGGGTATGTCTAAGGTGAGCGCAAGGTGGGTACCCAAAATGTTATCAGCATTCGACAAGCAATGTCAGGTACAAACTTCCAGTGAGTTTTTGGAGATGTGTAAAGGAAATGAGGAAAAAATTATTAACCGTGTAGTAACTGGTGAATAAACCTGGATTCGTTACTATGATCCGGAATCTAAAAGGGAATCGATGCAGTGAATTTATTCAGGTGAAACTGCACCAAGGAAGTTCAAAACGCAAGCATCAGCAGGTAAAATAATGGCAACGATCTTTTGGGACTCTGAAGGCATTTTACTAATCGACTATTTACCACCGAAAACTACAATGACAGGCCAATATTATGCCAACTTGATGGCAAAATTAAGGAATGCTATTAAATAGAAGCGGCGTGGTAAACTTGGAAATGGTGTGTTGCTGTTGCACGATAATGCCCCTGCCCACACCAGCAAACTTGCCAAGCTAGCCATTCGAGACTTTGGATTCGAGGAAATTGATCATCCCCCCTATAATCCGGACATGGCCCCCTCTGATTATTACCTCTTCCCAAAATTGAAAAAGCACCTACGGGGAATAAAGTTTCTGGACGATGAAATGCTCAAGATGGCTACAGAGATGTATTTTGCAGAGCAAGAAAAAGAATTTTTTTACAAGGATTTATACTTATTATTGAAAAGATGTAATAAATGTATTGAAATGGATTACATTGAAAAATAAAACTGTTAATTTGGTTTCTACTTGTTTTCTTTATACCAATTCAGCCTGCCCTCGTATATCTGCCAACTTTTAGACAGTATTCTGTTCGGTTAATTTTTTATGGCACTTTTAAGGTTTTCATTTGACTCTGCCTCGTATAATGTTATCTTTTTTCTTTTACAAGATTGGCTTTCAAAGGAATATTAAATTTATTTATAATACCTATATTAAGTCTATGTTGCCGAAAATTAGTTTCTGTGAATCCGCTTTGCGGCTCTTTAACTTAAATGCGGCCGTAGAATAGACTTCAATAATTGGTTTCAATTGCTAATGTAGAAATTTGACGCTGCCCCGGAGAACAGCCGCTGTAGCTCAATGGTCAGACCGTTGGTGTGTTTAACCTTAGGTCGGTGGTTCAATTCCCCGCGGTGGTATCATTTTTCTACAAAATTGAAATCGTTGGTTTAATCAAATTTTAAATAATATATTATTACCTATTTAAATATTCTACTGAACAATTACTTCCACATCTCTACCAAGATATTCAGTAATACAACCAATTAACATTAAATTTATTATTTAGGGTTATGAGTATAAAACGTATTACTACTCCAGGCTCGGCTGAGAAAGCAGCATTGTAAAAAAGAAAGTTGAAAGCTAGTTTCCGAAATTATTTTTAGAAGAGAATCAATTCTAGTACATTTTTTTGGTTTTATAATGAATGTTTCGTTATCAGGTTATCTATTATTAGTTAAAAAGGTTTACACATACAAAGTAGTCAAGTATCTCAACTGTTATGGGCTAGCACTGCACTGTTGTTAAATTTTCTTTGAATCCAGAATTTCCACCCTACATAGGGATCTCATTGTGTTAATTATTATACATAAGACTACTACTTAACCCGACACCTCACGGTATAAGGGTACTGATTATATATATATATATATGACTTACTACTTTACCTCATACTCGAAAGAAAACAGATTTGTTTTATGATCAAACCAAATAACCTTACGTTATGACTATGAAACAATCATATTAACGGCTTATTTCAATAAAATTTTCTTAATTTTTGCCAATAAAATGTGCAACAGCAACAATCATACATTGTAAACCAGTCTTTGTTTTCCACAGAAATGGAACTTTTTAAATACTTCTGTACAGTTAGAGACATATTGGGCCGTATCCTGATCTTAAAATATGTTTAAAGTTGTTTCTTAACTAAAGTCGTGTTTAGCGTAAACATAAAACATATAGCTTTATATAATTTTATATGTGTATAACAGAGATACGCGATATTGTCGTGGTAATTAAACATGACATTAAATTTAAATATGAGATTAGAATACCAACCAATGTGAAAATGTGGGCCATACTAATTAAAAAGTAATATTTAATAGTGAGCCTTGATAACGTCAAGGTTAGCATATTTGCCTTGTGAATGACAGATCTCTGGTTCAATTTTCGAATCAGGTCGGTGAAAATATGAAAGTTAATGAACGAAAAGAAGGCGAGGTAAAGCCGTAGGTCCTGTACCAATGTAATGTTTGGTGCAATAAAGTTCCCTTCAAGGGGTGGAAGTCTCTTGGGTTCAGTAAAATTCTAGTTGGGCTAGTGCTAATGACCATATCAATTAACACACATAAAAATCTGTGGCATAGACAGGGTGGCGCAGTGGTAGAGCGTCAGGCTAGCGTTACGCTAGTCCTGGTGACCATTCGTTGTTGGGCACCTAATTAACGACGCTCTCCTCTGAATACAGGCCTAGGAGGTAGAGTAGCAACGTCTTACAGATACGTACACATTACACTCTACACATGTGCCAGTATGTAGGTAAAACGGCGCACCAACTTTGTAACCCGCAGAAACGGGCCGGGTTATGCATTGTACTCGTAGAGCCTGTCATACCTTAACGCATCAGCCTCAACATCGAAAGGTATAAGAGACTACAGATAATACATACGTACAAGAAATCTATGGCACCCGAAAACCTAGATCAGACAGGCTCGATAAATAATTTAAATTTAACAATTAAAAAACAAAAGAACTGCCCAATCTTATATGGATAATGACAGTATACCTAATTAAAAGGCAAAGAAGCGTTTATTAAGCCACTGCCGTTAAACATCCTTAATTTTACTGTTTAGAATTGTAACATATACACTACAGCATGGACAGCCTTGACGTTAAACCCAAGTCAGATGCTCGGCGGGTGACCTACTCAGTCACTGAAAATACTTGGGAGATGAAACACAGTAGTGGAGTAAGGAAGGTAGACCGTTGTCTAAACTAAAGCATGCTGCTTACCACATTACCCAGTACGCATTATGTGCGAGACAATTGGGTATAAAAGCAACTTAGGAGGCCTTAACCCTCCATATTGCCAACCACACTCACTCGTGGAGTGTAAGCGCCGATACCTTTACCTTTGAATTATAATGTACATAACACTGAAAAAATAATGTATATTTAAACTGCATGTTTTTAAATATTTTAATTTTCAGTTATAACAAACTAGTAATATCATTTAACAACTGCATCTTTTGAGAATGAGGATTCCAACTTTTTTTTACTTATTCTTGTTAATTTAAAATGTTGAAGAGGCACAAGGTCTCCATTCCACGTTTTAAGTGCTTGTAGGTGATGCGGATCCATAATATTTGGCATTTCTTAAAGCAAAAATAATAAATAAAAATGAAATAAATTCCGATCACTCTTACCAAGACCGCATGTATTGTATTCCTCTACTTCTCTTTTAATGGTCATTTTTATTATATCTTCTCTGTTAGCATGCTGTCTATTTTTTCGTTTTCCAATCGAATGCTTTATTGCAATCTGTTCTAATTCTTCATTAAAACGTGAGAGATACCTAAAATATTTTGTACTTATATTAATAATTTTATAAATAGAAGGTGTAACAGTTAATAAGAATGAACATAAACAGGAATACACCGATGCCATTATATAACCTAAGCTCCAATTTTTAAACCTGGCACATCTTGCAGGCTGTGATGTGCGCATATCCACAGCGGTCTCTAGTTCCAGGCGGGAAGGTGGTGGTGGGAGGCGTGACGTCAGGAGTCCTACCCGCGCAATGCTGCAGTCTGCAGTTTATTGCAATCATATCTGTTTTGACTAGACACAGGGTGATGTGGTAAGCATCACGCCTTAACCGCTCAACCACTCCGGCGATTATCATTTATACAGGGCGTGTAAAAACTCACGTACAAGCTCTCCGTAACTTTATTCCTTGGACAATAATAAGGCGAAATTCTTATAGTGAAAAAGCCACCAGATGCCAACAATTTAGTATTGTTTATCATTTAAAAGTAGGTACCAAAAAAAATACAAGTTTTCATAATTTCAATTCACAGAATTCTTCCAAATGTGTTTGCTTGTATCAAAAATACGTTTGGCAATATTGCAAATTAAAATTAATAGTAGATTACGTACCAAGTGCCGAAAAGTGGATTTTTACTAGACGAGTATGGCAGGTTTGAGTACGAGCGATAGCGAGTACTTAAATGCCGTACATAAAAAGTTATCTAAATTTATTGAGATACATTCTGAATAAAATTAATAAAAACACTGAAAAAAGTAGGCGGATTCTCGATCCGACAGGAACTGTTTTTGACATAACAGAATTCAATTCAAACAAATAAATACATTTATTTTTGGAAATCTAATTCCGAAATGGACTTGAGTGACGAAAATAACTTGTAAAACCATTCAGAAGATATTTTAAATGCTGCCCGAGAAGCTATCAAATTGCATTTTAATGAAACCTGACGTTGCTATGCTGTAATGGTTGCTATGCTGTAAAGTGGCCCATTACATCATGATTTTGAGTGTCATAATAGTAATTAACGTCACAAGTCCGGGAACTCATATTTTACAGTACGAGTAAGATGTTTAAAGACGAGGCGACGCAAGGAGCCGAGTCTTGAAACTCGAAACGAGTACTGTAAAAAGAGTTCACGGACGAATGTCGTTATGTATTTTATTTCATACTGTCAACAATTTGATTTTTAATTTTTACATGTGACGCTTTTTCAAAACGTCAACATGTGACATTACTATGTCAAAGCCGGTAGGTGTGGCTTGGTTAGACTTTTACGGGCTCTGATTGGGTGCATAAAATAACTGTCCGGAAAATGTTGCCAAGCAACATTTTCCGGCTCTGATACCGTAATAGCTCATTTTCCGGACACAAAATGGCGCCGGGAAACTGAATTTACCAGACAGTATGAAATAAAGTAATACATTACAGTACGAAATGCGAAAAAATATCTTGTTGTTACTGTTTAATTTTTGTTTTTGCTTTAACTAATAATCGGTGAGTTGGCTGATGGCTGTGTTTGTAAATGCAAGGTTGTCAAATTTAAATTTCTTAAATTGTTAATTCTCGGGCTTAACTCAGCGTCTACGAACATTTTTCTAATAAAATTTTTTTCTTATTTTTGTCCAAGGAATAAAGTTACGGCGAGTTTTTACACACCCTGTATACAGTGTCACCGTTAAAGTCCGCATCATATGGGACATTGTTTTTATTATTTTTAGTTTATGCAAATTTAGATTTTATGAACAGTTTTTGCTTTGAAAATAATGCAAAATAACGTTGACAATTTTTTTTTATGGATGACTATACTTGTCAAATCCGACATATTTTCAAAAAAATTACAAAAAGTAAGGTTTATTTTTCAAAATATCGAAAAATGTTAAATCCAAAAGTTGTTTCTTTTTCAGTTTTTCACCCACATACCAAATTTGAACAAATTCGGACAACCTTGATATTTTTCACGTTTTCTTAACCTAACAATTTTTTGGCTCATTCGAATTTATTAAAATTCGAAAAGACCCGTAAAGATGTAATACAATCATCTGCCAAAGGGTTTTTTTCTGTTTAAAAATGTTTCTGGTCGGATTTTTTCAGAAAAAATCCAAATATGCTAATAGAATTATGTCATACTTGATGCAAAGTTGTTCTAGTTTCAACAATTCACATCAAAATTCGTTTTATTCATTTTTATCACAGTACAAAAGGGCATTTCAGTTCAAAAATGCCATAAACCAAAATTCTCAAATCCATTTGCCAATTAATAGACCTCCAGTTTTTGCTAAATTAATTTAATTAAATGTTTTTCTGGGCTAATACTTAAAAATTAATCACCAATCAAGTTGCTCTTGAGCTAAGAACTAAGAAGTATGCTATGGAAAGAAAAGAATTAAATGTCATGGAAATTAAGAAAACAAAATGTTTGATAGTTCCTCTACAATTTTGAAACAGTAATTTAAAAAATATATCAAGGTTGTCCAAATTTGTTCAAATTTGGTGGATAGGTAGAAAACTGAAAAAGAAACAACTTTTGTATTTAACATTTTTCGAAATTTTGAAAAATAACCTAACCTTTTGTAATTTTTCGAAAATATGTCGAATTTGACAGGTATAGCCGATCGATAAAAAAAATAGTCAACGTCATTTTGCATTATTTTCAAAGCAGACTGTTCATAAAATCTAAATTTGCATAAACTAAATAATAAAAAAATGTCCCATATGATGCGGACTTTAACGGTGACGCTGTATGTATAATGAAAAATGAACTATATGTTCGAAAATAGAACCACGAGACCGCGGTTATGGTTCGAGGTTCCTGAACGGTTCCGGTTCGTATTATTATTTTCGAACGGCGTGTTACAGCTAACCTATAAAACAACTGTCACTTTCTTGTGCGAATGGTCTGTAGTGTGTAGTAGTTGTGAGTTTAAGGTTATGTTACAATATTTTACCACGAAACCGCGGTTACTGTGGTACGCACATTTGACCACAGCATTCAGGAACCGCGTTCGTAAATAGTACCGGTTTCCTGAAAAAACTATCCGCGGTCCCGTGGTTCTATTTTCGAACATAATAGAAATTTAACTTTAAAACAGGTCACACCTCTCAATAAATTGCTTGGTTTGTTCAGGAGTATATTGAAGAATTTCTGAATTTATATTACTGTAGAACCATTCGATTTTAGTAGCCAGCACATTTCGTTTCAAGTTTTGACCCAAATTGCGTGTTACTGCTCTATAAAATGACAAATATTAAAAAATTATAAACAAATAATTATAGAAATTACTACTTACTTCTTAGCCCGTTTTGTAAGTGCCTTTGTTTTACGACTGTTTGGATGTTTGCACTTTACTATTTCCTTGGCGATATCCCTCTAAAGGTTTGCCAAAAATTATTTTAGTACAATAAAATATTAAATTGTAAATTACCATTATGTATGTACTATTTAAAATAGTGATAGTACCACAATCAACGTAATTATTTATTAGGTTATGTTACAAAAATACCGTATGGCCACAGTTTAGTTTATACTATGGCCAAGGTTTATACTGTGGTATGGCAAAAGATTCATAACCCGGCAAATTTAAATGTGCTCGCTAGTCAACTTTCCATAAACAGGCACTTTATTAGTTATAATTGTTCAAGTTAAAGAATACCTAGTATTTTTTTAACTAACGTATATACCGGGTGTAACAAGATCATGGTACACCCCCCATTTTTCCTTTAGTTTTCAAGATAAATGATTGAAATTTGGAACGTCCTATATACTTAATAAACGTCACTTTTCGACATACGACTCGATTAGAATAAATCCGAACAGTCATGGCACACTTTAATAGAAAACTAAAAATTAAATTAAAATAAATTAATATTGAAGACTGAAATGTCACTTATGTGGTATCATTTTGGATTCAGAAAATTATGCAGAATTCAAAAATGCATTAATATATAGGGTGTTCTATTTGAAAATCAAAAGTTAGTATCACTACCGGTGAAACCGGAAATGGAAAAAAATCATTTAATATGTCGAAAAGTGACGTTTATTAAGTATATACGACGTTCCAAATTTCAACCATTTATCTTGAAAACTAAAAGAAAAAAGGGGGGTGTACCATGATCTTGTTACACCCGGTATAGGTACATCTATTTTTATTATTATTTAATGTACAGTAACAGAACGGATTATTTTTAAATTAACTTTTTTCAAAATAATAAAATGTTTTCATTCATTTCTAGTGCTTGTTGTATGATTTTGTCTTCATTTTTCGATTTGGTAAAAACATTGCTCTTAGGGAAGTTATATTTTTTAGACACGTTACTCCTTCTGTAATGTCATCTGTAGCTTCTACTTCGTTTGGACATTTTAATTTAAAAATCAGTTTTTCTACTCCCATGTATAAGTAGTAGTTTTACATACTGATCACAGTACGTGAAGTCTTATTTTTTATATCGATGCGTGAAGTGCAATGCATTTCTTATGGAGTTTATTTTACGCATTTCTGCCATAAGTGCCTATACACTTTTCGGCACGGGTGACCCACTGTGATGAATGCACTGATGTTTAAATGACAGCAATAGTTTGTAATCGATTATTGTGTTGAATACCCCTAATGACATTTTGCAAAATCTTGACATTTGGTTTTGTGTTCTGAATCTAATTACGAAATATGTTTCTGAAATCATAACCTACTGGGATGTTGACAGTTTATAAACACCCGTTATATTTGTAAATCTTAATAATTTTTGCTTTTAAAAAAAAAAAATTGTATTTGATTTGATAATACATAACTAATCGATTACTCAAAAATTTTCTTTTAACTCCTTATATCAACTTCAGCACAGCTTGGTGAGCTTGGCCTGTAATCATTTTTGTTGCTTCTTTCCACTTATACTCGAAGTCCTCAGTTGAAAAAGCTGCTTTACTATACCTACTTTAAAAGATTTGCATCATGTGCACCCAACACTTTTCAATTGGGCGCAGTTTTCTTCTTTTTGGACGAATTCAATATTATTTTCTTTATACCAGTTGACAACTTGTGCAGCTGGCCAGATCTGGCAAAAACAGTACATGGCTATTGTGGAACCACAAAAAGGGCAGTAAACGTTTTTTTAGGCAGGCATTACGGCATATATCGAAACATTTGAAAAAAAAGGTGCACACTGCTTAGTGTAATCTTCATCTTACTACTACTACTACCTGTATCTACGTATCTCTTTGATTTTCTAGGACAAGCTTTAGGGAATTTAAACAAAGTTCTCATGTAGTGTTTGAAAGTTTTGATGCAGTTGTATTCGACTTTTAAAACTTGTTCGATTTAAGGAATGTATGAGCTGCGGTATGTCATCTTCGTGTTGATGCACTTGCCATTTAAACTGTTCGACATAAGGAAAAGTCCAACTTACAGAGCATTTGAGATATAGAGAGTTAACTGTGTATGTATATCAACTCAACAATTTAATATGCATCGATGTTACTTTCCTATACAGGGTGACATTGAAAAAACTACAATGCATAGTACCACGCGATAGAGGACCATAAAATAATAAAAAAAGTTCTTATACGCTAATGTCCGATCTCCTTTTGTTTTCAGGATACAGTATGTTAAAAGTTTGTTAGAAAATTTAATTTTTTTTAAAAAACTACAATGCATAGTACCACGCGATAGAGGACCATAAAATAATAAAAAAAGTTCTTATACGCTAATGTCCGACCGCCTTTTGTTTTCAAGATACAAACAAACAAACTTTTAACATCCTGTATCTTGAAAACAAAAGGCGGTCGGACATTAGCGTATAAGAACTTTTTTTATTATTTTATGGTCCTCTATCGCGTGGTACTATGCATTGTAGTTTTTTCAATGTCACCCTGTATATCTAGGGAATAGTGTTGAGTGTTGAAATTAATTTCAGTGAATATAATGTAACTCCTGTAATTTTTATTAATTATTGTGACAATTACAAGATATACTAATTAATACAAACTTTAGAAAATAGAAATAATTACCACTGCTACACTCATGGTTGGTTATATTATAAGGCATTAACTAAAACTTTCCGTTAGCATTTATATTCTGTATACATATAATGAGTGATTATTGAATTGATAAAAATAAGAGGTTATTAGTGTGACTACACATAATATATATCTTTAAAAATTTGATAGCATAATACCTACTGTAGATTATTAATTTATGATTTGGCAAAATTTTGACAAACACTTTGAAATTTGGAAATTTCTTCTTGCAGATTAACGATTAATCTTTTAATCATCTCTTCGGGCTTCCATCTAGGACTGTATGGATAGTTGTCAACATACTGAAAGAATGGTTTTTCATACTGCAGATGGTATACAGAACGTATCATTACTTTTGGTTTTTCAATTGGGAATTTATTACCTGAAAAAAGTAACATGACAAAAAAATACTATCGAGTAGGTAATTAGAAATAAATTTACCTATATGAATAACAACTATTGCATAAAAATTATCTTTTTTTAATAATAACGTCGCTTTCGAAAATAAGAGATTATCATATTCGATAACGTTGTAGCCACATAACGTAAGGAGAAAGCTTATGTATTCGTTTCTCAACTTGTAGTGGTTGGCAATCTGTTCAATTCTTTCCTCTAAAAGCTTGGTAACCTCAGGAATATAATTGATTAGGCCCCCATCTTTATTATAATATGGTATATGTAAAGTAGAGGAATTGCCAATAACTTGTTCAACACGTGGGGATAGTTGTAGATCGCTTTGTACCTTAGAACAATCTGGTTTAAGAAACGATACTCTAAGAGTTGCAGTATCCTCATTTGGATTTAATAAATCATCAGTTTTTCCAAGTAACACTCTAAAAAAATATTTAGTTACTTCTGAAATGAATATATCAAATTTATAAACGTACGGTTGAATATATGGTGGAAGAGAAGAAAAATTAACATTCATACCAATAAGGAAATGAACTGAATCATTGTGATCAATGAAGATCTCAACATTATTTTCAGAATTATTCAACTCTGATCTTAGAATTTCATATTCCATGTATAATCGAGAAAATCTATTTTCATTTTGCAGTCTTGTGATCTACAAAAAGAAATGTAACATTACAACTTTTCTTTAAGAATAGCTTTATTGTTATCTACTTCAAAATTTTGTCAATAATCGACCAATTTTTAACCGTCAATTATTTTGAATATAAGAATACTTCTTCTTTTCTTCTTTAGCCGATCCTTTATGCCCGGAGGGCGTCAGATTTAATAAAAGAATATAAAACTTTAAATATAGGGTCCGGCAAACATTAAATTTACTTTCTTTGGTCAAGACAGTACTGTTTCGATAATTCGGATTCATTAAAACAAAGCAAATCCGTAGCATCATAATATCTGTATGACCAAATTAATGTATTTATTGAAAAAATACATTAACACACAGACCTGCGTGGAATGAACAAGGATAAATTAAATCAAACAGTGACAGTGTTTTTAATGTATTCCAGAATACCAAATAAAGATAATGACCATCAAGCAAGAGTGGAAGTAATATATTTAGTAAAGCATTATTGCAAAAATAAAAGTGTAGAAAACGATAATTAGGCCTACTATACCATACGCGAGCGAAACTTGGGTTTTGACAAATAAGAACAACGAAAAACTGAACATCTGGGAAAGCAAAATCTTAAGGAAGATATACGGTGAAATACAGGAAGAAGAAGGCTGGAGACATAGGAAGAACATTGAGCTGGATGAGCTATACAAGGAGCCAAAAATAAGTACAATCATTCAACAAAACCAACTACGATAGGTAGCACACTTAATGCGAAGCAAAGAAACATACCTAGCAAAACAAATTTTCAAGACAAAAAAACGGGGAGATATTAACAGAGCCTAAAAAAATACTAAACAGATGGAAAGACTACTACGAAGAAATGTATGCAAATATAAATGAGACAGAAGAAAATGTGGTAATACAAGAATTAGGAAACATACAAGAAAAAAATGAATTAACATGAGATTATAAAAGTAATAAGAATTATAAGAAATAATAAAGCACCTGGCTTGAAGAAAGGAGGACACAAGTTATGGAAACAGATATATGAAATGAAGTAATAAAAGATGTATGGAATAAGGAAACTCTACCAGAAGAATGGAGAAATGGGATTATAAAACCGATTTACAAAAATGGAAACGTAACAGAATGTAGCAATTACAGATCCATATCTTTACTGAATGTAACATATAAAATATTTTCAATGGTAATCTACAACAGACTCAAAGAATATACTGAACAAATAATAGGACAATACCAAACAGGATTTAGAAGAAACTACTGTACAATTGATAACATACATATTACGAGACAAATTATTGAAAGATGCCGAGAGCATGACATAGAGATGTATTGCCTTTTCATTGATTATAAAAAAGCTTTCGATAGCATGCGAAGAAATTTAATTATTACGAGACTAGCCGATACGCAAATCCCGGCGAAACTCATCAGAATGATCAAGTTTACTATGCAAGATACCAAAACGCAAGTACAAATCGGCAGAGAAAAGACAGAGCCATTTAATACCAACGTAAGAGTAAGGCAAGAAGATGCAATCTCAGCACTTATAACGACAGATCAATAAAAAAACCAATTAGGGTAGGCTGTGAAATTGAATTATTTTGAATTGGTACTTTAGCCACATCCACAGAATGACATTTCTGATATGAAAATTTAAAACTGAACGCTCTTGTTACATTTTTTAACTTTTTTATTTAGTGGAAAAATTTAGGTAAAGTTTGAAAAAATGGTATTCACTATACAACAAAAAGAGAAAGCTATTGAATGTTTCTTTCGAACCGGCGTAAGAATAAATGGAGAGTGGCAATATTCACTTCATGACTGCATGACTGATTTTCGTGAAGAATACCCCGATTTAGTGTTCAATTACAATTATTTTCGCGACGTTGTAACTAAATCTGTGCAGTTATTTAGAGAAAGTGGTAGTGTCGCTCGTAAAAGTGGAAGTGGACCGCCGCTTAGACGAACAGAAGCAACGATTGAATTACAAACGTTATAAAATGTCATTCTGTGGATGTGGCTAAAGTACCAATTCAAAATAATTCAATTTCACAACCTACCCTAATTGGTATTTTTATTGATCTGTCGTTATTTAACTTAGCAGTCAACACAGCAATTCAACGAATCAAAAGAACAGGGAACATAAAAGCACAACAGACTTAAATATTAGCATATGCTGATGATATTACAATGTCAAGGCATTTTAAGAACATTATCTAGAATTAGAAAGAGAAACCAAACAAATAGGTCTAGAAATCAGCGAAAAGAAAACAAAAATGATGTACATAGGAAGAAAGGAGAGGAAAACCAAAAGATTGTTAAGCTAGGTGACTATACATACAATTTAAAAAAAGAAGTCAATTACCTCGGAACAGTAACAACATCGGATGGAGACATTAAAAAGAAATTAAAAACAAAATAAACAAGGGCCTTGAAGCGCTAAACTCCGTACAAAAATTATTTACATCCAAACTTCCGAGTAGAAAGACAAAACTTCGAATTTATAACATACTAATAAAATCAACTGTAACTTATAGCTGTGAAACATGTTGCATGACAAACAACGAAGAACAGAAACTGCTAGTCTTTGAAAGAAAGATTTTAAGAAGAATATTTGGACCAACACAGATTGAAGAGAACAGATGGAGGAGGAAATATAACTTTGAACTAAAAGAGCTGAACCAACACAATAATATACTTAAATATATTACAACCCAAAAACTTAAGTGGTTTGGACACGTTAAAAGGATGGCCAACGATAGAATAACGAGACGAATAACCGACTGGACAATAATAGGAAAAAAAGGAAAAGGCAGACTAAAAACTCGATGGACGAACAAAGTATATGAAGGCCTGAAAAAATGTAAATCACAAACTGGAATAAAATAGTAACAGACACAAGGAAATGGAATTCAGGACCAACATTTACCGATATCCGGTAGTGTAATTCTACAGAAAAGGGTGGAAGTTGCAGAAGATGTTGGTTATCCGAATTCTAAAGGTGGCCGAATAATTTTAAAAAACAAAACAAAATTGTGGAAAAAGTGTTAAGGTAAACGGCTTACCTACCATCTTTGATTACTTTTCAAAAATTTTAAATATTTACTACACGTTATTTTTATTATTACAACAAAAAACTTGATTAATGTAATTTCAGATAACACGAATTTTTTTGCTTCTTCCCTTCAAATTCGAATTACCGAGGTTTGACTGTGGTTTAACAAGAAATATTATTATATTATACAGCGCGCCGAAGCAAACATGAGAGTCGGAAAATATGAGAACTACAAGAATTTTATTTAAAATATTTTAAGCGGCAAGATATTCAACCAATCACGCAAGAATAATTAGTTCGGTACATCCACAATCAAAATTACGAGTTGTCAAATTTGTATCGTACTTGACAGCTGTATTTCTATTTCATAATAATTCGAGTTACAATCATAATAATTCGTTTTACAATACATCATTCCATATTTTATCAAATTATCAATCATTTATTTTAACTCCACGATCTTATTTTCTTATATAGTTTTAGAACTGCAGCCGAAATCCTTTTTAACCTGAATGTACGCTGAAAACGACTGCAGCGCTCGCCACGCCTCCTCAGCTCTCTTGTTTGCTTCGGTCAGCTGTAATTATATTAACTTCATATTTTTTGATGAACCCTGCATTTATAATAAATAATATCAGCTTTCGGTCATTATGTTATTACTAAGAAATCATTCAAATATTCCATGTCATTTAGAATATTTGTGTATTTCAAATATTTTGAACAAATTATTCAAATGACGCCCATCAGTAATACTTAAGCTCAGTTCCCACTTGTGCATTTCTAACTTCTTTTAATGCACACATAAAAAAATTCTCATCTAGCAATTATTGTAAAAATAATTCTTGTATGTCACCAAGATATTTGTAAAAATACACATAGCATAGTTAATCTTATGGACATTAGATCGGAAAGACCCACGTTACATAATCAGATATAGTAGTCAAAGTTTATTGTGAGTAAATGACTAAGACACTGATCCTGCTAAGTAGGATAGATGGCTAATGAACATAATAGTCGACCCTGTAAGACTACAAAAAAATATATATGCGTAATAAAGAAAACAGTAATTTTTACCTGATACTCTTTGTACAAAGACATAAGTTCTTTAATAACACCGACTAAAGACTTTGGATTGTTAACATTCCAATTTGCAAGACTAGGAATGTGATCTGATATAGTATTTATATCAGGATCAAATAGAAATTGATCGTTGGTAAATTCAAAGTCAGGTGCATAGTCATAATCTTCATCTTTAAAAATTACTTCCCAATATAGTTGCCTTCCTGCATACGGAATTTCTAACATAAAAGTGTCTGTGTATCTTTCTTGATACTCGTTTATTATGATTTTTGTTGGATTTATACGAATTTTCATATTCATCGATGAAATTCCTGAAAATTAAAAATATCTGCATTATTTGCTGTATCACTGTTGATATTTTGAAGCCAGCTCATCCGTGTTGTGCATTGGAAATAAGTGTATCGGCCTATAAGGCCCAAATTATAGAATGAGGGTACTAGTGGTAGAACCATCCAACGAACCCATTACCCAACTTATCTATGGAACAATGACCTGTGTTTAATCTTAAAATAGTATATTAAAATACAAGTTGCAGAAGGCATCTATTCAAGCACGAATTTGAAATTCCGAAACGAGCCGCATAGCGGCGAGTTGAGGAACAAATGAGTGCTTGAAGGTCCTTCTGCAACGAGTGTTTTATACTATTTTTTCTATTTTGGCACTTTATATACCATTTTATAAATTAAAAAATAAAAATTTTAAATCTAGGGAATTTTGCGGTGGTTGGTGACGTTTATGTGGCATAATTTTCGGCGGCTGTGAAAAAATTAATTTGAAACGTCAGTTTTTTTTATTTTCGCGTTAAATGTTTGAAAATGAATGCAGAAGAAAGTTTATCACTAACGCCGCCGAAAATTAGGCAAATTGCACAAAAAACGTTAGAAAATTTATTGCCGGACAAGTCCAAATCCCAGTATCAAAAAGAATTTTTGACGTATGTCAGTTGACAGTTCAACGCTACCAACATCAATACAGTAAATTTTACTAGTCTATTCTAGCACACCAACGACTTATTCTAACACTCAAATGACGTCATTTGGGTGCTAGAATGGAGTTATTCTAGCACCCAAATAGAAAAACTCCATGGCAATAAATTTTCTAACGTTTTTTGTGCAATTTGCCTAATTTTCGGCGGCGTTAGTGATAAACTTTCTTCTGCATTCATTTTCAAACATTTAACGCGAAAATAAAAAAAACTGACGTTTCAAATTAATTTTTTCACAGCCGCCGAAAATTATGCCACATAAACGTCACCAACCACCGCAAAATTCCCTAGATTTAAAATTTTTATTTTTTAATTTATAAAATGGTATAAAGTGCCAAAATAGAAAAAATAGTATAAAACACTCGTTGCAGAAGGACCTTCAAGCACTCATTTGTTCCTCAACTCGCCGCTATGCGGCTCGTTTCGGAATTTCAAATTCGTGCTTGAATAGATGCCTTCTGCAACTTGTATTTTAATATACTATTTTCTATTTGGGTGCTAGAATAACTCCATTCTAGCACCCAAATGACGTCATTTGAGTGTTAGAATAAGTCGTTGGAGTGCTAAAATAGACTAGTAAAATTTACTGTATTGATGTTGGTAGCATTGAACTGTCAACTGACATACGTCAAAAATTCTTTTTCATACTGGGATTTGTGGACTTGTCCGCCAATAAATTTTCTAACCTAAAATTACGGCAACATAAACGTCACCACCCACCGCAAAATTCCCTAGATTTAAAATTTTTATTTTTTAATTTATAAAATGGTATAAAGCGGCAAAATAGAAAAAATAGTATAAAATACTCGTTGCAGAAGGTCTTTCAAGCACTCATTTGTTCCTCAACTCGCCGCTATGCGGCTCGTTTCGGAATTTCAAATTCGTGCTTGAATAGACGCCTTCTGCAACTTGTATTTTAATATACTAACTAATATTCTAAACGCAAAATAGAAAAAAGAATGTGTTTACAATCAAAGTGGTTTTCTGTTGGTAACTGCTATTAAAGAAGCAACTTCAGAATTTTTAAATTTGTTTGAAACAGTAATTGATTTGTCACATTTTTACAACTTGTAGTCCAGTCAAATTAGCCAAAATAATGGCAAATAGCCGAAATAATTCACGTAGTTTTGAAAATTGGTACAGTTGTTCCTTGAGGTGTCCTGAAAAATATATCAAAAGTCCCTGAGGGTGGGGGGTGAGCCGGGGGTGGGGGAGCTGTTTAAAGGTCCCTTTCTTCACTTTTTCTCTAATAGCTCGAATACCGTGAAGTTTAGCGTTACGATAATTCTATACGAAGATGTAGAAGATAAAATTTCCAACCAAAAAGGTTCTATGTATTTTTGCCGTAAGATCAATACCTTAAAAGTAGAACCGGGGTGAATATAAATAAAACTTGTAAAATTTCGATTTTGCTAATTTTATTTGCAAAAAAATAACTCAAAATGACAGTTATTTATTTATTTATTTAGTAAGGTTTATACTGCGGCCAACAGTACAAACTATAAATAGGCCACAGTTACAATTATTATAATAATTTAAACTAAAGAACTTACAGCGCTTGCAACAACCAAGCAAACATTGAAAAGAATAACATTACATTAACATACAGTATCCAAGAAAGAGTAAACAAGAAATAAGAAACAAGCAACAACAAATCAGATCAAAGAGTTCAGAATATCTGTGACTCACTGCTGTAACTATAGAAAGAAGTTTAATACAAAATTAATTTAATTTAACTTAAGCCTTACTTAAGTGTACGGCGGATTTAACAAACAAAATTGCACAAGAGAAAACTACATGAATTAATTGTCAGTTTTGTCACCATGGCTAGCCAAAAAAACAGTATTAATAATTTTCTTGATTTTTCCGGCTCGGCCCAGAGTATACAGCTGTAGCCGACAATGACGATACGCATTCCTATACCTGGGCCACTATAACTTTGGTTGGAAGTTGTTAATCACATGACAGCCCTGTTGCCACTTGGGTTGCGCATTTGGCAGGGGATAAGGGTTATAAACCACCCACTACGACCAACCTTAGGTAAACCTCTTCATGTTGAAATTCAACCTGTACAAAAATTTGGCAACAGAAATCAACATTTACCAACTTTGTTTACCTTTATCGCACTTCTACTCCTAAGGTATTGATCTTATGGCAAAAATGAATAGCACATTTTTGGTAGGAAATTTTGTCTACTTCATTTTCATATAGAATGGTCGTACCTCAAAACCGCGCGGTTCTCGAGCTATTAGCGAAAAACTAAAAAAAGGGAAAAGCCAACAGTGGATACGATTAACGCAAAACTGAAGGAGATATACATATGGTGACAGAATTCTAATCCGTCACTTAAAGACATGTAAAACCGTCGTATGCTTTCGTGATACGGGTTGCAAAATCCTTAATGATGCGTGGTAAATATCAAAGTGTGAAGATGAGAATGAGGAGCAGCCCAGTTTGCGGCTGCCAGGGGGAGTGTACCAAAGGTGCGCCCGCAGATTTGTTATAAGAGGACGAAGAAGATGACATTTTACTTAATAATAATTATAATTGACATAGCATTTTGAGATTTTTTTTAAAATAACATTACCACACTTTTCAACTTTCTTTAATATTCATCCCACTTCTACTCCTAAGATATTGATCTTACGGAAAAAATGCATAGAATCTTTTTGGTAGGAAATTTTGTCTACTTCATTTTCTTGTAGAATGGTCGTAACGCAAAAACTTTAGATTTTCGAGCTATTAGCGAAAAAGTGAAGAAAGGGACCTTCAAACAGCTCTCCCACCCCCAGCTCACCTACCACCCCCGGGGACTTTAGGTATGTTCGTCAGGACACCTCAACAAACAACTGTACCAACTTTCAAAACTGCGTGAATTTTTTCGGCTGATTTGGCTAATTTTACTGGGCTATTGAGTAGAATTTCTTAAATTGAGTTTCACATAAAAATTTCTCAAATATTGCAAAAAATTTTAGTTCTCAGTAATAATTCAAAGCATTAGCTTATTTTCAAAACCTTTTAAAAAGCATTGTAAAATAACAAAGTGAACTCCCATTTGTAAACCTACAAGTTATTATGTCAATAATTATTAACCTTTTTAGGATACCTAATTCATTTTAAGTATAAAAATTGGAGTTATCCAATTTTAGGAAAGAAATAACCTGTCCGATTTTAAAGTATCCACCTGGACATGCCCATAATTTAGTTAGACTTTAAAAAACTTGCAAGGACAGGTCAAGCTCACTAGGTTGGCATTGTCTGTGCAAAGCTCTAATTATTTTTATGATCAATTATAACTTACTACCATTAATGTGAGGAATGTATTTTTTTTCAAGACTATTGAGGTACATTTTCATTATTAGTTTCATGTTGCTGCAGTAGCCACGCTATTCGTCCAGGATCAGATGCATATCTGCATATTCAGCAAAAGTGTATGCCATGATTTCAATAAAAAACACAAATACAAAGAAAACTTAAAATAACTTGAAAACTACGAGGTGGTATCCAAAATATTCGGGACTGGTGCTGCCATCCGTACAGCAGTTGCAGTAGTGTTCTGCAATGATAGATCGTAGCACTAGCATATTATGTAATGAGTCAGTGTGCATAATTTCATGCAGCTGGGTGGATGTGTTGAGATTTTACAATTTTCTTTGTGATACCCTGTCTGTAGTGTGTGGCGATTTCACGATGGATCCGAGGATGGAACAACGAGTGTGCATCAAATTTTGTGTGAATCTCGGAAAAAGTGCTACGGCCCTGGCAATGATTAAGCAAGTGTTTAGAGAACAAAGCATGAGCCGTACACGTGTGTTTGAGTGGCATGTTTGGTTCAAAGCCGGCGCCGGACATCCATTGGAGACGACGAACACCCAGAAAGGCCTGTCAGCTGCACAACGTTCAACAACTCATTCGTGATGATCGACGTCGACATCGTCGGCCATTCATGACCTTGCAGATGAGGTGGGAATTGCTTATGGGACATGCCAACGAATTTTGACTGATGAATTGGTCATGCATCGTGTTGCCGCAAAATTTGTGCCGAGGATCCTGACTGTTGATCAGAAGGGACCAGGGACTTTTTGGCCAATAGCAAGATGACTGTGTCCCCTATCCACCCTACTCAGCTGATTTGGCACCCTGAGACTTTGCTCTATTCCTCCGATTAAAAATCAAGTTGAAAGGCCGTCAGTTCGACACGCTTGAAGTAATCCAAGAAGAAACGCAGTCGGTGCTGAACACCCTCACAGAACACGACTTCCAGAATGCATTCGAAAAATGGCAGACTCGCTGGAACCGGTGTGAACGTGCGGAAGGGGACTACTTCTGGGGTGATGGCGGTCATTAAGCACAAAATCCCCAGTCTCGAATATTTTGGATATCACCTCGTAAATACACAAAACTGATGAAAACACTGAAAGGAAAAATCAACTTATAACAAATTAACAATAACACCGAATAAACTGTACAACGAGCCAACAAGTTTTTACAAAGTCAAAAATGATAGTAATGACAATCCGTCAGCCTACCTTAACCTGTCTATTTAAACAATAATTTGTGAAAGCAGCCAGATCTGATATTATTATGTTTTTATTATTCCGTCCACTGTTGCAACATCTTGAAAAATTGCAAGGAATAAAGAATTCCCATTTTTAAAGCCTAAATTACAAGTATGTACTATCACGTGCAAAAGTAATGACACGCCTAAGATTTGTTATTGTATGATAAACAGCAGTCAATGAGTAACTTTTTTATTCTAACTTGTTAATCCTATCTACAAGGTCTTATGGTTATGCCCACGATACACTTATATCGGTATGCCAACGTGCACGGCCAGTCCTACGCTCCTCCCACATTTGACATCACCGCGAAGCATAGTGAATACGAGTCCAATATAAAACGCATTGTTTTGATTCCCGGAACTGCGATGTATGTCGATTTAAACAATATTATTTTCAATTGCTAATAAATAATTATCGATTTTTAAACTATAGGCGTGTAAGGATACATTTCCATAGCGCCTTAGAGAAATATAAAATAATCCATCAGGCAGTTTTGGTGCATAATTTAAAAGAAGAAAACGATGCATTGTCAATAACTTACCATTCTAGTCAGTGGGTTTTCCTATTTATGGCCTATGTATAAAACTAATAAATTTATAATTTTATCATAATAATTGGTGTGACAATAAATATTAAACAAGAGAAGTTTTACGGACTGACAAATATTTATTGAATACCTTTTTTTTACAAATGGTGAATTTAGATATTTTTTTTCTAACTTTTTTTACAGTTCTGAAGGCTGACACTAGGGGAATATGAACCATATTCCACGGCGGCAAATTTTTTTAATAAGTAGGTCGGGTATGTTGTCAAATGACATTAACGTCAAATTAATAAAAGTGATTTGTGCAGTTATGAAGTGCAAATCTGCAATTATGGATACTGAAAATGACATACGTTATGGGATTATCAAATTTAGAAAAACTGAAAATGACATACGTTATGGGATTATCAAATTTAGAAAAATACACAGGACATTGTTTGTGAAGATTCTCAGCTACATTGTGTGCTGATGGAGGACTCGGATAATTGCAAAACTCGCTCGTGTTGCAAACATTATCCTCGGTAATAATAGCCTACATTATAGCGTCGTGTATAATATACTATTAACCTACTGCTGAAACAAAAAAAAAATTAATAAATTATATTGTTTTGTCTTGTGAAAGCAAGGGAAGCGGTGCTTCCATCGCTTCCATGGACCGCACGCCACTGGCGGGTAGTTTTACGAGTATTTTAACTAACGTATTTTGATATTTACTTGTGGGTTGCGTGGTAGTGATCAGGAGAATACAACAACGGAAACAACGTTTAACATTTGTTTATTTAACACCTAATAATAACTATTTACAAATATGTACAATATATACAGTTTAAATCATTATGCATCCGATATAGTCCTGCGGTATGCGCTTCGGACGGCAAACCTCCTGGGGTCCTTGATGTGTATCCGTGCAGGATGGATACCGCTGTACCGCGGTGGCACGCCGGCTATCGGAGGGGGCGAGGTCCACTCGATGATTTCTGGTAAAAGGTCGAGGACCTTTTGCCGGACGGTGCGCCTTGGCGATGGTGGTAGTGGCGACACAGGAGCTGGCACGGCGGGGCGTCTTAGAAACTGGCGCAGGATGTTACGCACGTGCTTCCCTTGCCTTGGTGGTGACGTGCGTGACCGGAGTGTGGAAACTTTCTCCGTGGTCGCATCCATGAATCTAGCGGATTGGCTGTGAACAAATGCGTGCGTGAGTTCTTCTTGACTCTGGGTCAGTACAAGAAGACTGCAGCAGTTATGCTGTGATTCCTAGGCTCTGGGTCAGCACTAGGAATCTGTAGCGGTTGTGCCGGTGTCCTAGACTCTGGGTCAGTACTAGGCATCTGCAACGGGTGTGCCGGTGTCCTAGACTCTGGGTCAGTACTAGGCACCTACAACTTACTTGGCTGTGGGAAAGCGCAAGCGGGAGTACTTCTTGACTCTGGGTCAGTACAAGAAGACTCGTTTCTGAATCGAGGGTTTCTGCTTTTATAGCCCAAGAACGGCTTCTGTTGATCACGTGGGTGGTAGCTTCTTCGCCTCGTTCATGTCCGCCGACAGTCGAGTGCTTGAGTGGGGCAAGCGTTGATCGTATTGGTGGCGGGGCGTGGTCCCCGCGCCTTGGTCGCATTCGTCGGACGTCGGGTGCCCACTCGGAGCGAACGTCCATCGCATTGGTGACGGGGCGTGACTTCCGTGCCTCAGTCATGCTCGCCGGCGGTCGGACTTCTACGTAGGTTGCCACATACTAAATATGTTGCATAAGTTGACAATGCCTTTAATGTTAACTTTAAATTGTATCATACTACCGCAAAAACTCATTACTTTTATATGTGTAAATTAACTTTGTTAGTATAGCTTGATTTGTAATTATGGACTTACGTCCGTCTAATAAATAAATAATAAAAAATAAAATAAATCGACACCATTTCGACATGGGTGTTCCGTGTGAACCATTTGATAAAATTCGTCTATTTTTAGCCTAAGCCTTAAGCCCTAGTCCATGACAAAAATGCGTCTACATCGATTACATTGTGTAGTAAAATGAAGTTAAAATATTGGCGTATATTGGGCTGCGTAAAATTTGGTAACGAGTTTTTCAGCGGATCCATACACCTTAAGACAATAATTTGTGAAAGTAGCCAGATCTGGTATACTCACCGAGAAATAAAAACCATTCTGAAATTTACGTATCATATTTAGCACTTAATTCGGACGGTTATTTAAATATCAGAGGTCCTGAATAGTTTATTCTAGTGGTTGTCTTATTATTTGCTTCTTTATTTACTATTAAGTGAGCCTTGAAAATCCACATTGTATCTTTGATAGAATAATACGCTCAAATAATGTCACTTCTTTAGAAACTGTCACATGTTAAGCTGACAAGATGTGTGAAATAACAAATAAATCTTGTTGAAATTTTTGAAAATTTATTTAAAATAACAAAGAACAAACATTATAAAAGGTGTAAAAAAAGGTTACATCCAAAACATTGTTATTATTCAAATTTTGATTAAACCATTGACAATAATCCACACACCTTTGAAAATCTCGAGGTCAAATTTTGTTATACATATGAAATTTGCAAGGAAATAGTCCAATATCCACTTTTAAAATTTTCTGACAGGTTCCCATAGATAGATAAATTTGTTTCCTGGCAAATCTTCCTTACTGATTTTGATGGAGTTCTGTCTATAATCTCTCTTACATTATTAATATTTTTAGTTATTCTCTTATTCTTAAGTTTGCCAGATTTTTTAACGACCATTATCCATTATCTTCTTTATGCCCATTCCTAAAATATGCTTCTAGCATAAAAATTTTATGTTCCATTTACACCTTGTCACTTTGACAGCACTGACAGTCAACTGATGTAATGAAATGTATCTTTAAATATTAACTTATACAACATTGAACCGTTTTGATACCTCTGCTTGTCTCAAGCAGTTATTTGCCCCCCCCCTTTAAGAGCATGCAGTAATCATCCACAACAAGTTATGCGTCCATCTCTTTTCAACGCGTACAAATACTGCAGAACGTATGTCAGAACTCAAATGAAATACGGTCGCCGTATGGCTCGTACACTGCAAGGTGTAGAAAGAGGATAGTTGCTTAAGAGTTGTCGTAACTTGAAGGTCTCAGAATGGTTTCTAAATCTCGACTAGTATATTATTATGTTTTTATTATTCCGTCTACTGTTGCAACAGCTTGAAAAATAGCAAGATTGGTACTGCAGTTTTTTGCTTGGATTTTGACGTAGAATCGTGTGGTATAAATATTCTGCGGCATTGTTAATAACTCTGTATAATAAATTCACTAAAATAACTTGAGATAATAAATAGACCATCATAACGATAAACTTACAAATTAGAGTTACGCAAACATCTTGAATTAAATTCAGTGCTGCTTGATAAGAAATTTTATTTATATGATGTACTAAAACCTAAAACACAAAACTGCAGTATTTCTACTTTTCCAGAACTACGATTGAATTTATTAGTATAACAAATAACGTTACATGCTGACGTGCCCATCCTCGCAGAATATTGACATATACCTAGAGTTTGATATATTTATATGCAAAAGAAAAAATCATATACGCAGATAGTTACACTATTTTAAGTTGAAACTTGTACTGATACTAAACTTATAACTACATACATATGTACCTAGGTTAAACTGAAAGAAACTTATAAACTTACCAATTTTTCCGTCTTTCCATATCTGTTGAATGTTCCCACGTAAACGCGGAGCAAAATTCAATAAAACATGATCATCAGGCAATGACAAATCACCCATTTTTTTACCCAAATAATTATTTTTTCAACATTAAAAACTTCCAAAGCAAACCTCACGGCAATTTTTAGGTTAACTACAACACCACTACAACCATCCAGTGTTGCCACGTTGCCAGGTCAACACAACATAATTTTCCCTGAACAACTCAAAATTACCCCTTTTGAAATAAAAATTCCCTTGGTTGAAAAACGTAAAATGCAAAATATTTCGTAACATATTCATTGATATTAATGGTAACATTCTACATTAATATTCTATTACAAATTAATACAAATTTTGCGAATTATACAACGATATAGGAGTTACTTCAAATTTCTCAATATTAGCTCGAATAATACAAATGCTGTTTCGTATTTTATATCTTTTTTTTTGACTTTACATTATTGACCATTGACAATGAAAATATGCTCTCAGGTAGCTGCATTTGAATGCAGTAAAGATAGAATATTAAAAGCTAACTTTGATTCAAATATAAAGAGTATAAGAATAATTGTTTTGGTGATTTTAGAATATAAAAATCGGAATGTATACGTTTTTAAAGCGAAGTATTACGAGTAGCGGAAATTTCCCCGATTTTTAGCGTTTTTATAGAAAATTTCCCTTTCATATAAAAATTTCCCCGGTTTGAGGTAAATTTCCCTGCATCTGGCAACACTGGTGCCATCTATTCCAGGTTCCTACTACCACAGTATAAATATTACTAGACTGTGGTATAAGAAAGAATAGTAGGGCACAGTAGTGCTACAACACAGACCTAGAGAAATATTAAATTTTTTTTTGTGTTGTTGTATATGAACTAAATGTTTAGGGTGCGCTTGTCGCTAATGTTATAAGTGAGATTTTTAATATGGAAAAAATTTAAAAGTTTAAAACCTAAAAGCCGTAGGCCTCCTACTTACAATCTTAACTTTTTTCTTATTTCATAATTATTTGGTCTCTGCCATATATAGGGTGTCCCGAGTCCCGAATAACTGTCCCAAGATGCACTGTCTATTATACTCGTCTAATATATCCAAAATTAAGAAAATAGTTTTTGAGTTAACATGGATCAGCAAACGTTTGATTTTCGAAATACCTGTTAAACATGTGGGGCAGAAATACGTTTTTCAAATATTTCTAGAAAGACTTTTACAAAAAAATCTTCAAGTAGTTGGTAGGTTACCTACATATATCAATTCAGTTACATAGTTAATTTTTGTTTGTCAGGTTATTATTGTTAAATATAATAGTAAACTTTGGTATACCCTATACAGGGTGTTAGGTTAATGCTTCTGCCAAACTATAGGGGTGGGTTTGTCTCGATAAAAGGAATAAAAAATTCTTAAGTCATTTTTTTCTTTTGCATTTTTTTTTTTTTTATTATTATTTTTTAAACTATTATTTTGTGGTTATTAATAAAGTTTTATTGTTACTTGATGTATTAAACTCTTATTTATCCATAAATTTTGTTCCTATATCTTTAACCCTTTGTTTTTGTTTTTCCCTAGAATAAAAAGTAAACTTAAAACATGGTTTTTCTCAGAAGCTACGCATATTAGAAAAAAATTGTACAATACTTTTTTGTTTCATTTGTCATTATAAAGCGCTATTCCTAAAGTTTGGCAGAAGCATTACCTAACACCCTGTATATGTAAAGTGATGAAGTTTCCTATACCTATAGGGAAAAATTTTTTAATATGAATTTTAGGAGAAAAATTTATTCTTTATAAAAAATTGTGCTTGTATCGAAACCCCTTATAGTTAAAGAAAAATCCAGTAATCACTTAAGATAAGATCAAAAACTTGAAATGAACGAGCTATTGATTTTAAATATGACTAAGTCCGAATATTTCTAGTCTTTTCTTAACAAGTTTTTCGTGAGGTTTCTCCAAAGTAAGTGTTGGATTTTGTTGAAAGAGATTGATGATGGCAGTGTCTTCTTTAGAAGAGGTCTTTCTAGCTTTTCCACGGTTTGGAAGATCATCTATATTCTTATGTATTCTGTAGTGGTTTACCCACTTTCTGACAAACGACGTTGATTTTTTAAGATATTTGGTAGCAGCTTCCAAAGACATTTTTGGCCCTTTTTCATGCCAACATAAGGAAACGGCTTAAAAACGTATGTATATTAAAAACAGCACTCATTACCAGAGCGCGGAAAAGTATGCACTATAAAATCGAGAAATATGCATTTTATATGCGGTTAAAATTAAGTAAAATATGCACCTTCATATGCTATTATAGACAAATATATGCTGTCACTACCTAAAAATTGACACTATATATGCACCGAAAAATCGCATACGAAATTTAAATATTTATTTAAATTTCTATATTCATACAAAACCACAAAAATAGGTATTCAATATAAAAATACAAATTAGTGGTATACATAAATTTGCAGGTCGCAATAAAATTTTTTTATTGCGACCTGCGAACAAAAATCTAGAGACCGAAAATATGAATAAAATTTTTTAATTGTGACCTGGGAAACAGAATTATGCAATTAAGATGCTCGAAATCAGTTAAATATGCATGGATATGCATTTATGCGCTATTCCCTCAACATATGCATAAATATGCAAAATAAAATTTGCATAAATGGAATCCTTACGATGTGATTCGGATAGATAACCAGAAAATTTTATTGCGCATATAAGCACAATTACATGCAAATGCATATTTTTCCGCGCTCTGCTCATTACTAACAAACGTGGTTACACCCGCAACAATGAAATATCTACTCTACTGTTTTTACTGCATCGTTGACAAATAAACAATATTCCTGTTTTTGCAGACTACTTATAGTCCAGTCAATAGGTATGTGCCTACTTAAAAAGGTCGGGTAGAAGATTTTTTTTAACTTGTACCACAGAGCAGATATTAATATCTGCTCTGTGCTTGTACACATTAGGGCCAGCATTGAAAAACCAAGTTTTACAATTATCCGGCTGACCTCGGGAGAACTTTCTGTGGCCAAAAAACCACGAAATTTTAAGACTTTCCTTGTTCTTTTCAAAATATCTCAGATATGGTTCGGTTTAGCCCTTTCTTTCTTCTTTGCCATCTTAAAGAGGATAAATTTTACAATAAATTTTATTATCACAACTTTTTTCTAAACCCAATAACAAGCGCGCTACAGCACCTGATACCTATATTGGAATTTTTTCCCAACCTGGTGAAAATAGCACTTTATTCCATTACTCGTATAATAATATATATTTGGTGTTCCCATTTTTAGTTGTAAATAAAATATCTTCAGCAGATAAGGGTTAGAGATTAGGGTCCATAAGCTTGAAAGGGAAGAGAAGGCGAGAGGAACAGAGAGGGAAGAGGCAGAGGTGTACCAAATGCCGAAGCCCGGGCAATAAAACTGATGTGAAAATGTCACTGAGCAGTGGAATCATTGGAGGAGCAGACGTGAATACCATTATGTCCCAAGAAGTGGGAATGACAGGGGTAAGAAGAATAGTTGATAAAGATTTTCAGAGTGTGAAATTCAAGAGAAGATATAAGATAGTAACCCTTGCATCAGTTGTCAGCTGCATAAAATCAGTAAACATCAAAGTTAATGCTTTTGATCTACTAACGTTGTTTTAGTGTCTTTCTAAGCAGTCTGAGGAAGACTTACAGCTGTTTTTCACATACGAACTCGCATCCTACCCTACGTCAATGTTCTCAGAAGAACTGCTGCGGAAGGGAACAAAGTCTTGATTATATAGCGCTTTTACCCAAATTCAGGAACAGATATTGGTTGGGAAGAATAAGTTTGTTGTTGTTGATGGAGGGTATCTCCTACAGAAAGTTATTTGACCTCGAAATGCTTCCTTTGCTACAATTTATTGCTAACAGTTATTTCTCTTACTTGAGAAAACACTATACAGGGTGTCTCAGAGATGACTCCCCAGGCCTATAACTTTGTTATTTTTAAAAATAACTAAAATAAACTATATATATTCGTAAATGAAAGCAAATTCTCTATAAGATGGGAAAAGAAAATGTTACAAAATCTGTACTCATATTATGGCAGCGATATTCAACTTTTTTTTTCAAATTGCACACTATGCTTTTTTTCGGTCATTCTGATAGTACTCTTTATTCTCTTTATAACCATGTAAACCAATATGGGTCTTACATAAGAAAATTCTCGAAAAAAATACGATTGAAAGTTGAAGTCTAGGTTTGCCATGGAAACAACTGATTGTTGTAATTTGTACTCGTCGGCGATAAAAACAAGAAATATGGAGAGAGGAAAATATGCCAAGAAACTGGGCCAAAGCAATAATAACACCCATACACAAGAAAGGAGATAAGCCAGATTGCAGGAACTATAGAGGGATAGCACTTTTAGACACCACGTACAAAATACTAGCAACAGCAATCAAAAGAAAATTGAGTAAATATGCGGAAAAGATACTAGGAGAATACCAATGCGGATTCAGACCATATAGGTCGGTAATTGACCAGATCTTCGTACTAAAAGAAATGCAAACCAATTGCGATGAACATAAAATAGTTCTGTACGCACTATTTATAGACTTTCAACAAGCGTACGACACGGTGGATAGGAGATAGTTATACAAAGCACTGCAAGAACTAGGCATACCAAATAAAATAATAAATCTAGTAAGAATGACGCACCAAAACACAGAGAACAAAGTAAGGGTACATGGAAACATATCAGAGAGTTTCAAAATCGGAAAGGATTTAAGGCAAGGTGACCCTATATCAGCAATACTATTCAACCTAGCGCTCGAAATGATAGTAAGGAAAAGTAACATCAATAGGGAAAGCACAATCTACACCAAAAACCATCAATGTCTGGCGTACGCCGATGACATAACAATAATAACAAGAACCAAGACTGTGTGCATTTGCTAACCGCGTATCGGATCGGGATAACGCTAAAAAACTTATTGGCGAACTCAAACTCCAACTGAATAAAACCCAGATTGCTAAAAGTTGGCAGTGCATCAATACATTGTCTCGTGTAGTTTAGTTTCCTATTGACCTTGAAAATTGAAGGTCTCGACCTTGAAGGAAGTGGTGGGGAGTACCTAATATAATACGCACTCGCTCGTTGCTGGTTCAGTTCAGTCAGCTATGGAAGTACAGCAAGCCACGATTCTATATTCTGTTGACTACGACGTTGCCCTCCGAGGTGTGGACTGCGATGCCGCATTGCGCTACTTCTACCCCATATTCCTGTACCAGACAATAACCAGAAACTGGTTGGAGTGGGGTTTTAAAATCTTCGCCTTGGTGAGCTTCGAATACCAAGAAGACTTGCTGGGGGAAACCTTAGAGGAGTCCCACACGGTCAGCACCGAAGCTCAACTCCTTACAGCACCGTTGGACCAGTGGTATGAAGAACACATCCACAGACCTCTAGCTGCTATCACAAGGCGGTAGGTACATGAGCAGAGGCAGGGCCGCCGAGAGCCATGGTGGGCCCCGGGGCAAAACACTGGCAAGGCCCCCCCCCCCCACATATTGTAATCTATTTTTTTTACCTACAAACTCTTCATGTTCTACTAAAATGAGTGTACTTACTAATTAGGTACTAAAAATGTTTGTAAAGAACCGTAATTTCTTTGTGAATTGCTACAGTTTTGATCTTGACCAATTATTGGTGTAGCAGCTGAGAAAAATTCATCATTCTTAATACTAGAACACACCTACTGACCTACAACCTACAACCTTTAACATCTTTTTAAGGTTTGTGAAAGTGTGAAACACAAAAAATTTTGCATCGTCATAATTTTTATTAAACTTATTAAGTAAGAACCAGGACTACGCATTGAGTTTTTTCTAAACTAATTGGCTATAGTTGTGGTTGGTGGATGTAAACTGATCAAAACATGTTGAACGAATAGTAATTTTTTATTACATTTATCAATACATTGAGTGCATAATATTATAATTTTTTATGTCACCGTGAACTTTAAAGGAATAATAAAAACTCTTATATAGGCCTACATTAAAAAAACTGAAATTTTAATTCTTCCTTCTATTATTATACTAGCGATGAGTACTCTCTAAAAAGCTGCCGGGCCCCCCCTGGGCTCGGGCCCCGGGGATTTTGCCCCCCCTGCCCCCCCATCTCGTCGGGCCTGAGCAGAGGAAGACACTTTGAATTGTCTAACTTATATACAGGGTTACTGGTAATTCGATACATTCCTTTGGAGATGTGACGGGACAGGAGCTAAGAAACAAATTAAACCTAACATACATTATGCAAAAATAAAAAAATAATTTCTGAGAAAAACGAATAGGTAATTTTCAACAGTAATTACTAATTACATAAGTGGTAATAATTTTTTGATAATTTTAACTAGATGCACGAATCTTTATTGCTATGGAAATTTCACGAGTGGACGAAGTCCACGAGTGGAATTTCCTAATAGTAATAAAGATGAGTGCTAATCTAGTTAAAATTATCAAAGAAAATTATTACCACGAATGTGATTCCGCGTGATTATTTTTTAAACTATTACACAATGATGACAGTCTTAACGTTTGTCAAAGTCAAAGCTAACTTTTTATGCATTTATTTAAACAAAGATCCAATCACAGAGCAGGTATTTCTCTGTGATCCAATGAAACAACGTGAAAAAATTATCGCTGTAATCAGCTACTAGCTAATTATCAGTGTAATTATGATGCTATTGGTCGATTTGAATTTTTTTCTCATTATGATTGGCTGACAGGACTGTTTAAAAAATAATCGTAGCTGATTTTTAAAAATTATTTTTAATAAGTTTTTATTTAAAATTTTCACATGATCGAAATGTTTCCGGATATTTTCCATTCGAAACGGATGACCATAGAGTGGGACAAGTAACCCAGTCAAAAAGTTCAGAAAATGTCAAGTAGATTTTTTAAAAATTAACTTTAAAGATATTAAGATCTACTTTTTTGAGAAAAACACAAAAATTGAAATATCTCAAAAACTATTGAGTTTTGTATAATGTATGTTAGGGTTAAATTTGTTTCGTAGCTCCTGTCCCATCACACAGGCCTGACGAGAGGGGGGGGCAAGCAGGGCTGCAGCCCCGGGGCCCGGGCCCGGAGGGGCCCGGCCCCACACGATCACCATTATGTAATAACATTTTTGTATCGATTAATATATTAATTATTATAAATAAGAATATATTATTTTATTTTTATGAATTCGTGTTGAAATTCAGGAGGGAATCGCCGAGAACGGTCTAAAACTTGGATGTCTTTTCCCCAATATTTGCATTAGTCTGAGAATATTTTGTACATTACTAGTAACGGTAGCTCAAGCCGAAAGATCTTTCAGTAGACTGGCTCATATAAAAAATGATCTTAGATTAACCATGACGCAAAGTAGATTGTCTGATTTGGGGACTTTGAAAACGGAATGCGATTTGGCTAGACAGACAAATTTTGACAGCATGATCGATGATTTTGCCAGTAGGAAGGTGAGAAAAGTTTTATTATAGTTTTTTATAACGACAGATCAATAAAAAAAACAATTAGGGTAGGCTGTGAAATTGAATTATTTTGAATTGGTACTTTAGCCACATCCACAGAATGACATTTCTGACGTGAAAATTTAAAACTGAACGCTCTTGTCAAATTTTTTAAGTTTTTTATTTGGTGAAAAAATTTAAAGTTTGAAAAAATGGTATTCACTATAAAACAAAAAGCGAAAATTATTGAATGTTTCCTTCGAACCGGCGTAAGAATAAATGGAGAGTGGCAATATTCACTTCATGACTGCATGACTGATTTTCGTGAAGAATAATACCCCGATTTAGTGTTCAATTACAATTATTTTCGCGACGTTGTAACTAAATCTGTGCAGTTAACTTAGAGAGAGAGGTAGTGTCGCTCGTAAAAGTGGAAGTGGACCGCCGCTTAGACGAACAGAAGCAACTATTGAATTACAGACGTTATAAAATGTCATTCTGTGGATGTGGCTAAAGTACCAATTCAAAATAATTCAATTTCACAGCCTACCCTAATTGGTATTTTCATTGATCTGTCGTTATTTTGTATTTATTAAATTATCATACTGTACTTAATGTAAAGTTGTTAATAATATATTTCAAATTAAAAATTATATGTATCAAAAAGTAGTACCCTTGATTTAACCCATCCCAAGGGGGCCCGCTAGTTTATTTTACCCCAGGGCCCGTACCGGCTCTCCACGGGCCTGCCATCACATCTCCAAAGGAATGTATCGAATTACCAGTAACCCTGTATATTAGGTATTAAATAAAATAATGCAATTATATTTTCTGACCTTTATTTAACTACATTGTACGTACTAATACATAAGTGAGCACGATTAACATTAATACTACTATAAACAAAGTCACGCTTAGAATTACTGCTGAAATACAACAAGTTCGATCGTCGCTACTCATCTTGCCCTTGCCTTTGAGTGATTGCCAGCTGGTTTCGATGCTATATGTAGGGTAGGTAAATTTAATTTTGAGTCCTTCATCGCCTGTTTTGTTGCGTATCGAAAGCTTAAACACAGGGATTCCATTTACGGAATCCAGATCCATCATTTTCCAAGTATTATTGCGTCCGTAAGTTATGTGAGCCGAAGTTGAGTTAGGAGGCTTCGCTACGTATAAGACACCATTAAAAATAGACGAAAGAACTACCAAAAATTTAAGAGCAGGCATGTTTCTTCTACTTTGTACAACAATTAGTGGCCTTCAACTAAAGGTGGGCTTATATAAGTGTGACCTCGAGTCGTGGGTGACCTAGAGGTTGGTCTTGAAGGGTGGAGGGGGGTGACCTCCAGAGCAGGGGTGAGGGGGTGACCTCGAGTGGGGGGGCAAGGTTGAGTGGAGGCGAGGGGGTGAGCTCGAGCGGGGGTGAGGCGAGTGACCTCGAGTGAGGGGGTAACCTCTAGGGTGGGGGTGACCTTGGTTTCAAGGCTAAGTGGGGGGGTTGGAGTAGTGCGGGGAGGAGGTTCCAGAACTGTCCAAAACACCCTACTGATTAAGACTAATCTTGCGTTTGTTAGTCAAGACTAATGACTAATTTGTTAGTCATTAATCTTGAATTTTCCGATTGATGACTAATTAGTCATTAACTAGATTAAGGATTAAATTATTCGTTAGTCATGACTAATAAATTAACTGATTAATAGTACCGGGTGAGGAAAAAGCAACGCAATATCACCATAACTCTTATTGTCGACTTTTAGAAAAAATATTTTTAATAGAAGTTGTTAGATGGTAAGTACTCCATATATCTGTGGCCCTGAATTTGTCTTACGTCATCATGTGTAAGTACAGGGGCATGCAACTTTACTTTTTTTAATGGCAACTTATGATTTTTTTACATTTCTGGAATTGTCAGATTTTTCTGCTTGTGGCAGCATAAAAATTTTAGTAGGTTGCATTACCACTACTACACTACTCACCATTTTCTTAGCAAAATTCAGCGTAAAATAAAACCAAAATAACTAAGTATTTAAACAAATATCAACAAGACGACAAGTTATATTTAAGTAGTCAGGAGATATCATTTGTTTGAGTTTTCTTCCAATGAGGCGGCCGTGATAATTATTCGTCAATTTAGTCATTCACAATTAATCATGATTGAAACTTTGTTTGACTAATTTAATTTCTGTTTCAGCGACTAACATTAAAATATGATTGATGATTATCGACTAAATTAGTCATGAATAATTTAGTCCTAGCTATTTTAGTCATCGTTGAAAATTTATTCGACTAATGCCCAACACACAAAACTCTCCATACTTACAATTTGGCACCATTTCAGACGACATCGCACTGACATCTTGAACCAAAATAAGACTACAAAGGAAAATTAACATCAGGAAAACCTGCCACGAAGAGAAAAGATGAAGATAAATGTAAACAAGTGCAAGATTTTACCAATAAATAAGAACGAAGAAAGAGAAGAGAATATAGAAATAAGAATAAAAATATAGGTGGTGGATATGTCCGAATACTTAAGAACCATCCATAACAAGACATGGAAAGATAGATCGGAAAATACAAAATAGAGTATAAAAAGCAGGTAATTTATACTAGCAAATAAACAACACATTAATAAGAAAAAGAAAGCCAGTACCAACACTAAACTACGCTTACATACTGGCCGGCCGCTGCTAGTTGGTGAGCCCGGCACATACCGAACGTTTACTTCGTGCGATTTCAAGAGCACGTCTTAGTACTGAAAGTAATGCAGTGGCGCAGGCGATTTATGAGTTTTATTTTATTGCAACAAATTTCTAAGTAATATTTGGTTAATGACCGTTTGTCACTAAATTATTCATTATGTTTTGTTTGTACTAATTACATATTTGTATTTGTACCCCATCGCACTGCGAATAGTTACGCATTACGCCAATGGTGAAGGGAGCTGACGTCACAGTTCGACAGTTACAGCGCATCTTAAGTTCTCAACAACTAACAGCGGCCTGACAATAAGATCATATACACACCGATCGTAATATTTGGGGCTAAATCATGGCCAATGATTGATAAACATAAGTCCAAAATTATCCATGGCAAAAATGAAATATTTATAAACAAATTAAGAAGAAAACAGACAGAGAAGCAATACAAAACAAGAGCATAAGAGATGAAATGAAGCAATTTATATGGTATATGACGAAGAATGAATGAAACTGCCAAACCGGGGAATAGAAGGGAGAAGACCTAGAAGTATGCCAAGAATACTGTGGGAGAATAATATAAAAGAAATAATACAAAAGAGAGGAAAAACACTGAACAAAGTAAGAATGGTCAGACACAGATCAGAATACCAAAGATGGACGGAGGAACCCTACCCAACACTGTAATGACACAAATGGGTTAGATGAAGAAGAAGCAGGTAGACAGATGGCAAAAGAAGCGTGATTTATTTTTTAACTTTTGTGTTTTAAGAAAACATTACCAAAAAGACGAAATTTATTTTTCCGCAATTCCACTTTTCCACTGCCGAGATGTTTGGTGGAGTTAAACTGAAACTGAACTAAAGTGGCATTAGTAAAATCAATTGGAAATTTAATTTTTTGTAAATTTATTGGATGGTATTCATATCACTAAAATAATCTATAATAATTCATGAATTTTATTTATATATACAAGTCAAACAATCCAAATCATCCTGTCAAGAGACTGTTTTTAAAAATATAACATAGTATTATGCATCTTAATAGAAACCTGCACTACAATAAAATTTGGTTCAATAAATAAAGAACTTGATATAATAATAATATACAAGGTGGAATACTTATAAAACTATTATTTACAGCGTACAATAAAATCTACGGCAATAGTACCTTAATTAGTTTTTTGTAACCTTGCAATTTCAAATTAGAACAGAAGTGAATGTACAAAATTCTCAAAACAAAATAGTACCACGAATTATAATAAATACCGTATCAATTAAATACTTAAAAATCTTAAAGGTAATGTACAGTTGTTAGTCACAAAAACCTTTCAAACTAAAAATAATACAAAATGTGTCGAATTGTAAAAATATTAAAACTTATTTAACTAGTAAGGTGCTGTTGCGATACAGAATAGTTGAGATCCACACCTGTTGAGATTTCAGGAGTCATCTGCTTGTCACAGTCCTCTAAGTACTTTAGTACTTTTTCTGTTGCCTTTATTGCGCAAGCACTGGAGGCACCCGCCTTCAATGAAAGTTTTGTTAAACACGTTCTGTTAAACGTTTGTATTTTAAAATACTTACCGACGCTGTTAAATGCATAAAGTTGAAAAATTTCTTCAACATTTCAACCATAACTGGAAAATTATGGCCTTTTAGAAATTTCCTTACGGTTTGTAAAAATTCATCATTGTGCATTATTAAAAAGCCCAATAACATAACAATATAAGAGGCTAAGAAGGTGTATTCCATATGTGTTCCAGCTTTCTGCAGCACTGTTAAAAAAATTAATTAGAATAAATATTAAAGCATGTTCTAGGTACTAAACACATTAAAATTAGTATAACGCGTTAAGTCCCAAAACTTTCAGATTAGAGGAGAACTCAAAACAGATCGTCCACGACCGTTTGTTTTGCGCACAAGTTAATACGTCAAATTCTGCCTGAAAAATGTTGATGCGAATAGGCTAATAAACATCGAAGGATTCAAAATAGAAATATATAAATAAAAGATTTTCATTATTGTAAAAAAACATCTGATAAACTAGGTCTACTGAAAATTGGCATTTTGTTGTATATCCCCGATGTTTATCAATCAAATAAAAACAAAAGTATAATATAATTGATAATTATGTAGACTTACTTTTCACCTCTACACTGTTAACAACGGTAGAAGAGGAACAGATTAAGTAAGCATATTTATTTTTCTAGACAAATAAATAAAACCAGAACCCGATATACGGTTTTTTTAATAAAATTATATGTTAAGTTTTAACTTTAAAATACATACGCTTTGCAACAGTTTCTTCAATAAACTCTTCGTTGGATTTATACTGAACATTTTCACCTTCACTGTCCTTTTCACCATCTAAAATAGCATCTGTTTTTTTCTCTGCAAACCTGGCAGATTCTTCCCATAGATAAAATTGTTCTATCAAGGCTTCCAGTGCACTTTTATCACCTTAAATTAGTATAATAAGTACGTGCATTCTAAGTTACAAATAGCAATACTTACAAGCAAACGCACTTTCAAAGTCAGCTGGTGCTTTTGCATCAACTAATAGCTTTTTATTAGCATCATTTTCTTGTATTAAGTTTATTAACAACATTAAAACCTAAAAAAATATGTAATTAATAACACTTTTGTTTTAATTTTCATATAAAAATTTTAAATTTTGTTTGTTCGATCAAATTATATAAGTAATACGCAAAACTTACTAAAACTCCTAATTCAAATTTCTTTTGATCTGGAATATAATGAGGTACTTGAAGAAGTAAATGCAAACTGGCTTCCACAATTCCAGGCTGTGCTCCGATTAATGCACTACCCATAGCTAAAAATAACATTTTGTAATAGTAAATCATTGTGTAAATGATTTTTGATACTCACATTCTTTGTGGAAATGATGAGTTAAGTTAATAAGCACTTTTAGGGTAACTAGCAACGCTTCCCTTATAACAGTTCCTGTAGATTCCTTATCAGCTATATCGGTAACAGGATAAAGAGGTATTTCAGAATCACATAATCTATACAATTTTACAAGCGTATCCAATATCATCCCATCGTTGTACTTTAAAATATATGTTTGGTTTTCTTCATTATTATGCGTAACCTATAAATTCATATCAATCAATAATCCTGTCCTCTTCTACCTTTCGGTGTAGAGGGAATACATATATAATAAATTAATACGAAATTGAAATAATTTCACGTTGTTATGTAAGTTACATAATAAAAATAAAAGTTTAAAAAGGATTACATATTAAATTAATCTAACACTGGGTAAAAGTGAAATATCTGCACCTTAATAATTATAAAAAGAATGTAGAGGCCGCTTAAACACACAATGATTTTAATTATTATTTATATACACCGTATTCATAAAGTGAAGTGACGTGTACGATAAAAATATTACTTACAGAACTCGCTTTTCTAATATACAAGGTGGACCATTTCCGAAGGAATTCTACGTTATCTCCTGAACTATTTATTACGCTTACGCAAAAAGTAGTAAAGGAGTTTCGGTCCAAATTTTCGAAAAAAATTTAATGGTACAAACAAATTTAAAATCGTCTTTTGTTTTCAAGCGTCATTTTCGATTTCTTTTAGCCCCCTGAATCAAATCCCAGAAGCAGAGCGTCAATTTTGAGACACCCTGTATTGATATGATATCTTTAGACAATCTCTTAAGAGAGTGAGTTCTAATTTTTTATTTTGGATAATGTAAATAGCAGTGGCGGCTTCTTCGTTAGGTCATTTGGTCAATGACCTCCCAAAAGAAAAAAAATGAAAAAAGAAAAAGACAGTATCAATACACTTTGTTTTGTACAATATAATTTTCAATTATGATATTTAAATTTTCGTATATTGAGTTCAGCAGTTGGCGCGAACATTAAGTTTATTCGCGGCGGAGATTGTCGAGTTCGCCCGGGTCAAATAGGGACCTGCCCTCGGTAACGAAATCTTGAAGAACAATTCCAACAGGCGCGACAGAAACAAAGTTATTGCAACTTTACTCGCACTAAACAAGGAAACAGGACGTCGTATCTCCGCTGTTACGGTCAACAGCCCGAGAGTGGTCTGATTGCAGAATCGAATCATTTTGTTTTATCGTAATCGACGTAATGCATGCTCGAGATAGAGATGGAACGTCGGACGTCCGTCTTATAGCATTTATTGTTTTCCTGCTATGTCTGTTGAGGTGGGGTATGTTTCTATCTGATTACTTGTGGTTTAAGGTTTCAACTTTCATCATGTCGGTAGTTCAAACAATTAAAGAAGTCAAAACTAATAGTAATAATCATAGTTTAAGTTTTGAGAAACGGTTGGAGCTCAAAGCAAATGGTCGTCCACTCCCTGAACTGCAAATTAGACAGACCAGCAAGGACAAAAATAAAGAAGTTCACCGTAATTTTCGTAAGGGCATGTATGATTTGTCCGACTGGAGTTTAAATACATTTTTTCACTACTAGCATTAGAAGATATCATTATTGACCTCGTTTTCCAGCCAAGAAGATAAATATCTCACCTAGTGGTCAATAATTTTGTATTATTGACTACTGGTTAATAATAGAAACAATTGCTCTGCGCTCAGGTGCCTATTTTAAATATGTTTTACCCAAATGTCAATTGAAATTAACCTCTCCCCTTGTTTTCAAGCAAGGCTATTTGATGTTTGTGTTTATTTAGAAATAAATATACGCATCTGTCATTTTATTTTTTATTTATGTAAAAATGATTAATTAATAGTAATTAACGTCACAAGTCCGGGAACTCATATTTTACAGTACGAGTAAGATGTTTAAAGACGAGGCGACGCAAGGAGCCGAGTCTTGAAACTCGAAACGAGTACTGTAAAAAGAGTTCACGGACGAATGTCGTTATGTATTTTATTTCATACTGTCAACAATTTGATTTTTAATTTTTACATGTGACGCTTTTTCAAAACGTCAACATGTGACATTACTGTGTCAAAGCCGGTAGGTGTGGCTTGGTTAGACTTTTACGGGCTCTGATTGGGTGCATAAAATAACTGTCCGGAAAATGTTGCCAAGCAACATTTTCCGGCTCTGATACCGTAATAGCTCATTTTCCGGACACAAAATGGCGCCGGGAAACTGAATTTACCAGACAGTATGAAATAAAAGGAATAGAGGTGCTAGTAGTGAAAAAAATAGTATATAAACCACGGTAGAGAAGATTTTTCTCAGCCTCGCAACTAATTTCCCTCCATGCTTCGCATGTCGGGAAATAATACTGCTCGGCTGAGAAAAATATCTTCTCTACCTTGGTCTATAATATACTATTATATTTTAAAAACACAATTTTTTTCACGCTTGCCTATACAGCTAAAATTCGAAATGACCCTCCTGAAAAACGGTCCACGAGCCGCCACTGGTAAATAAATGAACACCTTTTTAAAATAATGTAAATTAAATGTAAAAATGTTAGTAGGTAGTTGTTAATTTTAAAATAATGTGATTTTAGTGTTAAAAATGTTAATAGTTATTAATAATTATAAATTATATACCGGGTGTGACCTGAGATTTGAGACATAGGAGAAATACATGCGATTTTGATTGCTTAATTTTATCTTTCCAGCTGAACCGTTTAGCTTTTGTACGTTCTTGTTTAGATGAATATGCTATTAAGCAATTGATTCTTAACTAATTAGGAAAATTTAGCTCCTCAACTTAAAATAAAGTACATAAATATTTTAAATAAAAAGTCAAAAAAGTCACACATGCACCTTATGACAACTTGCTTAAAGCCTGCTGCGCATGATTTGTTCGTACTAAATTCTGAAATTTCCATAGTGATGCTGCAGCTCATCAGAACAAGTCTAGTTGATCAAATTTTTGTAGAATTAATATCAGTCTAATAATCAGGAAAAAATACGATTTCTCCTTCATTTCAGATAAATTTTGCACTATAATCGACTGCAAAAAAAAAGTACTTTTGGATGAATAGCTACAACGTAAGCAACAGTTAAGGCCGATTCATACTATAGGTCAAGTCACGATCTGGTCACGGTCCGGTCACAGTCAAGCAATTTACATGTGCATTCACATTGTGCGGTCACCTACCAATCTAGACTCGATCGAACCGGGTGGGGCGAGCATCGTTGCTAAGGTTTTGGCTTAGTGATAATTTTAATTTAATTTGACTTTTTGATATTTAAGCAATCAGTTCAGTTCGAATCTGTTAAATGTTTTTTTGTATCAAAGCTTCAATAAAGTATTGTTTTATCAAGTAAGAAGCACGTACATTAAATGATACCTACACTGGGTACTACAATGTTCAAAAACTTTTCACTTAGCGATTTAGCCATAATGGCTTATATTCACTGGGGATTCATTCAGAACAATTGCATTTAGTTTCCGGATCGGTCATTCAACTATACAACAAATTGTCACGGAAGTATGTTTAGCAATTATTAAAAACATGTTAGCGGAGTGCATACCAACACCAACAAAAGAAAACTGGAAAGCAATTTCAATAAAGTTTTGAACTATATGGAATTTCCCTAATTGCCTTGGTGCGTTAGATTGGAAACATATTGAGATTTTTGTACCCTCCAACAGCGGATCCAATTACTTTAATTATAAAAAAACATTTTCTGTGGTCTTATTGGCATTAGTGGATGCAAATTATAAATTTACTGCCGGCGATATAGGGTCTTATAGAAAAAATAGCAATGGTGGCATTTTTGCTAATTCTAGGTTGGGAAAAGCTTTAGAAAATGGAAAATTAAATATTCCAGAAGATGCAGAACTACCTGGTACAAACTGGCTTGCACCCCATGTAATCATAGGAGATTCAGCGTTTCCCCTAAAAACTAACATATTGCAGCCCTACCCTGAATCACAAGCAAACAATGATAGAGAAAAACAAATTTTTAATTATCGTCTCTGCCGTGCACGACGAATTGTAGAATATGCGTTTGGAATATTAGTCCAAGAATTCCGTATATATTTACGCAAAATTAACTCCCAACCAGGGAATGTTGGAAATATAATTTTGACAACCTGTATTCTACACAATTTCTTACGTGATAGCGGACTATCTGAAGGGTTTACAGAGTTATCTATGGAAGAAGGAAATATTTTAAACGAGTTGCCTAGACAGGGCGGAAATGCTCAGCCAGCGGCGTTTGCCGTGAGAGATTTATTTGAAACCTCTTTAATTGTGAAACTGGATCAGTTCCCTGGCAGTTTAATAGAAATTGAAATGAAATCAAGTGCAAAATGATTTTTATGTTCATACAATACTAAAAATATTAATATCTATATTACTTCCTTTTATTTAATTCTTCCCTAAATTCTCTCCACAATTTGTTTTTATGCAAATTGTCTGAATATCTTCTATCCTCAAAATTATAGAGTTCTTCATGACTTCTAACCAGTTCTATTAATTTTTCATCCATTATTATTAATAAACTAGCAAGTAGCAAGCCTCCAACATAACGTAACCTCAAAACTCAAAATTACAAAAATTGACTGTGATTTGCCCGTCGCCGTGTTTACACTACCGGTCAATGAGACGATCGGTACGGTCTCAGTCCGCTCAAATATTCCTCGCCAGAAAGACCGCGGTCATTTGACAGGACCGTGATTTGACCGTGCCTACTATGTGAATAGCTCAATATAAAATGCATGCAACAATATTTGATCGTACTGTGACCGGACCGTGACCAGACCGTGACTTGACCTATAGTATGAATCGGCCTTTAGCCAAGAAGATAATATTCACATATGTTCAATTTCCCATGCATTTCTCCTATGTCTCACATCTCAGGCCACACCCGGTATATGTAGAATAGGATATCTTGATAAGCAATTTTTAAAATAATTTTTTTCTACTCCTACTATTGAAAGTTGATCTTTCCACATGATTTTTAATGCTGAAAGCAATTGTTTGTCGAAACTGTGCGACAAAATCCAAAAGTGTGTTGCAATAGTAATTTGTAATACAAGTGTTGAAAGCTTGCGTTTGCCACACGAATGTGAAGTTTGCAGCACGAACGCTAGTGAGTGCTGCAGTCACATGAGTGTGGCAAATACAAGCTTTCAACACATGTATTACACACTATTTTTTCTACAACCACAAAAAATTTAAATATTTCTGCAAAATCAAATCTGACATTCATCAAATGTCATTTATGACATTTTGATTTGCGTGCGGAAAGTAAACAAATTAGCGTGTGGAAAGTTTACTTTCCGCACGCAAATCAAAATTTGAGTGTGGAAAGTTTACTTTCCGCACGCAAATCCAGATTAATCCAGATTTGCGTGCGGAAAGTAAACTTTCCGCACGCTAATTTTCACTTGTTCGGCAAACACTCATTTTCAATACTCGTATCTATGGAGACGAAGTCTGAAAATCCCACTTTCCATGGTGGTTGTAGAAAAAGTACTTTGCAACACACTTTCAAAATGGTGCCGGTTAACTGTATGGTTTGTTTATATTTGTGATATGTTTATTTTCATAGCAACGGACTTATTTCCATAGTGACCATAGTTTCCATGAGCATACTTAATATTCCACAAAAAATTATAAAATTTGCTTTAAAATATTGAATAGTGAATTAAATGTCTTTCTTCTGTAGGAGTAGAAAAAATAGTGTGTAATAACACTTGTTGAAAGTGTTTTGCAAAACTCAAATGAATGCAGCCTTCGACTTCGTCTCGGACTGCAACCTTCATTTTCGTTCTGCAAAACTGTACTTTCAACACTTGTTATACAAATTACTATTGTTGCATACATTATTTTTTGCACAGACGCAGTATAAATTCAAATAGATTATACCCAAATTTTAAAATTTTTTATTCGAGAATTTATTAATTTCGTTTTCCATATTGTAATAATTCATTTCATCTTTTTCGGAATTATTAATTTCGTTTTCCATATTGTAGTAATTCATTTCAATAAACTGAAAACAGTTTTTATACTTATTTTATTAATTCGTACAACATTCGTACGTGGGTATTTAATGTGACAAGTAAAGAATAAAAGAGAAAACATTTGCCAGTACGTGACATCGGATTGGCTGCGACTGAAGATGCACATCATGAAAGTTCATTATGCGTTCGATACCATCTTTACGTGTTAGTTACGGCAGTCGTTTTGTAAACATCGACTTTTGCAACTGCTTAGAATTTGTAAAATGTCAACTTTAGAGGCGACTGTGCAAAAATAAAATTATAGTGTTAGATAAAAATTAAATAACCAGCGAGATTTAAAAAATAAATAGACAGTAGAAGGTTTAAAATAAATAACCGAATTTTATTTGAGTTTTTGGAAAATAAAACTTAAAGAGTAATTTATTTTGATACTAATACAATTTAAAAACGAATAAAGTGTAATCTCATTAAAAGCTATAAAAGAGATTGTTATTATGATATATAAAATGCAATTTAGAACTATGTAAAATGATATGAATATGAAATAAAATTGTAATTGGTTGGAGATGCATTGAAATATTTGGATAGTAAATATAAATTGGATAATTAAAGAGGAAATTAAGTGAAGTGTGGTAAATTTGAGTACAATTACAAGGAAGTGTGTATTTGGACCAACATCTAAGGGGAAACTTGGCGAGTAGTGAATTTTAGGATTGAAACAGAAAAGGTCTTGTATTTGTGCACGTTATTTGTGAAGGTAGTTGATAAAATTATTAATCTTTATTTTATGTTTGTTTAGTTATTAGAATTTGTTATTGTTTATTGTTGAAGTTTTTACAAAATTTTAAGGGTGTTAATTTATTAAAAATTACTTGATGGATTTTATAAAATTTTAAAATTCATAAATGCGATCCCTTTTAACGACCCTGAATTGAGAGATTTTCTAGAGATTAGGGGTGGGACAAAATATCGATAAAAATATCGATATATCGAATAACGATATCTTTTTACTAAAATATCGATATTTATCGATGCCATCGATATTTCTGGATAAATTACCCATAAGATCGATGTTTATCGATTTATCGGTAATTCTTTCTATCCACAACTCCACATGCATTGATTATTGATTCAATAGTCAATACAATACAAATTCAAAGCTAACTATTGAGATTTCAGAAACGGTAAGGTAAATTTTGCTTTCGTTGTTTCGAAATGCTCTGCAAGCTTTTTGATTTTTTTTAAATCAAAGTAGATTCCCTAAAAATCTATAACATTTTCTAGTTACAGTAACAGTAACTTATTAATAAAGTTCGGAATTATATGAAATTTCATATTATTTAATAATGTATGGATTCTTGTGAGAGTTCGTATTTTTTCGTTTCATGATAAGTACACTTTATTAATGCAATGAAAAAGGTGCATATTTCATCATATTCGGCAATTCTTTTCATATTCACTTAAAAATTGCATTTTTTATGAAATGCATTGTATTTGCTGCATATTTCGGTTAATTTTTTAATGTAAGTTGCATGTTTTAAAAGTATCTAAGAATTTACATCATATTTTCCTATTTATGTTTTTTGCATTCAATTCTGACAGGTATTATTTATTACCTAACTAATCCTTTGTTCATTTATGCCTGTAAATTAAGATATTCTAAAAAAGTGCTTTTGTTATTTTTAAAAATCGAGTTTATGCAGAAATCCTCTTTTCTGAAAACTTTACTAGGAAAGCTAACATGCAAACACCTATTAATTGTTCCATAGTTCAGGGATTAAAAACCATTCACTCCTCATGCTATATTCTGACAAGAAATTAGATACTTTACATTGGTAAGATATTTCTGGTTAGACAAATAGTTTTGACTTTGTACTCTGTATAATTCGCATAATAAATACTAATTACATGGATACATTTACTGCGTTTCGTTTTATTTCTGCGTTTTGATTTATTTATTTAAAAAATTGTACCTTGCATATTTGTTTCATATTTTAGCAAAAAGTTCTGCATATTTTATGTCATATTTTGATCATATTTATTTCATATAATTCCGAACTTTACTTATTAAAAACAAAATTTTATTTTGATGAATATCATTTATAACTTGGTTTTACCTTTTCAATTTTAAGAGGCAATGACCCTACCAATACCTAAAAATATCGATATTCGATATCAAATTTTCAATATCACCCACCCCTACTAGAGATTGATTAAAAAATTTAATACAGATTGAGCTAGCCGGAAAATTTAAAAATTGTATGCGATATTATTTAAAGAAGTAAGAGCATATCAATATGTACTTATTTTAAATATCAGTGCGCATAAGATGCAGCTAAAATTAACTTGTAAATATTTTTTGTATGTTTAAATGTGCCAAGGACGGTTCCAAGCCCGGCTGAGAAAGGAGGAGGGTTGTGCACAGGGCTAGCAACCCTGCAGCGTAAAAAACAAAACGCTAAAGAAACTTCTACGAGCCTCGGAACCACCCGGACGGATAAAACGATGACGACTGCGGCAACGGAAATGGACACGAGAAAGATAAAATACATAGGATGCTGGAATGTCCGCACGATGTACGAAATAAGCAAGGCGCACCAAGTAGCAGAAGAAATGGAAAGAAACAACGTAACAATACTGGGTTTAAGTGAAACCAGATGGAAGGGATGTGGGAAAGTCAAACTACAAAATGACAAAGTCATCATATATTCAGGAAAAACACAGGAGCAAGATATACACGAAAGCGGAGTCGCCTTCATGCTAGGAAAAGAAGCTACTATGGCTTTAATAGAATGGGAAGGGATATCTGATAGAATAATAATGGCAAGATTTAAAGCCAGATTCAAAAACCTGCTGATAATAAACGTGTATGCGCCAACAAATGAAGCAGAACAAGTCACTAAGGAAGAATTTTATGAGCAGCTCCAGTCAACGTACGATAAATTACAAAACAGATATAAAAAAGATATGCTAATGGTAATGGGGGACATGAATGCCAAGATAAGGTCATGTAATACAGGAAGAGAGACGGTGATGGGGAAAGAAGCACTTGGAATAATAAATGAAAATGGGGAAATGTTTACAGACTTCTGCACCCAAAACAGCCTAATGATAGGAGGCAGCGTGTTCCCTCATAAAAGAATACACAAAGCAACATGGACCTCCCCAGATGGTCTAACGAAGAACCAAATAGACCACAATACAATCGACAAGAAATGGAGGCACTCCCTGTTAGATGTACGGGTAATGAGAGGAGCAGACGTGGGGTCGGATCACATGCTGGTGAGAGGAAAAATAAAGATTAAGCTACATAGAATAAAAAAACCAGTAATGGAAAGAAGAGAAAGGTATAATGTACAATGGCTGAAAGATGGCAGTGACTGTGTAAATGAATACAGGGTTATTCAAATTCGGGGCTCACCATTGGGATCTCGGAAACCGTAAGAGTTACAAAGACGGTTAAATTGGAGCAAAGTTGCGCTATACAATGCTGTTTAATATTTAAAAAAGAAATTTGACCTACCTATCTTAGTTTTGTTATTAAGAGCAAAAAACAAAAAAATGTCAATTTGGTTTTTTGAGCATAATTTGGTTGTTATAAAAAAATTTTCAAATCTGTTAAAACTTTCTTTAAGCAACTTTTTAGCCGTAACACTGTAGTGGTATCAAATATTTTGTACGACGTTTCGGTTTTCCGGAATCACCATCAGGTTCGTTTTTTCTTATGGGCGCCATGTTGGATTTTTATAGCATCTCATAGAGTTTTTGATGGTGATTTCAACGATGTATGACATGATGGCGTTTCACTGCCGAAAACTGCTGTTATTTACAAAATTAATAAATTTCAATAGATTGCCATGGAAAAACAAACAGAAACAACACAAAAACAAAATTCAACGTTCACCATTGGGATTTCGAAAACAGTATGATATACGAAGACGGCTAAATTGGGACAAAGTTGCGCTATAAAATGCTGATTAATAATAAAAAAGAAAATTGACCTTTCTAGTTTAGCTTTTTTTTTACTGTCGTCAAAGATACAGAAAAATGCTATTTAGGTAGTTATTTAGTTTATTTATTACAGGAGATGTTCAAACTGAAGGCCGTTTTTGTGTTGTTTCTGTTTGTTTTTCCATGGCAATCTATTGAAATTTACTATTTTTGTAAATAACAGTAGTTTTTAGAAGTGAATCGCCATCATGTCATATATCGTTGAAATCACCATCAAAAACTCTATGAGATGCTATAAAAATCCAACATGGCGGCCATAAGAAAAAATGAACCTGATGATGATTCCGGAAAATCGAAACGGTGTAGAAAATTTTTGATACCATTACAGTGTTACGGCTAAAAAGTTGCTTAAAGAATGTTTTAACAGATTTGAAAAGTTTTTAATAACAACCAAATTATGCTCAAAAATCCAAATTGACATTTTTCTGTTTTTTTCTCTTAATAAAAAAACTTAGATAGATAGGTCGAATTTCTTTTTTAAATATTAATCAGCATTGTATAGCGCAACTTTGCCCCAATTTAACAGTCTTTGTAACTCTTACGGTTTCCGAGATCCCAATGGTGAGCCTCGAATTTGAATAACCCTGTATAGAAAAAAATTGAGAGAAGCAGCCAATAAAATGGCAGATATAGAAGAAAATAATATTGAGGAAATATGGGAAAGATATGTATATATATAAGCAAACAGCTAAAGAAGTAATAGGGATACAAAAAAGATCAAATAAGCCATGGTTGTCTCAAGAAACGTGGAAAAAAATAGAACAACGAAGACAAATAAAACGCAAGATAATGGGGAGAGAACAAAAAGAGTATAGAGAAAAGGATAACGAAGTTAAAAAAAGTGCTAGGAGAGATAAAAGAGAATACTACCAGGAGTTGCTTGTGGAAGCAGAGACAGCGGCAAAACAACACGATCTAGGAACCTTATATAAAACTACAAAGAAGTTGAGCGAAACTGGGAAAACAAATACCACTGGGCATATGAAAAACAAAGAGGGCAGAATACTGAAAACAGAGAAAGAAATAATAGCAAGGTGGTTCGAGTATTTCAAAGAAGTGTACGCAAAGAAAGATATAGAACAAGAACTAGAAGAGGAAGAAATAAGAGAGGAACTAAACTTATCACTAACAGAATTTACACATGAGGAAATAAGCAATGCAATTAAACAACTAAAAAGAGGAAAGGCAGCCGGATTGGATAATATCACGGCAGAGCTATTAAAAGCGGACAGAGAAACTTCAACAAATATTCTGTACATACTAATCAATAAGATATGGAAAGAAGAGAAAGTACCTGAAGAGTGGAAAAAGGGAATAATTATCAAGATACCGAAGAAAGGCGATCACACGAAGTGCGAGAACTGGAGAGCGATAACGCTGCTAAATGTGACAAGTAAGGTAATGACAAGAATAATATTGGAGAGGATGAAACACGAAATAGATGAAATGCTGAGACCCAATCAAGCCGGATTCAGAAGGAACAAAGCATGTACAGATCATATAAACACGTTAAGAATTATATTGGAACAAACCTTGGAATGGCAGAATAAGATATATATAAACTTTATTGACTCTAAGCAGGCCTTTGACCAAGTAGATCGGGAAAGGATGTGGGATATACTAAGAAGATATGGACTACCGTCCAAGTACATAAGGGTAATAAAAATGTTCTACGAAAATTATACGGCGCAAATTATTCATAATGGAGAAGTAACTGAGGCAATAAACATTGACAGCGGAGTCCGACAAGGATGCATACTATCCCCAACAATATTTTTAATATTGGTGGACTGGATTATGAAGGAATCAACAAGAAACAAAACCGGAATAAGATGGAACGCCTTCAATCAACTGGAAGACCTAGAATTTGCGGATGATGTATGCTTGATATCCGAAAAAAGACAGCACATACAAAAAAAAACGGAAAAAGTGTCAAAAGAAGCAAAGAAGATTGGACTCAGCATAAACACGAAGAAGACAAAAATAATGAAAATAAACACTGAACGAGAGATGGGAATATTTATTGAGGGAAAAGAAATAGAAAGTGTACAAAAATTCTGCTACTTGGGAAGCATATTAGATAAACATGGAGGAATAGGAGAAGAAGTAAACGCAAGAATAAACAAGGCACAAAATGCGTTCTACATGTTAAGGAAAATTTGGGATTCCAATGAACTAACACTAACAACTAAAATGAGAAAATTTAATACGAATGTAAAAAGCATACTGTTGTACGCAGCAGAAACATGGAAAACAGAAAAGAGAATCATACAGAAGATACAAACATTCACAAATAAATGCTTAAGAAAAATCTTAAAGATATACTGGCCAAACCGTATAACAAACGAGGAACTATGGGAAAGAACCAAACAAGAACCAGTAGCAACAACGATATGCAGAAGAAAGTGGAAGTTTATTGGACACACGGTGAGAAAAAACGAGAACGACATAAGGACATAACTAAACAAGCCTTAGAATACCAACCAACAGGGAAGAGAAAAGTAGGCAGACCAGCAGAAACATGGAAGAGAAGTATAGCAAAAGAGATAGAGAGGAAGGAAAAAACATGGGGAGAAGTAAAAGCAATAGCGAAAAATAGAGAAGAGTGGAGGAAATTTGTAGAAGCCCTATGCTCCGATCGGAGCCAGGAGGATTAAAGTAAAGTAAAGTAAGTAAATGTGCAGCAATGCAGCAACGTAGTTTTGAATGTAATTTTGCTATATTCCGTTTTGAAACTCCCCACCCGGTATGGAGTTAATACTATATTATTGCATTTCCAAACAAGTCATAAAACTTGAAGTCAACATCTACGATTCAACAAAGTGAAGTTGATTACTAATACACTAAAAAAAAAAAAAACAGTTTTACTTACATTTTCCAGAACTCTCATGCACCTATCAATTTTCCTTAATTTATCCAAAAGAACATCAGTCCATGTAACTACATAATCTGAGACCTGTCGACAACATTCGTAAATTGTTTTTATTATATGTTCTAAACCACCTAATTCCCTAAGTTCTTCTTTAAACCATTCTCCTGCACGTTTTGATGTCAAACTTAACAGTGTTTCCATTGCTAGTTGTCCAACCTATTATTACATATTAAATTAAACAAAAAAAAAACTGTAAATAATTTTATTTTAAACTTACTGTAATACTATCAAGATTAAGGTGTTTAGAATGTCCTTGACTTTGGATTTCAGCACATAATTCTCGAACCTTTTGTTTATTTTTCTGTAACTGACCTGAGCTTAAACCACAAACATCTAGTGCTTGTTGATAACTAACATCAGATTCCAAAAGATTAAGCATTAACTCGAGACAATCTCGATCTAAATCCATATTAAGCCTATCTTGGCTTAATACAAACATTACGGTTGCCGTGCAAAGTCCTAAGCTCTGCAAAAAGTGTAATAATAGTAGATTATTCTACAAGTAAAGAAAAGTGGCAGTTTTCTAGCGAGTGGAAAATGTTTGATTCACGAGCGTTAGCGAGTGAATTACAATTTCACGAGCTAGAAAACCACTTTTCTTACGCGTTGAATACGCTATTTTTTTGTGTAAGTACTAAAAGTTCGAATTTTCTAGACAAATTTGTTAAATTTATCAAGGTTATGTTTGTACGGAAACATAGCAACTACAACACGTACATAGTAACAAGTAAACAAACAGACTGTGTTGCTAGGAATAAAGTGTTGGTTGCTAATGACTCAAGCGTTGTAATGAGGAAAAGGTTGCTAACGAGAAAAATGCCACTTTTCTTTACTATTTTCTACATAGTAAAATGGCCGTTTACCATTGAGTATACAAAAAATTAATTTTTGTTACTTTATAAAATTAGTAAAAATACTTACTTGATCCTTAGTAGCATCATGCAGAGCTTTAAAGAATTTTGCAACCGTACCATGTGCTCGCACATGCATTCGAAAAGCAGGTACCATACATTTTGTTGCTAAAGTAATAGCCGATAGGCACCGTGTGCTTATTGGATTATTATCCTGAAGGGCATCCAAAATGTACTCCACATCATCATTAAATTCTTGAAATTCACCAATTTCTTGAATTTGATGTGCTTTTTTCACGTTACGTACTACCGTATAGTACTAAAATCAAACATTCTAATCATTACTACATAACTTTAATACAATAACAATTCATTTTAATATTAAAATTCTATTCATAAATATGAGGCAGCTTCGATATTAATGTCCGATTTACGTCTACACCACTTAATTAAATACATAGGTAAAACATAACACCGGAATTAGAAAGAATTTTTATTTTACTTTTCTACATAATTACCAAAATTTTGGAGGTATTTATCTCATCGTTTGAACCACTTATCGAAACTGTCACAATATACGTTTTCATCTAAGCTACGCAAACAATTAGTTTTTGATACGACAATGACGAAGGTTGGAAGTTTTTATTGCAGATAGTTACCGGAAATGACTACACACCCGAGTGCAAACATTAGTTGTTGCAGTGGAGACATCCATACCGAGAAACCATGAACAAGCCTTGCCATGCTCTCAAAAACAAAAGACCGTATTAATTTTCAAGAGAAATAATTCTTCAGCATGACAATGCAATAAGCAAGCTAGTAAAAGAAAAGGCAGAAGAAACATTAAGGAATGAGAAGAAGGAAAGAAACGAATGGTTCGACGAAGATTGTAAAAAAGTGATAGAAAAAAGAAGGAAAGCCAAACTAGAGTATTTGAAGGAAAATAATAAAGTGACTAAAGATAAATATCAAGAAATTAGAAGAGAAACTAAAAATATAATCAGAATTAAAAAAAGACAATCCGAGAATAAACAAATGGAAGCAATAGAAGAAAATTTTAAGCAAAACAAACTAAAATGGTTTTACGGAAAAACGAGAGGAATGAAAAAGAAGAGACAACAACAAATATTTATGGAAGAGGGAGGAGCTAAAATAGGAAACAAACAAAAAATTAAAGAACTATGGGCAGAATATTTTGAACAGATGTTTAAAGACGAAGTGCAATGGGAGAAAGAAGAAAATGAAATAGAACAGAATAAAGATATAGAAATACCTACTCTAGAGGAGATACGAAAAATAATTACAGAGTTAAAGAATAATAAAGCAGCAGGGAGTGATGGAATGTACAATGAATTTTTAAAATATGGAGGACCAGCTCTAACCGAAAGAATATATAAATTAATAGCAACGATTTGGGAGCAAGAAGAAATGCCAGACGAGTGGAAAGAATCGGTAATACAGTGAAACTTGTTAAAACAGAAACTCGTGGGACCGGAAAAATTTGTTCGTTTAGGCAAGTTTCCGTATTTAAAGGTTTGTAATTTTTAGACACAATCAAACATTAGGTATTTGTATAAGTATCGGTATTTTGACTTAATTTTATTATAAATAAGTTCAATTTTCAAAACTAATTTTTTAATTTTTGCAAACATGCATACATAATGTATGTCTTGTAAACTTGCGTTTTACCGCACTGACGAAGTTCTTGCTGGTTCAATTTAACAGGAACATTATTTTCAAACATTTTTATGACTTCAATCTTTCTATTTAAACCTAAATTGTTGTGTTTAACTCCTTTCATTCCCGACATGTTTTAAAACTGCTTAGTAGGTATTTCAAGCGAATGAAATAAAATGCGAACTCGTACTACAAAATTTCGGTAGCTAATCGTCTGCAATCAGGTTTATAATTAAATATGCATAAACAAAATATAATCTGTACAAAACATAGTCCAGCATAATTATTCCGAGAATTTGCCCGCTTCCGTATCCAATTTCGACGCAATTAACATGTATAGGGTTACGTCCGGAGAAAGTAATAAATTATGTTTCATTTTTATTGTTCTGCGTACGTATTTAAACTAAAAAGTTCGTTTTAAAAGGTTTTTTTCCTTAAATTTTAATTCAATTAGCCACGATTTCCGTTCCGTTTCCGCGTTAGAGAGGTTTCCGTTTTACAATATAAAAATACATATAGATCGGGCGGGACCCTGATATTATTTCCGTTAAGGCAGTTTTCCGTTTTATACAAGTTCCGCTTTAACAAGTTTCACTGTAATCCCAATCTTTAAAAAAGGAGAACCAGGTAAATGTGAAAATTACAGACCGATAAGCTTGCAAAACGTAGTTTATAAAATATTAGCCAAATTAATTGACCAGAAGTTAAAAACAATAACAAATCAACTACTAGGAGAATATCAAGCCGGGTGCCGGGTAAATAGATCAACAATCGACCACATCTTTACCATAAAGCAAGTACAAGAAAAATGTTGGAGAAAAAACATTAAGATTTATGCATTTTTCATAGACTTTCGCCAAGCCTATGATAAAATCAAAAGAACAAAGATAATAGAAACCTTAAAACAATTTAATTGCCCTAACAAACTGCAGAGATTAATAAAGATAACACTAAAAGAAACCATCAGTAAAGTAAGAGTGGGAAACGACGAGACAAGAAAATTTGCATCATGTAGAGAACTGAAACAAGGGGACCCACTGTCAAGTACGATATTCAATCTGGTACTAGAACAAATAATAAGGAAAAGCAATATCAAAAGAGATGGTAACATACTTAAAGGACCTCATCAATGCTTAGCGTTTGCAAATGACGTTTTGGTCTTAACGAGAACTAAACATGCACTCCAAGAAATTACAACTTCAATAATAAAAAATGCGAAAGAGGTAGGGTTAGAAATAAATGATCAAAAATCACAATTTATAATAATGGGAGAAACAAAAGAAAACGAATCACTATGTATTACAACAGATGATAATGTGCTTAAAATAAAACCCGTGGAAAGTGTAATATACCTAGGAACAGAAATAGCGTAAAACGGTAAAATAAGTACTGAAGACTAACATTAGGGTCTAAGTGCGTGGGGGCATACAAAAATTTGCTGTCTTCAAAAGTGTTTTCTAGGTCGGCCAAAGTTAAACTTTATAAATCAATTATAAGACCCGTAGTTCTATACGCGAGCGAGTGCTGGGTAATGACAAAGCAGGAAGAAAACAAAATTGAAGCATGGGAAAGGAAGATATTGAGACTAATATATGGAGGCATAAATGAAGATGGCATTTAGAGAAGACGCAAAAACAAAGAATTAGAGGAACTATTTAGGGACGTAACAGTATTAAAAATTATAAAGCAAAATAGAATACGATAGATAGGCCACCTAACCAGATTATCAAACACAAGATCAGTGAAGGAAGTTTACAGGTTGGAACCAGAAGGAAGGAATAAGCGTAGCAGACACAGACTAAACTGGAAAAATAAAGTAGAACAGGATTTGAGGAAACTGAAAGTCAACAACTGGGAGATTATAACTATGGATAGGAAAGCATGGAGGAACATAGTTGAAAAAGCCAAGGGCCTTTGGGCCTCTAGCGCTGAAATATATACATATATGACAATGCGTAACCTCATGTTGCTCAGAAAACTGTGGATTTAATGGACAGCTTTGGCTGGAAAGTCACGAAATTATCCTTTGTATAGTCCAGATCTGGCACCCTCCGACTTCTATTTATTTGGTAAACTGAAGGAAGAAATTGTTGGAATCTGTTTTACAGATGATGACAAAATCAAAAAGATCGTAACTGAATATTTGCTTAATTTGGATAAAAGTGTAAGCATATTGTGATGGTAAGGGAGTTAAGCAATGCTGCAATGCGATAAATGGCTCTAAAATTTTGGTAACTATGTAGAAAAGTAAAATAAAAGTTGTTCTTTCTAATTCCGGTGTTAGTTTTTACCTGCGTTTTGAATTAAGTGGTATGGACATAAATCGGACATTAGTATTTGAAAGTGCCTCGTAATAAATAAAAATTGCTTCGTTACTTACTCCTTTATCACTTTTAGAACATTTTATACTAGTAACGCTTTCTTCATTATCACTATCAAATTCGGTAGTAACTCTAGTTAGAGGTTCATTACTAAATCCGTATTCGTCATAGACAGTACCATCTGTTTTTGAATCGTCATTGTTTTTTGAAGCGTTGTCTTTGCTGTCATCGCTCCATTTATGTTTATATAAAGCACGTCTCTTTTTACTACCATCTGCTACCATAGATCTACTTTTAAATATACTCCCTTTCTTTTTAGATATAACTAATTTAACAGGTGCTAAAGGTTCAATAGGTTTTTCCAAAATTTTATCTAATATCTCTTCTTTGTGCTTTTCAAGAGGGAAAGTTTTTGGTTTTTCAATATTTCTAAGCGATTTTCTTCTTGTAGTTTCAGGTAACGCACTATCACTATCCGTATCAGTAGAATCTTCTTCAACTCTTTGCTTTTTAGGTGGATTATCGAGTATTTTACCTACCGAGGCATTAAAGTCTACATAAGTATCTGCAAGAAGATCATCCGCTTGTTCTAGTTTTTTCTGATCTTCAGCTTCCATAAGCATACTGATATCCATAGGTTCTGGTATTGCTTCTTCATCATCGATTGGTTCAACTTCATCCGGTGCAATAGCTTCGCTATTGGGTTCTATATTTATTTCGGAATATCCTTCATCTACCTTATCGGCTATATTCAACATTTCTTCACTACATTCGTTATTAGAATGTGCTGTCATTTCTTCTGAAGAAGTTAGCTGAACAGCGCTGTCACTGGTATCTACATTTTCTGCAGACATGGCCGATTCTTTCGGTGAATTAGGTCTTAATAAACTATCGTATAAGGCTCTGCGCTCTAATTCATACTTTTCGGCAGGAATATATTGTGGAGACAAATCCAAATCCTTTTTGGGAGATGTAAAGAGTGCCGTAAATGTATCTCCAGGAGTGTCAGCAGTCGCCGGACTACTGTTGGGATCCTGCTGCATGCTTCGCCTTGCAGAACGTGTGATTCGAATGTTACCGGGTGACCTTTGTGCAGTATCTTTATTAGCACGTGGCGAAGTAATAGCGGAGGTAGATGGTGTGCTGGATGGAGTAGGTGTGCTTTCTGATTCGTCAGAGTCACTTAATAATTGCGATTTACCACGACATATTCTAAGTACAATTGGGGGTTTACCTTCATCTCGTTTGGTATTATTATTTATATTTGAACTTAATACAGTCTTTTCGGAAGTGTTATTCTTCGACGTAAAGAATTTTCTAGATGTTGTACTTGATTGGGTTTTCTTCGGTGACTGTTTTTCTGAACTAACTAGAACAGCTTTGCCTTTTTTATTCGAGGCACTATAGGTTTCTGTTTTTCCAGTATATAAAGCAGGTTGTGGATCTGTTTGGTCTGTATTACGACTTTTGAAAAATTTTTTAGGTTTTGGAATGTTACTTACTGAACTCTCCGGTTTATCACTTTCATAACCTGCAGCTAAGCCTGAAAAATAAACAATTACATTAAAGCGTCATAAAGTCAAAATTAACTAAGAAAATATCAAAATTTACGAAGATGTATTACATGTTTTTAATATTACAGGAACCACTTATAAAACTAGCACAAATATATTATTTTTCTATTGTTTGTTTGAAACAAAATTTTATTCAGCGTCAAATGTAGGGTGTGGTCTGATTCAATTAAATACTGAACAACCCAGAAAACCAGAATATATTAAACAGAAAACAAGTTGTCAAATTCTGATAATTCGATAAAGAGAATCGACTGTATTCATAAACAGCGATTAGAGTTAATAAGATTTTAGTTGAAATTAAACCCATTTAATTTGGTTTATGTAATATACTCTTTAAATGGCATTTTCTGACATAGAACATAAGTTTCTGCGACTTATGGTTTCGCCGGAACTAACATCAATTTTGTTATTTTAAATGGAACACCCTGTATATTTATTTAACATTTTGATTACAAAGTAAATTTTTGCAGAAATTAACCTAGAGTACCTTGACTTACGCAAAATGAAAGTCCAGGTGCCCCAACACTCGAGACAATTTGTTTTAGAACTTCAACTATTTTCGTTGCTGTATTAAAATGACCTAAAGTTGGCAAAAATGCCTTTTCGAGAATAACTCTATTTTTTCAAATGACACTATGGTGGACACTAGAATTTAAAAACGAGCGTTTTTCAAGGATTTCATTGATACCAATTACCAATGACGCGGGATTACTATGATTATTTTTTAAACAGTCCTGTCAGCCAATCATAATGAGAAAAAAATTCAAATCGACCAATAGCATCATAATTACACTGATAATTAGCTAGTAGCTGATTACAGCGATAATTTTTTCACGTTGTTTCATTGGATCACAGAGAAATACCTGCTCTGTGATTGGATCTTTGTTTAAATAAATGCATAAAAAGTTAGCTTTGACTTTGACATTCAGCACTGTCATCATTGTGTAATAGTTTAAAAAATAATCACGCCGAATTACATTCGTGGTAATAATTTTAACTAGATTAGCACTCATCTTTATTGCTATTAGGAAATTCCATAGCAATAAAGATTCGTGAATCTAGTTAAAATTATCACCACTTATGTAATTACTGTTGACAATTCCATTCATAATCTATCATCCAATGAATCACAATCGAATTACACTGAAATTTGTACGACGCTGATTAACGACCAATAGAAATGTTAATATCGGGCATCGTTACCACGGCCACGCCCATATTTCTCGGAAATGTTTTGTATTTAGCTAGACCAACCTAGGCGAAATTAAAAAGTGGAAATTTTTATGTCAAATGTGACAGCTGACGTACAAGTTGCTATGGTTACTGGTTACGTTTCTTTTAAATGTGTACTGAATTATTATTGCTTTTAATGGCGATGTCTTTACGATTTTCTTACCGAATCTACACTCGAGCATTAATTCATGTCCGGGAAATTTTTAGTAGTGCATTTCAACAACGTAATAATACACACCTAAAAATTTCCGGAAAGAATTAATGCTCTTATGAGATTATAAGTGACCATTCCACTCATAATCTGTTATCCAATGAAATCACAGTATTTTGGTGAATTGAACCAATCACAATCGAATTACACTGACAATTTCACTCATAAACTGTCATCCAATAAAATCACAGTATTTTGGTGAACTGAACCAATCACAATCGAATTATACTGGAAATTTCACTACTACTGAAATTTCCGCGGAAATTTTACGACTAGCAGCGTTGCTTAGAGATAACGTCTGTCAAAATTTTTTGGGTGACAAGTATTTCAGTAATTTCATTATAATTCGAGAAATTGTCATTCCGCATACTATTCGTGACTAGAATTTTACAGGCAATTTTTGCCGTCACGATCACTCTTGCTTGTTGCTTTAGAAAATCGTCGCAACAAGCAGTCGTGTTCATGACGGCAAAAAGATTGCCGGTAAAATTCTAGTCACTTGTGGTATTACTTCTGATAATTTCACTACTAGTGAAATTTTTCTCGTTGTTTAGCGACAACGTCTGTCAAAATTTTTTGAGTGACAAGTATTTCAGTAATTGACTAGAGTTTTACAGGCAATTTTTGCCGTCATGATCACTCTTGCTTGTTGCTTTACAAAATCGTCACTCGTACTGTCGCACTCGTGGCGATTTTCGTCGCAACAACAACACTTAGCGATCGGTGAGTAAATTTGAAAATTTAGGACAGTTTTATATACAGGGTTAGTCAAAAGTCCCGGAACGGACGTATAACTTTGTTATTTGAAAAGAAATTTTTTTGAAATTTTGTATGGATACATAGTGAAAAATAACGTATTTATTTATGATATTTCCATTTTTTGTTCACTTCCTGTTTAACAGGAAATGCGTACTACTTAATTTTTTTAAACGGGACACCTAGTATATTTTTACATTTTCGGATTCACAATAAAAAACTACCTTCAGTAATACTAACATAATTTTTTTTATTCATAAAAAAGCAACACAAAAAATACAAAAACGCAAAATCGAGATACCTTTGAAGACAATTTAAATTTAATTGAGATTACAACAAACGTTCAAATTGTTTATTGATCGCCGAGTCGTAATTAGTATATTGTAGGTATAACTAGTGCTGAAAGTTGAATATTTCACACGAGTGTGAAATATCCTTTCAGCACGTGTTTTACACTATACTTTTCCGACGACCATTTTTCCAATTTTTCATTTAAAAAAATTTGAACCAGCACCACACTTGCAACACTTTGACGTTTTAAACAGGCAGCTGTCACACATATACGGAAAAAAATTACCGAATTTGGTGAGTTGTGTAATTTTCAACGGCACCGCCAGAGTTGCCGTTGGCGCTAGTGCAGCTCACGTGACCGTTGAGTGACAGCAATTTGAATTTCAAAAAAATAAAAGGACATTCGTTTGTTGTTGTCATTCCAACGTGTCATTCGAACCAACAGATCTGTTCGTTGTTTGAGTGCCTTAAATTAAAATTTCTTTTCTATTTTGTGAAGAAACATCAACCATGTCAACTGTAAGTATAAATATATTATTTTAATTTTAATTCAAGTTACAGTGTTTGTTATCATATTATCATCATCAGCATCAATCAGCCCGTTTGTGTCCACTGCAGGACATAGGCCTCCCATAAATTTTGCCACCCATTCCTATTTTGTGCCGCTTGAATCCAATTTGTCCGGTTGCAATGTGTACGATACATGTTTTTCCATTATTAGACTATTATACTAAATGTCAGATTTATTGTATCAACAAGCTAACTCACAGAAAGCAGGGCTTGTGCGTGAGTAATTATTTCTTAATATCTTAATGTTAACATCAGTCTTATTTTGTGTTTATGAGATCTGCACATGACTAACCTATTTTAATTTATTTACCTTATATTTATTATAAAGAACGTAATTCTATATTTGTATTTTGATTCTAAATTTAATGTCTATTATAAATTTATTGTCAATAATAAATGTACATAATGCAAATTTTGTTGTTTTACTCTATTACACTACCTTCAAAATATAAATCAGAGGTAAAAAAATTACAGGATTCAAAATTCGCGCCTCAAAAATAGTTCGTCAACGGCACCGCACCGTGCGCTGTTTTGTGGGTGGGCCTGAACTAAGTAATTTTTGAAAGCACTACTCTGACAAGTCTTTTAGTGTATAGTCGTTGGTTTTAAATATTTATTTTTTAACAAATGACGACTTTTGACGTCGCCCGCCGACTGCTTTGTGTGGTTTAGTGTGTGCAAAGTTTTGCACACGGGCATTTCACACAGTTTCGTTGCTATGCCAAATTTGTTATTTTCAATACTAGTAAACCGTGTGAAATGGGTCATTTTTCACAGTGGTCGTCGGAAAACGGATTTTCCTGTTGAAAAAATAAGGGGCCCTGGCAATGACCGAAGATTTTTCAAACAATATTGTAACGGTTTTAAAACGTTTATTTAAAACTTATTTATTTATTAACAAATATTTAAAATTATTAAACAACGAAGAAACATGAAATAACACTTAACACTAAAACGCAACACTAATACATACAGGGTGGGTTTTTGAAAACGAAACAGAGCGAATAACTCCCAGGAAAATTATTTTTCCGAAAAACGCTGAGACACGTCGATTTTTGATGGAAGGGGGACATCTTTTCACATAAATTTCTTATTACAGACTTTACCCCCCTAGAGAGGGGGGACAACCCCCCAAAAATATTAATAGGGAAGGAGGGTTAAGTGACACATCATTTGAAAGGTATTCTAATTCTCTACACAACCGTGTTTTATTTTTTGAATTTGACCGATTAGTTTCGGAGATACAGGTTGTAAATAAAAGAGCCTACTTTTTACAAATTACTACATGTCAGCCAATTAAGTTTTCAAATTGATGACTTCCAGCCTCCATACAATAATATAAGTTTTGTAAAAAGGGTTCACGCACATTTTGTAACATTTCTAGAGTAACTTGTCGGCATTCGTTGACAATGCGTTGGCGTAGATCTTGAAGGGAAGTAGCTGGAGTGAAATAAATTTTGGACATTAAGTGACCCCTCAAGAAAAAGTCCAAAGGAGACAAATCCGGCGATCGCGCAGGCCATTCTATGACGCCTCTTCTCCCAATCCACTGAATCGCAAACCTACGATCAAGGTACTGCCGAACAGGCAAGGCGTAGTGTGGGGGAGCTCCATCCTGTTGGAATATCAACTGGTCTTCGAGATAATTCTCATTATTCTCGATAGAATCGGACCAATATCGACAATTATGACGATTGACGGTGCCATTAACAGAAAAAGATGGAGAAAAAAAAGTTTGCAAATAAATTTGTAAAAAGTAGGTTTTTTTATTAACAACCTGTATCTCGGAAACTAATCGGTCAAATTCAAAAAATAAAACACGGTTGTGTAGAGAATTAGAATACCTTTCAAATGATGTGTCATTTAACCCTCCTTCCCTATTAATATTTTTGGGGGGTTGTCCCCCCTCTCTAGGGGGGTAAAGTCTGTAATAAGAAATTTATGTGAAAAGATGTCCCCCTTCCATCAAAAATCGACGTGTCTCAGCGTTTTTCGGAAAAATAATTTTCCTGGGAGTTATTCGCTCTGTTTCGTTTTCAAAAACCCACCCTGTATTAATATCGGTAAACTAACTAGGGTCATTGTGGGAACAGTGAATCACCATTTTTTCAGTGCCATATAACTTCGTAAATGCATATTGTACAAGTCAAACTTAAATGTGTACAATGCTGGCATTTAGCAACATTTTCTTCTAAGACATCCCTCCTTGGACTATTAGGATGTTTGAGTAGGTAATAAATGTTTAAAAAAAAAGTGGGTAATGATTCACTGTGTACTTAGGGGTGTACACAATGACTCACAGCAAAGTACACAGAGAATCACAAGATTTATGTAAGGAAAACACAGTAATGTTCATTTAAATATCGCTTGTAATTAATGTAATCACAGAACATTACAATTTGTACTTATTGTAATTTTTAAACATTAGCTTAGTACGCATATCAGACCCATACCAGTCTTTTATCAATTCTAGGAACAAATTTGCCTGCCACCTTACCAAGTAAATATAAATTCAGAAATTTAAAATTTAATTTAAAAGTACACAGTTAATCACGATAAAAGTACACAGTGGATTGATTCACTGTGTACTAGTTTGTAAAGATTCACTGTGTACCACTCCCGCCATTTTGATTTTGTTAACTCATTTACTAACTTAAACACCGACTTGAGCAGTAGGTATATCATAAAAATAATGCTCAATGAATGATTATTACATACAAATATTAACATATAGATTATTTTCAAGAATTAGGACAAGAATAACTAATGAAACTTACATGGAATTTTTTTTTTGGTCCATAAAAAACAAAAACGCACTCCCAGAAAACGTGTGAAAACTTATACCGGCGTCACAGCTGGAGTAAACAGAGAGGCTCTAGGAATGTGAACTAGTGGGAAAGAGACAACACGATCGCGTTATTCTTTTAACCCTATACGTCACTGATTCACTGTGTACTGTAGATTCACTGTTCCCACAATGACCCTACATAATTTATTATACAAGTTATGAAGTTATTTATATTCACGCACATTTATATTCACACGTATTTGGTAGTAGACTAAAATTCGCTAAGAGAAAGCGCCTTTTATACACGCAAGCTTCCAATCTCGCAAGTTCTACACTACTGTGGAACGATGGGTCATGGAACCTTCCAGAACAGCTGACGCGTAGGCGCGAAATGATTCACGTCCCGCCTGACAGCTGACGGTCGTAACAATATTTTATGGTCAGTGTCGGGATGATGTTCAGCAACAGCTGAGTGTGAGAGAAGACCTGATTTCAAGCAACGTTTGTGAACAGAGGATGCTATAGATGCCTCTTGATAACAAGGGTTGAGGCTTATCTTTTACTGAAGGGAGTATCTGAGAGACTTTTGGAGGGGGTTTGAAGATGGTTTTGATGTTATGTTTTTTGAGAATCCTACCTATGCGATCAGTAACTTGGCAAAAGTAGGGTAAGAAAGTAGTAGCCTGGGGTGTACAGGTATTTTGAAGACTTTTAGGGTGTATGGGGTGTAATTGTTTTTGGATGATTTTTCTAACATCGCTTTTGTTATATCCATTCTTGACGAGATTTTCTTGGATATGGGCTAACTCGACATGAAGACTGTCGGGTTGGGACACTGTGATAGCACGATGAACGAGGGAATTGTGCCGGAACTTGATATCAGGGTGCTGACTATTAAGATGTTCTAGGAAGGAAGCAAGGTTATGTCTTTCATGGGGCCAGATAATAAAAGTGTCATCTACATAAGGAACTTGGGTTTTAAATCAAAGGATTCCAAGGCTATTGCCTCAAAAGATTCCATAAAGATGTTTGCAACCACCGGAGAAAGGGGAGGACCCATAGCAGCGCCTGTTACTTGCTTATAGAATCTTGGTACTTGTTTGTATTCAAAATCTCAATTCATTCGTAATCACGCTTAATGAAATCTTTCAAGAAAAAGTAACAATTATATCTTTCTCCCTTTTTCTTTTACCCTCTTATGCCTTTACGGTGTCGAGGGGGTCAGACACACCGAGCCGCAGGGTAGTCACCCATCCAACTACCGACCAAGCAGGTCTTGGTTTAACGTTCTATATTGCAGTACTACGCGCGCGCTCCCACTCTGCCGTACTGCCGGCCTAAGTAACAATTATACCAAAATTCTTAATCACTCTTTGTCCTTCCGAAGTTATTTAAGGGCTTAATCACAATTTCAAAAGTACCATATGATATATGAACAAAAATTATTTAGATAAAGGGTGGCTTTGGAATTCTGAACGTACCTTGCATGTTTGATTCATCGTCAGTAGTTGAAATTATGTAGGTTATGTAAGCTAATCAGCTTGTTAAATAAAACTTAGTTATTAAACTACGGGTTTATTTTCAATTTATTACATTAGATTAATTAGATGTTGAAAATGACCACCATTCTTATACAAACATAAATTTACACGCCTTTTCATGTTTTCAAACGCGTTTCGGAGCATTTCGGGTGTGATATTAGCACATTCTTCAACTATTCGGTTTCGCAACTCAGGAAGTGTGTGAACTGGTGTCTTAAAAATTATGTTTTTCAAATGTGGAAAAACGATTTAATCTAGGATAGTCAAATCTGGTGATCTTGGCGGGAATTCAGGTACACAACGTAAACTGATCAGACGATCGCCAAAAAATTGTCGTAAATAAGCGATAGATTGCGGAGTCTTGTGAGAAGTGGCACCATCATTTTGGAAATATCCCTGTTGTAGCTTGTTTTCGTGAAGTAGGTTTATGAAGGGTTCTAAGATGTTGTCTCGGTGCCTTTGGGCATTGATGGTTCCTTCAAAGAATATGGGTATCAATCATTTGCGAGTAACACCAATCCATACCCCAACTTTCTGGGAATGCAACGGAGACTCACGAAATGTGAGGGTTTTCAGCACTCCACATCCTCATGGTTTGTGAATTAATATACCCTGACAAATGAAACCACGCCTCATCTGTAAAGAATGTCAAATCCAAGAGGTCATTGTTGTGCAATAAATGTTGGGTGAACCATTGGCAATATAACACGCACCTGTTATGATCAGGCGGTAACAATGCATGATAAGCCTGCATCTTATAAGGAAATAAACCAATGTCCCTCCTCAAAATTGTTCTGCAGGTACCATAAGATACGGGAACTAGCTGTGTGAGTCTTCGCAATGATGTTGTTGGTGCTTCATTCATAATCTCTCGAACATTTTCAATAGTCTCCCCTGTACGGACCGTTGGCCTGCCACCACCGTCCTTATGTGTTACACTTCCTGTTTCTCTGAACAATCGCACACAATTCCGGACCACATTGAAAAAGTCAGCTTCCAAGAACACAAGATCAGGAAACTGTTGTCGAAATTCAACCAGGCAAGCTCGAGTACTGTATATCCATTCCCCATTTTCAAGATTTCCATTACGAAAATAAGATTCAATGATGAATCGCTTATGTAATTGCGAGAATACCATGATGAATAAAAATTCAAATCAAAACTGACATTTAATTGACATGTAGAACCAACAACAAGCTGAACCTATCAAAGACAGTGATTTTGTTCACCATGGCCATCCCTGATCTAAATAATTTTTGTTCATATGGTATAACATGCGATCGAAAAAATTTCACCTCAAGTTGGCTATGAAACATGAAAACACAAAATTAGGCATGTCGACTTTTAATTCATACAAATGTCAGCTGTTGTTTTATAGGATATGTGAGGTGTGTGAGGTTATGTCCGTTTTGCTGTCAGGCATATAAAAAGTCACTGATTCTATTAAACACAGAATTCAAATCTGCCACCAAGAAAATGGAGGTCACATAACTCATCTACTTTAAAATAATTTTCCGTTAATAATATTTTTCTGTTCAATTTGTATTTAATTTTAGTTTTTAGAATAATTTAATCTGCTCTAATTTTTATCAGTTAGGCGTGGTTTTAGATTTAGTAGTTCTAATGGCTTATGTTGTATGACTTTAGCAAAGACATGATTTATATTTTTCATGGCAAACTTTGAGGTGAAATTTTTTCGATCTCACGTTAGCATAGTAACAATCCTAGACTCATTCCAGTAATCGAGTAATCTTACAAGTGCCAAAAGTTATTTCCTACAAGTTATTATTAAACTATTAAAATAAAACTGCTGTTTGTGTCTCACTGCCACATTACAAATTATTAAGTACAGAAATACAGTATGCTTTATTAAATACATTTTATTTGCCTTACTGTAATCAGAATCCTCTGTATTTCTTTTGGTAAAATAGTAGGTTGGTAATAGCGATTTTTGTTTGACAGTTGACAGAAGTTTGACATTTGATGTTTTTGTTGCCTAGGTATAATCCATTCAGAAAACTCCCGTGACATAAAAGTCACCATGTGTTGGTTAATATGAAAATCCCTATTAGGCTATTAAAAACTTTTAGATTTGAGATTGGTGCACCTTTAAATTTAAAGCTTTTGTTTTCATTTTGACACTTAAATTATTTATTATTCAAGTTACGTTTTATAATTCATAATCTTTAGACAAATGGATGAACAGAAGCACCAACGAAGTTTATTATCAAACTTGTATTATTAATAAAGCCATTTTTACCTTGTTCTACTTAATTTTACGAAAATGACAAATGATTTATCATAACCTTACATTTCAGTTTGACGTTAAGTACATTCACTAAAAAAGTTGATAGGTTCTGTACATAAAGTACACTCCCAAATTTTCATTTGACAGCGTAAACGTCACGGGAGTTTTCTGAATGGATTATATTTTGTGTATTATTTGATACAGTATCACCAATTTCTGAAAACCAAATATCACCAAAAATCGTTTAAGAATGAAGTTCATTCTAGCATCAAAATGCGTGCTATTTTTTTTAGAATAATGTCATTCTAAAGCCAAAACAGAAAATTTAGGTTATAAAATTTGTGAATCGTTCGAAACTTTATGTAGACGTACCAAGTTATGATGTCATAAAATTTATTGATGACGTGCATTATCTGACTCGCCAATTGGACCATATAAACAGCAATTTATCAATTTTACCACTGAGTCATTTTAAAATTAAGAAACAAACAAAACAGTCTTTTTTACCCATTCTTTCTTCTTTTTCATATAACCTTTTATAGGCCATTTCAACTTTAGAAAGAAATACAGACTTTTATGGGCACGTTCGTTTTCGTTCAATTTGAGAGTTTTCTCAATCATACCAACGTTTTTTAGCAAAACAACGCTGTCAGTTTTATTATGCGCATAATTAGGCATCATGTTTTGGTGGTCCGCAGACACTACTGGGTGCAATACGGCAAAGTTGCTATTTTTGTTGAAGGTTGAAACGATCTATAGTTAATTTTGGTGATTTTAGATAACCTCTTTTAAATAAAATGAACAGTTTTTAATATTAACAATTTTATAACTCTGAAGTATTCAAAATAAGATTTATAAAATGAGGATAACAGCATCTGTTACAGAAAACTAGTGATACTGCTGCGTTTGAATAAATGTTAACCTGGTGATACTTTGATACAACTGACTTCAACATGTTCCATATTATATCGCCGTCCTCACTCAAAAACGCCCTTCTACGAAGGACTATATAAGACTCTACTTTTATTAATACAAGATGTCCTATATAATTTATACAATCAATTTCCAGCTGTTCAGAGATGGCATTATTTAACAAGGAAATTCTAAATTCAACAAAAAGCAGACGTAACTATTAAGCCTAGTTCTCATATACAATATCAGACGTCAGATGAGTTAAATACATCCTTATTGGCTAATTATTTAAAAACATTTTAGTGCTGCAATGTGACGAGAAATACTTAACTTATTCAATATCGGAAAGAGTTAATTTTTTCCGATGTTAGATATAAGTTTAACTTAATTTTGTTTCGTTTTGTTGTTTAAGTTTTCCTTTGAAAATGGAAGCTGAATATGGGAGAGTCGGACAAAACCGGATATCAGACCAAAAACTGACTGTATTGAGTGCCACTTTATAGTAGTAAAAGTTTCTTTTATTTTGAAATATTCCAAAATTACTTAAGTTTGATCTACCAATGTCAATTTTTATTAATATTTCTATAATTAGTCAGAACAATATTTTGCTTAAAAAATTGCAAAGTATCCGATTTTGTCCAACGGGTAGTAACATAAATACCATGTAAATAAGCAAATAACGAAAAAATCCTCTATTTATTCAAAACATGTGAACAAAAAATCAAAATACTCATAAAAGTTATGAATAGAAGTCGCAAATAAATACTTCATCTGTGTCATCACAGCCATTACAGGATTCATAAGTCCATTTGTTGCATGACACACATTTTATCCAGCCTTCGTTCGACTTTTAGAGTTTGAAAATAGTTCGTTTGCAATAAAGACACGCATCGTTATTATCGTCTTATTCCTACGAACTGTCAGAATCTGCAATCGGTAATTTCGGGTACCCGGTTTTGTAGCCTCCTGGACTACCACCCGGTCTTATAGGACTCGAAAACGAGAAATTAAATATTGTCAAATTTTTAGGTTATGAGATATCATTCAAAAGTGTTGACCAACTTAGAGCTAATATATTAGGTTATATGTAATATGTTTTAACTTTAACTTTCAACTCATCATCTGAGGAAAATTTTTGGTTCCTGACGCCTTTCTTCAGATTTTTGAACAAGAAGTAGCAGGGCGTTAAATCAGCACTATAAGCTGGATGTTGTAACTCGGTAAATCCACAGCTTTCGTATATCTATATAAAGCATTACTAATGTATAACACATATTATTATCCGCCTGCGACGCAACGGCTACCTATATTTTAAATCTAGGGCTCAGCCTTCGTCCGCATAAGAAATATGGAAGAACTAACCGTGAACGGAAATGTCGGAAATTGTCGTTTGCGGATGCTTTATTGCTTTCTTTAGTATTTAGTTACCCGAAGGCTCCCGATTTTGGAGCCAGTATGAGAACACGGGAAATATTTGTATTCGTAGCCGTGCACGTTCGTAGCTATTTGAACCCTGTTTATTGGATTCAAATTACGGCGTAGGAGTATTTACTATGACTGCGAATGAACTTCCTGATAAATACTATTTATTTTGATAGCGATTCTTAGAACTCGTGAAAAGGCGAGTAAAAATACCTACCTAGAAACGATTAGTAACTAATCACTAAAAGTCCTGATTTCAGGATGTGATTCCGTAAATACTGTTTTATTTTCGGTGTATCTTATTTTATTTCGATGGACAAAACATGGTTGGTAACAGGCTTTATTAAAGATCTAAAGGATTTAAGTCAGAAAATAAAAAAACATGAATTAGTGCACATCATATAAAGTGTTGTACGGATTTGGTTGTTATAGGCTCGGTAAATGTAGCAGCTCAGTTAGACTCAGTTTATAGACAAAATATTATAAAACACAATGAACAGGCGACCAAAAATAGGTACATTTTAAAGAAAATTATAAACTGTATTAAATTTTGTGGAAAATTGGAACTAGCATTGGGATTTTGCTGGAGGTAATAGACTTTTCATTTGTATGAAATTGCTCAGCTACTGAAGGTGAGTGTTTATTATCTATTATTATGTGTTTATATTCTCTCAAGCAACTAGAGCCCCCCAAAATAAATTATCACGAGCCGCCACTGCTTTATGTTAAAACTATTTCTACAAAACAAGTGATTTATGTGGTATTGTTTGTTAATTGGTTCTCTAATGAGTCTAATGTATGCAGTATTAGGATCACGTCCTGATTTATGTTTCTCAGTTAGTTATTTAAGCAGATATCAAAATTTGAGAAATGAAGATCTGTGGAAATCACTTAAAAGAATACCTCGATACATCAAGCAAACTTGTTTTGGCTGGATATGCTGATGCGGACTGGGGTGGAGATTTAGTTGACCGAAAATGTTTGTACTCCCTGTTGAATTGTGCATAATTTTTACTGTTAATATACTAATACTAATACTAATAACTGTTATGTGTATTTATTATTTTTTGTTTCTTTGTAATACAGTAGTTGTTATCTTGTGTTGTTTTTAAAATGACCATTTTTAGTGTTCAAAGATTGACTGTAGAGATTTTAAATTTCACGCTTTAGCGTTAGTAGTGTTGCGGTCATCCACATGCAGCGCTAATGTATCTAATAGTATTCTCAATTACAGCATTGTCCTGTCTATTCTATCCAACGAAATAAAAAAAGAAGGAAGAAAACTAAGGTATTATGGTGCATAACTACAAGTGCAACGGAAATACGTCACACACGCCATATTGAAACACCAACCGGCACGAGTTTTTATTGGTAGCCTAACTGTTTGTTTACGTTTTTGTCTTTGACAGTTGACGTATTTAGTGTTCTCAGCCAATGAGCTTCTAAACTCCGCCATATTGATACACCATCTAAATTGCATACTGTTGGTGTTATGGTCCTTCCTTCTTTTTTTATTTCGTTGATTCTATCTGGTCTGCGGTCAAAGTACTTAGAACAGCGACAGTAATTTGACAACCAAGCAATTTTTTTGTTTGACATCATTTTCATGGCTAGGTATATAATTTAAAAAAACACCCTTGTGCTTCTGAATACACAAAAAATTACCAAAATTTCTTAGAAAACGAGTAACAATTTTAAATGAAATTCAAATGTATGAAATGCCACCCCGTCATCTGCTTAAAAATTCTTATTTGTATGTCGGTTAACGGATATTGGACTTATTGTGAGTGAGGCTTTAGGTTCTTTCATGTTTATTAAGCCATGCTGGTCAACAGCATACAAAGTTAAAAGATATTAAACATCAACAAACTATAAATGCAGAATTTGGCGTAATATAATTTTTGTTTAAAACTTGGTTTTGAAAAAGCAAAATAACAATAAAGTAAATTTAATTCAATTCCTCGTAACAATAATTGTGCATTATTGTTTGTATCTGTTGGCAATATGTTTTAAATCTAAGTTAATGACAGAAACTTTTGTAATTTAGGCCGAGCGCTAACCGAGGTGATGTGACATACGACATGACCCGCAACGTGACAAGTGACTTACTTGTAACACGTCACTTCACATTAAACCAATATAAATATACGAATCGGCGTTCACCGAACGGATATGACTACGACATGTCTTTAAACGTGTCATATCACTACCCAAAAAGTGCAGCATGTTCCACTTTTGTCGCATGTCACTTCTGAAATACATCACTTTGTAGATGAAATGCAGCACAAGTAAACTTTTAAAAGTGCGTATATTACTTTTTTAAGTAATATATCGAAGGTGCCCTTGCTTATTCGATAGAATGACTGAAACCTTTCCAGATACAAATTTAATTCTTTAAATACACTAAAGGTACCACGTTGTTTTATACTATCACGCCAATAAGGATGTACCCAAAATTGTTTTTTACCGCGATTGTTGTTATTAATGTTAATTAGATTAACTAGAGCAAGAGCATCCACATCCTCTGTGAAAACGACATAGTGACATGTTACTATAAAAATCAGTTTGGTGAGCGTTATGTCATTTAAAAGTCATGTCACTCTCAGATCACTCATCATGTCGTAGAAAATATAAATAATTTTAAAAACAAGTTAAAAAACAGCTATTTATGCAACGAGTTGCAAAATGATGGACTTTTTATCACCAGGCGTGAAATTGTTCGTCGAGGCGAAGCCGAGATGAACAACACGCCATGTAGCGTAGCGTAGCGTAGAGGACTTCTGCAAGGAACTGTATTCAGCACCTGGAGTTTTAGCAACGTCGGCTGCAGAAAAAATGAAGGTGGTGTTGCAAAAAAATCCTTGTTTAATGAAATTCGTGGAATTTTGGACGGCAGTTCGGAAGACGCGCCCACGGAAATTAAAACCGAACTAATTTGTAAATTTAAATTTGCACCGGTAACGTCGTGTGATGTGGAACGAAGTTTTTCGTTGTATAAGAACATATTAACGGATAAACGGCATAGACTATTACCCGAAAACATTGAGAAAATGTTAGTAATTTATTGCAACGCTAAATTGTAAAAACATTTACTTTGTTCTCTGTATAATTCGCATAATAAATAATTACATGAATACATTTACTGCGTTTCGTTTTTTTCTGTGTTTTGATTTATTTATTTAAAAAATTGTACGTTGCATATTTGTTTCATATTTTAGCAAAAGCTTCTGCATATTTTATGTCATATTTTGATCATATTTATTTCATATAATTCCGAACTTTAGTTATTACCAACTATAGAGTACTACGATATCTTATCACTTTCATTTGATTTCTACAAGAACGGTAACTTAATCATAAAATGGGGGACCAATTTTGATTGAACGATACAGAGGTACTTATGTAAAATAAACAAAATAATTTTATTAAAGAAAATGTGTCTCTAATTCATAATATAACTTTATTATTAACGAACCAGATTATTTTTTAACTACTAATTTTTAACTATAACAGAATTAAAACTCAACACGAAATTTTAGCATTCCAAATTAATATAGGAATCTATAATGAAATTACTGACATAATTAATACTAACCATTCATTGTACGAATTGACGTGAAAGATGTTATACCCCATTTTCCTATTGTTCCTGTTGATCTTGCAGCCGATGGACAATTACTATTCTCTTTTAAAAGTTTATCAAACTGTAAATTTGTTTGACAATTATTGGTTCGACGATACTTTCCATATCCTCGAGACATCATTGGTAATTCAACTGCAAATTGGAAATAATTCGTATTAAAAATAAAATAAACAGCCAATAAATTTAAACAAAAATAAACAATGTTATTGAGAATATCTTTAGCTATTAAGCATCAAGTTTTTTCGCTTTAGTAAGGTTAAGACAAGTATAATTATTAAATCTTCGTTCAATATCATTTTAAATATATATTTTGATATAGTTCAGTGCTCACCTGTAGTATGTATCAGTCAAAACATTTTCAAACTGATATTTAAAACTAATAATCGCTATTTCCAATGTGATATGACATCACACGACATATATAACAAATGAATACGGTGATCCGAGTCATTTTTCACATATTTTGTCGCTTATTTTGTATGATTTAAGACACAATTATGGCTGAAAATTATTTTTAAAAATGTTTTGGCGAATTGTTACACCAACAACACTGTAGTAAATAAACTATACGCCAGTTCTACAAACTGCATCCATATTGTGTTTTGATCGTAGTTCATCACTTGCACCAGTTTCGGCTACGTTACGTTGCGAAGTATTAGTAGTAATAGGCAAATTTTATTGTGCAATATTTTTCGTTTTTTTACCAATTTTGTAATATACCAATAACTTTTTTTTGTTGTACCATTCTAAGCAGTTTTTGTCTTGGCTTTTTTATAGTAATGACAAAATTGTATATGTATAAGTTACAATAGCAAACGAAAATTATGGTTCGACAGGTTAGAACAATTTTAAAATAAATATATTATCCATTCAGTTAACTGAGTTAACTCCCGTGACGTTTACGCTGTCAAATGACAACTTTGGAGTGTACTTTATGTACAGAACTTATCAACTTTTTTTGTGAATGTACTTAATGTCAAACTGAAAGTAAGGTTATGATAAATCATTTGTCATTTTCGTAAAATTAAATATTATGTTCGAAAATAGAACCACAGGACCGCGGTTATGGTTCGAAGTTCCTGAACGGTTACGGTTCGCGTTATTATTTTCGAACGGCGTGGTTACAGATAACCTATAAAACAACTGTCACTTACTTGCACGAATGGTCTGTAGTGTGTAGTAGTTGTGAGTTTAAGGTTATGTCACAATATTTTACAACGAAATAAAAAAAGAAGGAAGGAAACTAAGGTATTATGGTGCATAACTACAAGTGTAACGGAAATACGTCACACACGCCATATTGAAACACCAACCGGCACGAGTTTTTATTGGTAGCCTAACTGTTTGTTTACGTTTTTGTCTTTGACAGTTGACGTATTTAGTGTTCTTAGCCAATGAGCTTCTAAAATCCGCCATATTGATACACCATCTAAATTGCATACTGTTGGTGTTATGGTCCTTCCTTCTTTTTTTATTTCGTTGATATTTTACCACGAAACCGCATTCAAATCGCGGTTACTGTGGTACGCAGATTTGACCACAGCGTTCAGGAACCGCGTTCGTAAATAGTACCGGTTTGCTGAAAAAACTAACCGCGGTCCCGTGCAGTGGCGTATCCAGAAATTGCTCATGGGGGGGGCAAGGCCATACCAAACCCAACTCCAGCCCCCCCCCCCCCAAACGCACATGACCTTCTAGTTTCCTACCCCCAATTGCTGTCTAAACCTAGAACTGACATAAGCACGGTTTTTGTTGGTGCAGTCGGGTTCCCACATCGTGAAAGTCGGTACAGTTATTAATAAAAAAACAATAATACACTTAATTTTTTTATGTTTCATTAAAAAAAATGAGTATAATATGTATTTTCATTGCTTCGTGTTTGCTATTGAACTGGTCTGGGGGGGGGCAATTGCCCCCTTTGCCCCCCCCTGGATACGCCACTGGTCCCGTGGTTCTATTTTCGAACATAATATAAGTAGAACAAGGTAAAAATGGGTTCTCTCTCTATGATAATAAACTTCGTTGGTGCTTCTGTTCATCCATTTCTCTAAAGATTATGAATTATAAAACGTAACTTGAATAATAAATAATTTAAGTGTCAAAGTGAAACCAAAAAACAAAAGAATTAAATGTAAATTTAAATAAGGTGCGCCAATCTCAAATCTAAAAATGGTTAATAGTCTAATAGGGATTTTCATATTAACCAACACATTGTGACTTTTATGTCACGGGAGTTAAGTGAATGGATTATATCTTCATTTGTTTTTGTTTACAGTTACCTACCTTTGTTTCTATGGACGAATTTATGTGAACTTATAAAAAAGCTGACGTCACCTATAAAAGGTTAGGTTATCTGGGTTGGTTGCTTAGCACAAATAAACAAATAAAAACAAGCAACGAAATAGTAATAGCCCTGATCACATATGTGATCAGGGGTAATAGGTATTGAATATTATGCGTCGCCTGCGTTGATTAAAAACGGAGTTTATAAAGCCTGCCGAATCGAATAATAAAAATCAAGGCCCGCTGAATAATTAATATTACATATAAGGCCTGTCCACTTCATTTGTTCATTTAGCCAAGACGCAATTAGCAAGGACGCAGGCGCCATTTGAGGTGAACTATACATTTTATAGCAAGGCCCGCTGAATTAAATATTACATATTAAGTCCTTACCACTTCATTTAGTCAAGACGCAATTTAGAAACAACGGTGGCGCCAATTGAGGAAACTATACATTTATCCATTAAAAAATGTATAGTACACCGCAAATGGCGCCACCATTGTTTCTAAGTTCGTCTTGGCTAAATGAAGTGGTAAGGTCTTAATATGTAATATTTAATTCAGCGGGCCTTGTTTTTAATGGAAAAATGTATAGTTCACCTCAAATGGCGCCACCGTTGTTTCTAATTGCGTCTTGGCTAAATGAAGAGGTAAGGCCTTAATATGTAATATTTAATTAGCTGGCCTTGTTTAAAGGGACAAATGTATAATGTATAGTTTACCTCAAATGGCGCCTGCGTCCTTGCAAATTGCGTCTTGGCTAAATGAAGTGGGCGGGCCTTATACGTAATATTAATTCAGCGGGCTTGGCAAAAATCGTCGCCTGCGTTGATTAAAAACGGAGTTTATAAAGCCTGCCGAATAGCAAAAATGGCCATTATGCAAATTTTTGCCACTGCTTGCTTGTGGCGCTAGTTATCCATCTTTGACAGCTGTCAACTGGTTTTGATTTTTTACGATTTACAACAAATACGGGTTATTGGATGTTTAATATTTAATCCAGAAAGTGTATTACAATATAAATTTCAATTTTAGACAGGTTTTCAGAACCTTATGAGACTGTGCAAAAATTAACTAAATAATAGTATAAGAAGGGTGCAGATACTTACTACTTTTCCTCGGCACAAACCAGGAAGACTTTCGAGGGATTGGACTGGTTATTTAGCCTAAATATAAAACTAAATCTGCAGAATTATGGCAAGGAGGGATGCAAAAAGACATTTTTAGAACGTACTTTTTGTTGTATAACTAGACGAATAACCAAAAATTAACAAATTTAAATTAGAAATACAGCTGTCAGTGAAAGGATAATTAGCGACATGGAGAAAATTTGAACTAGGCGAGCAACTGTCAAACCAAGGCCGCAGGCGCTATTTGAGGTGAACTACACATTTGTCACAAATGTATAGTTCACCTCAAATGGCGCTTGCGTCCTTGCTAATTGCGTCTTGGCTAAATGAAGTGGACAGGCCTTATATGCAATATTAATTCAGCGGGCCTTGGTCAAACGGCCCTATTCGGCAGGCTTTATAAACCCCGTTTTGAATCAACGCAGGCGACGGGAAAAATGGCCATTATGCAAATTTTTGACACTGCTTGCTCGTGGCGCTGGTTATCCATCTTTGGCAGCTGTCAACTGGCTTTTGGCGGTTTATGGCAAGCACGGGTTATTGGATGTTTAAAATTTAATCCAGAAAGTGTATTACAATATAAATTTCAATTTCATACAGACTTCTGAGACTGTGTAAAAAATTAAATAAATAAAAGTGCAAGAAGGGCGCAGATACTTATTAGTACTTTTCCTCGGCATGAAGCAGGAAGACTTTCGAGGGATTGGACTGGTTATTTAACCTGGATATAAAATTAAATCTGTACAAGAGAGTAAATTTGTTTATTTTTTTGTACCTTTTTCATGTTTTATAATTTTTGGAACAGCGTTTAGTGTTTAAAATTTGCATCTTTGGAATCGAAATGCAAATTACATATTTGCGAACTTCCTGAATGAGCTTTTCTTAATAATATAATAATAAAATAAGAGTAACTTTGGTAATATGTTTATTAAATTAAAAAATATTAATAACAAATAATAGCAAAAACTTTGGAATCTTCTTTTACTGTGGTGCTACTTATCTTCTCCTACTGTGATACTACTTATCCACAAAGAGTATTTGACTTTGTTACTTGGAAACTCCTGATAGGTTACGCCCGGACTTGAATTATGGCAAGGAGGGATGCAACAAGCAACAAGACATTTTTAGAAAGTAATTTTTGTTGAATAGCCAGAGAAATCAAATAACCAACAATTAATAAATTTAAATTACAAATACGGCTGTCAGTGAAAGGATAACTAGTGCCACGGACAAAATTTGAACTAGTCGATTAACTGTCAAATAGCCCTATTGGGCAGGTTTTATAAACTCCGTTTTGAATCAACGCCATGATATAAATACTGACGTAACAATTATTTACCATTGGTATATCGATGCGACCAATGTACGGCCAATGTAACCTGCGTAAAGCCGCAGTGATACGTAAAGGTACCGTAAGCTTATAAACTTAAAAAAATACATTATATTGTATAGGACGTGTGCCCTTAATAAAATGAATAAATTATTATATCTCCTTTTTATAGGAATAACTATTTTAAATTCAATAGAATGTCATAATAAGTATTCAGCGGCCGCAAATTTAGAAGAAAAAGATGATGTACAGCCGCCTTCTTTACGAACATTAGAGAAACCGTTTAGGATGGCAAAACTTAATAAATTGTGGACAAAAGCGCAAATTGTATGTACTTAGTATAGTGCTTATATACTAAAAATGCAATTTATGTTTTGTAGCGTCTTTCCGATCCGAAACTGAAATCGATCTTTGGTGAATTGAAATTACACGATAAGGAAGAAATAACATGGAAACACTTAAAAGCAGAAGGAAAAGACAAGGATGGTTTGAAAGAAGCAGAACTGCGTAGAAAATTGTTGAACATTATGAATATGTATGGCTTGTTAGAACATTTTGAGGAGGTTTCTGAACCAGCCAAACGTCCACAAGATAAAATGTTCAATGAAGCAACGGACGATCATATAAATAAAAGTTTATTTAAAGATAAAAAATTGAATAAACTATGGTCAAAAGCAGAAAGTGCAGGATTTACTACACAAGAACTACAAGCTTTGAAAGAAGAATTCGGTCATCATCAAGATAAAATTGACGAATATTATTCGGTACTTCAGGATGCTAAAGAAGGACCTAATGATGAAGACAGCAGTAAGAAATTTATATAAGCATAATTTATTGTAAAATGTTTAAATTGTAATTTTTTCCAGATTCTATCAATGATAAATTAGACCGGTTTAATACTTTGCATGCAGAGGAGCAACCGAATAAAGATTATTTAGATAAAGTAAATCTTGTTAGAGAAAAACATCGGGATTTACGTGAGGGTTATGACCGTTTACATCGATTAGCTTCCAAAGGTCCGAACAGTAAAGAATTTGTAGAACCAAAGGTTCAAGGTCTTTGGAAAATTGCATTAGATAGTGATTTTAATGTTGATGAATTAGAATCGCTCAGAGTGGAACTAAATCATTATGAGAATAGACTTTTAAAATTAAGACATTTGCAAGCGGAAGCTGCATTAAATGAGAAAAAACACGAAGAAAAAGAAAAAATGGCAGGTGCAAAAACAGATGGTATATTACTTCTCGAGGATAATATCAAAAAACAATCTAGAAAGGTTGAAAAAATGCATTTAGATTTAGAAACAAGAATTATGCAGAGGCATATTGAATTGTAAATCATGATATTAATTGTAAATTCTGATATTTTTATATGGTAAATTTTATAAGTGTAGTTTGAGAATGTATATTTGTGATGCGATGTTAAATTAATGTTTTATTAAATTTTTAATAAAATTAAGATTTTTCCAGTATAAACGTGTTTTATCATAATATTTACGAAGTACGTAACATTAACCATTACTCATGTATTTATTGATCCCTAGGAATGTTGCTGAAATACTGCAGACTATTTTCAAAATTCATATAAGTTGTTAACTCTAGACCTACTTTATTTTTTTAGTTTTAGATTATCAACATATTATTTAGTTATACGAGCCCAACGTCAATGAAATTCGTACACCTGCATCTTTCGTTACACCTACACCTTTAGAATGCTAAAAAGCGACTCTTTAAAACGATATTCTGAAAAATTTATATTTAGCATAAAAGTTTGATTTCTTCCTTAAAAATAGCTGTTCTTAGTTTGCCGAATTTTAATAATTGATGGGAATGAAATTAAAATCAAATCTAGACATACAGTTCAATGAAATTCGTACACCTATTTTCCGAGTTCACTCAAATTCGTACACAGGGATCTAATTTAGTATTCATCTAATTGCTAGATTTTTAATAATATCGTGTTTGTTTACAACATATACGAGCCCGAAATCAATAAAATCATAGTTTTACAAGTTTTTTACCTTAAACATATAATAAGTAATTTGTTAAAAAAGAGCTATAAACAAATTTAATAAAAACGGATTTGCAAGTTTGCAACATATGAACCGAATTTATTGGCTTTTGATTTACATGAGACTAAACATACTTGTTGAGGCTTTTATTAAAAATTTGGTGGTCAAAAAGATGGTTGTGGCATGCCCTGAGAAGAGCCATGGATGCTCCAAGTCATATTGCGTTGGAATGGAACCCACAAGGTGGAAGAGTCAGAGGACGCCCGCGCATTACATGGAAAAGGGCAATAAAAGAAGAATGTGGGAAACCATCAGACGGTTACGTGTAATTGCTCAAGACTTGATTCGAAAACAGTAAAAGGTTATATTATGTTTTTGTAAATAACCCTATGTCCCCAAAGGGGAATAATGGGATTTAATGATAATAATAATAAACATACTTAGATGTTACATAGTTAGGAAACCCCCATTATTTACAATATCTATGTATGTACAGGGTGAGCGAAACTCGATGTCTCATCAGCTCTATTATGAGAAAAGGAAAAACGATAGAAAAAATCTGAAAAGAGGTTCTTAAATGGGATTGAGTAAGGTCCATTTTAAGCCGAATTTAGGATGATTGATTTGGGCTGTAGCATGTTAAAATTAAATTTAATGTCATTTATATCTGTCATATACTTATTGTCAGGTTAATATGCCACAAATAAACGAGACTCAAAAAGCTATAATTCGAACTAGGCTGCATGATGGGGTCAGCATAAGGGCAATTGCGCATGAGGTCGGAGTTAATAAGAACACCATCGTACTCGCGAAGAAAAAGATTATTGAGACAGGTGTAATAGGACGGAAACAGGGAACAGGCCGTAGAAGAGTAACAACTCAACAGCAGGACAACCAATTAGTAAATTGTCTTCGAGAAAATCCATACCAGACGGCGATCAGGGCAAAAGAAGAAACTGAATTTCCAGTAGCTATCATCCGATGCTGCATGGCGTAGAATTCGTGACACTGAGATAAGAAGCCGCTGCGCCGCCAACAAAATTTTTCTGACGGAGGAGAATAAACAACAAAGGCTTCAGTTTGCACAGGATTTGATAAGACAAGCGGATGATTTCTGGGATAACGTCGTCTTCTCAGATGAAAAATGTTTTCAGTCATGCCATAATGGCATTGTGCGTGTCTATCGGCCAAGAGGAGAACGATATAACCCACAATATACTCGAAAAACAAACAAAAGTGGTCGTTTTTCAGTGAACGTTTGGGCATGGATCAGCCGTAGAGGTCGAGGTGTTTGCGTCGTTTTGGAAGAGAGACTAACTGCTATTGTATATCGGAGAGTATTGGAAGAAGCAGTACTGCCTTCCGTTCAAGGAGAAAATGTATACTTCCAGCATGATAATAGACCAGTTCATCGAGCAAGGACTGTTCAAAATTTCATTGAAGAACGAGGAATAAATGTTTTATCATGGGCCTCAAAGAGCCCGGATATCAATCCCATAGAAATTTGTCTGGGGACAAATAATGGTGAAGACTATTCATCAGGAAGGATTTCGACCAAGAAATAGCCAGGAATTGAGACAGAGAATTATTGAAGCATGGCAGCAAATTACTCCAGAATATACTGATCGGCTAGTGTCCTCCATACCCCGAAGATTACAGAATGTGATAAATAATAACGACGACATGACAAAATACTGACAATTTATTAAGTTGTAACGATGCACAAGAGCGCCTCATACCAGGAGAATAATTATTTATTTACATTTCATTTGAATTTCCTTTTGTTCCGTTTATTAATAAATAAGTGTTTAGTTTGCTTTAAAGTTTTATTTAAAACCCAGGACTTCTTACACAACTAAAATTTTCAAATACTCGGGTAAATAGATTTTTTTGCTGTACCAGTTTTCTATGCAGCCGGTGGTACCTACCTATGTTAAGTTATTTTAAATAATATTTATACACTTATTGGCAATTTTGTCTTATCACTTATCACCTATTATTAATTTCTTTCCAGTTCATGGTTTTGTTATATGTACGTTTTCCTATATAATGTTTTCTATATACATACCTACACAGCTGACGAGGAGAGACTCAGTTTGGGGCAATTTCCGGCAACTGTACAACACTTTCATTCTTTCATTTATAAAAATTATTGTTGATATACATAATATTGATGAATTTTAATTTTCAGTTGTTATTCCCAATTTGAAGTTATTTAGTCCCAATTTGCATGTGTTTATTTTCAATCTGAAAGTGTCTATTGTTATTTCAATGTATTTAATCAAATTGAAATTGATTATTCTTAATTTGTTGTGTTTATTCTCAATTTGATTATGTTAATTCTCAATTTGAATGTGTTTAAGTGATTTCAGATTGTTTTGTCTCAGTTTGAATGTGTTTATTCTCAATTTGAATATGTTTATCCTCGACTTGATTTTGTTAAATCTCAATTTGAATGTGTTTAAATGACTTGAGATTATTTTGTCTCAATTTGAATGTGTTTATTCTCAATTTGAAGATGATTAGTCTCAACTTGAAGTTGAAAAGGTATAGACCAGATTCCTAAGTGTACGAATTTGAGTGAACTCAAAAAATAGGTATACGAATTTTATTGAACCGTATGTCTAGATTTAATTTTAATTTTATTGGTACTAGTTATTAAAATTCATCAAAATAAGAATACCTACTTTTAAGATAAGAAATCGAAATTCTACGGTAAATATAAAATACCGCTTTTTAGCATTTTATAGGTATAGGTTTAGCGAAAAATACAGGTGTACGAATTTCATTGACGTTGGGCTCGTATTATAAATTTTGTGAAGTACACAAATTTTTGAATTGGCCAAGTCCACCCCTAACTAGGTGCCAGAGTTCGGTAAATGTATTTTCAACAGAAGAAAAATTAAATATTTATTTATAACATTGACGATTATTTAAATATCACAACCCGCATATTCATATCATTGCTTTTGTTAAGGTTTTAAAAAATCTGCCACTATGAACGTTTTTATTGACTTCGATGGCAGAGTACTGATCGTATCGTAAAGTAAAAGCTTGAGTTGCATTCATATTCATGCCAGTGAAATCTTTTGCATGAAACCAAAGTAAAACAACCTGTTTTTGGATATGAAATATATAAAACTGTAGATGCCATGCTAATCTGATGTTTGGTACGACAACGATTCCTTTCAGGGATAATAGTCACTTCAATTATTCATTTTTAGAATTGCCTCCGAACTTTTAAATGTAAAAATATACAGTATTTTTCATCTAGCATTTGGGTTGTGACGTCAACAAGCTCCGCCCAATAACTGTATGGGTAGACACGCGTTCGTGCGCAGTAGGTAATGAAAACCTAGTTTAGAAAGGGATGACGTATAGTTGGATTGTGAATTTATAAACAGCGCCTTGACGTCACAACCCAAATCCTAGGTGAAAAATACTGTACAGAATGTTCCATTTAAAACTTGAAGTCATTTTCAATAAAACTGGAGATCAAAAAATTTATCCATTAATATTAAGCTCTGTAAGACATTTCTGATATCAAAAAAATAATGGTAAAACGGGGATTTGTCTATTTTTGTTTAGACTAGAGCTGGGTGAATACTATAATTTTAAATACCGATACTTCAGGCAAAGGTATTTGCAAGTTTAAATTTGTTTTGAAAACTAAAAATAAGCAGAGAAAGGTAGTTCAAAATATTTTGTGTGACGAAAATTGAACTAAAATGTTAGAAATGCAATACATTTTCTATGAAATGATCGTGAATCTAATTAATCACTTAGTAGTAGCGGAATCATAAGAAAAATTTCGGATACAACACTGGCGTTGCGCTAGTCATTGGTTTGAATCCCGTTGGTGACCATTAGGCACCTAATTAACGATGCTCTCCCCCGAATACAGGCCTAGGAGGTAGAGTAGACAGTATAAAACCAAAACATTTTTTAATGTAGCTTCTAATAGTGTGGATATCATTCACTATTTAAGATTCTCCCTGTATAATAAAGTAAACTATTAAACTATGCATGAGTCTTGATTATTTTATATGTATATTTATCATAATATAGTACATATGTATGTATGTAATCGTTTAACCTCTTATATCTTTCGGTCTTGAGACTGGTGCGTTAGCGTATGTGGTCTTATACGTAAAATGCACAATCCAGCCAGCTCTGCGAGTTACGAGATTGGTGCGCCGTTTTTTGCCTACATACAGCACCATCATAATAAAGTAAATAAATATATTGTATTGTGTACGTATGTGTAAGACCTTGTTACTCTACCTCCTAGGCCTGTATTCGGAGGAGAGCATTGTTAATTAGGTGCCCAATGACAAATTGTCACCAGGGGGATTTGAAATAATTAAATATATTATAACAGTTATTTATGGACCTCCATAGTGGTCGAGTGGTTAAGGCATTTGACTACAGTGTGGACAGTCTTAGGGTAAAACCCACGTAACATGCTCAGCGGGTGGGTACACAATCACTGAAAATAATTGGGAACCGAAACACAGTGGTGTGGAGTAGGGATGGAATGCGGTTGTCGAAGACGTGGTGCTTATCACAACACCTCGTATGCGTAGAGTGCGAGACAACCGCATATGAAGGCAACTTAGGAGGCCTTAACCCTCCCTTGTAGGGTGTGTGTGTTGCATATAAAAGTTTGTTTGTAAAAGCTCTCCAAATCTGTAAAATGTAAGAAGTAGATTGTGACTTATCATTTTTCTTTCCCTGTGTTAATATAGATGTTTTGTACGAGATAAATAAACAAATCCAGTCTGCTATGACACCTTTATGTACTAAGATGCTAAAGAAGCGGTTTGGGAACTCCAAGCAGTTTACAAAGTTAGAGAGCGCATACAAAACAATAATAAATTATGAAATGATATTGTTAGCTTAAGTAACTAAGTTAAGAATATATTCATATGCGATTGTTTTTAACAAATACAAATATAAAACCATCATACAAATACAAAATATAAAAGTATCTACATGTTTATTTAGGATCAGGACACTGACGAAGCTAAATCACTATTTTCAGTATGAGGATTTATTTCAGCATTTTGAAAGTCTTTTTCGAACTCCCGAATGATTGTAATAGTTGAAGATTTTAAATTCTGTAGTAGTATTTGTTTTATCTGTGTATTTTGGAATGTTGCTTCTTCATCGTCGAAATTTTCCATAATTTGTTGATATAAAACATTTATTGATCGTTTAAGCTTTTTTCCAAATAAATTTGCTTTTACTTGTTTATCGGCAAGTTGATCCCTTAAATTAACGATGTTATCATTTAGTTCCTTATTTAACACACTTAAATTTTCGTTTTCCTTATTTTCTTCATAACATTTTTCTAAAGCAGTTCTTTGTTCATTTATAATTTGTTTTAGACTAGTTACAGTTTGATTGTGTTCTTCTATTTGTTGTTGGAGCTTTTCATTTTGAGCATTCTGATCTTGTAAAACCCTAGTTTGGTACTCAAGTTCTTGAATCTTTTGCTTTTGATCACAAATAACTTTCCCTTGATCTTCAATTTGCAGTTTTAAATCTTCTATAAGTTTTTTATCGCTTTCAGAAGTTTCATGAATATTATACGGTTGTTGTTCAATGTGCTCTGTTAGTATTTTATTTTTTTCTAATTCTTTCGCTAACTTCAGTCTTAGTTGATTTAGTTCGTCTGCTTCAACGGAAGTAGTACATTCGCTTTTGTCTAATTTTTCTAAGATTTTATCTAATTTGAAAGAAAGCTGTGTCATATTCATTCTCACTTCGCAGTTATGAGTCCGATTTTCAGCTACAAAAATATTCATAGCATCAGGTATTGCAGGCATTTGGGGTGGACCGAACATAACTTGATTGGGAATATTTTGTACAAGTTGGTTTTGGGAAATATTTGAGAAGGGAGATGGTAAAGTTTGCTTTACTGGTACTATCTGCCCATTAATCATTACAAATTCTGGTATAGGAGATGTTTGGATATTTAAAGATTGGTCTGTAGAAGTATGTTCTCCTTTAACTGTAACACACTTTTGTCTCCTTTTTACCGATTTTCTGTTTGATTCTTGCTCATCTGTTTCTGAATCACTGAGACCTGAAGATTGTTTTGGTAAATTTGTGGGAAGAATAGACTGACCCATTTTTGCCATTCTCGACAATATATTAGCCTTTGTTTGAGTACTAGAAGTATCTGAATAAGAATCACTATCTTTATCTTTAACTACTGTTGAAGAAACAATATTTTCAGGATTCGTTTCTATATTAGGACCCACTTTATCGACGGAGTTATTGTTGTACACAATTCTTGCACCATAAGTCTCGAGTTCCTTTATAAAAAAATTAACTTCCTGAAGATTTTCAAAATGCACGGACCACTGTTGGTTTTGATCATCACAGAAATGAGCAAAATCGTTACTTTGTATAGTAAATACAAAATTAGATCGGAGCTTCGTTCTCATAATTATATCTTGTTTAGATTTATAAATTATCACTTCGTATGTTTTTAAAGTTTCACTACCGATTATTGCGAGCCCACATTTTCCTTGAGATACATGATGTTTTTCTAATCTGTAATAAAAAACTAATTGAATTAATAAAACACCGAAAGCGTATATTAGTATTTTTTTATATACCTATCATTTTAAACCAACCTGTATAATTTAGAGATAGCAGTCTATCAGCTTTGCCGCCTCTTGTTCAATTATAATAAATAAATAAATAATGCAAGAAGAGGGAAGAACGATAATAATTGAAATTATGCATCAGACAAGTTCACCATCTCTATTTGACAACGTTGCTATTTGATTTCTTTTTAATTGTTAATTGGTAGAACTTGCCTAATGAGTATGATCTCTTATATTAATAAAAACTTATCTTATATGACCAGTAGGTTGCTTAAGAGTTGTTTTTAAAGTGTTCTGTACCATGGTGCAAACTAATAAATATGACTGATCATATGAAATGTTAGTTTTATACAACAAGTTATGCTAATACGGTATTTGTCTCAGTCATTCTGAAAATTTTTTCCGTAATGATCGGCATTACACATCACGTGGCAGTTGTAAAGTAGAATGGACCGTTCTATAGAAATACCCTATTAAATTTTGTTACATGCAACTGGACATTTTTAGGTTTATGAATTAATTAGCAACTTATATTACGTACAATTTAAACACATCCACAAATTTGGAGCAAACAACTGCACTGTGTACCGCAGATTTAGGTGAGGATTTTGGTGTTTCTTGTCCACCTTGTTTTGGTTGCTTTGGTGCCGTATAAGTTAAACTAGCATCAGCATCTTGTTTTAAAGTCATCGAAGTTCCAAATAAGGAAGCTAAATTCGAGCTAAAATTAAAGTAAATGGGTTTACACTAAAGAAAACTTACAAAAATGAAAAGCTTTCTTACGATACTGCAGGACTAAACAAGTCATCATCTTCAACACCAGAAAACATATTGATAGTTGTTGTGTTTAGAATATTCGAAATGTTAATTTTATTAAAGAGTAATTAATAAGTTTTATAATACATTAGTTTACGTCGTTCTGCGGTTAATCGGCTGACTGTCTGACTGATGATGATGATTACCCGAACCTCACATTCTTATATCTGGCCTTGCATGTTGACGTTTAATATATACAGGATGATCTACAACAAACAGAACAGTTTAACGCACAATTTTTATTAATAAGACACTGTTGTCTCAATTATATCTGTTATGTATGTATGTTTGTTGTAGTATTACTTAACTTTAATTCAGTATTCAATCTTAAATAGGTGAAAAATTAGTTCGTTAATAATACAATTATAGGGTTGCATGATATTTTATATTTCGTTGTTGGGTTTTACGTCACCAATTGCTAAAATGAAAATACATTAATTAACTAACAATAACAATAACATGTAACGTTTTGGAGAAAACTCTATCTCCGTTTTCCAACAATTTAAAAATTACAAACGAGATAAGTTTTGAAAATTAATTTGACATTTACAAAACAATAAATATGCATTTCTTTGTGAGGTGGTTATACAAACAGTTGTTAAGGTGCGAATTACGTTACTATACCTCGATTCAGGAGAGATGAGCCGCGATTCATTTGTCATCTGCATTGGGTTAAGATTAAAATTCCTAGTCAAATTTGCAACTGTCAACATATTTGTGTTTGGCGTCAATTTTGAAATTACTAATATGGGTGTACTTTTAAAGCAAACAAGTTGGCTTGACTTGAAATATGTAAAAATAAAAATACTAATAGATAATTTTAATAATTTTTATATCTTTTTTAATTTAATAATGATTGATTGAATTCAGAAACTGATCCTGATACACATTTATTTAAAGTGTTAAAATTGGTAAAATATGACTCAGTACAACAGATTCCTATAAAATTTTCAACACAGCACATAACTTAAGCATAATACTAACAGAATTATGTATTTGAAGGAACTCAGCAATATTAAGACAAGTAATAAAATAGTTATTTATGTTCGACTGTTTCAAAAATACGTCATTTTTGACAGTGTTTAGCGTCCAAAAAGACCCACATTTTTGAACTAGTACCTTTTAACTTTTTAGATAGGTAGTCATAAGTAACAAAGTCATATCAAACTGTCATATTAAATTAAACGTCATTATTTTAAGAAGAAAATATCATTTCAGGGCAGTCGAACATAAAATTATGTATGTCACTCGTACAAAGACGGACCTATATAATTTTATGTTCGACTGCCCTGAAATAATATTTCTTTCTTAAAATAATGACGTTTAATTTAATATGACAGTTTGATATGGCTTTGTTACTATATGACTACCTAGGTACAGTTGTGGACAGAAAAAAATAGGACAGTGTTTTTTTTCTAGTTTAAAATGGCCCCTGTGTTGTAATTTGATTGCAAGTCAATGTGACAAATTAATGTCATAATTATAATAAAAGCCAAAATCAAGTTACTAAATTTTATAGGATAAAGTTTACTTGATTTTTCGACTTGTCCTATTTTTTTATGTCCACAACTGTACCTAAAAAGTAAAAAGTACTAGTCAAAAAAAGTAGGTGATTTTGGACACTAAACACTGACGTATTTTTGAAACAGTCGAACATAATAGTTATTTATGTTACAAGTACAAAATATAGGACTTTTTTGGACGAGCCGCGCAGCGAGCGAAGCAAATAAATAAGACGAGTCTAAAAGTCCGTTTTTGTACGAGTGACATATATAATTTTATGTTCGACTGCCCTGAAATGATATTTCCTTCTTAAAATAATGACGTTTAATTTAATATGATAGTTTGATATGACTTTGTTACTATGACTACCTACCTAAAAAGTAAAAAGTACTAGTCCAAAAAAGTAGGTGATTTTGGAGGCTAAACACTGTCGAAAATGACGTATTTTTGAAACAGTCGAACATAATAGTATAATATTACTGTTTTTTCTTCAAGCGCTATACAACTATTTTGCATGTTAATCAATGAAAACGACAGACCATTTGAAAGGTACTTACTTGACTGTCAAGAACTTGTGTAGACTCGTGCACAGAAAAGATCTTTCTACACAAAAGAAATATCGTTCGAGAATAATTTTCGAAGCGTACAACACGCTTTTGAAGGAATTTTACCTTTTTAACTGCCTGAATTTATCCAAACTTGACTGTTCTAATCAAAACAATGACAAGTAGCGCCACCACTTGTGACCAGTTGTACCAACATTATGTTACTCGCCGCCTGCGGTGATTAAAAACGTAGTTTATATGCGTTGATTAAAAACGGAGTTTATAAAGCCTGCCGAATAGCAAAAATGGCCATTATGCAAATTTTTGCCACTGCTTGCTTGTGGCGCTAGTTATCCATCGTTGACAGCTGTCAACTGGCTTTGATTTTTTACGATTTACAACAAATACGGTTTATTGGATGTTTAATATTTAATCCAGAAAGTGTATTACAATATAAATTTCAATTGTATGCAGGTTTTCAGAACCTTATGAGACTGTGTAAAAAATTAACTAAATAAGAGTGTAAGAAGGGTGCAGATACTTACTACTTTTCCTCGGCACAAACCAGGAAGACTTTCGAGGGATTGGACTGGTTATTTAGCCTAAATATAAAACTAAATCTGCAGAATTATGGCAAGGAGGGATGCAAAAAGACATTTTTAGAACGTACTTTTTGTTGTATAACTAGACGAATAACCAAAAATTAACAAATTTAAATTAGAAATACAGCTGTCAGTGAAAGGATAACTAGCGCCACGGAGAAAATTTGAACTAGTCGATTAACTGTCAAACGGTCCTATTCGGCAGGCTTTATAAACCCCGTTTTGAACCAACGCAGGCGACGATGTTACTAGTAACCGTCGCCTGCGTTGATTAAAAACGGAGTTTATAAAGCCTGCCGAATAGCGAATATCAAGGCCCGCTGAATTAATATTGTATATAAAGTCGGATCCGTAATTGAGGCGTACGCGTAATGCGTAAAGACGAGCACCAATGAGATACTTCAATATTAAATTTCTTGCGCTTCAAGGTCAGTACGCCCAAAGTTAAGTTAACTTCAACTTTTGGCCTACAAAATCGCGTAGACATGTAACATGCGATCGAAAAAATTTCACCTCAAGTTGACTTTGAAACATGAAAACACAAAATTAGGCATGTCGACTTTTAAGCCATACAAATGTCAGCTGTTGTTTTATAGGTTATGTGAGGTGTGTGAGGTTATGTCTGTTTTGCTGTCAGGCATATAAAATGTCACTAATAGATCGCGTGCATCACGTGACGAAATAGTAGCTGTCAAATCGCTTGTGGGCCATACAACATATACAAAGAGGTTGAGCATATGCTCTAACCGTTGTATAGCGTAAACTGTCTTCGATTTAAACAATTTTAACGCTGGTAATGTTTAAAATTTTGTTAATTTATAGTAAAGTAGCATACTATTTATAGTCAGGGTTGCCAGATATTTTTTCACTGATGTAGCCAACTTTATAGTGCAAATAGCCCAAAGTAGCCAACTTTGCACAACTTCAAATTTTTGGCGGGAAATTTTAGTAAGTTTCTTTCAAGGCCAACTGTATCAATAGAGACTTCGTCCCTATAAGGCCGCTCCACTTCGCGTTTTACACATTTTTTGACAGGACCAGAAACTAATGCCCCCTTTAGGAAGTTGTTGTTACTAGTATAACTGTCAACAGTAACAGTGTATTACAAATGTCAACTAGTTGTCAACCAATTTATTAAAAAACATTGTGAAAGTAGATCTTTGTTCAAAAAGTTTTAATGTGTTGAAGCACACAATTAATACTTTTATAGAGTGCAACAATTCAAAAGAATATTAAATTTATTAGTTGAATTTTTATTTATTTATTTATTTATTTAATATTTGATAATAATGTAGTTTATCCCGCTCGCAGGCAAATGCCTCTTCATGGCGTTTCCACTGCATGTTGTGCTATATTTTCCCAGTTGCAGCCCAAGAATCTTATGAAATCTTCCTTCCATCTTGTTCTTGGGCGGTCCCTTATTCTCCCGTATAGAGATGGTTACCTTATCATTTTGTAGTTCTACTTGCCCGTTATTCCTTATTATGTGCTCTCGCTATTTCCATTTCAGTTTGCTAATAGCGGTACCTAGGTAGTTATTAAATGTACCTACTACTAATTTTTATGGAAGATCTTCATTTCTTGCTCTGCCCTCTCTTCTGATCTTGAGAATTTTTTTTAGCATAATTATGATGTGTCACAAGTTTTTTGCTGTTGCTTTTCATTAGACATCACGTTTGTGCTGCATATTTATGTCATTGCCGGTAATATATTACTTTTTCTTAAGTTTTAAGTTAGTTGTTTCATTTCAGATCTTTTGGAGCTGCCAAAACTTATTCCATTCACTAGCTATGTATTCTTTCTTGTACTATATTGTTTTGGTTTTCTGAGAATAAAATAATTTGGCCTAAGCATTTAGCTTTACCTTTGTATTGAATTTCTTCTCCATGAGCATAGATGTTGCGTTCACATCTGTTAATAAGTAAACAGGATTTTTTTATTGTTCATTTTTAGCCCTATTTTTGTGCTATTTTTAACTAGTTCGTTAATCAGTGACTCTTGGGATAGCTGAAGAATGTAATAATAGCGGTTAACAGTATTATAATAATTGTTGTGCTTTGTAAATCTTTCTTACCGTAATAATATTTGAAAGAACGCGACAATTTAGTTTTACATGAACTTCGAAAAATGGTGGATTTTTATTTTTAGACCAACGCCAGATTCGAACAATTGCTTTAATTAATTACTTTGTTCTTTGTAAGAAATAAATATCGACCAAATAATTTAAATCGATTTGACAAATGGTTGACATTCGACAATTTACAGGTATCTTCCGAATTGGTTATAGTTTATTTAATAGATGACACCACTATCCGGTCTTTATGGCCTACTGTCTCAAAACCTATTTTTAGGCAGAGTGGACTGGCCGTATATACGGAGTATATAGATGCAGTTGGTCGTGGTTTCTTTAAGTACACAAAAACATGTCTCCATTTCTCGAAAAAATATATATATATTTTAAAAGGATACAAAATAAATAAATAAAATAAATATAAAATTAGGTCTTTTGTAAATAATAAAAGTAGGAACCACAGAACAAAAAAATTGCACAAATGAAAACTTATCTAAAAAAATATTTTTTGTGTACTCAATGGTAAACGGTCAATGTAGAAAATAGTAAAGTAATGTGGCATTTTACACGTTAGCAACACTTTACTCGTTAGCAACACTTTACTCGTTAGCAACCAACACTTTACTCCTTAGCAACACTTTACTCGTTAGCAACCAACACTTTATTCCTTACCAACACAGTCTGTTTGTTTACTTGTTACTATGTACGTGTTGTAGTTGCTATGTTTCCGTACAAACATAACCTTGATAAATTTAACAAATTTGTCTAGAAAATTAGTTTCATTCGAACTTTTAGTACTTTCACAAAAAAATAGCGTATTTAACGCGTAAGAAAAGTGGTTTTCTAGCTCGTGGAAATTTTAATTTACTCGCTAACGCTCGTGAATCAAACATTTTCCACTCGCTAGAGAACTACCACATTTCTTTACTTGTAGAATAATCTACTATTATCTACGATCGTGTAAAAATTAGGCCATTTTTGAAATGATCTGCCAGGCCATTTAAAAATGGCCTGCTTTTTCACGATTGTGGATAAATAACTATTGTTTAAGAAATTGAAAAGATTATAAAACCTTAAACTAACCAAATGCTTTTCAGCAGCATCAAAAACAAAGACAAATAATATAAAAAATAAAACATCTTAGAGCCTATGATTGGTAGTAGAAGTTTCAGACTAATTAGACTTCCACAATCTCCCAAACTACGTTTATCATATCTTCTTCAGAAGCGCAATCATATATTATTATTCATTATGTTGAAATACATCTGGGAAGTAAACAATTCTATCATTTTTTTGTTGAACGCGATTACGCGATACCTTAGCATTGTTCGGAGTCTCGGGCATATTTCCGCTCCTCTTTTATCATATAGTGTTGCAAAAGGAGGGAGCACGTGTGCAACAACACAAACACTATCAATATAACCACACAACAGAATAGCAAAGACAAGAACCAGAATAGAATCACACATCACAGATAACACAATAATTTACAGTTCAACAATCCAACGTTGTCACTTGTTTGTTAGGTTACACATAGTAAATAGATTTCCTCAAAGCTAGCCCGCCCAAAAAGCGCTAGTTAAGACTAATAATAGCCCAAATTAGGAGCCTGTAGCCAAACCCAATATTTAGTAGCCATACCACCATTAAAGATAGCCCAATCGGCTATAAATAGCCCAATCTGGCAACCCTGTTTATAGTGGAGTAACCTTAGGTTTATATCTCGGAACCGGTCAAAACTACTCCGATTTGAATGATTTTTTTTTTAAATGTCGCAAACATAAAACATTACAACCTTTATAGGTTAAAAATTGACGCTCATTTTTCATTAATAATTTTATTAATTTTATACAGGGTGTTCCAAAAGTAATGGGACACATACCACTAATAGATTCCTTAGGCTAAAATATTACGATTTACCTAAAATTATCTTAGTCCAAAAGTTCATATTTAGGGAGATGCCAGGGTGGCGCAGTGGTAAGAGCGCCAGGCTAGCGTTACGCTAGTCCCCGGTTCGAATCTCGCTGGGTGCAAGTTTTCCCGGAGATCGGTATCGAGCCCTGGTGACCATTCGTCGTTGGTATAACTCCTGTAGCTGATATTATTATTATTATTATTATTATATAAGTATTAGATATTGTTAAAACCACATAATATCAAATAAGCTTAATTGTCTTTGTTGAAATTATGAAAATTAAATAAATTCTAATTCAGAAAAATAAAATTGTATTGCATATTTCTTTTGGTCCAATTCATATGCGACTGGGCTCGTATTACAGTGCGCATGTTCAACTCCCAGCTATGTGCGTGGTGAATTACGTGTCTATTACTGATTACTGGTGTAAAATTACGTGGAAGGCGTTAACCTGTTTTTCGCACTTGTAGGGCCTCGGTTGCACCTCGGCCTACAAACGTACTCGCACTTGCAAAGTGACAGTTTCTAGCCTTGTGATACAAATAACTATTTCATGCGAATTTTCAATATAACGAGTTATGTCAAATCAAAATTGCCTCCTCTAAATTAGCTGATAAAATCCACTCCTGGCGTAGTGCGCAGTAGATATTCGGCGACACGAACATCAGAGGTGCCGACACGAAGTAAACCTACTGTTTTGTATCTATACTGGGCTATGACTACGTAGTTATCTACAGGGTGATCCAAATTGATTGAAAACAGGTTGAATTTCCCGCCGCATTAAATTATTGTCACGTTGGCAACACGAATTTATCATCATTTATTTTACAGTGGCGTCTCATAAGGGAGTGGTATGGGTGTATTACAAAATTATCTTAAAAATTACTTAACAACAAAATCTTCCAAAAAACTGTAGTTCTGAAAAGAACTGTTTTGTAAAATAAGAAAACAAGCCAAATTAAGCAAAAACTCAAGAAAATCTGGAAGAACGAGGCAAAGCACAATAAAACAATAATGTAAATAAGACAGTAACCAGTTGATACTGTACTTTGACACAACATATTTCAATACTGCCAGGTTAATAACGCGAAAAACACTAAAACCTGCGGCGGGAAATTCAATCAATTTGGATCAAGCTGTATAATGGTGTGATGTATTTAGATTTCATCTTTGAGAACCTGTAATAAAACATTATTTAAATCTACTGAATGAGATGAAAAGCAATCATTTTTGACATATAAGCTGTTTCTTTAATTTTTCTTTTATTCTGTACAGGTTCTTTAGATAAAATTTTTGAGTTGTTCCATTGTATTTCATGATTGTTGTTCCATGCATGTTCAGCAATTTTGGATTTTGTAGTTTTTAATCATGTTTTCATGTTCTTTAATTTTTTTTACTCGATTATTTTAAATATTACCGAAATTTTTTTCAACAAAAGTTTATTTTACATTAAAATGCTCACATATCTACAGTATAAGTTTTTCTACCGGGTGTTCAATTTTCGCGCAATGATATGCAACTTTATGTTTTTTAATGGAACACAATTTTAAAGATTTTTGTTTCTCTTTAAAACAGTTCTTATTCATTATAGTCCTAAAATGATCAGTACAGAAACTATTCATGTTTTTATTAATAAATAATCACACAGAAAATATGCCATTAAAAAATATAAAGTTGCATATCATAGCGCGAAAATGGAACATCCGGTAGAAAAACTGCAGATATGTGGGAATTTTAATGTAAAAGAAACTTTGTTTGAAAAAAATTCAGTAATATTTAAAATAATCGAGTAAAGAAAAAATACAAACCGATAGACAACCCGGTATACCTATGCAATCTTTTGAACGTTGTTCTTCGTTCAGCGGTTTAGTTTTTGAATAACAACCAAATTATGCTCAAAAACCCAAATTGACATTTTTCTGTTTTTTGCTCTTAATAAAAAAACTAAGATAGGTAGGTACCAAATTTCTTTTTTAAATATTAATCAGCATTGTATAGCGCAACTTTTCCCCAATTTAATCGTGTTTATAACTCTCACGGTTTCCGAGGTCCCAATGGCGAGCCTCGAATTTGAATAACCCTGTATATTGTTTTAGATATCGTTAAAAGTGAAAATTACAACTGTTTACTTTGATTTTAAATTAACTGAAAGAAACAGCAAATCTATTTAATTAAATAAGTAGCTTCTTATTATATTGTATATAATTTAAGAGCATCTTTAATAGTTGTTAAGGTGTTATATTATATAAGTCCCCATTGAAATGAGGAACCGATACAAAGTATTTTTTATACATTTATTCCTTCATTATACAGGGTGTCAACGAAACCTGGGGCACTCCTATATATTTTATTTTTCAAGATATCCAAATTAAATTCGGTACCTATATATGTGATACACTCTTTAAATGTTATTTTTTGACATAGAACACAAGTTTCTGTCACTTCCGATTTCGCTGGAATTAACATCAACTTTGTTATTTTAAATGGAACACCCTGTATATTTAGACATTTTTGGAATCTCCATTTAATTTTACGTATGTTAGTGTCAAGTTCGAAACATTTTTATGGCAACTCAATGTAGGGTTGTTTATAACAAATATAAAAGTTGCTATAATTTAAAATGCAAAATTAACCTTCATAGCGCCCTTCCGCGTACTTTTACCTTTAAATTAAAACGAATTCCAATAAAATATATTAAACGGTTGAAAAATAGGAACGAATTTCCTAATCCTCTGCTTTTAAAGTCTCGAATATCCCGTTAATTCTATAAAAAGAAAAATATATTTACATATTTAGTGAAGTAGCCTTACGTTTATATCTCGGAACCGTTCGATATAAAATATTAAAACCTCTATGGGTTGAAAGTTGACGATCATTGTTTATTTAATTAATTAATTATTTATTTAGTTTGAACCAGTTCCGAGATATTTGTACCTAGCGTTCCTATACTATTTTTGACTGGAAAGTTAGTCAAAGGAATTTCTTTAAATGTTCCAATTTTTGTAGGATATTTACATTTTCTTTTTTTATATTTACTTATAATGAAGTTTCATTTTGTATCCCCAAAAATTATTTTTGCACAGTCGCCTCTAAAGTTGACGTTTTACAAATTCTAAACAGTTGCAAAAGTCGATGTTTACAAAACGACTGCCGTAACTAACACGTAAAGATGGTATCGAACGCATAATGAACTTTCATGATGTGCATCTTCAGTAGCGGCCAATCCGATGTCACGTACTGGCAAATGTTTTTTCTTTTATTCTTTACTTGCGACATTAAATACCTACGTACGAATGTTGTACGAAATAATAAAATAAGTATAAAAACTGTTTTCAGTTTATTGAAATGAATTACTATATGGAAAACGAAATTAATAATTCCGAAAAAGATAAAATGAGTTATTACAATATGGAAAACGAAATTAATAAATTCTCGAATAAAAACTTTTTAAATTTGGGTATAATCTACTATTTGAATTTATACTGCGTCTGTGCAAAAAATAATGTATGCAACACGTGTGTAAATAAGTTTTATGGCATTCGTTCGGATTTTTTCGTGATTCGACTTCGTCTCATCACGAAACTCCCGAACTCATGCCATAAAACTTAATTTTACACACTTGATACATAAATAACTATTATATAAGCTAATTAGCAAATAGCAAATTTCGAAAAACTGACGAAATTCATCAAATGTCGGCATATTCGCATGTAGTGGATTTAAGTTTAAGAGGATGAAATCATACGGTTCTGGTTATTTTCGCTAAAATGTTTCTTTTTTTATGGTGAGGAATTTACGACAATTATTTTAGGTTAAGCTCAAGGATTATTATAATAAAATAATTTACTAGTAAATAATAATTATATACATGTTTATATTTACAAATCATTGCACCGTAGAAGCGCTATTATTTTCATATATGTGGATGAGGCATAGAAAAGTCTTGTGCTCGATATCGTAGAGATGCCATATCGATATGACTGCAAACAGTACTTGGTGTAATACTCGATGTACAATAACTTATACTTGGAGGTAAAAACCCACACCCTTGGGCATTTAAATGGCTACTTATACTGGCCGCACTGGAATACAATTCTTGCTGAGGATAATGGGAACATTTCCACGGTAAAACATATTGTAGATCTGATGTGGAAGGTGGTGGTTGATGAGCAAGTAATGGTTGCTGTGGTACATTCTCTACGTTTCTTGAGTTTACTGTCGTTAGGGGAGTTAACGCAGATTTAGTTGATGTATTTTGTTGCAGGGCTAAACTTCTTTCGTTGCGACGAAATTTTGCTCTTCTGTTTTGAAACCACACCTGAAAAAAAGGAAATATGAAAAAATGTTTGACATTTATGTAAAATTGCATCAGAATATGTAAACAAGATTAATTTATTGAGATGTTAACTTATAAATAAAATTGTGAACCAATGTAAACTGCATATTCATATCGCTTATTTTTAAATCTATGCATCTGAGTTTTTGGGATATTTTACACTGATTAAAGCCTATTTAATTTTGCGTATTTTGAATAGGTACTTTATTTTCAATTTTATATTAATTTACGCGGAGTAGCAATCTTAATAGATACAAAATGGGAAAACAAACTTGAAAGCTGCTCATATACCAACGAGATAAGTATTTGCTAGATTTAGAATAGATAGAGGGCACCTCACAGTTGTGGGAACTTATCTCCCGAGGAAGGAAGAACAGAGGAAATAAATACATCCTACGAAAAACTCCAAAAAAGCACGATCTTGAAGATTAATAAAATCGACCACTTAATCATTTGTGGAGATCGCAACAGGGCCGCCGAGACCAATGGTGGGCCCCGGGGCAAAACACTGGCAAGGCCCCCCCCCCACATATTGTAATCCATTTTTTTTACCTACAAACTCTTCATGTTCTACCAAAATGAGTGTACTTACTAATTAGGTACTAAAAATATTTGTAAAGAACCGTAATTTCTTTGTGAATTGCTACAGTTTTGATCTTGACCAATTATTGGTGTAGCAGCTGAGAAAAATTCATAATTCTTAATACTAGAACACACCTACTGACCTACAACCTACAACCTTTAACATCTTTTTAAGGTTTGTGAAAGTGTGAAACACAAAAAATTTTGCATCGTCATAATTTTATTTTATTAAACTTATTAAGTAAGAACCAGGACTACGCATTGAGTTTTTTCTAAACTAATTGGCTATAGTTGTGGTTGGTGGATGTAAACTGATGAAAACATGTTGAACGAATAGTAATTTTTTATTACATTTATCATGGCTAGCAATACATTGAGTGAAAAATCCCAAAACTGATTTTGTAGCTACTAAGTTAACTAGAGGTAGAGGCAAAGTCATAAAAAGATAAAAACACTATCAGACTACAGTTAGATCAACGCTTTTCTGGCCTTTTTTTCGGCAAATGTTTGAATTATAGACTCAAAGCTAATGCTTCTAGCCAGTTTGGATTCAATTGATAAAATTCCAAGATCGGTCAACCTTCGCTGACCCATTGTGGACCTTAAGCAATTTTTTGTAGAAGCACAATATTATAATTTTTTATGTCACCGTAAACTTTAAACGAATAATAAAAACTCTTCTATAGGCCTACATAAAAAAACTGAAATTTTAATTCTTCGTTCTATTATTATACGACTAGCGGTGAGTATTCTCTAAAAAGCTGCCGCCCCCCCCCCTGGGCTCGGGCCCCGGGGATTTTGCTCCCCCCTGCCCCCCTCTCGTCGGGCCTGGATCGCAATGCGAACAAAGTTAGGCAAATACTAATAAACCAGGCTGTAGAAACTTTTGAAGCAAAACACATAAATAAAAATTGCCACAAACTCTGTGACTTTGCAACATTTAACAATTTTAAAGTTATAAACAATGGAATGAAGGGAGTGGCACAGGAAATTAGGAAGCAGTTTCCTTTAGTCAACAGTATTATAAATGATTTTTTTAAAAATAAATTTTTGTAGGATTCACTCCTTTGAGAATAGTTTAATGTATTTTTAACGAATTATCAAAATTCTGTATATAGACAAATGCCACCTTCGTAGGGATTTGAACCTATAAAGATTTAATTTCTAAAAAAATATTTTCTTAACTGAATAATTAGAAGAAATCACAGCTATCCTGATGGTTGACGCCAATCCGCTTAGACTTTGACCGAATATCATATCTTCAGTAATTTTCCGCAATAGGTAGAGCATTGGCGCGTAAAGTCGGAGGTCGTCAGTGGTTCAAATCCCTGCGAAGGTGATATTTTTCTACACATATACAGAATTTTTATAGTACGTTAAAAATATTTTACAAATAATGTAAAAAGGGCAATTGTAAAGTTCAATTTGCACGGAGAAATGTTCTCTGATATTCCTTTGCCACCAAAATTTGCATTAACACGATGAGGTACATGGTTCGAAGCGGCTATGTTTTATTCGGATCATTATGTGGGTATAAAAAGGGTAATGTTAGAATTATCCGATGGCTCGTTTATTGCAATTACAAAATCAAATCGATTGCTAGCTAATTGTCAATTGAACCAACACTTAGCCTATATTAAAAATCATTTTTAGTGTATTTACGAAACTATTTTTAGAACTCGCTTATGCAGAGTGTAACAAGTATGAATAGAAAGATTTTGGAAACTAATAGATTTTCATGTCCTAAACAAAAGATTCTTATAACAAAAACTTCCATTCTTTATAGTTGTTGAGATAAAATAGGATGAAGTTGGAGGCTTTTATGTTTGAGAACTGCAGATATATTCTGATTTCAACATGATTCGAGTGGCCTTTTTAACATTCAGTTTTTTATTCATTAATGTAAAGATGCATAAGAAAAATATGAAGGTTTTCAGACTTCTCGAATTATATTAAAATCAGGTAGGCTATACACTGGGTATTTACCAATATTATGCCAACTAATTATTTAATTTAACTTTTAATTATAAAAATTGATTACATTAGAAAAAATTACAGGGCAGCAAAAAATAAAACAATTTTTGAAATTCTGTTCAAAATGCCCTCCTCCACTTTCTATACAAGCAGCAGTTCTTCGCAATAGTGATTGACGAACAGATTGGAACACATGCATGTCCTGTCTCACAACTTCAAAAGCATTCCGAATTCGTTGTCGAAGAGTCTATACATCCTCAATTTCGCCGTCGTACACTAAAGACTTTATGCGTCCACAAAGGGAAAAATCCATCATATTCAAATCTGGACTTCGTGCGGGCCAGTTTGTGGGACCCCGACGTCCTATCCAGTGACCAGGATTAATTTTATCTAGCCAATTACGCACTTGAATTTTTGCACAGAGCCATAATTTCATATTCTGAACAACTTTTCTCAATAATACTTTGCCGTATTATTGACCAAAAAGGCACTTTACCTGAATAGAAAATAGTTTTTTCGCGTTTTTCATGGCCGTCTTAATTTTTAAAAAACTAAAAATCTGCTTAAAATTCTTTTTAGGCCGAGCAGGGCGGAATCCCAAAACATGAAAATGAAATTCTCAAATTTTTTGTCGATTATACCTATTGTGAACTTAATCCGGGGACACACTGTATATGAAACCCCTTTACATATATTATTATGTTACTATTTAAAGCATAAGTATATCGGGATATTTTCCTTTTTTCCTTGCATATAATTCACAGCTTTACTTATAAATGTGTATAACCCTTTTCATCCATAATTAGAGCATGGTTGGCCATGGATAATTATTTACTTTTAGCGGGTATAATTTTGCTATACGTGAAATTTATTGTCAAGTACATTGGAAATAAATTTAATAATTTTAATACTTGGAGTAGTAAATAATACATTTCAGCCAGCTTGGTTTAGTTCTTTAGTTGCAACCATTTCTGTTGTAGTTAAAAAAATACCTTGAAAAATTGATATTTCCAAACAGATTCTTGACATCGTTCCAAAAGCAACCAGTGCGGAACAAAACATAATACACATGAGTTTCGACAAGTTCGATTTTAACAAATGTTAGCACTACAATAATTATTATTATGGATATATTAAAAATAAACAGTAATTATCGAACATGGCGGATTTTAGATAAAATGAAGTAGTAAACATGCACTACTCAAAGGATAAACACTATAACGTATGCCCCAAAAGTTTTCGGAAACAAATAAAATTAAATTTTTTTATCGAAATATATTTTTTTTAATTTTGACGATAATAAAACTTTGTTCTTACAACTTCTCTTTATCAACATAAATATTTACAAAACAGATAACGGTCCATTTTCTTCTATGGCACGTAATTTGGTTCTCACATCTTTTATCAGTCCTTGGACGGTAGCAAATTCGACTTCAGGGATTTTTGAAATATTCTGCGTTTTAGTTTTGTCTCATTTTGAGCTTCCCAACCACCATCCTAAACTTTTCTGCTCAATAGCGACCAGAATTCGTCAATGGGTCTCGCCTGAGGGAAATATTTTTCATCGTCCAATAGATAACTTTATACGAAAAACGAACACGTCTCAGAGCATGGTAACATCTGGGGATTTTTCCCAGCTGAGCGGAGGTGTATTTTGGAGCTTTTTTCTCTTTTCGAAACTTTAATCCATTCCTGGAGATAACTCTACCTACAGCTGAGCGCGAAACACGAAATCTTCGAGATAATTTTCGAATTGAAATTGCCACCTTGTTTTTTGCTCTTGTTCAGTAGCTCGGTTTAAAATTTTGGGACGTCCACTTTTTGGCAAGTTTATACATGGAAAACCTTCTTCGCAATCTTTTATTGTCTGATAGATTGTCGAAATTGAAATATTTTGGTTTCTATAGATTCGAACAATATCCCGTTTAGGCACTTGTCCAACTAACTGGTAAATACCTTTGCGAATATCGAACTTGTACGACATGTTATTCAGTTTTGTTGAACAAAATTGACTTGCCATATGAAACGTCAATTAATTTGTTAAATTTTGTTTCCCGCTGCGACTGGATCCAACCACGTTTACTATGAATAAATGGGATTCGAAAATTTTCCGAAAACTTTTGGGACATACGTTAAATACCCAGAATATTTTCTAATGCTTGCAATACTTAGACGGCGAAAATATGTAAAGTAGGTATGGTATTTATTATTACTTCAGAAGGCTATAATGAATAAAGTCCGTATAGTTTGAAATAATAAGGTTAAAAGCTTTTGAAAATGTAGTAGTATTTTATTAAATATTAAAATCATATTAAATAATATGGTGGTAAATAGTCATAATAAGAACTGTCCAAGTTCTTAAAACAGAACAGAATATTTTCAGAAACGGCATTTATAAAAAAGAAAAAGAAATACTTAATTTTAGAGAAGATATAAACAATTTAATATACTATAGGTACTTATTATAAGGCACTCCTAAAATTCCCACTATTTTTAAAATAATCAATTTTGGTTTATAGCCAACTTTTGCGATATTTTATTTCCTTGTGTAAAAGGCAAGGCCAAGATAAATAAAACGCAATTGCTTCAATAGTTTGTTACAAACACAAAAATTATTTTTTGGTACTTGGAATTTCGAAAAACTAAATTCAATTTGGAAGCATAACTCGTTCTAAAATGTTGGAATAAAATATTTTAAAAGTTACGGCATTTGATTATAGCACGAAGGCCAGAGGCGTGTTTCGAGTAGGGAGCGTCGAGAGGGTTCGAGACCTTGCTGCATCTATAAGACGTGTTGCGGTGGCAGCGTGTAGTCCTGTGGTTGATATCGACCCCTAGGGGTCGATATAACATTGTTAGGGGTCTATTCGGGCTCAGGGGTCTATCGAAAAATATTAGACATCATTGTACGGGTAATATTTAATTCGGTTGACTTAGATTACCTCCATCCTAAATGGCAACGCAATTAAGAGTGAATCGTGAGAACAGTGACATGAATAGGACCTGTAAGATGGAGCAAGGTCATGAAAATAGTTACGGAGACCAATCAAGTAAGCCAAAATTCCGTATTTAGCAATAAACGGATGTAGGTGGTTTCCGCGGGAGCGAGATTGCAACACGTGCGCGGTTGCTTATTTATTTATACTTACACGTATTCGACCCTACACGTGTTCGACCCCAGTCTCATTTTTGCGCATCGACGTACAAGTGAACGTTAATGTTCTAAAATTCATCAACATACATATTATAATTCAATCGTTATTCATTCACGAACTAAACATCTCTATGTTAAAGAGTTGAGTAATTATTATAAAATAAAAAATCTAAAAGCTGATATAAGCGTATTTTTTGTTGGTCCTATTATAATTTCGTAATAGTAAAATAGAACGGATCGATAAGAAGTCAAGAAACTTTTGAAGGGGTCGACGGCAAAAGAAGTTTGGCGACCCCTGGGCTGTAGTCAATCAAAACTTACCCGAACGAAGTCAATTCAGTCAAAAGCGAAGATATAAGTAAAACATTCAGTGTAAATAAATTATCCTAAGTTAGTTATATGTTAGAAATTCGTGAATAAGTGTTGTCATTATTATTTTATTACTGTTGTAGTTATTTAGTTATAAATAAAATAATTCACCCATAATCCAAGAAGGACTTGTGAAATCGTTACAATAAGTTTTTAACTTTACAAAAGTTGCGCCCTCTACGACTCTTAAAAGCTTATCAGTCGAATTTTGATACAGCCTGTATATTGATAACTAGCAAATTGAGGTACAATAGAAAGTATTTGAAAGTGATGGTAGGTATACCTGTACCCGTGCTTCGCTAAGAGAAACTTTAGCAGCAAGATCTTCTCTCACAAATGCATCTGGATAGTGTGTTTTTTCGAATACACGCTCAAGAGCTGTTAGTTGGGCTGTTGTAAAAGTCGTTCGGTTTCTTCTTGGTTTTTTCAGTTTTTCTCTGTCTGTGTTTCCTTCGCATCCGTATCCTAATGCTGAAAAGTAACAGAAATGTTAAGGATATCGGATATGCTCAAACGGATTAAAAATTTTTAATTTAGCGGTAAAAGTTTTTAAAGAATAAATAAATAATTAAACTAAAAAATTAATACTGCGATTTAGAAAATCTCAGTAGAGAAGTGTGATATTTGATAAAACTAAAATACAACAAGTTTTTGGACTTATGGTTTAATAATGCGTGTAACCGGATGCTGACGATCCAGCCTCTATTGGCTCTATTTCTTTAATTTTGAACCCATTTTGCAAAGATACCACTGATGATTAACAGTGGTATCATTGCAAAATAATTATAATTGTACCAAAAGATCAGTGTTAGTGATTTATATCTAAATAATTTTCAATGACTTGAAATAAAAAAGTTAAAAAACGATTAGTTCAATTTTGTTTTTATAGAAATTTTCTAGGTATTTCATGAAATCCACCAAACTTAGAAGTTTTAAACATTTATTTCTTAGAGTATATACTCGTACTGTAACAATAAAACATTATTTAATAACTGTTACAGTGTACCGATGTCGATTGCACCAAGGTTAGTTGTAAAAACCAGAGATTTCGAGAACGATTCCAGATCCAGGTTGGTGAAATTTTTAATGTGGAAGAAGGTAGGTACGACTTTTTTCGGATACCAGGTAAAAACCGCAAGTTCTATGCTAATACGATATTTGGCATGTTAAGGATTTTTTTCAGGGGTGGAGTATCTTGGTTCAGCAAAATTATAGTCAGGTGTAGTGCTAATAATCATAGTGGTTGATGCGTGTTGAGATCCTTGGCACTTACAACCCTAAATCTCACCCCGTAAATAAACAAACAAACAAATCGCCATAGATGTTATATTATTTACTTATTTGCAGAGTGAGATCTACTCGTAGGTTTGTCGTTGGTAACGATTTCAACGTATGTCAATTGCTGCGGTTATTAGCACTATCCGATTAGGATTTCACCGAACTCAAAGAATTTCCAGCCTGAAAGGGATCTTTAGCGTTCCAAACATAGTATTGGTATGAGAGCAGCAGTTTTGCCGTGTATCTGAAAGATAGCAACTTTCAGATATTTTTCCACACTAAAAATTTCACTGACCTGAAACTTTAAATTTATACTAGCAGGCCAGCGCGGACTTTGAAATTTATGAACATGATAGATTCAGGGTGGGTTGCACAAACATGATTTAACAGCTTGGTCAAATTAATCATTCGTTAAAGTGAACAAAATCGAATCAAAATTCGAATACATATGGCAAATAACACAAACATTAGTAAACAAAAAATTATGCTCTTTTGTCAACTTTGATCATTCGTTAATTTAACAAAAGCTTTGTGCAACCGGCCCTTAGTGTTCTTAATTAACGATTAGTTGGAATGCCTGTAAATAATATTGGGGCCAAATTTTTATTCAAGATACGTATAAAAGTTTTCTAAACATAATGTTAATCTCGTTTTTAATTATTTATCTTAAAACTAAATGGAAGGCAAACTATTTTAAATTAGTAGTAATACGTATATTTAATAACTATAGTTTTTAAGTAAAAAACAAACGAATATACTTGTTGTTGCTTATTAATTGGTCGAAATGTAGGTTTGTGGGTGCCAGGGCCGCAGGTTTATTGCTATGGTTATTTAGCACTACTCGACTAGAATTTTGCCGAACCCAAGGGATTTTCACCCTTGGAAAAGACCTTTACTGTAGCTGAACGAGATATTTTTCTGCATTAAAAATCGCACGGATCTGGACCGGGAATCTAATTCTGCTTAGGTTTTTCGCTTTCCACACGATGTTTTATGAGTTCAGTTATAGTCTTATAATTATAATAGTGCTATGCGTATTAAACGCTTTATTTACTTTAAATTTTTATCGCTTCATTATTTTTTCTAATTTTGCATTGTTATGTAGTTTTATTGTCAACTCATTTTCTACAATGCTTTCTCCCCATTACATATTTTATTAAAATCTTTCTTTTATACGACCTTATTCGCCTGCTTTTAGAATTTTACTGTTCCATTTTTTTGCAGCTCTTGAACTGGTAAAACTTTATTCAATTTGACAAAATTTATTATCTATTCTGGTGTTTTAATATGCTTCAGAAATATCTAAAATTCCATCATTTTCGGTTACTAGTTTTCCCAACTTGATTCCATTAGAGGTAGATGCTCTGCAACTCTGCATCCCCTTATTGTATTCTTACAGTTTGGATCATTTATTACCAACGTTGGTCCAGTTGGTTGAATAATGCTTGGATGTTTGTTTTATTTAATTTTTTATTTGGTTGTTATTGTGCGAGTTTGGGTGTTCAACATAATTTTTAGGCTTGTAGTTTTTATACTAGTCAATGGTAAGTTAGAGATGAAAATGTGTGTGTGCCTTTTGGTTGTTATGTGTTTTTTATACCAAAAACCCATGTTTCTAACAATTTTTCTAAATAAAAGTATACCCCATCCTTACGCTGTTCCCAAATTTTTGGACTTAAATCCTCTTTAAAACAATAATCGTAATAGCATTTGGATTGTTTTCGTTCAGTCGTTTTGGCATTTTTTTGCATTATCTATGGCAATACCTTTTTGAAAATTGTTAATTAACTTAAATACCGGGGCGTACGATACCCAAAAAAGATACATAATTGTTTTGAAATTATATACAACAAATTCCAAGGTGGTGGTGAAAGTTTGGGACATACTTTACCAGTATGGACTACATGAAAAATAGCGAAGATTGTTTAAATAAAATGTTTTCTTAAAGGGCCAGATTAAAAAGATGCGGTCCTGTATTATTAAATTTAAAAAATTGATGAAAAATAGTGAAGATTGTTTAAATAAAATGTTTTCTTAAAGGGCCAGATTAAAAAGATACGGTCCTGTATTATTAAATTTAAAAAAATGATTTTTGGAATATGTTGAAAACAATTGGAGATTTATTTTTAATTTTTACAGGGTAAATTAGAATCTACCAAAGTCATAATTTGATAGTAATAAAAAAGCTTTAACTTGATCAGTGGCGTAGTTATGGGGACCAAGGACATTTTTAATTAAGACAAAATATGAAAGCCACTTTTTTTTTAGAAGTACATTCGCTAAGTTGTTTTTAATTTGTGCGGTTTACAGAGATTTGGGAAGGTCTACTTCTTGATAAAATGAGTGAAATTAAGGTGGACTATACCACTCACCTTTTGCAAAGAAATCAGATTGATCGATTTCCTTAGCAACAGCCAGTAAAAACAATTTTCAAGTGAAAAAATCACACGTGGCTTTAAATAAGTGAAAAAACCACGAGTGATTTTTTTCACATAGGCATTTTAAATAAATGAAAATAACTCATAAATAGTAATTAACTGTTCGTGATATAGTCTTAACGAATATAACGCAAGATCCGATTTTTCTGTGATAAATTTGAGTTCGATACTTAATTCGTGCTAGTTAATTTTAGAAAATTTCACTCGCCCTGCGGGCTCGTGTAATTATCGTTTTAACTAGCACTCATGAACTATTCGATCCAAATTTATCGGAAAATCGGCGTCACTTGTTATATTACTGTTGAACATCATATTTTTTGGTGGCGTAGACGTAAGCGTCAAATTTGAGAGCATTTAAAATAAGGGGATTAGTTAAGATTTAAGGGGCTTCGACTGCGGGTCAGAACTAGGGGTAGGTAGTCGGTTTTGGGACCCGTTAGGTTACACATGTGATAATGAAGGAACCAAGTTTTGTGTATAGTTAATGTGAAATAGTGTTGCATTGATTGTAAGATGCATTTATATATAATTATGTGTAATATGTAATTGTATTAACCGGTAGTTGAGATTGTTGAATAGATGTGATTGTATGTCCGGTGAGATGGGGTCGGATTAAACAGATGTATTTGTTATTTATGTGGACAAGCAGTGAAGCTTGTTGTTGCTGTTGTTGTTGTTGATATTGTTGATATCATTGTTATTCTTGTGTTGGACAAGCCTCGAGGCGAGGCTTGTTGGGGCATATTGTTGATTGGAGCATAATGCTCGTTGTTGATCGCAAGAGCTCTGGGACCTGAATATAACTAGTTAAATGCTTGGGTATTTGTAACTAGGTGTAATTACAAAGACCCTCGACCTGCCTATGGCAGTGATGCCTGGACGTGCCCTCCAGGATGGCAAGGTAGGCCCGCCTTCGCATATTCTTTGTTCTGTTGGATTTCTAGAAGTACTGGTCGTCTAGGAAGGACGGAACATAGTCATGGGTGGATCTCCCATTTGTCGACTGTGTTCTGTTATAGTTGGCTCGCGCGTGTAGCTTCCGGTTTCAGGTTCATAAGTAGCTGAAGGTACCCAACACATCACTTCTCTCCCTGTAAGTAACACAAATCGAACCAATACTGCTAAATGTAGTGATGTGTGTATGTTTTGCTTTCATGTATCGCTGCTGTCTGTGTTGTATAATCTGGGTGATGTGAGCATTAATGTATGTATGAAGCTTTGGGTATTTACGAGACCTAGTCGAGGTTACGCATTAATCTAACCTTGGTGAAATTAACGTTATTCTTGGTAAGTTGATCGAATGTGCTTTAGTAAATACGAATACGCCATTATAAAAATAACTAGAGTAAGATGGAAACCGCAGCCCCCTAGCCTACACCATCCTACACACTGTTACTATAATTTCAAACTATTGCTTTCTTTCTAAACAGTTTAAATTAATCAAATATATTTGTACTCGATTTTTTTATGATAGTAGGTTTATTTTTATTTCTATCATTCTGGATTTAAAAGCCTTAGTAAGGTACATTAACAAAATAATTTAAACATGTTGATTTACATCATGATTTTAGTATTTACAAAAGTAGGAACAAAACAATAACAATACTTTATATCATAATATTTATTAATATTTTATAAAAATATAAATTTTCAATTTAAAGTTGTATTCATTTCATTAAAAATGGCTGTTCCTATTGCGCAAAATAATCTATAGTAAATAATTCACTAGTAGTTTAACGAGTTGTTTTGTTTTTTGAAAGTGTATGGTAAAAGCGGTCGAAACAACACCGTTTAAACGTCAGTGCTCATACCTAGAACAGTTAGAAACATCTTGGAGTAACATGCGGACTTCCCAGATCCAGGCATGTGTGTAATAATCGTAACATTTAAAATTCATATCCACATTACACATGACTGAAATCTTTCTGAAAGTAATACATCATGTAATTAGGTATGATACGCGTTGTCCGTGCAACTGAGCGGAATATCGTGGCATTAACGTACACATCAAAGGCGTTACTGTTTGTATCAATGCTGTGTTTGTGGCGTGTAATATGATATATTTTTACTTTAAAAAATAAAAAAAGAAGGCAGGTTACCGGTTTTATTCTTTCAAAGGAAGTGCGGGTTTTTAATAACATGACGAAATTACTAATGAATTAATATTATTATAACAAATTTAGAGCTTATGAGCAACTTCGGCTTTAATTTACACAGCTTATAGAATGCATACTTAGAGACCAGAAAATTGATTGATTAATAAAAAGAACGTACCTATACTTTACTTTTCAACGGATGCAAGCCTTAAAAAGTATTACGTGAATTAATTTAATTAAAGAATTAAATAATTTTTTGGTAAATTATTAACTCAGTTTGTTGTTCCACATGGGCGCCCATATGGGGGGGGGGGGCAAGAGGGGGCACTTGCCAGCCCCCTGGATTCCTTGATTCCTTAAGCTAACTTACGATTATTTTTTATTTTTATTATGTATATTCCAGTTATGAGACAAAAATAAATTCTAAGATTTTTTTCGTTAACCGGTCGTCCCTGTTTCGGGGATTTTGAATGCGAATCGACTCTTGACTCTCGATTTGTGCTTCATTTGTTCTGTATCCGCGAACCGACAAAGTCTAATGCCGAATATAGATATACATATTTTTGTAATTTTTAGAAATTTTCTGTCTTATAATAACGACAGATCAATAAAAAAACCAATTAGGGTAGGCTGTGAAATTGAATTATTTTGAATTGGTACTTTAGCCACATCCACAGAATGACATTTCTGACATGAAAATTTAAAACTGAACGCTCTTGTTAAATTTTTTAAGTTTTTTATTTGGTGAAAAAATTTAGGTAAAGTTTGAAAAAATGGTATTCACTATACAACAAAAAGCGAAAGCTATTGAATGTTTCTTTCGAGCCGGCGTAAGAATAAATGGAGAGTGGCAATATTCACTTCATGACTGCATGACTGATTTTCGTGAAGAATACCCCGATTTAGTGTTCAATTACAATTATTTTCGCGACGTTGTAACTAAATCTGTGCAGTTATTTAGAGAAAGTGGTAGTGTCGCTCGTAAAAGTGGAAGTGGACCGCCGCTTAGACGAACAGAAGCAACGATTGAATTACAAACGTTATAAAATGTCATTCTGTGGATGTGGCTAAAGTACCAATTCAAAATAATTCAATTTCACAACATACCCTAATTGGTATTTTTATTGATCTGTCGTTATAATATATTGATATGCTCTTCCTATTTAAAAGAATCACATACAATTTTAAAATGTTCCGACTAGCTCAAAATGTTTATAATTAAATTAATTTCAAAGAATTTCCTAACTCAGGGTCGTAAAAGGGATCGCCTTGACGAATTTTAATATTTAAATAAAACTCACCAAGTTGAATTTTAAAAACACCTTTCAAAAATTATGCAAAAACTTTACAAATAACAATAACAAATTCTAATAACTAAATAAACACTTTCTAAAAATCAATAAATTTACAAACTACCTTTTTTAAAACAACTCGAACAAAACACAATTCCTGCTTCGATACCAAATACAAGTCCTGTCCCTTCTTACACCTCCCGCTTCAACTCCAAAATTAACCAAAAATCTCCCTTATCTTCCAACCAACAATACGCTTTCCTTCCCTATCAAATTAACATTCCACCAATATCCAAATTTACAACAACCTTTCCAAAATAAATTCCATTTTATAAAATTTTTATTTATTCAACATCCAAATTATATTTTTTATACAATAATAATCTTCTTGGCACAATATTTCAACTAATTATCTTTTAGTTTAGTGTTAGAATATAATTTGATGGTATTTTATTAAGTTTTTTACGAATTTTCAAAAAACTCAACTTTCATTTACCCAATTACTATTCAACTATTTATTTACATTACATTTCCTTAGTTTCTAAATTTTAACACACTATGACTATTTTATATGACATATTTACAACTTAAGCAACTAGATATTCTACTCTATTTATTTACAAAACTAAATTTCTAACTTATAATTATTTACATTTTATTAACATTTAATTTTACATTCTTTTTAAAAGGTGTTTATAACTCACTCTATTAAAATTCTATCAAAACGATATCATCTCAGTATATAATATTTGTATAATTTCTTTAGTTGTAAGTTTTTTTGTAATTACTTTCTTTGTTTATTATCGACATTTCTTTAAATACAAAATTATATCTTGTATCTACCATATATTTCGTTAAGAGTCGTGTGGTTGTCAGATTTTTTTATGTATTTTGGTGTTCGAAAATCTTATTTTTTAACACCTCATCGTATGTCTACCCTATATTTACTTTTTCGCATTCATTACTATCCGTTTTACAAGAGAGGTAAGATATTTCGAATATTTATTCAATATTAAATTTCATGCAAAAGAGTAATTACTGAAATTTAATAGTAACTTTAGAAACATTATTCAAAAACATTATCTAAAGGTGTTATAAGACATTATTCGGACCCCCCGCCCCCCGCCCCTCTGAGCCTGTCTTGCCCCTACCTACAAAATGTTATATGGGCGCCCCTGTTGTTCCATATACAGTGTGTCCCAGGATTGATGTTACAATAGGTGCGATGGACTAAAAATTTTTGAATTTTATTTTAAGATTGTGGGATTAAGTCCTGCTTGGTTTGAAGGGAATTTTAAGAATATTTTTAGTTTTTGAAAAACAAGTCGGCCTTGACGTTGAAGCGAAAACTATTTTCTTCTCAGGTAAAGTACCCTTTTTGTTCAGATATGGCAAAATTTTACTAAGAAAACTTGTTCAGAATGAGAAATTATGGTCCTATACAAAATTTCGGGAAGATTAGTCAATGATTGTTTTTTCATGGCCTCCTGGCAGTAATGTCGAATAAATAATTTATTGTAGATGAATGTTATTATTACGTTTCGTAAGTTAAATTTGTTGTAAATACTATTTGTTTCGTTCAATATTCTACAAATAAATTTTTTAATAAATACAACTTATTTTGTTTAATCTAAAAAATGACGGTTTAATCAAAGTAGGTAGATCTACCTGAAATTATGTATAGGACCATAATTTCTCATTCAGAACAACTTTTCTTAGTAAAATTTTGCCGTATCATGAACAAAAAGGGTACTTTACCTGAAAAGAAAATAGTTTTCTCTTCAATGTCAAGGCCGACTTGTTTCTCAAAAACTGAAAATATTCTTAAAATTCTCTTCAAACCAAGCAGGACTTAATCTCACAATCTTAAAATAAAATCCAAAAATTTTTAGGCCATCGCACCTATCGTAACACAAATCCTGGGACACACTGCCCTTTCTATTTGTTTTCTTATTTTTTGTTTCGTACACAGACTCCCACCGTTCTTCATTTAATAGTACCAACAGCTTCGACAAGTTGTCGTTCGCATTATTTGTATAAACTTTTTGTTGTAGATAAAGAAAATCTAAAGGGCATAAGGTATTGGTTCAAAGCCAAAATCAATTTGTAATTGTAATTGTGGAATATACAGAGCAACTCTTTTCTTGAAAATCCATTTTCTTCTAAATGTAAATTTTCTTCCTCTATTTCGGGTAGAATAAAATTTAAAATTTTCCCGATTATTTTATGAAGTGTTAAGCGCAGCGGTAAAAATATATTCATCACCAAATAAAATGTTACGGTGAAAAAATTGGCCTTCAAAAGTTTTTTCTTCCATTTCTAGTAAAATGATATAAAAACAAACAAACTTTTGTAGAAACTTAGCGAATCTGTGCATTTTCCACAAAAAGTTGTTATTTTTTTAGATTAAATATCATATTTAAGATTTTCTCTTTATTTTGAACTTTGTTAAATAAGATTATTCGCAAAAATTTAAGATTAGGATTATTCAGGATTCAAGTTAGTTTGTTGGAGATCATTACTATTTACCAATTTTTGGAAAGATTGTATATCGTATTTTAACATAATCATTTACAAGACAACTAAAACTTTAAAGAATGAATGACTTTTTCCGAAAATTAAAAATAAAAAGCTGACAAGAATAAGATGCTTCATTCTGAGATACACTAAATATTTGCCTTAAACATTTCTATTGCAGATGTCTTAGTAATTGTTCCTAACAGTAGCCCGCCCGCTTTTTCTTTTATTTAGAACAAAATGTTATAAAAACAAAATTTACTTTTTATGTGAGTTTAGCGGACCTGTGCATTTTCCCATACAAAAACTTTTATGCACGATCGCATTATAATGTGTCAATTATGTCTGAATTTGTTTGACATAAACGTCTATTTATAGCCCGTGGTTGTCTTTATAGGCCGCCGGTCTATAATGAAACGTCAAAAATTGATAAACAGTTTAACAGTCTTATAAAGAATTTTTTTAAATTAAAATCGAATGTATGCTCTTTATTAGAACTCTGTTTAGGGTAATTTGTATTAACAACACAGTTAACACTATTATTTATGCGAATATTCCTAGGCGTAAATGCTTCAACCATTTGAAAGTAGTCAGTAAAAAATTAAAATAATTGAGCAACTAACTACTCGATGTGGGTAGAAAATTAATTTATTTTTTATTTCAGTTTTAAAATCTTCGATCGTGCATAAAATTATGTATGTACCACTGGCGTAACTTGCTTTTATGGCCTTCGACGTGTGTTTAGCCCTCGACTAGCGTCTCGGGCTCAAAATCACGTTTCAGGCCATAAAAGCATCTTTACGCCCTTGGTACATAAATAACTATTTTGTGTTTAAGATTTTCTCTTTATTTGAAATAGAGATTTTGTGCAAAAATTAATAATCAAAGTAGTTTGCTAGAAACCGCTTTACTATTTTCAAATTTTCTGAACATGTTAGTATTATAATTTTGAATGAAGCGACAAACTGGAGTCCTGTGAATATGCTAGGTACTCATTTGGTAACATGCTTGTCAGTTCGTTTTCGAGTGACGTGTTTTTATTGTGTCGGCTTCATTATCCCCAACAGGTTATGGACTCAGAAATAACGGAGACACAAAAAACAATAAAAAGTCATCTTGCGTAAAAGTCGAAACGTGGCGTATTACAAAAATCGAGTGTCGCGACGAACGAAGTGTCATAATTCGAGTCGCGCATACGAGATACGAACACAACTTACTTTTGTTCAAGAACGTGCGTGATACGATATCGGGATGGCGCAAGGAAACATTTTTAACTCCACCCGAATCGAAACGTTGACAAGAGATAATTACGATACTTGGAGAATTCAGGTCGAAGCATTACTCGTGAGAACGGATATGTGGGATTATGTTTCCGGAAGTCGTAGGCGAAGGCGAGGAACGTGACAGACTTCAAGTGGAACATAACACCTGGACATCTCAAGACCGAAAAGCCAAAGCAGATTTGGTTCTTTCCATCAGCCTGCCGGAATTGAGGCAGATCCGAGGATGCGAAACGTTACACCAAATATGGGTAAAACTCGAACAAACCTACGCGTCGAAAGGTCCTGCACGTAAGGCAACTTTATTAAATCAATTAATTCAGCACAGAATGACCGACGAAGGTGACGTAAAAGAGAGCATTTGTCGAAGTTTCTTGACACTGTTGATATATTGAGCGCCATGGACGTCAAAATCAACGGCGATCTACTCACGATCATGCTTCTCTATAGTTTATCGAATAGCTTCGAGAATTTCAGATGTGCGATTGAGACGAGGGACACGCTACCAGACGCCGAATCTCTGAAGATCAAAATAAAGGAAGAAAGCAATGCCAGGAAAAGGAAAGTCGACGATTCCGACTCCGGAGCAATGTTCCTGAACCAACAAAAGGGTTCTACCAAAACCGCGCAAAAATCGCTGTCAAAATTCAAAAATTCACAAAGCAGAAAATATAAAATTAATGTAGTTATTGCAAGAAGGTTGGTCACACAGAAGAAAAAACAAAAAGAGAAGGAAAAAGAGAAAAAAGTCAACCTAGTCGGCGAAACCTTATTCATTAAAAACGATAAAGGCGCGGCTCAATCATCCAAAAATTGAAAGTGGTGTTTGGATAGCGGCTGCACCACCCATTTATGCAACAACAAAATTTGTTTGCGGGACTCAAAGGTTACAAATAGCAAGATTAAACTGGCTAGCTCCGCAACTGCAAGTGTGAAGGCACGAGGAAATGTGACTATGACTGTCAGCAACGGTGCAGATAACAAGAAGATTAGACTCGAGAATACTTTGTTCGTTCCGGAGCTGAGAACTAACCTCATGTCAGTGGCGAAAATCGTGGACAAGGATCACGAGGTCATATTCAGGAAACACGAAGCGGTCGTTCAAGAATACAAAGGCAACATGAAGATGATCGCTGACCGCACGGCTGACCTTTTCTATGTACGCAAAGGATTCGACGAAACGCAAATCGCAACGAGCACCGATCAGTCCTCGGTGGAGGTTTGGTATGGTCGATTCGGACACCTCAATTACGCAGATATGGAAGCAATGCGAAACCACGTGACTGGTCTACAACTGGAAAAAATCGAAAGTCTACGCAAATGCAAAACTTGTATCGCCAGCAATTCCCCAAAGGAGGCGTTAGGTCGTCGAAGCCTCTAGAGATCGTACATACGGACTTATGCGGCCCGATGAGATCTGAATCAATTGGTGGCGCACGATACTTCATGACGATTAGAGACGACTTCACTCGTTACAGGGACGTCTATTTTTTGAAGAACAAAAGCGATGCCGCGACAAAATTCATCGAATATCTCAACTTCGCCGAGAAGCAGACAGGATTCAAGGTACAAGCGGTTCAGTCCGACAATGGGACCGAATATTGTAACGAGAAGTTGGACACCTTCTTCAAAAGGAAAGGAATTCGACGCAGACTCACCACGGTATACACACCTCAACAAAATGGGATAGCCGAACGCAAGAATCGAACACTTGTTGAAGCAGCCAGATGCATGCTCATAGATTCTGGTCTTCCACCATCATTTTGGGCAGAGGTCATCGCGACGGCAAATCACAGAGAAGAGTGGAAAGATGCGATCTACGAAGAGATGAAGAATCTTGTGGGAAAGGATACCTGGGAAATTGTGGAAAAGCCAGTAGATGCAAGGATTGTCGGGTCAAGGATGGTCTTGCGCAACAAACAGGGACCTGGCGGGAGTCTGGAACGACGCAAAGTTAGACTTGTCGCCAGAGGGTTTTCACAACGCCGGGACATCGACTATCACGACACGTTCGCGCCGGTAGCTCGATTGACTTCTTTCAATATCCTGGTTGCCCTTTCCGTAGAATTCAACTTGGAAATCAGACAATTCGACATAAAATCCGCGTACCTGAACAGCGACATTGACACTACAATCTACGTGTCCAAGCCCGTATTTTTGAAAGAAATGCTTCAGAGGATCATTTGCGAAGAGCCGAATTCCGAACTTGAGAGCAAAGCGACAAAGATGCTTAAACATCTCAGAGGTACAACAGAGTGTGCAAACTCAAAAAGGCACTCTACGGCCACAAGCAAGCTGGACGTCAGTGGTATAATGAGTTATCCCGAGTTATGCGCGGAATGAACCTGACGCCAACAAAATCCGATCCGTGGGTTTTCCTCGAAACTTGTAAACATGACTCGAAGACAACCGCTCTTATTTACGTGGACGATATAGTCATTGCCTCGAACGATCCAGGAAGACTCAACCAAATTAAAGCAGAGTTATCTCGAAACTTTGAGGTCAAGGACCTCGGCCGTTTGGAGTATTGTCTGGGGATCGAGGCACATCACGAAGAGGACAAAATCACACTATCCCAAAGCGGGTACATCCGCGAAATCCTATCGAAGTTCAACATGGTGGAGTGCAAACCAGTACGGACGCCGCTCGCCACTGGAACAAAGATGACAAAAGGTGATAAATCCGACAAGGTGGGTGAGTACCCTTATCGGGAACTCACCGGAGCCTTGATGTATCTGGCAGTCGGCACGCGACCCGACATCGCACATGCGGTCAGCGCACTTTGTCAGTTTAATGATTGTTACAACGACAGTCATTGGGCGGCTGCAAAACGGGTACTAAAGTACTTGAAGGGCACAGCAGACCTCGGCCTAGTCTACACCAAACAAGGTGGACATTTAGTCGGTTACGTAGACGCAGACTGGGGTAACTGTGTCATCGACAGGAGATCTTACACAGGTCAAGTTTTCCTTCTATCAGGCGCTGCAGTTTCATGGTGTTCAAGGAAGCAACGCACGGTTGCATTATCTACCACGGAAGCGGATTATCTGGGGATCACGGACGCAACGAAAGAAGCAGTTCATCTCATGCAGCTCCTGGAGGAATTGGGTTACAAGGATCTGGCTAGAGTAGTAGGTACTGTTCGATGACAATCAAGGTGCAGAACAGCTCGCAGCCAATCTCTTGCATCATTCACGTACCAAACACATCGACATTAGATGTCATTACATTCGCGAAGTTTTATCCACCAAGCCTTTAAAACTGGATTACATCCCGACGGAGAAGATGGCAGCAGACGTTTTGACAAAAGCGCTACCTTCACCGAAACACAATTTTTGCAGAGAAGCGTTGGGACTCCTCCCTATTAGCGACATCGAAGATTAAAAATTGAGGGAGGGTGTTAGTATTACAATTTTGAATCAAGCGACAAACTGGAGTCCTCTGAATATGCTACTCATTTGGTAACATACTTGTCAGTTCGTTTTCGAGTGACGTGTTTTTATTGTGTCGGCTTCATTATCCCCAACAGAACATCCTATATAACTTATGATAATTATTATCATCATTTATGATATTTCGGGACAAGGGACAAGCAAAACTTCTGAATGATTTTTATTCGAATTTGAATCACTCTGTATATATTGCATAAGTGAAAGAAGCAGGCGACAAAACGTTTACGCCTGACTATACATACATATAATATTGTTTTTCTTCAAACGTCATAAAAACACGACTTTGTGTCCTTGGATACACACAGCTAAACATTCACTTTTACTCCTAGGAGTAGAAGTGGGCACTTTTACTCCGGGACTAAAAGTGACATAAAATGAACCAATGGCAACTCGTAATTTTTATTTTTTATAACAGAGCAACCCGTAGCAATGACAGCTGGTATGACGTTCATTTTTGACTTTTTTTTAATTTTCTTGCTGAATTGCTTTTAATTTATGCGTTTGAAGAAAAAGTAACAAGTGTTATTCGGAGTAAAAGTGATTTTGTGTGCCTCGCATGAATAGTCCGACTCGCTGGCGCTCGTCGTTCAAACGTCATGCTCGGCACACAAAATGACACTTTTACTCCTAATAACACAATATACTATTTTCTTCAAACGTCAGAAAAACACGACTTTGTGTCCTTGGATACACACAGTTAAACATTCACTTTTACTCCTAGGAGTAAAAGTGACATAATCATTCACTTTTACTCCTAGGAGTAAAAGTGACACTTAATGAGCCAATGGCAACTCGTAATTTTTATTTTTTATAACAAAGCAACGACAGCTGGTATGACGTTCATTTTTGATTTTTTTTAAATTTTCTTGCTGAATTGCTTTTAAGTTGTGCGTTTGAAGAAAAAATAACATGTGTTATTCGGAGTAAAAGTGATTTTGTGTGCCTCGCATGAAAACGTCACGCTCGGCACACAAAATGACACTTTTACTCCTAATAACACAATATACTATTTTATTAAATAATTTTTCTTTCCATTTACATTTAAATATTTAGTTTGTTAAAAATAAACTTTTAGTTTTAAATTGGCACTAGGTACTAAAACATTGCAATGAACAAACGAAAACTATAGTATTTATAGTAAAATTTATTTTGAATATCTTTTGTCTGGAAAATTAATAACATGGCCGAAACATTTTACAAAAAAGCCAAAAAAAAAATCTGAACACTACAAAGTATTCAAATTCATTACCTATTACGGTACTAAGTTGCCATTTCTAGTTGAACATTATTTTGACAAAAAATTTTGATAGGAGCATACCTAAATATATTTTCTCTTTGCAATGTAATGAATAAGTAACTGATCTTCTTCAGTAATGCCTTAGATACCTTTACATTTGGAATTTGTGTAAGATAGCAGCAATTTTTTTGGATAACTTTTACTTGACAGTTATATTACAGAAGCATAATATACTTATACAAGGACTGACATTTATTTTGCCTAAGCTAGATCAAATTCTTTGAGCAGATTTCGGTACCACCAACATTTTATTACAAATGTTATTCGTCCACACCACCCAAGCAAATATTTAACGAACCAAGGTTCTTTGAGAAAGAAGCAAATCATCCTTGCAGTTTGATATAGATGGTTATGCATTTACATCTCTTAAGCAAATACTTAACAAACAAAGATAAAAATAATCCTTGCAGACGATTGTCATGTATTGCCGATACCTTGACAGTTGTGAACAACCGGTTGTTCCGTCAGATGCCTGTTTACCAGTACCACAAAATATAAACACATTAAAGCGAAATCCAGTCGTGCCAGTGCATCACCCATCTTGGGCGACCCTTTTTCAGGTCAAAGAGGTTCTGATAGACATGTTGTTAGAATCTAATCGTTTTAACAACAAGATATCAAAAACAAATCCATAAACCACGAGACTTACGAAATAAATAACAACAAATCTCATATTGATTTTACTTAAAAATCAATAGGTACTACAAAAGCTACTTAGCACTAAAAATTAATCTGCTGGAATAGAAAGCTTTTTCAAAGGTTAAGGTTGCTTTGGTAAATGGTGTAATTACGATATGTGGAAAATAGATACGATAAGGAGATCCCGTTACGTGGCCTCCTAGATCTTCCTAATTAAAATTCTTAGATGTTTGTATGCGTTACTTAAAAATTAAGTATATTTAGAACTCGTCAAAAACTACAGTGCTAAAAAATCCTGTTAAATAATTCAGTCAAGACCTAGTTTTTGAAAGAGAACTGAGTTCCTTATTAAAAGGATATGGAGCCTATATGGATATGGAAGGAAACCACTTCGAACACTTTTTTGATAAATTAATTCATTAATTACTTATTTTTTAATGTTCAATAAACTATCATTTATATTACTGAAGCAAAAAAGATTTATAACTGATTTTTTCCCTTAAATATTTTACACTTTTTTTGTCGCATGCAAATCTAATGGTTTATTAGCTACTATTGAACCTGGGGAGGTTATCTGGATCACAAATTACACCGCCAGATTAAAAAAAAACAACAATAACTTAAGCATATTCGGCATATTTGAAGAGTAGTATTCTGGCGAAGAGCAGTTCGGTTATAATGAAATTTAAAAATTATGCCACCGACATAAATAGCAATACCAACAACTTTATTTGGAAGTGCTTTCTTTACCAAGAACGGCAGTAAGTTGGTTTTCTAAATTTTAGTACTTTTACTTTAAAATTTTTTAAACGTTTCCTACTATTCTCCTTGGCCTTTATGCCCTAACTTTTTATAAATTAGTTTGATAGATGGAAGGAAAAGTGCACTAAGAATTATATTATTATTTAACCTTCACACATCGTCTTATCGAAACGATTGATAAAGAAGTAGGAAGTAAAGCAAAATTCTATATTAATACTGTCAAAATAAAATGCTTTGTAGGCAATTTTGAGTTATCGAAATATTAATTACTCCTACAGATGTAATACGCTGCTGTACATTAATTATTCTGTGGCATTTTGATTTGAATTTATTAATGGTCTTTGTTTGATTTTATCACAATTACACACTTATTTTTATGTTAATTTGGTTTTATCGTAAATTTCCTTTAAAGATTAATATGATCGTTTAGTTGCTAGCATTTTAGATTTCATTTTAATTAACTTGACACAACTACGATGGTAGTTCGTGAGTTAAGGTAATAAGATTAAACATTTTGAGTTGGTTATAAAAACGGTTTAGAATTAAAATTACAATTATGCCATTAAATGCTCTGAGTAAATATACATTGTGTCCCAGGATAGAGTTACCATAGTCTCGCCAATTTTTTTATTTTTGAATTTTCGAGGAAAAGCAATCGTTCTTAAAAGTTTTGTTTGCCCTGAAATTTCATAAATGAAGATTATAGTCATCGAAGGTTGTACAACTCGTGATCTTTAGAAAATTACCTTGATTTTTCCTTGACAAGCAATACTTTTAAGAAAGCATGACTTTTTTCGAATATTCAAAAATAAGGGGTTTACAAGAGTAAGGTACTCCAGCTGGGGACACACTCTATCTATCTATTTTAATAAGTGTAAATGTTTACTTTTTGTTGTTCTGATAAAACATAACATTTTAATTATAGCATTGGTTTATGAAATTAAAATGAAAGACAGTTATGTGCTAGTAAAGAGAAACAATGTAGGTCTCCCTCTAATATACTTTTTTATACAAAATTGTAAAAAGGTGAAATTTATTATTTTTAACTCTCTTAATTGTTATTAGATTAATCAATGAAGGTTATAACGTTAATCTTTTTGAAACAAAGCAAAACTGTCTAATACTCGTACATCAATTTTGTAGTTAAATCTAAACAGCTTAGTTTCGCGAAAACCATACAGAGATAATTCATTTTTAGTTTTGGGTAAATCATAAGTTATTCTTTATCTTTTATAAACTCTTTGTTGATCTTTGCCTATCTTGAATTTATTATCACATTTTCTGATTAACTAATTATTACAGTTTACGCCGATAATAATAAATTTTAGATGAACAGAGTAAACGAAAAAGCTAACTGTATTTGCGTAAGCAGGTGAAATAATTGCGTTACAACGATAATAGTATTTTGTATCTGTAAAATGTTAACGTATTGGTTAATTATATTAATAATTAATAGTAATTAAACAATAATTAAACCGTCATGTTATTATATCACTTCTTTACGTTGTTTGTATTGTTGTAATTGAGATTTTAGTAACAATATCTTTTCCAAATTGTTTATTGAACAAGAATGTAAAAGCTACTTCTATTATTTTATTATATTAAATTATTATTATACAGGCTGTTAATTTATATTTAAGGATTTATCGGCCCCCCTTTAGGCGTTATAAACTGAAAAATAAACAATTTTTATTGCCAATTAAATTAATTTATAATTATTTATTAAAAAATTGAAAATAAGTTTGCAATCACGATTATTTATATATTGAAATCTTATTGTCATAAAGGACATAATGTACCGTAACCGGCAAAAAATTCGCAACATATGGTAAAAATTTTTATTATTAGAGTATCCAAAAAACTTTTTTGGGGGATGGGTTCTGCATGTCCGATAACTTAAAAATCGAATTTGAGGTATGTCACGTGACCACTGGTATGGCGGCAAATTTAAAAAAATCACTGTGAAGTCGCGGGGTTAGATGACAAGGTATCGAAGAAGATTATTTGAAAAAGTTTCTTAGAATTTAATTTTAGGTCCATACGCACAATTTGAAGCATTTATTAAAAAAAATTGAAAATCGCAATTTTTTGTGAATAGATACTTTTTTATTAATTTACAAATGCCCAATTTTTTCTTTCTTTTATCGCAAGTACCTATACAAGTTGTTTATAAAAATTTTCACCAATAGACCACAGATGTACAGGAAATGATAACAGATTTGCAACAAAGCTTAGGAGAGGTGGGACCCAAAATCAACATACAGAAAACAAAAATTTTGGGTAATGAAAATATTGAAATAAACTGAACAACAAGGTTAGGTAATAGAAGAAGGTGGCAGCTACATATACTTTGGCAAAAGAATTAATTTAACAAAATCAAATCAAGAAGAAGAAATAAATCGAAGAATTAAATTAAGTCGGGCAGCATTGAGCAAAATAGACCAAAAATTAAAAACCAAATTATTTAATCAGAATATCTTGCCTATCTTGACTTACTGTGCAGAGACACTGACAAAAAAACAATAAAGAAAAACTAAGTAAAGTACAAATAGCTATGGTCAGTGATGGGAATATCGTAAAGAGACCGAAAAATAAACGAGTGGGTAAAATCAATAACAAAGGAGAAAGACGTAGTGGAAGAGATATTAATAATAGTATGTACTTTATTTAGTAATATTACTAATTTAGATTAAGATCAAGATATTAAAACAGAAATGGCGATGGGCGGGCTGGATTCAAAGGGCGCAAGATAGACAAGAATGGCATTCATTGGGAGAGGCTTCATCCAAAATGGATTGATATAGGTGATGATGATGAATGCGTTTTTTGAAGAACAGTTTAATGGAGATTCTGAAGTTACATAACTGTTCTAAAAATGTAACTAGTTTCTCTAATTTAAATGTGTTTTGAAGCATGTGAGGAGATATTTGATCATTTTGGGGAAGAATACAAACGTTTAAAATATTATGAAAAATGTGGTGAATTTATTCCATCTGAAGATGTTATATTAGGTTACATAGATAAATGGCATTAGAACATGATTTAGCTATCTCTAAAATTATACTTTTAAGTCGGTATTTAACATTGAACAATGTACATAGAAAATAAAGGAAGAGTTATAACAATGTGCATACGAAATACAATTAGTACAATTAGCTCTAAAGGATTCATTACTCTCTAAAATCGTATTCTATGACAATTTACATTCTTGTTCAATAAGAAAAATTAATGGCAAAATATTTATTTTTATAATAGTTATTTATGTTACAAGTACAAAATGTAGGAATTTTTTGGACGAGCCGCGTTTTATGGCCGAGCAAGCGCGCGAGCGAGGCAAATAAATAAGGCGAGCCGAAAAGTCCGTTTTTGTACGAGTTACATACATAATTTTATGTTCGACTGCCCTGAAATGATATTTCCTTCTTAAAATAATGACGTTTAATTTAATATGACAGTTACTATGAACAAGGCCCGCTGAATTAATATTGCATATAAGGCCTTACCGCTTCATTTAGCCAAGACGCAATTAGCAAGGACGCAGGCGCCATTTGACGTGAACTATACATTTGTGACAAATAATAATATGCAATATTAATTCAGAGGGCCTTGCTATGACTACCTACCTATAAAGTTAAAAGGTACTAGTCTAATAAAGTGGGTCTTTATGGACACTAAACACTGTCAAAAATGACGTCTTTTTGAAACAGTCGAACATAAAATATTGTAGAACATTAACATAAAATATTGTTTATGTCATACTCGTTTCTAAAGCAACGTTTTCCGAACGATTTATAGGACGAAAAGTGACACTTTAAAGTGCTAGGACTTTAAAGTGTAATTTTAAAGTCCTAGTTCTTTAAAGTGTCACTTTTTGTTCTATAAATGCTCGTTGCTAGGAGATACGAATTATTGCGTCTTAGACTACTTACTTAAAACTAATACTGCTACAAATTGCTGGAGATTTCTTTTAATAATTTAACAACTTTAGAAACCAGTATGACATAAAATTATGTATGTACCTCAGACGAAAAGTGTCTTTAAGATACTCGCAAGTAATTACGGCCTCGGCCGTAAACAACTTGCTCATACCTTAAAGACTTACTTTTCGTCCTAGATACATAAAATACTATTGTAGTTTCCACAATCATAAGGTTAAAGTTTTATTTGTTTAAAAAGTATACATATTATGTATTTTTTTACATAATTTACTTTGTTTAAACTTTATTATATGCTTAAATATCTTTGCATTATGTTCTTATTTATTTAATGTATTTTGTGTGTTTTTTTAATATATGCAACATATTTTTGAAATTGTGCAGTATTTGATTTTACCATAAAACTACATTTTCCCCAATAATCTATTGTTACGGCAATTTTACACAATATTGTTCTAAACTAAACTTTACTACAGTAACGTTTTGTATATAATAAAATGTATCTAATATATTTAATGTACGTAATTCAACAGAATACGCACATTTGCTTTTGTATTGTAACTTCTAGTAAATGTCATACCATTAATGTAAATAGTACCAATCTACCAATTATATGTATATTACGAAATGTTGTCATAACTGCTGTATAATTTTTGCTATAACCTACTGTAATTTTTAATACACCGTTTTATGACGACACGTTACAAGTTATAACAACAATGAATACAAACTTTCAACTAGAATTTACTGGAGATATGCACAACAGTTTGCGTTTGATCATAAATATAATAATAAATAAATTTGTATTTAGCACTGCTAATATATATGTATACATAAATACTTAACTAAAAATCTTAATTGTTAGTTTCAAACTATCTTAAATACAATTTTTTTAACAGTAACTTAAAGCAATTCACATTTAACGCATTTTTATATTGTACATCCAAGTTATTGAACTTTATTAATCCCTTAACAAATATCGATTTGAAAGTTTTCTCATTTTGCACAACATTGATATATATGTTATCCCGTCCTCTAGTGTAATGTTCGTGTACATCCAAACACTTCACTTTATATCTATTAAAATAACTTGGTAGTTCTCCTTTTGTAAGTTTGTACAGAAAAATCATACATTTGTATTCAATAAAATCCTCTATATTCATCCATCCCAGACTCTCTAACATTATAGATACAGGAGTATATTTTGAACATTTTAATATCACCCTCATACATTTATTTTGGATCTTCTGTAATCTATCTATATCGCCTTTATTTAACATATATAATACTGTACAACAGTAATGAAAATACGGCAAAATTGTCGAGTTCACTAGAAATTGTAACAAACATTTTTATAATTTAAGCTTAACTTTTTTCCGTGTTGTCTGCGTCACTCGGTATAATTCCTTTCGTAAGTACCTACTAAACATATGTATAAACATAATTAACAATTAGTTTCTATTGGGACTTGTCTTTCGATCGCGGTTGATTTTTTTTTAACGTGTCCAATCCAGTACCATTTCCGCCTTTTAATCTGGATATCAATTGGAGCTTCCTGTGTTTTCTTTCAAAGATCAATGTTAGAGGTAGTTTCGGGCAAAAGATCTTTTAGATTTTCTGGAGCCATCTATTAATGAAAATGTTTGTAGCCTTATTATGATATTCTTATTTGTTTTCCAGGTTTCGGTGCCGGACGGACTTCATAAATTGCTTCTGAATATTTTAGTTTCATTGACATTGATATTGCAGTAGCCTTCCGTATTGCATAGACTTGCATAAATGCTGTATTTGATTTTTGAATACAGCTTTATACATCTTTTCAGTGCCTTCAATACCAGTCATTACGCTGCCTAAGTACATGAACGACTCGGCTTCTTCTATTTCACTGTTATTTAACTTGAGTTTTTTGGTGTTAGTAACTTAGTAGTATTGTATTAATATGCATTATTTGATTTGGGTTTTTCGCAATTTATCTTTAAACCATAAGCTATTCATTTGTCAACTATGCTGTTAAGTTTTTGTTGTATTTGGTTTTGAGTCAGATGTCGTCGGTAAAAATCAAGTTCTCCTGTTGTTCTGTTAGGTTCCAATTTATTCCTCTTCTTCCCTTTTCAGTCGCTCTTTTCATTACTTCATCGATTACTATAAGGAACAATATGGGAGATAGCATGCATCATTGTTTAACTCCTGTCTGTGTGTGTATGGGTCCTGACAATCTTCCTTCATGTATTACTTGGTATGTGTACCCTTCGTATGTCTATTTTATTAGGTTTGTTAGATGTTCAGGTATACTACATTTCTGCATTGTGCTTCACATTTTTCTGCTTTTTACAAGGTCGAACGCCTTTTAGAAGCCGATAAATAGCGTGTGTAGGTTGACTACATATTCGGAGCACTGCTCTATTATGATACGGAAGTGTATTTATTTGGTCAATGCATGATCTGCGGCTACGAAAGCCTGCGTGTTCCTTACGAAGTGGTTGTTCCACTCCTACTTTTATTGCCTGGAAGTTTTATCATCGGACTTTCTTCTAATCCTCAGGTATTGTGGTGTTTTGCCATATTTTCACGAATAGTGGGTGCAATACATCTGTTGCTTGTTTTGTCTGGTTCAGGGTTTTTGGTGGAATCACGTCTATATTAGCCGCTTCGTTGATCATTTATTGCTTGTCTGACTTCTAGTTTTGCAAGTGGTCCTATTTTTATTCTTTCGGCTGTTCGAATATCCGGGTTTTCATTTATCTCCTCCTCCTCTATTGCTTCTTTGCTTCGTAGCAAAGTATTTCCTCCATCTTTCTATTTGTTCGTTTTTGTTTTGGTCAGTAGCTCTCCAGTAGAGGGTATTAATAGCTAAAACGACTGGTCTGGTGCAAAATGCAGATTTCTATGTACTTATTTTGAGTTGATGTAAAAGGTGTTGTCAGATTCTGAATTGTGAGACACAATCATTCATTTCTGAGCTTTGCATTGTTTACTTAACACGCCATTGAATTACTACAATGTCTTTCTTGCTAGAACTTAGAAAATATGAATTTGTTTTAAAATTATTGCTTATTACGTATTGAATTCCTTATCTTGTAATACATAAAAACACATTACGATTAATTTTATTTAAATATGTATGTAATTATCTGTAAATATCAGTGAAAGATGTTCCCTTCTAAAATTATGTGTTTAGCAAAAGATAAAAACTGTATTTCAGAGTTCTCTTTTTTTTCGTAATAACAGCCTAACTATAGCCTTCATATTTTTTTTCTACTTATTTTGAAAGAGTGAATCCGAATACACCTAAACACAAATATTGCTGAAACATTTAACAAAATAATTGATAAATTTAATACTCTTCGTTTTTCTTCAGTCATTACGATTTATTATTCATATTTAACTTAGAATTTCCATGTTGTAGAAGCACATAATTAAATCATTTACCAAGTAATTTTAGTTGTTATTCATGGCGTGATTGCAAGGGTAATTCTTTTTCAGATACATTTATTGTGTTTGCAGTAGTAAAATGTTTATTTCTAGTCTCGTTTCTAGTGTATGCAGAAACTAGTTAAAAATATAAATTTTTCAGGATTCCAGATTGATATACAGTCTGTCCCAAATTCAATCCCCACCATTAGGATCTCGGAAACTATAAAAGCTACAAAGTTGGTTAAATAGGGAAAGTTTTAGCAATTTTAATGCTCATTTCATATCCGTTGAGAAATCACAGCCAACTTTGATCGTTTTCGAGATATCTTGAAAAAACCGAAATTTGGAGTTTTCTGTTTTCCAAAATATCTTGGAAAGTATTAAGTTATTAGTTTCAAGACTTGTACATTGTGAAGGCACTTTTTTACGGAGAATCGGGTGGGACCATTTGTTTATATTTATGACGCTTTGTTTCTATTCTATGAACAACTACTTTTGATTTTTATATGGACGCCATATTGAATTTTGTCGTACCTAAACTCAGCTCTTTTTCTCTTTTCAATGATGTGTCACATGTACGGTTTTTTTGAAGAAGAGCGGGAATAAAATACATTTTTTCTTTATTCGCGTAGTAGGCTATGATAAAAAAAATGTATTTTATTCCCACTCTTCTTCAAAAACCCCGTACGTGTGACACATCGTTGAAAAGAGAAAAAGGAGCTGAGTTTAGTTACGACAAAATTCAATTTGGCGTCCATATGAAAATCAAAAGTAGTTGTTCATATAATAGAAACAAAGCGTCGCGTCGTAACTAAACTCAGCTCTTCTTGCTCTTTTCAGCACGTACGGAGTTTTTGAAGAAGAGCAGGAATAAAATACATTTTTTTTATCATAGCCTACTACGCGAATACAGAAAAAATGTATTTTATTCCCACTCTTCTTCAAAAACTCCGTACATGTGATACATCGTTGAAAAGAGAAAAAAGAGCTGAGTTTAGTAACGACAAAATTCAATATGGCGTCCATATGAAAATCAAAAGTAGTTGTTCATAGAATAGAAACAATGCGTCATAAATATAAACAAATGGTACCACCCGATTCTCCGTAAAAAAGTGCCTTCACAATGTACAAGTCTTGAAACTAATAACTTAATACTTTCCGAGATATTTTGGAAAACAGAAAACTCCAAATTTCGGTTTTTCCAAGATATCTCGAAAACGGTCAAAGTTGGCTGTGATTTCTCAACGGATATGAAATGAGCATTAAAATTCCCAAAACTTTCCCTATTTAACCAACTTTGTAGCTTTTATAGTTTCCGAGATCCTAATGGTGGGGATTGAATTTGGGACACACTTGTATATATTTTTAGAAATATATTAGTTTATTTATCTTTGAATGCAAAGTAAAAAATATAAAACCGTCATGTAAAGCTGTATTTTATAAAAATAATTACGATTAATAATAATAATGATTAATATACCTAATACAAATTAAATGTGAAATGATAGTTCTCGACGACATATAAGCTGATGCCAACAAATATGGACAAATTATCAGTCCTACTAAAGCCCTTTAAAATTGGACAAGAGCTGTAAACACAAATCTGCTTGTACAAAACGTTAGGTAAAGAACTGACCGTCTGAAATTTGAAATATGTACCATGAAATTCAAATTTAATTCGCGCACTATTCTTAACCTGTTCTTTTCTGAACGCATTTCTTTTGGAATAAAATGTTTGATTGGAAGTGATTTTAGTGTTTACTTTTACTAAAGCTCAATAAGCTAATGTTTTACATCTTGTTCCTACATACTAAAATTATATACATACTATTGTATATTATGCTTTACCTTAATCAAGATTTTAGTTACAAACAATGAAGCTTAAATTATATTATTATTATATAATAGTAGATATCATATTATACAGTGCGCTGTATTGGGCAAGTAAGAAAATAATGCTCGGACAAGTCGATTATTTTTTAGATGTGCATTTTTTGGTATATGTATGTAAAAATTTTCTGTTTCTTTTTTTATTAACTGAGAACTCTTCGTATAATAATTAGAAGAATTTGTTTGTAGTGAAGGTATAGTCACTTTATAGGAGCAAATCTGTAAAGCACTTTAATCTCCTTCAAGTAGCTTTTTTTGAGGAAAATGGAGTTTTTAAATTTTTTGATATGTGTTGCTAGTAATTGTAAATTCACCTGCTAGATTTTATTTTTAGAATTAATTATACTATAGGTAAATAAACGAACTAATCATTTATGAGGCGAAGAATAAAAACTTTTCTGTGGAAAACTGTCCGACGTTAAGTAGCTAACGTACCTTAAATGCGCATTCTATAAAAGCTTATTGTTTTCGGTTATTTCGTATTTAACTAGGTTTACGGTATTAAACTAAAGTTTATTGCTAATTTAACGAACAATATTTTCGAACTAAACATGACTTTGTTAGTATAAATAAATAATATCGTTAATAAATACTCTTAGTTGCTGGTGGCAATGTACTGAGTTTGTTTAAAGAAAGGCAAATCTGCATCAATGTTAATTGTAGCAGATATTAGTTAATTTATTTTTTAATTTAATTGAAGCAAAATCAAGGCACTAAGTCGTAACTATTAACATTTATAGAGTATTGATATGGTTGGTTTCCCGGGAGCCATAATTTCTTCTAATATTATTTTCAATTTTTAACTGTCGGTATAGTTTCGAGAAGCGCCATTTTCATTTGTTAGAATTAAAACATATTTCACTCTAATCCGAAACTAAAACTACTAAATTCTCAGTGAAAATTATTGTTTCGCCGGAAAGATTTATTATTTGTATTGTTTGAAATACACACAGGAACAAGTTGAATAATTTCGTGGTTTACAGTGGAAAAGTCCACCTACTGTTTGATTTTTTTTTTGAAATGTTTATTTCTTCGAACGTACTAATCACGACTAACGTAGGTAGTACAAATTTCAAACATGTTGCCGTCGGCATCCTCTTAACTTCAACTGGAGCCGTCACAAATGACAAGCAGAGTGACGGCTAAAGTCAGCTGTGCTGGCCGAATGAGTTACAATAAAATTTGGTTAGACAGTTATTTTATTCAGTGTGTGCGAGTGTGTTTTTATTATCTTAAGTCCTAAAATAGTTTTATTTTATTTGCACTTTCAGTGGCTCAGCTTGCCAAAGCCTTTTAAAGGATGAATGAATCAGATACAAGAAAGTAATCAGAACTGACGTGTTTTTCCTTCTGAGTATGCCTGTCCTAATCGAGTAAGGTGTACAGGCTCATTTTTAAACCACGTTAATAAAGACTTAATTCTCACCTTCATTTGCTTCCACTTCCGAGTGGTTTCTTTTTTGACCAAGCCGTAAGAGGCTGCTCACTGAAAATTGCGCACTGTTATCAGATGTATGTTGTGTTGTCCTACAGTTAAGTTCGGATGCCATTCCGGATTCGATTATTCCCATGGTATGTCCGTTGTAACCCAACATCGTAATCGCTTCAAATGTTTCAGACTGAAGTTTTCTTTTTTTAAAGCAGTAATCACATTAAACTTTTATTCACCAACTAAACTAAAAAGGCTGACTACAGGAATGCAGTTTCTTGCACTTTTTTTTATTACTTAAATAAATCGATCAATTATGAGAGTGGAATATTGGTTTTAAACTCATTAAGTAATGACAAAAGTTTTTTAAGTACTTCTTGCTTGTATCGCGATTATTTTGAAAGCAATTGTCTTATTCAATAAAATTTGTAAAACGTTTTCATTTAGTAATCGCCAGTTATATCGGTGAGCGTTGAATTGTTAATTTGACACAGCCTCAAATTGATATTAATGTGTGTTTATGAAACCGCTAATCTAATAATGCGACCACTAAAATACGACTAACGGGAAACTGGCAAAAGCTTTTAATACTAAAACACTCCTTAGTGACGTCTCGTGCCATCCCCACCTAAATGACTTAATTTAAAAGAGGGCGGAATTAAGCTTAAGATGAGATGAAGATGTCAAGTGCGACCCTAGTCTATTTAGTAAAATTATGGCTTAACTAATTGGTTTTAATTATGTTGAAATATTAAATTATGTACTTAATTATACAGAAAATAAAGTATATGGCACTATGATTTCCTTTCAGCACTTCCGTATAACTATGTTAGGAGATTCTTTTGGTGATTACAATAATCATAACATACGTACACCCCATGTATTGTATGAAAAGTCTAAAAGCACGAATTATAATTCAATTTAAGTCATTCTTTAGAATATTAATTATAACCCACACTAATTTAAATTTTAGGATTTAGCCTATTTTTGCTAGTGTTTGTCAATGTATTTCTTTCTTGGGCAAATTTTTGAATTAATTACGTGAAATTTACTGTCAAAGAACATTATTATACGAGTAGGTTAAGGTGTTTGTTTTTAAGGATTAGGCCAAAAATGAATAACAAATGGTTAAACAACATTATACCTATAAAACTTTCTTTAACTTAAATTAATTATTCGTTTTTTCATTTTGTAATAATCAAAGTGAACAAAAGACTAACTATCACTTTTCTATTTACGATAATATGTATGTATGCGCCATATGTGTTTGAATTTGGATTCCATTTTACAAATTTTGAAAAGTGGTTAATTTGTCGAAGCTGTTATGTTTGTGTAACGTAATCTATAAATATCAAAGTCATATGCTAAAACTTGACCCGACATCATTGTTTTTTCTGTTAGAGTAATTTTTAACTTAAGGTATAGAAACTTTAAATTATGTTTACATCCAAAGTATTGTTATGAATTAATCGATATTTCTCTAATCGATTACTATACTACAATCGCTTAATCGACTATGAATAATTTTGACAGCACTATTGATACTTTGGCAAAGTTTCTCATACATTTTCTTGTTTTGGCACTGCCTATTATATCAACTAATGGCACTTAAATGAAATAGTATCTAAATCAATCCTTACAGAAAATATTTAACAGAAAAGTCTTTAGAAAGTTGACCTAACACGGTGTCTTTTTTAAATGATTTAAAAAATCTTATAACTAAAGTTGAGGGTAGCAGTAGAAAATTATTGTGAAATAATTAAATAACCAATTTTTAGAATAGCTTAAAATGATTATTTAATTAAAAACCTGCAAAATTTAAGCTGCCCTTAATTAATTTTAATTGAAATTGTATATTTTGTATGTGCGTTTTATTAATTTATTGCACGTGTTTATATTTCTAAGAATCGTGTGTGATTTTAATAAAATACAAAATTTTATTAAATAAAACAAAATCGAATGCATTTAATTTTAGAAAAATGGAAATTAACTAAGAACTAAGAAAACACAAATTCAAATAATATAGGTCGTAGTTGGAATTTTGAATTAAGCGCTATAAAAGCAGTTTACGTAGAATTATTTAATTTAATTTAATTTAATGATAACAAGATACAAACGGTTATTTACCACTTATATGAATCTGTAGGTACATAAACTTAAAAATTACATAAAAACCTAACTTAACGATTCATTTCTACAAATTTCCTTTGAATGTTTTTCAGAGATGTAGAAAACATATCTATATCACAAAGGCTTAGAATACTATTTGTAATGTTCAGCATTCTATCGACAATTTAAGACTTGAGAATGAAAAGTGGATGAAAATCAATTGACACAAATGGTTTTTATCCACTTTTCACTCTCATACCTTCAATTGTATATTGGCGATCGACATGAAAAATATCATTTCTCCTGCGGAGCTTGATATTAGGGACCTTAAAACGAATTAAGTAGGTACCTATAACAAATTGTATATAAAACTTAAACAACCAAATTTTCTTCTAGAGTCTAACATTATTATATTTAGACATTTTTCATTGCCCAATGCTAACAATTGATTTAAATATGAAATTTTAATGGGATATGTTGGGTATATTCCATATGCCTTAAAATATGAGAAACTCTTTTGTACTTTTATTTTCAATTTCATTAATTAATGAATAGCTGTCAGGCATCCATATAATAAAAGCATACTCTAATAGAAACCTTACCAAAGAGTAATACAAAACTAATAGTACATTAAGGTTTGTAAAATTAGTAGAGTAGAGATCCTTAAAACACAAATCCGAATTAAATAAAACACCGAGGTCTTTAATCTGGGACACTGCAAATTTGATAATCCCACCCTATTTTACTTTTAGTTCTGTAAATGCTTATAACCTTACATTTATACAAATTGAGTTTTAAGCGATTATCAGCACACCACTTAACAACGCTATCGATATCACTTTGTAGCTGTTGGCATTCACTTACCTACTGTTGTGATTCTTCGATATATTTTAAAATCGTCGCATAAAGTAATCCATAAAAACTAGACAAAACTTCACACAAACCATTTATATACAACACAAACAGGACCTACGATATTTCCTTGGGGAACTGCAGAAGATGGTTCGACTGTGTAAGAGGCTTGATTATATTCTGTGACCATATTTTGTCTACCCTTGATAACTTATAATAAAAGCTATTACGTTTTCACTAAAACTGAAACATCGAAGTTTATATGACAATATTACATGCGCAATGGTAAAAATTCCTTCGAAAAATCGGTGAAAATGCAGTCAATTTGATATCCATTCTTCATGTTAGTTAATACATACTACAAAAAAGTCAATAAATTAGTATTTGTGCTCCTGCCTTTGACAAAATCGTGTTGGCTCGAAGAAATAGTTTGTTCCAGATGACAGATATAATACTAATGGGTCTGTAGTTTTCAATTTAACATTTGTCGCCAGTCTTGAAAATTGGTACAACTTTGGTTTTTTTCGAAACCTCAGGAAATGTAGCAGTTTTCAGAGATAAATTAAAAATTATCTTTAAAGGTAAGATTAAAAACTCGGTACAGCCTTTAATGAAATATGCTGGTACTTCGTCGAGGCCTTGAGTTGATCGTGGGTTCAGAAAGTTTATGGAGTTGGTAATTTCCATATAATCATAGTTAACATTATTTTTGGTTGCAGTTATTTTAGCATAATCTTTAATACTGAAATTTGTACACCTGTATTTTCCGCTAAATCTAGGCATAATATGCTAAAAGGCGGCTTTTTACAAGGATAAAAAAAATTATAGGTATTTACCGTAGAATTGAGATTTCTTATCTCAAAAATAGTTATTTTTATTTTGCTGAATTTTAATAACTGGTGAAAATAAAATTAAAATTAAATTTAGACATACGACATACGATTCAATGAAATTCGTACACCTATTTTTTGAGCTCATTCAAATTCGTACACTTAAGAATCTGATCTAGTATTCATCCAGTTGCTACGTATTTACCGCGGTGGAGTTATTCACAATAAATTTTAAGCCTTTCACCCTGTGAAGAGTTAAATTCACTGATGGAATAAAGGTATGGGGCTACACCAGCCCCAATGTTTTGGGAAACCTTCACTTTTTAGACGGGGTTGTTAATGCCGAAAAATATCAAAGTATTCTTAAGAATCGTGTTCTACCGTCCATGAAAAAGCTATATACCGATGAAGACATTATTTTTCAACAAGATGGGGCAAGTTGCAGTGGCTACAAAATCACATCATTAATATTTTGAACTGACCGTCATCTAGTCCCGATTTGAACCCCATTGAAAACCTTTGGAGAATTATCAAAAGGATTCTACGTAAAGGTTGTCCTAGTATAAAAACCCCTCTTAAAGAAAAAATAACCAAAATCTGGAATTCTATCATTGCATAGCAGTGCTAAGAACTAATAGGAAGCATAAACAAGCGTCTAAGAGCAGTAATTGCAAATAAAGGCGATGCCACTTAATACTAAAGTAAGATATAGTAAATAAAGGGGTTTTCCTAACTATGTAGCATCTACATAAGTATGTTTATTATTATTATCATTAAATCCCATTATTCCCCTTTGGGGACATAGAGATATTTACAAAAATATAATATAACATTTTACTGTGGAGTTATTTACATATCTATATGTATTGTTATGCTCTTCCACTTAAAAGAATTACATACAATTTTTAATTATTCTTCCGGCTAGCTCAATAATAAGATTTAATTAATTTCTTTCAGAATCTCCTAAATCAAGGTCTTTAAAGGGTTCCCTTTGACGAATTTCAAAATTTATAAAAATTCACCAAGATAAATTTTTTAAAAATATAACACCTTTCAAAATTATGATAAACTTTTACAAAGAAATAGCAATAAATAATTCTAATAACAAACTAAACAATTTTTTAAAAATTAAAAATATAAACTACCTTTTTTATATTTGAAAAACAACTTGAACAAACAACACTCCCTGGCTTGACTTCTAATGTATCCAACTGTTGAACCAACCTTTTCACAATGAAAGACTTTCCCCTTTGACTCCAACTCCACCAACCTGACTGCAACTCCACCAACCTTACTGCAACTTCACCAATAACACAATTTCCTTCTTTCGATTTTATCTATATTTGTGTAATATCCAAATTTTTATATAAACTTCTTCAAAAATAATAATTTTTATTCCAAATAAACTTTTATTAAATTAAAATTCCAAATTATTTTGATATAATATAACTTCTTTTCAATCTTTATTTGTTTACAATTTGTTTTCAGAATATTCTTTTGGTACTTTAATACGTTTTCAAGAGTTTTAAAAAAAACTCAACTTACGTTTTTCCAAAAAAATATCCAACTGTTTGTTTTTTATTTGTTACCCTAGTTTCTTAAATTTTAACACTCTACAAAATTATTTTTATGACATATTTACAAAATTACTATCTAGATTCTATCCTACTTATTTACAATATTCATTTTCTAACTTATAACTATTTACAATTTTATTTACACTAAATTTTCATACTTTCAAAAGGTGTTCATTCACTTTATCCAAATTCAATTAAAACAATATCACCTCAGTATATTATAACGTTTTACTGCAAACTGCTTACGAATCGTTTCCACTCTTCCTTGTCTTGGACAATTAAACGCAGGGTCTGATGGTTTTCCCACATTCTTCTTTTAGTGCCCTTTTCCATGTAATGCGGGGGCATCCTCTGGCTCTTCCACCTTGTGGGCCATTCCAACGCAACATGACTTGGAGCATCCCTGGATTTCTTCACAGTAAGCCCCAACCATCCGAATTTCCTTCTTCTAATTTCTGTATTAACATCTGCTTGGCCAGTTATTCTGCATAACTCAACATTTGATATAGTGTTTGGTCACCAAATGTTTAATAAAATCCTCAATAAGTATGTTTAGTTTCATGTAATTAAAAGTCAATAAATTCAGTTCATATGTTGCACATCTGTTTTTATTAAATTTGTTTGCATAGCTCTTTGTTAACAAATTACTCATGTTTAAGATAAAAAAGTTCAGGTGCAGTTATGTATTTCATTGAGTTCGGGCTCGTATATGTGGTAAACAAACACGATAATAATTAAAAACATAGCAATTAGATGAATGCTAAATTAGATCTTTGAGTGTACGAATTTGAGTGAATGGTTATATTGTTTCAAATAATTTACATAGTTCCAAAATCATAAGGCCAATGAATACAGCAAACGATATCAAAATACAAAATTTGATAAAGGTCCCTTTCAGGGATAGAAAACGCTTATATTCGGCACAGTTCTAGTCGAGTAGTGCAAGTTGATGCGCGTTGAGATCTCTAATACCTGCAAGTCCAGATTTCCTCCATTAAATAAACAAACAATCCAAAAATTAAAATAAAGAGATCTTCTTAAACTAATTTTTAAAGCGTTGACTAATTTGTTGAACAATTAATTCGAAATCTGGTTATTTTATTATGGTTGTTAAATTAAATTTGACACCGTGTACGACCTTGCTGTAGTTAGTCCAAAGTCTTCTTAGAAGTCACCTAATTTTGAAAAATGTTCATAAAAAGTATTTTTTTTACATAAGAAGTAATTTATATTATCTTGTATTTTTACTACAGAGATCACTTTGCTTCATTAACGATTGCTGATGCTTCACGTATACGAAGTATTAGCTCTTCTTCATTTTCAATAGGCGTTACATACACCATGTTTGTCAAATGGCCCCACAAGAAGAAATCCAGTGGTGTTAAATCTGGGCTTCTTGGAGGCCAGCCTACTGTACTTCCGGGGCCGGTCCATCTTCTTGGATAAAATTTGCTAAGCCAGTTTCGCATTCTAGCCGCATAATGGGACGGCGCCCAACTAGTTGCATCTGGGACTGGGAATTTTTTTTCGATATATCGATATATTGAATAGCGATATAGAATTCTAAAAATATCGATATTTGTATGTATATCGAAGTATCGATATATCGATATATCGAATTAATTATCATCGATATATCGATTAAGTCAATATATCGAATAAATCGATATATCGATACTTTAAAATATCTTCTAACAATGTTGGGAGTTCGTCGTTTAGAAAGTTCAAGTAATTGTTAGCATTCAATCGCTGAGGTAGTAGGTACAAAGGTACCTACCAATTTGTTATCTACGATTCCTGCCCTACATTGACCGAAAACCTAACTTGATAATTCCCTTCGTGCATGGCGTGGGGATTTTCATGGGCCCAAATATGTTGATTATGGACGTTAAAAATCATTTCGTCTAAAAGAAGCTTTATCTGTCCATAAAATGTTATTTACAAATCCTGAGTTTCTTCTATGTTGTTGTAACAAACAGTTGCAGAAGGTAATACGTTTCCCATAATCTTCCTCTAATAAATGTTGCACTCTAACTTTGTGGTAGGGATAAAGGCCATCATCCTTTATGATCTTGTGAAGGGTGGTTGTTGATGCACCAACAACTTTAGAAAGGGCACGGATGCTAATACTTGGCTCTTCAGTTACCAGATCAAGAGCCTCCTCTTCTAAGTTATTGTCTCTAGCAGTTCTTGGTCGACCTCTATCCCAATTTTTTTGAACAGGAAGGATATTTGCAGTTTCACGAAATCTGTGATTTGCAGCTCGAATTACTATTAGTCCAGTCAAATGGTCGAAATAAAAAGGCAAACTTTGCATTTTGGGTAGGCAGCGATTTTTTTTATCGGTGTGTAGAGGACTGACGCCTCTACACACACCGATAAAAAAAAATCGGTGAATCTAAATCAGGGGTTTGGTGGTACCGCCCCCCCCCCCCCATTTGACCGTCATCTGGCAAAGAAAGGGACACCCTGTATATTTTCTTAGGATATGGATATTGTTATTAAATAAGAAAAACCAAGCCAGAATCTGAAAATTAACACATTTTGAATACAAAATTATCTAGTTTCACTAGGAAAATTTGTTTTTCTTCAAACGTCTAAAAACACGACTTTGTGTCTTTGGATACACACAGTTAAACATTCACTTTTACTCCTAGGACTAGAAGTGACATAAAATGAACCACTGGCAACTCGTAATTTTATTTTTTATAACAAAGCAACCCGTAGCAATGACAGCTGGTATGACGTTCATTTTTGACTTTTTTTAAATTTTCTTGCTGAATTGCTTTTAATTTATGCGTTTGAAGAAAAAGTAACATGTGTTATTCGGAGTAAAAGTGATTTTGTGTTTTTGTAAGACTCGCCGGACTCCGCTGCGCGTTGTCCGGCGATCTGTCTTACTTGTCCCGAAATCATGCATTTTTTGTACTAATGAAACAAATATCTATTTCTATCCATTGATAGATACCATTACCATTTTTGTATGTTTAGGGGAGCAACAATGTACACTAACGTATGTAGTTTCGATTTCGAATGCAATTTTGCTACGTGTCGTGTTGAAACTTCTTACTCGGTATAAATAACTAATGATTGTTGTTTTTCCTTATATTTTAAAATTAAATATATTCAGCATTTTCATATTCAGTTTAGTCTTCTGAGTATTCTTTTTAAACGGCAGAAATACTAAATCCGCGACAATAAGTAGGTACATAAAGTAAAAGCATAAAATATGTGTACGTGAACGTGCAATGCATCGTTATTTCTTAATATTCAAAATCTATAGATATTTTTCTTGGAAGGACGTTCAGTAATCCTAGCAGTTTTTATGCGAATCTACAGTGTGTCCTCGGATTGAGTTCACTATAGGTATAATCGACTTTTCTCAATAATACTTTGCCGTATTATTGACCGAAAAGGCACTTTACCTGAATAGAAAATAGTTCTTTCACATTTTTCATGGCCGTCTTAATTTAAAAAAAAAACTAAAAATCTGCTTAAAATTCTTTTCAGACCAAGCAGGACGGAATTCCAAAACATGAAAATGAAATTCTCAAATTTTTTGTCGATTATACCTATAGTGAACTCAATCCGGGGACACACTGTATAACACTTTGCTTTTAATACCTTAAAATAGAAAATCAGAAGCTGTATAAAGTGTTAAACTTTATTAATAGAATTAAGAAATGTTTATCTAAAAATATTGAAATATTTTGTGTTGTGTACCTACTTACAGTCACTTATGTAAAGACATGTAAGTGAAAGTATTTTGAAGACGAATCGGTAGATAGGTTCTTAATAAAAAATTATTTTTTAATTTTTCAGTTACAGTTTTACTATACTTCTAATTCTAGTGAGGGCAAATACCATAAGATCCAATTTTCCTAAGGATGACGCGACGACTTGAAATTTCATATTCAAACTATTAATTATTTTTTCTGTTGTTATACTATGAGTATTTGATCCAAAGATACGAGCTCTGTGCTCTTCACTTGGTTCAAAATATGCCTATAAAAACTTAAACAGCCAAATATCAAATTTTAATCCAAAACTATGGTATTTTTATTTGTACTACAGATTCTTTAATTTTTTAACTCAACTCAAAATGTTTTATAACTTTATAACACAAAGGTATAAAAATATATAAGTAACTAAATAAAGTAAATATTTGCGGGTGGCCAACTGAAGTTGGAAGAATGTAATGTAATTGTAAAAAAAAAGATCTTAAAACTACTTCCCGTGTTTGTATTATATTTATAACTGTAGTAACTAAAGTAGCACAAATAAATAACAACAAACAAAATCATTATTACGGTGCTTATTTTCAACTTTGTAATTTTCGACAGCTATACTGTCAGTCTTCACAACTGCAAATTCGGTAGTCTGATCAATCATGAATATACTGTTCTGATAACGATCTAGCTCTGTCAAATTCGTTTTTGTGTCATTTTTTTAATATTATGGGTTATATGCACAAAAAATCTTACACGTTTTTAAACAGTAGTACTAATTTAAAGAAATTGCGTGGTGCTATTAGATAGTAAACTTGCTTTCAGAACTAAAATGTGTACTTTTCATGTTAAAGGAGTTGTTTGTCTCGCAAGAAAACCATATATAAATAAATGCTATATAATTACCTAAAGTATATGATCTAAAATAAAAAGCGTTTTAGAAGGCGTCTTAGAGCCAAGACCAACCCATGACGGGCGGAACGCCACACATGATGCCAGCGCCAGAACGTCTTCAAGAGTCAGTGATGCGTGAAAAACATAGAATTCTGTCGTGCACGGTCTGCTAGTTAAACTTGGGAAATAAAAAAAATTATAGAATAAGCATCAAAATTTAAATTGGTACATCTGTTCTAGGTTCAACACACTGTAAAAAAATAGGATGTTTTTTTGCTTTTCCGATAAATCCTAAATGAAATAGGAGCGTATCGGTTACTTTTTTAAGATGCACAAAAACAAGTGCGTTATACATAGATGTAGAGTTTTTACTTGAAAATTTACCGACCCTCATTAAGTATAAAAGATCTAAACTCAACTTTAATGCAGTTTTTATATGTGACGTGCAAAAATCATTTTACATTTTGCCTGTTGTTTCTTACTTAAAAATATTATTGTTTCTTACTTAAAAATATTAAAAATATAAAGTTTTTTAGTTTCTTAAAAATAAATCCACTTTTTTCTCGTCATTTATACAAACAAAGGCACCTTAAATATTTTTCAGTTGCTGTAGTCTCATTTAAGATTTTTGAATTCAGATGGTAGTTACGGCAAAGCATACTAAAGTTTTATTTCATTGCAAAAATGGTTGAAAATGTTTTGATATGTTTTATATCGATTCAGAATGTACAGAGTGGACCACTTTCGATTGTTTTAAATGGGAAGTGCCCTTACATATTATCGAAGAACTGATGTCGAACTCCAGGGTCATTTTTAAATGTCGATTCAAGTTCCGAAAGGAAAATTTCAGTATTTCTTGTTATTTTCTAGAGTTTTAAAAATTTGATCATATTGTAACGGTTTTAAAACGCCTATTCAAAACATCGGTCCGTGGTGTGAATTATTTATTAACAGATTTAAACAATGTAACAATTAACACGAAACAACAACTTAACCGCTAAAACCAACACTAATTAATTTATTTAGACAGTTTGTTTATTTATATTCACGTACATTTTATATTAACCGCGTCACGTATACCACTTTTAGGTTCTTGGTAAAAACTCGCTGTAGACTAAAGTTCGCTAAGAGAGTGCTCCTTATATATGTATAGGCAACCCTTCAATCCAGTAAGTTCTACGGGCTTCTCGATCACTTGCGGAAGCAGTAGAAACTTCTAGTAGTAGATGACGCATGTGATCTCGCACCTGCTCTCCGCGACTGCTAACGCATCTTGTTACACTGCCCCCCTCTTCAAGTCTGTTCTGTCCCAGAATAGGGCTCGGCCCTTGATTCTTGAAGAACGGGTCATGACGGTAACGGCATTGTTCTTCTCTTCTGCATATTCCACTGCGGTAGAAGTAACGGTCTACACTCCTCTTTGGTTTAAATACACGCTTCAGATCAAAACTGCAGAGCAGGATAGCAATATTTCGTACGATCATCCAATCTAACATATCCAGCCCACAGCCGAGTTTGGGAACTGCCAACTTCTTAATGCCCTTAGCGAACAGGTTCTTCTTTGAATTCCATAGAGCATTCCAGAGGTCTACACAATCCGGTTTCTGGTAATGGAACTGTTTCGTAACCAGATAATAAACGAATCACTCTTGATCTAAATCTATGAAATCTTGCATTCATATTCATATTGATAACTATTCGTCAAATTTTATTTCTATTCGGTCCGGCCGTCGACAAATCTGCATTGAAGAAAGCTATGACATTTCAACTCTGCAGCTCGTTCTAATACCTGAAAATATAACCTAAGCTGAAATTTAAAAAATCAAAAACTAAATTTTCAAAACGTTGAATCTATATTAATTCTTACATCAATATAATGCTGTCATTAAATTTAAGGAAACTGAATAAGGAAGAGAAAAATGCAAATAAAAATATTTTGTTTCAGCTATAAACAAAATAAACTATACAGAGATTAATAAAATCACGGCTATAAACTTTTATGAAGGGCGTAAAATATAGCAGAAGCGTTAACTACCTACATAAACAGAAATTACTGAAAGTTTTTGGCATAATGTCCTATTCAGTTTCAAACGATGTTGTGTCTACATAATGTTGCGGTCAATTTTCACGCAACATGAAAAGACACTTTTACGCCAACACATTTGCAGTTATTCTAAATTTATTGGATGATTTTAGGAATGTAAAATTTATTTGTCAAAAATAATGATGAGGATGTTCAGTTTATATTACGAGTTTAAGTTTAATTGTACATGTTTTAAAATTATATTAGGAAAATCAGATATAGGTACGTATTAAGATACCTTACGATATTTTTAATGATTTATTTAAAAATATATACAGTGACTGGCAAAAGTTTTGTAATATATGGGAAAAAATTTTGTTATTAGAGTATCGAAAAACTTTTCTAGGGGATTGATTCTGCGTGTCCGATGACCTAAAAATCGTTTCATTTGAACAAATGAAGTCATTCAATCGTTTACAGTTACATTTTCAATGCACATACACTTTTCACCTAACATACGGTTGGAAATGCTGCAGAAGACAACTGGAAAAACTGCACTACTCTTTTGTCTAAGGGAGGTTGTATAACAAAATATACAACTTAAGTCCTTTAAAAATGTGGCTTTTTACTCTTTAATCAGTATCTCTAAAAGATAATGCAGATATTAAAAAGCAAGAAAATATTATGCCACCAAATCCATAATTTGTCAAATATTTCCTTATTTTTGTTCTAAAATGTATATTCATTCGCATAATAGAACAAACAGTTGAAGCTTTCTTAGTCATGCAATTCTTGCATTTTACAGTTTACAGTACAGTTTAGTTAAGTTCAGGTATTTTAGAAGTATTACTATCTCTTCTGAAATTATGTACAATTAAATCCGAAGAAGCTGAAGGCGTTCGAATTTCCTCAATTTTATAGTCTCAAAATTCATCCAAATTACATTAAAATTCGTTCGAACTACATTAAGTTTTGAGAAAATTTCCTCAATTTTTGACTTGTTCACCGATCCATCAATATTGTGGTTCTATCAAAGGCAAGACCATAGATCTGCATTTTCCGAAAACGTTATTTTGGCATCAAATTCAAAAAGCATTTCGTTGAATCATTGATGAAACTAGAAAACCGTGTAACTCCACACCCCACATTAAATACGGTTAACTTTATAATAATAATAATAATAATAATAATAATAATAATAATAATAATAATAATAATAATAACACTACAGCACAAAACAAGAAACATAACTTACATAATCGACATAGCTGTACCTTCCGACTTAAATATAACAACCAAATACCACCAGAAAAAAGATAAGTACCAACCCTTGGCCATAGAAATAGAACGCATATGGAAGCAAAAAGAAGTACATATCACACCATTTATAATATCAGTCACAGGTATCACCCCACATTCATTTGTTAAACATTTAGATCAACTAGATCTACCAAACCGTCTACATACCCAAATACAAAAAGCCGTTATTCTCCATACATGCAACATCACCAGAAACTTCTTAAACCAAAAATAGAGAATGTGTAGACTTGGCAATATGCCCGTCTAGACAGGAAAGTGCCAGCAAAAAAAAGGCTGAGTAAAAGAAAACAAAAAACATAATAATAATAATAATAATAATAATAATGTAGCAAAAATAATCCATCAAGAAATAGCCAAACAATATCACCTAATAACAGAAAACATTCCATACTACAAATACACTCCTGAACCAATATTAGAAAATAATGAAGTCAGACTTTATTGGGATCGTACCATCCTCACAGACCATACTATACCATCTAATAGACCCGACATCACCTTAACACTTAAAACAAATAAACATACGATTCTAATGGATATAGCCGTACCAAACGACATAAACATTAATCACAAATATGAAGAAAAAATATCCAAGTATACACCTCTCGCTATAGAACTAAAAACAATATGGAACCAAGAAAAAATCACCATACTACCATTCATAATCTCCGTCACAGGACTCACACCACAATCATTCATTGAAAATTTAACTCAAATTCATGTACCAACCTTCATACATACCAATATACAAAAATCAGTCATCCTAAACACCTGTTCAATAGTACGCAGATTCCTCAACTTATAATAAACATATTGTGACTTGATTATTATCCGTCATAATAAGAATTTCCGGTTGATAAACACCGAGACACAAGAAAATAATAATAATACCAACCCTTGGCCATAGAAATAGAACGCATATGGAAGCAAAAAGAAGTACATATCACACCATTTATAATATCAGTCACAGGTATCACCCCACATTCATTTGTTAAACATTTAGATCAACTAGATCTACCAAACCGTCTACATACCCAAATACAAAAAACCGTTATTCTCTATACATGCAACATCACCAGAAACTTCTTGAACCAAAAATAGAGAATGTGTAGACTTGGCAATATGCCCGTCTAGACAGGAAAGTGCCAGCAAAAAAAAGGCTGAGTAAAAGAAAACAAAAAACATAATAATAATAATAATAATAATAATAAAAAACTGATATAGAAAACATAAACATACTCACACGCTCTCTACTTACAAAATACAGAAAATTACATCCAAACTCAAACAAACAGAGAATAACAATAGCCAGGGAAGAAGGAGGCAGAGGCATGATAGATATTCACTCACTGCATCTACATCAAATAACTTCGCTTAGACAATATTTCCGAAATAAAAACACCGAACTACATAAAGCAATAGTAAAAGCAGATAAAAATTATACGCCGCTTAACCTAACAGCACAGAATTTTCATATCGAAGAACATACACTACAACAAGCTAAAGAGGAATGGGCAAAAAAGAAATTACATGGCAAACACTACCACATCATGAACAGTGAGTATGTTAATAAGGAACACTCGTATGCATGGTTGATAAGAGGAGAACTTTACCCGGAAACGGAAGGTTTTATACTAGCGATCCAAGACCACGTAATAGCCACTCGTAACTACCGGAAATATATCATAAAAGACCAGAGCGCAGAAGACGACATATGCAGAAAGTGTAAATTACAAAACGAAACAATAGAACATATAGTTGGAGGTTGTAAACTACTGGCAGGGGCAGAATATACAGAACGGCACAACTCAGCTGCAAAGGTCATCCACCAAGCAATAGCAAATAAATACAAATTACAAAACGACAGGGTACCATACTACAAATATACACCAAACAACATAATAGAAAACGATGAATATAAACTATACTGGGATATAACAATACACACAGATAAAACTATAGCACATAATAGACCAGACATTACATTTCAAGATAAAAAACAGAACACAACATACATCATAGATATAGCAGTACCAATAGATACAAACATCGCATCGAAGTACAACGAAAAAATAGAAAAATACAAACCACTAGCACTTGAAATAGAGCGAATATGGAAACAAGAACACGCATATATAATCCCATTTATCATATCAGCAACGGGAATCACCCCAAACACGTTCGTACAACACCTTAAACAACTCCAGCTAGACCCTTTCATACAAATACAAGCACAAAAATCAATTCTTCTGAAAACATGCAACATAGTCCGATCATTCCTCCACAATAGTACTCCTCTCTTCTAACTTGGTACCAGCCCGTTAGAAAAGAAACTCTCACCATCACAAGAAGATGAGCAGAAAGAGAAATAATAATAATAATAATAGTTTATTGTCCAACAGCAAATGCCAATTACAGGACAAAAAGAAAGAAAAGAAACATTATAAATATGGGAAAAACAATATACAATGATGCATAATATCTTAAGTTAACAAGCAGACAAAATAATAATTACATTAATAAATACACTAAATAAAACTAATAAAATACTATTTCTAATCTAAAGCATGCAATAGAGATGACAAACTAGAATTAAAGATATCATAGCTATTACAGATTTCATTGTAATGGGAGGACATGGTTACCACAGGTGATTTTTTCAATAAATTTGTTTTTGGGAATTGTATGTAAAAGGTGTAATTATTTCAGGTGCCAATGCGGGGAGTGTAAAAGTTTAATTTAGCAAGTATATATGAGCAATCAATCAAATTATGAATTAATTTGAATAATATGGTCAACCCAGTTATTCTACGTCTATGATCGAGGGATGGCATTTGAAAAGATTTACATAATAATTCATTAGCAGTACCTCGTATGGGATATACAGCGTGAGCTTTGAACCAGAGATATTTTAGGAATTTTCTTTGAACGCTTTCTATCTCATTTTTGTAACAGTCATAATAAGGTGACCAAATTAGAGAACAATATTCAAGTCGACTCCTGACTAGAGTAAAATATAACGTTTTCAATGTATTTATATTAGAAAATACTACAGTTGCGTATTATAAAACCCAGCATTTTGTTTGCAGAAGAAGTTATGTTTGATATGTGTTTGTTAAAGGACAGATCCTTATCAAAAGTTATGCCAAGATCTTTTGTTTCATAATTACGAACTAATGACTGATAGTAAATAGTATAATTATGTAATATTGGATTCATTTTTCTCGAATACGTCATTACTTTGCATTTAGAAACATTTAGATGAAGTTTATGTGAGTTACACCATTCAGAGATGTTATCCAAATCCGACTGTAGTTTAATACAATCATTAGGAGAATTGACTGAAGTATAAAGTTTCACATCATCGGCATACATCAAAACTTCGCAACGGGTATTGAAGCACTAATCGTTGATAAATAATAAAAATAAAAGAGGACCCAGATTGGAACCCTGAGGTACACCAGATTTAGAAGAAAAACTGGGAGAAGTAAAACCATTATAAACAACATACTGAGATCTATCTTTTAAGTAACACATAAGTAGAAGGATTAGCGAATCACTGAGACCATATCGTTTTAGTTGTTGCAATAGTATTCCATGATCTATTCGATCGAAGGCCTTGGAAAAGTCCGTATAAATGACGTCTACTTGACCATGATTATCAACAACTTCGGAAACAAATTGGGTGAAACAACATAAATTGGTAACAGTCGAACGCTTCTCAACAAAACCATGTTGATGAGGTGAAATAAAATTTCTAATTTGCTGGTATATTCGATTACGTATTATCATTTCAAACAATTTGGAGAAGTTAGATAGTATAGCTATAGGCCTATAATTTCTTATATCCGTTGGGTCGCCGCTTTTAAGTATGGGACCCACTCTAGGTATTTTCCATTGTGATGGAAAGGTAGAAGTTTTCAAACATAGATTGAAAATGATATGTAATGGATATATGAAAACATTACGACAGTCTTTAATTAAAAAACTGGGTATTTGATCGATACCAGATGTTGGTTTGCCTTTAAGTTTGCGGAATGCAAGTATTATATCTTCTTCAGTAATTTCCTGTATATTTACAGTAGGAAAATCGCCAGTACAAGCAGCAGTATCAGAAACGAAAGAAGTAGAATCGTGGTAAACACTATTGAAGTGTTCTGCGAAAGCATTAACGATCGCATTAGGATTATCAAAATGTATATTATTTTTGAACAACTTTCCGGGTATTCTAGAAGTACCTTTTTTGGATCTAACAAACGCCCAAAAATTTTTACTGTCGTGACTGATTAAGTCCGCTATCTCAGATAAGTATCTTACATAAGCAGTTTTGATTTGACATTTTATCAGTGCGCGCAACCGCCGATACTCTATCAGATCTTGGTTAGAGTGAAATTTTCTGTATCTGTTGTAAAACGAATATTTAATTTTAATTTTATTTATAATTTCTTGTGTAAACCATTTTGGATATCTATTTTTAGTACCCTTGCTTTTAAAATATGGTACAAATTCATCAAACACATTATACAACATACTATAAAATATATCGCAAGCTTCTTCAGCATTAGTGCACCCACCTAGCACTGACCAATCAACAAGGCTCAGAGCAGCATACAACTGCACAAAACTAGATTTCTTGAAATTATACTGCTTGTTAGCCCGTAAAACGGGAAAGTTATTAAAACCTTTGATTTGTAAGTCAAATGAAATTACCAACGACGGATGATGTAGATCTTCTTTTATCAAAGGCTTGCTGTCATGTTCAACTTCGCAATTGAAACTAGCTAATACAAGATCGAGCAATTTCATGATTGCGTTATATATATAATTCCATTGACGTAAATTTAGTATATCAGTGTAACTCAACAGTAGGGTACTAATATTATTTGTAATTTTGTTATTATAGATGTTAGGAATATTGAAATCACCTAGGATTAGTAACTTATCTTTTTCTAAGTAGTTTTGCACAAAATATTCCCATAATATTTCGAGATCAGTAATTGAAGGAGTGCAGGGTATATAAATAACAAAAACATACAAACTACAACATGCGAAAGTACAATGACAACCAACAATTTCAAACGACGGCAAAACTTGTAGTAACTGGGATAAATCAAGAACCTCGGAAATAACATTATTTTTGAGCGCAAGAAGAACACCTCCTCCTCTAGTTGTTGCAGTTGCCTCAAAATTGCGGTCACACCGGTAGACATTATAGGTATCCGTACAAAGAAATTCAGAGCTGTTAATATCAGATGACAACCACGTTTCACTTAGAGCAATAATGTCGTATTCGCAATCACTTACATTAGCCACAAACTCGAAAATCTTCCCACGAATACTACTTTATGCCTCGTTCTGTAAATATACTGTAAATATACTTTGAAACTTGTGTTATTGTGAGAATCTAGAATAAGGTAAGGCTGTCATAATGTTTCAGTGTTTTAGATGTAGTTTACATTTTAATGTTTTGTGTTGCATATTAACTATATTATTAATAATTATTGTAATTACAAATATGGAGATACACGTTTTTCGTGTTAATATATTTACTTAAAAATTTAGAGCTAGACTTTTTTCCGTTTTCGGTTTCGGTTTTCGTTTGATGTTTTTAAATTTGCCGCCATACCAGTGGTCACGTGACATACCTCAAATTCGATTTTTAGGTTATCGGACATGCAGAACCCACCCCCCAAAAAAGTTTATTGGATACTCCAATAATAAATTTTTTCCCATATGTTGCGAACTTTTTGCTGGTCGCTGTATGTACATAGACCTGAGATTTTAGTTAACTCTACACAAAATAACTCAGTGGATTCATAATAACTATTTTAAAGCAAACAAATATTAATTTGTGCGAAAATACGATAAATATGGTCCTATTACACAAGCAGGTAATTGTATCTCGGACGGTTGGCACAGCAAAGCTCGGTTTTCATACTTTTTAGCTTCTTCTTCTTTTTCTTCTTTTCCTTTCCATTATGCCTTACAACGAATCTGTACCTATATACCTATTTCTGATACACAGAATATTAAAATATACCGGGCGAGCAGTTTCTAAACGGAACATAGCAAAATTGCATTCGACACTACGTTAGTGTACTGCACTGTTGCTCCCCATTTAAATATACAAAAATAGTAATGGTATCAATGGATAGAGAAAAATAGTGCGTATAAGATGCAGCTAACATTAACTTGTAAATATTATTTTTGAACTAAATTAAATCGCAACGTGTTTATTAATGTGTTCTAAAAAAGATAATAAAAATTAGATTATGAGCGGGTAGTAGAAACCTGATTTAACAGCTTCGTCAAAATAATCATTCAGCAAAATGTACAAAATCGAATCAAAATTTGAATGCATACGGCAAATAACACATTATTAAACAAAAAATGATGCTATTTTATCAACTTTGATTATTCATTAACTTAACCAAAGTGTTGTGTCACACACCTTATGTATTTAAAAGAAGTACAGTGTGTCCTAAATTCAACGTATTTATGAAATGATGGCAGCATAATACTTTTATTTATACTTATACTGTTTTATGGCTAACTATATCGTTATGATCAATATCAACTTGAAAACCTCGTAAAATGACCTTTCAAATAAAATCTACTCAAACTACGAGGCTGTTTCAAATGAAATCCGGATTGTGCTTGCAGTTGCAGAGCATCCAAAGGTTTGAACTTTACAAAACACATTAAATAATGTTTTAAAGTATTTATCTGGGGAGGCTCTGGCGTCCTTATTTATTAGATAAAACATTTGCAACTACAAATTTTCATAGTTGTTTGCAATGGCGTCGCTAGGGAATTGCACCAGTGACGAAATGCGCTCAGTAATAAGGTTTTTAACTGCTGATGGTATTAATCCTTCTGAAATTTATAGAAGAATGGTTATTGTGTATAGTGGTAGTTGTATGGCCCGATCAAGCGTATTTGAATGGTCCAATAAGTTTAAAAATGGATGTAATAGTGTAGCAGACGCACCGCGACGAGGACAGGTATATCGCGTAATCACACCAAAGAACATAGCGGTGGTACAAGAGCTAATTTATCGAAACAGACGAATTAAAATTAAGGAAATCGCTTCAGAAATTGATATCAACATTGGTTCCGCTTATGATATTGTTGTGGAAAAGCTTAAATTTCATAAGGTGTGTGCAAGATGGGTTCCAAAGCACTTGACTCCGAACTTATGGAAGGCAGAGTTCAGGGTTTAGGCATTCATTACTCTACTGCAGCGGTATGAGAACGATGGAGAAGCTTTTCTGAACAGGATAGTGACTGGTGATGCAAGTTGGGTGCACTATTATCAACCTGAGTGCAAACAGTCGAGCAAAGAATGGCGTCTCGCATCTTCACCGAAACCGAAAAAATTCAAAGTTGCACCGTCCGCAGGAAAAGTGGTGTTGACTGTATTTTGGGATAAGAATGGCGTTATTGTTGAAGAGTACACACCCAACGGTACTACAGTTAATAGTTGTACCTAGTGTAATCTATTAAAAGATGTCCTGAAACCAGCAATAAGAACCAAACGCCGTGGACTTTTGTCAAAAGATGTTTTTCTTCAACATGAGAACGCGCGTCCTCATACTGCAAAAGTAACCACAGAAACCATTATTGCAAAACTTGGTTTTACAGCGATTGAATATTCACCGTACTCTCGAGACCTATCCCCAAGTGATTATTTCGGAGCATTAAAAAAAGATCCGGGTGAACTGTAATTCCGAGAAGACAAGATCGTAAAAACCGCGGTGCATAAATGGTTTCGCGCACATACAAAGAAATTCTTCGCAGATGGAATTGAAGCGTTGGTAGGCCGGTGGAAAAAGTATATTGAGAGGCAAGGAGATTACGTAGAGAAATAATATGTCAATTTGTAAATTTATTGAATAAATACAGCTTTACACATCGAATCCGGATTTCATTTGAAACAGCCTCGTATAATTCTTATTTAATATTGTAACTAAAAATATAATACAAAAATCTGTGTGCACCGTTGGAATTTACGTAAAAATGTCTATAAATAAACTCTTTAGACAATTTTCAGATATTTCTATAAACAAAAGGGTTATAGAACATAAGCTTATTAGAATAGTTTTCAATTTTCTTCCATGTATCGAAACCAAAAGATCACCCGTTTCTGTTTCCACCATTACATTAGTTTTAAAAAAATTGGACCGATAACGTGTAAAGGTCGTTTCACACATATCAGTGACGTATTCGTTCATTGTCAGTATTTGTATTTCATTGGGTGACGTACTTTATTTTTCAGTGTCAGTTACGCATTTGCCCAATCAAATACAAATACTGACACTGAACGAATACGTCACTGATATGTATGAAACGACCTTAATTGGTTTTGCTCTAGCCTTACAAATAATAAATTACCCATACATCTATCTCGAATTTAGGAGACACGGTATACAAGCTACATATATACAGGGTATCTCAGACATGACTCCCCAGGCCTATAACTTTGTTATTTTTAAAAATAACTATAATAAACTATATATATTCGTAAATGGGAGCAAATTCTCTATAAGATGGGGAAAGAAAATGTTAGAAAATCTGTACTCATATTATGGCAGCGATATTCAACTTTTTTTTTCAAATTGCACACTATGCTTTTTTTCGCTCATTCTGATAGTACTTTTTATTCTCTTTATAACCATCTAAACCAATATTGGTCTTACATAAGAAAATTCTCATCGCCGACGAGTACAAATTTCAACAATCAGTTGCTTCCATGGCAAACCTAGACTTCAACTTTCAATCGTTTTTTTTCGAGAATTTTCTTATGTAAGACCCATATTGGTTTACATGGTTATAAAGAGAATAAAAAGTACTATCAGAATGAGCGAAAAAAAGCATAGTGTGCAATTTGAAAAAAAAAGTTGAATATCGCTGCCATAATATGAGTACAGATTTTCTAACATTTTCTTTCCCCATCTTATACAGAATTTGCTCCCATTTACGAATATATATAGTTTATTATAGTTATTTTGAAAAATAACAAAGTTATAGGCCTGGGGTGTCATGTCTGAGACACCCTGTATAAATAATATTTTCTGATAATTGATTGAATCGACTTTTACTTGATGAAAATCCATAATGCGATAATTAAAGAAATACAAAGTTGATTTTCACAAAATTCTTTATTGTTGTCCCATAACAATTGTTTCGCCAAACGTTGGCTTCTTCAGATGGTGAGTACAAGTCTTCTACTCACCATCTGAAGAAGCCAACGTTTGGCGAAACAATTGTTCAGATGGTGAGTACAAGACTTGTACTCACCATCTGAAGAAGCCAACGTTTGGCGAAACAATTGTTATGGGACAACAATAAAGAATTTTGTGAAAATCAACTTTGTATTTCTTTAATTATAATATTTTCTGCACTTCGGGATCTAAAATTCGATGGTTTTTACTAGAGTTGTATCCAAGTTGTAACGCTTTTTGTAAATATATTAAATACATATGAATGGAAAGAGCTCTTTTAAGTCTTAAAGAGTATTTTTTAAGATAAAGATGTCTAACTTCGTGTGCAGTTCGTCATAACTTACGTGTATATTGGCGTATTTCTCAGTATTGTACTCAGTTATGAATACATTTTCTTATTATTAATTGAGTAATTATTTTCAGTATTGTTCCTTAAATATTATTACCTTGAAGCGCGTCAAAAATTCAAAAATTATTTCCTCGTGTGATTAAAAAGAAAAACCATTTTGAAGGTTTCGTACAAAAATTTTCCAATTCAATATATGCCTTTACTGGACTGTTTTTCTTATTTTGGTTTCCGTTAGCACCTCCTGAAGTGTGGAAAAGGTTGAATTTACTTAAATTAACGATATTTTTGAGTGGTTACTCTAGAAACGGTAGAAATTAGCATTGAATTATTTTCAACAATAACAAGCTTCTGTTATAAAATGGGGAGAACGTTTGTTCCTTAGATTGATTTTACCAGCTCTTAGTTGTTCTAAACTACATCTGATGATTTTTTTTTTGGTTCTGGTTTTTTAATACTATAGTTTAGTTTCATTACTTTATACCAGTATGCAGAATGCAGATTGATTAATACAGAATACAGAATACAGAATAGTACTGTTCAGAGTTACTGCCCTCAAAAGAACTCAGATTTCATCCGTGAGTAGCAAATGTAATGGTTTTCTTATGAATTGAGGCATTTAACTACAGGATGATTTGGGTGGGCCCATCGTTGCCATCGCCCACCCAAACACTAGCTGGCCTACCCCTGTGTCCACCTAAGGAAATAATAAACCAAAACGATAGTCTCCTTTGAGTCTTTTGCTAGAAAAAGATCCTGAATGTTTTTTATATTCGGTGTAATTAGTTCTTAATTAAAATATCCACCATGACATTTTGGGGTTCTGCTTTGTGCCCACCTAATTTTCTAGATCTAGTTGCGTGCCTGTATGAAACTTTTCAAAACAGTTAGAAATATCATTCTGATAACGTTCCTCTTTTTGCTGTCCGAATAACAACACTTTAGCTAAATTACATACAACGGAAGGTTTGTTGTACCACATCTTCAGATTTATCTTTAGCTTCCATTTGATTTGGTAGGTAATTGGGTAATTGCTTAGGAAAAAAATTGCAGTTAGTTGCAAAATTAAAGAGTGGGCATTAAACCTACGCATTCCATGTTTTGAAAGCGTAAATTGTTCTTAATATTTTTTGTAATTAAAAAGAAGCTTTAAATATGGAATGCGAAAATGAACGTTTCTCGAGTACGTGTAAGTAAGTAAATTAGTGCAAAATAAAAAGGAAGTGCACCCTAATTATCCTGGTAGGACAGCATCTTTATTAAAATGTCACTCTCAAACGCCGCAGTAAATTAAGCGAACGTAAGTGATTATTCATTAGTTTTATGATTTAGTGGGTTCGTATTTTGAGTTCTTTGCATCACGTGTGTTGACGGGGTGACTAATGTTCTCGGTGGCTCGTTTACATAATTTGCGCCAATCAGTGAGCCTCTTCGTCTTCATGCGAACCACAATTTATCTTGTCTTTTCGGAACAGTTAAATGCCACATCTGTATCTGTCACTGCCGGCCGCCGCCATCCGGCTATATTTACACAGAATTCCCGGTTAACTTGTTTGATGCAGCCAAAGGATCAGATTCTTTGCAAACGAGTGTGGACCTCCCATTAGAAAATGATAAAGAAATGGATAATTCAAAGGGAATACTTTCAGAAGTTGTAACAATTTTTCTTTCTGATTTTTTCAATATTTTCACTTTGTTGGCAGAGAAACCTTTCGACTAGGTATTAAATCAATGTTAATATTTAACATTTTCATTTTGAATAATTTATAACATCCTCCTAGTATTTCAAAAAGTTGGCTCCGATTCAACGTTTAAAGTTTATTATGATCACTCTATTATAACAAATGTAAAAGTAACACGTTATTTTTCAGTGTACTGGTTTTATGGTTGAAATACTGACTAATTGATTGAAATTTAATGCATTCTTTTGTTTTTTATATAAGAAAAAATTAAACGTAAACTTCTACGAATCAAGGAGCGTAAAGTCGCTACTACAAAATTAAAGAATACGCTATGATCATTTTTCAACTTATCTTCATAACTTGAGGAGACAATTTAGACAACCTCCTCTTGGAATTCAAAAAATGGTACGTAAATAGCTTCGATAAAGTTTGGAATAAATTTAATAAATTCGTAATTACTGATTTCTGGAAAAAGTCCTCGAATAGGTCAATTTTGTTTCAAAGAACATATATTCTTTTATAGTTTACTTAAATTTACACTACCCCATCTTTGAATAATGAGGTCATCAATATTTTTTTAAAGGCAACTTATATTTTTTTCTATGTAATGACACAAGATTGAATCCTGTTTACAACCAGTTGAAATTTTCTATAGCTTAAATTACAATATTTTTGAGAAAATCATCACAGAATATTTTTTATTGCAGAATTTAGCAAGTAGGGTTAATGGTTTTCAAAATCTTTGAAAACTGATGCTTACTTTAACTGATTAGCCACCAACAGACTACCTAACACTTTGTAGTAGTTCATAAAAAAAGTTTTAGTTTACTTGTTTTCAACAAAAAACATTTTAAACGTTTAGTTTATTTAACATTATTTCTAAAGATTTTAATTTTGATTTGGTTGATCATCATTTTGATTTGACCCAAACATATTATGGTTCTTAATTCTTTTCTCAAAAATAGTATTATTAATTTAACCCAAACAAAAATGTATATCGTTAAAAAGAGGAGTTTAGTATCATAAAATGTATAGAGAAATATGTATAAGTAGCTATTTAAAAGCAAAATTACTTTTTAAGGATTCTTCCTAGAAATTAGTACTTACGATTTATAGAATTTATTCTACACTTTATGAACTTTACAAACTTTATCTATACTCTATCTATACCTATAGAAGTCAGGTAATGGCAGCGGTAGAGCGTCAGGCTAGCGTTGCACTAGTGACTAGTCCTTGGTTCGAATCCCTCTGGTTCGTCGTTGGGCACCTAATTAACGACGCTCTTCTACGAATACGGGCCTAAAAGGTAGACAGGTAGAGTAAAAAGGTTCTGCACGTACACATACTAACACTATCCACACGGTGCAATATACTGTGCGGTCGTTTAGTCTGGAAACCTGGGAATCAAAAGTTGTTGTCCCTTCATTTATTGAAAAAATCCTCGGATAGGTCAATTTTTATTTTTTATTGCACACATTTTGACATATCGTTAAAATTTTTTCCGCCATATTTGAAAAAGTTATGACGTCATCGCTAATTTTTATTTCGAAATTTTTCAAGTTCAAGGTCATACTTTTTTGACACTTTTGGTTTTAGAATTTCACAAAGTAAGTATCCAAATCTGTCAAAAAAATTGAGGGTCGCCATTTAAAAAAATAGCGATGACGTCATAACTTTTTCAAATATGGCGGAAATTTTTTTAACGATATTTCAAAATGTGTGCAATAAAAAATAAAAATTTTTCTATAAATGAACGGACAACTTTTTATTCCCAGGTTTCCAGACTAAACGACCGCACTGTATAGGTATTAATATTAAGCGGTGCACCAACTTCGTAACCCACAGAGACGGGCTTGTGCATTGCACGCGTAGAGCCTCATAGTTAACGGACCAGCCTCGACACCGAAATGTATAAGAGCTTACAGACAATACATGCATACCTATAGATGGAAAAACGCAGTGTGTATTTTATTAAACCAATTAATTTATTGTACTGTCAGCAATTTGACAAATGTAAAGACAAGGTGTATGTACATCTGTACATGGTATGTGTTTAAATGTTCACAGCCGCTGTTATTCTAAAAAATTTATAATTAGAATATCACTTACTCCAATAAATATACAGGGCCTACATTTTGAGTTGCTATATCAGCAAATAAAACATTTTTAACAATCTGCTTTTATAACTTACGATAATTCTTTTATGAATAACGTGCACTTAGAAGGCCTTAAGAGAAGTTTTCCTTTCCTTTTTATAACCTCATACTTTATTTGATTAAATTAATTCGTAATTTCTAGAATTCTTAGTTCTTAGTTTTTAAAAGTATTGAGCTTTAAATTTAGGTTGGACTTTGAATCCTAACATTTTGACTTTTCTATGTCCTCAGCTTAAAACGAAAATTGTTCGGCGGAATTATAACCTTGTTAAAATTTTTCAACTGAATTGTAAGTAAGGTAGGCGAAATAAAACTCCACACTATTTTGGAACATTATTTTATGTCTTACTACCCTAGGGCTTTATGTGGCTTTGATTCCCCTCGTCAACGTCCTGAATCAGGACATATGAAATAAATAAATGAATTACTATGGTAATATTGACAAAAAATAACATTATTGTTATTGTTTAAAAAACAAACTCCGCTTACAAAAACATGATGCATCTCTTAGATACCGCATTCACAAACTGCTCCGTAAATTTTTATTAAAATTGTGTTAAATTCCATTACTTGTGTTTTCTAAAAAAAAAAAACACTGAAGACAAAATTATGTATGTACCACAGTATACCCTCGGGCGACTTACAAAGCCTCGGGCCAGAGACCCTCGGCCTTGTAGATTCGTCGCCCTCGAAGAGACATAAACGTCTTCGTAATGCCATTAATACGTAAATAACTAAGTATAAAAACAAATGGTAAATCCAAACTAAGAATATATTTAAGTCTTAGTTAAAGCACATGAAGTAACCCTTGCTCAGATGGTACTTAATGTGCTTTAACTAACAATCAAAGAATACCTACCTAATAATCAATTTATACTGTTTGCTAAAAACTTAAATATTTTCGTTTGTATTTACCACTTAAATAAATAATGTTTCAAACTAGTGCGGATTTTTAGTTCGCCTACCTTATTAGAATTAAACGTTGAAATTTTGACTTTCGACTTTCAAATTTGCTTGGAAAAGGGTGTTTGTAATAATTAGATATTCGCGACAAGATAAATAATTATAAAGCTTAATAGTTTTGGTTCAGTTAAAACCAAACTTTCCGAAATAACAACGCAAAAAAATGTACAAACTTAAAATTGGCCTCGTTTTAGTTATGTGCATTCATTATATTTGAAATTTACACTGATGGCCATAAAATCCACACCCTTGTAACGTGCCAAAGCGGTATTATTATAATCACATGTTGGAAAGGGAAATCATTTACTAATTGGCCAATATTTCAAATTTATGGTAAACCTTTGCAAATCGTAAAAATACAGTAATGTTCCCTCATTTTTAATAAAAATTTATATTAATGTAACAGTTGTAATAAACAGAACTTTGTGTAACTAAATTTAACAGCGGATAGCGGAGAGTTTTCGTAAAAATAACAAAAAAAAAAAACTAATTACAATTTTTGATGACGTAGCCCTCATAGCAAGAAGTGGAAAGCACCTAAAACAAATTACTATAAGACTAATACAAGCAGCAAAGGAATACGGCCTCGTGATAAATCAAGAAAAGACTAAAATTATGGAAATAGACGCAACACAAGAAGACCAAAAACAGCCAGATCTAAGAACCCAAACAAATCAAGGAGAAGAGCTAAGATTAAATAGTGTGAAAGACTTTGTGTGTTTTAATAAATAGCAAGTGTCACGAGTCCCCAGAGATAGAAAGAAGAATAGCGAGGAGCAACAAATGTGTAGGTGCCTTGGCGAATTTATTAAAATCAAAAAATATCTCCCTAAAATATAAAGTGCGGATATATTATAACACCGTAATAAAACCCGCTATGCTTTACGGGAGTGAAACGTGGATCCTAAAGAAAAGTGATCAATATAAAATAGAAGTGTGGGAAAGACGAATACTAAGGCGAATACTAGGTGGTAAAAAGACAAGAGGGATGGGAAAGAAGAACAAACGCTGAACTATACGAAATATATAAAGAAACACCAATTACAGAAAACGAAAAAATACGCAGACTGCAATGGCTAGGACATTTGAAAAGGATAGAAAATACGAGGGTCGTAAAAAACATTGCATGGAAGAAGGCTGAGGGGGTGAGGAAACGAGGTAGACCGAGGAAGACATGGGGAGAGGCAATAATGGAAGACCTAAAGGAAAAGGAAATAAAAGATTGGAAACAGAAAGTAATGAACCGAAAAGAATGAAAAAAGATTCTAAATAAACGATAAGGGCCTAAAGGCCTATGTTTGTAAGCGTAGATAATAATAACAATAATAATTAAAAAAAAAAATAAAAACCGCGATTCTTTTTGAATACCTATGTTTTTTTATCAATTTACAAATATCCAATTATTTTCTTTTAAATATGGTGATTCAAGTAAAACCTATGTATTTGCAAGACAATGGAAGAAGAATTTTCTCATTTTTTGCATAGAAGCCGCTTGGAAGGCAACACCACTAAACAAAGAAGAAGAGCGACAAACACAAAACATTCCTGCCGAAATAATGAAGATGGTAGCCGAAAAAAGAAGAGCAAGAGCTAGATGGCAACGAAGTCGACATCCAGCAGATAAAAAATACCTATAACAGATTGGCAAATAATTTAAAATCAAAACTGCGTGATGTCCGAAATGAAACATTTGCTAGATATCTAAGTAACCTATCAAATAAATAATTTTATGTCATACTGGTTTCTAAAGTTGTTAAATTATTAAAAGAAATCTCCAGCAATTTGTAGCAGTATTAGTTTTAAGTAAGTAGTCTAAGGCGCAACAATTCGTATCTCCTAGCAACGAGCATTTATAGAACAAAAAGTGACACTTTAAAGAACTAGGACTTTAAAATGACACTTTAAAGTCCTAGCACTTTAAAGTGTCACTTTTCGTCCTATAAATCGTTCGAAAAACGTTGCTTTAGAAACGAGTATGACATAAAGATAATTCAATATGGAAGGCAAAAGGCAACAAAAGGTTTCAAGCGACCAACACCTACTATTTCTCCTCTCCGCAATCCCGACAACAGATGGGCGAGATCAGATAGTGAAAAAGCGGAAGTGTATGCACAACATCTTGCTCAAGTTTTTCAACCACACACAGATGACGAAGACCCTAATGTTGAAGAGTTTTTGAATGCACCCTTTCAAATGTCGAGACCAATTGCAAATTTTACTACAAAAGAAATTGAGAATGAAATAAGGTACATAAATAAAAAAAAGGCTCCAGGATACGATTTAGTCACCGGCAAGTTATTGTCTGAACTTCCTGAATGTGGAGTAAGGTTTTTAAAGATACTGTTTAACGCTGGACTCAGATTAACTTATTGGCCAAGTCAACTTAAGCACGCTTACATTATATTGTTTTTAAAACCGGGTAAACCACCCACAGATGTGACCTCCTACCGGCCTATAAGTCTGTTATCAGTAATCTCCAAACTTTTGGAAAAACTGCTACTCAAAAGAATGAGGGAAAATAATTTAATAGAAGAATTCTTGCCAAATCATCAGTTTGGTTTTAGACATAGCCACTCGACCATCCAGCAATGCCATCGTATTGTCAATTTCATATATAAAGCTTTTGAAGATAAGGAATTCTGTTCGGCCGTCTTTTTAGACATAAAGCAAGCATTTGACAAAGTATGGCATAAAGGCCTTTTGTTTAAAATCAAGCAAAATCTACCGCATCAATATTTCCAACTCCTAAGATCCTACTTATCATATCGCTCATATCAGGTCCAGTATGGAGTAGAAACGTCAGAAATATACCCTATTGCATCGGGAGTTCCTCAAGGAAGTGTGTTGGGACCGATTCTCTATTTGATCTACACAGCCGATCTGCCTGTAACCCCACACACAGTAATTGGAACATTTGCAGACGATACCGCTATTTTAGCCAAAAATAAAGATCCCGCTGCTGCTTCTCAACAGATACAGAACCATGTGAATCTTCTCCAAGAATGGTTTAGCACGTGGAGAATTAAGGTAAATGAGAGCAAGTCCACACACGTGACCTTCACGTTAAGAAAACAAAACTGCCTACCTGTCCATCTCAACAATGTTCAAATACCTCATGCTACTGAAGTCCGATACTTAGGATTACATCTAGATACCAAGTTGACATGGAAAGTGCACATAACAAAAAAAAAATGGATCTAAAAATAAAAAAGATGAGTTGGCTAATTGGAAGAAAATCCCCCCTTTCCTTAGAAAACAAAATCCTCACTTACAAAACAATTATCCGACCAATTTGGACATACGGATTGGAACTATGGGGTTGTTCAAGTATGTCAAATCTAAAAATTATTCAAACATTTCAGTCCAAAATCCTAAGACAAGTAGCAGACGCACCATGGTATATAACCAACCAAACACTGCACACCGATCTAAATATCCCCTTCCTAAAAGAAATGATCCAGCAATGTGCAAGAAAACATCACGACCGACTACAAGCACATCCTAACCCAACAGTAGAAAACCTAATCGAGATTCCAGCATACAAACGTCTTAAAAAGAAATGGCCGCAAGACCTAGTAACCATCTAACGATTTTAAAGTCTCCAGGGTAATGCCACTGGGCTGATCCCTCCATGTCATCCTCCATCAAATCAGCTCATGGAATATATATGTACTTTATATTAGTGTATATTGTATATTGTTTCGATTGTTGATGTATATGTTATGGACCAAGTGATTAATTGGTCATTATTCATAATGACTGGTCAATGTGATAAATCCGGTCAGTATTAATAATGACCGGTCAATATGCATAATGCCCGGGCATTATGAATAATGACCGGTCATTATTAATACTGACCGGATTTATCACATTGACCGGTCATTATTAATAATGACCGGTCAATGTGATTAATATACTTTTATTTAAAAAAAAAAACTGTTCTTCCTCTACCTCTAACCTCCAATAAATGCCTCTGCCAAAACAGTAGAGGTGTTTATTGGAGGTTAGAGGTAGAGGAAGAACAGTTTTTTTTTTTAAATAAAGGTACATTATTCACATTGACCGGTCATTATTAATACTGACCAGATTGATCACATTGACCCGTCATTATAAATAATGACTATTAATCACTTGGTCCGGATTTATCACATTGACCAGTCATTATGAATAATGCCCTATTAATCACTTTGTCCATAACATATATACTTATGAATAAAAAAAAAAAAATTTTTTTTGCATAACTGACAAGACTAAATCTAAAAAATAGGTCTTTGCTAGCAGTGGCATAGCTAGCATGGGTGGCACCCGGTGCGGATATCAATAGTGTCACCCCATGAAAACGGTTAAAATAAACATTAAGTAAAACAAAAAATCAGATAAGCGTGAAGTATGATTTCAATATAACATATTTAAATAAACATTTAAAAAATTTATAAGTCATTCATCATCAAATTGCAATACTATCAATCAAGTATCATAAACATATTTAGAAGAAACTAACTAAGTAAGCGAGAAATAAACACTTTTAATTTAAAAATACTTTACTATTTTAGATATCTGGAACTAAAAAGCACTAGAGATTGACATATTTTTGAAAGAAGGAACGCTGCTCAGTTAAAAATAACAAAGAAAAAATGATAAAAAAAAATTATCAATTTTTTGCGATTATTTTAGCGGTTGCTTCATTTCGTGGTGTCACCCCCAAACAGGTGACACCCGGTGCGCCCCCACCCCCTAGGTACGCCACTGTTTGCTAGGACGAAATATTTAATCTCAGTCTTCATCGGGATTGAGGCATTGTTGATTCTGGCTCACGGGTATTCGATACGTCTGGCGGTAAAGTTTACTTGTGGAGATTTTTCATTTGTGGAACTAGTATTGTAGAGAGTTTAAATGTCTTTCAATATGTTCTGCTGCTACTTCAGGTGATCTATTGACTCACAGGATGGCTGTGTCGTCCGCGAATGTGGTAAGACCAATATTGTCTTAGATTGGTGTATCCGAGGTGTAGACCAGGTCAGAGGACTTAATACGCTGCCCTGCGGAACTCAGAAGTGATGTGTTGTTAATCTGATCCTGTATTGTTCACTTTAACTTGATAAGTTCTGTCTGTTAAGTTAAGTATGATTTGAGCTTGGGAGGTACAGTTTAAGTTTGCGTAATAGACCATTATGCCATACTTTATCGAATGACTGTTTTATGTCTAGGAAAATTGCTGTACGGACACTCTTATTCTCTAGGCCAGGGGTGCTCAGACTTATACTTACTATCGGCAATTGATCGAAAAAGTATTAGGCGGCAAGTGATCGACTAGGTAGGGGAAAAAATACAAAGTTTATAAATGGTAGGTATTTATTAATTGCACAGACGAATTAGATGTCTCTAGGAATGCGCTTTTGAATTATTGCTATGCAGTCCCTCTTCTTCTTTTTCTTCTTCCTCTTTAGCAGCATTCAAGTATTCCATTTTTGGACATATGCCTCCCCTTTATTCCTCCACTCAGTTCTGTTCATTGTATCACTAATCCACTGAATCCCTACAGCTTTATCAATGTCATTCCGACATCTTGCCCTCGGTTTACCGCAATGGCGTAGCTAGACATTTTGGGCCCATAAGCAAAAATTTTAATTTAGGTCCTTTATCCTGCATTAAAAATTAAAATGTAAATAATAACACTTTTTCAGTTCCATATTGCACAAAAAGTAACGGGTGCTCAAAAACTCCCACGTTTGGAGTTGGCTATGGCTTGAGAAAACAAGTAACACAGTGTGTCTTTACTTATTAGCTTATTACTTACACATGAACAAATAAAACAGCAAAGTAAATTGGACTTATAAACTAAAAGCTTTATTTACATTTTACATATAAAATTCAATTCTTAATAAAAGATTATTAAAATGCCCACCACCGGATTCAATACATTTTAAAACTCAATTCCTGACTCCATTCGCTGCATTGTTTAAAAACGGAGGCATATATTTTTTATTTCTACCGCTCTCACGGAACCTTGCTACATATCTGTTTAAAGTTTCTACAAACTGTTGACGCACAAAACCATCATTGGGGTACTTATTAAGGAATTCTTCTATGCAATTTTCTACTGAATAAGTCCAAACTCCGTCAACTTTTGTTGCGTTGCGAAAGTAACTTTCTATTATGAAAATGTTTTGTTCTAAAGAGAAGACTATTTTGTAATGTACACTGACCAAGCAGAAAGCAACAGAGTCACATATAAAAGGAATCAATTCGGTAATAAATTTTTAGTAAATAAAATAAGTACTTACAAAGAAGAGAGAACGAAGTATAACCTTAAAACGTCAAATAAAGTAATCGAAGGTCAGCTGGTCGTTCGGCTAGCGAACCCACTAACGGTTACTGACGTTCAACCAAATCAGCGCCAACTCCAAACGTGGGAGTTTTTGAACACCCTTTAGATTTTTTCAACATAAAACATTACAAAACCGGAAACCTGATTATAATAATATAATAACAATAGTAAACAAAATATATTATTATACCGGGTGTAACAAGATCATGGTAATCCTCCCTTTTTTCCTTTAGTTTTCAAGATAAATGGTTGAAATTTGGAACATCCTATATACTTATTAAACGCCACTTTTTGACATATTAAATGATTTTTTTGAAATTTTGAAATATTTAGCTTGTCAAATATTTCTTGATTTACCAGTGTTTTTATTGTTTTCATTGTTTTCAAAGCCACCTTATTTACTTCTTACCTTACAATTGGAACAAAATTGTATTTTATTATTTCCTCTTAGCTGTAATTTTGATTGTATTTATCGCAGATTTGAATAAGGCACATGAATAAATTCCTTATTAATGCTAGCAATAAATGGTACCACGGTACCAATATGGTTACATTTGAAAAGATCGTGTTTTGTCCCAACAACCATTTCGATAAACTTTATTCGCTCATAAATCACATAATTTACTAGTTTCGACGGGATTTCGATTTTTCTAGTATTACACGGCTCAATTAGAATAAATCGGAACAGTCATAGCACACTTAAATAGAAAACTAAAAATTAAATTAAAATAAATATTGAAGACTGAAATGTCACTTGTGTGGTATCATTGGATTCATAAAATTATGCAGAATTCAAAAATGCTTTAATATATAGGGTGTTCCATTTGAAAATCAAAAGTGAGTGTCACTTTCGGTGAAACCGAAAGTGGAAAACAATAATTTAATATGTCAAAAAGTGACGTTTAATAAGTATATAGGATGTTCCAAATTTTAACCATTTATCTTGAAAACTAAAAGAAAAAAGGGGGGTGTACCCTGTTCGTGTTACACCCGGTATAAAATTTAAAATAACAAACAGAAAACCTATTACAGAATAATAATAAAAAAAGACATTTTAATACAGCAACCTAGTTAATTTAAAACTTAAAACTTGACCTATCTGGCTTTTACATTTGCAAAATGATTAATTAAATCTACTAAATTCGGTTTAACATCTTGTTTATGCGCAGTAGATAGCATAGAAAGATCTCTCAATCTACTCTATCCAATAGAATTTCTTTGGTAATATTATATAATTTTGAGTGTACGAGAAGCGTTCAAATATGAGTGAGAATCTAGTTGCCTTGAGTATAGAAAACAATGGATGGAAACAAGCACTCTTTTGTCAAATTTGACGTTTTTTAATTATGCGTTGCTAGGATACACTTTAGCCCCTAGGGATCAAATGAACCATTTTAGTCCCGGTTTGGAGGGACTAAAAGACATGCTTTAGTCCCGAAAGTGCAAGAGATATCATATGACGGACTAGTCCATAGTGATAAAGTAAAACGGCCGTTGCTTAGTAAAATAGTCGTTGCTTCTGTTAAACAACCTGGTAACTAGGTGATTATTCAACACAGCACCCTGCAAGATGCTAGAGATATAAAACATATTTGAACCTCAAATTAATTTAAAAGTAAATTTTGTGATATACAGCTGAACATAAAGCTTTGTATGTAATTCGTACATAATTAGGCATGATGGACTCGCCAAATTTATTGGTCTCCCTCTCTTCGATCGCTTTGCCATAAAGTTTTTGGCTCGTCCATAAAGACCTACATTATGTGGTACTTATTACATAAATACCTATTATATGCTGGCGTATCATAATGACAACGTTATGCCATTGTATTTTAGTGACGTAAACGTAAGGCAGTTCATTATAGTCCTAGGACCAGAATGAAACCATTATGGTACTCAGTATCACATCAGAATCACTCATTTTCTTAAATTTTACTACAAATTCAATTTGCAAATTGTGAAATTGCAAATTAATTTTAACACCGCTTTCTACTTGACAGCAGTGTTTGACAGTAAATAAAGCGCAGCTTGCTTACTATTTTTTATAACAATAACTGAATGCACCTGTCGTTTCAAAAATACTAAATTTTGAATTTTTCAAAAAAAATATATTGATGCCAGCAGATAAAATTTTGTATGTAATTCGGATCATAAACGATCATTATGGTACAGGCCGTAACTGAGTTACGTAATAGTTATTTATGTAATAAGGATCATAATGAGATAATGACGATCATTATGGAACTAGCCGTGAATATTATCGAGGCGAGGCGCTAGCCGAGCCCGATAACCCGGCCTGTACAGGGTGGGCATAATTGGATGTTTTAATAGGGCATCTCGGTAACCATAAGAGATAGAGGAAAACGAGTGGCCAAGTCTCGATCTCTTTTTTCGAGATATGTTTAATGGTGAAAACAGAAATTGGCTATCTTCTTTTGTTTTTGAGTTAGAGCCCAAAATTGACTTTTTCGACTTTTTTTGATATCCTAATAACTCCCTTGTTTTTAACAATAGCAAATTACCGTTTTGACATTCTTAATGCACTTTTTTAAGGACAATCTACTGGTTTAATCAGATTTTAAATTTATTCATTTGTTTCTCATTTATAGCATAAAGTTGTATTTTTTTAAATGGAAGTCATAGTAGGCAATGAAGTGGTTAAAAAGAGTATTTTTTTTTCTTTTCAAAAATATATAGTTTATTCGAGATATTTCCATTATTTACATAAGAAATGTCAAAAAGCGTATTTTATTATTCTTTTTTTAACGTTTAAGCCTTATCTAGTTGTCCTTGACAAACAAAAAGCTGCAAAAAAGAATTTGCATGTTCTGTTATCTAGTAGGCTAGAAAAAACAAAACTACCAAATAGTTTGACAACTTCCAGAAAATAGCAATAAGTGTCAGTTGAAAATTGTGTACAGTGCTGATGACATAATCTGTTTGTAATAGTGGAAAAGTGTTAAAATGGCATACGAAAACAACGAGAAATACGATATGTTGGAATGTTTTATTTTAAGTAACAATAGTGTTGATATAGCATCGCAAACATATTTAAATCGTTATCCTGAACTAAGACAACGTCATAAGTATATTTTTGAACGATTAAAAGAAAATCTAATGGATTATGGGTTATTTACCAAGCCAAGACCCAAAAATTACAATATTGAAGATGCCGACGATGCAACCATTAATGTTATAGGAGCTGTTGTTGTAGACCCTTCAACTTCAAGTCGCCAAATTGAAGCTGAGACTGGAGTTTCACGGCGTCGTGCTTTAAAAATTTTGAAAAAAAACAATTCAGGCCCTATGCTATAAGAAAGCAGCAGCAGCTTCTAGCAGGTAGACTCGCAAAGACGACTGGAATTTTGCAACTGGTATCAACAACGATGTCTTGAAGATCCTATATTTTCTAGAAAAATAATTTGGACAGATGAGGCCTACATCAGCAGCGCGGGAGTTTTTAATCGGCACAATCATCATTACTGGTCTGATGTCAATTCACACATAACGGTAGACATTCAGAACCAAGGGTGGTTCGGTTTTAGTGTTTGGTGTGCCATACTTGAAAATCGGATTTTGGGCCTACAAATTTATGAAGAACATTTAAATGGTCAGAGGTATCACCAAATACTGAGCCAAAATATTATCGACAACTTTCTGGACGAACTCCCAGTTGTCGAAAGAAGAAATTATTTATTTCAACAGGATGGAGCTCTACCTCATAACATCAGAATAGTGTCTGAGTTGCTAAATGTTAACTTTGGTGACAACTGGATTGGGACCAATGGACCAGTAACATGCCCAACGCGCTCTCCGGACTTAACTCCTCTTGATTTCTTTTTTTGGGGATACATCAAAGATCATCTCTACCAAATGGACAATAATAACATCAACCAATTAAGGCAAAATTTCCAGGTTTGCATAGAGTCAATATCGAATATCCATATTCAGAATGCAGTGAATAGTGTGCTACGGAGGTGCAATTTGTGTGTGGCCAATAACGGCGAACAATTTGAAAAGTTTTTGTAGTTCTTAAATAATTTGATGTTAAAAACAGATTTAGTTATTATTAGATTATTCTTGTCAAACTATTTGGTAGTTTTGCTTTTTCTAGCCTACTAGATGACGGCACATGCAAATTCTTTTTTGCAGCTTTTTGTTTGTCAAGGACAACTAGATAGGGCTTAAACGTTAAAAAAGAATAATAAAATACGCTTTTTGACATTTCTTATGTAGATAATGGAAATATCTCGAACAAACTATATATTTTTGAAAAGAAAAAAAATACTCTTTTTAACCACTTCATTGCCTACTATGACTTCCATATAAAAAAAATACAACTTTATGCTATAAATGAGAAACAAATGAATAAATTTAAAATCTGATTAAACCAGTAGATTCTCCTTAAAAAAGTGCCTTAATAATATCAAAACGGTAATTTGCTATTGTTAAAAACAAGGGAGTTATGAGGATATCAAAAAAAGTCGAAAAAGCCAATTTTGGGCTCTAACTCAAAAACAAAAGAAGATAGCCAATTTCTGTTTTCACCATTAAACATATCTCGAAAAAAGAGATCGAGACTTGGCCACTCGTTTTCCTCTATCTCTTATGGTTACCGAGATGCCCTATTAAAACATCCAATTATGCCCACCCTGTACATAATGATCGTTTATGATCCGATTTACATACAAAATTTTATCTGCTGGTATCAATATATATATTTTTTGAAAAATTCAAAATTTAGTATTTTTGAAACGACAGGTGCATTAATGCAACAGTAAATTATTTTTTGCGCGATCCGTCAATTTAACATGTTTACTGATTTAATTATGACAATAGAATAGTAAGTTATGCTTACAAATTACTGATCGGTAAGCATTCACTTACCGATCGGGAGGCGGTAAGTAATAAAATATGAAAATTTGAGTGTTTTTTGTCATTTTAGATAGTGGGATTTTTAGATAATTTTACAGTTATCACACAATTATTGTCACTTTGACATGAACAAATTTAGATTCATTTAATTTGGTTATTGCATGGATCATGCAAAAATTGTAATAAGCATCACGGGCGTAGGTGCTACCGGTCTTGGGTAAAAAATGGAGACCTCGCTACGCGTCGGTCTCCACACATTTACCCTCGACCGGTAAAACCCACCTACCGCCCTTGATACTTAAATAACTATATTTACTGTCAAACATTGCTGTCAAGTAGAAAGCCTTGTTAAAATTAATTTGCAATTTCACAATTTTCAGATTGAATTTGTAGTAAAATTTAAGAAAATGAGTGATTCTGATGAAAGTTTACCTTCGGATTGAAAGGATGTCACGTAATAGTACTTTTTGAATTTCATTATGGTACTAGGACCATAATGAACTGCCTTATGTCACTAAAATACAACGACATAACGTTGTCGTTATGATATGCCAGCATAAATAATAGTATATTATACACGACGCTATAATGAGTGCTATTATTACCGAGGATAATGTTTGCAACACGAGCGAGCGAGCGAGCGAGTTTTGCAATTATCCGAGGTAATAGTAGCCATTATAGCGAGTCGTATACTATACTTTAACCACGAACACAAATACGAAGAATTTTTAATTAAAATTTAAATATAAACGCTACTAAAACCATGTGGTAGGACTATGTTAAACGAAGTGGTAGGATTAGAAACATAACCTATTTCCGTCATTATACTCCATAGACAATGATGTTATACCATGACACCGTGAATAATGATTATTCAGTGCTGGCAGTGTTTAATGGATAGCATTATGTTTGATCAAACACATGAATAATTGACAGATTATTGACTAGTCGTGGACAAAGAATATTATGATATTCAATTTTAAATCAAATGCCGTGCAGATGCCTGGATTCTGGATTTTGGGTGGAGGGTGACTTACATCACGTGCACTTAGGCCTCTTATGGGCCCATTGTGCTGCCTCCATTGCAACATCCTCTTCTAGGCGCATCACTCAAGCCATCCTAACCTTTGGACGAACCTGAGGATACTAGCTAGAGGGATGCTGCTGATACTGGCCATACTAGGCCAGAAGTCCCCTAGCACGGATCCTCTGATTGGAGCGAGTGCAGGGCAGTCGCACAGAATGTGCTCTGCTGTCTCGTCTTCTAAGTCGCAACCCCGACAGGTTGGGTCTTCGCTTAGTCCCATCCTGTGCATGTGCTTATTTAGTTTACAGTGTCCTGACAATATTCCTACAACAAGTCGTAGTTTGTCTCTTGACAGCTGTGTACAAAAGTTTGCCATCTTCAATGAGGGGCTTCTGATCGCCATCCTTGCATGGTGGCATTTGTTCATGTTGACCCATCTTTCACGGTGGCGATTGCGGGTTTCCTTTTCGATTAAGGTATTGAGCGCAATTGGGGATAGTGGGAGTGCAGGTTCGGGACCGTAGAATGGTTGTTCCGAGCCTTGCCTCGCCAAACCATCCGCTCGCTCATTACCATATAGTCCAGAATGTCCTTTGACCCAAACGAGTTCTAGGACATTGTCAATAGCGACTTGCTCCAGAGTGCTACGACATTGGAGTATTATTCCTGATACAACTTTGCAGTTGTTCAGTGCCAACAGAGCAGCTCTGCTGTCGCTTGAGATTCTGATAATCTTGTTCTTGATTCTGCGTACAAGAATTGCATTTGCACCTTGCATTATGGCGGCAGCCTCTGCTTGAAAAACTGTGGCCAAGGTGCCTAATGATGTGCTTTCTTGGAGGTCTAGGTCATCTGAGAAGATGCCTGCCCCTGTACCTTCTGAGGTTTTGGATCCATCAGTATAGATGGATATATCTGGATCGGATGCATCTTCAGAATTCAGATGGATTCTGAAGTGCTTCCTGAATATGTAGGTTGGTGGGAGAGAGTCCATTTTCGCTCCCAGGAGGGGCATCCGAAGGACTGCCTCTCTTAGGATCTGATGGTGTCTTCCCCCAGCACCTGTGTCCTTCCACAGTCCCTTCACCCGCAGTCTAAGAGCAGACTTCAGTGCCATCTCCTCCACATGGAGATCCAGTGGTGAGAGGCCCAAAGCAGCTTCCAGAACTGCGGTTGGGGTGGAACGCATGGCTCCCGTTGTACACATACATGCCAATCTCTGTATGTGCGAGATCTCTCTTGCTGCAGTAACTTGTCTGATCCTGGGCCACCAGACAAGTGCTCCATAACATAGCATTGGGCGAATTACAGCCGTGTATAACCATAGGGCAGCCTTCGGTGATGGTCCCCAAAGTCTGCCCATTGCACGACGGCACTGCCAAAATGCCATGCTTGCTTTTTCAGTTTTAACCTTTATATGTCTACCCCAGTTCAACTTTTTGTCAAGTATAATTCCCAGATACTTGACTTCATCTGAAAAAGTTAGAGGGGTTTGGAAGAGTCGTGGTGTTTGGATGACAACCTTCCTCTTTTTCGTGAACAGAACCATCTCCGTCTTGGTCGGATTAACCTGTAGAGAGTGTTCTGCACACCATTGCTCAGTCATCTTAAGTGCTTTCTGCATCAAACTGCACAGCACTTGCTCAAACTTGCCAGTAAGCAGGATAGTTATATCATCTGCGTAACCTACTGTGTAGAAACCTGCGCCATTGAGGCGGTCGATGAGGCTGTCAACTACTAAATTCCATAGTAGTGGTGACAAAACGCCACCCTGTGGACAGCCTCTGGATACCGTTCCTCTGATGGTGGTTGTTCCTACTCTAATGTGTACAGCTCTATACCTAAGAAACTGTAATATCCATTCCCGAAGGATGTCGTTCACCCCACGTTGCCGAAGGGCTGTGTTAATACTATCGAAGGTCGTTTTATCAAACGCTCCTTCTATATCTGCATATATGTGCAGATGCCTACTATAATAATAAATAATTAATTGCTTGTCAAATATTGACAATGAATTATTTAGAAAGTGGAAGAATGAAATTACGGAATTAGATAAAATTTTGTACGTAATACGTTATGAAAAGCGATATTGTTTGACGAGCCGTAAGTTTGCCAAAACGAGCGTTAGCGAGTTTTGCAAATTACGCGATAGATTACGTAAATAAGTATTACAAACGAGGAACAAATAATAGTATATTAAATAACGAGAGTTATAAGAAGTTTATTATATTACATGCGAATAGAAAAGAAAGATGCGCGCGAGCCGCGTAGCGGCGAGCGCGCTAATTCTACGAGCATGTAATAAGCTTACAACTCTAGTTGTGTACTATTAGTACACAACTTTTTGAAATTTTGCACAGAGCCATAATTTCATATTCTGAACAACTTTTCTCAATAATATTTTGCCGTATTATTGACCGAAAAGGCACTTTACCTGAATATAAAATAGTTTTTTCACATTTTTCATGGCCGTCTTAATTTTTAAAAAACTAAAAACCTGCTTAAAATTCTTTTTAGACCAAGCAGAGCGGAATCGCAAAACATGAAAATGAAATTCTCAAATTTTTTGTCGATTATACCTATAGTGAACTCAATCCGGGGACACACTGTATTTCGTCGGATATCTTATCTCGGCACACAGATATGAATTTCAAAAAAGAAACATGTTAATTATTCATAGTGTCCTATAAATTGCATATAATCTTGATAACTTAGAATATTTCAGTGGCGTAGAAACAGGGACCACGGAATACATTTTGATGCAGAACTTTGTGTACGCCGCCCTGTATGTTGTGAGATTAATGTATGCCCGTGATTCTATATTCGATATCACGCAAGAACTCTTTGTTGGACACGCTAAAACCGTTGATTGAGGGAATTGGGAAGATAGGCACCGCTCGTACTAAATTCTGTACAGCAATCCCTTCCACCCACTGGAATGCCCTTCACCCTCCTGTCCATAAACTACCGAGATAAAATGTTTCGTTTTCGAGATTTTTTAATTTTTGTTCAGACCTTCACATGAATTAAGTTTAATTAGGTAATATAATATAAAAAATTAAATAACACAATGCAGTTGAAGTTGCATATATTATATCTTTCAACATTCTCCAAGTTGTAGATTGAGATAAACCAGTTTGTACTAAATGTCTCAGTACTGATTCTTGGTTTTTCTTCTTTATCACCCTGTAAAATGAAAACCACTGCATCTAGAAAAAAAAAGATATTTAACTTTTTTTAATATTTCGTCAATATTTACCTCTCCTTAAAGTTACGGCACTTATTTCTGAATCACCCTGTATACATTTATACATACATAATCTAAATATTGCATTTTAATATTGTAATCATATTCAGATGTAAATTTACTGCAATTAGAAATAAAACACTGTTAAATACTACCTTAAAATCGTAAGTACGTACATACGTACAACCGCAAACACGTAAGTCTTTGGTTTGTGATGCGGGTAGCAGGTGCAGATGTTCACCTGCTACTATTTATCACTCTACTCGCTCATTTTTTTAAAAGTTGCGCATACATACGCCAGTATAACCGATTTGACTAACTACTACCTGATTTGTACCAAACAGAGTGCTAAGGGATGTTTTAGTTTTAATTTTTTTGTGGTACAGTATTTTGGCAATTAAAAATGAGGTGTTCTTAAGTTACTACTTATAACAATCGTATTATTAACTATTATTTAATTTTTGAGATTTTTTTGGATATTTATATTTTGTAAATAATTTCTTGTTTTCATTGTTTAATGTTATACCGGGTGTTTGACCTAAGGGGCGAACATAGAGAAATAGCATGGGAAATCGTATACAGATTCCTGCTCCCCGTTTGAGTTGATAGGATTGATAGTGATATCAATCGAAAGACAAAGAAAATGTGCTTAATTTGATACTACTTTACTTGAATTTGTTGCTTGTTTAAGAAAGAACTAGCTTAAAAACTACAATAAATAATTTGCATTTAATTCACAAAAAGCAGACCAGCCATGATAATTTGAAGTTTCTTAAATCACGAACTGTGCGAAAACTGACGCCAGTATAACATGTTTTGACAATAAATATCCTCTCCTCATTAAAATATTCAACATTACTATTCATAGTAATTAGGTAGATACGTGAATTGATAACTGACAGAAAATAAAATTAATATTTATTGCAGTAACTTTCTTAAACAAGCAACAAATTCAAGTAAAGTAGTATCAAATTAAGCACACTTTCTTTGTCTTTCGATTGATATCACTATCAATCCTATCAACTCAAACGGGGAGCAGGAATCTGCATATATACGATTTCCCATGCTATTTCCCTATGTCAAACACCCGGTATAGTAAAATAAATGAACTCAGAAGATAGTAATAAAAGCTGTCGAATGTGACAGAAATTATGCATGGTGTTTTTTAACTGTTTATTTATTTAATAATTTTTTTATATTTTTAACATTACTACCAAAAAAATGCAAATGAGATTATAAACTGCCAGAGAAAGTTATAAAATAGAAAATCTGTAATAACGTCACAGTTTTTTAAATTGATTCTATTATGTATTGTAAATGACCTTGATTAATCTAAACCAGTTTACTAAATAAAAAATAATGCTATGTTATGAATGCAAGATTTGATGAAAAAAAATGAAGCTATTTATATGTATAACTACATGTACTATTAATTCCCCATTAACTAAATACTATTTTTGAATTTTTTAAATTTAATTTTGTATTTTTTCCTAATTTGGAACAACTTAGTTAAATAAGATTTTTCGAAAATATTAAAAACCAAGATAGTTTGCTAAAGATCACTTATCACTTTACTATTTTCAAATTTTCTGAACGACTTGTACAACCTATGACAACTATGATCCTGATTTCTTTTTTTTTGAAAATTCAAAAATAAGCAGGTTTGCATGAGTAAGGTACTCCATCCGGAGGTACTCTGTATAATAAATGCAAATTTTCGAATGTAAGAAACTTTAATATAGGTACGTGATTTGGTTTACAGTTTTAAAAGATTTCTGATACGGATTATAAAGTGTGTTAGACAACCCAATATGCTTCGGTTTCATTATATGTAATTCTTATTGTAGTCTGGTATTCATGGTGTCTTCTAAATTTAGGAGCACCTAAAAACCAGCTAATATTTCTACGACGGAACTTCAAAATATTAGTAAGTTAGGTTTGTTTCCCTGAATTGTATTTATTTTATGTATGACCAAGAAAATACTAACATCATAATTTGTTAACTGCCAAATTTATGATCCAATTTCACTTTTTGGATGTACATTAGTTGTCTTGTAAATACTTTACTTGTCGTTAAACTAATGGTGCTTAAGCATTAACTAATTAATTATTTCTTAAGCAAGTAAATTATTTTGCTCAAAATAGAATTCGTCATTATACTAATTTCATGAAGTAAATAAAGACGAATTAGAAATTTATTTCGCTTTATAAGAAATTAATAACCATAATTTAGAAACAAACTTACTGGTGTAAAATGAAAATTGCCAGCAGTTTTCAGTACCTACTTAGTTCTACAAAGTTCTTAAAATAAGTGGCGTCTAAAGTACTAACAATGCAAATAAAAGTTTGAAAAGTTAAAAAACGTAAATCGCTTTATAGCCGAATTTCTCGGCTTGGACATTTATTCGAATGAAAATTACAACAAACAGATGCACGCTTTGACAAATTCGTAAACATTATTCATGAATTCGTGTAAATGGCTGCTTAAGTTTTGACTCAAAATCTGACAATTTCTTTATACTTAACTATTTTGTTATTGAATGTAAATTCTACATTTATTAAGGAAAAAATATACATTGTGTGCATAAAATTTGGACTAAATTCGATTTTGGGAAAAATTTTAGGGCAAGTAAATTTTATCGTGAAAAAGCATTTCACTTTATATAATTGACCTGTTTCTGCCGAATTAGTTGTTCGAGTAATGACCAAAATTTTTTTTGTAAGCAGCAACCTATATTTTTCTGTACACTTTACGCTATGGATTTTGAAACCGTTAATCCTGAAACAGTTGTCTGAACATTCTTCATATTGTTATTATTGTTATGCGAAAAATATGTATTTTATTTCTTTAAGCGTTTTAATCTTTTTGCTTTATATTTGACAGATTACTGAAGTTTGGTTAAATATTAAACTCGAAAGAGGATAATTTTGAACTACATTTTTCCACGATGGAGTAATCTCGTATTCAATGATGTACCTACGAGATGGAAAACATTTAAAAATGAACACGTTACTTACGTTTTTTTAGTAAAACATCGTATGAATTAGTGCTGGCAATTTATTCGAATTAAATCGATTATTCTATTAATCGATTATTCGATAACCGTGTTTTTTAATTTTTCTGAAATCGATGGGTCGATTTTTCGAAAATTTGGTTATTTGGATTAACGGATCACTATGATTAAGCGATTACTATGATTAGTCGATTAATCGTGATAACTTGATTATTCAGGATTAATCGATTATTAATATTATTCTTTTTCGTTTACTGAGTTACTTAAAACTTTTTGTTTTGGTTAATTGCTATTATTTTTTGGAAGAATATAACGTAGTATTTTATTGTTCCTTACAATTTTTTTCATTTTCAATAGCAATTTTGCAATATCCCGCTAAACTATAGTTTTATAATGGGTATTGTAAATTTTATCAGAATTCATTGCAAGAGTGTACCAAAAAAGTTAAATATTGGCAAATTCGTAAATTATACCTTACCAAAAATTATTAAAATGCATACCTAATATAAATTTTATTCAGGTTCTCAGATAAAAAACTAGGATAGTACTGTCTTTCTGTCTAAATAACAATGTTTAGCGTTTCCAATATTCCGTGCTTTACACATTTCTCAGGGTGCCCGTTTTTCGACCTCAAGCATGGGGATCTCTGTTATTATAACAGATACGAGATTGGTTAAAATAGGGCAAAGTTGCGCATTTTTATGGTGATCAATTATCTGAAAGAAAATTTGATCTGTCATTTTTAGTTTTTGAATTATTGGAGAAAAATGGAAAATTGTGATTTTTGTTTTAATTTTTTTAAACGAAAACCAATAAAACTAGACATTTTTAACTAAGACATTGTGAAGGCACTTTTTTACAAGGAATCTGAATCTGGCATCGTGCTTTCCAAGGCATCCTAGATGCAAGAGTTACAACACTTAATTTTTTTTTCTTATAGGCGCCATATTTGATTTTTGCATTTTCGAATAGAGCTCTTTTTTCTGATTACAACTATGTATCACATGATATGGTCAAACTTTACATTTTGATTAGAATTTAAGAAAAATGTTTTTGCGAAGAATGCTTTGGAAACAACAACATCTACTTTTGTCTAACAAACAAATTTTTGACAATTCAATTAAATTTAGAGTTGCACGTTCACATTTCTTCCCAATTTACCTACAAAATTAAGTTTCAAATTAAGAACAGAATAAAGCAGAATTTTTGTATTTAAATCGGAACAAAATTAAAAATAATGCAACCGAATAGTGAAATTTAATTGAATTGTCAAAAATTTGTTTGTTAGACAAATGTAGATGTTGTTGTTTCCAAAGCATTCTTCGCAAAAACATTTTTATTAAATTCTAATCAAAATGTAAAGCTTGACCATATCATGTGATACATAGTCGTAATCAGAAAAAAAGAGCTTTATTCGAAAATGCAAAAATCAAATATGGCGCCCATAAGAAAAAAAGAATTAAGTGTTGTAACTCTTGCATCTAGGATGCCTTGGAAAACACGATGCCAGATTCAGATTCCTTGTAAAAAAGTGCCTTCACAATGTCTTAGTTAAAAATGTCTAGTTTTATTGGTTTTCGTTTAAAAAAATTAAAACAAAAATCACAATTTTCCATTTTTCTCCAATAATTCAAAAACTAAAAATGACAGATCAAATTTTCTTTCAGATAATTGATCACCATAAAAATGCGCAACTTTGCCCTAATTTAACCGATCTCGCATCTGTTATAATAACCGAGATCCCCATGCTTGAGGTCGAAAAACGGGCACCCTGTATATCGTGACGGATAATTTATATTAATATTTTATTAATCGATTATTTAAATAATCGTAGTTATGCTATGCGATTAATTTAATGAATGGAATACTAGCAATAATCAATAATCGGTTAATCGAATAATCGCCAAATTTCGTTTAATCTATTAATCGAGCATTATCGACCAATCACTACCTAATAATTATGTAATACAGCTTTTCGCTAATTGATAATATTATCGATTATAAACTATTTTCCCAGCAGTAGCATGAATCAAATTTGATGCCAGATGAACAATCAGTTTAGAAAAACATTCATTAGAGTTTTTGAAAATATACTAAGGGTGTGTCAAGTGCCAACTAAAAATCCGCACAAAATCAATCGTTATAGAAAAATATAATTGTTTAGTTTTGAACAGATGTTAATTAGTACTTGCGAATTCATCCTGTACATTTATTGAAATACCTTATTGTTGAAGAATGCAAGCAATTATCGTAAAGAGTTAATTGGCGAATTTTATAAAAAGCACATTGGTAATGGAAAAAACTATGCTAAAAAACAATTTGAAGACATGGATATTGCGTGGAGGACGAGTTATGATGCTATGGAATTTATTGAAAAAGGAAAAAATGTATAAAGGTCAAAAGGAAGTGGAAGAAAAGTTTGAAATATGACGGAAACTAAAAACGTGAGTACCAAGCAATGGTAAAGAGGTAAATCACCTGCGTTTATGGCATGATCCGAACTTTGCACTGATACCTGTTAGGTGCTCGTTTTGTCTAAATTAGGGTTTCATACCAATACTTAACTATAATACTTGTTACATAACATAATATACACAGCAGATTACAGCACAGATATTCTTGAATTGAATATTGTATGCTTAGATAGCGCGAAAGATAAAATCTGTTTACAGTTGTTGGTAAACCGAAATTACACCGCAGTAATGTTGTAAATCTACGATGTACGACTGGGGATCCGCGTGTATTAATTATCCTTAGAAATGTAATTAAATATATAAGTTCGGAGTAGTATTTATATTAGTCGGATATAATACGATAACAGTAATTTTATCACAGACAAGACGATAATAATATTTTTCACAAGAGTTAATGATATGTAGGTCTATACGGAAATGCAACGGCGCGTGCTTTCGACCCTCCTTTAGCCGTCAGATCGTCCGGATTCTAAAGACCTCTGTACTATCCGACAAAGATATACCATGGACCTTTTCTTATTTATGCATCCATTCTTTCAATTTAAAATATCAACACACATACGAACAGGACCTGCATTTCCTGGATCCTTTTTGACTGCATTTTAACGGTGGTATACACATCCTTTTATATTTATCTTACAATGAGAACTGCAGACTTGTATGAAAGGCAGACTGTTACGTAAGAAAGCAGGTCCAGGTGTTTTTATACCGATTTGCCATAACGCACTACCAGGTTTGTGTTCAAAGCTGCATAAAGTTGCGTAAGAGGAACAATATGGACGAAGAAATTTAGAACAGATTTCATGCTTAGAACATTATAGTTCCTTAGAGGAAATCGAAGTCAACCGTTATTCTGAAGGTGGGTCCCTGGTTTGCTATTTCTAGGAGATGATGTTTCCATGTTGAGAATGTAATCATTTAACGATCTTTTTAAAAAACGTGCGTCTGGCAGTTGATGAGATTTCAGCTCAAAATTAACGAGACGAAATTACTAAGTAGGTACGGTTTTTTTTTAAGAATTAGGAATGTAATTTTTTTTCACATAATACCAGAATTAAAAATTTTGTTATCAAAGTTTAACAAAACGTGTAATGACAGCTTTATACAAGTTATCAGAAATTAATACTTTGTAAATGGGAACGCTACAGAAAACTTGCAAAACATTTAACTGCAATTACACCACTGATCTTTTTCTTTACTTTATGACGCAAATGGCAGGATTATATAGCAATAAATTAAGTTGTTTGTTTTGCTTGCCAACGTTCAAAATTTGAGGATTTTCTAAAAATAGCAGATTTAGTTATTGTACTTTTTTACGTAAACAAGGAAATTTTGTTCATAGTAGAAAAGAATAAAATATTTGCATGCAATTTATCTTCTTATATTTTCATAAATGTAATGTTAATTTTATTCCACGCAAGAGAATGGAGAGAAAAGTCTAACCTTCCTAATTCCTAAGAGAAACAGTATGTTCGGATGAAATATAAAATAACTTCGAATAGTTATCACTACCTGAATAGTACAGGGTGTTCTGAAATAGAAAAACTTATAACTACATTCATAAACTTTTTTTCTTATTTCATGACTAATTAAAGCCATAATAATATACTAAATCTCAAAATAAGTATCTCAAAGTGCACTGGCTGGAAATTTTCAGCTAGTCGATCATCTAATTTACTATTCTATTCTAGAAAATCATCTTCTTCTTAAATTGTATTATTTTAATAAAAAAAACTAAAAAGCTAGTTCATCTAGTCCAAAAATTTGTTTGTAGTTTTGTAGTATATTTAGTGGATTTTATTAAATTTTTATAATAATGCAGTTGGAATGTCAATTCGATTTGTTAATTTTTGTTTGTCGAGTTCATTGCTGTTAAATAATGGAAAACGACAATTGAATTGGCCAATATGTATTGAATTTATGGACAAGCAAATGGAAGCACTGTTGTACAGCAGAAAATGCCTTTTGATGCATAGAAGATGCGTACTACGTTTCACAAAAATATCTAGGGTCATACCAAAGTTATCATAAAAAAAGATTTTTTTCTTAAAACTTTAGCACCCTGTAGTTCAAAAGTTAAGACCTTTAGGACATATGTTCATATGAAGTTTTTTTCTCAAAATGGACCCAAGAATAACCTCCTTAAATATTAGCATGTTATTAAGAAACACCCTGTATAAAGCATTACTAATGTGTAACACATATTATTATCCGCCTGCGACGCGACGGTTGTCTATATTTTAAATCGTTACGGCTCAGCCTTCGTCCGCATAAGAAATATACGTAAGAACGAACTGAGAACGGAAATTGCGAATTGCAAATTCTCTATTGCTTTCTTAAGTTTCCCGAAGGCTCGCGATTTTAGAGCCCCAAGTACGAGAGCACGGGAAAGATTTGTATTTGTAGAGCTATTCGAACCCTGTTTATTGGGTTCAAATTACGGCGTAGGCGTATTTACTATGACTGTGAATGAACTTCCGGATAAATACCATTTATTTTGATAGCAATTCTTAGAACTCGTGAAAAGGCGAGTAAAAGTATCTATCTACCTAGAAACGATTAGTAACTAATCACTAAAAGTACCAATTTCGGGATGTGATGAGGTAAATGCTCTGTTTTGTTTTCCGTGTGTCTTATTTTATTTCGATGGAATGTACAAAACATGGTCGGTAACAGGCTTTAAAGATCTAAAGCATTTAAATCAGAAAATAAAAAAACATGAATTAGTGCACATCATATAAAGTGTCGTACATTACTCTGTAAATGTAGCAGCTCAGTTGGACTCAGTTTATAGACAAAATATTATAAAACACAATGAACAGGCGACCAAAAATAGGTACATTTTAAAGAAAGTTATAAACTGTATTAAATTTTGTGGAAAATTGGAACTAGCATTGGGATTTTGCTGGAGTTAATAGATTTTTCATTTGTATGAAATTGCTCAGCTACTGAAGGTGAATGTTTATTATAGAGCCCCCCAAAATAAATTATCACGAGCCGCCACTGGTGTACATATACAGGGTGTTCTGTATCGTTATGTTCAAATTTTGGGAGCACAAAATAGACTTAATTCTAAGACTAAAAAACACAAAAGTGGTAGGTCGATCTTTAATTAGTAATTAAAATTGTATATAATTTTACTTAATTAATAACTTAAAGTTGTTTCGATTAATGCTTATTACAGCTCTACTTTCATATACATATAAAACAAGAAATAAAACGCATATCTACTTTATCAAATAAAAATGCAATTTACAGTATCTTTTAATAATTTTACATCATCCTATAACGTTATCATGCTAATAACTCCTTAGCAACGAGTTATGTTATGATACATTTAACAGCACTAGTGCTGTAAAGCTTATAACAGTACGATATGGCTGATTTACGTTACTATTAAGCAATAAATCTGACTAGATGATATAGGGAATTCTTACCCATGAAATTTAATATAATTAGTAGCACAAATTTTATATATATTAGTAATATTTTCTGTTTCGCAATCGCAAGCTACGGAGCGTTAAGAGAATTAAATAAAGATATTCCATCCGATAAGGTTACAACAGTAGTTAAACGGTAATTTCGGTACTATTAACCTTAATGCACAGATCTGATGTTGATTAATGATATTTTATGTGCACTCAGTCGTCACTAAAGAAAAAGAAGCAGCACTTTTGACACATGCAAGTTACCGAAGCGAGAATGTTTTTGGGGTATTCTGCTTCTAAGAATCTTCTATTCAATTAACTGAAATTTGGCACTTAGACATATCTTTTTTTAGGGGCAACGTTAACCCTTCAGTGGCATAGCCAGACTAGTAAATGTTTATTTATTTGTACTAACTACATCACTTAATTAGTTCTCAGTAGAAAATTACGCAGAAACTGGAGCAGAAAAAACATAAAAAATAAAGTGTAAATGATATATTGCATCGCAGGCTACTTTTAAATCATTCGTCCCATATTTATTCCATATGGTAACCACCCTAAGTATTTTATCAATTACGTTTATTAGCTCCTATTGTGATGGCTCATTGTTATTTGTAGTTCACGTACTCTTGGTCTAGTTGTTCATAGACACAAAAAAGATGAAGCGTTTATGTAAGGGGTTCAACGGGGCGGAATATAGCCGACACCTTAGTGTAATATAAAAATATAAAAATACGAGTTACAGTGCGATTATAAAAACATGCGAATAAGGGCGATTATTGTAAACCATTTAAGACATTGAATTTTGAATTAATTAATTAATTATTTTTACAGTATTGTAGTCTGTATGGTATCAGCTAGAACAATGCTCACAAACACCATCGCTCTTGTTCTAACATTTTTTTATCGTAGGTACTGTATTTCATTAGACTTAGTAAAATGTGAACTAGGAAAGTCAATGTCAAGACAAAAAGCTTAGAGGTGAAAAAGGAAGTACACCAATTCTAGTATGACTTGAGAACTTTAGTAATTTCTGAAAATTATTTATATTGTAGTATCATTTAACAGTGTTCAAATAAATATATGTTAGCTAGCTTTCGTGTTTTGATCTGGTTTGATTTTAGTATCACAGTTTTGTAACTCATAAATATAAATAAAATTGAGGTATCTATTTGTTTCCAAAATTAAATTCATAGATTTCCTAGTAGCTTCTTGAGAAAAAATGTAAACTAATTTAATAAAAAAATAAAAATCTTGAATGTTTCACTTTTTCTACACTTTGAAATATGCTACGATAAGTTAGGTTATTCTCGAAGGGTTAACGACAAACGACTAAATACTAAAAGTAAAATATTTCCTATTCAAGCGTTTTGTAGTATATGTAGCTTTTTTTTATTATACCGTGTGCTTGACTTAAGGGGCGAACATAGGAAAATAGCATGGGAAATCGTATTGTATATGCAGATTCCTGCTCCCCGTTTGAGTTGATAGGATTGATAGTGGTATCAATCAAAAGCAAAAAAACGCGCTTAATTTGATACTAGTTTACTTGAATTTGTTGCTTGTTTAAGAAAGAAATAGCTTAAAAACTACAATAAATAATTTGAATTTTATTCACAAAAAGCAGACCAGCCATGATAATTTTAAACTAGAGACCTTGGTGGCTATGTACGAGTAACAGGTCTTTTACGTCCAATCCAGTTGATTCCGAAACACTGATTAAGTAATATTTTAGGATGGCGAAAAGTGAGTTGGAGCTCAGGCGTGCATAAAGTACATATTATTATATATGCATAATTTAGGCATTAAACTAATAAGAATTTTGGGTTTCATATTGTCAAGGGCCGATTAAAAAGCTGTTATATAACGGAACATTAGCTCCTTGAGATTTTAATGTGAATTTGTTTATTTTAGTTACTTACCTACACATTCATGTATTGTACATATTTTTGTTTGACATTAAATAAAACCATTTATTATTATTATTATTATTAAAATGTCCAGTGGCACATTTTATAGTAGTTCATTTAAATTATCTTACAAAATATTTTAGGTAGAGTTTACCAGTTAATCGAGTTGGTAACCGATGGTCCAATGCAACAGTCATAAAAAAGCCAGCCTAGACATTTATCGAGAATCTGAACTAAGGGTTTTTAATATTCACTTGATGAGGGTTTTCGTCAGTTATGGAAATTATGAAAATAGAAAATATACAAATTTTTATCAGATACTGCGATTTTTAGTAAATTAATTATTTTAATTTGCAGGATTATACCAGATTTTCAAAATTTCATACCATTGAGTTTTAGACCTACGATTATTAGGTAATATTTTTTTCTCATTTTGACGTGTGCTCTCACCACCAGAAATGTGTAAAGACTTTTTTAGTAACATCCTCTATAACTGGACCAAACGTATATCACAGAGTATAAATACAACAATAATGGAGTTTATTAAATTTATTAAACTATTTCTTTTTACTTTGAGAATAAAGACCCCGAAAGAGGTTCTGTCAAAACAACTTTTTCCAAAATAACCCAGATACTGTTTGAAATAGGAATTTGAAATTTGGCGTGATAACATTGCTTCAAAATATTCATCACTCTATCAAAATTAAATTTTTCTATAGTAAAAGGTAAAGGTAACGGCACTTACACTCCGCGAGGGAGTATGGCCGGCAATATGGAGAGTTAAGGCCTCCTAAGTCGCTTTCATACCTCGGTTGTCTCGCACGCTTTGCGTACGGGGTGATGTGGTAAGCAACACGCCTTCGACAACCGCCTACCTTCCCTACTCCACTACTGTGTTTTGACTCCCAATTATTTTTAGTAACTGGGTAGACCACCCGCCAAGCATCTGACTTGGGTTTGACCCCGAAACCGTCCGCGCTGTGGTCGAATATCTTAACCATTCGGCCACTCTGGCGATTGGAGTTGGAGTGCGGAAGGCATTTCACTAATATTTATTAAGGGCTTTTATTTATTTTTTTAAACTGAATATTAAAAATCCAGCCACACCGTCAGCCACGTTGCCTGACGCCGCCATCTCGCCACATTCATTAAAATTCTCGCCAGGTCAAGATCCAGGTTCTCCACCGTCCCCGCCCCCCCGCCGACGCCGTGCGCCCTCGTTGTACCGTCCCCCATCGTCGATGCCGTGCCGACTTCGCCATTGCTGCTGCCTTCGCCGCTGCTGCCGTCTTCGCCATTGCTGCTGCCTTCGCCGCTGCTGCCGTCTTAGCCGTTGCTGCCGCCTTCACCATCGCTGCCGCCTTCGCCGTCGCCACCACCGGTACGCTGGTCTAAAAGTCCACCACCGTCGCTGCCCGCAACGCCGCGACGCCTTGTTTTCACTGTTGTCTATTTACCAATTTACGATTGTGTACAGACATTGTTTTTTTTTTGTAATAAATAATTATTTTCAACCTCTTGTCTGTAATTACTGAGCCAGTCAATTTGAACACAGCGCCCGTTATCAAACAGGGCCTAGTTTGTGTCAATCTTATTAGAAAAAAGTTAACAAATATTCAGCAGGACAATAAGGTGTAAATAAGTAATTAATATAACAGGACCTTAAGGCAGTTCTAAATATAAAGGTTCATGTTAAGATTTAATTTAAAATTACATTAGCTAAACCTGTTCTGCAAAGTCGAGCAATTTAAATTAAACAGTAGTTCTGATGGTTTGACATGCGGATAGAAAGGTACCTAAGACACAAATAATTTTCTGTCTGTCTGCTTGTTTCTGTAGTTAATCTAAAGAAAATTGTCAGTTGTAAATTTTTACTTTCTTATTAAGTCATGAAATTTAGTATAATCTGAGCTGTTCAAAATTCCTTTCTAACGAGAACTGTATTAACTTCTTTACTGCTGCAAGTGAGTTTTACAGATTTTGAGAGAAAATGAAACTGATTTAATTTGATACACTTTTCCCCAAAATAAGGTTTGTACCATCAAATATGCACTCTCAGGCATTTTCGATATTAACAAGTGTAATTCTCGAAAATAAAAATATTTTTTTTTTGAGAAAGTAATATTTTCTAGTTAAAAAATTGCCAAACCATTCCGAAATTACACGAAAGTGAGGGTGTTTGCTTACTGTCAGATTTTAGGGGGGTTATTCTGATCGTTTATTCGGTTTTGGTTGGGATCAAAGAATATATATATTCTTTGGTTGGGATGTAAACCTGGTGTAACCACGACCTTTACCCCGCGGGGGGGGTGACGTGAGGGACCCCAGACAACACGAGGTCTCGCCAGGTACCCCAGGTAAAACCAACGGTGTGCCAGACACTTGCTGGGTTAGTTCCCGGTAACTTCGAGTGTTTTAAGAAAGGTTAGCGCTTTTAGACATGTTCATGTGGGCCAAATTTTAAAAAGTGAACAGTGTTGTATAACACATTTTTAAGTGCGATACGTGTCAGCAATGAGGAGATATTTTATATTTTGAAAAGGTATTTATTAGTTTTAGTTATTGACATTTAAAAATGGTACTTTTTGTATATATTTTTTTAGGAATTATTTATTTTTGTTAATAGTGGTGTAGAATTTAGTCTGAAAACTTGAAATTTTTGTTTATTTTTCAAATATACATACTTCCCATTTTTAAATCTAACTGTCAGTCACCGTTCCCTAGTAAATATTAATACTTAAGGGGGGGTTTTAGTAGCATGTTTACGCGCGGAAAATTGAGTAATTTTAAAATAACGGTACGGTTAAATAATGACAGTTGAAAAGAAGGACGGGTATGAATTAAAATTTTTAGACCTTTCCTTCATACGCTACAAGGCCAGAACGACCAATTTTAATATAGTAATTAAATTATGGCCTATTATAAAAAACTTACGAAAAGGGACTTGCACAAGACATCCATCAAGAATGTATTGATTTTCGCCTGTAGCGGGGTGGGTTTCAATATTACCTTCCTATGCATGTATCGACCATTTTGCAAATTTGTATAATTTAGGCGTGATCTTTATTTAACTCTAGAAAAAATTGCGTATAAATTTTTAAAAACTGATTAAAGATAGGCAACCCAACATTCACCGACTCTGTCAATGTCACTGTCAATGTTTACAAAGAGGTTTAAGAGATTAAAAATCGGTATTCGCAAATACTTATACCTACTGAATTTAGAAGTTTTTTTATGTAGAAGCAATACTAGAAGATCCAATTTATGTATCGAATATGTACTATACAAAATAGAAATTAAATAAAATAGGACTAATTATTATAACTACTTTAGGGATGAGTAATTTGCGTTTTGTCAAACACTCTAAGCACTCTGCACCATTTGGTTCACCGCTTCTTGGCTGTTTTTAAGTTAGGCAACCCAAGATACTTCAAAACGAAAAATATTTTAACTAAAATCCGCCCTTAAACATAGTAACTATCGTGACGTAACGTCACTGCCATTAGCTGAAAAGGTGAAAGATATATGTATTTTCAGTTTTCTTTCATGTTGAACAGATTATTAAGAAAACAAATCTCTTCGAATTCATTTACTGAAATTATCTTAAAACCTATAGGTATTTTAAAAATACTTATACAAAAGTATCCGTAACTGTTGTATTGAAGTGCTAAGAAGCTGAAAGTTTTCTAAGTAAAATTGTTGGTTATACTTGGATTTCCATCTGAACTAAGAATCCTATGTTATCTATTTGCCGAAACCAATATTTTTAAGCATTAAATATTTATGATTGCTGTTCCACAGAAATATAGAAAAGTTTTGTATATTAGTAAACACCTTGTTAAAACTAATATTTTACGTCTTTGATTAATTAATTAGGACTTTTTAGGTTATTTTTAGCAAAGGGCTCACCAAAATATTAACATTATTTCTCGATTAATTCATCAAAACTTCAATTTGATACTTTTCTAAACTTACTGCGATACAATTTAACAGTTGCAGGGCGGCTTCTCCTTCAAAAGTCGTTATGAATATTGATTTGCAGGTATATAATAATTATTATTAATTTATTACTAAAATTAAAAGTAAGTAGTTTAAATGCAGATTCCTTTAAAGAGATTTTTTAGTTTGTATAGTACCTTGCAGTGCAGCATGCAATGACAAAACGAACGGTTTGAAGTTTAATAATTCATGTTTTTGAGTAGCAGTTGCCCTTGAAATAACAGCATATTTTTAAGGTCGATGATTTTTCGTTTTTCCATTTTAATTAGTGTAGATTTGTTTTTTTTTATTACATAGTAAAATATATTTATTTTGTAATAATTACAAAAAAAAATCACCTCGGTAGTAGTAGTATTTTGAAATAACTTACTTGTTAATTAAGAACAGGAAGTTTGTTTTATGTGCGTATTTATATGTTTTCATTCAAGGTATAATGTTAAATATGTACAGAATGAGCTTATTAGAACACTCATTAAAATAGATTAAAATTTATAAAATAGAATTTAAATAGATTAAAATATTAATGACACCAATAGTAAGACGAAGTTGTAAGCAAAACAAAATTTAAGACTAAAGTTGTAGTGCAATCAAATGATTTAATTTTCGCCTCAGGAACTGATGTAAATGACTAAAGATTTGTTTGTAATCATTTTTGAAAGTACAGCTGTAGCTTGTTTTAAATTATGTTTATTTAAATTACTGTTTAAGGAAATATATTTTTAATATAGGTACCGAAAATTTCGTTTAATTATATCAAAACTTTGATTTTATTTATAGTTCTTCTGTAAATGACAGAACTTCAGATTTAATTTTTATTTTGTAGGATATACAAATGAAAATTGGTATATGTAATACACTCTTTAAATGGCATCTTTTGACATAGAACATAAGTTTCTGTCACTTCCGGTTTCGCCGGAATTAACATCAACTTTGTTATTTTAAATAGAACACCCTGTATATTTATACATTTTTGGAATCTCCATTTAATTTTACGGTTGGTAGTATCAAGTTCGAAACATTTTGATGGCAAAGTAAATTATTGCGGAAATTAATTTAGAGTGCCATGACTTACGCAAAATGAAAGTTAAGGTGCCCCGAGACTGTATTAGAACTTCAACTATTTTCGTTTCTGTATTAGAATGACCTAAACTTGGCAAAAATGCTTTTTCGAGAATAACTCTATTTTTCCAAATGGCACTAGGGTGGGACACTAGGATATTAAAAACGAGCGTTTTTTAAGGATTTTATTGATACCAATAACGAGGGATTAATATGAAAATTTAATTCGGCATAACACTCTCCATTCGGAAAGACCGTATTTTGGACATTTAAATCTAGGCACTGGGCTTCAAAACAACTGAAACAAATGAAATACACAAAACAAGTGACAGACTTACTACAACTGAAGTCCTAAAACAATTTGCTTTGAGGGTGGTAGCACCATAACTTCCATTTTTACGCAGGTCGTGACATCCTAGATTAATAAATAGACTCTTCTGCAAGTATTACTTTGTCATCAAAATATTTTTTTAAACTTTATACTAACATATGTAGAATTAAATGGAAATTCTAAAAATGCAGAAATATACAGGGTATTCCATTTAATATAACAAAATTGAGGGTAATTCCGGCGAAACCGGAAGTGACAGAAACTTGTGTTCTGTGTCAAAAATGCAATTTAAAGAGTATATTACATATACCAAATTTCATTTTGATATTTCAAAATATAATTTAAAATAATAGGGGTGCACCAGGTTTCATTAACACCCGGTATATGCAGCTTCCTGCTTGACGTTTGAGTTGATAGGATTGATAGTGGGTATCAATCGAATGACAAAAAAATGCGCTTAATTTGATACTACTTTACGTGAATTTGTTGCTTGTTAAAGAAAGAAATAGCTTAAAAGCTGCAATAAATAATTTGCATTTAATTCACAAAAAGCAGACCAGCCATGGTCAAATTCTCAAATTTGCAACAAATTCAAGTAAAGTAGTATCAAATTAACCGTATTTGTTTGTCTTTCGATTGATACCACTATTAATCCTATCAACTCAAACGGCAAGCAGGAATTTGCATATACAGGGTGTGGCCTGACATGTCAGACATAGGTGAAATGCATGGGAAATTGAACCTATGTGAATATTATCTTCTTGGCTAACTGTTGCTTACGTTGTAGCTATTCATCGAAAAGTACTTTTCTTTTCCAGTCGATTATAGTACGAAATTTATCTGAAATGAAGGAGAAATGGTATTTTTTGCTGATTATTAGACTGATATTAATTCTACAAAAATTTGATCAACTAGACTTGTTCTGATGAGCTGCAGCATCACTATGGAAATTTCAGAATTTAGTACGAACAAATGATGCGCAGCAGGCTTTAAGCAAGATGTTATAAGGTGCATGTGTCACTTTTTATTTAAAATATTTACTTTATTTTACGTTTAGGAGCTAAATTTCCCTAGTTAGTTAAGCATCAATTGCTTAATAGCGTACTACTCATCCAAACAAGAACGTACAAAAACTAAACGGTTCAGCTGGAGAGATAAAATTAAGCAATTATCAAAATCGTATGTATTTCTCCTATGTCTCACATGTCAGGCCACACCCGGTATACGATTTTCCATGCTATTTCCGTATGTTCGCCCCTTAAGTCAAACAGTCGGTATAGGTATTTTATAAGATAAGCAACTTAGAATCTCAATTATTTTTTGTAGTTTATTCAGATTATTTCTCCAGTAAAAATAGTTCTACATTTAGCCTTAATGTGACATTTTAATATTGCATTCAATTTCCTTATCCGAGTTCTAATACCACCGCTGAATACGAAGCAAGTTTAAGATGGCTGATTTGTGTAAAAATATAAATTGTCAACGTTATTTTAAATGACAAGCGTTTTACTGTAAAATGCTCGAACAACCAGCTCGAAAGAAAATCTTTAAAATAAACAACTTTAGCAAACATTTTACAACGAATAATCATATGTTAAGAATAATAAATTACTGCACTCTTATTGCGGATGAAACGCATTGAAACTATGTTAATGAGATTAGTAAAAATAAAGTTATTTATAATTGATCAATGTCTTTTAATCTGCCACACGAAGGTTAATCGAAGGATTTTACAGGGTGACACATTTAAAGTTGGCCACATTAACACAACAATATTTTATTCAAAACATAAAACTATCAACAAATTACTAACATATTCTGAAAGAGGACAGTTTTTTTAACAGGATAGGCTAAATTTCATTCAATGTGTCCACCTCTTGCTCGAACACATGCCTTCAGACGCTTCGGAAAGTGATCGACGATTCCACGCAGCATTCCATCATCTATTTCATCCCATGCTTTCCTTAGGGCTCGTTTCAGAGAATCTAACGTACTGTGGCTTGTAGGGCAGGCTTTTTGCTCCAAGATACTCCAAACAGAATAGTGTATTGGATTGAGATCCAGTGAGTACGGCGGCCATTCTTCCAGAGTAATGAAAGCTGGAAAATTTTTAGAAATCCACATTATGGTTTCTCGTGCTCTGTGTGATGGCTCTGAGTCTTGTTGGGACGTCCAATTCTGATTGTCATATGTAGCATGAGCACATGGAAGTACCTGATCCTCAAAAAACTGCCTATAAACAACTTGATTGATTTTAACACCCTCTTGAATGAAAATTAGCGGAGTTTTGGCCGTTTAATGATTCCGGCCCACAACATGACCGAGAGAGATTTTTGAACACGGACAATTATTCTATCTTCTCCGGGAGGTTCTGCTGCCCATATTCTGTCGTTTTAGCGGTTGCCGGATTGCTCGATCGTGAAAATTTACTCATCCGTAAACAGAATTCTGTCCAAAGTTTCGAGAGCGTGGGACTTCAATATTTTTTTACATCTCTCAAGCCGAACTACTTTGTTCTTGATGGTCAGCTCCTGTCGTTCTTGCATCTTGTAAGGCTTTAGGTTGAGCTTCTTTTTGATAATTCGTCGAACCGTTTCTCTGCTGATACCAATATCTTTTGCTACTTTTCGCATGGAGCGGCTCAGATTTCGCCTTATTCTTTCACGCAGCATTTCCAGAACTTTTGAAGTAGCAACGGATGACTTTCTCGTGTGCTTACGATCAGAAAAGTCTCCTCTTTCATTATAGCGGATGATTGTTTCATTAACAGTTGTGCGTGGAATTTTGAGACGCTTTGAAATTAAACGATTGCTGTTTTTTGCTAAATAGAGTTTAATAACTTCCAAGCGTTGTTGTTTCTTGTCCATTTTCCCAATGAAAATGTCAATTTAATCAGACGCAAAGTAAAGTATTTTATGGAGCAGAAAATTCTGAATAAGGCAAAACAAATTAAATGACAAAATAATAAAAAACAAATGAATGGTGCCTTTTCAAAAGTGGCCAACTTTAAAATTGTCACCGTGTATATACGTTTGGCGTTTTTTTCGATTTTGTACAAAAACATTCGAGCTATTTACGTAAAATTGCATGGAAGGTACTTTTGGATTTCTAAATGAAATTGTTATTCGAGTTTCTCGATTGTTAAAGTGTTTATCTATCCTCGATATAACTATAATTACTGATTACGTGATTACTAAAAAAAAAGAAATAAAATGGCACAAAAAACATTAAAATGTGTTATTAGAAATACTTCTCCGAAACCTTATCTGATTTATATTACGATCGACTGTATTTTGAATGAGTAATATTTATTCTTTGATTATGCCGCCAGTTAATGTTAAACAGATGTTACCGAATGGTTTAAATCGATTTACTTTAATAACCGATTCTGTTCATCAACAAAACTGTACGCTGTACGTGTATGGCAAATCTAAAACGCCTGGTCTTTAATATTAGAACTACGTAAAATGTCAATTACTGAAAGATAGATTGCATTACATTATTGAGTTTTGAGTTAATTCAATTAATTAATTAATTATTGAGTTAAGTGATTTTTAAGGTGAAGTTACAAATTTCATTTCAATTAAGAAAAAAACTTTTTTGAAACTTTTTCAATTTGAAACTTAATTTTCTCAAGAAATTTATAATTTTAGATTTCAAAAGCTAGAATCAAGTTAAAAGTAAAGTTGAGGTTCCAATGTTCTAAATAACCAATAGGATAAGTATTTGATGGTGTTGATTTGTTTATAATCATAATTAATTGAAGTTTTTTTTAATGTAATTATTAGTGTAAGAATCTTTCTAAAACGTTGATTTCTTTAATTAAATAATTCAATTATAATTCTGTTTGTATGAAAACATATAGACGATGTGCAAATCGGTAAAATATTGTCGATTTACTTAATACTTTTCTGACTCCTAAATTTGTCAAACTTTGTTTCGCAAGATTTGGGTCGGTTGTTGTTATTTAAATATATTGTTTCAGTATTTGTATTTTTGACCTTTCGGCAATGTTTTGCCTTCTTCTGGATTTTTTAATTTTTGCATAAATAATATTCTAGTCAAGCACTCGAGAATGTTTTAATGTTATATTACAAAAAATTAAAATTAAATAAGTCTTATGGTGAGTAATTCGGAAGTAACACAAATACCTAAAGCTTTAAATCTTTTTATTATTATTATTATCATTAATATTTATATAGCAAAGCTACAACTAAATTAAAAATTAAGTAATAGTAGATTATTCTACAAGTAAAGAAAAGTGGCAGTTTTCTAGCGAGTGGAAAATGTTTGATTCACGAGCGTTAGCGAGTGAATTACAATTTTACGAGCTAGAAAATCACTTTTCTTACGCGTTGAATACGCTATTTTTTTGTGTAAGTACTAAAAGTTCGAATTTTCTAGACAAATTTGTTAAATTTATCAAGGTTATGTTTGTACGGAAACATAGCAACTACAACACGTACATAGTAACAAGTAAACAAACAGACTGTGTTGCTAGGAATAAAGTGTTGGTTGCTAATGACTCAAGCGTTGCTAATGAGTAAAAGTTGCTAACGAGTAAAATGCCACATTACTTTACTATTTTCTACAAAGTAAAATGACCGTTTACCATTGACTACACAAAAAAACATTTTTTTAACTCCAGTTCATTCCAGTAGAGTTCATTAGTTGTTTTTGACAAAAATATTGGTAAATGTTTAGTTACAAAAAAGACAGCATTTTCTTACACAATATTTTAGAATATAACTCTATTTTATTTTAAGGTCTGTTGATAGAAGAAGTTAATATAATATATTTTCCCATAGAACCGTTAAAGTCCAGCAGGTTTCGGCTCGGGACCCTTTGACTTCGTAACGATTACAACGGCCCGTTTTAGAATATAAGTCACACAACCAGATCTAGTTTAGATAACAATTGCGTAATCATCGAATATTTAGAACGTTACTTTCGTTTCTATGATACGACCCCTTTTGATAATCTTTACATTAACGACATTTTAATAACTGAGTTGTATAAATGAAGAAGCGTATTTTTACATAATACAAAATAGAAAATGATGAATTTATTAGAAAAATTCACAATGGGAATTCTAAAAATTTGGCAATTAAAGTACCACATAGTTTATAATGAAAGAAGTTTCGTAATTAAAAATAAATAAAAATAGAAGAATGTAATAAGATTAGATTCCGATTAAACACAAATTTAGGATGTTTTGATGATATTCTGATATTCACAACATAGACTGTTAAAAACACTTTTTTAAACATCAGTAGAATATTTTTTGAAAGATTTGTTATGACGAGTTTGATATTTTATACTTTTGGATATTTGGCGCAATATTCAAAAGAAAGTACATATAAAAAATCAGTTAAGCTAGCTTAAAATTTATTTAAAACACTTAAACCCTCCCATTAAGATCTGATCGAACGATTCTTAGACTGTTGTTTCGAATTAGACAATGTCTTATTTTTGTTTTGTATTGTACAGATTAGCCCTTATTTGTAATTATTCCCGTTTTACTTTGCGAAAGAGCATTAAGTTTTCTAAAAGATTCTAAATTTTCCGGAAGTATCCCTTTCATTTAAAAATACAATATATCGGAGTCGTCAAGTACGTGGGAAACAGTTTGGTTTCAAAAATATTCATACCTTTTGGTAGTATTGTGTTATTTAAAATTAGATCATGTATTGTTAACGCCGAGGGTAAGAAAAGGTTAGGTCAGGTTAGTATAGACGGGTCCTATCACCTGGTATACTAACTAAACCTTTATGAGCTTAAGAATACATCCTATAAGGTCGAGTATTGTACTGCTGATTGGAAGATGTGAGTGTGCTAGAAAAAAATAACAGAACAGTCGCAAAAACTGAAATCTTTTGTACTTTTTCTTGCGGAACTGCCTATAAAATTTCCGTTAAATGTCATCTGTAGACATGGTTATTCAGTTCCGCGTTACAGTTGACCTCTTAGAGATTAAAATTCAGCATTTGATCTTCACACTTTACTTCTGCCAAAGTTGGTTAGATACTGGTTTGTGGGATTTTATATCGGACTCGACTGTATTATACGTACCTACACTACAAGTAAATATTTAAATTACAATAATAATGAAGATTTTAAAAGTATCCGAATCTATGACATACTACCAAGATGTATATAATTATTATTTAGAAGAATCAAGAAATTCTAATAATTCGGATGATAAATCGCTATTTATTTATTTAGATTTTATAAAAAAAAAGTTTGCCTTACTGTATCTAATAAACACATACCAGGTACCTGTTCTGATGGACTGTTATTGTTGTTAAAAATTTTTTTTCATAAGTTTGGAAAAACGTGGGACTTTGAGTGTTTCAATAATTTTAATATTTACAGAATTCAAAATCGAATTTGAATACATGCTACCTTTAGTTTTGGCTGAAAATCTGAAAACCTTAGAAGATTTTTTTATGTCGAAAAATCATACGTTAAGAGTAATTAATTACTGTACTTTTATTGCTGATGAAATATTGAAAATTGAAAATATGTTAATGAGATTAGCAAAACAATTATAAATGATGAAAGTTATTTTAATCTGCCACACCAGGATTTGAATTTTATACAACAGAAGTATAGAATTTTCAATGTTTTTGTTAAAAGTAGGTATACTATCATAGATTCTATTTTTCGTTTTTTCTAAATTTTAATAACATGTTAACTGTATACAGGGTGTATCGAAAATCGCGCATAATATTTATATCACGCGATTCTACGTCAAAATCCAAGCAAAAAACTCCAGTACCAATTTGCTTTTAACTCTTTAGTTATGGAGTTATTAGCAGTTAGCAACCTTAAGTAATATTCTGGTTTGCTTGTCGTGTCATATTTTTATGAAATAATGATTTTTAGCTGTGGTTTAATCAACAAAAGAAATAACTAATCTGTAATTGTACTCAACATACCCTTCGTTTAATTAGCATTTCCATCCGAAGTTAGAAATGTTTGCAATGCTTGTGCTTTTCATAAATGTTACGTTTTGGCCTAAAACAGTTATACAATTTTTTGTCCAGTTTTTAACGCAGAATCGCGTGGTGCGAATATTATGCGCCATTTACGATACACCCTGTATACAGTGTATCCCAGCATTGATGTTACAAAAGGTGCGATGGACTAAACATTTTTGAATTTTATTTTAAGATTGTGGGATGTAGTCCTGCTTGGTTTGAAGAGAATTTTAAGAATATTTTCAGTTTTTGAAAAACAAGTCGGCCTTGACATTGAAGCGAAAACTATTTTCTTTTCAGATAAAGTGCCCTTTTTGTTCATGATACGGCAAAATTTTACTAAGGAAAGGTGTTCAGAATGAGAAATTATGGCCCTATACAATGTCTTTATAAATCATCGTAGCTTTACGCTGGGCCAAGATGTGCATAGTATTGGTACGAGACGGAAAATCATTTTCGTTTACCATTTCACAAATATAATGTTACCCTTCAAGCCAGCTAGCTCAGTTGTAAGAGGGCTAGGCTTGCATGTTGCAAGTCCCGGGTTCGAATCCCTACGTTGGTGGAGATTTTTTCTCAGGCATCTGGGATCGGTACTAGGCCTGGTGAGACCATTCACAGTTGGGCTTAATTAACTGTGCTCTACTCGGAAGACTGGTCTATGAGATAGAGTAACAAGACCTACACACGTAGTAACACACACATGACACAGCCGTCTGACTTGAAGTAATGTCTAAAGGCGGTTCCGAGCAGATTGGCTATACACGCATACAAGACACACACAAAAAGAAAGAAAGAAAGAAGACGTTCCTAGGAAATGAACAATGATAACAGAAATGCAAGTTTACCGTTGTCATTGTTACCACTGTTATTATATTGCTTTTTACGTTGCCAAGTATATGACGCATAGTTACCACAAAAACCGATCACAAAATAATTCAGAATTTGCAAATAATATTTTCTTGTTCTTTTAAACTATCTACTTGATAATGGTAGCGAAAAAAATATAATAAGCAACACGGAATGTATGGCCTATTAACATTTTAATGTTAATACGTCCTTACATTTCTTGTAACTTAAATAACTAAACTACTCAAAAGAATTAAGGGGTCAAAATTTCAAATGCTTGAAGTTTTTTTAGGGCCGATGACATTTTAATGAAACTTGGTATACCTACGCATTGTCGAAACATTTATTTTAATGAAATGCTATAAAAATTGGATATCATCTTAACATCTGCTAGATCATTTGAACACTATATTAAAGTGAACCAGAAACTTCTTAAGAATTCTCAATAAACTCAAACAATACCTAAACCTAATATCGTGCAAAGCTTCCTCCAGCTTAAATTACGGCATTACACCTGCGTGGCATACTGCGAATCAGTCTGCGTATGTTTTCCTGGGGAATACGTCGCCATTCTTCAATGACAGCTTGTTCCAGTTCTGCCAGCGTATCTGGTGGGTGTAGACGCTTGCCAATACGTTGTCCGAGTTGATCCCATAAATGCTCTATGGGATTAAGGTCAGCACTGAGTGCTGGCCATTCCATAGTGGCTATGTTATTCTGGCCAAGATACTCAGTGACTACTCTAGCCGTGTGGGGACGAGCGTTATCCTGCACAAATAAAAAAATCTTCTCCCACGGCAAGTGATTGAGGCAGGACATGTTCTTCAAGGACTTCATTAATGTACCTTTCTGCCGTGAGAGAGCCATTTCTGATGACAACAAGTTCAGTGCGGCCGTTTATTGAAATGCCGCCCCATCTTTAATAAAATTGAGAAGTTAGGAACAAGCACCTTATTTTTAATTTGATTTAGATATGTTCAAAATACCGCCCTTCGTTTCTAAAGAAGTGTACTTATTGACTTATTGTAACATTTCTGCAGTAATGGGCCTACAGACTTCAATTATCTTGAGTTTCAACCCTCTCCATTGACAGTTTCCTTTTGATATGTTATAAATTAGATATATTGTTAAAATAACATCAAATATATTTCTCTAAAGGAGTAAATCCTCTCGAATCCAACTTCTAAAAAGATTTCTCCATGTGGTTCTTTTATATTTCTTAATACTAACTTCAAATTAGTTAAAAATGTATAAATATTAGCATGATGGTGACACTTGTCAGTATTCCAAAAGACACGTCATAATTTGTAACTAGGTTTATGCCTGCTCCTCTAAGAACACTAAAGTTTATACTTAGATCTTTTTTTGCATAGGTTACACATTTGTCATTTTTATTCAATGTGCTTTCATTATATGAATAACATAATTGGAAATACTACTAGTTATTTATGTAATAAGGATCATAATGACGATCATTATGGTACTAGCCGTGAATATTATCGGGCGAGGCGTTATAATAAACTGCCTTACGTCACTCAAATACAATGACATAAAGTTGTCATTATGATACGCCAGCATATAATAGTTATTTATGTACCAAGGACGTGTCTTTAGCCCTCGACTAGCGTCTCGGGCTCAAAATCACGTCTCAGGCCATAAAAGCAAGTTACGCCAGTGGTACATACGTAATTTTATGCACGATCGAAGATTTTAAAACTGAAATAAAAGGAATAAATTAATTTTCTACCCACATCGAGTAGTTAGTTGCTCAATTATTTTAATTTTTTACTGACAACTGTCAAATGGTTGAAGCATTTACGCCTAGGAATATTCACATAAATAATTGTGTTAACTGTGTTGTTAATACAAATTACCCTGAATAGTGTTCTAATAAAGAGCATACATTCGATTTTAATTTAAAAAAATTCTTTATAAGACTGTTAAACTGTTTATCAATTTTTGACGTTTCATTATAGACCGGCGGCCTATAAAGACACCCACGGGCTATAAATAGACGTTTATGTCAAACAAATTCAGACATAATTGACACATTATAATGCGATCGTGCATAATAGTTATTATAGTCATCGTAGACAAACAAAACTGCGTTGTAAAGTTAATGTTTTATTTATCAGAAATAGTATTCATTAAAAAATATAGTTCTTGGATATTCTTATATTATTATTTGTAGTATGTTGTTTCAATCTTTTAGTAGGCCTTTACCCATCATGTTGCCGACCTGCTCCTTTATTACTGGGCATTAATATCCTCACTTTTAACCTTACATAAGTAATTTCGATAGCACTCCAGGATTATTTAAATTAATATTTTTTTCATTCTATGATTGCTTTGATACCTAAAGTAAATATTCATATGCAATAAAAATGATTCAGCATAGTTTCTTTCCTAATATGAAGGAAAGTGCCTAAAGCAAACAAAAAAAACGCTTCTTTCCTTAGGCAGTATTCCATTTTTATTAATGCATTTCTGACGTTTCGATATAGAAAATTCTTAACTATTGGACCTTGCTGTTATTACCGATATACCTTACTATTTATGGTAATTATTATTTTCCAGTTTACCTTTTCACCTTTGTGCTGCATACCATTTTATTAAAGGGGACTAACGACTTTTTTTTACTAAGCAATTCTGTTTATAATTTCTTTATTTCTTATATTTGCGAAAAGAACCTTGAAAAGCACTAAGCAAACGCATGTATAGATAAGTAGTTTTACGTTACAACTGAATTTTTTTTCAGTGACAAAAGTAACTCGAACACAATTAGTACAATCCTTTGGTTGAAGTTTGCTTTTGTAGTTTGCAGGGAAGTATTAATTTGTATCGATTTAGTTGCATTTTTAACCAGTTAGTTAAAAGATAAAAGTGTAAAGACAGTAGATATACAGAATGTAAGAAACCAGACGTTTTTCTTTTTTTTTTGATAAAACATGATATGTTTGAAATAATAATATTATTTGGAATGCATGAAATGAATAATAATTTAATATGGATTCAAATCTGTTAATTAACAAATCAATGTTGGAGTAAAATTGATTATTTTACTTTTATTTTTAAATAAAACAATAACGAATATTAAACTGTAATATATGTATATACCGAAATACACAAACTGATATAGCAGAAATTATTGTTTTATGCAGCTTATTCACGTGTGTAATACTTATTATGTGTACCTTTTAACTGTTACTTTTATCCAATTGGTGCTTTTATTCTGTAATTTAATGACTTTGTTTATCTCGTACGGTCGTACGTATAATAAATTAAAAATTAATTATATCCATATCGTATTTAAACAAATCTAATTTAACCACCCATCGCTTTAGTACAAATATTTCGGAAGAATCAACTGGCAGATCATATTTGGTGTACTTGCACGGTTAATATAAACAAACAAGTTTAAAATACATTAAATTGTCATTTAAAACAGGTTACGTTAGATAAATTAAAATAATATAAATAAAACAAGGTGATAAACCTAAATAATACTCAAATAAAGGTTAATGTTGATATCCACATTTACCACCCCCTTTATTTATTACAGCATTTACATTTTGCAGTTAGATTTATAACGATTAAAAAGCCGTACCGCTTGATTAATATTCATAAAAGCATATGGTTCCAACTGACAATTACTGAATGTAAATCAGCACAGTTTTATACTAGCGTGTTACGGTAAGGTGCATGCAGTTAAAAGACCATATGGCGACTTAAACGATTGGTATATGGTAATTACCAATTTAACAGGATCAATACACATTAAAATTTAGCACTTTTCACGTGAATAGATGCCTTTTTAAACAAAGTAACTGATATTTTAAGATTTGCTGTAAATTATTTGTTTTTACTTGGTTGTGCGACTGGGCATTAATTAAATGTTTAACTTTAACATGTGCGTAAAATTTATTTCTAAATTTTATTTAATAGTTAATAGGTTCTGCTGTTGAATAAATTATCTACATCGTACATAGTAAAATAATATTAAGAACACGAGTGGTAATTCAAAGTAAATTAGAATGGACGTATAACATTGGTGTTTAAATTTAAACCACCATAATTTGCATACCACCCTCTTCTAAGTCATCTAAAGATACGGAAATTTAGTTTCATGACCTTTGTGGCATTATTATTAGAGCCATGTGGAAGGCGATGGACACGTGCCTTTACTTCACGGAAAATGCATAAAACATGAAGGCATGCGTCAAGTAGCAGCTCTTTCATGGTCAATATATTCGCGTATTTTAATGATTTTAGCTGACAATTAAAATTAGTTTCACTTTATTGCAGTAAATTTTAAGAACGAAAACACAAATATACAGGGTGGTCCTTAAGTAATGGAACACAGACCAACTGTAGATTTTTGGGGTTAGAATATTACGATTGAACTAAGATTACCGTGGTATAGTTTTACCATTCTATTCTATACTCGTAGGTATATAGTGCACTACAATATTTGCAGTTAATTTCGTAAATCATCGATTTATTTTCAGTTTCAATTTCTGATTAATTTTTTTTTAAGTTTGGTTATGCCTAATTTCTTGGCGTTATTTATTTCTTGTGAGTATTTTGTCTACAACAAAATGTCAATATTTTTTATTTATTATTTATTATTTAGTGCACTTCAATTATTGTTGATTTTATGAATTGTTTTTTATATCTATCGTTTTTGTTTTGCCAAAAACTTTATTACTTTCTATAAGTGACATATCTAACAGTGATTTGGGTGTTATTTCACCATTTTCATTACCCAGATAAATGACTTACAGCCAAATTTAATTTTATAACATGATGGCGTTCCGCCACATTGGGTCTTCATAGTTCGTACGTCTTTGGATACCCACTTTCCTAATCAGTGGATTGGACGTGATTGACCAATCGACTATCGATCAAGATCATTCAATATTACACCATTAGATTTCTTTCTGTGGGGATGTATTAAAGATCAAGTCTATAAGACGAAAACCTGAACTTTGGAAGGAGTTAGAGAAAAAAATTTGGAGGAAATAAATAACATTACTGGAGATATGCTTCGAAAAGTTCGGCAAGAACTCAATTTTTGTTTAGAACAGTTACGTAACGGCGACCACATAGTATGTAAGAAAATCTTTTCGAGTTATTGAATTAAAAAAAAAATTAAATTAGCAAGTACATGCTGTCGGTTTTTATAACGTACAGAGGTCGTTGCCTTCTATTATGGACACGCTGTATATTTGATAATTGAAATATCTGCACTCTATAGACTTTCACTGTTTTGCAATTGTTTTTAGTGGATTAGACCAAGGTATCTTAACTCTCCTAGGTAGGCTAGGGTTTGCACACGGCACGATCGTCCCGGGTGTTGTCGTTTGCGTGACGTCACAAGTGGAAAGCACCCCGTTCAACCGTTGTATCTTTTGTCGGAAATCAAAAATAATCAAGTCTACTTTTATATTGTACAGCAAATTACTACAAAAATATTAAACTCTATTTCACTCTAAACAACCAAAACGGCGTTTATCGGCACGTTGTTTCTCTGAGAACCGTACCTCCCCTCCGACCGCACGTGTCTATATTACGTTATTATGCCAATGGCAGAAACTTCTCGTAAGCAGCTTTAGATATGCTCATGACCAAAATAGTAGTTGACCAACAAAAAAATTTTTGAATAACACTCTTGCGAAAACGCTTAAAGTATCTCGGTTGTATATGCAACTCGACTTCGTCTCGTTGCATAGCAACAACCTCGAACGTTAAGCTTGTGTTTTCGCACTTGTATTATTAATAGCTATTATAGCACGTCTTATAATTTATAATATACTCGTATTTAAGTCTTAAAGCTTATTTAATAGATTAGTATAAAATACAGCAATTTTTTATGCAAACAAAACAAATAATACATTTAAAAAGTACACAGAAATATTTGGACTTAAATTCGAGTAAAACAGAGAAAAATATACTGTTCTAAGCGTCTCAAAATTTGCGATGTGTCAGAGTTAACGTAATAAAAACAGGGTACTACTTAATTATGATTTCGACTGTTCAATGTGAACTGACCAGTTTAGCTTGTTATCTATTGTTAAACCTAACAACTTGACAACTTGGTTCTGTTGGTTTGAATCTCGCGTGGACACACATAAACGTTGTGATTTATCAGTTTTGAGTTTTACTATTGCCTGTAAACCAATATTGCGCCTTTTTTAATTTCGTTGGGTAGGGATAGATATAAATTTATTGTAGTCCTTATCGGAGAAAACTAAAGTGGTGTCATTTGCAAATAAGATCGCCTCATGGGGTAACATGTAACTGTACAGATCATTTAGATAAATTATAAATAGCAAGGGTCCTAAAACAGACCCTTGTGGTACGCCGTACTTAATACTTTTAAAATTGGATTTGGAATTATTGATAAACATAGCGTGAAAACGTTTTGATAAGTACGATTTGATCAGAGCTAAAGTAGCACCTTTTATACCGTGGTAACTGAGCTTTTCAAGAATAATGTCATGAGAAACACAGTCCAACGCCTTCGACAGATCGCAAAGAGTGCTGCCAGGTATGATTGCCTTTCTCAAGTCCTTTAATGATCTCTGCTACAACTTTCATTAATGCTCCAGACGTAGAACGGTTAGTTCTAAACCCAAATTGTCCGTCATTGAAATAGGTAGTTGTGTTTCTCAAAGTACCGAGTAAGTCTGTCTTTTAGGATTTTTTCGATAATTTTAGAAAAAATGCAGATAATAGATATCCCCTTTTTTATGAAGCGGAATAACCTTTGTATATTTAAAAGCCGTGGGGAATTTTCCTGAAATAAAGATTTTATTAATCAGTAGTCAGCGGTCAAGAGTTATATTGCATGTAATTTTTATGATTTCGTTGTTTAGATGCTACACGTCAAAGCGGCCGGAGTTATTTAATGGCGCAATAACTTGTTAGGTCGTATTATTCTATTGCACCTTTAAATATTTCTTCACAACATGCATGGGCCCTATAATTTTTTTATTACAAATTATCTATATTTCAACATTTTTCAGAATTAAAAGCACTCTAAGTATGTTAGGGGTTGAAAATATACGTTATGTTAATACTTTATAAACAGATAGAGGTTCCCTGTAATAAATTTCTAAATAAGCACTGGGGCCACTAAACACCTGACTACTAATTTTCAAACACCTGCGTGCGTCCGTTTTCGATTTGAATTATAATTATTTAGATCCATTTAAAATTTCTAATATGTCAATCACTGACAGTGAAATAAAGGGGGCGAAAACTCGAAAGCCATGCTAACCAAATCAATTAAGTACATCATAAACTTTTTTAGTTTAATTTTTAAAGTTGCGTAACTAATTTTACGCCCGTGATTTATATTTAATGTGAGGTTTTATAAATGAGTAGGAAAGTAGAGAAGTTTTCCCATAAAACTGTTTTTTATGGACCACCTGATACCACCTGTTAGAGGAAAGGTATTTAAATGATGAATGTGTTTAGGTATGCAATTAAGTAAAGGACACACAGTAATTTTATATTTAGTTTTAGACGCAAACCAAATGTTGAAGTGGACTGTAACAAGAAGGATATCGTCAAACGAGTCGGACGTATTGCGCCCTCCAGCAACGACCTTATATAATAACAGGTGTCACGTTCAGGATATCGTTACAGACGCCGGAGTTAAATGTAGACGATCTGTTAGTTCAAGACGCCGCAGCACAAAATCTTGCAGTCCAAGCATTATAAACAAAGATACCTTAGAATACAACAAAGAAAACTGTTTTACATCTACCCCTATTAAATCTGGAGAAAATCACCATCAATCTGATCCTTTGAGGGATGTTAGTAATTTAACGCCGAAAGATACAAACAGAAGGGTTCGTTCGATAAAAAGATGCAGGGACCAATATAATGATAAGGCAGGAAATCGTAACGAGAACAATTTTCTTCGAAAGTCGCCGGTTTCGACAAAAAAGAAAAAGAAGAAGCTATGTTTAAATAATCACGATCAAAACGTGCTGTTTAGTGCTCACAAAACTGAAAATCGTTTGGAGCGAAATTATTTCAAACCATTTGAATCGGTCGATTCCCATATACACGGTGTCACATCCCCCGATGTTTTTGATATAAATATTACGGAAACTCCAGTATTACAATCTAATAAACAAAATTTTAACTATTATGCCCCAACTTTGCCCACTTTTCAGGTCGAAGATTCTCCGTGCTTTTTACTGAATAGTCACAGTATAGGCGCATTAAACCGCAAATCGTGCCCTTCTAGATTAACATTACCATTAAGCGCCGTTTCGCGTTACAAATCCTACGAAACAAGCTTTAACGACCATTACCCCCCAAAGAAAAAATCCAAAGTAGAATCTGAAAAGGACGTGTTACAGCCAATCCCATTCGAAATTTCTGTTGGCGACACCGAAATAGAAAAGCTTGGCAGAATCGAATCAAAGCTTTACACTCCTAAAATAAATGTTTCTCCTCTAGTCAAACGATTAATTGATTTAAGATTTAGTAAAATTAGTTACGAAGGAAGAAAAGATTTTAGGGAAGACGGCGTAACGGATTTTAGAGAAAACAAAAGGCATAATAATTCATCTTACATAAATAATTTGTCCCTCGATAAAATTGTGGATGCAATTCTAGAAACAACTAACGAAAACGATAACTCAGACACGAAGGAAATTAGTAGTGGGAATACGAGTATGGTGGTTAATTTAGATCCGAGATTGCAGGAGCGAGAAAACGAATTAAACGAAACGCATGAAGAGAATTTAATAAATAGTGAACACGAGAGGCAAATATTTGTTTCTACAAATTGTTACGATCGTAATTCTTTCGATTCGGGGTTTAGTAGTACAACTACAAAGCAATTTCATGATGTCGGTGCTAACTTTACATGTAAATGCAATAATAATAACGATAAAATAGGAGGTTTTAAGAAAACGGAGACACTTAAGGAAGATTCACGCTGTGATAAAACCATAATAGATTTGAACGATACGTTTAATGAAAGATGTGTCGATTCGGAAGATAAAATAAAGAAGAAATTGCAGTCGCCTATGACAATTAACAGGTTTAAAACAAAACGTTTTTATGCAGAAAATGACCTAGGAGTTAATTTTACACTAAAACGCCAGAAATGTATACGGCGACGAAGACAAAGCAACGTTTATGGATCCGAGAAAAGTAAATATCGTGGCTCTAGGTTTGTTCAAAAATCTGAATTTAAAACGTCCGTTATAGAATCTGTGTCCAAACAATTTCCGGACGATTTTAATAGAGTAAATAAAATTGAAGATTATGAATCCATCAGTTCGATTGAACCTTCATTTGCATCAGATATTCCTCTTAGTAGCGCAAACTCTTCAAGTAGCAGTAGCAGTTTGAGGGATTCAAGGCTTAACCTGGAGCAAACGTATACGGTTAAAAATAATCGCCAAGCACCTCAAAAGCGAACAAGACGGTGTTTATCTTTCGAATCGTCAAATATTGACGATCAGCTATCAGCACCAGAAGGCTTTTCCACACCTAAAAGTGAAAATGAAGAAATTAAAGGAATTATGGATTTGGAAATAACCTATCAGAAAAACCAACTTTTTCTTAAAGGTGAGTTTCATAAGAAAATAGTTTTCATTTAATTTAGCGGAACGGAAAACTGTCGCAATTTAGATCTATTTTATGTTCTCGAAAACCGTTATCTACTCCTGCACTCTTTCTGAGTTAGTAAATTAATTTATAAAGTTTGTTCGTTATCTCCGAGTTGCAGAACTTGAAAGAGGCCAGATCGAAATGATAATAGAAACGGAGAAAAAAATCGGCTACCTGTTTTCTCAATTTTCTGTTTTTGGTTTATATTTCATGAAGACAATCCGATACTTCAGTTGTGTGGTTAAAATTAGCTTGCCTAATTTGGGAAAATTTTAAAAGTCGATTCGAATTTAAGTCGTTAAAATGTTCCTAATAAGTTACATTTAACCAGAATCGGGAATAAATTCGGTGCGACAAACTGTTTGAATATAAATACGAGTATGAATTTACAAAAATCGCGTGACCCACTAAACTTTGTATTTCACTGCGTTAGTTTTCAAAAGATTTTATATAGCGTGACATGGTTTATAGTTCTATTCTTGTAAAAGTTTTATTTAATATTCTTTATGTCACTAAGTACTGTGTTAATATAATAAAATTCCTATTTTATTATTAAATATGGAAATTTTATAGCGTTGTATGAAAACTTAAATTTGCATAGGCAGTTGAAACAATGTATTACAAATATTTTTATGTATTGCAGTACTACGATGTAGGGGTTTAAGTCGTGTAGGGGTGGAAGGACCAATTAATGCATATGTTAAGGTAAGTTGGAATCTACTTTACATGGAATACGATTTACTGAGTATACCTGCTTTACTAACTGTATTTTTTATGCTGTAATCTTAAGCCTTCATGACAAATCAGATTATAGGATTTACTATTTAAAATAAACCAGCAACAGTGGTAACATTTTAAATTTTCGAAAATTTTAGGACGAAAAAAATATTTAAAAAATGTTTACGTAAACCCAGTTGTAAACTCAGTTAGTTCGAAAATAGCATTTTAAACAGAGCGTACCCTGAAATGTAATAAAAAAAAACTATTTTATACAATAATTGGGAAAAAACAAAATAATTAAAATCATAATGGAAAATCATAATTACAACGAGTTCATCTATATATTTTTAAAGGCAATATGTTGAAGTGGCATTTTTTCAGTATTCGATAATACAGATTTATAATGTTATTTTGCACTATTTGTAGTGGCGTAATTAAGCAGGTCCAGGTCCCGTCTCTGTTTAGCCACTGTAAGAAAATAATTTTTGGATTTCACAAATATATTGTAAAAATACGTAAACGATTTAAATGTAAAGATAAAATGGTGCTAAAAATATATCTGATTTCTACAACTTTTTAAAGTTTACACCTTCACACGTAACGGGGTCAGTGGGGATGCTATTTACGCCAGTGACCTGGTATTTGAAATCTTGAATATGCTGCGTGATGATTTTATAGCCATGGTTTTCAGAATAAAACGTTTATTTTATTATTTGTTTTCAAAATGTTTAGTTTTTTAAATAAACTACATTAACCAGTTGTGTAATTTGGGGCACACTAAAAACGATACTCGATTTTGAAAATACCATAAACTGTAATTGAAAATTAAATTTCAGATGATTGAATGAAAACCATCAATTCATTTCCATGCGAAGTGCAACCAAAAAAACAATAATATTTCATATTAGTGTACTGTCTGATTGTTAAATTACTTAAATTTGTAGTTTTCAGGAATTACCAATACAGGGTGTTAAAAACAAATGTATGATATTTGTAGGACATACATTACAGACCAAAATAAGCCTAAAAGTTTTAATAAACAGGTGTCCTAAAATTAGTCGTTTCAGAGATATGGTTGATTTTGATTTTTATATTTTATTTTTTTAAACTGTCAGTTTTTAGTAACAAAACACTTAAATTAATTGTGAAAAGTTCTAGTTATAGCTAAAATATATGTTCGAAATGCCCCCAATCGTTTTCAGCACATGCATTACACCTCCGAATAAATGAACCGCGAACTCTTTCAAGAATTCCCGGTATTTGTCGAATAGTTTGGCAACCTTGCTCGATTCGCTGACGTAATTTGTCTAGATCATCAACAGGTGTGGCATAGACTAAGCTCTTCAAGTAACCCCACAGAAAGTAGTCTAAGGGATTCAAATCAGGTGATCTCGGAGGCCATCCAACTGACCCCCCCTACAAATCCAGTATAATAAGTTAAGTTAAGTTGTCAGAACAAAAAACTGATAAGCCTACTATCATTTTGCTCTTACCAATAAATGTTGCAGTGATTAAATTTAAATAACCGAGACTAATATTGTAATCAACCATATAGGTATATCTCTGAAACGATTAATTTTAGGACACATGTTTATTAAGACTTTTAGCCTTATTTTGGTCTGTACTGTATGCCCTACAAATATCATACATTTGTTTTTTAACACCCTGTATATCTAATACAGCAAAATATGCAATGGAAAATGCCAAAATATGCATTTTATATTCTGCGTACAGTAACCACAATAAGCAGTTATTATGTACTAATATCGTAGTGTAATTAAATGCATGCTTCTACTTTTTTCCTGACCGAGGAAAACTTTTACACAAATTAATTCAAAATAGTAGCAAAATTCGGCATTTTTTTTATGATATAATGCAACTGCTTTTCAATATTTTTATTCTGCAACACTGCAACATTAACGCAAAAGCAAAACTCTTTGCTTTTATTTACAGAAGTTGTTGAAAATGTCCACCGCTGATTAAAACTCAGGCCTCCATCCGTCTAACTTCTAACCATTGACTGTCTAATTTGCTCAATATTTCATAATATTAACAAAAGTAAATGCAACATATGATTGAAAATAAAATAATTGATAATTAATTCAATCGTAACTCCTGAGGGATGTGTTGAAGAACCATGTTTACGAAAACTTCCTCATTCTGGTAAAACTAATTCAATCCCTGATTTTAACAAATTATTCCAGAATTATCCTTATAAAACAAAAAGTGAATGTGTGTAATATTTTAGTAAAGTAGTATACGTAAACTTGTTTTAACATATTGGAATATGTACTGCATATTTTAGATATGCAAGTGCCTAGGGTTTTGATAAATACAATTTACAAAGCCTTATTTTTGAAATTTATGATGAGGTTAATTTCAATAATGTAGTATCACAAATTATAAAATAGAATGAATACCTATAGAAGGCCTCATCTTCTTTTTGTTGTTTTTAACCTAAGACGACTGTTCCAAAAATTTTAATACCAAAATTTATTCTAGTAATAATACTTTATTGCTGTGGAGTTACATTTTGTAACAAACCATTGTCATATTATAAACAATAAAATACATAAACTACATACCGGGTGGTGCGTTGCCTCACGCACCATTGGGATTTCAATATGTAATTATTTGCTTCCCTAATTAGTGTAGACCAAAAGTGTAGTTAAGTTTTTTGTAGAGAAAAAAATACTGCTTCGATTGATGCTATTCTACACAATTTTCGAGTTTCGTGTAACAGAAGAACTGTGGGGATTAATTCTTGCACTTTGACAAAAATCACTAATGCCATGAAATTTTTGAAACAGAGGGGTGCAGCTATTACACTGTTATAGCTCCACCCCTCTGTGATAATGACAGTTTGAAATTATTTTTCAATACGAAAAATGTAACTTTTTGGCCTTGGTAAACAAATAACCATTATTCAACAAATTCAACGGGAAGGCAAATTACTTTTTAAAACAAACTTAACGGAAAATAAAATTATTTTATGTGACAATTTTAACTTTAAGTGTAACTAACTGACAAGCCAGATTGTTTCAGTAATTCCGAGGCATCAGTGATTTTTATCAAAGTGCGAGAATTAATTTCCACAGTTTTTCTGTTACGGAAAAATTGAAAAACCGCAAAATAGCATCATTGGATTGGGCATTTTTTTCTCTACAAAAAACATATTTGCACTTTTGGTCTAAAATAATTAGGGAAGCAAATATTTACAAATTAAAAATTTACCATTGAAATCCCTATGGTGCGTGAGACAATGCACCACCTGGTATACAAACACCTTAAAAGCAAACTTAGAAACCACATTGTATAAACCCTTACGGATATTGGTCATTACCTCATTACCAAGGCACGGACTTGTATGCACCAAAAAGTGTTAAAATATGCGCATATATATGCTCAAATTACATACCAAATATGCAGTGGTTTTCATGAAATATGCTTTAAAATATGCAAATTATTGACCTTAATTATTTTATGTATATATTTAAAACAGAAATTTTTGGATGAAACGAATTTATTTATTTTAATTGTTAACACATTATTATACAAATAGCAAAAAGAAACATAATTAATACTAAACTACTTATGTCTTTATAGAACTAATGGTAATTTTAGAGAAAATAATAAAATAAATCTTAACTACCTATTTTCATTCAACAGTGTTAAGCGAAACTCGAAAGTAAAACAAAAACTAACTAAGGAGTAAGACCAACAACGGTCAAAAACATGAAAATCCCATGGTATCAGTGGTTCATTAGTCACTTCTTGGAAAGTGGAAGTTTTGTATGCCTGTCACAGCCCTTCCAGATAAAGAGATAAATTTTAAGCTGGGATTAGACGCCTGGGAAGTGGGCAGTTTTTAAAAGTAAATAAATATTTGTAGGTAAATACAGTAGACACACGGTAACGTGAACATCGGGTAACGTGAATATCCGGCTAACATGAACAACATTTTTATTATATTGACCACCGTATAACGTGAACACACTAACCCTCACTAACGTGAACATTGCTTATGATATATGAAAACAATAAAACATATTGAATTTTTGACGTTTCCTGTAACTTGTTTACATGTCTATGCCGCATTAAAGGTATTTGCAGACATAACAGCGTTGACGGTGCACAAATATGACTGCATAATATATGTTTTGGTTAATTTTGGGTTGTCTACTGATACGCGTTTTTATTTAGTAGACAGTTATTAAATACGGCCGTTTTCCATGGCGCCAAATCTCTTTTAAAGCTGATACGATGCATTAAAAACGTAATTGTTGCTTGTGTTCAGTGTGTTTAATTTAGCAGTAAACGTTTCAATACAAAATTTTCGATTTTTTTCTGCAACAGTAGTTTGTATTTTAATATAAAACGTTAATAAACAATTTTTACTTTGTTTTTGATCTTTTTTTATCAGTTTCTAGTAGAAAATCATTACTATTCGATAGCATGAACAAATCGCAAACGTGAACACGCCTTGTTTTATTTTGTTCACATTATCGCGTGTCTACTGTACCTCATTTTAGAAATTCCCAACAAAAATAGACATTTACCAGAGAATTATAGTTTCTCCGAACTTTAGACATTCGCTTATTTTTCTACATTTCTCGTATTTTAGTGAAACTGTGTAGCTACATTTATCTCTAACCAAATGTATAAAGAAATATGCTTTAATATGCTCTTGAAACAAATTTATGCACGAAATGCTTAAAATATGCAAAATATGCAAAAAAAAATTGATTCCATTTAGGTCTGTTTTATTAGATACGCGTAAATACAAAAGCTCACTTAGCACATATTATTAGTAGAGGATATGCATTTGCATAAAATCCGTGCCTTGGTCATTAGATAATAGCTTAAAGATTCGGAATTTTTCAATTTTTTGTCATAATGGCTAGCTAAACCATAGATTTCAAAATGCGACTTCAAGATTGCAATTTGATTCTCTATATATTTTAGATGTGCATCTCAAAAAAATCTGAATTAGAACCTTATACATTCAGATTTGCTAACATTAATAAATTATAATGTTGCATATTCATGCGCTCGAAGAATTTTTAATTGATATACATACTTTCTTGAAACACCGTACCCATGCGTGAGTTAAGGCTGTTATTTTAGAAATACACTATGGAATTTGTGTTGCAATTAAATTTCTACGTTATGAAGGGGTTTGTTGGTATTTGTAACTAAATCGCAAGTTTTACGTTCTTGTATTTTAAAGTACAACTGAAATTTTGGTCTGTTAATTTACCTAAGTATTGTACATTTCTATCTAATCTAAATTTATTTTCGGTGTTCTTGTTTGTTTTCCAATACGTTTAAATTTAATGCTAGCTAATTAAATCTTTATATGGAACAAGCTTTTATAATGGAACATTTTAGCTCGATTGATTAATAGAGCTACCAAACGCAGATGTTCTTTTCCAGTGATTTATATTTAAAAAAGGATTTAGGAAAAATATTTTGCAGTGAGACTTAAGAAAATTATAAATTAGAAATTTACTGCCTTACGCTAAGTCTGCGAAATATTTATGTTTTATTTACGACAGGTAAAATTTTTAAAACACCTTTAAAGGATTTCGTAAAAAAACAGCTTGAAAACACGCCAAATAAAATTTGTAAAAATTTGTATGTTATACATTTTTAGACTGGGAACTTCTGTAAATATTTGATAAGATCAGTTATTTTCGCCGCAAAAAAAGGCAAACGTAGGATTGAAATAGGAACTTATTGAACGTAAACTTCAATTTGCGCAACGGTGAGTTACGGGTCGTAAAATGTGTTGGTAGGAAACATTTTCTTATGTTATGAGGAGTGTAATAATATTAACATTCACCTTTGTGGGCGAACGTTTTTCCATGTTTAAAACATATGTTATATAAAATAGTTATTCTTTGATGCATATTTGCAATAATAACCAGAAAAATTTCCGAAAATAATTTTTCTTGTTTGCGTAATTTATTGACTATAACTTTATTTATCGTTACTAAACTAATAAATTAAATTGTAAAATTGCTTTTGGTCACTTGAGCGTTAGGTATTCTTGCCTTGGCTTGCTTTGAAAATGTTCGACTTTTAAGTCTTATTGTTTCGTGGGTTTTAGAGTTTATACAACCTGTAGTACTAACCCGCATTGCTATCTAAATAATATATAGCTTTCGCTTCCCTTTTCTACTTTTTGCTGATCTTAAATAATGTTCCACGTACGGCTTACGCATACCTGCTGCGATGTTTAAAAGTTAAATTTTATACAGGGTCGCCGTGAAAGTTTAGGACATACTTTAGCAGCATTAACTACATGAAAAATGGTAAAGATTTCTTATATAAAATTGTTTTCTAAAGGGCCAAATTAAAAAGTTTCAGCCCTGTAAAGTTTTTTTGAATATTTTAAAAATCATCCGAGATTTATTTTTAATTTTTGCAGGACAAATCAGGGTCCACAAAGGTTATAATTTGATAGTAATAAGAAAGATTTAATTTGATCAGTGGCATAGTTAGGGGGGATTAAGGACATTGTTAATTAAGAAAAGTATGAAAGCCACGTTTTTTTAAACACCCTGTATTGTATTATGAAAGCTAAATTAATTTTACGTAAAAAAGTTCTCTTGACGTTTTTAGCTCAATAAGTCGTTTTTGAAATAAAGTCGTTATTTGTTATTACAACAAAGCAATTGTGCACTACCACACTGAAAGATATTTTTGAGCAGAGATCTCTAAATCGATTCTTGAGCAACGCCTAATCGTATTTCTAACTCATTTGTCACATCTTCATCTATTATAGTTAGGTACTTGTTTTCTCATTGATCCACGGGGATCTGCTCCATGTCAACTGATGATGATGATGATGACTAAGTAGCTTGTAAAAAATCGTATTACGTTTCATGTAGACCAAACGTTTGGGCTGCGCGGAAATATACAGGGTGAATAAAAAGTAAGGAACCTCGATGCTGGAGCCTTTATTATTAATTTTAGAAAAAAAAGTTTTAGACTAAAGTTTTATAACAAATTATTTTCCACAAACTGATCACTTTAAATATTTTTTTCAAGGTCATATCTCTGAGCTATGACGTCATCGATACTTTTTTTAAATGGCAACCTATATTTTTTAGGTCGAAATTTTATAGCATTTTTTTTTCTCTTTATGACCGTCTAAAAATATCATACGGTTGCATAAGCGAAATTTCTAGAAAAATCAAGTTGAATGTTATTCGTACCAGTATTTAACGTACGTACTTTTATCACAAAAATTAAACATATGACTATTAAAAACAAATGGTCCCACAAGAAAAAATCCACCGGATTCAAATCGGGCCCGATTGCCATTCGATACTATCCCTTCTACCTATCCACCTATTCTCAAAAATTGTATCCACATAATTTCTAACGTGAATGCCATAATAGGGGGGGGGGTCCATCTTGCTGGAACCAAAGGGATGTTCCCTATTAAATATATCACGCACCTTGAAATGGGATCTTCTTCTTTCACCGTTTCACCGTATCCAAGTATCATCAAACTTTCGATGCGTTCTGTTTCTGTTAAACGTACCATAATTGAGAATCACTTTCTCAAGCAGTTTAAATTACAATAATTATTGTGTTACTATTTATAAACACAAACTGTCAAAGTGAAATTTACATTTGTTTCCAAGGCAATCTTTCATTTCTCATATTTCTCTCATCCAATTGGACCTTGTCAAATAGTTAATGGCGAACAATTTGAACATCTCCTGTAATAAAGTAATGTTAAACATTGTTTGTATTTGTTTTTAATAGTCATATGTTTAATTTTTGTGATAAAAGTACGTACGTTAAATACTGGTACGAATAACATTCAACATGATTTTTCTAGAAATGTCGTTTATGCAACCGTATGATATTTTTAGACGGTCATAAAGAGAAAAGAAATGCTATAAAATTTCGACATAAAAAATATAGGTTGCTATTTGAAAAAAGTATCGATGACGTCATAGCGCAAAGTTATGACCTTGAAAAAAATATTTAAAGCCATCAATTTGTGGAAAATAATTTGTTATAAAACTTTTGTCTAAAACTTTTTTTTCTAAAACTAATGATAAAGGCTCCAGCATCGAGGTTCCTTACCTTTTATTCACCCTGTATAGTATATTGCGTCCATAAATTTAAACTAAGAAAATTTCCCTTTAAACATTGCATGACAAACTAAATGCAGTGTATACGTTTTTACGCAGGATTATAAAATTAATTTTTATTTTACATTAACTGTTTAGAATGTTTAGATAGGTATATGTATAGAAAACGATCGATAAATAAAGCGAATTTGTACAGAAAATAGATTATTACGTATCCTTTGGCATTAGTCACATTAAATAAAATTACTCAAAATCAAAATAACATCATTGGATGATATTTATTATTATTATTATTATTATTATTATTATCTAGTAGATAACATACTAAGGAATAACGAAACTGAATGAAACTGAAAATGTATTTAACCAATTACAAAAGGATTGCAAAATTGAATTTCTCTGACTTTATTTTCAACAAATTCTTTTTTCGCATTTCGTACTGTAATGTATTACTTTACGATACTCAAAATCGTCCTGTAATGGGCCACTTTACAGCATAGAAACCATAAACCATTACAGCATAGCAACGTCAGGTGTCATTAAAATGCAATTTGATAGCTTCTCGGGCAGCATTTAAAATATCTTCTGAATGGTTTTACAAGTTATTTTCGTCACTCAAGTCCATTTCGGAATTAGATTTCAAAAATAAATGTATTTATTTGTTTGAATTGAATTCTGTTATGTCAAAAACAGTTCCTGTCAGATCGAGAATCCGCCTACTTTTTTCAGTGTTTTTATTAATTTTATTCAGAATGTATCTCAATAAATTTAGATAACTTTTTATGTGAGAATATAAAATGCGAAAAAATAGTGTACGCGCCGCGTCCGAAAAGTGATTTAACTAGACTCGTACGGCATTTAAGTATTCGCTATCGCTCGTACTCAAACCTGCCATACTGGTCTAGTAAAAATCCACTTTTCGGCACTTGACACGTAATCTACTATTATATCGCAGTATCTCCCACATTCATATTATCTGATATATCGCTCGTTCTCGATAGAATTTCTGAACTTTTCTCGAAGCATAGTAGATCTTAGAAGTTTTAATAATTTTAAGTTCTGAGAGTGATATGTCTTTCCTAATGTTACAGATAGATGTATTTTTAAGATTTGTAGTTCATTAAAGATGTCAAACCAGTTTGCTGTAATTACGTAAAATTTGTTTGTATTTTTCTTAATTTAAAATGAAACTGCCAAACACGCCCAAAGCAGGTCGCTAAAATTATGAAATTGCGTCTGAAATTGTATTGAGAGAAATGGGTTCCATAGAGTTCATTTTTACACTTTTTTGAAAAAACTATTCGTTCTATTATTCTTAGACTAGGTATATGTTTAGGTACATGACACTTGTATAAGTAGAAAACATTTTTTTGTATTGTTAACAATTATTTTTGTATAATTAATAATAACAAATTAATAAAAAGGGCTCTGTAGATACCTCCAATCAACTTTTAAAAATATCTCCTTTTTTGAAGATTTTGTTTTGTTTGTTTTTTCAGAGTAATTTGGAAAATACGAATACGATGTTTCATAAATTTCGTGTTATTTACGTATTTTACAATTTTTTATTTGGCTAATTACAAAAATAAGTAACTAAAATCGAGAGTTTAACGTATTCTATTAAGAATTTGCAAAAAATCAAATTGAAAGTATTGTTTCCAAATGATGAAAACAGTTTACAAAAACAAAAAAGCATTCAAATTTAATAATTAACGAGAATATATAATTGCGAGGTTTCGCTATCAGGCACGCTCAACGCTGTTTATTTTATCTAAATTTAAGAGCCCTTTACTTCCTGTTTAAAGTTGGCTGGAAATCTAAAACAGCCGTTCGAAATTTCATTTCTGCTGCCACAACTGATGCCGACAAGCGTTGCATAGCAGGACAAGTCAGCTGTTTGTTGGCTCTAACTTCAGTAACTAATTGCCGCTGACAAGAAGTATCGATTCCACTCAGAAAATGTAACTGAAACTGAAAAACAGACCTCACTAAATTCAGGATTAGTCGGCGATTTAAGTGACGAAATTAGGTTGTTTTCGTTTGTAAAGATTACCGAAATTTTGTTAACTGTTGGAACATTAAAAATAATTTCAGGTTATTATCAACAAGTTATTAACATATCTTTTTAAATTTTAAAAATCTTTATTTCAAGTTCATTAAAAAAAAATAGGTCAAAGCTTAAAGCTCAAGATATGAGATAAAACGATCTCTGCGTTTGAAAATTACAAATTGCGGATGTTTGTACACTAAAAGCTCAACAACTGTTAGTTACTGTTTAATTATTTTTAGACAGCTAATTAAGTATAAATTTACCATCCTTTGTATGTAAGTTGAGTGAGAAAATGTTTATTCAGTTCATATTCAGGATACTGCAGAGAAGAGCCATAGTAGTAGAAGATCGATACCATCAGTTGCGTCATTGGTGCTTACGTCATGATGACGGCACCCTCAAAGTTTTGAATTTATTTCGTTTGCGAAAATGCATTCAGGTCAAGATTACAGAGATTTTGAAATTAATTTTATTACTGCTGACATAAAAATGTGGTTTATTTCGATAGAATGGGTTACATTTAGATAATAACGAATAACAAGTAAGTATATTAAAAGTATCCTTATAAGGTACAAACAGTATCTATTTAGTGATTTCAGTAAAAATGTGTTTCTTTTTGTTATTTTAATATACTAACATCATTGTTGGAAGAGGTTTACGTTAACCGAAACTAAAAAGATTTATTAGACATGTTTGTAAATATTTTAAAGAAAAGGGTTTGTACGCAACAGAATATATAATGAATTCGAAGACTTCCACGGTCAGTTGAGTCTTTTTGTCTCAAAATGACACGGTCCCAATCCGGAAGACGTTTTGTTAATGCTAACACAATACATATTTTTGAACAATTTTTATTCAGTTACAGCTCTTTCAGCTGGATCACAAGTTGCGATTGATAATTTATGTGCCTGATTGTTTATAAAGTAAGTGGGAGTTTATCAATGGCTATACATAATCGAAATATGCGATTCCTTGAATACCAAGATTTAATAATTCCTCTTGAAGTACCTGCTTTGTAGAGCCTGTTCTTCATGTTTACCACTTTTACTATTGAATTCTACGAATTGAGAGGTCCCCGATCGACCTTGGGAACTGCCAGAGAAACATACGATCCGACTTCAATAGGTTTAAACTTCTTGTTCGATGCCTGTGTCATTTTTTCAGCCGGCCTTTTCTGGCCAGCAAAACATTTTTTCCTTTCATTTTCGATAACTTTATTAGCCGAAGAAAGAGAACACATCACTTCAGATTACGATGACGTCCCCGGCTTCAGGAAACCACAATTGAAGTGTACGCTACCCCGACATACATGAAGATAGAGGATTGTCTTCGATCTTGCCACTGCACACGACGCAACACACTACAGTATCACGGTATCACAGTATTAGACGGGCTGCTTTCAATTTCTTGCTGTGGATAAGAATCGTTTTCGCATGTGTCCTCATTCCCTTCTGTTTGTTCGTGTATTATTTTTTCGAGATCCTCTTCGGTACGAAGCTTCTTTATTAGAGAGTCCGGGAGATTAGTCGAGTTTAGTCTTACTTTCGGTTCAGCTCCCAATATCGCACGGCATGGTGTTCTTCCATTGATACGATGCTAGAGGAATTCTTTTGCCACTGCACAAAGTAGCAACCTATGGACCAATTTGTAGAAGAATTATCGGACATCCAAGCACGAAGCATGTTCTCCACATCTTGGTTGCTACGCTCTACGCTACCTTGACTTTGAGGGTGACGTGGTCTCCCATGTACAATTTTACAGTGGGGCCAGTAACTAACAATCTCTTCGATTACAGTGTTATGTAGAACAATTGGTTCTTGTAAGAAAACTCGTTTACCTTTTAATTTAACTTTAATGATTTACTATTTTTACAATTTTTGAAGACTTTGTATTTAGAATGACTGACTTAGAATGAACAATTTAGAATGATATAGAAATGATATAGAATGCATTTGGATGTTCTCTCACTTGAGTTTATATACGTTTTTCTTATTGATAAGAACGTGTTATACCGTGGACTTTAACAAGTTATCAAGACAAATATATTACTTCTAGAAATAGTTTTAAAGTAAATAATAAACTGAACAGAAAGTTCCCAAGTGCGAGAATTACAAACAATAGATAAGTGTTGAATGATGAAAACTAAATTTAAAATTACAAATATAACATGAGATAATAAGCGTTAAATATTCCAAAATGATAAAGTTATAACAACAGATGCAGTAAATTCTCGGCCATTGTCGCTCTGCAATATATGCGGTGCTCCGAATTGTAGAAATTTTTTTACCAATCCTAATGTTACTTCTGAACTCTGAAGCGCGTTTTGTCTGTAAGGGGCGCAGATGCAAAAATTTGGTAGCGTGGTCTTGATAATTGAGAAGCCATTTATAATTTCCATCGGGAGCAGATTGAAAATCCATTAGGTACACCTGACCTCGAACATTAAAATCTTTAGAAAGAATAAAGCGTACGACTAATCCCTTACGTGGTTGTGTCTTTCTGAGATTGCACTCCCTGCAAAGCGGAATAAATGTTTCGATCGCAGCTATAGGAATGTTATATTTATTTTTCAGCGCGAATAGCATTTTATCTCCCCCACCATGTCCTGTAGATTTGTGACACTCTACTAATACATCAAAATATTGTTCCGTGGGTATTATATAAATTATAGGTCAACTGTTTCGTTTTAGCACTAGATGTTCAATGTTACCAACAGACAGGACATCATATTTTTTCATGGAATGATATTGTTTATTGCTTCTTTTAATGCCTGTTGATTCAGCTAATTTACCGCTGTTGATTTCTTCGATCACTTTGTTAACTCGAGCAGCAGTCCAAGGTTTCTTGATTGGATCGTTTTTCCTTCTTTCACTGTAAAATTGTTGTAATAGTTTGTCGAATAGTACTTTTGCTTCTAAGTGAACCGTATCATTTGTTACTTGCATAATATCATGGCGATTATCACCCATTCTTCACTAACAATACACCTAACGAACTTTAAAACAATTGTACTTTTTTGAGGTTATGTTATTGTTGACGTGCAAATGTGAAATTACCGCGTTCGTGTGTTTTGACTAAAAAATAACTCTGCTAACTCATATTCGGCAAATTGTAAAATGCCTGAAACTAAGTAGGCCTAATGAGATACGTAATACGTATATTACAACACATGTTTTGCCAGCCTTTTACAAGTTGCCTAAAATTATCTAGTAATAACGCAAGAAAGCTCTCTGGATCACGTTTTGTCGGGTTTTTGTAAAATGCCTAGGCTTTTTATCAAATGCCTGAATTTGCATTGTGGTGTGCCTACGACATATTATACAATTTACAGAACATTACAATTCCTAGAGATTTAAATACTTTTAGAAAGTAACTCAGATGTCGGGCTAGTTATTTACTAAAAATAAGACAAGCAGAAATCCAAATAAAGATTTTTGCAAGTCTACTGATGATCAGTCGGTAGTATACGACCAAGGTTTGGCAATATGTTGTTGCTCATCAGCATCAGGTATAAGCAAGTAGCCGTTTAGGGGAAAAGCAAAAGTCTTAATAAGGAACTAATAAAAATAGTAATAAAATAACTATAATATACCTATAATATTGCAATAATAATTGTGATGGTATACGATTCATTTTCAATGGTTTAAAATTAACTGAATAATGCCCCAATGTGCATTGTATAAGGAATTCTCCAAACTCGATAAAATGTTATTAAGTCTCCAGATTAGAGATATAGATAAACACAAAAGTATCCGCAGAAAAGACTTTCTCCGGATTACTGAAGTGTCCGAATAATCGCGTGTCCGGAAAATAAAAGTTATACCGTAATCGATTTTCGATTATGAACAAATTTACCAGTATTAATTTGCACATATATTTTCATATATGCTAGATCTATTTTTTTAAGGTAATAAATATGAAAATAATATACACTGCTCAAAAGAAAATAGGGATCACTTCTTACAACCCGTTTAAGTTTTTTGTAGGTTGGCATTTAGTTATGAAATTCGGTACACACATTGCTTAAACATGTGAGTACATGATACATATATCATTTAATGAATATCTAAAAATATGCCGTGTTTGAAGTCTTATAAATTAAACAACGTCAAAAATCGAAGTGACGACAAAGTCTTTTGAATGTTTTTATTTAAAGAAACAAAGGACAGTCTGGACAATTTACATTTTAATATGATGTATTACCACCTCTGGTTCTTAGAGCAGCATTACAACGACGAGGCATACTCCGGATGAGTCGTAGAACTGCTTCTTGGGGAATCCGTTGCCATTCCTCTATAAGGGCAATTTCCAACTCTTGGATTGTAATTGGTGGATTTGGTCGGGTTTTAACAGCTCTCCCTAGTTGATCCCAGAGATGTTCGATGGGATTGAGGTCAGGACTACATGCAGGCCAAGGTAGCGTTTGAATTTGATGGTCCCGAAGATAATTTTGCACAACATTGGCAACATGTGGGCGAGCATTGTCATGCATAAACACAAATTCTTGTCCAGCATTTTGTGCAAAATAACGTACCTGAGTATCCAGTATCTCGTTTATGTATCGTTGTGCCGTCAGACTACCATTACGTACAATGATAAGGTCAGTTTTGCTATGGATTGTGATATCGCCCCAAACCATTATGGAACCACCCTCATATCATATGCTTTAGTTTCTACCATTGTAGCAGGTTTATATCGTTCCCCAGGTCGTCTTCAAACTCGGGTACGTCCATCATGACCCGATACAGTGAATCTTGATTCGTTAGAAAACATTATAGGGTGCCAGTGCTGTAACTGCCAATGCTGGTGTTCTCTAGCAAACTGCAGCCTTGCTTGTCGGTGACGAACTAATAATCGAGGTACTTTCACAGGTTTTCTAGATGACATTTGACCTTCGTGGAGTCTATTCCGTATCGTCTGATCACTAACAAGTGTTCCAGTGGCTCGCAGAAGATCTCTCTGAACATCACGCGCAGTTGATGTACGGTTCCGAAGCACTTGAATACGAATAAATCGATCCTGCTCAACTGTTGTTTTTCTTAGACGGCCTGATCCTTGTCTTCGAACAACATTCCCTGTATCAATATGCCTCTTAAGCAGTCTAGATACCACAGATTGCGTTGTACCAACGATATTGGCGATATACCGCTGGGATCGGCCTTCCTGTAAAAGTGTTAAAACACGGATTCGTTCATTGGCATTTAAATGTCTTCTTAAATGATGGCCAACTTCATTACGATTTGCCATGGTGTAATTGTTTGTTAAAATAGCAAATACACAATAATCACTCTACAACAGTACACTTAAATTGTCGTTGGACTGACATTCAACTCAATTTGCTAGTAAAACAAATGAAAATAACGATGTCACAGCATCCTACTAGCCTACTAAACAAATGAGTCTATGACTACTATCGACCTCATCAACATCTGATCTTTCCTTAACAGCATATAATCCAAAATATAAGTGATCCCTATTTTATTTTGAGCAGTGTATTTATCCCGTAATTTTCATTGAAACATACTTACTAGAAACACAAAACATATTTGCATTACCAAACAAAAATTAGCAGTTTGGAATTTATTTAATATTACAAAGATTAAAATTAGGACAACTCGATGGTGATTTTCGCAGTAGTTATACTGAATTATTATCTACGTACGTCTGATGAGAAACAAGGACTCCGAAATCATAATTGTATGGTGTACCGTTGCTGTGCAAAAAACATTGTCAGTTATTTTAATTTTTGTAATATATTTGTCCAGCTTAAAGTGTTGAGAAGTAGCATAAACTAAAAATGAAGTAAAGCTTGTCCCAGAAAAAATTGTCGCCTATTGGTTTTAACAAAAAGCCACGTAAACAAATAAATTTTAACTATTTTATCGAATAGTTTTATTATTTAATAACTATACATAATGTAATAATAAACATTTAAACCTTGATTATGATTCACCCAAAAGTTTTGCAATTTTCTTTTCGCCCCATACATTAAAATTTGTACAGCGTCATTCAACATCATTTTTGTAGTTTGCTTCGACTGACATTTAAATGTTTTACGAATTTTTCTGTTTTAATGATCTTAAACTCGTCACTAATAGATTTTCTGTCCTTTCCAGAATAATAATGATGACCTGATAGCGATTTGAAGTCGAGCTTGCAACAAGTCTCATCGTCCATAATCACATTTTTTGTGTGCCAGTTTTGAGTACAACTTTCTGCATCTTGATTTTGCAATAGTTTTTTGCTTAGCACTTCTGTTAGCCACTTTTGTTTTTTTTTAAGATTTTAAGGAATTTTTTGCTTAACTCCCAGCACAGTTTATTTGGTAGTTTCAAATTTTTTAGTCAATTTTCTTATACAGAGGTTTGGATTGTTACACAGAGCTTTCTTCTTCTCCATATTTTTATTTACGAACCCCGGCTTGCGTCCACTTTAACATTTTCTTCGTATATTACCCATTTCACTATATATTTTCAACACTTTTTGAACAGTCCTTCTTGTAGTTTTTAACTTATTAAGGCCACTTTTTTCGTGGAAATACCCCGGTTTTTAACATATTTGTACAATATTTTTTCAGGTAATGCTTCTTCTTTTGATGATATCTTTCTCAAAATTAATATGACAGTTGTCAACTAATTGTTTTTATTTACTACTTAGCCAACTAACAAAAACGGCTGACTAATAAATTTTTTAAAATTAAAATGGCATATACAGTAGTGGCAAATTTTGGCGACAATTTTTTCTGGGACAAGCTTTAGTTTGTTTACAGATGGTATTTTTTTTACTAATACTTAATAGGCACATAATTACAAAGGGGCCACTCAAAAAATTAGTTGACCCACCTAATGCTAAAGCTTGAAACAGACATAATTTTTGTTTTCTATGACTAAACCTTATACAATTTTTTAAGAGGCATTATTATGTGTTCTCATTTGCAAATTAATTTGTTCGTTGGCGCATAACAATTTTTTTCTGATTTACTTAATGCTCAGCCAAGTTATTTGCCTGTTATCTAATATCGTATCGCTTTCTCTAATGTAAAATTTTTGGCGTCTTAAAGCGGATAAGCACAAAATACATTCAAAACTGAAAACACAAAGCTGCATACTGGGACGACAATGTAAAACATTCACTATGCTTTCTATGTTAAACAACGGGAACTTTTATCTGAGCTAATTTTGCGATAACGTTTTGATACCGAAAGAGAAAGAAAATGCTGTTTTATTTAAACGTTTTGTTCGCAAGAAAATCTCCGGCTATATGAATACAAAAGTTTAAGGCCAACATTTTCTGTAAGGATATGCTACGAGTTGTTTCTGTAATATTTCCTCTGCAAGAAATTGAAAAATCGTTTGCCTCGTTTGAGGAATGAATATTTAGTATGCAGTTCGGGGAATAACTGTGCGCAAAATTATTATACGGATTAAATCTATTTCATCTCTTTGCTAATGTTTTTAAAAAACTATTACAATCGGAAAGAGTTGTAAATATGTGAAAAGAAAGTTCTGAAAAACGCTCGTAAAAACAAAACAAAAATGAGTAGCAAGAAAACAGCATTAAGAAATTTTTTAAAGCACGTTCCAATACGCACAATAGTACTACAATAGTGGAAAAACAGAACTGTTCTAGTATGTATAACCAATCACAGCAGAGAATTCAGTTGTATATTGCGCCAGTCAGGTATTATACAAAAGAAATATAGACATTCTAGTCAATTGAGTCGCCAGCCAGTCGGATTCTGTTGATGTTATCTATTATGGATGGCGAAACGTTAGTCGATGAAATTAATACTTCAAACTTTGGAGTGCAATGATATTAGTGTTACAAAAGCGTATTTACCACAATTGTACTTAATTATTATTAATTTATAAATCAAATAGTAAAGATAGAAACTTTACTGATAGTATTTGTGTTGATGATGAGAAAACAATTAAATATATGTATTTCTTTTATACGAAACCGTGTATTGATTCGGAAAGGGGTGGCCAGATTAAAAACTCAAATTAGGAGGATTGACAGTATGTACAAAATGATTTATAATGTTAACAATTTTTCCATTAATTTTGAAAATTCTGAATTTAGAAAGATGTCACCTTCGCAGGGAATTCACCTCTAAAGTAACATAATTGTTGTTTGTTCACAAGAGTTGTGGTTCTAGGAAACTTAAAAATAACAAATTTTTATTAACGTACCTATATAATATTTACCAAATCTGTATATTCAGGTAAGCAACAGATATTAATCATACGCATTAGATAAATACTATGTAATTACAAAATTTAAGCACTTAATGGTGTAGTGGTTAGCATACATCATACATGCTTCATAGGCTTAGAGTTTCGGGCTGATATTAATGAAGCGTTTCGCGTGGATACAATCTGAAAGTATCCCCTTATTCAAATACAAGCTACGAGGTAAGATTACTATTGCGGATAGAAGCCCTCTTGGTGCTGCAAAATTCTAATAAAATACATAATTCTGTAAATGACCAAAGCAGTCGACGTGCGTTGGGATCCCCGCAAGCCTAGATATCGCCCTATAACTAAACAGACGTAATTGAGGAAGTTCTAAAATAATTTTTAATTTTCACGTTAAAAGCGCTCAAGCAAACAGTCGAATTTTTACAACTCGGGTTGTTTAAAAGACATACATTTTTAGTCAACTATGAGGACATCCTTCAAATTTCAAACCTATCAAGATACTGAAAAACAACGATTAAAAAAATTAAAGAAGGTCAAGAATTCGTTTTGTTTTATCGGATAAATAAAAGATGTCCACATTAAATGCAATCCTAAAAGCAACTTTAAACGGGTACGCACTTACGCAGTCCTACCTTTAATCCACTTTAGAGAACACAAGCAGACTTGGCTTAATGAGCTTTTAGACGTTATAAATCGATGGATAGCTTCAACTTTGCAAGTGAAAGTGTAAACTGACTTGCCGGTTGCTAGCTGTAAATTGCTTTAATGCTAAAGTAATGAAAATATAATGGCGTTTCATGGAGCGAGAATAATATATTCAATCGGATACTTTTACTTAATAAATTTGTTTTCCTTTAAATTTGATGTTTAAAGCGACGAGGAAGCTCTGTTGGTGTAGTTTTAATGTATTACTACAAGTTTTGTTTAGTCTGTTTCCAAAAGTCTGTATTAATATGGTCTATTATTATAAATTATGTAATTTTAAGGATTAAATCATTTTTTAAATTGTAAACAGGTTTAAAATAATACTTACCTTTTCTATATTAGATTAATACCTATAAAACTTTGAATATCTTAATTTGAACAAAATTATGTTTTTTTTTTACAGTAAGCAATCTAAATGATCTTCAGTGACATATAGCTTAATTCCTGCTGGTAAAATTGTTAATAATCGGTTAGGGGGTTAGGCAATATGCCGTTAATCACGATCAATCGATTAACCGAAAGGGGCTTATTCGATTAATAAACTACTTAATTTATATTATTCGATTAATCTATTATCACTAGTATTCTATTAATTAAATTAATAGAATACTGGCGTTTATTCAAATAATCAAGTAATAAAATGTTTTGCACTTTATAACATAAAGTATTCGTTACGATATATCAGAAAAATTAACAAAACGTCTTCCGGATTGGGACCGTGTCATTTTGAGACAAGACTCAACGTTTCGCCCACTTTTATAAGGGGCTTCTTCAGGAGAAAAAGAGCACTAAAAGAGCACGGTAACTCAACGTGTCAACCACGCCAGAGGCGAAACTCTTTTAGCAAGAGGCAGAAAGGTAACGGTAACTCAACTTGTCAACCAAGCCAGAGGCGAAACCCTTCTGAAAAGAATCAGAGGGAGCAGCGACTTTATACCGGCCGTACCCGGCCAAGCGTATCCGACTGTGACGATGATTGGTCAGGGGTGGAGGGATTCTCTTCAGAAGGGTTTCGCCTCTGGCTTGGTTGACAAGTTGAGTTACCGTTACCTTTCTGCCTCTTGCTAAAAGAGTTTCGCCTCTGGCGTGGTTGACACGTTGAGTTACCGTGCTCTTTTAGTGCTCTTTTTCTCCTGAAGAAGCCCCTTATAAAAGTGGGCGAAACGTTGAGTCTTGTCTCAAAATGACACGGTCCCAATCCGGAAGACGTTTTGTTAATACTGACACTGACCGTGGAAGTCTTCGAATTTATTATCAGAAAAATGTCTAAAGCAGGGGAATAATGGAAACGAAAAACTTTGTTGCTTAAACTGAAAGACACTAATATAATATCATAAGTTTTTTTTAACAACTTGCATAAAGTTTGGGTTAGGTAGTACCTAGTGTTATATCTATTACCTCCTGCCTTCGACTTGTTACGAAGGTAGGTTTTTTACCCCTATTCAGTATGTCTAAGTTATATGCCATAGTGAATTGTAGTAAAAACTCACCTCTTGGATTGGTGTTGTTGCTTCCCCATACCACGTGGTGGGAGTTTGCGTCACAGCCGATGAGTAGCTGCGATCCGTGACCGCTACAGCTATTGGCCAGCTCCTCCACTGCTCTTGTGGGTGGTGGTTCTGGGTCATCAAAAGGAAGGTACGCCGATCCGAGTATAACCTCCCTCGTTCCCCCTCCCTTTGAAGTCAATTTTGCCGCTACCAGGTCCTGTGAACAGAAATTCATTAGCGGCAATATTTTGATACCTTTTTTGGTTAGAATGCAGGCCCTGGGTCTGTCGGTGTCTCTGCTGTATATAAGCTCCCCACCGGCTGCCCCGAGTCTTTGGATCTTACCTCTGCTAACCCAGGGTTCCTGTATGAGGGCTACGTCGTAGCCCTCCATCATCTTACATAGAGAGACGAAGCTGCCCTATTGTGGTGGAGGTTCACTTGAATTACCCTTATTTTGTTCCGGGACGCTCTGAATTGGCCTGAACGTCACAGTTCTCAGCCCATAATAGGCCTTGAACCGAGCCTGTTCAAGGATCCTATACGATGCCCCATCCATGGAGAAGGCCAGGATGACTCCATCCTTCTCGGTCTTGCTACTGAGTTTCCGCCAGTCTCCCGTTTTTAAGCCTGGATTTTGACGCTCAAGCCGGGTCCTGACGGATTGCCCCTCTGGAGGGATCCACACCAGTGCTTTGGGTCTCTTCGGGTCTTTGGCCTCGACCACAGTCAGGTCCGCTCCCTCCCAAAGTTTCAGCAAATTCTCCACTGTCTTCTTCAGTCAGTCCTTGATGAAGTCGTTCGCACTCGTGATCCATAAGATGTCTCCCGTGTACCAGCTTCCTTTAAACTGCGGTGAGCTCGCACTCCCTGATGGAGTCTCGTCCAGCACATCTGAGAGTTTGTTTTGGATCAGGTCCGCTTGCTCCTGGTTCAATGCCACATCGGGATGGCGTCTGTCTATCACCGCCATCCTCAGTCCTTTAGCTTCACTGTAGGACCCAGTCTGCGTTTGGCTCCTGGGTCTTTTAGTTTGCTGCTTTTGCGACGAGGGAGTAGATGAGTCCTAGTGGGATCTTTTCATGCCCCCACTCTCCTTCCCCTTCTGTTCCCTTTTCTTTACAACTTTCCTATTCTTCTGGGTTGGCTTTTCTTTTGTCCAAGTCCCAGCCTGAATCTTTTCTGCCTTCCTGAGCTTTTTCTTCTGTGTTCCCGACAGTCTCTTTGGCTGCAGTTCCATTTTTTCAACTCCTGTAGCCGTATCGCTAGCGTCTGATGGTCCTGCCACAGGTCCATCAGGCATGCCTGATCCATGCGTCTGTTCCATCTCCACTATCATAACGGTGTCTTCCTTCGAATCCACCTTTTCGGAGTCTCTCACTGGTGAGTCCTCCTCATCTGTACCCTTGCGGTCTGAAATAAATTTATAATAGTCCCACGAGTAAGGGGGAATAAAGGTCACCACGCCAGGAGCCCCCTGCTGACGTGGAAGGCTAAATACAATGGGGTGCGCCCGGTTCCCTGAGGTTGGTCGCTAATTGATCGAGCTTCCCCCCGACCTTGCATCCCTTCGGCGAGCACGATACCACTGGGAATTGGGAGATTTTATAGTGGCCTCAACCACGCGGTTCAGGTGATTAAGCCCAGCCCCCGTTCCACTCTACGGTACTATCCATGGCTACAAATTTTACTCCGTCTACCATGTGATTGCAGCGAAGAGCAGTTTACGGTATTGCGGAAGTGTTAGACACTATCCGATGCCGTTAAAATCCAGTGCAGGCCCTTGACCACGACATGACAGTTGGGCTGGGTAGTACGGTCCGCGGTGCTGCTTTTAGCCGCTTCCAGCCATCGTTTTTACGCGTGTGTCACGTCAGATCATCCACGTTAAGGTCTTTCCCCTATCCGCCACCACCCCGGGACGCGCCTGGTAGGGAACTACCCCCCAGGAAATCAACGGTTACTAGCTATTGGATTTTTAAATAAAAAATTCGAATTATTACGTCTTATGCATGATAATACCAACCCCAGAAAAATAAATTCTCTAACGTCAAATATTTGAATAAAAAGATTTCTTTTTTATAATTAACGCATCTTTCTCGGCCGAAAAAGTACTCGCACTTGTAGGGCCTCGGCCTGCAAACGTACTCGCACTTGCAAAGTGGCAGTTTCTAGCCTTGTAATACAAATTACTATTTTGTTGTGGGTGGTAAATTAAATTTCTCATTTGAACTTGTATGATTTAAGATAAGGCGCTTTATCTAAAAAATAGGTTACGCAAAAAAAATCAGTATAACCCTGCAAAGACATTTAAAAATAGAGTTTTTAGGGTGAGTTTTTGCCAAGGTTAGTTAAGCACAAAGAATAAATAAAGATATGTTAATTAAACAGCTATTTTACACTTCGTATTAAAATGGATGGGTATTTTGAAATAAGTATTTAATGGGGTTAGATATTTCTGAAACGCTTTTTTTTAAGATTTCCTGCAACGGTTTTATAAATTATAAATGGCATTTTCTTAAAAAGAAATGTTAAATTGGCGCTTCCTGTTTGGTGAAATGCTTAAAAAGGAGTTTAAATAGAACATTGTGCACGCGATTTTCCAATCTAAGGAGCTCGTTATAAAATTATCATATTAACATTCTTGTTATAGGGTACTGTTGTAATTTATAGGTGTACTACAAATAAGAAATTAAATAAAATTGCTACAAAAAGGAGTAATTATTGCCAAGTTAATTATTGTAAATTATTTTATATCTATCAGATATTATCGCTTAATGTTAACGAATTTAACATTTAGTAAATTATTTACAAATACAAACGCTCTGCAAAAAACAATTGCGAAAAATAGTGCAAATTTAATAAAAACTGGTTTATACAATAAATTATGTTTTTAGATTTAATGACATTATTGTGAATTTTATCAAGCTAAGGAAGCATAAAAACTAATCAAAATTTCAGAAGCTTGTGCAAAAACATTTTCATTTTGTCTATTTTTCTATTTAGAAAGGAATTTTTAAAAAGCATCTAAAATTTAACTTCGTGTTTTTGTTACCTAGGTTATACTAACTGATCGAATAGGCGATGGGAGAAAAAAACGAAATGGAATTCTGCAGCGCACGGCAGTCCAGGCAAATTCCTGCAGACCCACCTTCAACCACACCTTTAGATTACCGATTCACAAACAGGATATTAACAAGAGGGTTCATATAGAAGTTTGGCACAGGGATCGAACTTGCCGGTGAGTGTTTTTTAATAAATAAAATTTTTGGGAAAAAAACACCATTGCCTTCTGAAAACAAGGAGGATAAGTGTTAATTGCGTAGGGAATTATACCCACTGTAAATATCATGATCTGCAATCAAATGTGGGGCTTATTAAAAATTAGTAAAAGTTAAATAAACTAATAAAAATGAAAAGAGCAAACATTTAAAATAATAATTATATCAACAACTGAGCTAACAAGGCCTTCGTGAGAATGGCTTTCTTCAGCGACACTTATGAAATATGTTCTTGTGTGAATTTTGGGTATGTTATGGAAAATTATAGATCGTTTCATTATATCAACAGGAAAAAGTATTGCTTAGTATAGCTTAAAATTGTTGAGTTTACTTCCATTAAATGATTAAAATAAAGTAATTGCAAGAAAATTATTATTTTAATGTGTCTCTGATGTTACTCAAGCTTGTTTGGAAAAACCTGCCCAAACACCACAGTTTCTATTTAAATATTAAATTAACGTTAATTACACGAATCATTGATTGCTTTTATTATTATTATGGGGTTGTACGCGTTTGAAAATTAAATTTTGTTTACTTTTTAAACAATCAAATATGGTAAACCATATGCATACATAGCACATAGCTATTAGGCCAGTCGGCAAGGGGTTTATTGTGGAAATAAATGGTGGCAAGCTGGAATAAATTTTATTCTCTTTATTGGGACCTCCAAAACGACAGACTAATTTTGCACGGTCTGGCGACCTTTCCAAAATGTTTTTAATAATTTTAAATTAATACTAACGTACAATTGGTGCCTAGAAATATTTTTTTAGAATATCTTGTTTTCTGTTGCGCCTATTTCCACACCACCTATCGGTAAAGCACTCGACGCGTTTTTTTTTTTTTTGAGTGGTACCCCCGGTATATGGAAAATACCTATTGTAATTAGTAATTATACGTACGTGTTGTCTAGTTCCTTTTGATGTTGATGGTTTATCTATAATCTCATTGGTGATCTTATTGGCACTTTGAACATCCTGCTCCTGTAATTCGGATTCAAAATTCACCTCCATAATATGTTCTTGGGAGAGGAGGCCCCCTATTTGCGCGTCGACTTCTTCTTCATCGCCCAGTTGTTTTATGACTTTTTCAGCATTCGAACAAGCCTTTCCCTGACATGATCCACACACTACTGAATAGACCAGTGTTTTTCAATCTTTTTTTTCTCGTGGAACACTTTTAAATATTTTTAAGTTTCACGGCACACTAAAATTGATCTTTCACGGTGTGATTATTTCTTATGGGGCTACATGAAAGCTCAGGTTTGCATAGAAAAACCACGGACTCTTGAAGCTCTTTCGGAAGCCATAACTCGAGAACAACAACAAACAATTCCCGGACAAGAACGGTCGCCACTTGGATGGAGTCATTTTTCACACCAGAATTATATTCTTTTTGTTTGTGCTTTATGTTTCTTCAATTCAAATAAGTTTCCATTATTTTTTCATTGTATTTATTTATAATTTAGCCAAATCGATTTTATTTACTAGCTTGAAAGTGTTTCCAAATCCTAAATAAAGTAAAAATTCTGCGTTATTATATTCTTCCGAAGGGAATTTGTTTAAAGTTTAAAATTCCTGTGTTTTTCAAAAATTTGTTCTCTACAAAAACCCCTGTATCAATTTGACTTCAATAACCAAACACCACATTCCCAAAATATCTGCTAGTATACAGGAAAAATATTGAAGAGTGAAGTATCTTTAAATTCAAAAACAGGTGAAAATGCTATGAGACTTAAGTGTTGATTGGAATTAAATATTATGCCAAGTTTAGACTCAAATAAGAAAGGTTTTCAATTTTTCAATGAAAATAAATAATAAAAGCTTATTCGTCTAAGTAACATCAGTTTATACAATTTTTAACTAATAGTTTATTTTTTTTTAAAGCTGGGTAATTTGTCTATAATAGGTACCAGCATGAGTCTAAACTTAGACATAATTTATAATATTTACTTTTTTTCTTAGAAAATCATAATAAAAAAGTATTCCATTTGTAGAAAACTTTTTACACACTGTATATTGCAATGTGCTTGTTGGTATCGAATAAACAAAACTGCATACAACATATAAAACGTCAAGTGGTACGTCTAAGCCGTATATAGAAAGCTAAACTCAATTACGTTTGATATTTGAAGAATTTCTTATACCAGAAAGTAGTATTACGAATAATAACACTCTATTAGAAGATAAAGACGTTTTTATCATGATATACCTCATTTATTTTGATGTAACATGAAAATGCCTAGCCTAAAAGTATATGAAATACCCGAACAGAAGTCGGTATCTGCATATAAATGGTGAACTTAACCAATACTTGGAATATACAGGGTGTTTCTTAATAACATGCTAATATTCAAGGAGGTTATTCTTGGGTCCATTTTGAGAAAAAAACTTCATATGAACATATGTCCTAAAGGTCTTAACTTTTGAACTACAGGGTGCTAAAGTTTTAAGAAAAAAATCTTTTTTTTATGATAACTTTGGTACGACCCTAGATATTTTTGTGAAACGTAGTACGCATCTTCTATGCATCAAAAGGCATTTTCTGCTGTCCAACATAATTTTATAATGTTACCGTTTAAAAAGTATTCTCTTAAATAAATTTTTGTTTAAAGTTACATAAATTGTTTTGAGAAGTAATTAAATGATCTGCCATTTAAAATTTCGATCAGCAAGAATAATCAGCGAAACAATTATTTGTGCAGCATTTTATTTTTTGGTTTGCGATTTTAATATACGAACAGCAAATTATGGTAAGCAAAATAAAATTATTATGTCGGCACAATAAACTTTTAAGCGGCATATAAATCGCTAGTCGCGCAGCCCAAAATCTATTCGAGCAGCAAAATTATTAGTTGGTCTGCTAAATTATTAAATGAGCAGCAACTAATTTGATTCATCTGCGGGTAAAACATTTGATGTTCTAATATTAATCGGCAAATTGAAAAAGGTTTTATAGTATCGGCAAATAAACAACTTTGTCAGCTACAAAAATAAATAAGCATGATGTTATTTTTTTGAGCAGCTTCATTGTTGGAAAGTGTGGCTCAATCTTTAAATGATTGGACAAAATCTTATCAGTGGGCAAAATTGCCGAAAGAAGTTTTCGAGTTGCGTAAAGACGAATATTTCACATATTACGCAATACCAGCTGGCGAATCCGTCAATTGCAGAGATATCGAAGAGCAGTCGAATAATTTTGGTGAGTTCAAAGAACAGTATTTCAGTAGATGGGTGGTTTCACTGCCAATCAATACAGAGGAGTGGAAATCAGGGAAATGCAATGCCCGACGATTTATAGAATGTATATGTGTAAACACATAGTTGGTTTGGCTATTCGTATGAAGCTCACAATTCCTCCAGTCGAAGCTAAGAATATACCCATCGGGGAAAAAAGAAAGAGAGGCCGACCGTCTAAATCCAAACGAGCACTTATTGTTCAATAATTATTGTATTAATTATAGGTAGGTTATGTTACCTATTACAGTTATGTTTTTTTCCTTTCTAATAAATACTTTACTTTTTTTGCTTTCTACTCGATTGTTTTATTTATTTCCTACTCAATCATTTTTAAAACATACCTACTTACTTCATTTTGGAGCCGATAAAAAAGTATTTGGTTACTGATCAATTTCTACTGTCATTGTAATTTTACAGCAGGACAAATGTAATAAAATACTGACAACATTGTGCCAATCACATAATTATTTTGATGTAATTTTCTTTTTTTTGCTGCCAATATCGTTTTAAAGCCGCTCGTAAAGAAATTGAATGCAAACCATTTTCATTTTAATTGCCGCTCATGAGTTGCTGCTCATTCAATAATTTTGCGGCTCAAATATATTTTAATGCTGGCCAAATCTCTATTATTTTGCTGACCGTTTAAATCATAGCCAATTGTTTTTTCTCGTAAGTGGTCTAGCGAGACGCAAATGAATGAATTTTATTTTTTTTATGCGAAAACCGTACGCCAAACGAAAAAAATCAACAGACCAGATTTGCTCAGAAAGGAATGAGGATTTCAAAAATAATTTTTACTTTAAGAAAAAGCAGTGGCGTATCACTTTTCTCTTTAAAATGATTCAGTGCAAATCCCGCACGAACGCCACTGGCAAGAATAACAAATTATGTTGTACAGCAGAAAATGCCTTTTGATGCATAGAAGATGCCTACTACGTTTCACAAAAATATCTAGGGTCATACCAAAGTTATCATAAAAAAAAGATTTTTTTCTTAAAACTTTAGCTCCCTGTAGCTCAAAAGTTAAGACCTTTAGGACATATGTTCATATGAAGTTTTTTTCTCAAAATGGACCGAAGAATAACCTCCTTAAATATTAGCATGTTATTAAGAAACACCCTGTATAAAGAGATCGGCCAATTTTTCTATATTTAGGAAATAGTAGGACTTTACTTGACCTTCGGTTTATTTAATATTTATGGCATTTTTACAACTTAATTATCGAGTTTGTTGCTGCCGAAACTGGTAATTAATTAATTGATTAATATACAACAATTTCGTTCAAGTTTGTATTAAAATACATTGCCTATACATATTTCTTTATTGTGCACGGTGATTATTTGCTGTATACAAATCTAGACAGTTTAAAAAAATCTGATTACTGAAGTTTGTAATTTATAAGGGGAAAAGAAAGAAAATTGATTGCTAAAAGTCTTGCATTTCTCATTAATTAAAAATTAGCAACTAATAAAAATCAACACAAATTAATGCTAAATAATAAATCACTGAAAAAGTATCCTGTTACCAAATAGAATAACTGATTTATCCCGGAGCCTAATTAATATAAGCGAGGTTGTCGTCACTGTCCACCCTTATTAGCGCGTGTTTCAAATTGTTGATAAGTGGATAGTTGCGAGAGCATTATTAGGCATATGGTTGCTTTCCAACTACTAAATTCTCGTTTGCAAAAACTTGCTGTAATATACTCGTATAATACCTAAATATGCTGTCCCAAGTTTTTGTTGATAAATTTCGAATAATATTTCATAATAATAATGCTTAAATAATTTACGTACGTATTGGTGGTATAGTCCAATTGTCGATCCAGGTTATGCGCGTCATCAATCACATGATCAACGGTCGGCGTTACCAATAATGCGCGATAAAAAAATACAAAATGTAATTGCTAAATATAAATTATTTTTGTAGTTTTCTACGATTAGGCAGCCGTGTTTAGTCACAAGGGCTATACATTTTTGAAAATAAGAAAGAAATCGGGTTTTTATTTTGTAATTTAGCTCATATTTATTTTTTGTAAAGTTAGTATTATTTTTGGCATGTTTATATTTCCAATTTCCAATTTCACTTGCAAATTTTTGACAGATCGTGTTGTATGTCATTAACGTTTGTTTGACATTTGACATTTTTTAGGTTATAAAATTTGTAAATCGTTTGGAACTTCATGTAGATGTACCAAGTTATGATGTCATAAAATTTATTGATGACGTGCATTACCTGGCTCGAAAATTCGACCATAGTTCTTTATGAATTTTTTCTAACACTAATATCTTATACTGTTTCTATGGTGCATAAGAGTTCACTTGTTATGTTGCCTTTAAAATACGCTTTTCCCTATAAAATTCGTCGTTGCCTAGCAATCTTCGCATTTTTTGTGTATTGTGACGCGTTTCAAATAATAATTTATTAACATTTCTAATAATGTATTAGTGAAAGAAAATTTCTGATAGGATATTAACGTAAGAAAAAATCTTGAAGACAACTCGTGTTTTATGGTTTAAAAATCTCGGTCTATCAAATGATTTTTAAACCTTCTATAAAACACTTGTTGTCTTAATAGCTATAGTTTCCTTCCTGTTACTTTTTGCTTTGTTCATTACTTCAGCAAATTTTGTTATTTGCATACTTTAACCTTAGGAACATCACAAGCTAAATTTAAGTTTCAGTTGCGTAGTATTTATTCTTATTCCTGTATCAGGATATACAGTATGTTCCCAGACTTGTAAACCTTCTAACTTTTTAATTTTCAAAAAAGTCATTCTTTCGTAGCAGTTTTGCTTGCCCTAAAATATGATAAATGAGGAGTATAAATAGTAATCATAACTAGTTATAGAAGTCGTTCAGAAAATTCGAAAATAGTAAAATAGGAATACCTTGATTTCCAATTTATCAGAAAAATCTTATTTAACAAAGTGCAAGCGGACGGCCGATCAAAGGGCCGGCCGCCTGTTTCGTATTTAAATGAAAAAATTAAACATAAAATTCACTCGACTATACCACTCACATTTTGCTTAACCAATCAGATTGATCGATTTCCTTAGCAACAGCCAATAAAAACAATTTTCAAGTGAAAAAATTACACGTGCTTTTAATAAGTGAAAAAACCACGCGTGGTTTTTTCACTTAGGTATTTTAAATAAGTGAAAACAATTCATAAATAGTAATTAACTGTTCGTGATATAGTCTTAACGAATACAACGCGTGATCCGATTTTCCTGTGATAAATTTGGATCGGATAATTGATTCGTGCTAGTTAATTTTGGAAAATTTGTCAAATTAACTAGCACTCATAAACTATCCGATCCAAATTTATCGGAAAAACGGCATCACTTGTTATATTACTGTTGATAAAAACTTTTTTTCAGTCACCAAGAATTTTAGAAAGTGATTTTGTGAGTACAGGGTGGCCCATTTTCGATGTTTTTAAATGGGAAGTACCCTTAATAACCGAGATAGGCAAAAACTGATGTCGGAGTCCAGGGCCCTTTTTTGATGCAGGTTCAAGTCCCGAAAACAAAATTCCGCTATCTTTTGTTATTTTTTAGTTATAGCCCAAAATTCAAAATTTGGCCATATCGAAAACTTCAAATAACTCTCTTGGTTTTGAAGATATTCAAAAACGGTAAAAACATTCTACAGGCACTTTTTCAAGTAGAATACGATAGTTAATTCAGATATCTTTTAATTTTCATGTTTTAAGAATTATGACATAAAGTTGGTATTTTTTAAATATAAGTCGTAGTTGGCCATGATACCATTAAATTGCATATTTTTTCTGCTTTCCGAAAATATATACTTTATGGGGGTTAAATTCAGTAACAATACCTCTTTTGGACAAAATTAGATTATATGATGCTGTTAGCAATTAGTAGGCCATGGTTCATGATAGCAATAAACAAAAGCTAATTGAGCGGGTGCATGTGACGTCACCAAGCACACAATAACGCTCCCGACTGAAAATGTATTCTAAACCATCCCTCATCTGGTTAAACACATCTTTATTCGGTTTGATATTAATATGTAATATTTCCTTTTTGGTAAAATTAGTATACCGGCGCATACAAATCTACCATTTGTTTACCCTTCAAGTGTTCAGCTGATGGCCTAGTGACGTCACATGTGCAACCGCTCTATTACTTTTTGTTTATTGCTATCATGAACCATGGCCTACTAATTGCTAACAGCATCATATAATCTGATTTTGTTCAAAAAAGGTATTGATACTGCATTTAACCCCCATAAACTATATATTTTCGGAAAGCAGAAAAAAATATGGTACCAACTTTATGTCATAATTCTTAAAACATGAAAATTAGAAGATATCTGAATTGACCATCGTATTCTACTTAAAAAAGTGCCTGTAGAATGTTTTTACCGTTTTTGGACATCTTCAAAACTAAGAGAGTTATTTGAAGTTTTCGATATGGTCAAATTCTGAATTTTGGGGTATAACTAAAAAATAACAAAAGATAGCGGAATTTTGTTTTCGGGGCTTGAATCTGCATCAAAAAAGAGTTCTGGACTCCGACATCAGTTTTTGTATATCTCCGATATTAAGGGTACTTCCCATTTAAAAACAATCGAAAATGGGCCACCCTGTAGTTAGACCCAGAAAAACTAGATTATTAATTAGGCACACAAAGACGAAATTGTTTTAGATATTTTAGATGGAGTACAACTCCAATACCTTTTCAAGATAGACTTGAAGGTCTTATAACGACATTTTTAATAAATGTATATTATAACACGAAAATTAAGAGTGCTATGACTAAGTTCACTGTATCCTACATCAAATTGTCTAAAAGATGAGATATTCATTTATGCTCTAAATTAAATGGCCATAAAAATAAACGAAATTTGAGATAATTTGAACAAATGGAAAACTGCTAGTTAGCAGTTTTCCATTTGTTCAAATTATCTCAAAAGATCTAAGTACGAGATATCCAAAGCTGAATGCATCATGAAATTTCGCTTGCAATTATTTTCTAATTAAACCTTAGGTGTAGCTGTTTAAATAAAAAAGATGCCAAAATTTTTAAGAAAACAGTTACCCTGTTTAGGGACGGATAAAACATTTCTATATGTGGGCGGCCACTTAAGCGCGACTTTGATTCCAAATAAAGCAAAATTGTTCATTTATAAGTGTTTTTTTTACACCGGTCTAGAAGTATCAAACTCATCTGCATTTGTTGAAGTGCAATATGGTTAATACTCGTACATTCCAATTTGTTGAATTCTTGTTGTGTGAAATCCTTGGATTTCACAATTTCTATTAATCTTTAGAGATTTTGTGGAATTACAATTCAGGTCTTATGGCTTTTACGCAACATTTGTAAACCAGAAAATTATTACACTTACACGATTAACTGCAAAATGCTTTACAGCAAGGAACATCAAATAATTTAATTTAATATTAGTGACATATAAAAATATGTAGGGTTCGATTTCCGATCCAGATCGGTGAGATCTCGAATGCGGAAAAATATCTGAAAGTATGCCCTCTTTCGGATACGCGGTAAAATTGTAAGTCCAGTGCTAATGCGATGTTCAGCACTATAAAGATCCCTTACAGGGGTGGAAATATCTTGGGATTGACAAAATTCTAGTCGGATAGTGTCAATGACCATAGTAGTCGACGCTCGTTCAAATCCTTGGCATTCACAAGCTTAGATTTCGTCCATTAAACAAACCAAAAATTATAAATAAGGAAATAAGCGTAAAAAGAAATTCATTGCTACCTTTCAAATTAATTTATAGGGATCAGCACCGCTTTTGAGTGGAATTATAACTACAGCAATACAGTATGTACGAATTTATTTACATTGAGTTAATATGGCCTGGTTATAATAGAGTAAAATGATATCTATCAAACTAGGTTGGGCCGTATTCCCACCTCATGTTTAAGGTTGTCTCTAACTAAAGTCATGTTTAACGTAAACAGAAAACGATATAGCTTTATGTAATTTTGTATGTTCACAACGGAGATAAACAATATTGCCATGGTCATTAAGTTAAATTTAAATATGAGATGAGAATACCGACCAATGATTTTTAATTTTTGTTACATATAGAATTCCCATAATTCGTTAAAATACATTAAAACTTGCTACATACTGTATATTACTTAAATTGAGTTTTCACAGACGCAAATTATAAATGGTGTTCTAGGCATCGTAATTTTGCTAGTTAAAGGCGGATTTTAACATTAGAAGAACGAATCTTAGTGGAATATTATAGGTATTACCCAGTGCCTCCACCATATGTTAAGATACTGAAATACTGAAATTTCCCAATAAAAATTGCGTTCTAACAATTTTACGATGTGGATTTATTATTTGCAGCATTTGGTTGCAGTAAAACTAACAAAAAGAGGTTGTAAATAATACTATAGATGCTTAGAAAAATGTTAGCAAATATACTGACAGGTTACGTTTCAAATAATAAGTTAGTATAAAAATACAATCTAAAGGAATACTATGTATAAAAGAATAATTATAATTATCGTTAATTTCATGTTGAAATTTAATATATTCAATTAAAAAGAAGCCACATGACTACTGAAGAAATACAAAATAAATGATTGGAATATGTGCTTTCCAGTATTTAAAACAAGTAGTACTAGCTGCTATGTAAAATATTAGTTAAATTAATATAAAATTCATACGTTTCGCTTTCGGTTTCGGCCGAAACCTGGGATGAAAGGTGAAATTCGTTTTCGCTTTCGGTTACGGCTTCAAAACCTTCGGTCGGACAGTACAAAACACTACCTAAACAAACAGCTTACGTGCATTATTAGAAGCAAGAACAGTATATATGTACATAATAATGTAGTAATTCTGTAATTGAATAGCAACTTGTTTGATAAATAAACGTGTATATTATTATTATAACCACTACGCAAACACAGCTTACAGAAAGCATAAACACTGTTCGAAACAAAACGTTCTCTCTAACCACCGGCGAGTGACTAATCAAGCGAGCGCCAGTTGCGGCCGCTCCGGTGCAAGCCTAAATCTTAATGCTTTCAACTATAATCTACTCGATTTCCACACGTTGTTCGGTAATTCAAACCCTATTAGAAATTTCTCCGCTCGGAAGCTTTGAATTCATGTATTATGATGTGCGCGGTATTTTCGGAACAGATTTAATTAATATATAAGTTGAAAATATAATGTAAATGCTGTCTTATTTAATTAATACATAAACGAAATTTAATTTGTAAATAAAAAGTAATTTCGGAAATTACTTTTTATTTTAGTGCTGCAGCCCGGCAGCCCTTATATGCCAGCCGCCACTGCTGAATACAATCCTTCAGATATAAATAAGTTGAAATAAATTTTAACAGTCAATCACATACATTTCTAGGATTCTAGGTTCATACCTATATCTTTTAGGGTAGCGTATACGGAGCCACTATAGTTTCGCGTTGTCTATCGGAAACGTTCGAAAAAAATTACGGAAAATAGCAAATGAACACCCATCTTAAGGTGTGGATCACGAACAGGATCATTTCCAAAGAGGTGTACGTCTGTCTGTCCGTTCTTGTTTGTTTTTGGTTTGTAGTAGTAAATACTTCATTCAAAACTGACAAGAAGTCATAAAAAACATAAGGTTGCGAGAATCAAGCATGTTTTTGTTTAACAAAGTTTCATAGATGGTGACTTAGTTTCATAAACAGCGATTAATTGTTCCACAGTAGCAAAATTTTATCTTTTAATGTAACCCAATTATACATAGAATGCTGATGGTTAATTCTCTGTAAAGACAGTCGCCTCACATGCTGTGAGCGGCATTGGAAGTAAAGCTCAACCGGAGAATGCGTGAAGGAAAAAACATTGGGAACATCCTCGTGCGGATCTCTACTATGTAGACCACCGCACTAGCGCGCGCACTACGCAAAATCGGAACCCGGTGGATCGATATTTAGTTTCCCTGTTCTTGGACAATATACCATAAAGGAAAAGCGGTTTTTCCTTTTCCACTGATGCTCCGAAAGCGGTTGAAGTGAAACGAGAGATATAACTGGAAACGATTGTGTCGAAGGTGCTGTCCATAGCGGGACCTGGAGCTACTATCTTACTCTTACTGACCTCCTGCTGTAATCAACACCCCCGCCTTCGGGGTTCTGTTCAGTGCGGGTCGTTGTGCTGCGGTGATTGGTGATAATGCGTGACATTCAATTATTTTAAGTTCTGTGACCCGTGAAATACATTTTGTTCAATTTGTGACGAACGACTTACTAAAATAAAGTAAAATAATTAGTTTCGTTACATTTCCAAAAAAATACCAAAACTCTTGAGATTATACACTTTTGATGTAGTTTCGTGTGCCACTTTTACAATATATTTGTGTCCCTTTTAAAAGTTATTTTTGAGACCTACTTTACGTGAACACCACCATTATCTTAAGTGTTAGTGGTAAAAATCGTCTAAGTCATTTTGGCACAATTAATCATCCATTGTCGGTGGGTTCCCATTTCTCTATAGTTATATAAAAGTGTTTTTTATTTCGTTATTATTTGATCAAATGCATCGAAAACCCTTCATAATTTCTGTTTTACAATGTACTAAAATATTCCCGAATTAATTTAGAAACGTTTGGTACGCTGCATCGATCCCTGTTTTAATTTTTTTGGTATTCTTTGGCAGTTATTACGTAGCTTGAAAATAATTGCTAGAATGTACTCTTAACAGGATTATTTGGTGTCCGAGAATGTCTAACGAGGAACTGCTTACAGGTGTGAATTTATGTTTATGGAAAACCGAAGCTAATCTGGATAATTGGCGGAGCTTGTACAAATGAAAAATATCAAGCGATTTGGAAGTTTTATTAATGCTAATTTTTGGATGCTCTTGACATAAAATTCAACTTACAAATCTTTAACGTATACAAAGTAATTCCACAAGTCATAATGAATTGTCTAAAAATATGACCTTAACATAAATTTGCTGGACAAACACCGTGAAACATGCTCTGTTTATTCATAAAGGTTAAGTGGCTGTCTATACACGAACATCAATTCAATTAAAAATTAATAAAGTTTGAAGGTATGTGTTGAATTATCGTAAAATTGTAGAGTTCCCCATTGGAAAAATTAAATAACATTTATTAGACTTAAAATTAAATTGTGAAGTAATAGAATAATTAAATATTGGTGGATATAGTAATTTGTGGGAAAACTATGTCGTTCGTGTCGCAAACAGCAGCTTGTTGCAGTGAAAGATCTGGATGGCCCGAAGAGCATTGCGAACGGCACTGCTGCTGTCGTGAAAGAAAAGGCAGTTTAATTAGTCAGTCTTCTAGTGTGGAATCTCCTGTTCGAGAAGCATGACCCCAACAAACAACACAGCAGCAGTAGGTGCCATTCTTTGGATTTTTTAATTACCCAAAAACGTATTTTCTCATTTTTCTAATTTTTTTCCCGGCACGTTAAAACTAATTCCTTTCATTATATTCTTTTATTAATTATACTTACTGAATTTTTACTTCTAGAAGGCATCAGTGCATAATTATTTTTGTAAAGTTTAAACGGTAATAATAGTATATTATACACTACGCTATAATGTAGGCTATCATTACCGAGGATAATGTTTGCAACACGAGCGAGCTTGCGAGCGAGTTTTGCGATTATCCGAGGTAATAGCCATTATAGCGAGTCGTATAATATACTTTATCCACGAACACAAATACGAAGAATTTTTAATTAAAATTTATCGACGACTTGTCAATAATCTGTCAATTAGGATTAGAAACATAACCTATAATCTGTCAATTAGGATTAGAAACATAACCTATTTCCTTCATTATACACCATAGACAATGATGTTACCATGACACTTTGAATAATCATTATACACTGCTGTCAGTGTATAATGGATAGCATTATGAGTGACCAAACACATGAATAATTGACAGATTATTAAGTAGTCGTAGATAAAATGTATAAACCACTTTAAAAATATTTAAGGCGTAATCTTTACAGAATATCGCCGAGCCAATAATCTTTTCGGCAAAATCTGCAACCGGCTATAATTTTTTTAAGCACGTTTTTCCCACACTAAAAAATCTTAAGCTTAACAGCAAATTTTGGGACCACATCTAATAACTGGAACCATCTGAAGAAATGTTTAAAACTTTTCGTGCTTTTTATGAGACTTTATGGAAATTTTGACTTTTACATTTGTTTTGTTTTTACAGTAAAACATATATTGCTAATCAGCACCGCTTATCAAGTTCATTGGGCACTACTAAATTTATTTATATACTTTAAAATGTTGAAAAAAAGCGAAACTCTAAATTATTTACTTCCAAAACCGTTTAAAAATTATAAAAGCTATTAGTTTGTTTTTGTTTGTTTATTTATTTAATAAGTGGCGCCCTGTTATAATTGATATTATTTAATTGCTAACGAAGTATTTTCAGCTATAAAAAAGATGCCATCAGTACCCACTGGCGGGTTGATTAATTATTTTAACTAGCAAGCTAGCGAAGATTCTTCGCCATTTTGATTGTAAAACGATTCAATTTTCTGAATTAACCAAAAAGTTCATTAGAAGCAAAAGGTACAATTATCAATCCCAATTTAGGTAAGTTCGTTAATAATGTAATCATTTTTACGTTAAGTGGTTTTTCAATTTATTTATATATGCTATACTTTGTTTACACTATTTCAGAAAATTACCCCCAAACATTTTTGATTGCTAATAAGAACTGAAATTTCTTCGAGAAGATTGTATACATGAGCGTAATTTTGCTAAAATCAGTTAAATAACAACGCAGTTATTGCAGTTTAAAGACTATTTCGACTTATGACCGGTATTTCAGTTAAGGTTTAACCTAAAGCTTAGCTTAAAAGGCGGCTTAAACTATGGCTTAAGTGTAATCAGGCTTGGTTTAAGTCTTAATTCAAGCCTACTTAAGTTAAAACTCAACTTAAACGTGAACTTAAATATGTAAAACTTTTGAGGTTATAATAGAAAATAATAAGACAACCGTGTCTGATGCATAACAGTTTACGACTGTATTTATTTTATATAAACACAATACCACCACCGTAAATAAATAGTAATGATTTCATATTTCCATCAGAATATCGGATAGTGAACTTTAAATTTAAATTGATGCATTTGCGATTTTTTGTATTTTAATTGTATTGTCGAATATTAATTAATTCTTTACAAATATGACATTGCTCACCTTCAATACAAATACCTTCGTGGTAAAATAAGCTGACATTCAACGCTTTTAATTTTTCTACTAGTGTTCTCAGTTTGAAATAAAGAATATTGTTATTTTTTATTTATTAAATTTCTAATTCAATAGATTTATTTTTTGAAACTATCGAAGCTTTTATAAAGAACACAACTTTTTAATCCATAGAACACACTGTATGTTATTTAATCTTCTCAAAAAGTTGCATTTACGATCCGTGGTACGTAATATAGTATTGATTCCTGATATTGAAGTTTCTTATTAATAGGACATAAAAGACAAAGACGACTCCATACATACAGGGTGTCTGATTTTTCATTGGCCAGCTTATACCTCGTTTATTATTAGAAATACATGCAAGAAAAAGTCAGAGAAAATAGTTGTTTAGTATTAATTCCGCTATAAAATGGCATAATTACTTATTTTTCATAGAAAATTCCTATTTTTCAGGAAAAGTGTATAGCTTTGATTTTTTAAATGGAACACCCTGTATATTTATTCGCTAATTGATCGAGGGTTAAATTCTCCTTTCAAAAATATATCACATGTGATATTTTAAGTGTCAATTAAACAAAAAAAAACTCAAATAGTAAAATCATCCTAGTTACCTATGCGCGGTTTTTTTGCCATTTTGAACATTTATTAAAATAAATAATTATTTGTTTTATTTTGTTGTTTATTAATTTTTTATAGTATTGTTACTTGGTACTATCAATTGTATGTAAAATAAACAGCAGGCATAGCCAACTAGTACGATTCTATTATTTGAGTTTTTTCTTCCAAATGAAAAAACCTAAAATATCATATGTGATATATTTTTGAAAAGAGAATTTAACCCTTGATCCATTAGCGAATGGATATACAGCGTTTTCTATTTAAAAAACCAAAGTTATACATTTTTCCTGAAAAACAGTAGGCCATGAAAAATAATTAATTATGCCATTTTATAGAAGAATTAATACTAAACAACTATTTCATCTGACTTTTTCTTGTATTTCTAATAATAAACGAAATATAAGCTGGCCAATAAAAATCAGCCACCCTGTATATTTGTAATTTCTAAAGTACGTTTCTATATAAAACCATTTACAAACGGTATATAATTTTAACAATTCAGAGTCATTAAATTTCCCGTCTTGTTACTTTTATAACTATAAGAATTTACTAAATATTCATTTATACAATTAAAACATTTTGAATTCCATATGATAATAGACGATTCCTTTAATATTTAAAGGCTTCCATTTTTTAATATATTTTTGCCTAAAATCAATACCAATAATATAGTGTTTGCTATTCCGCGCATAAAACTATAATTATCATCGTAAATGTAAATGCTAACTCCCCTTTTAATATCTTGATGACAATATAGGTACAGCAAATGAGAATCAATTTATTGTAGACGATTACCCAGGCTTCTATTTGCCTTAATTAATAAATTTAAAGTGATTGTTTAAATTGCTATTAAAACTTAGTTTATTGTTGTATTGCATTAGAGCAGTACGTTTTATAATATTAAAATTACCCACTAGTATCTACTGCTTTGTTGTTCATTACGTCAGTCTAGTAATGGCGGAGTATAATTGGATTATTCAATTAACTGAAGTATGCATTATTCGAATATTTGCAAATTAGCAGTCAGTCGCTCCCCAATGAGGTAGTGAGGTAGGAAAAGTAATCACGTATACGAAGTTGTCATAATAAACTACTTTTCCGGAAGCAGAGCTGCTGATTAAAAATTCCATTACCACATAATTATAATCGCCGAATAGTATTTTTGTACTAAAAAAATTGTTTTCGTAACCCAGTTTCTGGAACGTTAGTGGTGAATACGAATTCGACCATTTTAGTTTGTAATTTTTTGATGCAAAAACTTTGTTAATACGTACCACTGCTTAATATTCAAATGTATGTAAATACACGATCTGGAATAGTTTAAAAGGGGAAAACAGTTATTTGTTGTAAATACTCGGCAATATAAAAATGTAAAATAGTTCTTCCGATAAAGTAATTGCGCAGCTAATAGCAACAGTCACGGAATATAGCGGATATGGCCGTTAAGTACAAAAAGCTTAATCTCAAGTTGATTGTTAACATATTATGATAAAACCGCGTAATTATAGTTAAAAGTGAAAAGTGGAAAATTGTTATATGCGTTTTAAAGTTATTTCTGTTTTTCTTGGCAAATTTATGTAAATTACTTGAGTTGTATCAACAAACGAAACGCAAGTTATATTACGTCATTACCAACACGAAATGTTCTAAACATTGTTTTTTGGATAAATTCGATAGATTCTGATATTGAAGGTTATTTTAGTGAAAGTTTGAATGTTGATTTAAGCGATGTTAATTACTATCTATTAATAATGATAGTGAATTACACATATCATGTTATTAAGATAATTGTGTACTAAAAAACTTCAATAGTTATCTGTTTGGAAATATGCAGAAAAAATTGTAAAACTTTTACCCTGAAAAATGCACTTATCTTTTATTATTACAATAATTATTACATTAACGTATTTCGCAATTAATTATTAATTTTGTCCACGGCTAGTCAATAATCTGTCAATTATTCATGTGTTTGGTCAAACATAATGCTATCCATTATGCACTGCCAGCAGTGAATAATCATTATTCACGGTATCATGGTAATATCATTGCCTATGGTGTATAATGAAGAAAATAGGTTATGTTTCTAATCCTACCACTTTGTTTAACATAGTCCTACCACATGGTTTTAGTAGTGTTGCTATTTAATTTTTAATTAAAAATTCTTCGTATTTGTAGTCGAGGACAAAGTATAGTATACAACTCGCTATAATGGCTACTATTACCTCGGATAATTGCAAAACTCTCTCGCTCACTCGCTCGTGTTGCAAACATTATCCTCGGTAATAATAGCATTCATTATAGCGTCGTATATAATATACTATTATTAACTAGTCAAAATTACAAGTAAGTATTAACTATTATTATTTATTGCATTTTACAATCACACGCTGCGATAAATTTTCAAAGGTAAATTTATGTGTATTGTGGACAATATCTTCCACTATTTTGCAACTCAAATTAGCTTGAATGAAAATTAAGTCTTCTTCTTCTCAAATACTTTTTTTGAGCTTCTTTAAGATCAAATTAATACAGAATTTTTTTTAAATAATTTCAAAATATTCAGCATAATATTTGGCAGCATTAGTCTCAGTTCCCCATCTTATAAAAATTGGGGCAGGCAGAAGCCGCACGATTTCTGTAAGTTTTCCCAAATGACTTGGTTCTTAAAAAAATTTAACAGATGATATTCAACGTTTGAATAATGAGTACGAACTAATTCGGCAACTCTGTGCAAACAAAGCGTTACACAAGTTACGTGAATCATTTTTGGGTACAAAAATTGTAATTCATGGATAGCTTTACAATATGTAGAGTGCAGCATAGTTGCATAGTAGAATCTATTAGGAAGTAAATAACAAAATAAATAGGTAATCATTAAAAAAAGCGGCAATTGCTGAATAGTTAACTGCTTTAAGTACTTTACTTTACTAAAGCAGATATGTTTAACCTTTTTCTTCTGGGGCTCCTAATATCTCAAATTCAAAATTTGTTACTTCTCGTTGAGAGAGATCGGTGGTCTCGTTCAAAGATATCCACATATATTATAGTTCAGGAACGTAATTTTTTCTTAACGTGGATTATTCAGGTATATTCTGTTTCGTGGATTCTTCTAAAAATAATACTTTTTAACTTCGTCAGGGGTAGGTTCGAAGGCATGGAGAGATGGAGACCTCGCATAGCTCTTTGTTAAATTCTGTTAATTGCCATTTTTTGCTAACATGTTTTTCCGTTTGCAGGTGCTAAGCACTTTGGAACTTTTTTGCTGCTACTACAGAAACTTCACAATATTTACAATATAAAGCACTTCCAGCTGTTCTAAGATCACCATGGTCTGCCATAAAATAATTTAAAACTCGCGCGCACTTTTTTTTCTTTAGGCATCATGCACTTGTTAAGAATATTTTACTAATACAGCTGATCTAAAAAACAGCAATGTTACCTAAGAAGTTTTAACTATAGACATACAAAAAATGGTGGGTATTCTCATCACACATCGTCGGAGTGGCCGAGCGGTTAAGGCATTCGACTACAGCGCGGACGGTCTCGGGATCAAATCCAAGTCGGATGCTCGGCGAGGGGCCTACCCAGTCGCTGAAAATAATTGGGAACCGAAACACAGTGGCGCAGTAGGGAAGGTAGGCGGTTGTTGAAGGTGGTGCTTACTACATCATCCCGTACGTATAGCGTGCGAAACAACCGATGTGTGAAAAGCGACTTAGGAAAGCCTTAACCCTCCATGTTGCCGATCATGCCCCCTCGCAAGGCGTTAGTGCCAATACCTTTACTTTTACGTATTGCCAACACACAACCCATTGGCCATTGACAATAGTAGGGACAAGATTACGATTAGAGTATTGCTAATGATCTATTGAATAACAATGAGGCAAAGCGACGCCAATTCTGCAAAGAGTACGAAAACCCACTTGGAGTTATTTAAAGAAACAAAAATGTGAAATACTTTCTCGAAAATTAAAACTTAGAGAAGATGAAATTCTTTAAATTATGCGTTGATGCTAAACACACTAAAAATCGTTTAAAATATGCACTTATGCGAATGTATAATTATTATGTTAAGCCTACTCCTGTATTCTATGGATTTAAATTGACAATGAATATAATTTACATTTTACAATTAACAAAAACTACACAAATATGAATTGTCAATGATTATTAAACATTAAACCTACTTCTGTTTGGAGTTTTGTAATTTTTTATTCGCAGTCATAAACAAGATAGGTTTACAACTAGTTGAAGCTGACAAAAATAGCAAAAGACTACACTACGTTGAAATTGTATTTTATTTATTTGTTTATATGCTGGCGTATCATACACGCCGTGTTATCGGACTCGGCTAACGCCTCGCCTCGATAATATTCACGGCTAGTACCATAATGATCGTCATTATGATCCTTATTACATAATAGTTATTTATGTACCAAGGCCATAAAAGCAAGTTACGCCAGTGGTACATACATAATTTTATGCACGATTGAAGATTTTAAAACTGAAATAAGAAATAAATTAATTTTCTACCCACATCGAGTAGTTAGTTGCTCAATTATTTTAATTTTTTACTGACTACTGTCAAATGGTTGAAGGATTTACGCCTAGGAATATTCACATAAATAATTGTGTTAACTGTGTTGTTAATACAAATTACCCTAAATAGAGTTCTAATAAAGAGCATACATTCGATTTTAATTTAAAAAAATTCTTTATAAGACTGTTAAAATGTTTATCAATTTTTGACGTTTTATTATAGACCGGCGGCCTATAAAGACACCCACGGGCTATAAATAGACGTTTATGTCAAACAAATTCAGACATAATTGACACATTATAATGCGATCGTGCATAAATAACTACAGTGCAACCTCGATAGTCCGAACTAATAGAAATTAGGGTGGTTCGGATTTTGCATTTGTTCGGATTAACGAATTTTACTTAAAAAGGTGTTTCACATAATAAAAACATTAAGATTACATTTATTTAAGGACATAGGCGATACAATGTAACATACCTAGCATATACATACAGTGTGATCATAAAGTTTGGAACAAAATTCATAATTGCGTTATTTAATGGTTTTCATAGACTTTCTTACTACTTAAATGGTGACGTAAAAAAATTGGTCCCTTACATTACATAACATTTTTTTTGAGAAAATAACACACTTTAAAAAATAAAAATTTGTCTTATGGAAAAAAATTATTATTACACCCAAAAAAACAAAGATAAGAACAAATTCGGCCTGTCAGCTGTAAGCAGCTGCTGGAAACGTGACGGTTAGCATAAACATTATTATTAGTCACTTCAGATTTTGTGTCTGCATAATCAGAAATGCAACAGTGGCGTTCTGACGGACGTAACTAGGATTTTCAAATTTAGTTCGGATTATCGAATTTTCGATTGTCGTAGTTGTTCGGATTACTGGAGTTAGTTGTGTGTTCGGATTACTGGAGGTTCGGATTATCGTGTGTTCGGATTATGGAGGTTGCACTGTATTATAATCGTTGTTTTAGCCAAGTTTGATTTAGAATCAGATGAAAAGTACGACTTTTGTTTAACGACTATGTTATTTTTTTTCGTGTATTGCAATAATGATTACAAATGTAATGCTTTAGGCATATAAATGTTTTATAAAGCTTTAGTAATTAAGGCTCATAGATATGTCTTCATAATTAATTGATTTATTCTTGTAATAATAATTGGACAATATTATCGGTCATATCTCAGGCTTTTTTAGCATAATTTTAAACTAAGTTTAGTTACAGAAATAAATAAATAATAGAGTAGATAGAGTAACAGTCATAATAAAATATAAATACAGATGTAAAATTTTATGGAGCCTTTTGAAAGGTATCTTTTTAAAGGTATAGTGGAATGAATAATATATGGCATTTCAGTCTTTTTATGAATATGTTTAGTGATTAGATAAAAAAGAAAAAATTACAGCTACAAACTTGTTTTAATGTCCTTTCAGATTAATTACAATTTGGTTCGAAAACGAAATAATAAATATATCAGGTTTCATTCGATTTAGTATAGTTGAACCGTATTATTTCCAGATTGGTAAGTTGTAATGGGATTTTTGACATTTTATTAACTGTATTATATCAATTCTGATAATTAAAAGTATTAATTCTTGTTCAATACTTACTTACTGCTTACTGCCTACCAGTGCCGTATCTAAGGCAGGGCCATAGGGGCACCTGCCCAGGGCGTAAACTCAGAGGGGGCGCAAATTCAGACTCTTCCATCTACTACTAAAAGACTCAAACTGAGCACAAAGTAAAGGTTTCGGGTTTACCGGCGTTGTTCGCTGACATTGCGGTTCGCTTATGAAATAAATATTTTTTCGTACCTGTTTTTTTCAGATAATCCTACAATCCTTATTAATAAAAATTGTTTGGATAACAAATAATTAAGATCCGGGGCGACGGAGGGGCGCAAGGAATCAAGTTTGCCCAGGGCGCTAAAGTGCCTATAATCCATTCAGAAAACTCCCGTGACGTTTACGCTGTCAAATGAAAATTTGGGAGTGTACTTTATGTACAGAACCTATCAACTTTTTTAGTGAATGTACTTAACGTCAACTGAAATGTAAGGTTATGATAAATCATTTGTCATTTTCGTCGAATTAAGTAGAACAAGGTAACAATGGGTTTATTAATAATACAAGTATGATAATAAACTTCGTTGGTGCTTCTGTTCATCCATTTCTCTAAAGATTATGAATTATAAAACGTAACTTGAATAATAAATAATTTAAGTGTCAAAGTGAAAACAAAAAAAAAACAAAAGCATTAAATTTAAATTTAAAGGTGCGCCAATCTCAAATCTAAAAGTTTTTAATAGCCTAATAGGGATTTTCATATTAACCAACACATGGTGACTTTTATGTCACGGGAGTTTTCTGAATGGATTATAGATACGGCACTGCTGCCTACCCAAACGTTAGTAGTAGTTCTCCAAGAGAGTTAGAGAGTATACACGTGTTATTGCCTGTAGTTAAATGGGTTGCATATTCCAATAATTTTCTGAAAATACCTAAAAATACCTTTCTTTGTAATCCAGCTGCTTTTGCGTGAAGGCTTTTATTATTGATTAATGTATTTAATTTCGGTTGATGATAAGGAAAACGAACTTGGTTTCGCGTAGGATTTATATTTAAATTCCGATAAAACTTTAGGAATAAATACCTGCGTATACATTTTACGGAATGTTTGTAGGAGTCTGTTAAAATAAATTAAATTAATTTTATACCATAAAATTGTATCTTACATTCCTCGTACTTTCAGAAGTATTTATTTCGAGAAAAGTTTTAGATAATATTCAGTTTGAAATTGTGTTAGCAGTTTAATATCAGATAAGTTAGGTAATTACTTATTTGGTTATTTGGTATTTTTTAGTGTTGTAATCTTGTAATGTTACTACCGTTTGTTTTTAACGATTATTTTTCTGTCAATTGTTACATAAATTTCTTTTTATTTTCCCAGAAACTTTATGCCGTTTTAGGTCCGTCGTTTTTGCATTTGTTATTTAGTTGTTTGCTCTGTGCTAACTCATAAAGCAACATTCCTACTGTTTGCATTGTGTTCATAAAGTTTAGAATAAATTCGATAAAATCATAATTATTGGTTGCTGGAAAAAGGCAATTTTTCATTAAAAAGGCACATATTCTTCTATACTTTACATAAGTTTACTTCCGTTCTTGAATAATGACGTCATCAATTTCATCAATACCGTTTTAAATGGCAATCTATTGTACTGACTTTTGTGGACCTTGTGTTTTTAATGATTTATATTTTTATAAATTATATCACATTGGTTTCACAAGCCAACAATTTTTATATACTTTGCCCTTTAGTTTATTTGAATTCCAGATACTCCTACCTCTAACGGGTCGTTGTGAAGGTTCGTTATTGTTAATTTTTTTAATTATAAATTAATTTAACAAAAATAATTATTCACTCAAATGTTTAATGCAGATTTATCTTTATTTTTCAACCCTATCATCCCTACTTAATTCTATCTTAAAATTATAGTTTTCACACTCACAATACAAAAGAGTTCCAAAATTATCTTTAATTTCACTTCTTTTCCAATATTATTACATTCCAAGCCTTATCAAAATTGCCTCGACTTCCAATCCAGTTTATTTCTAGTCCAAACCAATTTCACTTCCAATTTAAATTATTATTTTATATCTTTATATTATTTTAATTGTTTACCGAATCAGTAATAATTCTAATTATCTTTGAACTTTTGTTTCAAGTGAAACATTTACTTGAGATTCAATAACTTTGGACGAGCAAATTTATTTGCTTCTTGCCCGTGCAAATGCAAATTATAATCTCCTGTTTGTCAATTTGTTTTTTTCGTATCCTAGATTTTCTTCACAAAATGTTTTTAACCATAACACTATATTTACAAAGTTTCTATGATAACCAATTTTAATTTCTATGACAAATTCAATGCAAGTATTTCCTTTTTCGGTTGGCGAGGTTAGAGCCGCACTTTTTGATATTAAAAATAGACGCTGTAGCGGTTATGATGACATTGATGCAAGTACCTTGTTATCAGTAGCTGAGGTTATCCTGCCTCCATTAACCGACTTAATAAATAATTCCTTTAGCTCTGGTACTTTTCCCAGTGTTTTAAAAGTATCTCGAGTTGTCCCGATTTTAAAAAAAGCTAATGCATCTCATATTGACATTGCAAATTATCGGCCTATTTCGATAATTTCGGTAATCTCTAAAATTATGGAAATTTTAGTCGCTAAGAAAATTGTTGATTTCTTGACAACTAATCATTTACTTTCCTCTACACAACATGGTTATCTTACAAACAAATCAACAGAAACAGCGTGTTTCAATTTTATCGAATTTATTTCAAAAGTCATGTGCCTTTGATTCGGTCAATGTAGTATTTTTGTCGAAGAAGTTGGATAGCCTTGGAATTAGAGGAGTTGTTAATGATTGGCTGGTATCTTATTTATCAGGGAGGAGAATGTTTGTACAGGTATCTAACTCTAGGTCGCATTTAGTAGATACTAAACTTGGAGTACCTCAGGGTTCTGTGCTGGGACCGTTGCTTTATATCATTTATGTAAATGACCTCAGTGGATATATGAAGTCGGAATGTCTAGTATCATATGCTGATGATTCTTCTTTCGGTGTTTCAGCGGAGAGCCCTGAGGACCTGGTTGCGCAGGTAGAGGGAACCTCACTGAAGTTTAAACAGTGGTGTGATAAGAATAATTTAATTTTAAATAGTGATAAGACTGCTGTGATGGTTTTTCGTAATCGTAAACCAGTATCTACCTTGAACTTCACAATTAATACACACAATATTTCTAATAGTACAACTGTTAGATTACTAGGTCTTACTCTAGATGAGAATATTAGATGGAATGGACACGTTGACGCTGTATGTAAGCAACTCAATAGTTCTTTCTTTGCTATTAAATCGCTAAAAAATAACCTTTCTAGTGAGGGTCTTCTGAATATTTATTATGGCTTGGTTTATCCTTATCTTGTTCATAATATTATTATTTGGGGTAATTCTGTGTCCTCTGACAGGATATTTATAAATCAAAAACGAATAATAAGACTGATTTTTAATTTAAACTACCTGGAATCATGTAGAGCATATTTTGTTAAATTTGGCATATTAACATTAACTTCACTTTACATTTACAAATGTAGTGTACATGTTTTCAAAAATTTTTCTGTTTTTGTTAAGAATGCTGATATACATTTGCATGATACCAGGTTCAAGGAAAATATTGTGTTATGTAAACATAACTCTACGTTATATGAAAGAGGTCCTTTTTATGCCTGCAGCAAAATTTATAATAATTTGCCTTCCGCTTTAAAATCGAGTAATACCTTGTTGATTTTTAAAAACAAACTGAAATCATTTTTAAAAGAAAACTGTTTTTATTCAATGAAGGAATTCTTTTACCATAACAGTACCTAGGTATCTACTTTTAAGGTCTCTTTTTGCTGTTGCAGATTTTTGTAATTTTTTTTTATATATTACTATCCTTTTACGTAATTGTTCTTCTGACATGGCCAATAAAATGTATGTATTTTCTTACTGGCTGAAATAAATATTATTATTATTATTATTAACTAATTTTATAATTTCCATGACAACTAATTTTAGCTAATTATAGTTACTGTAACAATAATTATAAAAATAACTTATTTAAATTTAATAACTTAAATTTAATCTAGCTACTTAAAATTTATATTATAATTTTTATAATAAAATCAGCATTAATAGTCTTTAGAAAATAACCTTCATTAACAAATCAAAAGTAACAGTATCTCAAATTAAAACATCCAAAGGCAAATATCATTTTACTATATGTATAGTTTTTATTTAATGCGATACAAGTTTCAATACTCTGTATAACAATTTGAAATTATTTATAGTTTACATAATAATGTTTTTCTTTTTTTGAGAAAATCTTCATTTTAGTGCAGAATTTAGCAAGTATTTAAGGGTTAACGGTTTTCAAAGTCAATGTAAACTGATGCTTATTTCAACTGATAAGCATTTAGTTGAATATTATTTATTACTAAATATTTTAATTTTGATTTGATTTGTCATTATTTGGATTTGATCCAAATATCTTATCGATCTTATTCTTTTTTTCTTGAAAACAGTATTATGTAACCTACATAAAAATGTACATTGTTGAAAAGAGGATTAAAATATCATAAAATGTAGAGAAAATTGTAGGTTGCCATTTAAATAAATTGTTGGTGTTATTACTAGAGTCGATAATAAACAACAAAATGTTTTTCAAAACAAAAATTACTTATTCAAAGATTTTCCCTAAAAATTTATATTTACAATTTTAAAGAATTTACTCTTTTCTTAATTTTGTTTCTTTTCTCACGCTGCACTGTCTTGTTTCGTCCATGTCCATACAATACCTTTGTTGCTTTACTCATGTTATTAATTTATAGTGTGATCATTTTTCAGCCGCCATTTCCATTATAATGAACTTTACCTCCTATACCGGGTGTCAATGAAACCTGGGGCACCCCTATTTTTTAAATTATATTATAAGATATTAAATTGAAATTTGGTATAAGTACGTAATATACTCTTTAAATGGCATTTTTTAACATAGAACACACGTTTCTGTAACTTCCGGTTTCGCCGGAATTACCCTCAATTTTGTTTTTTTAAATGGAACACCTTGTATATTTATACATTTTTGGAATTTCCATTTTATTCTACGTACGTTATATCAAGTTTGAAACATTTTGATGACAAAGTAAATACTTGCAGAAGAGTTTATTTATTAATCTAGGATGCCATGAAATGGAAGTGAGGGTGCTACGACACTCAAAACAAATTATTTTAGCACTTCAACTGTAGCAAATCTGTCACTTTTTTTGTGCATTTTATTTGTTTCACTTGTTTTGAAACCCAGCGTCTAGATTTAAATGTCCAAAATACGGTTTTTTAAACGGAGAGTGTTATTCCGAATTAAATTTCCAAAGTAATCCCGCGTTATTAGTATGAATGAAATCCTTGAAAAACGCGCGTTTTTAATATCCTAGTGTCCCACCGTAGTGCCACTTGAAAAACTGGAGTTATTCTCGAAAAAGCATTTTGCCAACTTTAGGTTAATTTAATACAGCAACTAAAATAGTTAAAGTTCTAAAACAATTTGTCTCGAGTGTTGGGGCTCCTTGACTTTCATTTTGCGTAAGTCATGGCACTCTAGATTAATTTCTGCAAAAATTTACTTTGTCATCGAAACGTTTCGAACTTGATACTACCATACGTAAAATGGAACGAAGATTCCAAAAATGTATAAATATACAGGGTGTTCCGTTTAAAATAATAAAGTTGATGTCAATTCCGGCAAAATCGAAAGCGATAGAAACTTGTTTCCTATGTCAACAAATGCCATTTAAAGATTATATAACATATACCAAATTTCATTTTGATATCTTAAAAAATAAAAAATGATGGGGGTGCCCCAGGTTTCGTTGTCACCCGGTATAATAGTTTTGAACTTCTTTTATGCTTAAAACACGTATTTTTCTGTTGTTGTTTTAAGAACGACTTTCCTGTTAATTAGGCATATGTCTGGATGTAGGGTGCCGTTTTTTACCACGTAAATTTTAGAATTTTTTTATTTCTCAATAATTAAATGATTTTGTAGTAAAATATACAATAACATAACGGTGTTTGGTTGTGGAAAACTTCTAAATTGGTAAAAAATAAGTATGATGTCTTTCGATTATATAAGTTTATTTTACAAACTAAATAGATGATGAACGATTTAACAGTAAGTCACAGACGAAAATTCTATAAAAATGACCAAAATGAGTTATGTTGCGCCACTGCCTTACACAACTAATGACGTTAAGAGCAATTATTCTTTTGACTAATTGTTTGCGGAAGAACAGTTAAAAGGAATTGGTCGTATTAAGGTTAATTGTTTTCGAGTTTATAAACTGTTTGACTAATGTTGTATGAGAAGACCTTTTCTGGATCACATTCTCGAACGTTCGTTACTCCAATAGGCGTGGGTTGTATTTTTTGTTGGAGTTTTTGTGAGATATTTCGCAATTTTCATTTTGAGGAAATCGCTTTTTTTTAACTTTTAACGGAAGCTATTTCATGAATAAAGATAATTTTTGCATTTTTATTGATGTGTGCCCAAAAAGTTCGATTATGAAGTATGTAATGAATAAAAAGATCTTCGTTGTTGTTTAAACTAACATTAAACAAACTTTCAGAAAATAATTCTATTTGACCTAAAACTACACATAGTGTTCTAAGCTTATTGTAAAGGTTGTCCTTCAAAGAAGCGGGTAGAGCACCTTAAAATAAAAATAAAACGTCTCATCCGATCGAATTTCTTCTTCAAGTATTAGAAAATTTAATTGGTATTGTTTTATTGAACTGCTTAGTAATAAGTAATAACTAATTTGTTATTTACTGTAAACAAAGGCAAACTAAATTGCTTTAAAATAATCTAACAAATAAAGATTATTTGCTTACAGTGTAGAACTAAATTACATTTCTTTATACTTGAGATGCAAGAAAGTATAATTGGGTATGCATTTATGGAACTTTTTATGCATATTTTGAGGTGCTCTGACCACTCTTCAAAGGACGATCTTTAAGTTTGGGATACCCTGTACACGACTTGCATTTTTCGAGTTTTGGTAGACTTATTAGCGTGAAAATTTGAAAACTGGTTATTTAAAAATCGATCAGAAATAGGTAAACAATTTCTAGCTTCATAAAAATTAAATATGGAGTCTTTTCGCTTTGCTGTTTTTCAAAATTTATTTTGAGGGTAACTACCATATCTGATTTTTAAAATTTTACATGAAAACAAATATTGAATAAGTTCTCGAAACCGACTGAATATTAAGAGCGCTTTTCATTATTGATTGATATGTAATTCAGGAAATTTGTATTTGTATTTGTCGCTTTGCTTTGAGAGAATTTTTGCAAATCGGAAACTTTCCAAAACAATTATTTTTATATTTGGAATTGTCGAAAAGTTTGTAATTTAATAACAGTTTTAGTTAGAATCGGGGTAGATTTTTGAGTTAGGTATTTAAAAAGTAGCTTGCTCTTAAATTTTGTATATCAAGTTGTAGCTCGCTTAACAAATTTAGAAAACTGAAGTTATACGTATTTCCAAATTATCAGAATTTCATAAGAAACTATTTCCGTTATTTTTCTTCAGTAACATCGGTGCTAAAGACTTAATAGAAATAAATTCTGAAAAACTTCGGAAATATTAAAGAAATGTCTCGTTTGTAAAGATTTCCCAGTGGATTAGATTGTCCCTTTGCAACCACGTGAAATACAGTAGTATAGGCACGTTGATACATTACTTCAGTGAAAATCGAGGCACAGTGCATTAATAATCACCGCTCTTTGAAAAATAGTTACGAAAGTGTATTCCCCAAGAATATCTTTAAGTGTCATGTAGTTATAAAGTATTCAACAGCTAACATTATATGTAGTTTTGATGTTGAACGTGAATATGTGATAAATAAAATTTTCGCTTAATACATACTAATAAAACCGTAGATACGCTTGAGGTGATTCTAGCATGCGTTCCAAAAGTATTGGAGTCAATGCTTGTCATTACAATTATTTGTAAGGCGTTTTATTTACATAATAATTGGATTTTTAACACATTTGGGGCACTCGATTTAATCTAAATTAATTGTGACTTATCTCAAAAGATAAATAAAATAAAAGATTTCATTCAAGTTAAGACATTGTGTAATAAAGACTTTAAGACTCTTGAGCCAGTCGTTATTATAAGCGTTTTATTTAATTACACGGCTGAAAGAGAATTAAAATTTAAACAATTACAAATGAAATTGGTATCATTGTATTCCACATACTTTGTTGCGCTACCAAATGAAAGAGTATTTTTTGATCACGGTGTAGTTTACCAGAATAATTATTTTAACTGGCTAAACGGTTTAAAATTCAGCAGCATCTCTCTGAAGAATTATATTTATTTAGGACCTCGCGAGTGCTCAGCTACACACATTACCTTCAACCTCATGTCACACCAGAAGTTTGCTTATATTTAATCACCTAAAATGCGGTGACAGGCAAACTTGGCTCTAAACATTTGCCCGCTGAATTGTGTAATTTAAATAGTTCTTTAGATTTTCATATTTCCCTAAAATACGAAGAATTGCCTTTTGTGACGATGTAAAACCACCCATTGGCAATTTTATCACATATATAAAATGGATGTTTTCATGTTTATAACCCACTACAAGTTTTGAGAAAAGTTCTACAAAATTATAGTGTTCCAATTCCTTTTAATTCAAATATTTACATTGGAAACGAATTTCGATGAAAAAGGTGGACAAAAAATAAGCCAAAGGTTATATAAGTATTGGGTGTGAGATGTACAATCATTGCGTGACTGTATTTTCTAGGTCATGTTTGTGAAGAATTAATTAGGTCTAGGTCCAAATTTACAACGGTTGCACCTTTTGCTCTAATTTAATGAAAATTTTATTACAACTTTTATTTACAAGGCAGCCACTTTTAACGAACGTTACTAAATGTGATTTTTTAATTTTCACATATAATTAAATTTTGGTGCATGTTCGTTTACGAAAATACACATTTTGCAGTTTTTTCGATAGATTGTTAGGAATCCGTTTGTTGTGTTTAATAAACATAGAGACCTTAGTTGATAGTAAATAGTTATTTATTATACAAGACGATAAAATTGTATTTTATCTTCGAGGGCGTATTTTAGCGTCGAGACGCCAGTCGAGACGCTAATTACGCTCGAGAAGATAATTAAATTTTATCGTCGTGTATAATACTCTATTTTTTTCTATAGCATTTATTTTAAAGGAAAAAATCCTACAACTGTCATGACATCACTTTTGTCCAATAACAACGCTTGGATCAGCATTTCAACAGCCAATCATTCATTTTTATCATGATAAAAAATATCATTACGTCCTTCTCGCACATCGAAAAAAACGACGCGTCTCTGTCTGCTCTGTTGCTACAGAAACCTAAACTTCAAAAATATTATTTGACATTAATTGCTAAAATAAACGTCAGAAAAAATGTCCTTAATAAAAATTTGTTTGTTGTTTCAGGATTTTTTCCAATTAAAAAACACTCTACCTTTTATTTTTATGGATAAAATTTCATTCTTGTATCACTCAAACGAAGTTGCCATAAGAAAATGGACTCGACTAGGCCTACATAAAAAAACCCTTGCCCTTCGGGCGCGGGTTTTTAATTAATGTAGGCATAGTCTCGTCCATTTTCCATGGCAACTTCGTTTTCGTACAAAATGAAATTTTATCGATAAAAATAAAAGGTCTCGGGCTTTTACTGTTGAAAAAAATTATAAAATAAATTTTATTTGACATTGATATTTAAAAAATTTCAAATCGAGTCACGTCTTGAAATGTCATTAGTATGGGCATTTTTAGGGTTACAAACAATAAATAAATTACTTTATCTACCCTTGCTGTTAAAGTATACTTTATCTACCCTTGCTGTTAAAGTGCTACTTTATCTACTCAAATAAATAGATGAAGTAGCACTTTAACAGCTGCTATAGAAAAAAGTATATTAATTTAATATACAGTTTTATAAAAGTAACGAATTTGGTACGGAGTAGAAGGATTACCTATACTAGTAATATCTTCGTACTTTTCTGGTTGCTTATTACCGCGAACAAGATTTAGGTTTGTAGGTGCCAAGTCAATGCATGTCAACTACCTTTGTCATCACACTACCCGACTAAAAGTTTGTAACAAACAAAGGGTTTCTACTTCCGGTAGGAATCTTTATCATGCCAAATATTGTATCGGCAGGAATGGCAGGGCATCTACCTTGCATCCTTAAAAGGAAAAGTTTTCAGATATTTTTCCGTATGGAAATTGTTGATTTCTAAGACAACTATACAGGGTGTCCCAAAAGGTATAGTCATAAATTTATGGGCTTGTTAATTATGGTTTTGTGATTCTAAAATTCAAATAAACTTCTGTTCTATTATCAACGGTTACCGAGTTATGGATAAATTCATTTACTTTTGTACGTAGTAGTCGAACGCCAAAAACAAATTCCGAACGCCAAAAACAAATGCTGATTACTTGCCAGTCAGATTTTGAAAGCTTCTCGGTGACATTAAATAAACGTATAGAGTTGAAAATGGAAAGATTTACTAGACGTGAATATGCTGAAGTGCATTTTATTTATTGTGTGATGGTAATTCGATTTTCAACTTTAAACGTTTATTTAATATCACCGAGAAGCTATAAAAATCTGACTGACAAGTAATCAGCATTTGTTTTTGGCGTTCAGCATTTGTTTTTGGCGTTCTACTACTACGTGCAAAAATAAGTGTTTTTATCCATAACTCGGTAACCGTTGATAATAGAACATAATAATATTATCAAGTCTTACGTTTCTATATAAATTACTGCATAATGAAATTGATGCTATATCATTAATGTCTCTCTTAAGTTTTCATGTCCCTCGTATATCTTCTCGAAATAACAATACTTTCAGCTGTCCTACTGCACATACTAATTTACGTTTAAAATCGCCAATATTTGTAATGTGTAATAACTACAACAAAATTGACCATTGTGACATTAATCATTGTTCTCTAACGTTAATTAAGAAAACCATCTTTAGTTCTTCTTATTAATATTATTATTTAAGCTATTGTAATTTCTTTATTTTAATATACATATATTATTAATTTAAGTTAAGTTTATGTACTAGTATTAAGTATCGTGTACTACTGTTCAATGTTTGCGCTGTAAATGGATTTTATCTGTTGGGCAATAAATCTCTATTATTATTATTATTATTATTATAAGTTTATTTGAATTTTAGAATCACAAAACCATAATTAACAAGCCCATAAATTTTTGACTATACCTTTTAGGACACCTTGCATATCATCTACATCTCCAACGCCGGCATTAGTGACTTGTGATTAAACAATTTCCGTATTGTAATCGCTACGACAAAATCAGAATATATTTTTGTAACCATTGACAACACTTTATACCATATGAACAAAAATTATTTAGATAAAGGGTGGCCTTGGAATTCTGAACGTATACCTTGCACGTTTGATTCATCGTCAGTAGTTGAAATTATATAGGTTATGTAAGCTAATCAGCTTGTCAAATAAAACTTAGTTATTAAACTACGGGTTTATTTTCAATTTATTACATTAAATGTTAAAAATGGCCACCATTCTCATGCAATTTACACTACTTTTCATGTTTTCAAATGCATGTCGGAGCATTTCGGGTGTGATATTAGCACATTCTTCAACTATTCGGTTTCGCAACTCAGGAAGTGTGTGAACTGGTGCCTTAAAAATTATGTTTTCCGACGACCACTATGAAAAATGACTCATTTCACACGGTTTACTAGTATTGAAAATAACAAATTTCGCACAGCAACGAAACTGTGCGAAATGCCCGTGTGCAAAACTTTGCACACGCTAAACCACACAAAGCAGTCGGCGGGCGACGTCAAAAGTCGTCATTTGTTAAAAAATAAATATTTAAAACGTCAAAGTGTTGCAAGTGTGGTGCTGGTTCAAATTTTTTTAAATGAAAAATTGGAAAAATGGTCGTCGGAAAAGTATAGTGTAAAACACGTGCTGAAAGGATATTTCACACTCGTGTGATTAAGCCACTCGCCAGAGGCTCGTGGCTCAACTTTCACACTCGTGTGAAATATTCAACTTTCAGCACTAGTTATACAATATACTATTTTCAAATGAGGAAAAACGAAGTAATCTAGGATAGTCAAATCACGCGCCTGTTATGATCAGGCGGTAACAATTCATGATAAGCCTGCATCTTGTAAAGAAATAAACCAATGTCCCTCCTCAAAATTGTTCTGCAGGTACCATAAGATACGGGAACTTGCTGTGTGAGTCTTCGCAATGATGTTGTTGGTACTTCTCCTCTGTACGGACCGCTGGCCTGCCACCACCGTCCTTATGTGTTACCTACGCTTCCTGTTTCTCTGAACAATCGCACACAATTGTCACAATTCTGGACCACATTGAAAAAGTCAGCTTCCAAGAACACAAGATCAGGAAACTGTTGTCGAAATTCAACCAGGCAAGCTCGAGTACTGTATATCCATTCCCCATTTTCAAGATTTCCATTACGAAAATAAGATTCAATGATGAATCGCTTATGCAATTACGAGAATACCATGATGAATAAAAATTCAAATCGAAACTGACATTTAATTGACATGTAGAACCAACAACAAGCTGAACCTATCAAAGACAGTGATTTTGTTCACCATGGTCATCCTTTATCTAAATAATTTTTATTCATATGGTACTTTGTAGTGTGTTTTTGGCAGCATTTAAATCAAACTACATTGCTCAAAAAAATTAGCGGGAGGAAAAGATAGCTCGGTTAGAAAAACAACTAGAAAAAGCCATCGCAGACCCAGATGAAATATTAGATCTGCACGAGCAGTATACTAGAAAAAACAGCTTGAGAATCTTCGGAATACCTGAGCAGAAAAACGAAGATACAGACAAAGTTGTCATTGACCTGTGCAAAGAAAAACTAGGAATCGAATTGCCTAATAATACCATAGATATAAGTCGCCGTTTGAAAGGCAAGGAGGGATTGCACAGGCTAATAATATCGTTAAATTCGTGTAGCGGAACATTAAAAAGCAGGTATTTAACAACAAACGTAACTTAAAGGCACGAAAATTATTATTAGGGAAGATCTAACGTGGAGAAGAATGGATATTTTAAAAGAAGCTGTAAGGAAGTTTGGCCACAAATCCGTTTGGACAAATGATTGCAAGATATTTCTAATTATTTATACAGGGTGCCCGGATTTCGTAGGGAGAACATGGGTAACTTTTGTATTTGAAGAGATAGAGAGATGGTTATATTAGCAAAAAGGTGTAGGTTCGAGAGCTGATTAAGAATCCATTTTCAAATTTTACTTGTCATGGCCCACTTATTTAAAATTAAAAAAAAACAAAATCTCCTAATTTCTTTTATTTGCCGTAACTTTTTTGTTACTTAAGATATTGAGATGCGGTTTGAACTAATTGGCATGGTCATTTGAATACTTTTCTTTGCACTTAATAAAACCAATTTCATTTGTGCAAATTTTTAGTAATCTAACCTAACCTCAAAATTTTAAATTGGTACCATGCAATTTTTTTGGCCCTTTTAAGGGAGAATTTTTTTCTGAATGCAATGATGTATCATATGATATGGAAACTTTTTCCAAATTTTGAAAAACTGAGCTTATTCTTTTTACAGGCAGAAATCACTAGTGCCATGATCACCATAACTTTGTTTTTTGTGTATCATGTTAAGCTAGGTTCATGCACTAACGATTCGCGATTTGCGGAAAGCGATTTTTGTTCTGAGTGGTTAAATTTGAACGCAGTTTAAGCGGCAATTTACTAGGTACTTCAAGATTCTGCGATTTCCGCAGAACTTGGAACGATTTCAATATTTTGCAATTTCCGCTGGTTATATTATTCTGAACTGCCCATGCGTTCATCGACGCGTTGTTGACTGTAGAACACGTTTTCATTTATTTTTAACATAACCTTAAAATAGTTGTGTTGGTTGCAGAGAATACATTGATTGCCTTTGATTGTGTTCACGAATTCGGTTAAAAACCAATACTGTTGTTTATATTTGTTGAAACATGAGCATACAACAAGAAACGAAATGTCAGAATTGTTAAGTACTTCTACCAACCTACAAAACACCCTGTTCGGTCATGAAAAGTTATTATGTACTTTCTGCGAGTGAAATCGCTACTGCATGAACTAGCTGGTAAAAACACCCCAAAATTTTGCGGAAATCGCATTCCGTAAATCGCGAATCGCTAGTGCATGAACTTAGCTTTATCTGTGAAATTATGTTTAGAAACAAAAATCATGGCGCTAGTGATTTCTGTCCGCAAAAAAAATAAGCTCAGTTTTTCAAAATTTTGAAGAAGTTTACATATCATGTTGATTTGTTGTTTACTGATTATCTTCTTGGTTTAGAGGTGTGGAAGTAGTAATTTCAGTAGAGTTTTTCCCCAAATAATAATAAATTATTTAAGTTTGTACGTTATTTATTGTCATACGTTTCGGAAATTAATTCCTTTATCAATGGATGGGTAATATTTTAAAAATTAAATAGAACAGTACATCTAAAATAATTTTACAATTTTATTAAATTAGAAATAAGCGAGAAAATATATATTGGATTTAATGAATTATTATATAAATATGTATTACAAAATTTGAAATTTTCTTATTAGTAAACTTCAATTTTTGACAAGGCTGGTTGGTGTTTGTACGTGAAATGTGTTTTTTGTTTTTTATTTTATGAATGTAATGAGATATCAGTATAGTTGGTTTGTGTGGATAGTAAAGGTTTTTGAAAAATATAAAGTGAATGGAAATTTTTATAAAATAAGTTTATTTGAGATATGGGTTATTCTAGTAAATTAAAGTAAATTGTGTTTAGGTTATCTATATCTGTTTTGTAGTTAATTGCGTTTTTATTTTTCTTAATTTCAATACTTTCTGTTACAATTCGCTTATTTAAATTTGATTCATGTTTTAGGATTATTGGTTTATTTATATTGAAATTGTGTAAGAATTGATAAGCATGGTTTGCATAAGCTGTATTGGGTTTATTTGGATTTTTATTTTTGATTGAATTGATTGTTGGTGTTGTTTGATTCTTGTTTTTAAGTATTGTTTTGTTTGGCCTATATATGTGGCTTTACAATTATTGCAATTTAATTGGTAAATAAGATTACTTTGGTTATTAATTTCGGTTTTGTCTTTAAGGTTATGGTATAATGTGTTTTTTAGAGTGTTAGTATTTTTGAATGCTGTTATGATGTTGATTTTTTTAAATTCTTTTTCTATTTTTTCAGATAGTATAGGGATGTAAGGGATTGTTATGTATGTAGGTTTTTCAAATTGGTAATTGTTGAATTCATTATTGAGAAAATTTGGTTGTAAGTTTATAGTATTGTTAGTGAGGGTTTTATTTTGTTTGAATTTTAAGGTTTTTAGTCTTTTATTGATGAGTTTCGTCTCTGGCGTGGTTGACACGTTGAGTTACCGTGCTCTTTTAGTGCCCCCCTCTCCTGAAGAAGTCTCTTAAGAAAGTGGGCGAAACGTTGAGTACTTTTGTCTTAAACATGACACGGTTTCAACCCGGAAGTCGTTCTGTTAACACGAACACTGAGCGTGGAAGTCTTCGAATTCTCTATATATAATATTTTATGTTAATATTGTGTGTCCTTGTTTCCTGTTCCTGTCATGTATGTAATATATGGTATGTGTTTTGTTTCACATTTATCTTGATTTAGCACTAAAAAACCTAAAAATCGTTATTTCTCCTTTTTTTTTCGTATTAAACATATGGCTTATGTTACATGGTTGAAAAGAGAAAGCAACTGCGTTTCAACTACGTCTCAGCCAACTATAGTTTCCATTTAAAAAAGCAACTTTGACCAATTATTCGAAAATGATAACAGTTGTCACAAAACCATTTAGCCAATATTATTCTAAGTAAAAAGTTGTTCAAAAGGTATTTGTAGCATATTTTTCTAGTTCTAAAAATAAATGAACTACTTGAGACAACAGAAAAAACGATTTTTTCGTTTTTCGCCATTAACTTTTTAACCGCGCCTCGTATATCATATTATTTCAGACCATTGAATTTTTCATAAAAAAGCGGCACTACTTTGCCTGTTTAACTATTTCTTTATCTTTACACATAAAAAAGGTGCCCATAGAATGTTCACGAAATAGGGCACGCCCTAAAAATGGGGTGGCAAAAATATGTAATATACAAGGCTTAATTTATTACATTTTTTTTTGATAAATTTACAAAAGCACTTAGTTTATAATCTATTTACATAAGATATGTGCAAGGATGCAACTTATTGTTGTTCACTAAAATGGAAAAGAGATAGTACTTGAAGAGAAAGGTATTTTTCTACAGCATGTTATTAAATCACGTTATTATATTTGTGAAATCCACAACAACCAGCATTATGACAACTCATTATTTTGATTTCTATCACCCTCTTAACAGTTACATATGTTTGTTGTGTACTGTGTAGTTGTGTACTATTCCGTTGTAATACACCACAAATACACACATGCGGGTGGTTAACCGATGTGGGCTATGAAGAATAACAAACAAATGATCATCCTGAACTGTTCAGCTTACCTATTCTTTGTTATTCCTCTAAATGGAGTCCAATCAATCACCTTTGCTACATCTGCCTGTAAACCAGAAGGCGATGACAATGTAGGATTCATAAAGTATTGAAATTATCTGTGCTTAGTTATTCGGAAACATTGTTAAAGCAGATTGGGAAATAATACCCCATTAACTACAATAAATGAAATATCGATACACTGATATACGAAAAACATTAAAAACACATTATAATAAATTCGGTGGAAATGTTATTTGTCCAGTGATGTTAAAGACTTTAAGAAGATTAATGAAAATAATAGATTTACTAAAGTAGCACTGTGTTTAATGAATGTTATCAGATTTTTTTTAATGTCAAGAAATGACTAATTAAATCACTTTTAATATGAAAAGGCGAATGGGAATTTCCCTTATGCAGAGGTGATCGTTTTATAGGGGATGCACCAGTTTATGTATAAAATGATTGATGTCCATACTACTCGAAATGGTGAACAATAATTAATAAATATAGAGACGTATTAATAATGTTTTAAAATCATTTAGTTAATTCACGAAATTAAATTGGAAACTTCCCAAAAATATTATCAATACAAACCAAGAGGTAGAAGAAAAGTAGGAAGACGAAGATGGAAGAAAAAGATGGAAAGACCAGACGTAATAACGTAACGGATATTTGACCCAAGACGTGCAGAAGAAGAAGAAGAAGAAATTAGAAACAAGTACCTTTAAAATGACGAATAAAATAGACACAAGGCTGTCAAAAGTAATAATAAAGCTTTATAAAGGATAGTTATATGTTTACATATCATTAAGGATAAAATTACTTAAATCGTGAATTGATTCTGTTTATACAGGGTGAAACTAAAATAAGGGGACGTATTTTATAGAAGTATTCCACTTTCCTTTCTAACCCCATAACCTACTATATGGAATTTAAACTTAAAACGTTTAGATATAATGTCCTTATGGTGCGTTTTGAAACAGAATTTACGGTATATTCTATATATTAACATACATTGTGTCCTCAGATCCCACTCTTGTGAACCTTCTTATTTTAGAATTTTAGTTATTCTGTCTGAAAAGGTTTACTTGTCCTGCATATTTTTAAATATACAGCGGGTCCCAGTCTTACTCTTGTCAACCTTTTTATTTTTTAATTTTCAAAAATGTCATTGTTTCTTAAAAGTTTTGCTTGATTTGAAATGCTATGAATAAGGATTATAGTTATCGTAAGACATACAAGTCGTATAGAAAATTTGAAAATATTAAAAGTGATTTTTAGTAAACTGATTTGATTTTTAATATCTTGTTGTTTTTTTTGTTCCGTCAATTGATGATGATGATGATGATGATGATGAAATAAAGAAAAAATCTTAAATACAAAATTAAATATCAAACATTAAAAAAAAATTAATAGAATTTAATTCATTCAACTAAATTAAAAACAAACAATATGCAAGCAACTCCCTCACTTTTTCTATTCGTTTCACCGGGGAAACACTATACCGTGTGTTTGACTTGAGGGGCGAACATAGGGAAATAGCATGGGAAATCGTATAAAGGGTGTAACAAGATCATGGTACACCCCACTTAAATAGAAAACTAAAAATTAAATTAAAATAAATATTGAAGACTGAAATGTCACACCAGAAGTTTGCTTATATTTAATCACCTAAAATGCGGTGACAGGCAAACTTGGCTCTAAACATTTGCCCGCTGAATTGTGTAATTTAAATAGTTCTTTAGATTTTCATATTTCCCTAAAATACGAAGAATTGCCTTTTGTGACGATGTAAAACCACCCATTGGCAATTTTATCACATATATAAAATGGATGTTTTCATGTTTATAACCCACTACAAGTTTTGAGAAAAGTTCTACAAAATTATAGTGTTCCAATTCCTTTTAATTCAAATATTTACATTGGAAACGAATTTCGATGAAAAAGGTGGACAAAAAATAAGCCAAAGGTTATATAAGTATTGGGTGTGAGATGTACAATCATTGCGTGACTGTATTTTCTAGGTCATGTTTGTGAAGAATTAATTAGGTCTAGGTCCAAATTTACAACGGTTGCACCTTTTGCTCTAATTTAATGAAAATTTTATTACAACTTTTATTTACAAGGCAGCCACTTTTAACGAACGTTACTAAATGTGATTTTTTAATTTTCACATATAATTAAATTTTGGTGCATGTTCGTTTACGAAAATACACATTTTGCAGTTTTTTCGATAGATTGTTAGGAATCCGTTTGTTGTGTTTAATAAACATAGAGACCTTAGTTGATAGTAAATAGTTATTTATTATACAAGACGATAAAATTGTATTTTATCTTCGAGGGCGTATTTTAGCGTCGAGACGCCAGTCGAGACGCTAATTACGCTCGAGAAGATAATTAAATTTTATCGTCGTGTATAATACTCTATTTTTTTCTATAGCATTTATTTTAAAGGAAAAAATCCTACAACTGTCATGACATCACTTTTGTCCAATAACAACGCTTGGATCAGCATTTCAACAGCCAATCATTCATTTTTATCATGATAAAAAATATCATTACGTCCTTCTCGCACATCGAAAAAAACGACGCGTCTCTGTCTGCTCTGTTGCTACAGAAACCTAAACTTCAAAAATATTATTTGACATTAATTGCTAAAATAAACGTCAGAAAAAATGTCCTTAATAAAAATTTGTTTGTTGTTTCAGGATTTTTTCCAATTAAAAAACACTCTACCTTTTATTTTTATGGATAAAATTTCATTCTTGTATCACTCAAACGAAGCAACTCCCTCACTTTTTCTATTCGTTTCACCGGGGAAACACTATACCGTGTGTTTGACTTGAGGGGCGAACATAGGGAAATAGCATGGGAAATCGTATAAAGGGTGTAACAAGATCATGGTACACCCCACTTAAATAGAAAACTAAAAATTAAATTAAAATAAATATTGAAGACTGAAATGTCCCTTATGTGGTATCACTGGATTCAGAAAATTATGCAGAATTCAAAAATGCATTAATATATAGGGTGTTCCATTTGAAAATCAAAGGTTAGTGTCACTTCCGGTGAAACCAGAAATGGAAAAAAATCATTTAATATGTCAAAAAGTGACGCTTGTTAAGCATATAGGATGTTCCAAATTTCAACCATTTATCTTGAAAATTAAAGAAAAAAAGGGGGGTGTACCATGATCTTGTTACACCCGATATATGCAGATTCGTGCTTCCCGTTTGAGTTGATAGGATTAACAGTGGTATCAATCGAAACACAGAAAATGCGATCAATTTGATACTACTTTACTTGAATTTTTTGCTTGTTTAAGAAAGAAATAGCTTAAAAACTGCAATAAATAATTTGCATTTTATTCACAAAAAGCAAATCACGAACTGTGCCAAAACTGACGCCAGTATAAAATGTTTTGACAATAAATACCCTCTCCTCATTGAAATATTCAACATTACTATTCATAGTAATTAGGTAGACACGTGAATTGATAACTGACAGAACATAAAATTTATGTTGGCACAAAGAAACTTCAAACTTGATCATGGCTGGTCTGCTTTTTGTGAATAAAATGCAAATTATATATGTTTTTCTATAGCAGCTGTTAAAGTGCTACATTATCTATTAATTTGAGTAGATAAAGTAGCACTTTAACAGCAAGGGTAGATAAAGTACTATTTTAACAGCAAGGGTAGATAAAGTACTTTATTTTTTGTTTTTAACCCTAAAACGCCCATACTAATGACATTTTAAAACGTGACTCGATTTGTAATTTTTTAAACGTCAATGTCAAATAAAATTTATTTTATAATTTTTTCCTTTAAAATAAATGTTATAGAAAAAATAGAGTATTATACACGAGGATAAAATTTAATTATCTTCTCGAGCGTAATTAGCGTCTCGACTGGCGTCTCTCTAAAATACGCCCTCGAAGATAAAATACAATTTTATCGTCTTGTATAATAAATAACTATTAGTTTTTAAGCTATTTCTTTCTTAAACAAGCAACAAATTGAAGTAAAGTAGTATCAAACTAAGCGCATTTTTTTGTCTTTAGATTGATACCACTATCCTATCAACTCAAACGGAGAGCAGGAATATGCATGTTAGCGAATTAAATTTACTCGGACACTTTGGGGTTGCGCTGAGTGGGAGTGCTGTGGTCAGGACCGCCGAGCCGGGAAGATTGTGCGGGGAGCAGTAGTAATAAGAATGACGTGTTGAACTGAGTATCAATAAAATGGATCGTGTACGACTTTTGTGATTTTCATTCGGGGTTGAAATCCCGATCTACACTTGTCCATTTAACATGCATACATACGATTTACCATGCTATTTCCCTATGTTCGCCCCTTAAGTCAAATACACGGTATACAGATTGTCTGCAGGTACTAGGTACACACGGTAACCAGATACAAACAAATAAAATAGAAATATTGTTATACCATGAGATCGAAAAAAAGATGATTCTGAGCAGGCCTTGACTAGTACAACACGATTGGTTACACTGGTTCTAGAATGCCTATGAATTATAATGTGACAGTGACATTTCAAATGTAAGTCAGTTTTGCAATCTTGTTTCCAGAATTATTTAAGTTTATCGTTGTAATACTAGTGTAATTTTTCCAAAAAACACAATTTGCAGACATGTATTCATCTTAGTTTTCAGTTTGTTCCCTAAATAAATACTGTTTTGTGTTTTAATTTATTTGACATTTATTAACCTCTAACCTACTGCCACATTTTGAAATCAGTCTTGCCAATCGTGTTGTACTAGTCAAGGCCTGCTCAGAATCATCTTTTTTTCGATCTCATGGTATTTACAATATAATCGCAAGGGTGTGTTGCTTAACAACCACTTAAAATTTTAAACCGTCTCTGTATCTAGTTACCGTTTGTACCTAGTACCGTCAGACAAACGGTATATTTATTTGTAGCAGACCATTATTAAATAACACATTTATGGTTTAACATTAAAAAAACAAACAACTGTCTGCTGCATATTATGTATAACGTGATTTTTTAAAAACTCAACTGCAGCAGGTCGTATTCTGTCTTAATAACCTTAGAACTGTCTGTATTAAGTCAGAATACGGCCTGCTGCAATTGAGTTTTTAAAAAATCACATTGTATTTATTCGTCTGTGGTTAACCCTAGAATGCATGACCTAAATTTTTTACTCTTTTACATATAGTGAGTCTTTGAGACTCACATACATTAAGTACGAGAAAATAGGATTTAGCTGCCTTTTCTTGGTGCGTTTCTTTATTATTCATTAGTAGTTAGTAGTTTTGGTTTAGAAAAACAGTTCTGTAGCATTAAATACAATTTAATAACTCAAAAAATGAAAATACAAAATACCATTTGATATCCATATGGATATTCTAAAATAATGAAATACCCTTAGTTTACATTATTAAAATTGTTCCAAATAATAAGAATTTTTAATGGCAGCTACTACATATCATAACACTATGCTCCTTACACACATTGTTCTTACATTTATTACAAATCTGTTTGCTCATTCTTCCTAATTTTGATGGACAGATATGACAACGCCTTTTCTTCGTAGGTGGCTCCTCTTGTTGCTTTACTGGAATTTCAATGAAGATCTTTATTGCTTCGACTGTTCTTTTATGTAAAAACGGATTTTGAGATCTTCTAGTCTTATAGGGTAATATCAAAGTCAGGATGCTCAGTTATATAAAGAAAAAATGCATTTACTGCACCGATATCTAACATGTTTGAAAATACGGCAAATGCCCACCGCCGTGTTTGCCTTTTGCACGAATAATTGGTAACCATTTGATCAATATGATCTACACCCCCTTTGGTTTTATTGTAAAATTCGGTGATTTCGGGTTTTTTCTTTATACTATCTTCATTCACAGCGCTGTCATGGTGCATTGTACTAAGCAATATAACTGATTTATTTTTTTTTTTGGTACATAACTAACAAGGGTTAAGTTTTCACTGAATCCAAACATCGAAGAGGATACCTGACGATCTTTCGAAGCTTTGAACTCTATGGGAATCTCCCTTTTATCTTTACGAAGTGTTCCTACTGCGGTGATACCGACTTTTAGCAGATTTTGAAACAAATCTATAGTGGTAAAGTAATTATCGCAGGTTAAATTTCGAGAACTATTCTTTATACTAGTTATAAGAGTAGTCACTACAGTTTCTCCAAGACGTCGTTGGACTTCTGCTCCAGGTTGCTTTCCAATATATGTAATACCATCAATAGCGTACCCACTTTCACTTTCACAAAGCCAGAAAAACTTTATGCCGTATTTACATGGCTTACTGGGCATATATTGTATAAAACTACAACGTCCACGAAATCCCAGTAATTGTTCATCAATAGTCACGTTCACCTTTGGTATCATAACAGTTTTACATTGTTTGATAAATAAGCCCCAAATATATCTTATTGGTGCAAGTTTATCTGTTTCCAAACGAGCGGCACGCGTTCTTTTATCATCAAATCTAAGAAACCGTCTTATGTTCTCAAAGCGATAAACTGTCATTGTAGCTCTGTACATCGGATTTGAACATTTATTCAAAAACAATTCCCTTTCGGACTATCCCATTGTTTTTCGACTCCTGCTAACAGCAACAATCCCAGAAATGCGTTCATCTCATCAACTTCCACATTTTTTCACTCTTTACCTTTGTTAGAATATTGCCGCTTTGCTTCCTTGTTAGTACAAGCAACAACTTCTTCTAGGATTTCTCGGGTAAGAAAAACATTCCAAGAATCAATAAATGACATTATACTGTTGCGTTGCTTTGGACCAGGAGTAAAACGAATAATGTTGTGTCACAAAGTTTTTGTCTGAGCTGGAGCATCGATTTTCCACTCGTACCCATTCTTTCCTTTCATACCCTGAGAATTCTGATTTTCAATGATTTCTTCTAAATCTTGATCATCTGATTCTAGAGCTTCATCTTCACTGGCTGATAAAATGTCTTCCTCCATATTTTCAATTTCCTCGTCACTGTTTGGATGAACACATTCCTCGGCTTCCTCTTCTGAATCGCAGTCGGAGCTAGACACATCTGAATCAGATTCATTTGCCCATTGCAGGACCGTCTTTTCAAAATCAGCGTCGCCAGGGTCTATGTAGCAACGACCGAGTCTCTGAGACTCACTTGATGTTTATGTGTAGTAGTAACACAAAAAAAGGTGTATGTGTAACCACTTGTGACCCCCCTGTTTGAAAATATTATTAAAGTACTTATAAAGGGGTGATAGAGGCATTCCTGAACGGAAAACATGGTACACAGAGCCGTTTGCAAAATACAGGCAGTCAAAACGCGCACCGAGTCCGAAAGACTCACTTTATGCATTCTAGGGTTAAACTTTATGTAATAATTTCATTCAGTAAAAATATTCATTTACTAAGTGCTGTCTAACTTATTTTTCTTGTTTCAGGCGCAGCGACTTTTTGGGTTGCATGTCCTTTACAATCAAAAATGTTATTAAAAAGGTAAGGATACTACTTTAACTATTTTTTTTATTCTTTTATGTTTCTTTGTATTAGAGCCATAGCCAGAAATTAAACACCAAACCAGCCAAATAATCTTCTAAGCTTAGTTAACAACTTTTCAGTATAAAGCCTTATATTTAGATTACCGAACCAGTAGACATAATATTCGTATGCGAGGCGAATGTAGAAAATCTCCTTTTTCCTTTACATAATACAATATCAAGTGATAGTCTTGACTGGTAAAAATATTGAGCGATCGCTATTGTAAATGAGACTGTTTGCATTCCCTTTGCATATAGGTAGTGTGGGTAAACCTCAAAAGCACGTGGTAACCCCAGTGGTTCGTAAATTCGCCTGAAAATTTATTAATAACAATATAGGACAAACATATAACGTCTATAAGGCTTTTATTTTTGTGATCTTGGTCAATTTACGAAGAATCCTTGAACATCTGAATATATTAAATACAAGTTTTGTTAATCCGGGAAGCCATTCGACATGGCGTCCCTCTGGCTTGTATAAAATATTGTATTATTTTTTGATGAAATAAAAGAGATTTGCAACAAATTCTAATGCTAACAATAATATCTTGATTTAAACTGTGGTTTATGAATGACACAACCAAAAAGAAATTCGAAGAATAATTTATTTAAATGATTTAAGCCAAAAATTTGGATTTTCTTCACCTTTGCTAATATTTGTAGGTTAGTTTTGCACGTTATTTGTTTCCATCTTAACCACATAATTAATAAACGAAAAACCAATATTTAGTTAGTAAATATTAGCTGATATAAACATCAGAATTTACCTGAACTATAAATATTATCGACCTGGCTTTAATTTTGATATAAAGTCGATTAATGTTTGACTGGAATAACTAAAAGTTATTATGAAAGTTTTTCACTAAACTGAATACGCCTTTTGTAGTAAAGAAAATAAAACCCTTTATTTTTTTAAGTAGAACAATGCAATTTTTGTTTGTGAATAATTACGAATAGGGAAGAAAAGGCCGCAAAGATAGCGCAGTCACTTGTCAAATGGCATATATACAATATGCGAGCTGAAATGAAGAGCTCTTTATAACTATGAATAATATTAGATAATTTGCATGCAGACGATTGTGGTTGACATAAAACCACACAATGAGGTGTTATGATGTGGTTCATTATTTAGATTATGTCCATAAAAGCATTAGCATCGAAATTACTGCGTTCGATTAGTACTTATTATGTTAAATACAGTGTGTCCGTAACGTAATGCATTAATTCAATAAAATTGTAAAATTGATTTATTAAAAAACATTCACAAAAAATCGATTTTTTAATGTTTACAGTGACCGGTAAAAATTTCGCAACATAATGGGAAAAATTTTTATTATTAGAGTATCGAAAAAACTTTTCTGGGGAATCGGTTCTGCATGTCCGGTGACCTAAACATCGAATTTGAGATATGTCACGTGACCACTGGTATGGTGGCAAATTAAAAAAAACCACCGTGAAGTCGCAAACAGTGAGGTTAGATGACAAAATATCGAAGAAAATTATTTCAAAAAGTTGCTTAGAATTTAATTTTAGACCCACATGCAAAATTTCAAGCATTTATTTAAAAAAGTTGAAAATCACAATTTTCATAAATATTTTTTTATTTTATTACAAATACCTAATTTGTTCGTTTTGAATAGCTTGATTGAAGTCGAACCTATGTATTTAGATAACAGTGGAAGAACTTTCTAGTTTTTTCCACAATTGACAGGACTACAACTAAAAAACAGGTTTTCGCTAGGACGCTCGCTGTTGCTATGGTTTGTATCTAACAATTGTAGAAAATTTTTAGATATGATTTTATGCTACAGTACTTAGGAAAGATCGTTTTTTTCGGTAATAGTCAAGTTTCACCGCTAAAAGGAAAAAGAAAAAATATGATGTAAGGAAGATGGTTTTTAGTTTATTGGCTATTTTATTCTTCTGTGCTTTATAAATTATGAACTTTGACCCTAATCAAGAAAATTGAGCTTTTCTAAGTGCTCCAGCATAAAAATATTCGTAAAACTTTTCTACAGCTGTTAGATATAAACCAATGCAACAGCGAGCGTCCTAGCGAAAACCTGTTTTTTAGTTATAGTCCTGTCAACAGTAGAAAAAACTAGAAAGTTCTTCCACTATTATCCAAATACATAGGTTCGCCTTCAAGCAAGCTATTAAAAATGAAAAAATTGGGTATTTGTAAAGAAATAAAAAAATAATGAAATTTTTACCTTTTACTGACATGGTAATAGCTATTTATGATACAAGTGTTAAAAGTGAGATTTTATTTTGTGAGTGGGGGAGATTGCGAAACGAGCGTAGCGAGTTGAGCAACCCCACGAACAAAATAAAATCACTTTTAACACGAATATCATACACTATTTTTTCTACAAACGCCATTGAAAGCATTTTAAACTCTCTTATTAGAGATTCCAAAGATTACCTAAAAAATCTAGTACTCTGTGACATTTACGAAACAATTTAGAATTGAGCTTACATATGTATTGTTTGACATATGCTTGTCAAAAGTGAAAAAGAATAATTTAAGATGAGTTCTAATCTAAGTGAAGAAATTCCGGTCGATATAGAAGAAGCTGCTAGTAGGGTAACGTTAGATTGGTCAATTTGGTAGGTAAAATCAATCTTTGATTAATATTTTAGTTGCTCCAAAATTGTCATTGTGACAGCAGCCTTTTAATACTAGTGTTAAAAGTAAACCACGTGATCTACTTTTAACACGCTGCGATTTAATATTACATTTTTAATTGCAGTATGCCATGTTAAAAATTCAGTTTTTAGTAGTGTTTGTAGAAAAAAGGTATTTCTTCTAATTGACATGAACCAACCATTTGTGTCAAAAAGATATGGTCATTTATTGAAAAATTATACACTACATTCTTTTGACAACTTGAACAAACGCTATTATTTACGAAACCCTTCTCAATCGCTTCTGAAAACATACGAAAGGAACTATCTTTGATTAGGTCTATATTTATAGACAACATATTAACAGATCTTTGCTTTTTATTTCGACTGCAATTCTTCACGCTATACCATGAAGTCACTAGAGCGTTTTGATAGATCTGAAAAATATATTTATTTATTATAATAAGTAACAATGCACTGACAATCATACACATATACCATGTTAGTCAGCTGAGCAATTTTAAAGTGGCCTTGAGTCAGGAGTTTTTTCCGTAATTTATATTGCAATGATTTAACTCATTTATATTTTTTGGGTAGTTATGCTTTTGACTGCTTTTGGCTGGGCGCCATACATGTTTGATATTAAAGTTGGTACGAGGGCTGTTCTGTATATTGTTAGTAGCAGGCCATGGATGCGAAGAAAAACAAAAACATTTGCATCAATCGAAAGCTTATTCTTTTGACAGTTTCCAGTTGCAATTTTGCAAGGTTGAAGTTAAAGCATATAGAGATCCTAATTTTTGATTGTTATAATTCGTTTGATTATTACTAAGCATTATGGAAGTGCCGCGGAATGCTTTTCGGGCTATGATTTTCTACGATTATAAACGAGGCTTAACATACGACCAAAGTCACCAAAATTTAATGGCAGCTTTTAGCGACAATAGTCCATCATTATCTACAATTAGTTACCGGTTCCGCGAATTTAAACGTGGAAGGAGTACGTTAGAAGATGAACCAAGACCTGGACGACCTGCAGTAGCTGTTTGTGCTGAAAACATTATTGCAACCGAAAAGCTGATTAAGGAAAAACGGAATATCACTCATAGAGAGATTCAAGACGAACTAGGCATTGGATCATCTGCAGCAGATATCATTTTACATAAACATCTGGGTGTAAGAGAGCTGGCAAGTCGGTGGATTCCACATTTGTTAACCGACGAACAAAAACAAGCACGGGTAGACTGGTGCAGGTTTATGTTACAAAAGTTCGATGGAGGATCTTCAAAGCAGGTATTTAGTATCGTTACGGGGGATGAATCGTGGATATATAATTATGATCCCGAGACAAAACAACAATCAACTGTTTGGGTGTTTGAAAAGGAGGAAATGTCAACAAAAGTTATTCGCGGTAAAAGTGCAAACAAAAAAATGATTGCCGGTTTCTTTAGATACAGTGGTCCAGTTGCAGTAATTCCTCTTGAAGATCGTAAAACTGTACTTTCTACTGTAATTTCTACTACTTGTGTTTTCCTATTACAAAGCTATTAGTTAATAACGAATGTGAATTACCGAAATGAAATGAATGAAAACCTAAGGACAAAGTTAACATTTCTTGGCCAAAGAAGTTCAGTTAAATAAATTAAAGCGGGAATTAAAATTGTTACTTGTACTTACGAAGCACTAACGTACACTAACGAAACACTAACCTGCTCGGAGACTAGCCTCGGATTTTAGAAAAAAACTTTGCTAGGTTCGAACGCGAAAAATATTGATACCTAATATCTTGGAAGCGAATAATTTTTTGCGAAAACTTTAAGTGCACTAACGTGCACTAACGATGCACTAACCGCTTCACAGGTGTTCCCTTGGCTTTTAGAAAAACACTTTGCTAGGTGCGAAGCTAGCAAAAATAAATTAATACGCAATATCTTGAGAGCGAATAATTTTTGGCGAAAACTTTATAGTGCACCAACGTGCACGAACGAAGCACTAATCGCTTCGCACGTTTTCCTTCGGATTTTAGAAAAACAGTTTGCTAGGTGCGAAGCTAGCAAAAAAATATACCTATTTTGCGATAATTATAAAATGCGCGCTTTGCTGATATTAATTTATAGTACACTAACGATGCACTAATAATGTGCAAATTATAAACGTTAGTGCTTTTATTACTTTGCTAACTTCACCGACCCCTTAATACGTAAGATCTGTAAAAATTGGGGTAGTGATAATAAGAAAAAATTGAGAAAAAATATCAAAGCCAAAAAAATTATTAAATAAATATAAAAATTTGGTAGAAAGAAGAAATAAATTAAATTTATTTATTTATTTATTTATTTATTTAGTGTGCGGTTTTATTCCATCACACGTATATATATATATACAGGGTGACAATAATCTACCTGTGTTGTATGGGTAACTTTGTTATTATAGAAGTTAGAGAGTCGGCTAAATTAGCAAAGTTGGGCAGAATTTCAAGACAAATTAGATGCCAGTTTGACATTTGACATACACTTTCAACTTTTTCAAATATTTCGAAAAAACTAAAAACATGCGATTTTTTAAATAATTTATAATTCCATAACCACCTATTCTAAAACCAAATTGAAATATGTTTCTTGTAGATATTTTTACGTAGAATTATAAAAAAATATCTACAAAGTCATAGCACTCTCGATTTTTGAGATATAAGCCAAACTTACGTTTTTTTAAATGGCAACCATAGTAGGCTATGGATTCATTAAAGAGCTTATTTTTTGCTGATTTCAAAAATGTATAGGTTGTCGTATCTGTTTCCGTTAATTTTCTCAGAATTTGCAAAAAACTGAAGTTAGTGATCATAATTAATAATTAGCTGCATAGTACCTACAACAAGAGTGCCTTGGAATTGGAAAACAACAAAACAAATTTAATTGTCAAAGTTAGTCCTGTTTTGCTGATAATTATAAATGTGAATGTGTTAAGTAGTTCTGTTAAAGTTACTAAAAAAAAATGGCTTACTCATGGGAAGAAAGAAATGATATGTTATTTTGCTATTACAATTGTAATCGTGATGCGAATGCAGCTTCTGAATTGTATCTGCAAACATACATGGAAAGAAGGCAGCCAGATAAAAGGATTTTTGCAAAACTTGAATCCAATTTAAAACGGTATGGATCATTTTGTAAACCGAAAGAAGCTAAGAAAAATATTAATGAAGGAGCAGAGGTGCGTGTTTTGGCATACAATACTTTTAAACCAACTGCACCTGTGCGAGAAATTGAACTTGAGTGTAATGTATCCAGAGAACAAGCAAGAACAATTTTGAAACAAAATAATTTAAAACCTTATCATCATCATGTTGGAAACACATTGTATCCAACAGATTTAGAAAGAAGATTCAATTATGCTATGTGGTTTGTTGAAGAAAGTGAAAGATACGAAGTCTTTTCTCAATCAATTCTATTTACGGATGAAGCCAAATTTACAAATAATGGTTTATTTAATAGAAAAAATCATATTTACTGGGCAAGGGAAAATCCACACTTAACGGTTGAAAGGCGAGAGCAATACGTTTTTTCTATTAACGTTTGGTGCGGCATTCTTGGAACAAAACTTCTCGGTCCTTATTTTTATGAGGAAAATCTAAATTCAGAGAGGTATTTGCTATTTTTACGTAATCAATTCGAAGAAATGTTGGACGATCTTCCATTAAATTTTATACAAAATTTGAATTACTTCCAACACGATGGAGCACCTGCTCACAATGCTCACATTGTGTCACACTATTTATCGGAAAGATTTCCTAATTGGATAGGTACCAGAGGTCCTATTGCGTGGCCTCCCAGGTCTCCGGACTTAACTCCCCTAGATTTTTTTTTATGGGGAACTATTAAAGACAAAGTGTACAAAGAAAAGCCTCATAACATTGATGACCTGAAAATAAAAATAAGAAGAGCTGTAGCCGAAATTAGACATAATACATTAAATAAATTGCAGCGTGAAATATTAAAACGATGTCAGTTATGTGTTCAAGAAAATGGTGGTCACTTTGAAGTATTATTATAATCATTAATTTATTTTTATAGTTACTTACATTTATTATTTAGTTCTGTTATCCATAACGATAGTTACTAAGTACCTACTTTATTTGTTATTTGTTTAATTAAAAAAATTTGATAATTTCAATTGTTTTTGATAATGAGTTACTAAACAAGAGACTATGACAAAATTCCAAGGCATTCTTAGTTCATGGTTATTATTTATCATCATTAATTTCAGTTTTTTGCAAATTCTGAGAAAATTAACGGAAACAGATATGACAATCTATACATTTTTGAAATCAGCAAAAAATAAGCTCTTTAATGAATCCATAGCCTACTATGGTTGCCATTTAAAAAAACGTAGGTTTGGCTTATATCTCAAAAATCGAGAGTGCTATGACTTTGTAGATATTTTTTTATAATTCTACGTAAAAATATCTACAAGAAACATATTTCAATTTGGTTTTAGAATAGGTGGTTATGGAATTATAAAACATTTAAAAAATCGCATGTTTTTAGTTTTTTCGAAATATTTGAAAAAGTTGAAAGTGTATGTCAAATGTCAAACTGGCATCTAATTTGTCTTGAAATTCTGCCCAACTTTGCTAATTTAGCCGACTCTCTAACTTCTATAATAACAAAGTTACCCATACAACACAGGTAGATTATTGTCACCCTGTATATATATATATATATAAATTAGATAATAGAGTAATAAATTTAAATGATTAAATTATTCGTCAGTCAACCGCCAGGTTTTGAACGAACAGCTTGTAAAATTTGTTCTTTTAAAGTTGTGATGATGTATTTAGGTAAGCATTGCTTTTTAAGAAACCCTAATGAAAAAACCACTAAGATACAGATCTGGGGGTCTAGCTGACTATTCATTGCGTTTTTGTCTGCCAATTTATCGATTCAGAAAGACCATCAAAATTATGGAAGAATGAATTCGGCAAGAAGTTCCCTTCATCTCCTCCAAGTTTATTTAAAATGTTCAAAAATGATTTATTTTGCGTTTAGGACATTGCCCTGCAATGACTAGCTAACAATCAATTTGCACAAAATTGAGATTTTATTTGTTCTAAATTTTTATTTTAATTTTTTTTTCTCAAAATCGTTTTTATAAAAACTACCCCAATTTTTACAGATCATATTATGATAGGTTAAGTTTATGCAATCATCATCATCATCATCATCATCATCATCAATTGACATGGAGCAGATCCTCGTGGATCAATCAGATAATAAAAATATGGGCTGCTGTTGAAAAATAATAATATTGGATGACTTCATATCTTTTCTAAATATAAACCTTAAAATAATGGACTGCTTTAGAAAATGTGTTTTTCAATAAATCGTTTCAGCTTTCGTCCAGAAACATTTTTTTTCCAATTTACTGAATTAATGCGTTACTTTACGGACACACTACTGTCACTACTATACTATACTGCCTATACTTGCATAAACATTTGATTTTTTCCAAAAAAAAATCCAATATCAACAAAAATATTAATGTATTGTAAGCTGACAAACCTTGTGTTTGATTATAGAAATTTACCATACTTTATAATATTTTTCTGATTATCTACTTTAGTTTATGTAAAATATATTATTTTATAGCTGCTGTTCTTTTTTAAATTTTAAATATGAGCGTTATAAAAACATACTATATCACTAAACTTTAATATTCCTGTAAGTGACTTTTAATTCGTGGTCCAATGCAATCCTATTTGCAATGCAAATGGAATTCTAGATTGTATTAAGGTTTTTGAGTACCGTGTTATGAATATCGTGTCGTTAAAACACTTGTTGGTAAAATTATTAATGCTTAATTTGAGACCATTGTTTGTACATTATTATGAATTTTAAAGATCAATTTGTAGGAGAATTTTCTATACCTCTAGTTGATTGAAAATAAAATTTAAGCCGTACTTTTGCTTTTAAAACTTTTAATTTCACTTAGCAAACATTTTCATATAATTTTAATATGTATTTACTTAAAACAGGAAATAAGTAAGTCTTGTGGCAAAGCTTCTGACTTCTGTACTTTAAATATAAAGCAGCTTTTTATTATCCTTATCTTGTTGCGAAGTAGTTTCAACATTCACAAGGAAACGTTTATGTCGTTCTTGTGCAAATGAGAACATGTATGCAACGCAAGATAATACGACAGTAAGCCCTATCTCAGATATAATATTTCATTCCTGTGAGAACATCCTTGTTTCTGTTTGCTACTTTTGAGAAACGTTCTAAAGATCTAAAGTTTTCGTTGCCAACTTAATTAATAGTAAAGTTATCGAAAACATTATTTTAGTTGCACAATAGCAGCTTCCTGGTGTTGATCAGGTTTGTTGTGATTTAGTAGACCAGAGTACTATAATATAAACTATGTTAAAGTTTTAATTAATACAATTTACTAGGTTAACTTAGGGAACGACAACAGGCTAGCGATTAGATTATCTTAAACTGTTAACTTTTTAATTTGAAGTTTTTATTTAGTACAATTTATAACAATCAACATCATATTGATTATAGGGAACAGTAAATTGCTATTTTATTATTTGTGTTTGTTTCATTTTGTTTAATTAGATTTTCTCCCAGGTTTGGGGTTATTAATTTCCCGGTTCCCCTGGTCACTTATTAACATCCAAGATAAGTTATAGTTGATGCTCTCTCGAAAACCTTTCTTTCTGTTTCGATTATTCCATTTCAATTTATATTTTGCTGACAGCCATAATTTTAGTTTCGTGGGCGTTGATCTTCATTCCATACCTATTATATGCCTCTACAATTCGATCAACTAGCTGTTGTAGGCCTTCGAAGTTATAAGAGAGGAGCACTGGGTCGTCTGCATATCTAAGATTGTTAATAGGTTTTCCTTTCACTATGATGCCTTCATTAATGTTGTTCAGCGCTTCCATAAACAATTCTTCTTGAAAAAATATTAAATAGAATTAGAGACAGTACGTATCCTTGTCGTACTCCAGGTCTGATAACTACTTCCTTCGAGAGCTGGTTGTCTACGCGTATCAAACATTTGGAAGTCTACAGTCACTACTGGCTACGCCCCCCCCCCCCCTGACCAATCGTATAAAACCGCTGCCTTTTCTGTTACCGTTACCCTTCTAACGTGCGTTCAAAAATGTGTGTCGTCAAGTTGGCGGTGGCAAATTTTCACGTATGTCGTGGATTATTATGTACATTAGGTACATAGCTTGGACAAACTGATGTGCGAAATCTTCTTTACCGGCCATTCTGAACGTCTAATTTCGAGGTTATAGTTGTTTTTGTTCGTTTTAATTTCGTTAAAATTTCTTTTCAGAACTAAATTTGAGTTTTTTCTTATAAAATGGTGTTAACTACAGAACAAAAAGCCTTCCTCGTTGAGAGTTATCTTCGAAATGGTTCTAAAATTGACGGTCGTTGGGTATATTCGGTTGCTGATTGTCGACAAGAATTATCAGAACTGTTCCCTGATGTTATTATGGATGAAAAACATTTTAAGTGCACGCTAAATAGATGCATTAAACTGTTCCGTGAAAGTGGTAGCGTTATAAAAAAGAATAGCAGCGGCCGACCACCGAAACGTATTGCGGAAGTTGTCGAGACAGCTAGGCAAATTATGTAGGAACAACGTAGGACCCCAATTAGACACTTAGCACAACAAGTGGATCTCTCTGTGGGTACGTGCCACTCGATATTGCATAATGAACTGCATTTACATCCATTCAGAATAATTTCGGTGCAGGAGTTATTACCCGTCGATATTCCTCGCAGGTTGAATTTTTGTAGATGGTTTCTCGATACGTTTAATCAGGCTGACTCCCTGCGTAATGTCTTCTTTACGGACGAATTTTGGTTATATAGGACGGGTTACATAAATTCACAAAATATGAGGATTTGGTGTGGCGATAGTTAATGCATTGCGACTATTAGGAAAGTAAAATTTTATAAATTGTTTTAAGGCACTTTGACGGCTGAAGTTATCGCCAACAGATTTTGGTACCATTTTTCCATGAATTACATGATGATGAGTTACAAAAGTGGGCTACTTCCAACAGGATGGGGCTACTCCGCATTGTACACGTGAAACAGTGGAACTACTGCGTGAATTTTTTGATAATCGAATAATAAGTCGTAATACTGAAAACGAGTACCCTCCAAGATCGTGCGATATTGCGATGTTACTCCATGTGATTTCTTTTTGTGGCCTTACCTTAAGAACACTATATTTCGTACTCCAATTAACGATTTGGAAGAGCTCAAGGAGAAAATTAGAGAAAGAATTAACGAGATTAATAATATACCACAAATGCTCAGCAATGTGTCACAGTCAATTAGACGACGAATTTTAAAATGTTATGAGGAAGGTGGTGGACATTTTACCCATGTGCTATAATAATACAACCAATTTTAGATAATAAAGTTTATTTGAAATGTCAAATTTTTTAATTAAAAGTGGGGTTACGTTGTGCTGCTGTAACATATTATGAATGACATACTTGAAAACAAATTTTCAAAGGCAATTTGACCGCACACATTTTTGAACTCCCTTTACCTCTTGCTAAAACTTACGATGGACGTTCTAAACCGTAATCGTAATTTAGTAAGGATGATACTGGGTCTATTTACAGGACATTGCAGACTCAGAAAACATACGCCCACAATTGGAGTGATAGAGGAAAGCCAGTATAGATTCTGTTAGAAAGAAGAAGAAGCGGCAGTACATTTGCTATGATAAGTCGAAGGCCTAGTAGGAGTGTGGTTTTTACAATTCGGTGACGAAAAAAAGGGGGAAAGCTACACGAAATAGCGACTGTAAAAGCTACTAAGCCTTATAAAAAGGTTAAAGCTAGATAGTGACCTATAAACATATGGAAAACCACAACAGACCTGCAAAATTTGCAGTGGAATAGATAGTCTAGCGACTCCCATATAAATATAATCTCACCATACTAAATTACTGTTTACTTTACTCACCAGAAGAACCGTAAAAATGTTCATCACAGCAAAATTATTTTAAGCCAAATGTAATCGTAGAAAAATGTGACGGGAAATTGTTTGTCATTTAATGGGTCGTTTGTCAGGCTTAAGTTCGTTTATTAGTTAGTTATGTTAGTCGGTTGTTTAAACTCACCGCTAACCTCTTGTCTTACGTAAGGGCTGTACAGAAAGCGGAGGAACACAAACAGTGCAGTGCGACCCTTTACAGCTCCAGTGGCGGCGCTTTCGCCAACGCCATCATAAAACAAACATTACAATTACTGTTCTGCAAAGCTTACCACTTTAAAGGTGTACTCACCGGGGGTCCACGGCCCCCTCGCTTTGGTGCGCCCCTAACTGGATACAGGATTGCACCTACTACGACTTCCCTGGGCTTCCATCTACTTCTTATTTACGGGCTAGCCCTCGTTTCGCATCTTGCGGAGCTCACCACAGAGCCTCCTCCACTTCTTCCTACACCCGGAGTCACACAGCATCGGGTGTAGTTAATACCAAAGAGTCGATGGGGTACACACTTTGTGCAACAGTCTCTCCGGAAGACTCTGTACCCCAATCGCAAAATCTGCCTGGAACCACCCCTGGGTTTTTGGCGGCTACCGCCGTTACAACCAAATGCAGCTAACACGAGAGCTTACAACCAACCAGTACCTCTTTGTAAATGATCTTTCCTGTAAGCTAATCCTTTGATTAGACATGCACAACATGCAACACAAGTAACATGCACTAAGACAGAAGTACCACTTGTTATCACACTCTAAATATTGTTATGTCACTGCTAAACGTATTCCACTGTCACCTACACCGTCCCCGGCGATACTCTACTTAAAATCAACCCCTCTTGGCTATCGGCGCTCACACGCCACCCCCTCTTATATCCTTAAGTCTGCATATTTGCTTGCGTTTAGGTCAACCTTTGGGATAATTTATGGCTTTCGTCTGGGAATTAGTAAACTAGGGCATTTCTGAATTTCAGTTTTTATTAAGAGCTAATATAATATAAATGTAATTACTAAAATGCACATTGAAGAACTCAGTGTCTAACACAAACTTTATAACGCAACAGCTAAACAACTTACTACCCTCTAAAAAAATTCTTAAACGGTAAGATCTGTACCCTAAAAACGAAACTTGCAAATCGCCGCTGGCTAAAAATTCTACTTGTGTGCGTTGGCACGAACAAGTTGTAAGTCCCAAATGTCATTTGCTAATGAATGGGCTATAATTAAATCAATTTCGTTATATTGTATACAAGTAGGGGGTTCTGCTAGCAACTTCATGATCGTTAACTGTAGATGTTTCCAGTTTAAGGTGCTCAGATCCCCTGTAGATGCATCATGATGACCATGGTACATCCGTAATGAAGTCATACGATAAGATTTCAGTACTGCAGTAGCCAAACTCAACAATTTAATATTTGCCATTGGACTAAGCTTAGTTACCATGCAAGTTCTTTTGTGAAGCACCTAGTGGACAAGAAGAATTAAGTTTTCAGATTTATTATCACGAAGTGCGTGAACAGTGGAATGGGTTTTACTAAACTGACAAAGGACTAACGTTATTGCATCGGGAAATATTCAATGAAGGATTATTTCCAGCGTGATCCATATAACTATTGTTGAAATATAATATTTAGTTATTGTTGCTATGCTGCTATGCAATAGATTATAAAGCGAGTCATTAATCTAAAAACGGTCGTTCACAAAATGTGAAAATTGGTGTGTACGTAACGAAATACAATTTGTCATCCGATGCACGTTGTAGGTAACTCCTTCGTAGTAGTTATCAGGCTTAATAGGCAAGATAAAGTAATAAAATTCTTTGCAATCTTACTTGATGGTTTGAATATATTTGAACTAATAAATACTTATTTAGCATATCGCAGTTGGCAAAAGCAATACAGGGAATTAATTTTGTCAGATTATAGCATTAATCCTCTTGCTTGTTCGCACTGTGTAAAATCTATATAGTCGACGAGTATCTTAGTTGGGTGTAGCCTCCGCGATATTGACAATGATATCGCTATGGAAAATGTATCGGTACTATCGATATATTGAATCAGTCGATATAGCAATTAAATTGCCTTATCAAATAAATTATTCAATTAATATATCTATCGAATAAATCCGTAAGGCTGTTGATTCAGTGCGCCAAATAATTGAATGAATTGATTCGTCAAATACGCCACATATCAACAATAAGCTGTTGTAGATACTTTAATCTGAAGTTTGAGTAGTGACAGCTTTGGATAATTTGAAAACAATAAACAATACAGCGGTATAAAAGAATTTATATACAGGCAAATTCCAATCACCTAGGTGTAGTTCCTTTTTGACCACCTTGTATTATGTTTATGTAGAAAGAATCACGACTATGATATATCATAAATATATTTCTAGAGCAGTTCTATCCACTCAGTTGCAGTATTTATTATATACACGTGGACCGTCAGAACCTGAGTGGGTGAATCCTGACTTATTGATGTAGAGAGGAGTCACTTTAAAAATCATTAAATACTCCTACCCCTGGGTTTATTTATGTTTTGGATGTTTGTTAGTATAAATCGTAAATAATTCTTTTTGGCTTTCAATATCCATCATTTCGATACAAGATTGAAAGGTTTGTATGGTAGTTTCTAAGTGCAATGCTGTTTATTATTCTTTTGCACGCATTGGACTAAAAATATATGTATAAGCATCTAGCAAAAGACATTTGAAAGTTTACATCCCTAAATACAGGGTCCGGCAGGGAGGTACGGTGTTTTTGAAAAGACTGTCACACACATATTTTTGAACGAATTTCAAAAAAAAAAATTTCATACATTACTGGTACATTGCCATTTGAGAATACATAACGAAACATAAGAAAAAAATAATCAGCTGCGAAAAATCAAATCAGTTAGGTGCCGTCCATTTTTGTTGAGGCTTTCTTGTGGACGGGTGGTGAAATTGTCCATACTCCTTTGAAGCATGGCACGCAGAATCCTTCAAATTGCTCGCGTTATTTTTTCGGAAAGGGCTTCAAGAGTACGTGGTTTGTTAATGTAACCTTGACATTTTAGGTAGTCCCATAAAAAGTAGTTACTAGGTGACAGGTCTGGTGACCGAGGAGGCCACTCCACATCCCTACGCAATGAAAACGAGTAGATATCAACCATTCCTTAAACAATCGGTCCACCCCAGCGCGCGCGATAGTCTTTTCAAAAATACCATACCCCCTTGCTGGACCCTGGATTTTTCGTAGCTGATTATTTTTTTCTTATGTTTCGTTATGTATTCTCAAATGGCAATGTACCAGTAATGTATGAAAAAAAATTGTTTGAAATTCGTTCAAAAATAAGTGTGTGGCAGTCTTTTCAAAAACACCATACCTCCCTGCCGGACCCTGTATATTCAAAATAAAACTGAAACAATTTTTGATTGGAAATCGTTTCTACTTTTTATAAGAATATTTTAACGTGTGAAAGTAGAAAAGATATCGGCACTTAACACTCCGCGAGTACGGCCGGAAACATGGAGGGTTAAGTCCTCCTAAGTCGCCTTCATGTAGCTATAATTATTATGACAAGGCTCACTTATTTGCCCTTGTTATCTGATTTATTATATGATTGCCTTCTTATGTATCCACGACGTAATTACTAATTTGACCATTTCCATATAAAGTAAGGGGTGTCCAAAAAGTTTTCGTTATCAAGCCGGTCATGAATCGAAAACCGTTAGTCGTTACTTAAAGCAATTGTAAACAAAACGTCATATAATTGACATTTCAATTTGTTTGACAATTGATGTTTAGTTATATTGCGGCATGCCCTTTTAAATCTGTAGACTTTTTGGACACCCGTTATTTTAACTCTAAAAGTTTCTTTAACAAAGAACACACGTCCAATGCCGTACCAAATGTAATTTTATTTAAGATTTTTTGTAGAGACGTGTGTTTAGTTTCATTTTAGAACAAAAGGTTTATAGAATCACAGAACGAATACTCGAACTATGGTTTTTCAGATCTATCTTGAAAGGCCGTTTCGTGATCGCTTAAAATATTGGATAAATTCCGTTAACACGACCTTCTTAATACGTGGAAACGCGCGTAGAAACGGTCCATAAACCCATGGGCATACTTTTGCTTTAGGAAGATTATTTGATTTCGCGGCTTATTGGATTCGTACTTTATTCCCTTTATTCTGATTCTTTTACATTACAGTCGATACTTGATCACCAAAGAACATGCTTTCGGCTTTCGGCAAAGTGTTTTGTACCGTAAATGTGGATACCTTTCTTATTTTATTTAAACATCGATGTAGGTTGTTTATCAGTTTATTTTCATAGCTTTAGTTTTTCCCATTTTTCGAGCATCTATAACATTAAAAACGCGTAAGGCCGTTTATTTAAATGACCAGTTAGATACGTTGCTATTTTAGAAATTGAACGATAAGTAAGGCCTACACTGAGATTGAAATGTTGGTTATTCGAATTAATAGCACCGTCTGATTAAAACGAATTTTATCAGACTATTCTTTCGTTTTTCGCGAATGAAACGATCTCTGAATGTGTTTTGCTAAACCAAAAGACGTTATTTACCGAGTGTAAAACTTCATTTGCATTTTATAGAAATCGTTCTTAGCAATCGACTAATCCAATAAAACCGCCTCATTTAAAATTTACTTTAGCATCTTTCTTGAAAGTACACTGTTTAATTATGTAACATCGCAGCCCTTTTAGTATATATATTTTTAAAGGCTGTTCTTTAGGTTTGCTTTTATACGTAAGGTGACTGGAAAACAATTTAAAACTTTAGGATATTTGTAGAAATAAAAAGCACTTTTAAATGTTCATTGCTTAGTCAGCGAGTGTCTGAAATTAGTGGCAATACCTAAACCGTAATTATTTGGAGAGCAGCAGAAGTTTTCCCAAAAGGAAAATTTATCCTTTCTAAGTCTTGACAGACACTTCGACCACGTAGCCCTTTGCTGATTATACTTTATTGCCGTCGTAGGAAATTACCACATTTTTCTTTTCTCCTCGTAAACACGGTAACTGTGTAGGCTAATATAGAGCTCAGATGTAGCTAGTGTTGTGAGACAATTTTTTGTTTAAAATTCTTTCAAAAATATATAAGAAGAATGTTGAACATTTGATATTGTAGCTCAGACAATTTTTTTACAAAAACTTTGTTTAATAAGAATATATTTTTGTAAGTAATATACTTATTAAAAAAAATTATACATGTCTTTGGATGGAAGTACCTTACTCTTGTCAACCTTTTTGTTTTGAATTTTCGAAAAAAAGGTAATTCTTCCTTAAAAGTTTTTCTTGCGGAGTATTTCTCTTGTTGAGAAATCAGTTTGCTTCGAAATACTAAATTACTTTCTCTAATTCGGGTGGAATAAATTTATTCAAAATTTAATATTGTTCTCCAAGAATATGGGCCAACTGTTTTATAATACGGTAAGACATATCAAACATTTGCATTTTTTAAAATTTGGATTTTTGTAAGCACAGTACCTATTTGCAATATTGTGAGTCGTAAAAGGCGATTCATCGCCAAATAAAATGTTTCGGTAAAAAAATTTGCTTTCGAAAGTTTTTTCTTTTACTTATAACAAAATTACATGGCAGCGAGATGCATGAAATTTAGCAGACTTTTGCAAAAAAACTTTTCTAAAATTTTAAATTAAATTTTGCAATTAAGATGTTCGTTTTATTTGGAACAGGATGGGAACAAATTTTAGGTTCTAAACCTTCGGTTTTGGTTTATTAAAAATACAAAAAAGAAATAAAAGTTTATACGCTCGCATTTTCTTGCAAATAATTCAAAATAAACAACCAACTTAATGTGCATGTTAAGGCAAGCTACAAATAGCCTGCCCTGTTTATTCTAATTGATTACTTAAGATTAATTGTTGGGTAGAATAATCCATCATAGTTAAGGACCTTCTGTGGCTATAATTAAACAGCGAGTTTGACTTAAAATAATAATTATATAATCGGTAAAACAATTGTCTTCAAAATTCTATAGACTATTTAAACTATCGATATAAGAAATACTACTTATTGTACAGTGTGGTGGTAAAGTTCGGATCAACATTCACAATTGCTTTATGTATTGCTTTTAAGAACATTTCTGGGATAGGTCAATGCTATTTTTTTTTAATGACGTATAAATTATTTATCCAATTCAGTTACGAAATGTCAACATTTCGACATTGATTTTAGTTGTGAAAAGTGGTTCATTTTGTAACTATGTAGTTACAAAATATGCCCCCATTTTTTAACTAGTTACAAAAAGATGATTTGAGTTGCGAAAAGTGGTTCATTTTGTAACTAGTTACAAAATATGCTCCCATTTTATCACTCCCATTTTATCACGATGACCCAACTCCTTTTTTAAGAAGATGTGGCATTTACATTTTGTTATCTGAATTGGATAAAATCTTGTATGAAACACGTTGCAAAACATGTCTTTTTATCACATGGCGTGCTGTTCATCTCGGCTTCGCCTCGACGAACAATTTCACGCCTGGTGATAAAAATTTTGCAACTCGTTGCATAAATAGCTATTATACAACGTCATATGTTTTTAAATGACAATCCCCACTTTTTATTTTGATAGACCTTCGTACTACTTATTTAAAAAAAGTATGAATTTTGTTCCTAAATCTATCACCACACTGTAATTTTTGCGATAGAATTGGCGAATTTGGTAGAAATATGTTTTGGTAAACATACCTGGCATTGATTAAAAGTTAGTTCTAATTATGAACTTTTATTAAATTCCTTTGTTTCTCGATTTAGGTCACTCTTATAAACTGGATGAAATATTCTTGTTTCAGTCAAACCAGGAAGGTGCTCTTCCATATACCGGATGGTGAATTGCGTCACGCACCATAGGAATTTCAATGGTAAATTTTTAATATGTTAATATTTGCTTTCTTAATTATTTTAGACCAAAAGCGCAATGAAGTTTTTTGTAAAGAAAAAAATACCGTATCTATTGTTGCTATTTTGCAGTTTTTTCGGTTTTCCCATAATGGAAAACTAGGGAAATTAATTCTTTGACAAAAATAACCGATGCCTTGGAATTACTGAAACAGTCCGATTTGTCCAATTATACTTGTTAAATTTGTTACATATAACTGTTTTATTTCCCGCTGAGTTTGTTTTATGAAATAATTTCCCTCCCTCTTGAATTTGTTGAATAATAGTTATTTGCTAAACGGCGCACCAATCATGTAATTCGCGGGGTCCAACCGGATTGTGCATTGCACTCGTAGAGCTTCATACATTAACGCACCAGCCTCGACACCGAAAGGTATAAGAGGTTACAGACAATACATAGTTATTTGTGTACCAAAGCCAAAAAGTTACACTTTCGGTATGGAAAAATAATTTCAACCTGTCATACCTACCACCTTTCCGTTTAAAAAATTTCATGGCATCGGTGATGTTTGTCAAAGTGCACAAATTAATTTTCACGGTTTTTCTGTTACACGAATATCGAAAATTATTATTAGTATTTTTTTTACAAACAAATATTTGCACATTTGGTCTAAAATAATTAGGGAAGCAAATATTTACATATTAAAAATTTACCATTGGTATTCCTATGGTGCGTGAAGCAATTCACCACCCTGTATAAATGTTATATTATGCCTTATATTTTATTATAATTGTAACATTATCTGTTATAGTTATCAAGGTACCAAGGGCATTATGAGCAAAATAAGTGCACAAGATTGTTAGTGTACCACCCGAGGGCCTTTGGCCCGAGGGATGTACAAGAATCGCTGGCGTTTAGCTCATAATGGCCATGGTGCCTTCAACGTTTTAGGTATATCCTACCAGTTTTCTTATCTAATTATTCACATTTATTTTGTAATTAATTATAACTTATAACGATATAATATTTAAGAATGATCTAGTTAGCTGATCTAAGTTAGATTTGTGACATTAACTGAGCTGTCATTAATTTTCACTGTGGAAACAAATAGTGTTTATTTTTCATAATGCCCTAGGGACATTATAAAAAAATAATTGCCCTGGGGCGTTATTTTGTATATAACATACCTTAAAATAGAGTAACTATTGTCAATTGATATACTGGTAGGACATAAACAAACTTATATAGCAATTATTTAATAATAATCAATTTAATAAAAATAAGGGCGGGTTTTTCGACTGCAGGGAGAGATAAAGACATTTATTTGAAGTTGAGTATCGTACTGAATTACTTCTACTTCTGATGATTTATTCGAAAGATAAACTTTAATAGAAGAGTTATATTTTATCAGGATATCATTATAATACCAAACTTTGTTTATAGGAAACCAGCGGTTCATATCGTCTACTACCGCAATCAACAGGTCGATGTCAAAATGTTCCGATAACTAAACAAAATTTAGTCCAATCTTTCGCTTCTACAATTAACGAATCATACATTCAAACTGAAGATTTTATCAAAATGTGTGACAGTCAAACCACTAACGAAGACATCATGAGCATTGATGATTTCGATGGTGAATTTAAGAAGACGTCAAATCCGGCACTTTTAAATCAACAGCAGAAGGACGCGGACGAAAACTTATTTTTAAGATATTTGGAATTAGATCCTACAGAAGGTCCCGATGCTATTCCGGCTGCACTACAAAGAAAAGCTACTGGAAATAAAAACGGAAGAACTCCATTTACTACTACTAAAAAATTAATTCGACCTCCAAAATCTGGTTTTGGGTTCTCTGTGGTTTGGACTCACCCACCTAGGATTGAACGAGTTGAGAAAGGACTTCCTGCGGACAAAGCTGGAATTTTGTCGGGGGATTATATTATCTTCGTAGATAAACACAACGTCGTTACAATGCCAGAAACGGATATTTTAAATTTAATTAAGTAAGTACCATTAATAATAACACCAAAAATCTTGTTACTTGATTAAAGAGAAACGCCTGATAATTTAAAACATATAACAAAGTCTTCTTTAAATAATTACTCTTATTTGTTAGTATTTACTGTACACAGGGTGCCCCAAAATGCACTGGCTGACGCAGCACATCCAACAAGAAGCAAAATGTTTTTGATTAACACGAATCGGCAAACGCTTCGTCTTCGAAATACAAGGTGTTAAAGATTCTTTCAAGTATTTCCAAAATAGTATATTAAAACACAAGTTACAGAATGCAACCTTTTCACGCACGAGTTCGAAATTGGACGCGAGTGCCTCGAATTGCCTTCTGTAACGAGTGTTTTATACTCGTACTATTTTCTGTGTTTAGGCTTCCATTTACATTATTTATTCATGTATCTTTTTATAGAAATACTTGACAATTGCCAGTTGGAAAAATTTTGGTAAAATAGTTGGTAATAGCGATTTCTGCTTGACAGTTGGGAGAAGTTTGACATTTGACGTTTTTGTGGCCTAGCAATGAATGGTTGCCTAGGTATTTTGTGTATTATTTGATACAGTATCACCAATTTCTGAAACAAAATGTCACCAAAAATCGTATAAGAATGAAGTTCATTCTAGCATCAAAAAGCGTACTAGAATAATGTCATTCTAATGCCGAAACAGACAAAGGTTTTTTTAAAAAAATCATCAATTTTGAGCTACTCGATCAAAAATTCTCTCACGTTCCTTGTTAATCGGGTTCTTTCAATAAAAAAATCTAAAAAAGCTAGTGCGTCTAGCGTCTAATTATCCGAAAATTTGTTTGTAATTTTTTGGTATTATGTAATGAGTTTTGTTAAAATTGTGTGATAAAGTATAGTACTTATATGAATTTAGTTTATTAATTTTTGTTTGTCGAGTTCACCGTTGTTAAATAATAGAAAACTGACATAAAACGATTGAATTGGCCAATATGCATTTTATTTATGAGCGAGCAGATGTGAACACTGAGGCTGGTCGTCTGACCTAATCGAAGAATTCCCTTCAGAGCAATTTTTTAACATACACATCAACATTCGCGTGAGAAGGGCTAGCGTTCTTGTTTTTGTTTTATTAAAAAGATTGGGTATTTTTGAAACAATAACACCCTGTATTTCGAACACACATACAAAGTGTTTGACGGCCTTGCCCGAGACTTTTTACTTGTTTTTCTGGATGGGTGCATTTTAGCCCATATATTTTTGAACACCATGTATAATCGATAAAGATGCAGGTGCATGCAAAACGGCAAAAACATTGATTTCGATCTTCCGCTCTTACCTAAATTAGTCTGTGTGAAAAGGATGGTTGTCAGTTGTAAACCCAAATAAATATCAGATAAAGCGATGAATTTTTCATGCACTTTTAAAGCTGTTTTGATATCTGATATAAAATTAGATTAACAGCGATTTAGTTCGTTTTAAAAATGGCAATCCATTAATTTTCTGGACGAATTGAAGCAGGAAAATATGCAAATGTCAGGGTTCGTTTAGATCGAGAAAAGGGTTTGTTTTATTTATATGAAGAACTCGACCGTTTTGGGTTAAGTCGTGTGAAATGAAAATGTAATAAATTTAACCCTATTTAGTGAATTTGAACTGGATAACTTTATTAGAAGATTTTAATTTTTGTGAGTGAACACTTCTTATAAGGTAAAAACAATTTTTATTTATTGAGCTACAACAACGAAGTTAATTAATCTGCAAAAATTAAAATGAATACAAATATTTTATAAATTAATTCTGTGGAAAAGCTCTGACTGGAAGGATTACTTTATGACATAAACTTTTGCATTCGGTGAGGAATTATCCACCTATGGTGGATTTTTAAATTTTTATTTATTCTAGTTTTCTTTAGAGGATAACATTGGCCTAACTAATTAATGTTACCGCAGAGTTTGTTAGTTGTTACTTAGAAACAGCCAAAAATCGAAAAGACCAATGGAAAGCTTAACTTATTTTGTAATACTTTTATGTTGTGGAAATTTAAGTACGCTTGAGTGAACCAGCTGCGATACCATGTTGCTACATAAAATATAATGTACGGCTAAGCTCTTTAGTTTACAGTAGGTCATGTTATAGACGGCGGTATTTCGTTGTTGTTTTAGTATAAACCTGCCGTGCTAGTATAAATCAAATTCATTTTAAGGTTCTGGCTCACTAAACAAAAAGAGTTTCGTATAAAAATTAATGCTATATGCCTTCTTCTTCTTCTTCTTCCTTTGGCCCTTTTGGCCAAAATTGGACATAGGTAGGGCCCCTCAGCTAATTCCATCTTTCTGTATTTGCAGCTGCTCTTTTTCAAGCCATTGTATATCTTAGTTATTGATTGGCCTTTCTCTTGTTTTTTACCTATCCATAGTCATTTATGATTCTTCCGTTATCCTTGACATACGGCCGGCATAGTTGTTGTGCTACCTTATGTGTTGTATTCGTTACCTTTGCCCGTTGTAGGAGCTGTTCTTTCTTATCCTGTCCCTTAGTGACACTTCTATCATTCTCCTCTCCACTGCTCTTTGTGTAATTTTTAGATTTTGTGTTATTTGTTTGGCAACCATTCAGGTTTATGCCACATAGATGATAAAGAGTAACACGCATTGCTCATACACATTTATTTAGTTTTGTTTTCAGATGTTGTGGTATTTTTTGTTGGTATAATATATTTTCCGAAAGCTATCCACCCTAATCTTAGTCTTCTCTTCGATGTAAATGCCCTTGGGTTTTTTACCCAGTGTAACCTTTTTCTCAAATAAATGTATTTTTTGTACATGCTCCCAAAAGTAGCTATTTTACGGACTCATTTAAGTCCGTAAAATGAGTCTTTTCCGGACTCAATCCCAAAAAGTCTGGTTACTATAGTGACACTCGTTTAAGTCCGTAAAATGCTATATTTTCGGCCTAGTCCCTAAAAGTTGTCATAGCAACCTTTTGCGTACTACTATAGTGACATGTGCGCTGATCACATTAATCATACATAATGAAAGGTTTGAATCTGTTTTTGGGAGCTTTAACAAAAAAATGTTGTTTGTAACACGTACCTAAATCGTTTTTTGGGACTCATCTGCTATTCCAGACTCGGCTTCGCCTCGTCCGGAAACAGCAACGATTCGTCCCAAAAAAACTTGATTTTAGGTACTTGTTACAAAAATAACTATTTTAGGTTTTTTAATTTTACGTAACCGATAATTTTGTTTGTGTCCTCCGCGCACATAATTACTTTTGTTTTTGCATGTTTGTTTTCGGTTTTACATTTTTTGATATTGTTATTGACTCCGTGAGCACGTTAAATAGGGCCATTATCTCCGAATAGAAATATTCGTAAAATTTTGAAAGAGCTATATACAATACAGGGTGATCGTGAAAGTTGTGGACATATTTTACCAGAATTAACTACATAAGAAATAGTAACGATTTTGGGAGTGGACGTGATCTAGGTTCGGACCTGATTTCCTCGAATATAAGACGTGGAGATAATCAAGAGCTCACGTGGGCAGGGATGCTAGTCCTGAAGTTATGTCCGTGCTTTACTGGGGTCGTTACCTTTCTGCTACATACTACATTTATAATATTTGAAACATTACCTAAGCAACGTTTGGCAATAGAGTACCATTTACGTGACCTATTGTAGATTTAAATGTGAGGGAATTCGGTTTGATCAAACTACGCTCGTATATGGCAAATGACTTTAGTAATCAGTGCTTAGGAAAAACAATAAAATCAGTAGGTTTTGAAATTAGCGTAATATAATTAAGTATATTCAAAGGTATTTTTTTCTTATTTATTCAATGATTCGCTCAGTTGGGGCTATTTTCTATGGATTTGAATTAATTTTGAAATCTCTGTGTATAAAAAAACATTCCTTCCCAATGATTTCAACTACTCACTCCTGGCTATCCCTATCTATAACAGAAATAAATTATTAGGGGAAATCATATTCCTTTGTGTACGGTTAAATCACCTTCTCAGTGCTTTGTCTCTGCACAATTGGGAAAGCATCGGCACATAAACCCGAACGTCAGTGGTTCAAATTCCCGTGGAGGCACTGTTTTTCTATACAGGGTGTCTGCTAACATGTGTCTCAAAATTTGGAGTCTGGTTCTACCCTTCAAAACAAGTAAGAAACGCTTAATAAACTATATCCGGAAACCAACGCCGCCCTAGATGTAGCACTTTTACTTAAAGAAGATAAATAGTGTAATTAAGTACAATTTATGTGAGCTAAATAAAATAGGCTGTTTTTATTATTAAATAATAAGTCACTTTACAAAAGATGTTCGAATTGTTCTCCATTGGTTGCTATGCAAGCATTAGCACGACGTATCATTGATTGTCAAAGATACCTGCATGGTTTCGTATTGTTTGGCAAGCATTTTGAACTATTTCTCGCAATTCTTGAACATTATTTACAGGAGAGGCATAAACCAATTGTTTTAGATATCCCCATAAAAATAAATCCAAAGGGTTGGCATCAGGAGAGCGGGCACATACTAGATTTAAGTGAATTGTAATAACTGAACTTATCTTTAAAAAAAGTGCTACATCTCGGGCGGCGTTGGTTTGCGGACATAGTTTATTAAGCGTTTCTTACATGTTTTGAAGGGTAGAACCAGACTCCAAATTTTGAGACACATGTTAGCAGACACCCTGTATACTGATTTTTAAGAAATAATTTAAATTCCTTAAATGTATGCAACAGTAACAAGCCAGCAAAAATGAATATCAGTTCGCTAGTCTGCTGAACAATATCAACATGCTAGCAACCACGGCAAAACGATGATTGTTTACTACCAAAGTATTGTCCCGTTTTCCCTTTTTTGTTAGTAAGCAGCCGGACCGTAATGTACTTTCCAAAATTATCTATATTTCTATTTATTTATTTTTTGCTAAAATGCGATTACATTCTCTAATGTCCAAAGAAAGGCAAAAAATTCTATTTCTTAATTTTTATATTTTTCTAGACGTTTAATCTGGCAGTTTTTAGCGTTAAAGCATTGTTAAGAATTGTTTTCTTAAAGAAGAAAGGTGAAATGACTTTCCTAACCACATTATCTTAATTATAAGTGTTCAAAAATAAACTTAGAATACGTTCTCGTAGGAATCTTTAAATTAGATGCTAAGAGCCTTCTCGAGTTCATTTTTTTTATTATGAGCCGTGAAAAACAAACGTAGAATAAATTTTCGGAAAAAACTCTGAAAGTAGGCTAGCTCCCAAGAGAATCTGAAAAACTTTATGTAAAGCACTTTTCCTAATTTTGCCCAAGGAAATATTTGTACCTATTTTGGAGATACCCTTTATAAAAGTGTAGCTGTGAAAAGTTTAGTTTGCAATTTGTGACATTGAAAAGTTTTAGTGTGCGTTTCTGATTTTTCAATATTAGCGATGAGTTTTTTAGCACTTCAACATACCGAAAATTGAACAATTTCAAACAAAAATTAGTTTTTCAAATATAATCTATTTATTCAGAGAAGGATAAAGTATTTTATTTAGCAAACAGCGACGCTAAAATGAAAGTTAAATCTCTAATCAAAAGGTATGAGAGTATGTGTGGGAATGTAGACTTAATCTGTTCAGATTTTGAAAAAAGAAAACGATACGAAATAACTGAAAACTAAAATTATATTCAAACTTTTTTGTTTGAGTTGAACGACTGGCACATATCAATGCTATTTAATGAAAATAAAACAAAAAGTTTCACTATTATCCTGTTATATTTCGACAAACTTTTAGCATGATATTTTCCGTTGGTGTTTTTAGGTAAACTTTCTTCAAATTTCCAACAAAAAACTTACGAATTAAAACAAAACCAGAATCTTATTTAATTTTAGCTTCTTATTTACTCACATCATAGTATTATCAAATATGCGGAATACCTAATTAGAAACTATGCGCTGTCGAAATCATACGTTTTAAAAGTTACCAAAGCGAATTTAATTTTGATATAATAAAAAATCGCAGAAAACGAATTCCTATTGAAAGAACTGTGTAATACCACAGAGCAGATATTAATATCTGCTCTGTGGTAATACCGAGTTTTAGCTTGAATGAAAATTATATTTAATCTGTCACGTCCACAGCGTTTTTTAGTCATTTCATGTAAGATATTTTGCCCCTGAAATTGTTCTAGACTTATCAATCTTTATTTTTAGAGAAAGGGAGGCATATTTAATTATTTTAATAGGTGTAGATTTTCACCGAATTAGTTAAGTATGTAACCTTTGTGTACAACGCAAATTTCTTTCTTGAAATACAAACTTGTCAGGGTATGTTTCCCACTAAATGACTTAAATATTTATTATTTTAATTTTACGCAAAGTCCTAAAAAACAGTAAATTACGTAAAAAATACGTAAAGTAATTCATTACGAAACGAGCAAGCTAGAACTGAAAGCATGCTTTCTAATTAGTACGCAGAATTTTTATTATTGAACTGTTATAGTACTTTTATAGTTTAGACTGAATTAAATGTGTATTATTTTTTAGATCGTTCGGTTATCAAATCACATTAGAAATATTTAGAAGAAATGCCTCCAGAAATGGTTCAACAATGAGTGTACAACCGGCACCAAATTCTAGCACACTTCCTGCTGCATCTTTTGCAATGCAGCATCGACCATCAACGGTTGGTTCCATAAATACTGCTTCTGCTGAATGCAGTAGAAGAAGACTGAATTTACCACAAGTCGTCGCTTTCAGTGCGGAGGTTGGTAGTGGTGTCATTGTATAACACGTGTACGTTAACGTCGCATGTTACTTATTGATTAACTTTGTTTTTAATTTGCGATGTCTTTTATTTATGTGCTAAATGATTTTATTATCATGCCAGTAATAATTTAGTGCTCGTGATGATTTTGATTATAGTTTTAATTTATGTTCAATGTGGCCAGTAAGTAGCTAAAAATAATTTAGTAAAGAAAATTTTTTATTATTTGTGTATTTATTTTTAATTTATTTTTGTGTGCATGTGTTTTAGCATTGTTCTATGTTAAATTATGTTTGTAAGTTCAGTTTTAAAAGCAAGGAAATTTGGGCATTTAATTTAGTTTGCATTTAGGGCATTATAGTAAATAATATGTTCGTCGTTTTTATGTGTTATTGGCATATTTATTCATATTTATTAAACTTAGTATTGGTAAATCTAATTTATTTTGTAAATGTAATAATTAGAATTCGTTTTTGTTACAATTTTTGTTTCTGTTTGCAACGTTGTCATTAAATTATTAAACATTGTTTGTTTTTCTTGATTTTTCGTCATTTTATTTTTATAAATATCTTAGCTAAATCTTTGATCGACATTTTATGACTCCTACTTAATGTATTACATTGGTTATTTGAAAATAGTTTGAAGTTAGTAATTTTATTAATTTATTTTCTAATAATGACAAGAAACTTTAATTAGGAGACAGAATGTATAGATAAACTAAAATTGCGTCTGTTGGATAGAAACCGATTACTAGTCCCGAAGAAGCGAGGAAAAAGATGATGTATCAAGTTTTAGCTAAAGAACAACATTATTCTGCCGCTTTGCAATTTGCTGTAACTAGATTTGTTTCGGCATTAGCCGAAAGAAAGGATCTGATTACACCGGCAGATCATCGCGTCCTTTTTCAAAATTCAGAAGAGGTAAGTTTCTAACGTAATTGCAGATTTACATCGACCATACAGCTTTCTTTGTTAAATATTTTTTACATATTACAAATCACACTGTTTTATTAGTTGATAAGTGTTAGTATTGTTGAATTCAAAAATAAACGTAGATAGAACTCTTAATATAGGTACACTTTGTGACAATTACGGAATCAGAGGTCAATTGTTAGCTTGGGTCGCTTCTTATTTATCAGATAGAACGCAGGCGGTTCGTGTATTACATAATGGACAAAAAGTTACATCTAATGCCAACAAAATGGAATCGGGATTGCCACAGGGCAGCATTCTTGGCCCATTTTACTTTTTAATTTTCATTAACGATATTATAGAATATCTCAACGAGTATTTTCTTACTTCATTCGCAGTTGATACATCTGCGTTGATAACTGCTGACTATTTTGATATTTTACGTCTTCGAGCGTATAACTGCAATAAAATTATGTTAGACTAGTGTGTGAGAAATGGTCTCGTCCTTAACTCTAACAAAACTAACTTTCTCCAAAAAGTATTTTGTCCGACCGAAGCCTAATGATACGACCAAATGGGTGTTTGAGTCGTCAAATTAGCATCAAATTTTTAGGGTTAATTTTAAATAAAAATTTAACTTGGGAAGAGCGCGCAAATCACATAGTCAAAGCTCTATCTAGTAGGAATTATGTCGTTTTTCAGTTAAGATCCTCAGTTTCGATAAAAAGCCTATTAATGTATTATTGGGGTTGCATAATAGCTATTTATGCAACGTGTTTCATACAAGATTTTATCCAATTCAGATAACAAAATGTAAATGCCACATCTTCTTAAAAAAGGAGTTGGGTCATCGTGATAAAATGGGAGTGATAAAATGGGAGCATATTTTGTAAGTAGTTACAAAATGAGCCACTTTTCGCAACTCAAATCATCTTTTTGTAACTAGTTACCAAATGGGAGCATATTTTGTAACTAGTTACAAAATGAACCACTTTTCACAACTAAAATCAATGTCGAAATGTTGACATTTCGTAACTGAATTGGATAAATTCAATATTATCGTATGATCTTCTGTGTTGGGGAAATTGTACTCAGGCGAATAAAATGTTTGTAGCATAAAAAAGGATAATTAGATCGAGGCTTATTTTAAAAAATACGAACCGTTCACGTTGTGTAGTATATACAGAGTGATTTTTTTAAAAACTGAATTGCAGTAGACCCTGGATAACCTTAGAACTGTCTGTATTAAGCTTTTGTTCCCCCTCCTTAGCTATTTGATATCTGAAGTAACAAAAATATTTGTCAGTTTCATAAATAAAAACTTCACATTTAGTAAGTAGTAAGTTAATAATAATACAGACAGTTCTAAGGTTATCCAGGGCCTGCTGCAATTCAGTTTTTAAAAAATCACTTTGTACATTTATCAGTGTCTCTGCTACGTTAAAAAGAATATATTAATTTTTACTAAATGTTACGAGATAAGCCATTACACAACTAAACAGGCCGACAACATCTATAGACCTTATTTATAACAGCCACTCAAATATACATTCATTTACTAGACAAATTGAAAGTTATTCAAAATCTTAGTACTTTCAGAAGTGCCATAAAGAAATTTCTAATAAATAACAAATATAATAAATATTCCTTGGTGGAATACTATGAATGCAACGGTGTATAGGAGCATGTTGTAGTATGTTTTTCTATTTTAACGTTGACAAGTCCGATACTACGTGTAGTCTGTGGATGTATTTAAATTAATAAAATTAAAAAAAAATGAGAAACTCGACACGAGAAAAGAAATAAAGGGACACAAGCAAGGTATATAACACTGGAAGAAGAAATAAAAGTCTTAGAAAGTGAAATGAATGCGAAAGGAAAAAGAATGCTTGGAAAATAGAAAAACAAGAGCTTCGGAAAATCTGAAATACAAAATGGAAGAAAAAGAAAGTTAGGTAAACAAAAAAAGGGACATAGTAATAAAAAGGGTTGAATTAAAAAATATAGCTGAAGGAGTGACACAGTTAAAAGATAAACTAGGAGTACAAATTACAGTAAAGGGAATTTACGGAGATCAGAACGACACAACAAAAACAATAATAGTAACGAAATTGAAAATGAAAACCATGAAAAATAAAAATAAAGGTAACGAATAATAATAATAGTAATAATAATAATAACAGTTTAATTATCCAAAGGACACTACAAAAGTGCATAGGTATCGTCAATGTATGTAAATAGTAGCATATAACATATATCAATTAAATTAAAAGCTAGTACTTATACCGGGTGTAACACGATCATGGTACACCCCCATTTTTTCCTTTAGTTTTTAAGATAAATGGTTGAAATTTGGAACATCCTATATACTTATTAAACGTCACTTTTTGACATATTAAATGATTTTTTTCAGCTTCCGGTTTCACCGGAAGTGACACTGACTTTTGATTTTCAAATGGAACACCCTATACAGGGTGACAATAATCTACCTGTGTTGTATGGGTAACTTTGTTATTATAGAAGTTAGAGAGTCGGCTAAATTAGCAAAGTTGGGCAGAATTTCAAGACAAATTCGATGCCAGTTTGACATTTGACATACACTTTCAACTTTTTCAAATATTTCGAAAAACCTAAAAACATGCGATTTTTTAAATGTTTTATAATTCCATAACCACCTATTCTAAAACCAAAGTGAAATATGTTTCTTGTAGATATTTTTACGTAGAATTATAAAAAAATATCTACAAAGTCATAGCACTCTCGATTTTTGAGATATAAGCCAAACTTACGTTTTTTTAAATGGCAACCATAGTAGGCTATGGATTTATTAAAGAGCTTATTTTTTGCTGATTTCAAAAATGTATAGGTTGTCATATCTGTTTCCGTTAATTTTCTCAGAATTTGCAAAAAACTCAAATTAATGATGATAAATAATAACCATGAACTAAGAATGCCTTGAAATTTTGTCATAGTCTCTTGTTTAGTAACTCAGCATCAAAAACAATTGAAATTATCAATTTTTTTAAATTAAACAAATAACAAATAAAATAGGTACTTAGTAACTATCATTATGGATAACAGAACTAAATAATAAATGTATGTAACTATAAAAATAAATTAATGATTATAATAATACTTCAAAGTGACCACCATTTTCTTGAACACATAACTGACATTGTTTTAATATTTCACGTTGCAATTTATTTAATGTATTATGTCTAATTTCGGCTACAGCTCTTCTTATTTTTATTTTCAGGTCATCAATGTTATGAGGCTTTTCTTTGTACACTTTGTCTTTAATAGTTCCCCATAAAAAAATCTAGGGGAGTTAAGTCCGGAGACCTGGTAGGCCACGCAATAGGACCTCTGGTACCTATCCAATTAGGAAATCTTTCCAATAAATAGTGTGGCACAATGTGAGCATTGTGAGCAGGTGTTCCATCGTGTTGGAAGTAATTCAAATTTTGTATAAAATTTAATGGAAGATCGTCCAACATTTCTTCGAATTGATTACGTAAAAATAGCAAATACCTCTCCGAATTTAGATTTTCCTCATAAAATTAAGAACCGAGAAGCTTTGTTCCAAGAATGCCGCACCAAACGTTAATAGAAAAAACGTATTGCTCTGGCCTTTCAACCGTTAAGTGTGGATTTTCCCTTGCCCAGTAAATATGATTTTTTCTATTAAATAAACCATTATTTGTAAATTTGGCTTCATCCGTAAATAGAATTAATTGAGAAAAGACTTCGTTTCTTTCACTTTCTTCAACAAACCACATAGCATAATTGAATCTTCTTTCTAAATCTGTTGGATACAATGTGTTTCCAACATGATGATGATAAGGTTTTAAATTATGTTGTTTCAAAATTGTTCTTGCTTGTTCTCTGGATACATTACACTTAAGTCCAATTTCTCGCACAGATGCAGTTGGTTTAAAAGTATTGTATGCCAAAACACGCACCTCTGCTCCTTCATTAATATTTTTCTTAGCTTCTTTTGGTTTACAAAATGATCCATACCGTTTTAAATTGGATTCAAGTTTTGCAAAAATCCTTTTATCTGGCTGCCTTCTTTCCATGTATGTTTGCAGTTACAATTCAGAAGCTGCATTCGCATCACGATTACAATTTATTGTAATAGCAAAATAACATATCATTTCTTTCTTCCCACGAGTAAGCCATTTTTTTAGTAACTTTAACAGAACTACTTAACACATTCACATCCGTAATTATCAGCAAAACAGGACTAACTTTGGCAATTAAATTTTTGTTATGATCACTAACTTCAGTTTTTTGCAAATTCTGAGAAAATTAACGGAAACAGATATGACAACCTATACATTTTTGAAATCAGCAAAAAATAAGCTCTTTAATGAATCCATAGCCTACTATGGTTGCCATTTAAAAAAACGTAAGTTTGGCTTATATCTCAAAAATCGAGAGTGCTATGACTTTGTAGATATTTTTTTATAATTCTACGTAAAAATATCTACAAGAAACATATTTCACTTTGGTTTTAGAATAGGTGGTTATGGAATTATAAAACATTCAAAAAATCGCATGTTTTTAGTTTTTTCGATATATTTGAAAAAGTTGAAAGTGAATGTCAAATGTCAAACTGGCATCTAATTTGTCTTGAAATTCTGCCCAACTTTGCTAATTTAGCCGACTCTCTAACTTCTATAATAACAAAGTTACCCATAAAACACAGGTAGATTATTGTCACCCTGTATATTAATGCATTTTTAAATTCTGCATAATTTTCGGAATCCAGTGATACCACATAAGTGACATATCAGCCTTCAATATTTATTTTCATTTAATATGTAGTTTTCTATTTAAGTGTGCCATGACTGTTCCGATTTATTCTAATTGAGCCGTGTAATACTAGAAAAATGTAAATCCCGTCGAAAAGACTAAATTATGTGATTTATGAGCAAATAAAGTTTATCAAAATGGTTTTTGGGACAAAACACGATCTTTTCAAATGTAACCATATTGGTACCGTGGTATAATTTATTGCTAGCATTAATAAGGAATTTATTCATGTGCTTTATTAAAATCTGCGATAAATACAATCAAAATTACAGCTAAGAGGAAATACGATTTTGTTCCAATTATAAGGTAAGAAGTAAATAAGGTGGCTTTGAAAACAATGAAAACAATAAAAACACTGGTAAATCAACAAATGTTTGACAAGCTAAATATTTCATTGTTTTCAAAGCCACCTTATTTACTTCTTACCTTATAATTGGAACAAAATTGTATTTTCTTATTTTCTCTTAGCTGTAATTTTGATTGTACTTATCGCAGATTTTAATAAGACACATGAATAAATTCCTTATTAATGTTAGCAATAAATGGTACCACGGTACCAATAAGGTTACATTTGAAAAGATCGTGTTTTGTCTCAAAACCCATTTTGATAAACTTTATTTGCTCATAAGTCACATAATTTACTAGTTTCGACGGGATTTCGATTTTTCTAGTATTACACGGCTCAATTAGAATAAATCGGAACAGTCATGGCACACTTAAATAGAAAACTAAAAATTAAATTAAAATAAATATTGAAGACTGAAATGTCACTTATGTGGCATCATTGGTTTTAGAAAATTATGCAGAATTCAAAAATGCATTAATATACAGGGTGACAATAATCTACCTGTGTTGTAAGGGTAACTTTGTTATTATAGAAGTTAGAGAGTCGGCTAAATTAGCAAAGTTGGGCAGAATTTCAAGACAAATTAGATGCCAGTTTGACATTTGACATACACTTTCAACTTTTTCAAATATTTCGAAAAAAACTAAAAACATGCGATTTTTTAAATGTTTTATAATTCCATAACCACCTATTCTAAAACCAAAGTGAAATATGTTTCTTGTAGATATTTTTACGTAGAATTATAAAAAAATATCTACAAAGTCATAGCACTCTCGATTTTTGAGATATAAGCCAAACCTACGTTTTTTTAAATGGCAACCGTAGTAGGCTATGGATTCATTAAAGAGCTTATTTTTTGCTGATTTCAAAAATGTATAGGTTGTCATATCTGTTTCCGTTAATTTTCTCAGAATTTGCAAAAAACTGAAGTTAGTGATCATAATTAATAATTATCTGCATTGTATAACAAGAAAAGAGTGCATTGGAATTGGAAAACAACAAAACAAATTTAATTGTCAAAGTTAGTCCTGTTTTGCTGATAATTATGGATGTGAATGTGTTAAGTAGTTCTGTTAAAGTTACTAAAAAAATGGCTTACTCGTGGGAAGAAAGAAATGATATGTTATTTTGCTATTGCAATTGTAATCGTGATGCGAATGCAGCTTCTGAATTGTATCTGCAAACATACATGGAAAGAAGGCAGCCAGATAAAAGGATTTTAGCAAAACTTAAATCCAATTTAAAACGGTATGGATCATTTTGTAAACCAAAAAAAAGCTAAGAAAAATATTAATGAAGGAGCAGAGGTGCGTGATTTGGCATACAATACTTTTAAACCAACTGCATTTGTGCGAGAAATTGGACTTGAGTGTAATGTATCCAGAGGACAAGCAAGAACAATTTTGAAACAAAATAATTTAAAACCTTATCATCATCATGTTGGAAACACATTGCATCCAACAGATTTAGAAAGAAGATTCAATTATGCTATGTGGTTTGTTGAAGAAAGTGAAAGAAACGAAATCTTTTCTCAATCAATTCTATTTACAGATGAAGCCAAATTTACAAATAATGGTTTATTTAATAGAAAAAATTATATTTACTGGGCAAGGGAAAATCCACACTTAACGGTTGAAAGCCGAGAGCAATACGTTGTTTCTATTAACGTTTGGTGCGGCATTCTTGGAACTAAACTTCTCGGTCCTTATTTTTATGAGGAAAATCTAAATTCAGAGAGGTATTTGCTATTTTTACGTAATCAATTCGAAGAAATGTTGGACGATCTTCCGTTAAATTTTATACAAAATTTGAATTACTTCCAACACGATAGAGCACCTGCTCACAATGCTCACATTGTGTCACACTATTTATTGGAAAGATTTCCTAATTGGATAGGTACCAGAGGTCCTATTGCGTGGCCTCCCAGGTCTCCGGACTTAACTCCCCTAGATTTTTTTTTAATGAGGAACAAAGGACAAAGTGTACAAAGAAAAGTCTCATAACATTGATGACCTGAAAATAAAAATAAGAAGAGTTGTAGCCGAAATTAGACATAATACATTAAATAAATTGCAACGTGAAATATTAAAACGATGACAGTTATGTGTTCAAGAAGATGGTGGTCACTTTGAAGTATTATTATAATCATTAATTTATTTTTATAGTTACATACATTTATTATTTAGTTCTGTTATCCATAATGATAGTTACTAAGTACCTATTTTATTTGTTATTTGTTTAATTTAAAAAATTTGATAATTTCAATTGTTTTTGATGATGAGTTACTAAACAAGAGACTATGACAAAATTCCAAGGCATTCTTAGTTCATGGATATTATTTATCATCATTAATGTCAGTTTTTTGCAAATTCTGAGAAAATTAACGGAAACAGATATGACAACCTATACATTTTTGAAATCAGCAAAAAATAAGCTCTTTAATGAATCCATAGCCTACTACGGTTGCCATTTAAAAAAACGTAAGTTTGGCTGATATCTCAAAAATCGAGAGTGCTATGACTTTGTAGATATTTTTTTATAATTCTACGTAAAAATATCTACAAGAAACATATTTCACTTTGGTTTTAGAATAGGTGGTTATGGAATTATAAAACATTTAAAAAATCGCATGTTTTTAGTTTTTTCGAAATATTTGAAAAAGTTGAAAGTGTATGTCAAATGTCAAACTGACATCTAATTTGTCTTGAAATTCTGCCCAACTTTGCTAATTTAGCCGACTCTCTAACTTCTATAATAACAAAGTTACCCATACAACACAGGTAGATTATTGTCACCCTGTATAGGGTATTCTATTTGAAAATCAAAAGTTAGTGTCACTTCCGGTGAAACTGGAAGTGGCAAAAAATCATTTAATATGTCAAAAAGTGGCGTTTATTAAGTATATAGGATGTTCCAAATTTCAACTATTTATCTTGAAAACTAAAGGAAAAAAGGGGGGAGTACCATGATCTTGTTACACCCGGTATAGTAGACGTGAAGACAATAAGACAATAAGGACAGGATACATAAGTCAATACAACGAAACCAATCCTCAGACTTTATGATGCAGGTATTCGCCGATAGTATAGAACGCGTTCTTTACAAGGATTTCGCTGACCTGAATTGGTTAGTATTTAATATTTTAATATGTTCTGGCAAGACGTTAAAAAGTTTCAATGGCAATACCAATGAACTATTGGCAGTTAGAGAAATATTATGTTTAGGTAGTATAATGGTGCTACCATGACGCAATTTATAAAAACTGTTGTCTTGGATTTTATTGTACTCGGAAATGTTAGTCTTTACATAAATTACAGCATATAAAATGTAAACACAAATAACCGTAAGAACTCCAAGTTCAGAGAAGGCGTTTCTACAGGAGTCATAGTAGTTTAAATAGGCCATAGCCCTTATAATTCGTTTTTGAATTAGTAAAATGTTAATAGCCCCCTTTGAACTGCCCCAGCAAAGTACACCATAAGTTATCCGAGGATGCATAATGCACATAAGCAAAATACTGTAATAACAACACTTTCCTATCCACATGATTTCTTAGATTCCTGATTACAAAGCATTGCGTCGATAAAGCCTTAATAATTTTGTCTGTGTGACTTGTCCAGTCCATATTAGATTCAAGTTGTAAACCAAGAAATCGAACAGTAGTACTGTTTTTCAGACTTCTATTGTTTGATTTAACAAGAAGACTAAGATTGCGATTTGCAGACGAAAAGTGAACAATCTAAGTTTTGCTTACATTAAGTAGAAGGGCATTATCGTCGCAGTACTCTTGCATGTTCCCTATGCACTTAGTGGCTTTGGCACTCAGGTCTACATAAGTAATTTTTAGCCGACAGAACAACAGCTGTATCATCAGCAAACAGCGAGACAAAATTTACATTAAGTTTTTCAACAACATCGTACAGAAAAGTTATAAAAAGTAGAGGCCCAAGGACGCTGCCTTGCGGTACACCAGAGCCAACTTTCAGGAGACTCGAATGATATTCCTCACCACAGCTTAACCGTAACACAACTTTTTGGTATCTATCAGAGAGATATGATGATATCCATCTGAGATACCTGTGATACCGTAATTTCTTAATTTACTTAGAAGCAGAGTATGTGGCGCCAAATCGAATGCTCGGGTAAAATCAAAGAAAATATCTATAGCCTTATTACCACCATCAAAATTTGAATAAACTTCGTTTGCTAGTGCTAACATGGCATGTTGCGTAGATAGCCCTCTTCTAAAACCGAATTACCTATCAGTCATTATACTACTACCAGTTAAATGCTTGAGCAGCCGTGAATGGTATGCTTTTTCAAAAATTTTTGAGAAAACATAAAGCAGCGAGATTGCTCTGTAGTTTTCAATCCTGCTCTCTGCTGTTATCGTTTTTCTTATAGATTGGTTTAACAATTGCTGTTTTCAAGAAACTAGGAAAAGTTCCTTCACTGAACGAGTCATTAATTAACTCAGTCACTATATGAGCGATAAAATCCACAGCATGCTTCATTAGTGAGCAAGGAATATTATCAATGCCAGCGGGATCCTTATTACTTACACTCTTAATAATTGTGTAAACTTCTGGAAGAGTAGCAGGATCGAGCAACATTGACGAAAGATTGGTTTCATTGCTGTTGACTGATGGTGAAAAATTGACTGGCCTAGATAGAAAATGACTTAATAATGAAAGAGAGGGCAATCCAGAAAAAAAAATACGGGTATTAAAATGGAAATAGGTGACTAGAAGGTGATAATTACTAACAAAATATATAAATGGAAGAAGAAAGAGGGAGAACTCCATCCTTGGGCAATCAAAATGTAAAATAGACAGATGGAATGTAAAAGCATTAAGTGAGCATGAAACAAAACAAAAGCATCAAAGAAGTACCAACATTATGGTAGAATAATAAAAACATGTAAATATACAGGGTGTGTAAAAATTCGCGTGCAAGCTCTCCGTAACTTTATTCCTTGGAAAATAATAAGGCGAAATTCTTATAGCGAAAAAGCCACCAGATGCTTCCTCAACTCGTGCGAAGCCTTCAAAGTTCAAAATTGGCATCACGAAAAGGAAGCCGTTTCTGCAAAATTCTGTTACTTTATGCATTAGATTAAGTAATAACGGCAACAATTTAGAATCGTTTATCACTTAAAAGTACAAAAAAAAATAGTAGTCTTCATAATTTATTATAATACCTAAATAAAATGTATTTGCTTGTATCAAGAATGTCATGACATCCTTGATACAAGCAAACACATTTTGAAGAATTCTGTGATTTGAAATTATGAAGACTAGTATTTTCTTTGGTACTTTTAAATGATAAACGATACTAAATTGTTGCCGTTATTACTTAATCTAATGCATAAAGTAACAGAATTTTGCGAAATCGGCTTCCTTTCGCGTTGCCAATTTTGAACTTTGAAGGCTTCGCACGAGTTGAGGAAGCATCTGGTAACTTTTTCGCTATAAGAATATCGCCTTATTATTGTCCAAGGAATAAAGTTACGGAGAGCTTGCACGCGAATTTTTACACACCCTGTAGAAGAAGTAACGGGTCTTTCAATAGGGGTGATAGTTTTTTTAATAGAGATTTCTCGGTTCCTGATATATATATTTTTTACTTCCAGATGTCAAAATATTCAGTATAGTTTGCAGTTTCATTATGCAGTGTTTGGCGCTTCTCGACCGTTTAGAAATTATTAAAAAAAATTGTCAAAGTTCGAGCTCAGTTGTGGGTGCTCAACGTTTGTTCACCAGAGAATTAGGTCGCCGTCACCGTTTCTCTGCGGAGGCTATACGCCGCACTATGGAAAAGTTTGAGCATGAGTTCACTTTACAGGACAATAAACCACCAACAAGACAACGAAAAGCGCGAAGTGCAGCGGCCAGTATTGCCGATGAGCCAAATTTGTCGGTTTCACGACGATCGTAACAATTGGGGCTTTCTCAGACGTCAACTTGGAGAATTTTGCGTAAGGATTTGGACCTACATTCTTACAAAGTCGTATTGACTCAAGAGCTGAAGCCAAACGATCACAGATTGCGTCGGGAGTTTGTGGGAGCTTGGCGATTGGATCATCTCACGATGAGGATTTGTGAATTGGCCGCCGCGGTCATGTGATTTGACACCCCTAGATTATTTTCTTTGGAGCTACGTCAAAGCACAAGTCTATGTCGACAATCCACAGACTTTGGATCATTTGAAAACCAACATTCGTCAAGCTATCGCCGGCATACAGCCGCAAATGTTGGACAGGGCGATCAAAAATTGGATCGTTCGGGTGCGTCAGTGTAAACATAGCCGTGGTGGACATTTGAACGATATCTTATTCCGAACATAACTGCATTGTTCAAGCTTCAAAATAAAGTAAAAACTAAATTGATATGTCAAACCGTTGTTGTTTTATTTAAAATTAAAATCCTATCACTCTTAATGAAAGACCCGTTATATAAAGCTAGAAATCATAATAACAAAATCCTTTGGATTAACGACCGATTTAACAGACAAATTAAAACAATAAAAAAACTTTGATACAAGTTTTATTCGTGACGTTTCGATCTTGGTTTTAGATCCTTCTCAAACTATAACAATAATTAAAAATTAGTCAAGAAGTATAAAACTAAAAAGGAGTTGTAATAGTAAAAAATTTAAAAATTAAATAATTACCTGTGAGTTAGAAACAACCAAAAAGATTATTGATAAAATTGGTAGTAAACACATTATGTTTAGAAAAATCAAAAGACTCGAGCACCAAAAACTTTATTGCAAACATGTTGAAATTTAGGATGGTTGGTTCAAACTGAAGTAGAACTTGAAAAGAACAAGATATTAGCCAATGTAACTCATAGAACAATTATTACAGTTAATTTTGTAGACAACATTACTAAGATCCTGTTTATTAGTCTTATCTTTACCTTTCTTAACAAATAGTAGTTTATTCTACAAGTAAAGTAAAGTGGTTGTTTACTAGCGAGTGGAAAATGTTTGATTCACGAGCGTTAGCGAGTGAATTAAAATTCCACGAGCTAGTAAACCACTTTACTTACGAGTTGAATACGCTATTTTTGTGTACTTAATGGAAAAGTTCGAAAATCAAATTTCTCGAGGTTATGTCTGTACTGGAGCAACGCCTTAAAACAACGCCCACGTGCGCAGTGGGCGTGTTTGTGTTGCTGCGCACTTTACTTCACTACTAAAGTAAAATGCCACTTTACTTTACTGTTTTCTACATAGTAAAATGGCCGTTTACCGTTGAGTACACAAAAAAATATCTAACCTGTTATAGATTTTTAACTGTAATAATTGTTCTATGAGTTACATTGGCCAATCTAAGAGGAATTTACATACATCTATACAAAGAACCAAGCTTACCAACAGTTGTCAGGCAGAACAGGTTGAGATGGTTAGTACATATAAGAATAATGGCTAGGAAAATGCTGGATATGGAGGCAGGACATATGCAAGAAGATATCCAAAAATGTAGACTCACACACTGGAAAGAAACAACAACAGAAAATAGAAAATTGTAGAAAAATTCAATAAAAGTCATAGACTTTTACGCTTCTGATGCTGAATAATATACAAGGTGTACCAAAACTCACGCTCCACACAAATTGGCACGTTGCAAAAGAGAATTTCTCATTTGCTGTTTGCAACATTGGTCCGTTTTTTTGAAGCAATTGCGTCCTGAATCCGGGGAAGCTTGATTTTCAATTGATATACTATACACAAGTTCTTTAATGAATCTCTAAACAAAGAAGTTAAATGGCGGCAAGTCGGTTGACCTACGGGACAAACGAACTGTTCCTGCTTTAGTCATCCACCTTTGTGAAAAATGCTGGTTAAGAAAATTAGAACTTGAAGTTCAAAATGTAGCGGCGCTCTAACATGCTGAAACCATGAAACCTGTCCGATGTTTAATAAACATTTTCGAGGAGCTCTGACATGTTTTCACTTAAAAATTCACAATCGTTTTCGGCAAAAAGAGGAATCTGTCAAATATGTTGCCCAATAAAAGAAACACAACTCACAGATCGATTTATTGATACCCTTTTATTTTTATCACATTCGAAAGAGATAGAAAACTTATCTACTTTTTTTGCTGAACTTTCTATTTGCAATCTGTGTAACATACAATAAGCAAATGCGTGATATGATTTTGAGTATAAATAACATGTCTCAAAATGACACGGTCCCAATTCAGAAGACGTTTTGTTAATACATTGACTATAATTAAAGTTTTATTTCTGTAATATCTGATTAATTTCGAAATACCCGGTGGCAAATAGATTCAAGCTCCAGGAAAATTTCAAATTTTCCTATGGCAGCGGTAAATTCTGAAAATTTTAAACGTGCTAAACAACCCAAACATTTATTAAGAAATTGTTAAAATTTTCGGATACTTTTAAAAAGTTTGTAGGATATCCAAATAGTTTGGACTCATTTATCTCACGGACATTATTTAAAAATAATTCTTACTTTAAAGTCTTTAAACAAACAGTGCTTACCTAAGAAAAATATTAGCATTGACTGAAAATGTGTACAATGTGATTTTTTAAAAACTGAATTGCAGCATGCCGTATTCTGACTTAATACAGACAGTTCTAAGGTTATTAAGACAGAATTCGGCCTGCAGCAATTTAGTTTAAAAAAAATCACATTGTATATTTAATGCTTTACAAACTCCATTAAACGCAGATCTATATTTATGGACGTGGGGGTCACTGCTTTAAGTGATTTGACTGATTTGTGAAAAGAAACCTTTAGTAATTTAGGTCTTCAGTTTTTAGGAAGTTTTCCAGGAAGAACGATAACAAGTTCCTCCTTAAATTCTCCTTAGTAAACATACATTAAATTAACGAAAAAGTGTTTTCTTGCACCTTATTCAACATTCTAAATTGCTAAAAGACATAAGTAATTCTAATATAGTGATTAAGATGCACTCGTAGAATTTCATCGTTGAGTTTCATCTTGGTTTAGAATGCACACGAGAAGACAATTTTGTTCAATTTTCGGCATTTATTAGGGATACAGTGAGTTATGGTTTATCCAGGGTTGCTTTTACGACTTTTTTATCTCTCTTAAATTGTGTCATGCAAGACTGACCCAGCAATAGGTTGTGGAGTAGTGTCGCTTTCTAGGAGTATATAGTTTGGCAGAAGAGACCCACATCATTTTAACTACGCTAGATAAAATATGAGTTTTGCATTTTTTAAGGAATATCGATATTTGTATTTAATAATAATAAAAACTAAAAATACGAAAACTTTTGATATTGCTTTATTTATATAATAGTTTATACTTGATGAATTAGTTCCCTAAAAAAATCTGGAATATTTTTTTAATCTCATGTTTAAACAGCGTTTAAACTAAACAAGATTAAAGACAATAAATTCTAGTTTTGTAACACTACCACGAAGATGTAAAAGTCAATAGCATAAACTTTAGACTTAGACCGAAATTAATCTCAGCAATGTAATTTCGCAAATGAAATAGAGAAATGAACCGATAAAAAATAGAATTTTGGAGAATTTCCAAAATATGTAGCAATTAGAAACTCCACCCCAAGCAGTTATACCCCATATACAGGGTGTCACTAAATTGTACCGACAAACTTCTACAAGGCATTTTTCAGGCAAAAATAGAGCACTTTGACCTAATTTACCAATATCCTAAAATGTACCTCTGCAGAGATACGGTCAATCAAAATTTGCTCCAAAATTTCAAGAACAAGGAGGCCAGTTGTAAAATTAAATGTTTTTGATTAATGTTTTGTTTAAAATAAAATGGACATGCTTTTGTTTATGGACAGTAAATCAGAATGTGGCAATTTGATTACATCTCTTACTGATACCGTTTTTCAGTTTTTACTTCTTTACTAAAAACGACAACAGAATAAAATGTTTTCCTATTGAATTTTACATAAGCGGTATAACGAATATTTGTATAACACGAAGCAGAAGCAGACAACAAGCAAAAACCTGAAGATGGCAGACGAAACTTTGCAGAAACGTCGTCAAACTAGTGACACAGGTTCTCTTGAGAACCAACGAGTGACCACGCGGATGAGTTCCTTGCGTGATTAAGTTCCTACGCGAATTTCAGCTTTTTGTAACCAGGGCAGGTTCTTTATCACGCGAAAGTCTTTGCTATCTATTTCGGCATTCTGCAGTATGCTCATAAGTTTCTTATGTTTTAATCTATGTATCTAATGGCCGATCTCACCGAGCGTCCTTAAAATTTAAGAAAGACTTAAGTTGCTTAGGACATACTTATGCGGTCTCACCGTCAATTTAAGTCTTACTTATGTCTCTAAAAACGTCCTAAATATAAGTTATCAATTTCGGTGACTTAAAACGCTACTTAATCTATAAGTTGCCGCGTTATGTCAGTAAAAAGTAGTGGAACTTCAAAAAATAGACTTGGACAACGATTTATTATTTCTGCAAGTCTTACTTATGTCTCTAAAAACGTCTTAAATATAACTAACAAATTTCGGTGACTTAAAACGGTACTTAACCTATAACCTATAAGTCGCCGCGTTCTATCAATTAAAAGTCAAAAAATGGTCATATCTCCATTTGTATGAAGCGGTACTTCCGTTTATCGATTTCGAACGTGCTAACCAATGTAAAAGCCTTTTGCCGCTTTAGTGGTAGAAATCGAACTAGACTTTGTCTAAGTCGCGACTTAACTCGCTTGGTGAGACAAAACACAAATTTAAGAACAACTTTATTTTAAGAACTACTCAGCTAAGCTTTAGTGATAAGTATTGTCGGTGAGATCGGCCATAAGGCCTTTTCCCAGTTTACAGAGATGAGCCTCACAGGTAACGTCTCTTGCCCTTTGTATTAGAACCTGGATGGTAAATAGCGTTTCTCTCGTGCCTAGTCCTCTTCTGCGGCCAAGTGGTGTCCCTCCTATAGGTTTTTCTAATTTTGCATAAATTTAACCGTGTTGATGTATAGGAGGTTCAGCTTCGTAAAATCGTTAAGGTAAATAAGAAAAATAAGGGTCCTAATATGATTTCTTGACCCATTTTTTATTTGAATATTAATCTTTACCAACGGTTTGATAAATAATATCTTTCTTAAATTATTAACAATACCTCTAATACCAATGTTTGCTAGTGGCATAGAGACAAGTGATTTATTTTGTCGAATGCCTTTGTGAAATGCAAAAAATCACTACAGTTATTTTATTGTTATCAAGTAGTTAGTGTATATTTTTTATTACTTCAAATAAAGCATCATCAGTACCTACTCATACGAGTTGTGGTTATTAAATAACGAGACTGTTGTCAAATTTGTGGTTTATTATCATAATCTTATAACCTAACGGCCGATCTCACCGAGCGTTTTTAAAATTTAAGAAAGACTTAATAAGTTGCTTAAGACATACTTATGCGGTCTCACCGTCAATTTAAGTCTTACTTATGTCTCTAATGCCCAGTTTCACCACGGTAGCTTAAAATGAAACTTAACTAAACTACACTTAATACTAAGTGATACTTAAATTTATATTTTGTTCCACCAACAAAAATATACAAGTCCTTAGTTAAGAGCAACTTAACTTACACGTACTTGTTCTAAAATGTAGATCTAAAAACGAAAGAATATGAAGAAGACATATTTCTAGTAATATTTGGTTTAATTTTAGTGCAGACATGTGAACTAGTGACTTCGATAAACTTCACCATCATTATTTCCTGTTGTAAATATATAAAACTAGTACTTATTCTTTGTACTGACACTCATAGTATAGAGTGCGATAAACAATATTTTACCAGGCGATTGAATACGTATGTGAGTCCCATCAATGGCTCCTATTACTCGTGGAAATGAGTAAAGATCGTAAAAGTCTTGTTGTGTTTTTCTAATTTCTTCTTCCGTTTGTTTGAGCAAATTTAATATAAATAGGCCTTAATGCTGCTATGGCTTCTGAGACTCGGACGACAATTCTAGATACACTAGCCTTTGACATGCCTCCAAAATCTGCTAATGCCAGAAGATGACCTCCTGTAGCATATACTCGTAATGCCACAAGCAGCTGGTTTATTGGTGATACACTATTGTTTCTTCAATATATATTGACAGTTATTATTTATTTATCATTTTAATTTTATATATTTTGCATATACATACTTGTTGTGTGGATACTCCAATCTGTTTTCTATTAATTGCAGCACTTGCAAAACTGCATTTTTTTTTAAACGAAATCTTTCGAAAAATTTATTCTCCGAGAAATTGTGGAAATGATCTTCCCTTTCATAAATCATTCTGGGTATATAATTCATAATATCGTTTTCATCTATATCATTTATATCATCAACATCATCGTCTAAATAATAATTAATCATTTTGAAAGTTTTATACACGAAACGTCAAAAATACACAACTTTACTAAGTGAATGTTAAGCGGCCGATATTGAAGGTTTAGGGTAAGTGCTCCTTAGGAGAATTTAAGTGGAGATATTTGACTGGTGAAACAAAATAGGGCTAGTTTAAATTTTTAGGGAATCCTTAAACGTTAAGGGTGGTTGGTGAAACCGGCCATAAAAACGTCCTAAATATAAGTTATCAATTTCGGTGACTTAAAACGCTATTTAACCTATAAGTTGGTGCGTTTTGTCAGTAAAAAGTAGTGGAACTTCAAAAAATGGACTTGGACAACGATTTATTATTTCTGCAAGTCTTACTTATGTCTCTAAAACCGTCTTAAATATAAGTTACCAATTTCGATGACTTAAAACGGTACTTAACCTATAACCTATAAGTCGCCGCGTTCTGTCAATTAAAAGTCAAAAAATGGTCATATCCCCATTTGTATGAAGCGGTACTTCCGTTTATCGATTTCGAACGTGCTAACCAATGTAAAAGCGTTTTGCCGCTTTAGTGGCAGAAATCGAACTAGACTTTGTCTAAATCGCGACTTTACTCGCTTGGTGAGACAAAACACAAATTTAAGAACAACTTTATTTTAAGAACTACTTAGCTAAGCTTTAGTGATAAGTATTGTCGGTGAGATCGGCCATAACTGCTGTTCCCTTCAACACACTTTTGCCCAATTTATTCGACGTTGAATATGAATTTTCCTTTGTTGAAAATAGTGCAGCAGGTTATCATATGTCAACTCCTTGAACACGCGTTGTTTTTCCACAACACTGATTTCTTCTTCCTCACTTGTTTCTTCAGCTTGGCCGGACCTCAAGGCAATATTGTCGATTATCTATCTAAACCAGTGATACTCATCCAACCATAACTACATCATTGCTATCAAAGAAAACTCAGCATTGCTTTCAGTTTCGACTTGCTTAGTCTTGCCTTTTTCATTCTCGGTGACGTGGGAGTTTTCAATTGCATCGATTGTCTCTGTGTTTCTGGACGTCTGGACTGACTGATGGTTTTGGGGACCATTTTGCTGCAGACTTAGGGTATGTTCAATTGGTCATATAAAATTAGCAATGATTCCAGCAACACGACTGTGCATCTGTCTTTTCAATCGCTACTCATAAAGCGATTATAAGCGATAGCGACACGTGGCTTATCCCTCTCCTGCTCCCGAAAGCTTTCAAAGTCGCTCAATTCTCGTTATTTAATAGCCATACCTCCTACTACTGCGACAGTAAAAACAAAACTGTCTTTTTCATAAAACTTTATATTTATTCAAAAACTGTGTAAAGTTCATCTTTAGTAAATTTTTCAATTTTTTTACCACAGATAAGGAAAATTGGTGGATAGCTACTTAAATTAGTACTATCACCAATTAAATACATATTAGTAATGTGAGCCAAAGATTTAGAGATGCTAATGAGCGTATCTTCTTCAAGATATTACTAAGTAGATATTCCTTCAATACCATTTTTAACGATAACTTTTGGATTTAATATTAATCAGCAGTATTTAATAGAAGTTAATATATGGATTATGAAATTCGGGAAATCTATGATTTTATTTGTTACAGTTATCTTTTTAGTTTTCTTCATTTCTACAATTTTTTATGATGACCAACAATATCTAGATTTGTAGCGTTATTTAGTAATCGTTTATGAAGCTTATATCATTCGCGCATCGATGTCAGGATTTCGTTGGTCACCCAAGGTTTAAGTCTATTGTATCTGAGTTAATTTTAACCACTTTTCTGATTTAGGGATATACATTTTTAACTTATTAATAAAAACCTCTATGGCAGCATCTAGGCTTCATTTTCTAAATAATTTGTTAATTTATAGAAATTGGTTATTACCGGATTATTATTGACATTAGTATTTGGCTTTCGTATGTTGCTTTTTAAAATTCTGTTTAATTATTAAGGCAGTTGGGTAGTGATCACTGATATTTATTAATTTTACAACTTAGAAATAAAAAATAAACTTTCGATAAGTGCCTGATTTAAACCGCCCTATCTAACTATAATTATTCAAAAATTGTTCATATTTTGAGTTTCTGTGGAATTTCTTGTTGAGTTTGACTTTAATTTTCCATTAATGTACCATCACTAGTTACTAAGCAATATTAGCAAGCAATGTGTATCAGTCTATCAGTTAATGAAAATATGATAGAAAGTGTTTTCGAAAACATGAATTAATTTATGTTCTTAATGTATTTATTAATAAATTCAGTTGACAGCATCAATTTTAATTAAATATAACGTCCTAGTTTCTCTGACATTTAGTTTTGAGTTAAGTTAACGGGTAATAAATGGAAGTAAATTAATAAACGCTCCACGTTTTACAATAATTAAGGACTTTTGAGAGTTATAGACTTTTTGATCACACGTTATAAAAACATAATTATATTTTATATTATAACTACATGTCTTAATTTGCTTTTACTTTCAAAAAGCATCAATACTATAAATTTGACTTTAGTGATACTTTTGGTAATTATTAAATACATTACGAAAATAATATTAACTCAATGATAAAGGGACAGACTGCTATATGTTCCAATATACCTACATAAAGAATCATCTAAAAAGCAATTCCAACTGAAGCTAAAGGTAATAAAAGGAAATGAGAAAAGAATCTTTACAACGCATTTAAATTTTACATTGGTAATACGCTTCGCTGTAAAGGATTTTAGAATTGCTAAATAGTCCTTAATTAAATTTATTTCAATTATTTATTCTCTCGTGGAAAGTAAATAATCTGGGACATAAAACTTTCTCGGTAAAGAATCTGACTTGCGTCTTTACCAACATACATATAAAAAATTCCGAAGAAGTTTAATAAATTCTATGTATAATTTTTATTCACTTATATGGTATTAGATCTTTATCCTTTTCAAAAAGAGGATGTTGGATCAACAGGTTACGGTGAGATAACCTTTTTACGTTTATAGGCGAATAACAGACTTCTTCCTTATCCTTTACAGATATTTATTTGAACTGCTGACGGAATTTATTGTATATTGCACTGTTAGACAAAAAAATTAGGCGTTTTATAGCTGAAATACCTTTTTTTAAATGTTACCGAACATAGTTCTAACTTAGGTAATGATAAAATAATATTTTTCTGGTGCTTCCCATACTTCTTGTAAATATTTTCAATTTTAGGCCTTTCTAACAAATTTCGTTGGAAAGCATATTTCCAAGAAGCGAACAATATTAACATTTGCATAAAGCTATGTAATTATCACTTTGAAGTTTTTAAAATCTTTCCATTTTGAATTCATTGTATTCAAGTAAAAGCTCGTTTACTAACTTTGTATATGCAAAAGTTGTAATAAAAAATTCGCTTTTGCAAATTGCAAAAATACTTATTCGCAATGCTGAGTAATCTGGTCATCATTTTTATGATTACATTAAAGGGGTTAATAAAATTAAAAGTATTACGTGAAATACTAAAAGAACCGAGGAATTTCTGGAAAATTTAATAAATTCCTGGAAAGTTTTAGGTCTTGGGAAGTTCAAGGAATTCCCAGAAAAGCCTTTGCGTATAAAGTTAGCGGGCAAAATTTTGTCTTTTAATCCCACGAGTATGTTTATCTTATAAAAAGCTAGTTGGGGATTTACAACGAAAGAAAATACCGTTATTCTTCTTACCATTTTCTTACTTCGCTCAATGTAATTAATTAAAGTTGTCTATCGCTTTAAGCTAAAATACGTAATCATTATGCGCCAGTTTTAGATTTATTTAATTTATAAACTTTTTAATTTATCAAGTTATGACTTTTTTGCTTATTAATATTAAAATAAATTTAGGTAATTTCATTAATATATCAAACAATCCAATTTAAAGTCATCCATGATATTATAGCTATTAATATAACAAGAATATTATGCGATTTATAATAGACGAGGACGTTGCTAGGTGACGAGGCGCTAGCCGAGTCATCCACGCAACGTCCGAGTCGGTTTAAATCGCATAATATTCGAGTTATATTTCAAGCTTTATCGTATCATTGGCAACAGTACACAAATAGTATGTAACTAACGAATTATGAAGCCGGAGTTGCTATGCTATTATGTTATACCTAATTATTAATAAAAGTGTAATATAAAGTTGACTTAATAATCAATGATACGATAAAATGTCATATCTTAGTTAATAACAACTAATAAAAATTAAAGTATCTAAATTTACGTGATTATCATTCGTTTTGTATTTTAGCAGCATTTCCTGAACTTAATTTCATAGATCACTGAAGACGACTTTAAATTGGACCATCATTTCTGGTTGCTTATATTTGTCGAAAGTATTTTATTTTTATTTAAGGAAAAAGGGCAATTTTATAATATTTATTTTCGGATAAACTATGATAATAAATGCTTTGAACTTTGTATATCTTTGATACGCTAAAATCGTAGAGTTTTGAGTTATATACAATATACATTCAGTTTTCGCATATCTTTTCCAACAATATCTTTAGAGGATCTTAGGGTTGACTTTTTGAAATATACATAATGCATTGAATAATTTATGTGCCGTATAAGATAAATTATGTTGCTGTTGTTTTAACTTTAAACGTATTAAACTATTACTTCTTAAACATTCTTAAGCTTTTGAAAACTTTGGAAAAACTTGTTCGATTTTTAGTATAATGACAGAGAAATCGTGAACCAGTCGGACAAGTACACCAACATTCAAAAATGTAATTCGGAATTTTATATAAAAAAGTATTTAATAATGGTACAAACCAATTCTATGTATAATAATTTAGTAAAATATGTTTCAGATACTTCGACTAACTGCTGATATCTTAGACAGCCTAATTCCAGAAGACGGCGACCCTCAAATACATCTTTTGTTAAGGACGTACCAATCCAGACTTAGCGAAATAACTTCCGCTTACAAAAGATATTGCTCAGGAATTAAGAAAGCAGACTGTATTTTAGTAAATAAGACAAGGAACTCCAATTCTGAATTTGTTAGATTTTTACAAACTCCAGCGATTCCTAGAAGACGACCCGATATCACGGCCTTTATACATAAGCCTTTAGAACATTATAGAGAAGTTTTAAAATTATTCAACGTAATATTAAGTAATACGAAGACGAATCACGAAGATTATCCATTAATAAGCAGAATAGTGCAGGAATTACAGGTGCCAGATTTGTAATTTTTTAAGATTAATGAAGATCCCATCCTGACAAACATTTTCTTACAGATAAGTTATAGAGAAATGACAGCGGAGGCAGGTTTAATGGAACCTGTGGGGGAGGGACGACCTTTGCTTACCGTGCAAGATTTAGAAAATCGATTGGTTTTTACAAAGTGTAAGGTAAGTGCTTTATGAGACTCCTCTTAATTTGTAATTCTATAAGCATAATATCTAAGGAACATATTTTTCTCATTAGCATTTTTAATTATGATAAACAAAGTTCAGCCGTGGTATCCACACATAAAAAAATAAAAGTATCGGCACTTACGCCTGTAAACAAATTTATATTTAATTTGCCATATGCCCCTTTTAAAGTTCTTCTCTCTATAGACTGTTGCAGAATTAGCTGTTCATCTTAGTGAAATGGGACGATTTTTTTAACTAATGTTTATTGATATTTATCATGTTTAATATGCGCCATAAACGTAAAAATTTTCACCCCCTTTTAGAGCTCAAAGCCTAATAATGAATCCACAAGAATGCAACTTTATTGTAACATCCCGTATCAAAGGATCATATAGACAAACCGTTATGAAAGGAGATGAAAATAAAATTATGAACTAATTTAGAAATTTTTACATTTATATGTATATGTGTTAAACATGATAAATATTAATAAACAGACATTTTCAAAAAATCGTCTCATTTCACTAAAATCGATAGCTAATTCTGATACACCCGATATTATATAAGTTTTAGAAATATTAAAGAATTTGCCAATTTTACAGATTAACTGCGAGGTTCTGCACTAATCTAGGACATCTATGTTGTTTTTCGTAGCCCACCTTGCGCTAAAATATTTATAGTCCCACTCGTATTTTTCTTCATAGCCATAGCCTCTTTTTCATGCTACAGATATCATCAAGATTAATTAAAACTTGGCTAAATTGTGTAATCAGAAAATTAATTACTTAGAGATGTCAGGACCACAACCATAATTTACCTGCTTATCTAGTTCTCTGGTAGTTTATGTGGTTGAACATCATTCACGTGGTTTTAAAATATCTTATGCGGAATAAACTATTTACAGCTCTTATAAGTTTTATGCAGACAGGCATTTAACTTTTATTTAAATATGACATTCTGGAGGATAAGTAGGAGCATTAGATACATTTTCAACTTATTAAAACTGCTCATGTACACTGCCGCCAGAAAGTCTGAGATCACCCAGACTTTTTGGCATAAATCAAAATTTGGTGAATAAAATTTATGTTTATTGTATAGGAGAAGCATTATAGACTTTCTTAATTGTTATAGTGTTAATTTCACAAAATTTTGATTGTATATTTAAGAAAGCTGGTAATTTCCTTTAGTCCTATTGAATTACTACAGCTGGAAACGTTTTGATAAAGTATCTTTGATAACTTCTCCCTAGTTATCTTGATATCTTGTGTCTTTAGAATTTCTTTACATTGCATATAAGTTTGACAATTCCAGTAAGTAATCGAAATTACACTAGTTCATGCCATTTTTATTATTTTGGTGTGCATTGAGGATTTTAAAGCGTAACCAATGTTTGCCCAAAAGAAATTTTGTGTAATGTGACAATGGCAAAACTCAAAAAAGAATTAACTATTGAAAAACATGCTGAAATATGTATTCTTAGAAAGGAAGGCTATTCGCTTCGCCAAATTGCAAAGAAAGTTACAGTTTCATGTGGTGATTCTGTTATAACTCTTGAGCGAAAGAAAGAGACAGGGATTTGCAGTAGCAGAAAACGAAGTAGGAGGCTACGAACTACCACTATTCAGGAAGTACATGTTAGTATAACAACAAGCAAGCGAAATAGGTTCCTTACAGCGCCTGCTATTGCTCCAAAAATCAACGAAAATCGCATAAATTCAATCAGCGTAAGCACTATCAAAAATCGACTGAATGTTGCTGAACTTAGAGGTTGTGTTGCCAAGCAAAAACCATTACTTTGTGAAATAAACCGACAAAAAAGGCTTTAATGGGCACATGTCCATAAAGATTGGTCTATTGGACAATGGAAATCCATCTTGTGGGATGAGAAATTTAAATTTGAGAAGTCAGGATCCTAATGCAAGGTATTCGTTCGAAGATCAGCAAATGAAGCTTAACAATCTTCAGTGTGTCCTTCCTTGTAAAACATGGCGAGGAAAGTATTATGGTGTGGAGTTACTTTGGAAGAGGTAAAGTTGTAAATTTAATAAAAATCGACGGAATACTGAACAAAGAACGATTTCATGGGATACTTCAAAATCATGCAGTTCCTTCTGGATTCAGAATCATTGGACGAGGATTTATATTCCAACAAGACAATGATCCAAAACATACTTCTGGATATTCTACAAATTATATTCAACGTAATCAACTACCCAGTGTTTTGAAAATAATGCCTTGACCGACTCAGTCGCCAGATATAATTACTATGCGAGAAGATTGACAGAATGATAAGGAAATTCCCTTATCACCAGTAAAATAATATTTGGGATAGTATTCAAGCCTGTTGGAATCAAATACAACCGGAAACTCTTTAAAAACTTATTGCAAGGATGCACAGAATCTGCCAGGCCTGTATAAAGCCAAAGTTCGCCATTTCGATGAAAAGTTAATTTAGGATTGTATCATTATACTTTTATAAAAGATTAATTTTTGTTCTATTTCTTGCTTTATGTTACTGTCTAATGTGAATATTTCAACAAATAACCCATCATTTAAATTCTTTAACGCAATTATCACACATAACATGAAATTTATGTTAGTGATCTCAGACTTTCTGGCGGCAGTGTACACGAAAGAGTCAATTATTGTTGTTTCTCAATACTTCGCCGGTAGGGATAATTGTTGAAATAAACAAAGGTATCGATCGGCAGGAAGATTAAAATACATTTTGAAGCATTTTCAAGCGTAATGCATTTTTTGAACTACCTAATTTACCTTTTCAGGTGAAATAATTATGAATAAGTATTAAGATTGTTGCGAAGTTACCACAATGCCTAGCATTCATACATTGATGGTAATGACTTAATAGAGTAACGTGATATACATAGATCGGTAGACGGCGCTTTGGAATCAAAAGCTGTTACCATCATATACGCATATGTATGTACATGCAACCCTCTATATCAATGCATGCAACTATCATCTTTATGGCTGGCAGGAAATGAAAAATCGTAACGGTTCCAAATATTACGTAATCTATAAATTAATTCTTAGATAATAACTATTTTACGTTAAAATCAAGAAAAAGTGAAACTTTATTACGTAGGTTTAATTTGGTTTAGTAGTTTTTAATTTAATAGGAAATACTTCAATTTGGCATCATTACTAGAAATAAACTACCAATATCAATATTATATAATTAATTTTTGAAAATTGAACGAAGTAAAACTCTGGAAGAATAGCGTTTCATCTACTTTAAGCCATTTTATAGAAGACTCTAATAAACATTATATTTACTTGGGCAAACTGGCTATAGTCATACATTGTTTTTTTAAAATTATTATTAGTAACAGAGACTAAGTATTAACTTCATTTTATTGGTTTATTTTCATAATTTATACAAATAATATAACAAAAAAATTTCAGAAACAAAAGTGTTTTCACCCTTAAACAAGACGAAATGTATAATTAATTTTATTCTAATGATTTGATCGCATTGAGTACTGTTACCATAACCTTCAAAACTGGTACTACTTAAATCACCAACGTTTAGAATGAGTTCATCTACATCAGTTATATCCACGAAGTTTGATTACCATAAGTAATTCAACTTTATGAAGATTTGTATCAAACGGGATGTTAGTAATTAACCAAGATATAATAATAGTTTGTGTCTATTTTGAACATGAGATCTTTTCAAATACAGTAGAGTTATATAGTGGTTCATCTATAATTATCAATCCATCCCTTAAACATATATTCGTTCATTTCACCATGGTACCTAACTTTCTTTACGCGATTTTGACGTAAACAGTAAATATGGATTTTGAACGAGCCCAGATCTAGAGACACCATAAACCACAATAAATGTCTTTCCACCATTAATTTCAAGCCTTTTTGCGCTAAGTACACTCAGGTGCACAAAAAACGGGTCATTTCCTTATCTTTTAATTTTTATGTTGTTGTAGTACTTAGAATAAAACTTTCAGTATTTTACAATGAAAGAGGCCATCAGAGTGAAGAAAAAAACAACATATGGTACTTATCAGTTTATTTAATGAACATTAATAAGGGAAAATGATAATGTACGTATACAATAAAGAAAATGCATTTCCGCAAAATAAACTTAACAGAGATTAAGAATGAAAATTTCATTTGAATAGATTTCAATACTTTGTATTGCCTCCTCTAGCCCTAACTATTGCCTGCATACGGCCGCCCATGCCACTAATAAGCTCACGAATATCATTTTGCGGAATATTCTGCCATTCTTCCTGAAGTGCCACACGAAGATGATTTATTGTGGTTGCTGCAACTGCACGTCCTCTAACACCCCTGCCCAGCATGTCCCAAACATGTTCTACAGGATTTCCATCTGGGGTACATGCTGGCCAGTTTAGTTTTCCTATTCCAACTTCATCCAAGTATTCAGTGACGCACCTTGCTGAATGCGCTCTCGCGTTATCCTGCATCAGAACAAAGTCATCGCCGATAATTGGAGCAAATGGAGCTACGTAATTTGCCAAAACCTCCTCATTATACCGCTGTGCAGTCAGCGACCCGCCATCAATAACAATCAATTCGGTGCAGGCATCCATTGATATCCTGCCCACACCATCACTGAACCTCCACCATGGCTAACCCGGAGGTTAAACGTCCACTCCGCAAATCGTTCTCCCGTTCGTCTCCATACTCGTTCTCTTACATCTGGTGAATGTAGGCAGAACCTAGACTCCTCAGTAAACAGTACAGTACTCCATTGTGCCAATGTCCAATTCTAAAGTTCGCGAGCAAATTGGAGTCTGGCTACTCGGTGACGTGGGAGTAGTTTTGGTCCAGCTGCTGGTCTGTAAGTTTTAAGCCAACTTCTTGTAACCTTCGACGAACTATCCACACACTCTCATCTGTACCACGAACCTCACGGGGTTGGTTTTTTGTCTCCACTGAAGTCAAATGACGATTCCGTAGAGTATTAAGGACGAGAAATCGGTCATCGTTAGCAGTCGTTTTTGGTTTCCTGCCAGATCCCGGCCTCCGCGTATTTCTGCCGGTCTCTCTAAACTGTTTTTGGATGGTAGAAAGACTGACATGAAGTAATCTGGCCACATACCGCTGGCTTCTTCCGTCTTTCACAAGAGCTACAGCTTTTACACAATCTTCAGCACTTAGAACCATAATGAACACACCAATCTCTATTGGCAATATCAGTAAATCGAAAATAAACAATTGAAAGCAGTAGGCACCTTGATGCTCTATGCATAATGTCGAATGGGCAATAGGTAGTGAAGAACTCGTATCTTTAAATTTCATTTTCGCTTATTAATGTTCATTAAATAAACTGATAAGTAGCATATGTTGTTTTTTTCTACCCCCTGGTGGTCTCTTTTATTGTAAAACACTAAAAGTTTTATTCTAAGTACTACAACAACATAAAAATTAAAAGAAAAAAAAGTGACCCGTTTTTTTTGCACCTGAGTGTATATTATCATGTCCCCAAGACCGTCTATGATTTTATTTTGAGTAAATTTATACTTCATCCATGAAAACTACCTACCACTGTACTTAGCAGAATATAATATGTTTTAAGTTCAGTAAGATTTCAAAGCTACGATAATACAGTGAGAGCAAATAGAAATTAAAATTCTCCTTCTTCTTTCTCTTATGGTCGAAGCCTAGGCCCATAGTCTGTTATTAACTCATAAACTGTTAGTCCTATGTTCTATGAGCCCTCTTCGTACATATGCCGAACAGGAGACCTTACTCTTAGAAATTAAAATTAAGTGACTTAATTTTTTACCGCAACATACTTTGCATAGTTGGCAATCTTTTAAATTTAAATAATAAATGTTATTGCCGCTGGCGTAACATCAGATTACATACCTAGATTTAAAAACATTAATAGTTATTTGAAACTGATTCAACTGCAAGATACAAAGTGACTAATTTTAGATACAAAGTAACTACTATGGCATATAATTAATGTTGAGGTTATTTTTTCCAACATAATAATACTAATAATAGTATTGGTTACAAATTAAAAATCATGTTTTAAATAGATTTTAAACAACAAATATTACGAACGCCCTTGATAAGGTAATAGTAATTTTACGGCAGCTGATACTATAAAACCATATTTTTTTGAAGAAAGAAAATTAGCGGCCACGTGGTTTACAATATTTCTCGCTCTCACTGTATAAACTGTAAACACATCCGACGAATGTGTGCGACGTGACATAACATAGAAATACACTGTTCAAATTGGAAAAAAATTCGAGCGTGACTACGTCTTTTTTTCATTTTACTGAAAATGTGTGGATGTATAGGAAACAAATACTTGTTGGTGTTTGCTTCATTTGATTATAACACAGTAACCTTCTTTATCGAAACCAATAATAAAAATGCACTCGTAAAAAGGTAATATATGTCATATATGCGGATATGCCCTTGTAGTCAGTAGTGTTGTAAGCATATCTGACTTTTACAGCTGGATATCAATCTACTACGAATATTATGCTTTGTTGTAACGTAAATTGAACTACACAAAATTTTACATTGTAATACTGTGCCCTATGCCTTTATCCATGAAGACTTCAGTCCAGGTCCACCGTATGAATTTGCTCACAAGATTTAAAGAGGTCCAAAACTGATTTAAATACTGGGCGATTCACATAAGGCGTATCCTATAAAAGCTTCAAATGCAACCCCACATACATCGTCTTCATTGTCTGATACGCTGGACCGGTTACAATCGGTATAAAGTCGTTGTTTTCTTCTGTTTTCTTCAGAAGGGTTTCGCTTCCAACTTGGTTAATATTCATATATCAAGTTGAGTTACCGTACACTTCTTCCTGTTACTAAAAGAGTATCGCCTCTGGTGTGGTTGACACGTTGAGTTACCGTGCTCTTCTAGTGCCCCCTTTTTCTTCTTTCAGAAACCGGCCAAACGTTGAGTTCTGCTTTCTCAACAATCCAACCCGGAAGCCCTTCTTTTAACACTGACATTGACCGTGGAAGTCTTCCAATTCACCTCTGATTATATAAATGTAATTGAGTAAATTAACAAAAATTTATGAATTTGTAAGTTGGGTTGCCTATTCCAATTGTAAAGAGGCTTGTATTATGTGAATCACCCAGTATATCTGATACACATAATGTGATTTAAAGGGAATGTTATATTCAGCTTTCACTGACTGATCTCAAAGAATTTTACTTCCTAGTAATACCGTCTCAGCTTTATCGTCTTATTTTATGCTGATTACGTATGCAGTAAAAGCATTTTTTATAAAAAAAGAAGCGTTTCCATTCAGCTAACTAATACAAACAACATTAAGATTTCTAAAACCTTTTTTATTGATACTGTGCCAAAAGTCATGAATTATTTTCTGTTATTAGTCCGTTGTGGTTTCAATTTATGTTTCAGGCTGCATTACTGTTGTTTATAGAGGTTTTTATTGCATAGCTTAAAATATTCAGCAAATGATATGATTCTAAACCTGAACGTGTATTGCGTTTTTAACACGTTGTAAACGTGCTCCAGACAATAAAACTCCCCTTTTACCCTTTTTTGTTTGTATTACGTTGGTTGTTTCTGTTATGCTTGTTTTATATAATCATATACAGGGCGTTTCATAAGTAAGGTGGAGGTAAATGACTGACAGGTTATTTCAAGACAAAAATTCCTTCATTGAAAGTCGCTTAATACAATTTATTTTATTTCGTTGCTCGAAAACTATTAATCTCACATAAAAAATACAAGAGACAAAAATATTTCTAAAAAAAATTAGGTTTTCCGATGCGTATTTTTAAATATATAAATTCCGGTTCATTAAAAATTTCTAATAAAAAATGTAATGTGGTTTGTAAATTTCACATATAAAAATACAGGTGGATGAAAATAATATCCCTAAGGTTAGTAGAAAACGTTCGCTGATTTTCATTTTTCTATCTTTGTCCAAATTTGAGATAAAAATTGAAAACCAAGTTTTTAACCCATTTTTGAAAAGACCAAACTCTTCAAAGAGGCATTTTGGGATACAAGCTTATATGAAAACGTACCCTTAGTTTTTTCCCCGAAATCACTTCCTGCGTCTTCTCCACCCAGGAGATGTTTATTGAGATTATTTGATAAGATATATATATATAAGCTATACCAGAAAAATACAGTTCAAAAAGGGAAAAGGTTTACTAAATAATTCATCTTCCGTGGAAAAACTATGTTGTATTAAAATTTCCTTTAATTTCAATTAGACAACACACAAACATGTTTCTTTAAATTTTACAAAAGATGATTGAATTATTTTGACAATTATTGTAAGCAACATTACATCTTCATAACACAGAACGGATACTATTTTGTACGACACTGCTTAAATTTTAATTTTGGTTGTATTTTTGAATTTGGCAATGCTTTTTACGTAAATAATGTATTCTCGTTTCGTTTCTTTAAAGTTGATATTTTTCGAGATATTTGTACATAAAGAAATTAGAATGGGGCTGAAACACATTGATAAGGTAACAAATTTTGTCCGCAAAGGTTTCCATATTTTTACATCTCAATTTGCATTAGTGTAAACCTGTAAACCCCATTCTTTATACGAATATCTCGAAAAATATCCACTTTAAAGAAGTGAAACAAGAATACATTATTTACGTAAAAAGCATTGTCAAATTCAAAAATACAACCAAAATTAAAATTTAAGCAGTGTCGTACAAAATAGGGGGGGTTAAGGACATATGTTTATTAAGCAAAGAAGTAGTATTCTTATAAAAAGATTTTTTAGTATTTCTGACTAGCGATGCGTGCTTCTTCATTGAACGTAGTTCTTTTTCAAGATATAAAGATCTTTTAAATTCGAGGCATTAGCCACATAAATAACTATTTTTGAGGAAAATATAAGTTAAAAGAATAAAGGATGGCATTATAAAAATTATCAAATGCTTCAATTACATCCTTTAAATAAAAATATCCTTCGGTTTGTGGGGTATCCTTTATATATCAAGCTTCTTTTGAATTTTTTTATTTTTTAAGTCATGTCTTTAGTTAAGCCGTAGTAAGTGAAAGTTAAAGTTAAAGTTAAAGTTGAAATTATTATGTTTTTCATTGTTTTTTAACAGTATTTTGTATCATCTGATGATGTACCGGAGTAGGTACGAAAACGTTAATGAATAGCTAAGATCTAAGATTAAATACATTTGTGGGAACTGACTTCGTGTTTATTAATTATTGTTATATGTATATTCCATTATCCTTTAAATTTTATAAATGAGACCAATCTAGTTCGGCAATAACATTTTAAAATTTATTTATTGAAAATTTAAAGAAGTTTTTATACAGAGTGTGCCAAGAGTAACTAATATTGCCTGTAACTTTTTAATTCGAAGAGTTGCAAGAAAAAGTTGCATACGAAAGTTTTTGGGCTAATTGCGACGGATACAACGACGTTGTTTTGTTAGTATCTTTGTTTGTTTGGTTGATATGGCAACCAACTTTGTTTATTTAAATGGTAACCATATGTTTTCTTAACATATTTAAAAAGTAAAGGTTTTTTTTCTATTCACCTGTGCTATTATATCGTACATTGAATAAGTACTACTAAATGCCACATTACGAAAAAATGTGAACTGATTTGCAGTAATATTAATCAGTTACATAAATGATATCAAGTATTTAGATATCAACTTTGATCAGATACGTTTTGAAAATTTGACAACTAAAGAAGCAAATGCTACGAAAACAAAGTATTATTCATTTTTTCGAGGTGTTTGGCGGAGTTTGTTTGTTTTTGTTTGTTTTTGTTTATTTTGTTTTTCCTTAAATTCGATATAATAGCACGGGTGAATAGAAAAAAATCTACACTTTTTAAATATGTTAAGAAAACATATGGTTACCGTTTAAATAAACAAAGTTGGTGGCCATATCAACCAAACAAAAAAAGATACAAACAAAATAAACAGATCATTGTATGCGCCGTAATTAGCCCAAAAACTTTCGTATACAACTTTTTCTTGCAACTCTTCAAATTAAAAAGTTACAGGCAATATTAGTTATTTTTGACACACTCTGTATGTAAGGTCACAAGTTTGTTCATCTGCCCTGCAGGTAAAAATTCAAAAATTATCATTTTGTCATCAAAAATTGTGTTGCCGAAAATACAATCATTTAATGAACGTATCACGTTTATTGAGATATAGGCCAGTCGGCAGGGCGTTTAAAGAGGCTATTGTGGAAATAAATGGTGGCAAGCTGGAATAAATTTTCAAAAAGGCATTACTAATTTTGCACGGTCTAGCGACCCCGGATTTTGCCGCCATATTGAAAAAACCACGTGAAAATAGTATATTTTGCAACAAGACATGAAAATGACGTTTTTTTCGTGAGATGAGAATTTGTCCACGAGCTGCGTTAGCAGCGAGTAGGGCAATCTCACGAACGAAAAAAACGTATTTCATGTCGAGTAGTAAACGCTATTTTTTCTACAAAATTTTAATTATCTGTTTGAAATAAGTTTTAATTCGACTTAATTCAAACCGAATTGTGTCAATGCAAATTATTAATTGTTTGTTTAATCGTTTCCGTAGTAACACACGCATTTTTTATTTTGTTGCCATAGATTTGGAATTCTTGTTTTCATCTCTAGAAGTGAAAATGTTTTCATCTCTAGATGGAAAAAGTCGCACTTTCACATAGTGTATCGTGAAGAAAATACTTATTTTCATATCATGTGTAGAAAAAAGACATTTCTATTGATTTTTGTGAATACCTCGGTTTGGATTAACTTTAGAGCAAAATATCAAGTTATTTAAAATAAAGTACATAAAATTGTCTACAAAAAAGATCGGAAATTTTTTTCTCTTAATTTATTGGTTACAACAGAGTTACACATATTGAAAGCGCGCAGCATATATGTGCCATTCTCTATTTATTTCATTATTTAATTATTAATAATAAAACGCTATCAATACATGTTTTTAAGTTATCTAACTGAATTATATTCGTATTCAACTTGCCCTGTATGTTTATACCTGAGAAAAACAGGTAACGAATGATACAAGTGTTTTGCACAATCTATAACGAAAAGTTTGTTCAATCTTGCGTCCTTACCTCCAACGGAAGGAGCAGCTCATATGCACTCATTTTGTACATACCTACAAGTTTAGCAGTGGTACGGAAGTGACAAGACTCCTACTGACTGGGGATGGAAGAATACAAGAAATGGACTGATGCCGATCCCCACACTACAAGTCGCCGCTCCTCAAGAATTGCTGAAAATCATTTCGTGAAAGGCTGCAACGCAGCTTGCAGTTGTAGGAAGGCTGGATTGCAGTGTTTAGTAGTGTGTGGATCATGTCAGGGAAAGGCTTGTTAGAATGCTGAAGAAGTCATAGAAGAACTGGGCGATGACGAAGAAATCGACGCGCAAATAGAGGGCCTCCTCTCCCAAGAACATAATATATTATGGAGGTGAATTTTGAATCCCAATTACAGGAGCAGGATGCTCAAAGTGCCGATAAGATTACCAATGAGATTATAGATAAACCATCAACATCAAAAAGAAGTAAACAACACGTATAGGTAATTACAATTTGTATCGAATATTGGCATGGCGCATCGCTCTGCACAGTTAAGCATCGGTGCCCATGGTCAGAACTCGGTAGGGTGACCCGATTCAGGCTCAGCTCACTACGGCTCGGTGTGCTCTCCTCGACAAGCTATGGGTCTTAATGGCGTGTTAAAAGCTGAATGATGATTTTCCATATACTGGGGATACTACTAAAAAAAAAAAAAAACGCGCCGAGTGCTTTACCGCTAGGTGGTGTGGAAATAGGCAGAAAAGAAAATAAGATATTCTAAAGAAATATTTCTAGGCACCAAGTCTACGTTAGTTTTAATTTAAAATTATTAAAAATATTTTGGGACGAGCGGGATGTTGAAATGAAAGCAATATTAAGAACAATAAATATATGCTGCGTGCTTTGAATATCTGTAACTCTGTAACCAATCAATTAAAAGAAAAAAGTTTCAGATCTTTTTTGTAGACAATTTTATTTACTTTATTTTCAATGACTTCATATTTTGCTCTAAAGTTAATCCAAACGTCTTTTTTCGCGTGGTTGTTTCAATATGGCGTCAAGATCCGGGGTCGCTAAACCGTGCAAAATTAGTATGTCTTTTTGGAGGCCCCAATAAAGAGAATAAAATTTATTCCAGCTTGCCACCATTTTTTTCCACAATAAACCCCTTGCCGACTGGCCTAATATATCGTGTGCCCATTTTAAATCGTAACCCCTTACTGACTCTGAATATGCAACCCATATTACATTGCAGGTATAGGCTATACAGGGAATTTTTCTTTTTAGTATACATATCCCCTATGTATACTTTTATAATAATAATAATAAACGCAATATATAGGCAACCCACTATACACTATAAACGCAATATATAGGCAACCCACTATACACTATAAACGCCACGTCACGTGGTGCGTAAAGGTTATGTTTCATGTTTGTAAATAAAAAATAAATCAAAATTAGTGGAATATCAGCATAATTTTAATTCAACGATTATTCCAAAACTTAAAATATTAACAATACAAAACAGAAAGGAAAATAAAAACAGCAACAGTTAAAGACTAATTTTTTGACATTAACTTAATTTGATGATTTTTGCCACATCATGTTAATTTTTTAAATCATGGGTTGCATATTCAAGGCCAGTAAGGGGCCACGATTTAAAATGGGCATATCTACCGTACAATTATGTTTATGTAATATAATATTCCTTCACATTTCAGAGTAAAAACGTTAATAACATTTGATGTTTTCAAATTGATTAATAATTTTTCTAAATCCGTTAAACTAGATTTTCTGTATATTATTATGGGTATAATAACAATGCATAAATAATAATAACCCCAATTAACAAAGTTATGTAGAATAACAAAGCGTAGTTACACATTCTGCCGGAGAGGGCTCTAACAGGCGAACCTGTCAAAATTATTTAAAAGTGGACTTGGGACGGCTATATATACACGTTAGTGGATATGAATGAAGTTGGCCATGCTTTAAAATGTATAGTTCGCCCAAAATGGCGCCATCGACCTTTCTAAATTGCGTCTTGGCTAAATGAAGTGGGCAGACCTTATATGTAATATTAATTCAGCGGGCCTTGATTTAACATAGGTAGTCCCAAATTCTGTCACTATGCTGTAGAGGCACTGCAAATGTTGGCGCCTTGAGGTATTATCATATTAGCAATCTATAAAATGTAAGGTCAGAGCCAAGTGTGAATTTACTCCAGTAGTGACAGAATGTTGGACCTTTAGTGTGGTAGGTAGCTAACTAAATTAAAAGATATCTATTCACCATAGGCGCCGACTCTGTGAGAGCACCGGGGCCTATGCCCCCATATTGAAATGTTTATGAGGGCAGTGGCGAATAAACCAAATAGCAAAATTTGTTAATTGAAGCAGAGGCTCTTACATTTTTAGTGTTAAGTGTTTGGCATATTAAGAAGCGTCCAAAAGTTAGATAACTGTTTTGTTTGACTAACAATATTCCAGTCCAAAAAGAAGAATGTTATTTAGTTGTGCTGCTATAAGGATCCTGAACACTCGGCGCCTCTGCTAGTAACTTGCTGAAAATTGCAGTCTTAATAACATGTTCGAGCACTTTACATGATCCTGTATATGGTTACTAAATATGTAGTTATAAACGTAAAAAAATCTGCAAACGTAAACCCTTCCCTTTAATGCAATAAATGTTATTAATAATGCAATTCTTCGAAAATGGAGTTATTATCTTTGAACTACAACATTGTTTTATGAAGACTGTAGTGTATTTTGCAATTCTTCTGTGTCTATTCGCACTTTTCAGGCTTGCAATTCCTGCAAACAATGCAAATATTACCACAATGTTATACTTCATAACGTTATAATTTATAATATATAAAAAAACAAGAAAGGTACCTATTTTATAATAATGATTAAGATTATTTTATTCTTTGTGTGTATGTTTACGAATGCAAAGTATTCCGCATTCATATCAGCAAAAGTAAGCATTATTCGGAAAATTGTAAGGGCTTGAATTTGTTTTTAATTTTTAAAAACCATTCTCTTGTAACAACTGCTTTAGAATTTATAAATCGGGAGTTCTCTTGGTTATATAAGCTACTAAATCATTATTTAAGTATTGTGGAGTGTATAATGTAGTTTAATTTTAAATTTAGTTTCACTTTAGCAAATTGCTTGTCTGGAAGAATTTATTTTCGAACATGTGCAAGGAAATTTGTTGAAAAAATTGCTTGAATTGGTTGTCATTTATTATACAAGGTATTGTTTTAAATAATTGCCTTATTTTTAATATAAGCCACTTAGTGTTACGCGAAAATAATATAAAATAATATGAATTAGGTAGATATTAAAAATTTAAATTTCTCTAGGTTGAACGTGCATGTTTTGAGCACAAAAATTTAAATTTAATCGTTCGTAAAACCTTCAAGAAATGTTTGATTGGTTGATTACCATTACGTATTAATGTTTTTTTATAATTTTCGTTATCGTTTTGATTGTTACAATACCCTAAAATTAGATTAAAATCGAAGTTTCGCTATGTTATTCGGTCCATTTTTAGCAACCTCGATTTTATCCTATAAACTCATCCCTCTTGACAGAAGTACATGTTTATAACGTAATCTGAACCTAAAAATATCGAGCATGTCAATTCAATGACGAAGTATGCTACTTCGCTACCAAAATTTTATTCAGTGATTTAGAATCTCGGGCTGTAACGCATATACTGTGCAGGGTTATACTTACAGATTCAGCACTACTAAATTGTACTTGGAGGCGTTTAAATTATTCATTTCGTTTCCTATTAATAATTCAAAGGCGTTTTGTAGCGTTCCGAAAATATAATGTCGTAATTAAAAGTGTTTATTTTTGTGTATTTTACTTGTATGTGGCGGAGGTAAAAAACGTTTGTAAAATTTATTTCTAATTTTTTTAATATTCATTTTGAAATTGAATAAATTAGTATGCTGAAAATGTTCATATTTCATGATAAAACTATAAAAATTTAATTAGTCAGGTTAGAAACATACAAACCAACTGATTTCTACATAATTATTAGATTAGAAAGACCAAAATATTTAGTTATTTTATTTTGGTATAAGTTTTGGTGTACATTTAATTTAATTAAAAGGTTCTTGAGAATCAAAATTGAACGATGTATCTTGTATCTTGTGTATATTTCTAGGCTTTAACAATATGATACATATTTATTTAATTTCTCTTTGGAAAACGCATTGTAATGTTCTGCGATTTATTATTGAATTAAGTAGTATTTTTTAACATTCAGTGTAAATAACTTTTGCGCAGACAATACTGATTAAGCATAACCTATTTAATGGTAAAAAGTATTGATTGATATTTATTAACTCAATAATACATCTATTTTACGAATTGATAACATTTTATATACGTGTTTTATCCTAACACCGTCGCATGGTGAACTTGATCTGCATGTTCCTAGCGGTACCCCTCCTTTTTATTCATTTCTTTGTTTTTCTCGAAGTTTTTACTCGGTTTTCGACAATGATTCGCTGATTCGCACTTCTAAATGTACGCTAACATTTTAAACGACTATCCATGGTGTTTCGAGGCAGCATTATTCATTAAATTGTCTGTTTCAATAGTCGCATCTTGGTGGTTCTTTTAATTTAAGAGGTTTATTTGCGAAAGGGTTTATTAACAAAGCTTCATATTGTTTCAGCCATTTGTATTAAGTAAACCCGGCAGGCAATGGATTTTTGGAGGAGATTTAAGTAGAGTAGAAGGAAGAAGTGTAAGACAGTATTGGACACTGTTATTTAGTGATTTACTCCTATTTGCCAAAGTATCAAGAGACAGGGTGCTTTTTATAATAGAAGACCCCCTTCCTTTAGCGCACATTTCAGATTTAATTTTTAACGTTAGGAAAAAAGGTAAGTTTCTACTACCATGAGTTATATTTAATAAAGTTTGCGATATTTTAGCAACCGAATTTAGGATAATAGTACAACCAGGTGGAACTTCGGCCAAAAGTCCTACCGTTCATTGTGGGCCGGATTTAACAAGAACACCTAGAAAAAATGCCAATAAACGGTGTGTGGTTCTTAGAGCACCTACTACTGAATTAAAGGCAGTTTGGCAAAATTTATTACAACGACAAACGTAAGCATTAGAGATTTCTAAAGGCAATTTATGCACTTTTAACGCAGCACGCTAGTGGCACTAAGTTTATCCTAGAAATTAATAGTTTTAGAGGAATATTTCATTAGGATGTTGTATTTATACACAGTGTATCCTACAGATCTTAATTTTATTTAAACAAAAGTACGAAAAGCTTATAGCTTTGATGTTTCACTAATACTTGAAGGGCGGGTTGCACAAATATGATTTAACAGCTTCGTCAAATTAATAATTCGTCAAGGTGAACAAAATCAATTCAGAACTCAAATTTATATGACAAATAACACGACAGTAAACAAAAAATGATGCTATTTTGTCAACTTTGATCATTCGCTAATTTAAAAAAAGCTTTCTGCAACCGGCCCTGAGTCACGCTGTGTGTAACATACACGAATTTATACATAAGTCAAGTCGGAGAATTTTTATTTAGTTTGCTGTATTAGAGCTTTCTTATACTAGTATTTTTTTAATATACTTAATAATATCAAAACGTGCTGCATATTTTATTAAGCACATTTTGAAAGTTATTTTCAATTCGCTAACCTTCTATTTTTATCATAAAAGTATTTAATTCTAAAGCTAATAGTAAAGGATAAAAGGTAACATTGGTAAGATTATAAATAAATATGCTACCGCACCCTTTTGTTTCGTATTTACACAGATTAATTAATATTGTGTTAAAAATATATTAGGTTTTGTACTAATGAAAAATATATATAATTAATTTTTCGTTAATAACGCATTTTCGAGTATTAAATTATTTTATAAAAAGATCAAGTAATTCTCTAGGCTCTAGGGGGATTCTTAAAAGTAAATGTTATCAAAACATAATATTCAGATAACGATAACGAATTAAAGCCTCCTGAAACTTTCAAATATTTTCCTTGTTAACTTTAAACAATACAATAAAATTGGTTTGACAGTAAATACATTATAGTTAGTTAAATTTATCACTTTATCAGGAGATGAAACGACCAGTCCTAAGGATACTTCGACAACTTACTATTGTACGGGTTTGCATTTATAAGCTGATTGTTTTACAGAGTGTGTTTTTTATATAACTTTTAATTGAAATGTTAACACACTTTAGGTGGTGCTCACTCTGAATAAAATTAAAGAGGCGCGAAATAAAATGGACATACAGTAGGACGATCATTTTTATATTATATCTTTTAGTGCAGGCTTGGATTTGAAATTAATTTAACAGTACAGTAGTAATTCCCGTCACATCTTAAATCTGTCGTATTTGACATTGTAAGTAATTTGATATTGAAGTAGCATTATTCCAATACGAGTATGTATAATGGCCGGGGGTAAAGTTTTACCCGAAGAAATAAAACATGCTATTGTTAAACGTTTTTCGGAATTCAAAAACTTGTTGCAAGCGTCTTCAAATGACGTTCCTTTCAATAAAGTTTCGACAGGTAAACGGATTACTTAAGCTAATTTTATAGTCATTATATAACACAATTTTACTGCAGGTATCTAATACAGCCGTATTCAAAATTATTATTAATTCTGAGAAAAAAATAATTTCAGCAAGTTCAGAAAGTAAACCCGGCAGGAAGAAAATCTTTAACTTACTTTAAAAATTGCGGCTTTAAAGAAAATTTGAGCGAAAATTTCCGGATTAAAAATGTGGTACATTTTACTTTGAACAGTTTATTGGAATTTACAAAACAAAATTTGGACTTTCAAGGATTAAAATCAACATTTTACAAAATTATAAAACGCATGGGGTACAAATACAAACAAATAAATAGAAATCATTTGGAAGCTAAAAAAGTCAAATTTTTAAAAATCTATTTGTAATATTTGGAATCTGATGAGAAAATTTTATTTACTTGGATGAAACCTGCACTTACCAAAATGGGTCACCATTGCACATATGGGTTCAGAATTCTAATTTACTGGCCTTTAAGGGCAAAATTAAAAGTGAGGGTAAAAGATTTACTGTTTTACGTGCTGGATGTTCTAAAGAGGTTTTAGATGGGTGCAGCTTAATTTTGGACAACAAAATGAAATACAAAGACTATCACAAAAAGTGAATGACGAGATTTAAAAAAAATGGGTGAAATAACAGTTAATTTCAGGTTTAAATGCCAGGCTTCATGATAATGGACAAAGCGCCTTGCCGCTTCTTGCATGCCGATAAGCCAACAACTTTTAATTCTCGCAATTCTGTATTGGACGAATGGTTAAATAAAAACAAAATTTTCTGAGGGATCTACAAAAAATGCACTTTGAAACATTATAAAATCACATTTCACTGATAAAAATTAGGAGAAAGGATATGTTATTGACAAGTTATTAAAATTAGGTTACCTCCATACCTTTATTGATATAAGGCTGTCTAAATGGTGTAGGGTTTTGGAAAATTTTAGCGTGCAAAATATTCCCCCTATTGTGATTTCTTGGGGGAATCTGATTTTGAATATTGACCTAGAATTACGAAGGCGTATTTGTATGTTATCTACCTAACCATGAAGCAAAAAAGTGACAATGTCAAACAAATTATTAAAAAATAGCTGTGACATTTAGAAGTACATACATGTACCAAGCTGTGTTTAATTTGTGTGGTTTACAGAGATTTGGGAAGGTGTACTTCTTGATAAAATGAATGAAATTAAGGTGGAACATCGAAGTGCCGTAAAGTTAAAGTCCAGCAGATAATCAGTCGCTCTGAGTTGATAGAGTTAAGGCATTAACTTTATAGGCCTGACCTAGCTCCGCCAGACTTCTTTCTATACAAAAACATAAAAACGCATCTCAGGAGAAAGCGTTTTGCATCTGATGAAGCACCCAAAGCAGCTGTTGAACAATATTTTGTAGAGTTGCCTAAGGAATGTTTGTCTGAGGGTATGGGACAATTGGAAAAATGATGGAATAAGTGAATAAGTGTTGAAGAGAGTTTCGTAGAAAAATAATAATTATTATTATTATTATTATTACGTGTTTCTTTTCATGGCTAGGTAGATAACATAAAAATACGCCCTCGTAGATTCTTCAAGGAAAACTACAATGCAGACTGCTGAAAATGAGCGCACGTTGAAAGTTGATTAAAATTTCGTATCAGTGAAAAACTTGCTTTGAAACATGTAGTCTGCAAAATGTAAATTAATTGATACGTCACTGATTTTAATTACGTGCATGAAGAATTTCTATTATAGTGTTGGTTTTACTAATAATTGTTAAACGTAAAACTAGTTTTATTTTCATTAATTATCTAATTAATTAATTCTAACAATGCGATACTTTACAATACTTTGTTACGTAATACAATGATTTATAAACAATGTGTATTTAACTATAGCGTTCTAAATAATGCTTCAGGGTACTTCGTAACCAGTTAATTTATATCATATCATTACGTCTTATTAATTTTTTAATAAAAATAATGTTCATCAAAAGTTAGTAACGTTTTGTTAGCATTAATTTACTCTACACCGTTAAATTAATTTCAAATTAGAGTCTCCCTTAAAAGATATAATTTAAGAATGAACTTTAAATTATACGTTGTTTTAATTTAATATGATATAAATCTGCCAAATTTAATTGGTTTATATTTAAACAACTAAAAAAACCATGGTATATCACAGAGTGGTATATTCTATTAACATTACTTCTGCTCTGATTTATAATCGCTTGTTAATTATTTATTTAACATTTTGCGTTTACTTCAAAAATACATCAAAGCATGGAGCAACCAAAAAGTTCGATGAAAGTGATTTACTTGACTTTTATAAACAAAAGCATTTACCGCGTGCCTAAAATAGTTATTTATACAACGAGTAGCTAAAGTGCCAGTTTTTTGTACGCGCGAGAAGGTTTAAAGAATGAGCCGAAGGCGAATTCTTTAAATCTCACAAGTGCAAAAAAGAAGCTTTAGATACGAGTTTTATACATAATTTTTTCTTCAAACGTCAGAAACTCAGAAAAACACGACTTTGTGTCCTTGGATACACACAGTTAAACATTCACTTTTACTCCTAGGAGTAAAACTGACATAAACATTCACTTTTACTCCTAGGAGTAAAAGTGACACTTAATGAGCCAATGGCAACTCGTAATTTTTATTTTTTATAACAAAGCAACGACAGCTGGCACGGCGTTCATTTTTGACTTTTTTTAAATTTTCTTGCTGAATTGCTTTTAATTTATGCGTTTGAAGAAAAAATAACATGTGTTATTCGGAGTAAAAGTGATTTTGTGTGCCTCGCATGAATGTCCGACTCGCTAGCGCTCGTCGTTCAAACGTCATGCTCGGCACACAAAATGACACTTTTACTCCTAATAACACAATATACTATTTTCGACTACCACATATTTGTGCTAAAAAAGATTACAAAAACGTCAACGTCATTTCAAATTGAAATCTCACTAAAAATCATGTTAGGTATAATACGCTTTCATTGTTTTAAATTGAACACTTTTGACAGAAGCGTGTAAAAAAGTGACAGATGTGTGCAAATTTTTTTTTTGCATAGTATGCAATAACAACGTGCTTTTGGTGTATGGAAAGTGTCAAATAATAGCTTCCTTTGGGAAATGGTAGTCGAAAAATGTGTTTTTTGTTAATACAGAATTTAATATATTTTATTCAATTTTGCCGTATAAACTGACGTTTAATTGTTTCTGGCCTGCCCATAAAAGTTGATGTTTTATAAACAATCGTTTAAAATTTTTATTCCGCTAGCGATTTAAAATTTTTATTCCGCTAGCGCTTTAAAAATGTCAAATCGCTTTAAAAATGTCAAGTAAATGTCAAAATTGAATAAACAGTTGTATTACACTTGCGGATTAAATTAATGTATTAACTCGCGGTATTAACGCGCTTGCGGCTGCCGCCGCTCGCGCGTGTAAACGTACCGCTCATTAAACATTAATTTAATCCGCATGTATAATAAATAACTATACTTGGATCTACCGAGTTGTTTAGAATATTATTATTAATTGCCTACGATATTTTATAATATATCAAAAGGATAGAGATAGAATTATCATGAGAAATACTGCCTAAAGTACTGATTCGTGGATGTTAATACTCTCGAAAATTTTATTCGTATATTGCAATTCTTAGTAAGTTCACTTAAAAATATTTTGCATTTGACGAAGGATTTATGAACACAATAAATTTAATCACGTGTAGTTATATTAGTTAAACAGCCTGTAATAATAATATGTTCCACATAATTTAAAATATACACGTAATTAGATTTAATCTTCCATGCTCATTAAAAATGAACATGGTAACAGTTCTTGTTAGTTTACTTTATCGATTTTGGGTTAACCGCTATGAAAGTACGTAGAATTGGTTGCCTATCGCTGGAAAAAGAATTTATTCCAATAAAATTCTATTAAAAGCTTTTCAGTTCACTAAGTATTGTATATTTTGGGAACCCATTGGGTAATATCAGTAATTATATTAATAACTTTCTAAATTTGCAAGAAAAAATTCAATAATGCAGTGAGATTCATATTCATCCATCTTTTTTTAATATAAATCTGATAGTAAAAATGTACCTATGCACAAATTTTATACTTGATGTACAGTTGTGGACAGAAAAAAATAGGACAGTGTTTTTTTTCTAGTTTAAAATGGTCCCTGTTTTGTAATTTGATTGCAAGTCAATGTGACAAATATCATAAGTATAAAGCCAAAATCAAGTAACTAAATTTTATAGAATAAAGTTTACTTGATTTTTCGAGTTGTCCTATTTTTTTCTGTCCACAACTGTACATTAAATGGACCTATTGTCAAAGTATAAATTCTTAAAATACATTACAGTTAATTCTTTAAAGCGAATTCTTAAGATAATTTAAAAAGTATGGATAAATTAAAAATTTGTATATTCAGAAATATATTTATACATTATGTCCCCAGACGGAGTGTTTATTTTTGTTAACTTTTTTATTTTTGAATTTTCATTATTTCTTAAAAGTGTTCCTTGTCCTGGAATGTCACTGATGAGGATTATGGTTATCATCACACAGGTTCAAAAATTCTAGCAAAAAGCTTTGAGCTTTTATTTTTGAAAAAAATTCTATTAAAATAAATTCTTTTAAAGAAAGAGATAAATCAAAATTAAATTTAAAAAATCAAAAATTCATTAAACTAAATTAAAAATAAGCAGCTATTCAATATACAACATTCTTACCATTGTACACCTTTCTATTTGTCTTCTAAATTCTTCGTATAGACTCCAATAGTTTTTCACTTATAGTGGCAACAACTTTTACAAGTTGTCGTTTAAATTATTTGCCTTTTTGCTTTAGGTAAGCCTACAAAAAAAATGTAAAAGTTACAAATTTGACGATCGCACATGGCGAGGTTCAAAGCGATCAATCTATTAATCCGGAAAATTATTATTAAACTATTTTCTGGCTATAATTATGGAAAATGTGGAGCAACTCTCTTATTTAAAAACCAGTTTTCTTTTAAATACTGAATTACGTTCATTTAGTTCGGGTAGAACTAGTTATTCATTTTTTTCATTAATTGAAATTGGATACACATTTACGTAATGCAAAGTTTGTTCAATATAAATCCGTCCTTACTGTTTTCATATAACGTATGTATACAGTTTATCTGTTTTAAAACTCAATGTTCAATCATGTCACTAACCAACGTCTCAAAGCCTTATGGCAATTAACATCAAAAGAAATGTTTATCGGTTGCATTAACTTTAACGTGTGAAATAGAACCAAATTTTTAATGTTTTCATATCAGTAATATGGTGAAAGATTTGAATTGTTTAGCGTATGCTTCAGAATTTTCTTTAGTAGATAATAAAAATCTACTTTGGTATGTGTTAGAGACAAATCCTCAGGAATAGTTCAACTAATACCCATTGAGCCACTACTACCTCTCTTAATATTACGTAATTACGTCGTCTGAGTGACATAAAAAATAAAAATTTGTCGTGTTTTTTAATTTGTCAATGTTTAAACATTTCAATTTATAAACTTGTCACTTGATTATACTGTATTAACATTGCTTTAAGAAGAGTTATTTATAGTTATAGTTGTGTTAATGTTTTCTACTGTTCTTCATGTTCTACTCGTATTTACGAGTACAACTGGAAAATGCGGTTAACGAACAGGCCCAAGAAACAAATATAAAGAGTATTATTATAAATTTGCTTATATTCGCAAGAAATAACATTACAATTTTTAGAAAGAAATCGAATTTGATTTTGATACTACAAATTATAGAGGGAGTTCCAAATTAATTATACCAAAATGCACGGGCCGAGAACATTCATAAAAAAGCAAAATGTCTTATATGTATAAACGCAAACCGTCAAATGCTATGTTTTCGAAATACAGGAAGTTATAGTTTCAACAAATATCCAGTTTTTTTTAATAAAACAAGAATAAGAACGACTTTTCTGGGACGGTAAACTAGATTATCGATTAGTTCAAACATGCTGCCAAACTCGAAGATTTTTGTAAAAGCTTCTAGAAATGGAAAAATGAGTTATTCTCCAAATCTTGAACACCCAGCATTCTTCGGCCCATGTTAATCCAAAACATTTTGCTTACTTGTGGATGCAGCATTACCATTTTGAGAACCCTGTATGCACATGTAAAGATGATAATGAATTAAATAGTTTAAATATATAAGTATTGATTTACAATAACAATTTATAAGGAATTGTTGTGGAATGTGGCTATTTAGGACCTATTGTGAAATAAGTAATTTGTCTCTAAAAATACCTCAATCAATAATTTTACTCCCTCTGAAATATTTAGGCAGTATTAGTCATGAAGTCGATGAACAGTTTATTTTGTTCGTACTCATATTATGTCTGGGCCAGTTTTGACGAGCTTTTGATACGTTCACAAATATTTAAGAATTAGTCGATATTATTTCAATTGTTTGGTATCAGAGATTTGCACGATGGTTATTTTGAACAAATATCGTATTGTTTAAATGCACCGCATACATTTGAGAGTGTTTTTGTGAAAATTAAGCTTGTGGTATGAGCATATTTGTTTTAAGTATAAAACTGAATCGTAATTGGACTGAATTACTAAAATTTATTAACTTTGGCCCTGAAAGATTTAGTGCAGGTATAGACTGTGTAGAGTGTAGAGGGATGGTTTTAATGTACAATAAAAAATATGCAAACTTGGGATTAGCATTTAATATGATTATACATTTAATTACCAGTTTTCAATAATCAATACTCTTATGTTATTGTTGTGACCCAACAGTAATAGAAATTATTCGGCTATTCTGTTATTATCTCGACTTTGTAACGGGGGTTCAAAAAAACACTACGACTATCTTTAATATCGTACTTAGAAATTTCAAACTTTATTTTAATCTATTTTAGAATAGTATAACGAACGGACCAGTGCTCGAATTGCCTTCTGTGACGAATGTTTTATACCACTATATTTTCTCTGTTTAAGCTCCCATTTACATTATAGTCCAGTGAAATTAGCCAAAATAATGGCAAATAGCCGAAATAATTCACGTAGTTTTGAAAATTGGTACAGTTGTTTCTTGAGGTGTCCTGAAAAATATACCAAAAGTCCCCGACGGTGGGGGGTGAGCCGGGGGTGGGGGAGCTGTTTAAAGATCCCTTTCTTCACTTTTTCTCTAATAGCTCGAAGACCGTGAAGTTTAGCGTTACGATCAGTCTATACGAAAATGTAGAAGATAAAATTTTCAACCAAAAAGGTCCTATGTATTTTTGCCGTAAGATCAATACCTTAAAAGTAGAACCGGGGTGAATATAAATGTTGAAATTCAACCTGTACAAAAATTTGGTAACAGAAATCAACATTTACCAACTTTGTTTACCTTTATCGCACTTCTACTCCTAAGGTATTGATCTTATGGCAAAAATGAGTAGCACATTTTTCGTATAGAATGGTCGTACCTCAAAACCGCGCGGTTCTCGAGCTATTAGCGAGAAACTAAAAAAAGGGAAAAGCCAACAGTGGATACGATTAACGCAAAACTGAAGGAGATATACATATGGTGACAGAATTCTAATCCGTCACTTAAAGACACGTAAAACCGTCGTATGCTTTCGTGATACGGGTCGCAAAATCCTTAATGATGCGTGGTAAATATCAAAGTGTGAAGATGAGAATGAGGAGCAGCCCAGTTTGCGGCTGCCAGGGGGCGTGTACCAAAGGTGCGCCCGCAGATTTGTTATAAGAGGACGAAGAAGATGAAGAAGATGACATTTTACTTAATAATAATTATAATTGACATAGCATTTTGAGTTTTTTTTTTTAAATAAAATTACCACACTTTTCAACTTTCTTTAACATTCATCCCACTTCTACTCCTAAGATATTGATCTTACGGAAAAAATGCATAGAATCTTTTTGGTAGGAAATTTTGTCTACTTCATTTTCCTGTAGAATGGTCGCAACGCAAAAACTTTAAATTTTGAGCTATTAGCGAAAAAGTGAAGAAAGGGACCTTCAAACAGCTCTCCCACCCCCAGCTCACCTCCCACCCCCGGGGACTTTTAGTATGTTCGTTAGGACACCTCAACAAACAACTGTACCAACTTTCAAAACTACGTGAATTTTTTCGGCTAATTTGGCTAATTTGACTGGACTATTATTGACAGAAGTTACACTGAAATAAAAATCATAATTTCCAATTTCGGTGATTACTTATTATGGTTTATATATGTATTTTACAGTTTAATAATATAGTTGTTACGAATGTGTTACCGTCTAAATGCAAATAAAGGAGGCATTTCTTGGGAAATTGGTTGATTTAAGACTAACACAGCTTCATTAAAAATTACACATCTTATCACTTAACCTCTACTGAGATTTAACCCAACAATCTCGTTTAGTTAGAGAAAAGTTTTTGAAACTTGAAAGACAAGGAGAATTATTAGTAGGACAAATTGTAAAAATTAAGACGTAAGACATAGGCTACTGAAAAACACTTACGCCACCAATTTAATCTTTTAAAACTAAACCCAATAATCAAATCTATTTTTTTGTACGGTCTCATAAGTGGTTAACTACGACTTTTTAACAAGACGATGCTGTTCCTGAAATCTTTTTTTTGTCATAATTCCCATTTTTATAATTAAAATATTAATCAACAATTATCAAGACTAATTGCCAAAAATTTGTTGTGTTCATATCCAATATGAAGCAGTGTTAATTTAAAAGTTGCAGACAGTACTTAGGTGTGTTGTATATATTGAAACACCGTGTGTCTTAGACCTTACGTAATACAGGATTTTATAATAGGTGGATAGATATTAAGTGTTATCATAGAGCAGGTACTTGCTAAAAGCGTAGTTCTTGAACATCGAACTGTCTAGTTCGATTGCGGTCTATATTTGGTACTTCCAAATGAAACAAGTATGCGAATTGAAGCTTCCATGGTACTGGTATAGCTTTCGGAATAGATTTACGCAGAAACTGAGTTTAAGTTAGCTTAGATCAAGCGCGAGTTGCTTAAGCGCTAGTTTAAGTCGGTTTAGACTAAGCTTCTGCTTATAGTGGCATTTCAGTGCTAGCTCTTATCAGATCTCCACTAACACTGATTATAAAATTCTATGTTGCTTAATGCCTGGTGGTACAAGGTATAGGATTTATATTTGCGAATTTAAAGCTTAAGTATTCTAACAAAATTAGAAACAGAAAGATTAAACTTAGAGGAGTAGAAATTAGTATTTACAAATTAGTTGTGCGTAGAACTGATAGTGTTGTTGTTATGCACGCAGCTTCCACGTAAACGCGGGCATGGACGGCAGCTCATTTAGCAGTCCGTTAGAATCTCCTGACGCTCCAATCACCTCCTCTGTGGGCACACTGCAATCGGCAGAGTCGCTGTCGATCCGTCGCCAGGTGCGTCTGTGTAGTGGTCAAAACAGCAGACCGGTAGAGCCCCTTTGCTTACCTGCACGGACTTGCTCCTCATTACCTCAGTCTCCACTGCCCGCTCAAAGCTCACTCACCAAAACTCCCGACACACCATCAGCTAACACCACCCCTTCACTGTTGTCCGAATATTCGCAAGCCTTCACTTCGCACTTCACATCAGAGAGCAGCCTTCTGCCTAAAACACAGCTTTCTGAAGAGCCTCAAACCCCTTCCGCAATTCTCACACCATCAACTGATTTATCACTCGACGATGACGTAACATTTGCAGAAGACGCAGATTATTCGAAATTCGACGAGGAACTGTGGGATATTGCCAATTTTGAAAACGAATTCAGAAATCTTAGTTTTAATGTAAAATTAACGAACGACAATTGAGTAAAGTGAACTTATGATCTATTTTTGTACAATCCAAAATTCTAGCTGTGTTATCGATGTGATTCTTTAAAAAGATTATATTTGTACCAATTCGACTGCCTGTCTTAAATGTACCTTTAATATTCAGAATTTTATACTACATTAGAATTTTACTAACGCTAGTTATCATAGTTTGCATTTTAGAATGAAATTATATTGTTAAATAGTGTAATTTATAACATTTTCTTTATGAATAAAAATGTTTATGATTCAGTCGTTTTTGCTTTTCCTTATTAATACACAACGTTTTTCAGAATCTTCCGTGCATAAACCAATCAGAAACGACAGGCACACAAAAGCAAATAGATGAGCTAATAGAGCATAAGTGTAAGGAGCTTGGGAAATGTAGCAGTAGCACTAAGGGAAGCGCCATTCATTTAGAACAGTGGATGAAAGGTCAGCTCGGCCGCGGACAAGCACAAACCCCCGAAGAAGAATCGGAGTGGGAAGTATGGACCGAAGAGATGTTGCGTAGAAGAACGGAAGAACTTAAACTTGCGGAAAACGGAAATTCCCCGAGACAAGCGGAAAGTCGATGCGAAGAACTCGTGTTGTCAGACCAAAGTCCGTCCAAAAGTACAAGTCCCGAAAGCCAAGTAAGTGTAATATTTTACTAATAAGTACGAAATATTCTGAGTGTCGAGATACATCCTTCAATGTAGGTTACTGTGAGATCGAGTCCGATAGCTCCAGAAACCGTACCAGTATGCAAACAATGTCATAAGACTTGTTTTACTAGTTCGAACAGTACAACTACAAACGTTAACAATTCCAATAACAACACCGACCACAGCAGATGTTCCTTCACGGAATCTCCAAGAAATATAAGATGTACATCAAATACAACGAATTTTTACGAATACACGAAAAACGAGGAAGAACTGTTGTACGATGATTTTGGACGGTTAATGTTAATGGGTTTAAGCGCAGTGAATCCAGCAGCAAGTTTAGTGAAACTCGATCCATTTTCTCCGGTACCTAGAATATCCGTAGTTCCTCCGACGCCTGATACACGATCAGAATTTAGATATAGTGAATCTGTCAGTAGTAAAAGATCTTTAACACAGGTAAGGCTCTTTTTTTAATTTTTATACGTCGACGTCCGGTGACGAGACAGTTATTTCAGTTAAATAATAACGAATTAATCAAGGAAATAGATAATTCACCCGATGATTCTCCCCAAGACGAGGAACAGCCTTACCACTCTCTTAGTAGTTCTAATCCTACGCTTAGAAGATTCGGAACAGTATCTAGTTTAGAACGTTTAGGTTCAGAAGAAACAGAAGAAAATAACGATGCACAAGCCATTTCTTCAGACAGCGAAGAAGAGGAAATAGGTATAGACAATCAAGCTTTTAATCATTCTACGATACGGGGGTGGACTGCTAGAGCAGGCGCTTTCGTGTCAGAAAAGATGGCATTTTTTGAAAAGCTCGGGGAAGATTACAGAACTGGAACAGGTTTTTTCGAAAGGTAAATTGATTATAAATTCGTTTGTTACGCCTACTGGATTTTATCATTAATAAATTGAGTTGCAGGTATTTAAAAACGGTCGAAGTGAAAGGAGAAAATGGAGACGAAGACGACTGTGAAAACTCGGGAGCGACATCAGGAGAAGAAATATGGGGAACACCTACCAGTGGGGAAATGGAAGACCCACTTAGTTCTTCAAATTACGACGGAAGGCGTTCGGTTAGCAATTAATACGTAAATTATGCACGGTGCATGTAACTTAGATGTATTGTCTGTTGGTATTGATAGATTAGTAAATGTTCTAAGTTATGCATGAAGAACGAGCGCATGCTTGTGATATTCTATGTGAAAGTGGAATCAATATAAATGGATGTTTAGCCAAACGGAGATTCCGTGTCATCAGACAATGGAGACGAGACGGAACTAATGATGGACGAGTTACTAATGACTCCTCCTATAGCAAGTGCCAATTTACGAGGATTGTTACCTCGAAGAACGTTAGAACCATTAATGGAAGAAGATTCGGACACGTGTACGTCTTCATCTTCTACATCAACGGAACAAACTCCTTCCCCCAAGCAGGTAACTACTTTGATACAGCGAACAAATCTACATTGAATGGTTATAATATAATACATTTAAAATGTGGGCAGGGCAACGGAACTGGCGATGTTGCTGACACTTGCTTGACTGCTGCGGGAGCTCCAGAGAAGGCTCACACCCCAAAACCATCAAATACACCTGCAGTAGCATCTCCAGCCAAATCGACAACTCCCAGAATTCTCCGGTCCGACAGTTATCGTCACATTATCGAAGCAGAAGACGACAACGCAAATTTTTTCAACCGTTTCAAATCAAATGCGAAAATAATAAATGTTGAACGAATACCGAGATCAAGAGGAGTAAAACTGTAAGTTCATACAATTTTTAAAACTATTTGAGATGAATTTACCCTACGCCCGACGCCCCGCCCGTTTAAATTTATTTCGAAGACTTTAAGGACTACAAATGCTTACTTATTGATTTCATTAGTTACGTATGACTTTGTGCAGCGATAAATATAATATGAACTATTGATATAATATGTCTGGTATTGAAATTTTAATCTTATGGTTAAAATTAGAACTGAATTCTTACTTTCTAATTGAAAAGATATGCAAAATAAGTTATGAAAGGGGAAATTACAAAACGTTTGTAATAGTATGAAAATATAAAATATGTTGTATCGATTTTACGTCTAAATTTAGGTAATCGTTTAAACAGAAATAGATTTTCATAGAAATTATTAATTCTGGCTAGCTGTCTGTATGCGTAGGCGGGGTTGGGTTAAATCTTTTAAATTTAATACTTTGATAATAAAATGCAGAATGGCAACAAAATAAATACATTTACAATTATACATATACCAATTATTAATACTGGGGATGGAGTACTTTATATTTTAAAACTTCTTTATCAAATGTATAATAATTAATAACAACATCACGACGCCATACGCATAAAAAATTTTTTAAAGTGTCTCAAAGCAAGCTATCAGATGTTAATATTTATAGACGGATGTAATGATTATTTAAATCTTAAGTTCGTACCAACTAAAGGTAGGGTGATGGCACCAGTGAATGAACACTTAAGAGAATTTTCAATTCTGAGTGCGATTTAACAATAGTGACAATCTATATAAACATTGACAGTCTGGTTTTTCAATGTATTAAACTATCTAATTTTAGATTAAAAAGACTAGAAAGTTATTATCTTCTAGTAAAAAAAATTATTTATCTTTCTTTAAAAAATTACGCGTTTCTCTAGTAAATGAACACTCAGCTCCAATAAATGAAATTTGAAAATCCAGTAAATGAACATTATAAAATGACTAGGTATTAGGTACTACCTAGAAGGTAAAAAGGTAGATAGGTAGGTATAATAGGTACCTAATAATTTATAATTAAAATCAAAATGAAAATCTTTATTGATTGTAACGCTCTTAAACAAAAAATAATAAAAAATCTTAAATTTACGTAAAACAATAACATTCATTATAATATGTCATTAACTTAAAAAGATATTTGTGTAAGAAATGTAATGTTTAAATAGAGATACTAAAACTTTTTGTTTTATCGTTGAAAATAGGCTTTGCTATTTTTTTAACAACAGAGTCTTCCTGATACCAAATTTGGTCCTTTGGTTTAGGCCATATCCAAGTGCCATCGCATGTTTTTTTCAATGCACTTACTTCGTATTCTCCTCCTTCTTTATCTGTTATTATTCCGGGGAATTGCATTTTTTCGTATAAGACAATTACGTAATCGCCGATTGCATATTTATTTACCTCATTTGAATTATTTCCCTCTTTACTTGAATGTTTCACATTGCTGGAAGTTGGATTGACAGCTGCTGATTCAGTTTTTTTCTTTTTTACGATTTTTGGTTCCTTCTTTTTTGTGGCAGTTTCTTCACATCTTCTTTTAGTTGTACTTCCTGTACTGGAAATCTGACTTGTTTTCTTTTTTTCTTTCTCTTGTCTTTTTTGCAATATCTCCTTTTCTTTTAATTCTTTTGCTTTAGATTTTTCTGCTTGTATTTCTCTCCATCTTTTTGACGTTATTGCAAACGGAACTTTTTCAGATTTTCTTTTCTCTATACCTGATTTTTCTTCTTTTCTTGGCCACGATAAATGCAAAGACCAAAAATTTTCTGCTGTTTCTTGAGTGCACTCTTTTGGATTTAAGTTTTCATTGTCCATTCCTGACACTCCAACATCCGCTTTATTTGCATTAATTTTTTGGCTGGGAATATCATTTTTCTGATTTACCACTTCATTTTCTTTGTTTTCATCATCTGTTTTGTTTTCATCATTTTTATCCTTTTCATACTGCCTTATCATTTCGTCATTTTCTCCATTATTATCATCAACTGCGTTGTTTGTTTCATTTATTTGAATGGGATGATCATCTTCATATCGTTCCATTACCCTTTCATATTCTTTTATCATTTCGTCATTTTCTCCATTATTATCATCAACTGCGTTGTTTGTTTCATTTATTTGAATGGGATGATCATCTTCATATCGTTCCATTACCCTTTCATATTCTTTTATCATTTCGTCATTTTCTCCATTATTATCATCAACTGCGTTGTTTGTTTCATTTATTTGAGTGGGATGATCATTTTCATATTGTTTGATAACCTTTTCATGTTCCTTTATCACTTCGTCATTTTCTCCAATATCATCATCAACAGCTTTGTTTGTTTTATTTATTTGAATTGGATGATCATATGCATATTCATTGATTACATGTTCATTTTCTTTATTCTCATTATTAATTGCCTTAAGGTTTTCATTTACTTGGTTAGAATCTTCACTTTTCTTATGTTGCTTAAGCTCTTCATTTCGTTTATTCTCTTCTACTACTGTATTTAAATTATTGTCTAGGACTAAATTATGAAAACTGTTAATTTCATCTTCCTCAATTAAACTTGTAATGTCTTCAATTTCAGAATTTGCTTGTAACAAATAGTTATCGTCGATAATGTCTACAGGGAGGGAAGTAATATCAAATAATTCGTCGTTGTCATGTTCTTTATAATTATCTACTAATGTTCCATTTTCTTCTAAAGTATGTTTTTTACAACTCAACCAAACATCAAAAATGGACTCTACATTTTTATTCAGGGTGGAACTTTTTTTTTGCTCAAATTCTAGACTTCTTTCTGGGCCAATAATTTTTTCAATAACCCTCGTGGCAACAGCATAATCTTCATTTGAAATGTCTCTTACTTGGGATTTTTGTAACTCTTGTCTGCGTTGTGATATACATTTAGAATAATCGACAGAGTCTGGTGAAAAAGGATACAGACCGCACACCCGAAAACCGTTTTGTATTGTCTCTTTCTTCACAGCTTTATCGAAAGCATCCTTAAATATTGTACAAAAGTTTGATTTAGTGATATCTTTTCCTGAATTTTGTTTGTGCTTTCTTACAACCTGTTTCCAAAACACCTTAAGGGGCCCAAATATTGCCACATCACAAGGTTGCACTATATGTGTCGCATTCGGGGGAAGGCAATAAAGAATAATCTTTTTTTCAATACAAAAGTCACATAACTCTATACTAAGATGGGACTTGTGCCCGTCAAGAAAAAAAATCACTGGAAATTTTGTTTCCTGTTTTAAGAGCCAGGGATATAAAACATTCGCTACATATTCATAAAAAGTTGCTGATACCATCCAACCAGAGTCAGACCTGCCCCAGGCCCAATCATCAGGAACAGAATTTATTATGTGATTTGGCATTCTTTTATAGGGAAATATAACCATGGGTGGTAAAACGTCCCCTTGAGCTGAAAAAGTGCAAAGAACTGTAATCGATTCTTTTTCTTTCCCACTTGCGATATTATAGAAATTCGTGTAACCTTTAGGGCCTAACAATACACCAGTTTTTGGGCAAGTCTGAATTCCCGTTTCATCACAATTAAGAACTCTATTACTGTTGTCAAGTACGTCTAAACAATTTTCTTCTGTAAGAAAATCTCTTAATTCATTAAACCACGATCTGATCATATCTTCGGTAACTGAAGCACGAGCTTTGGAGATTATTTCCGTTTGTCGTTTACAAATTTTCGGGTGGCGTTTTAAAAATAATTGCAGCCATTTTTTGCCTGGTCTGCTGTCTGCAAACGGATTTTCTTGCTTAAGAGCTTTTAGTATACCTTGAACAGCATCTTTGACATCTTCAGGGTGCATTGGGAAGCCCAGCTTGGCCTTGTCTAAGATCCATTTCTCTATTCGATTTTCATCTTCAGGTTTTAAGACACTTTCAGGTCCCATTTTTCTTTGCAAAGGAACTTTGCCTTTAATTTTGTTATGCAAAGTTCCTTTCGGAATATTAAAGCATTTACTAGCTGCATTTAAAGACATGTTTCCATTTTTTATGGAATCAAGTGCTTTTCGCAAATCCTCTTCACTATAATTAAACCTGGTATAAGACGTCTTTTTAGCGTTCATGATGATGTTATAGACTTTCACCCTAGTATGATTATACCTGTAAAGATCAATAGCAAATTAAAATTATATACCTACCTAGATCCTAGGTTGGTACCTACTTTTAAAAGAAAAAAGAAAAATGTTCATTCTGTAGTTTTAAGTTTTTAATAGGAATAAGTACGTGAACCAGTGAATGAACACTGTAAAAATACATGTTCAACTACTGGTCCCGAAATTAGTAGCTATATTTGACAAATAAAATCAAAAAGAACCTTATGGATATTCTTATTTAGAGATCATTTTAGCACAATACGATGAAATGTTGAAATTCCAGTGAATGAACACGCCGTTCATTTATTGGTTTTGAGGGAAATTATGTACCAGAAAATGAACATAGGCCAAAATAATATTATTTTTAGGTTAATCGGCATTTTCTAGTCAACAATATAATACTTGAACATATTTAGTTAATTGTGTTTATACGGATTTTATTCCTACTTACAAAAATAACACCACAAACTTCTTTCAAAAGTTGAGTCAACTTGGCCTTGTAAATTATTTGCTTCAAAACAACAGGCCCACTTTACATAGCACGTTGAAACAGACTGCAGTTTACTAATGGTGGCTCACAGCAGTGCTGCCATCTGACAGATGGTAGATAATACTACATAGTTAATCCCAAAGTAGCCTAAAACTTTACCTGGACTTCTGTATTCTTAATATTTAGCAATAACCAGGAAGGTGTTCATTTACTGGTGGGTGTTCAACCACTGGTGCCATCACCCTACTCAAACGATAAAACTGCTTTGGGGAAATCACAGCTAGCTGTATCTAACCGAAAAACATCATCATCATAGAAATAAAATAATATAAACTAATAAATTAACATAATTTGACTTTTCCTGTTTATTGTGTCAGTGAGGTAGGGTAAACTGGGGTTAACTGGACCAGTCTGTGAAATATATCTGATATTTTATATATGTTTGCACACATTCCAGTAACAACCACTGCATTCCATATGTTTAATATTAATGTATATAAATCAGTATAAAAAAGTATAAGAATTCAATTTAATTGTTATGTATTCATTAAAATATAAAAGTAAACATTTTGGGCCAGTTAACCACATAGGCAGGTTAAGTGATCCAATTATTCGGATTACGTAAACCAAATATTATAAACACAATAAATAGAATAAAACACAATTACTGCATGGAGTTTTGATATTTATTATTTTTTTAACAAAAGATTTCATTCTAATGCAAAGTAATATTAACTTAGAACACTGTAAAAACTAAAAACACACACTAATGAATAGTTAAATCAGTTAAATCGACATGGAATGATATCATATTGGCAAATCTTGCTGAACTTGCCTTAACAGGTGTTGGTAGTATTTTAACCACATCTTTAGATGGAATAAATGAACTTTCTTCTGTTTGTATGTATTTTGCTGTTTGGGCAAATCTTTTTAAAAACTTTCCTTGAAACCCATCTTTTTCGAAAGAAATGACCTCACATATATAATTTCGGAAAGTTGGCTTCGTTTTGCCATAAATTTTAACAATTGCAAAACATCCAACAGATAGGGAAAACAAATTATCAACTTCTTCTTCAGAGGAATTACTGAAATGTAATTCGGAATCTAAACTTGAGTCGGACTGAAAATGTTCATCATTGGAAGATGATTCATCTTGAAAGAGTTTTCTTGTGACTTTCCCTTTTTTTGCTTTTGTCGGTGCTCTTCTCTTATTCTTTCTTCTTTCAGCAGCTATTGTTGCCCTTTCTTCTATTGCCGTCTTAACTGGGGTATCAGTTAAAATAGCAGATTTGGCAGTTCTTCTAGCAGATCCATTGATTTTCCGTGGGCCCGCTTTTGGATGTGGACGAACTTCTTCCGGAGTTATAATGCTTGATTCAAATGTATTTTTACTTGTAGATGGTACAACACCATCTTCCATTCCAGTTAGTGTAGTTTTGTGGGAAGTTGTAGCGTTTTGAACAGAAGTAGAATCCTGAATAGGTCTATTGGTAACATCGGCAGATAAAAAGTCTTCTGTTAAATGGTTCTATTCCTGTACCTCTAAACCCACTGCAGATATTTTTTTGATTAAATGCAAGAGCAAATGATTCTCCTATTAAACCAGCTACATCGTAAATTGAAATCGGACGACCAGGGTGATTTATTAACCAATTGTCACAAGCTGCGTTGTAGAATTTTTTAAATGGGCCAAAGACACTAACGTCTAATGGCTGCCGCTTGTGACTACAATGTGGTGGCATTGTAAGTAGGATTATCCCATTATCCTTTGCAAAAGTAAGAGCTGGAATACTGAGATGGCTCTCATGATTATCGAGGATTATTAATTTAGGATTCTCCTTTGAAGGTCGTTCGTGTTTACAAAAATGCGTAAGAACATCTAAAAATAAGTCGCTCACCATCCAACCAGAACGAGATGCAGCTCATTTAAGTCCGTAAAATGAGTCTTTTCCGGACTCAATCCCAAAAAGTCTGGTTACTATAGTGATACTCGTTTAAGTCCGTAAAATGCTATATTTTCGGCCTAGTCCCTAAAAGTTGTCATAGCAACCTTTTGCGTACTACTATAGTGACATGTGCTCTGATCACATTAATCATACATAATAAAAGTTTTGAATCTGTTTTTGGGAGCTTTAACAACTGCTATTCCAGACTCGGCTTCGCCTCGTCCGAAAACAGCAACTAGTCGTCCCAAAAAACTTGATTTTAGGTACTTGTTACAAAAATAACTAATTTATGATCGTATCTAGATTAAATTTTGTTTTTTGAAGGTATTTCAAGTAGCTTTGGAAGTGAGTTGCATTTGAAGCTTTTGCGGGGGGCGTCTAATGTCAATCGTGTTAACTGATACATCTAAGTTGTTTGTTTATTTATAAGTAATTTTAATTTAATTGCCAAGATTTCCTTCGTCATGATTGTACTGACTGATAACTGTTCTAAAAAAGTCTAAAAAAAAGTACATAATTACATGTAGCTCTGTCGATACTTGAATTTAGATAGGTACAATGTGATTTTTTAAAAACTCAATTGCAGCAGGCCGTATTCTGACTTAATACAGACAGTTCTAAGGTTATTAAGACAGAATACGGCCTGCTGCAATTGAGTTTTTAAAAAATCACATTGTATCAATAATATTTGTCGAACAGTCATCGATATACCGAAGAGACAAAATTAACGTAATATTTTAACTAATGAATTAGTAATTATCAGCTCACATACAAAGCTATACCGGGTGTGGCCTGACATGTGAGTCATAGGAGAAATACATGGGATTTTGATAATTTTTTAAAGGCATTGTCAACTTATGAAAAGCCGATTTTTTTTTATTTTGTAATTTGATTGAGTAAACTGAGTATTGCACTTTTGCAAAATTTTACGGCCGAATTTTAATTCGTTACCGTATTATGGGAGTTAAAAGTTTAAGCTATGACGTCATCTACGTCGGTCGCCTGTAAGAGCTCTAGCATAGCTACAAGTACAACGCTAAATTTAGGTTATGTTGTCGACACCAATGACGTCACGTATGTAGGGCCTGAATTCTCTCTACCCGTTTATTGTGGTTATTATCAAAGATATTGAAATTCTACCAATGCGGGTACTTTTACGAGTATTTTAACTAACGTATTTTGATATTTACTAATACAATGCGATTTTTTAAAAACTCAATTGCAGCAGGCCGTATTCTGACTTAATACAGACAGTTTTAAGGTTATTAAGACAGAATACGACCTGCTGAAATTGAGTTTTTAAAAATCACATTGTATGTTGCATAAGTTGACAATGCCTTTAATTTTATCTCTCCAACTGAACCGTTTAGTTTTTGTAAGTTCTTCTTTGGATGAGTATGCTATTAAGCAATTGATTCTTAACTAATTAGAAAAATTTAGCTCCTCAACGTAAAATAAAGTAAATATTTTAAATAAAAAGTCACACATGCACCTTATGCCATCTTGCTTAAAGCCTGCTGCGTATCATTTGTTCGTGGCGCTATTTCCATAGTGATGCTGCAGTTCATCAGAACAAGTCTAGTTGATCAAATTTTTGTAGAATTAATATCAGTCTAATAATCGGGAGAAAATACAACTTCTCCTTCATTTCAGATAAATTTCGTACTATAATCGACTGAAAAAAAGTACTTTTCGATGAATAGCTACAACGTGAGCAACAGTTAGCTAAGAACATAATATTCACACATGTTCAATTTCCCATGCATTTCACCTATGTCTCACATGTCAGGCCACACCCGGTATATGGTATGCGGTTTGCAAATTTAATTCCAAACGATTTTATTATTGAACACCCTTTCTCATAAAACAATAATACTGATATTGATGATAATACAGGGTGTTTACGGTCTTGTGATTTTATTTTCAAGGGGTGATTAAACATCTTAAAAGAAGGTCATTATTAACGTACTTCCCCATAAATTAACATGTCAACGTATTCACTGTTGGTGCGATGGGCCATTTTTACTTTCCGTATTAGGAAAAGTTACTGTCATCAGCCTACTTAGTAAAGAATTCACTGATAACATCGTTTGAATTTAAAAATAACCAAAACTTTTAACAGTAATATCTCTCTTATTATGCAACTTTTGTTAAGACATTTTTACGTTAATGACCTTCTTTTAAGATGTTTAATCACCCCTTGAAAATAAAATCACAAGACCGTAAACACCCTGTATTTATGTTTGATTTTTCTATTATCACTGTGAAAAAATCAATAAATATTAAAAGCCATATTATTATTTTATAGGTATATGTATAACAAAATTGTGTTAATGTTCCAGATTCGAAATATTTTATGTCAAGAAAAATGAGAGAAAAATTCATGAAACGTTTCCTGAAGGGAGCCATTTAATCAAAATATTCAATAGAGAAGGTATAACTTCGGACGAAGTTCCAACCTCATACTCGCAAAAACCGCTCTCTCCTAGAAAACCTAAGGTAATTAATACGTAGGTTAATATTGCGAATGTTTGTTATTCTTACTGATCTTTCTTTATAGGATAAACAAATGGATGGAAGATTCTGGAGGCAATTAAGCAGAAGGCGAGGAAATAAGAAATCAAATTTACCGGCCTAGTTTTCCAAAGACACTTCTCATAAAAAGGACATACAATGTTTTGAATTATACAGTCAGCTCAATTCACGTGATAAAAGTGCTTAAAAGTTTGGTTAAAAGATTTTTGCCTTAAAAACGCTGAGTAGTTTTGCTTAAACCGTTGGCGCTAAATAGAAGTTATATTTTGTAAATAAACAATTTAAAATTTTTACGATTTCGCTGTTATAGAAGTTATTTTGTTTACTGTTAGCTAACGCTTCTTCTACTAACTGTTTCATACGTATAGTTAAATAATTGTCCATAAACTTTATTGAAGTGCGAGTGTAAATTGTAGGAAACTACGATTTTTAAATCAAAAATCCGTCACAACCTCATGTGATATGATACCATTTTATACTGTTATAAAAGAATTATTTAAAATACATATAAAATGAAACAAACGTTTGTTTTTCAAATTAAGATTTATTTTACGTTACTAAACTAACACACAATACCAAGTTTTACAAGTATCACACAACATTTTTTCAACAGAAACATTAAGTTTTCAAGTATATCTCAAAAATTTATTACCTAACCGTTTATGCACGTCTTCGAGAATTTTTCTACTACGAATTAACAGAAACGATTCCATATTGCCAGGATTATTGCAATTTATGGGTTTCTGAGGGAGATTTTCAATAGACTGAATTAATTTCGGATCGTTTACTAACTTTTGAATATCTTCCAGTGTAAATTCTACTTCTGTCACACCAACTACATTATGATTGCCGTTCCTTTTAGTTGGTACTTGAATTATTACGGTGTCTTGTTTAGATTTACAATGGCTTTTAGCTTGATTCCAGATCTTGTTCCACAGCTGTGCTTTCTCCATTTCAGTACTGGCGATATTTGTTAATATTGCCAATTTTTCTATAAAAAAGCATACGTCTTATTATACTGATTTAATTGTTAACCCTTAACTATTCGAGTTAGTTTATGGAAAAATTATGACAAATAAACGTTCGTGTATTGTCGAAACAAAATTATTCTTCGTATGGTCGATTAATTAACTTCCGCAAATTTGCTGGAGGCTTTTTACAACTTAGCGGTGGGTTATGAAATTTAAATACAACCATCATGAATCATTTGTACTAGGCCGGACTCGAAAAATTACGATTTTCTGAGTTTAAATGCTTTCAAAATTTTAAAACCAAATTCTTCCGTATTGAGGTTTGAGGTATAGCTGTAAAATTTTTCGGGTCCGGCCTAGCACAAATGATTTATGATGGTTGTATTTAAATCTCATAATCCACCGCTAAGTTGTAAAATGCCTCTAGCAAATTTTCGGAAGTGAAAGAATCGACTATAACACTTTATTTTGCTACTTCTTGAACTACGAAAGTAACAAAAATAATAGAGAGTTTCCTCGCGTATATTATGTTGAGAATTCCAAATTAAATCTATGTTACTGTTAAATGGATAAAAGCAACAGCAGTGAACAAAATCTGCTAACGCGAGTTTGCCATTAAAGGTTAAGTGCTATTAAATTACTTCTTTTGAACGTAATCTACAAACCATTGAGAGAAGCGTTTTCATTACCGCCATTTATTTTTATAAACAAAATTTTACTGGTTTTATAACGAAATATTCTACAAACCATTGAGAGAAGCGTTTTCATTACCGCCATTTATTTTTATAAACAAAATTTTACTGATTTTATAACGAAATATTTAAAGGGACAAGAGAATGAGTAAATAAAGTATGTATTTACTAAAGATGGTTACAAAATTTAATCAGTATGTAGTAGTAGTAGGACGTTTAAGTAGGTACGGATATAATAATTCAAAATTCCTTTTGCAGTGTCACAGATATAAAACTTGATGATGGGCTTCCCCATAAATTGCTTCTCGATTAATACGTTTCTTAAACAAAATTTAGAACTGTAAAAACTAATCTGGATTACATGAAATATGTTACTATCTGAGTTAACCTTGAATAATAACTTCTAGGGAAGAAGAGGGAAACGTATTGAACTCAAACTGCATTCCCAAATTTCAATTTTCGAAAATAACGAATTTTTGTTATACACTGTGTTCATAAAGTTTCGGTGATTCGATAAAATTATAATTTTTGATTTCTGGAAAAAGTCGTGGTAGAGGTCAATTTTGATTTCAAATATTCTTTTATATTTTATACTTAAGTTAAGTTTTGTGAATAATGACGTCATCAATACTTGTATTCGAAATGGCAACCTATATTTTTTAAATTTCATGCAATGCAGGTTTAAATTCTCTGTACAACGATTTAACATTTTCTATTCTTACATAACAATATTTTTTGTTTTATGGCAGAATTTGGCAAGGGTTAGAGGTTAACTAGGTCTTCATTTTAATGAATAACTAAAACAGATGAATAGGTAGAGTTACCAAACAAAATTATTGAGCAACACGGTGATGGGAGGACAATTATTGATACTTTTCCCTTAGAATATTAAGCGCTCATTAATAACAAAATGCAGTTCATAAATAGGCATGCGTAAACCAATCCCAAGAAGCTGCGCGCAATAATAGACTGCGGTATGTATAACGGCATAAATGTACGAATGCGACAGGGTGCGCAATGTGGAACATATTACTAACAATAATACCAAAATTTTATAAAAAAGAAACGAAAGTAATGGCAACAAACGAATAACCTTAAACCCCAAAAATAGTCAAACCTCACTACAGCTTAGAATGTCTAAAGGACGCATTAGTACAATTTTTATGCAAAGTGCGACTAAAGCAGAAATTAACTGAGAACATAGAAAGCAACACTAAAGAAACTCACAATAAATTAAAAACGATAATACACGAGATGGCAAAAGAAGCCCACAGATCAACGAGAAAATTGAAATCCCTCTTGGACAGAAAAACTACAAATTGTGGAATAGAACAAAAAAAATGTATGAAAAATTGTTAACAAGTCAAGATCCAGAAGATAGGAACCAGTATATAAGATATAGGTATGTAACTAAGACAGAAATTAACAATGGAAATGCGCACAAATTACTTCAATACTAGGTGCATCTCAATCAAGAAAAGCTTATTCGTAATTTAGGACGATGTCTTGTCATTTATATTTTGTCTCTTCATTGTTGTTTTGCGAGCCCAATGTTTAGCTCTTGCACCAACCTCTTTTCTGGTCTTCCAGGTGGACGTTCGGTATTTGGTTTTTGGGTCATGGGAAATGATGACGCAAAAAGCAAAGTAATGAAAAGACAAGTAAAAGGTATAACAGCAAAAAATAGAGGCCTTGCTGAAAATAACAAAATATTTATAAACACGAATTAACAAAACAAAATTAATTGTTATTAAAGGTAAAAGAGCTCAAAAAAGAACTTAATTACAAATACGCTTGGTATTCTGGTGGAAGTGCACTGCTGAGAGTTGCAGATAAAAGTAAGCCAATTTATATAGATAAAGGTATCGGTCCTTACCCCGCGATCGAGTATAGCCGGAAACATGGAGGGTTAAAGCCTCATAAGTCGCTTTCATACCTGATTTTCTGGCACAATGTACGTATGGGATGATGCGATAAGCACCACGCCTTCAACAGCTGCCTACTTTCCCTACTCCACCACTGTGTTATGGTTCCCAACTATTTTCAGTGGCTAAAAAAAGTCTACAAGATTAAAAGTCTTACATTTAAATGTGAAAAGTATACTAACTTGATGTGATGAAATAGAAATGTTAATAAACAAAGAAATGCCGGTTATACTAATTCTAGTAGAAACTTGGTTAAAATAATAATATTTTTTGGTACTAGCAAATAAAAAATTATGTAAAATATAAATTCATTTAGACAAACATGGGGTATTTATTTGTTAGATATTTTAACCTTTATAATCTTCTTTATTAGCCCATCATATCCCTATATAGGGCAAAGGCCTCCTTCACTTTTTAGTTTTTGGTCTACTCTCGTATAGTGACCGGTCCTCCTGGAAGCGATGAGGCCCGTTAACGGAGCAATCGGGCCCCCCTTCCAGCACTGAACTTAGACAACGCTGCTTAACTTTGCTGATCGTACTGGACTGGGGGGGTACCTAGCTACCGCAACTTGGGACTTACCTTTATAATAATAATAATAAATATATGTGGAAACAGCAACAAACAATGTAATAAAGCTAGTGATAAATAAAATCGATTCAAATTTATGTGCAATATACAGACAACCTAAAACTAACGTTGAAACCTCCTTAGAACATATTTAGTCGAGTCAAGGTCAAGGTTTTTACTTCTAAACCCACAAAAACAGAACCGATTTTGATGAATTTCTTTTTAAATTGTTCGTTATATTAAGTTATTCAAAATCAGAAACATTCCAGCTGGCGCTATCAAGTATTTATATTGTTTAAAATGAATAAAAAAAATTATTAAAACTTTTTTTCTTTGATGGAATTTTAACTAGAAGTGAAGAAAATTTAGTAAAATAAATAATTTTTGAATAAAAAAGTTTCAAAATTTCCATTTAAAAATGTTAATTATTCAATCATTCGAATGCAAGAATATAATATACAAAATATAGACATATACCGGCTGTCAACGAAACCTGGAGCACCCCCATAATTTTTTATTTTTTAAGATATCTAAATAAAATTTGGTATATGAAATATATTCTTTAAATGGCATTTGTTGACATAGAAAACAAATTTCTGTCACTTCCGATTTCGCCGGAATTAACATCAACTTTGTCATTTTAAATGGAACACCCCGTATATTTATACATTTTTGGAATCTCCATTCAATTTTATATATGGTAGTATCAAGTTTGAAACATTTTGATGTCAAAGTAAATACTTGCAGAAGAGTTTATTTATCAATCTAGGATGCCCATGACCTGCGTAAAATGGAAGTCAGGGTGCTACGACACTCAAAACAAATTATTTTAGCACTTCAACTGTGGCAAGTCTGTCTTTTTTTTGTGCATTTCATTTGTTTTACTTGTTTTGAAACCCAGTATCTAGATTCAAATGTCCAAAATACGGTTTTCTTGAACGGAGAGTGTTATTTCGGATTAAATTTTCATATTAATCCCGCATTATTGGTATCAATAAAACCCTTGAAAAACGCTGCTTTTTAATATTCTAGTGTCCCACCCTAGTGCCATTTGAAAAAATAGAGTTATTCTCGAAAAAGTATTTTGCCAAGTTTAAGCCATTCTAATACAGCAACTAAAATAGTTAAAGTTCTAAAACAATTTGTCTCGAGTGTTGGGGCACCTTGACTTTCATTTTGCGTAAGTCATAGCACTCTAGATTAATTTCTGCAAAAATTTACTTTGTCATCAAAATGTCTCGAACTTGATACTACCATACGTAAAATTGAATGGAGATTCCAAAAATGTATAAATATACAGGGTGTTACATTTAAAATAACAAAGTTGATGTCAATTCCGGCTAAACCGGAAGCGACAGAAAGTTGTTTCCTAATGCCATTTAAAGAGTATATTACATACAGGGTATCTCAGACATGACTCCCCAGGCCTATAACTTTGTTATTTTTAAAAATAACTATAATAAACTATATATATTCGTAAATGGGAGCAAATTCTCTATAAGAAGGGGAAAGAAAATGTTAGAAAATCTGTACTCATATTATGGCAGCGATATTCAACTTTTTTTTTCAAATTGCACACTATGCCTTTTTTCGCTCATTCTGATAGTACTTGTTATTCTTAACTCTTTAAGTGTAATATTTTTAATTCTACAGTACTTGAGGACTGCCAACACTAAAAGCAGTTGTTCCATTATGCTCAACTTCAGTGAAGATTCATTTATTCCATACCCCAGTCATATTTTTGTATCGAAAACCGGACATAATATATGAAAACCTCAAATTATACGAAGTTTTTTCAAAAATTTCAAATTTAGAATTCAATTCTTGCATCCGAATGATTGAATAATTAACATTTTTCAATGGAAATTTTGAAACTTTTTCATTCAAAAATTATTTATTTTACTAAATTTTCAAAATTAGTCCCTTCTGGTTTTTCTAATTTCATCAAAAAAAAAATTGTTAAACATTTTTTTTTTAATTACTTAAATAATATAAATGCTGAAATGTTTCTGATTTTGAATAATTTAGTATAAAACATATTTAAAAAAAAAAATCATCAAAATCGGTTCTGTTTTTGCGGGTTTAGAAGTTTTGACGATTTTTCCGGTTTATTGACTCGACTAATTGCAGATAAAGTATTTTCAACTAGAAATTTATTAATAGTAGGAGATCTAAATGAAAATTGTAAACAAACAACATATTATAAAAATGCACTGTAAAGTGCTAATGTCAACATCTTAAATTATTCAAATAAAAATATCAGGATAAATATCAAAAAGGGAAACCATACCAACATACTTTAATTAACTATGAGAGTCTGAAGGAAAATTTAATTTAAAAAAAAAACGAGAGAGAGAGAACGATTTGAATAGTTTTAAACAACTTCAAGAAATTATTAGGGAAGAATAAAACACAAACACAAAAAATAGAAACTCCTGTTGAACCATAAGAACAAGGGATGCTGTAGACGCATCGTGATGACAGGGTTCGAGGCTTATGTTTTACTGAAGGGTTTATTTATGACACTATTGGAGGGCGTTTGAAGATGGTTTTGATATTGTATTTTTTGAAAATCCTACCGATGCGATCAGTAACTTGGTGAATGTAGGTCAAGAAGGCAGTGTTTTGAGAACTTACGGAATGTGAGGAACGTAAAGGCTGATTTATAGTTCCGTAAACATACAACATAACATAAACATAACAAAATAAAATATAGTACTGCAGTATTACCATTCATAAATCCATAAACATAACCGTTATACATAATCGTTTACATATGAATTGGTTCAATTTTAATTTTTAACATAAACATATGAAATTATACAGATCAAGTAAGCAGAATTCTGTTTAGATGTATGAAAGTGAAAAAATAAAAACCAGTTGATTCTCTAAAGCGATTTATAAATCTTGTTTAAATGCTCTTTTCTTTCGCTTATGAACTTTTTCATTGTTATAATAATATCTATACAACATTACTACTATTATAGCAGCTTCTATTTCTTCGTCTGACATTTTGGTAAATTTGACAGGTTATGGATCTATGAAAGGGTAAGCTTAAATTCTACGTTATGTTAACTTATATGTTTATGTTATGTTGTATGTTTACGGAACTATAAATCAGCCTTAATTGTTTTTCGATTACCTTTCTAACGTCCCTTTTGTTGTATCCACTCCTGACGAGATTGTTTTGAATATGAGCTAACTCGACATGAAGACCGTGGGTTTAGGACACTTTGATAGCACAATGAATGAGATAATCGATTATGGAGAGTTTTTGTGCAGGATGTTGATGTAAATTGACATGAAGATAGCTATCCGTGTGTATAGGTTTACAATAAAATGAGTTTATAAGATGACCACTCAGCTTGCGGGTTCCCAGGATGTCGAGGAAAGGGCGAGAACCGTTCGATTCTATTTCCATTGTAAACTTGATATGAGGGTGTTGATTATTCAGATGTTCTAGCAATGAAACAAGGTTACGTTTTCCATGGGCCAGGTAATAAAAGTGTCACTACATAACAGAACTGTGTTTTAAATTGAAAGATTCTAGGGCTATTGCTTCAAAAGATTCCATAAAGATGTTTGCAACCACCGGAGAGAGGCGAACCCATAGCAGGCGCCTGTCACTTGCTTACAGAATTGGTTATTAAAAATCAAATATGTAGAGGAAAGGCACTTTTCAACGAGAATAGCTAAACTTGCAGGTTTGCCGCCTTGAACTAGCAACTGTTCGATGATAGCTACTGAGTCAGGGATGGGGACCTTGGTGAATAGAAGACGTTCTTTTGACACAAACATATAATTCTTATGGATCAGAAGTCTGGGTTACTAACAGAAACCTACAACAAAAATGGGTTATTTCCAGAGATGTGTCCGACCATTATACGAAATACGAACGGAAGCGGAGTATGATGTAATAGAGGCAATACAAGAAGAACAATTAAAATTATGGGCATATGAACCGAATCAGGGAAATCAGACCTTCGCACAAGTTTTGAAAACGGAAATTCACAGGCTAAAATAAACAAGGTCGCCCAAGAACCCAATGGAGTCTAAAAATAATAGGAACCATGGATAAATAGTTTTCCCACGACCATATAAGAAAGTCGCTCCTAACGCACAACAAACTAGGCGCGAAAGTTGACAATATCACCCGTGCGATTGACTTTCGCAAAACAAATGAACAACCCGTGCGATATGATATGATGATATAGGGATATATCGCACAGTTTGCGCAATAATAGGAAGCTGCGGCCGCTTCAAAACAAAAAATGACGGTCGTTTTACCTGAACTGTCAGTGTTACTTTTTGACATGTACCTTTTTGGTCGTGGGAAAAATAGTGTTCGTAACTCGTTCGAAAGGCAAATATCTCCGCTCGTGTTTATAAATATTTCTACTCGTGCTCCGCTACGCTCCGCACTCGTATATCTATTTATAAACACTCGCTTGATATTTGCTACTTTCGACACTTGATACGAAAATAACTATATTTTCGTATCAAGTGTCGAAAGTAGCAAATATCATGCGAGTGTTTATAATAGATATTATACGAGTGCGGAGCGTAGCGGAGCACAAGTAGATGTATTATAAACACGAGCGGAGATATTTGCCTTTCGAACGAGTTACGAACTAGTTATTTTCGTATCAAGTGCCGAAAGTAGCAAATATCATGCGAGTGTTTATAATAGATATTATACGAGTGCGGAGCGTAGCGGAGCACGAGTAGATGTATTATAAACACGAGCGGAGATATTTGCCTTTCGAACGAGTTACGAACACTATTTTTCCCACGACCATATAAGAACGACTTTCTTATATGGTCGAGGGAAAATAAATTTGTGGGAAAACGATTGGGAAGAAAAATTATGGAAATCGGGATGCAAGAAATTGAAGAAAAATATAGATAGTTTGTTAAAAACAATAAGGTAAGGTACTAAGGTAATAATTATTCAAAATACAAAAAAAGCGTTAACAAAAGTTGAATGATTGGAAAATTTCCAAAATACGGCAAAACTTATCTTGTTATAGCTTTTGTGGTAAATCAACTTTCGTTTCTTACATGACGGCGTGGAAATTTTCTATTTCTGTTTGGTAGAGTACTTTTCTTTCTAGTAACATTAAATAAATTAATAAACCTCTCATATTTAGAAAAAAAAGCAGCTCCTTCGTCTTATTTGGGCTTATGCACTCATTACCTAGTGAGCGAATTTAGTTTTCTTCTTCTAGAAGTGGCGTGTCCTTTACAGGGCGTTGCCGATCTTGTCTCCATATGTCTGTGGTGTGCGTCTCAAGTAGCATACAGACATAGGGGACCTACAGCTTAACGTGGGCTCCGAACCACGGAAGTGCTTGCACTTCTACTCCAGAGAGGACTTACTAGGCAGAAATATCTCGGTGGTTTGCCATTACCTTCCGAGGGAAGCGGTCAGGTGTTTTAGGTGTATAATATATGTGACCCTGGGAATCGAACCCGGGCCAGCTCAGTGGTCAGCCGCACGCTGACCCAACTGAGCCACAACCGGGACTTAGTTTTCTAATTTTATAATAAGTTGGCAACCGTTATTTATGTGAAGTGAATATTCTACTTACTAATAACGTATTAATCTACAATACGCTTTCATTTAAAATGTTTCAGCTCTTTTCAAATGATGAATATGTTAATATAATTCTGATCTACGCAGACTGTAAAAAAGCCGAAAAAGATCCATGTCTAATAAGGTGGTCACCACGTTCATCTGATTTGACTTCTCTCGGTTTTTTCTTGTGGGAATCTGGAAGATCTACAGTAGAGAATTGTCGGCGCTTGTGGAAGTATTAATTATTAACTTACAAAGTTCACAGAATGTAATCAACAAGTTTCAAAAGTAGTTAGCTACCTGAGGAAGACAATTTGAACATCTGTGTTAGTCAACCACAACTTACAAAAATTATTCTTGTTATTGTTGCTTTTTCACAATTATTGTGTTTAATACCATACTTATCAAGTAAAATACACAATCGTTGGTAATAGTGGAAAGAGAAAAAGATGCCCCACAAGATACAAGTAAAATCTTTCCGCACTGCCATTTGAAAAACGAAAGTGTTACTACTTCTACTTTTACCGGAAATGGTATGACCTATAGCGAAATAGGTTTTGCGATATTTAGGAATATTCCTATAATTAATATTTTGCTACACCTTTTCTTTGTATTTCGAATAATAAGTAAGTTATACAGGGTGAGTATAAAGTATGGAGACACCGATTTTCTGTCGTTAATATTCATTTTAGAAAAGAATGTTCAATACAAAAGTCTTTTATGAAATTTTTATCTACATATTGATTATACACGAAAATTTGTTTCTTCAATTGTTTTTGAGTTATGACTTTACGCGATATTTTTTTAAATGGGAACCCATTAATTTTATGCTACCATTCGATAGAGATTTTTTTTTCTCTTTACAATGGTATATGGGTTTGCATAATATTTCGTTGCGAAAATTCGGGTTAAAGTATTTACAATTCACTTTCCGATTCGTAAATGACACAGCCAAGATAAACGAAAGCAGAGCGATAAACAAGCTGTGATACCACTAAGGTTGCATTTGTTATTGTTTACGTCAAATATTTCAATTTTGTACAATTTATAAGTAAAGTAAAGTTTAAGTTAAATATTCCTCTTTCGGATTAAAATTTGACACAATCTAGTTTGTTAATACACGCCTATTTTTCATTGCAGCGGTTCTCAACGTCATCACCACCTGCAAGCGGTTCATTGACACCTGTTGAATCGCTAGAATGAAGTAGCTGTAGTATTTTAATAATAAAGTAAGCTAGTGTAACTATTATTTTGGCGTTTACAAAAAGCAAATGCATTTCATAAATACACAAATGTAGAAACTACAAAAAAAATAAGCAGTAGTTACTGTTGAGAACTGCTGCAATGTCCACGATGTTAGTTAAGTAGCCATTTAATCGCATTGAAATTGAGACATGTGATATTGGTCTTTACAGCAAGGTGTATTAGTACAATGCTTTGTCAAGGACTATTCATTCTTCATTTACATTTTACCCGTAAACACAGCACTTATTATCGTTATCTTTATCTTATATGTATATAAAACCATCTACCGTTTTCTGAGTGACGTAAAGAAAAATAGGCGGATATTAACGAAATAGATTTCTTACGGAGGTAGGGTTAAATTTTAATCCGAAAGAGGAATATTTAACTTAAACTTTACTTTAAAATATTTCAATTCTTTCACGTTCACTTAAACCCGCTATTGCTACTGCCAACAGCAATAAATTGCACAAAATTGCAATATTTGACGTAAACAATAACAAATGCAGCCTTAGTGATCTCACAGTTTGTTTATCGCTCCGCTTTTGTTTATCTTGACTATCATTTACGAATCGGAAAGTTAATGGTAAATAACGACAGATCAATAAAAAAAACCAATTAGGGTAGGCTGTGAAATTGAATTATTTTGAATTGGTACTTTAGCCACATCCACAGAATGACATATCTGACATGAAAATTTTTAAGTTTTTTATTTGGTGAAAAAATTTAAAGTTTGAAAAAATGGTATTCACTACACAACAAAAAGCGAAAGCTATTGAATGTTTCTTTCTAACCGGCGTAAGAATAAATGGAGAGTGGCAATATTCACTTCATGACTGCATGACTGATTTTCGTGAAGAATATCCCGATTTAGTGTTCAATTACAATTATTTTCGCGACGTTGTAACTAAATCTGTGCAGTTATTTAGAGAAAGTGGTAGTGTCGCTCGTAAAAGTGGAAGTGGACCGGCGCTTAGACGAACAGAAGCAACGATTGAAGCTGCCCGGCAGATTATGGACGAACAGCCAAAAACTTCCATTAGAGTATTGGCTCAACAAATAAATGTATCTTATGGCACAACTCGAACAATCTTAAAAAAAGATTTAAACCGTCATGCATATAAACTGCAACTTCACGAACTTTTACCAATAGACCCTCCAAGACGAATAGAATTCTGCAATTGGTTTCAAAATAATCTCAACAATGAAGCAGCTCTGAACACTGTATTTTTTCTGATGAGGCCTGGTTTTATCTTTCTGGATATGTCAATTCACAGAATATGAGGTGGTGGTCAAGTGAAAACCCTCATTTTTTTCAACAACTCACCTCAAATGTTACATACTGTTTTTGCTGGATTGCAAAGAAGAATTTGGTTATGTTTAGACGTAAATGGACAACATTTTCAACAAATTTTCGTGTATAATCAATATGTAGATAAAAATTTCATAAAAGACTTTTGTATTGATCATTCTTTCCTAAAATGAATATTAACGACAGAAAATCGGTGTCTCCATACTTACCCTGTATAGACGAGCCCCGTCTATTTAAGTTGGCTCACTTACAGAAATTTGTATTTTTCAGAAATAATTTCAAATCACGGAAAATGTATTCATTAGTTTCTATTTCTTTAGATCGAATGTTGATATTGATATAAGGATATAACACTATTCCACTTTTAGAGTGAGTTTCAAGCAGCCCTTACTTGTCATCCATAGAGACACTGTGGCACAGAATGAAAAAGCAGCTGCGAGTAACCCCAGCTAGATCTGTCCCAGAGCTTAAGCTAAAACTTCAAGAAATCTGAGATAGTTTTACTTCACAGGACTGCCAGGACTTGGTGAATACTATGCCTCAAAGATTACTGGCCGTTATAAAAAATAAAGGCGATGTTACTCAGTGGTAACTTTCAATATTAGTTCGAAACTCCTTCATACATTCATTCTCGTTTTCTAAGTTTAACTTTTTTCTTAGTGGTTATATTTAGTCTTAACTTGTTTTAAAAATGTTCTAATATTATGTTTTAAATAAAAAATTTGGTGTGATTGAATTTTGTTTCGATTTATCGCGCTCACGGACCAGTAACAGAGATTTTTGTAAGTGGGCCAATTGAAATGGGACTCAGTATTCGTGAGACACACGGTACAATTATTTTGTCAAAATCCATGGAAACTGATCCTTATTTCAACTGATAAGCACACTACAATTTTGTCATGTATTGTGCTCTATCAAAAGTTTTATTTTACTTACAGAATTGTATTGTTCTAAAGAGGATTAATACTAGTATCATAAAATGTATAGAAAATATAGTTTACTATTCAAAAAAGAAACAAAAAGCGGTTGATGACGTAATTACTGAAAAAAAAAAAGTTATAGAAACAAGCCAATTTCCTAAAGTAAGTTTTTTCAAAACAAATAGGGTTTTTACTTTTTTTGTGCGATGGTATTGGATCTACTCGTATTCCAAACTTTATGAACGTAATGTATGATATCAGTGACGGTGTAATTTTCGTCAGTTTTAATAATTAATTAATTTATATTTCAGTTGGCCAAGTGAGGGAGTATAAAATATAAAATTTGCCTTTTTAGAGAGGGCGGCGCCCTGTAGCCCTCCCGTACCAGCCGCCACTGTATGATATGCCCAAACAGGATAAGCTCAAAGAAATAGAAACAAAATCAGTGTCGTTATAAGGAAATAGAAATTATGTATCTACACGATTCTCGTTCAATTTTACTTGTAAAAGATATAAAACAATTTACCTGTGATGGAATGCTCTTGAGTAATTCGTCTTTTTTGTTCTTTGTTAAAAGTTCTAACATTTTCTTGTTTATCCGAACTTGAAGAAGTATTATCCGTTAATGTGGCTTTATTAGTTCCTTGGCATGTTGCTACAGGTACTGACCCAGATGATTCTTCGTTCCATATTCCTACTTTCGGATTCATATACGTTATCTTTACATTATTACAGTTTTTTACATTCATTTTATCATGTTCTTCTTTTCTTTTTGTTTTCCGAAGATATTCAGATATTGCTTCTTTGTGTGTCTTATTTATATATTGAGAATTGTCGCCTTTGAACTGAACATCGTAGATCTGTTTCCTTTCATTCGAACATTCTTTTATAGGAGATTTTAATCTCGGTATGAGTGATTTTTGACCGTCTTTGTACTTTGCATTTCCAGAGGTTGCTGAATCGGTAGGGGAAACATTCGAAATACGAATAGGAATTGCAGATCTTCGTGATAAATTCTGCGATTTTAGAATTGAATTTTGAGTTTCATTATCTTTTTTATCGGCAGATCTTAAAGGTTCTACATATTTTTTTCGATACCTCCTGTCATCTGCAGTAAGAGGCGATTCTTGCTCATGTTTTGCGTGTAGAATATGTGGTTCTTTGTTGTTCATATTATAAAAAGCGGCATTCATAGCGGCTTTAATACTATGTAAGTCGTCTGTGTTTTCTTTGCGTGAAGATTTTTGCTCTTTTTTCATAGCATCCGCTGTTGGTTTAACATGATCGTTATATATTTTTTCAGACATAAGGTCTAAGACCTTTTTTAGAGCTTGGCTGGAAGAATTCGACAAACTAAATTTAGTGCACTGCTGATATTGTTTTGGTTCTTCTTTATCTTCGAACGGTTTAGGTGCTTCAAAGAAATTAATTGGCGAAGTAGCGTTACTTCTGAAATTTTGGTGTAAACTATTTTGCAGTTTGGTAGATTTAGAAGATATGTCTTTAGATTCAATCAGTATAGATTGTTTTGGATTCTGAAACTGTTCGTCGAACAAGGAAAGGATTTTAGTCTTGAGATCGATGCCGGGTTTAATAATTTCTTCACCCCAGCGCCAAAAACCTTCGATTGGATCGTCCGGCTCTTTAAGCTTAGTTTTTTTGGTATCCACAGGCTTAACAGCATTTTCCTTGTCTGAGCCCAGTTTTGCGAAAAAATCATTTATAGCGCACATGGCTTTATCTCCTACATTTTTCTTGTCGTCCTCGATTGCAGTTACCTGCGAATCAAGAGATGGGGACGGTGGTTCAGAGTCAGTTTGGATAAGTACCGGATTTACTAGATAATTTCTTCTGGTGTTCTGTTGTATTTGCACATTTTTATGTTTTACTCTTGGTTCATATCTATAATGCCTTGAACAGTCTATATCGTCCAAATTTTCCACACTGCATTGAGTCCAATTATTTTTCGAATGCATTTTATTTTCTAAGCCACTTGCATGCGCAGAATGAGAATTTAGAATTCTATTTATTATTCGCTTAAAATAATCCTTTGGTACTGTATTTTGTTCTTGGGCAGATATTCTGGATTCTAACTCCTCCAATTTAGATGATAAACTACAAATAAATCTGTAATTGTCCTCGCTATTTCTAGGTCTTCCACTTATTTTTTGTCGACTTTTGGTAAGCTCTCTATGGGGTATGCGAGTATAATCGCTGCTGTTTTTATCGTTACCTTGACGATTTTCGGTTCTTGAGTAAGGAAGGTCCGGACTGTCTAATGGAAATGTAGGTACAACTGGCCCTTTCTGAGAATCGATTAAAAGACCGATCATACCGCAGTGCTGGCAAAGGCAAGGCCTCTCCTTCTCTCGTTCGGTCCTATCGTTTCTTTCGGAATTTTTACAAGCTAAAAGGTTTCGGAGCTTTTCAAATGTATTAGCCGTTGTATAGATTTGATGAGTATTTCGTTTACCTGGGCCACGATCCAGAGAATCATTGGAAAAGTTAGGACTGGACGAGGCAGATCCAAGATAATGTGTTTTATATCGTTTAGTTTTAATTTCTTTGGAATGATGATCACCTCCTTCAACAATTTTGGCTTCTAAATGTTTCAAAGACTGACGGATTTCACCTACAAGCGGTTTTAGAATTGATATCGAAGCGGAATCTATATATTGTTGTTCCGAGTCACGATCGACGGTCCCACCTTTTGCTGTAGTATGCAAGGTATCCAGTCTGTAGTTTATTGTAGCCTTTGTAGGGTTACCTAGTGTGTCGATATGATCTTGATCGTGTCGTCTACGTTTCGATGAAAGTTGATCGTTCTTCCTAACAAACAAGTGTTTACTACCACCTCTTCCAGTTGTTTCCTGGATTTCAATTATAGGATTCATCATAGAAGCTGCAACCTGTTTTTTGCATACTTCAATAAGTCTTCTTTTGTGTTGCTTTTGTCTCTCCATCGAAGCTATTAAATTTCTTACCTCACTTCTGGTGAATGACGAAGAACTTGCTTCGAGACCTCTAACGCAGTCCAAATCTGTGGGACGAACAATAGTGACGTCTAAAAGAGGCGATCTACTATCGTATTTCTCCGGCGATGTAATAAGCTGCTTTAAGCTATTTGCAATTTCTACTTCTAGTGAAAGTTCTATAGTTTTTTTTGACGAATTTTCTCGAAACGGTATTATGACAGAACTATTTACATTTGACTCTACACGAAAGTCTGAATTATCTTCGTAATTAAACGCACAAATACTTTTTACATCTCTAGCACAACGTTTTCGTTTATTCAGTTTTTCTGAATCCTGTAAATGTTTTTCCATTATACGCTAAAGACATAAAATGATATTGTTTAAAATTCATAATTTCGTAAGTGATTCAACTTCTGATTTTTACGACAACACGAAATAAATTAAATTTCGACCTGTCAAACTAAAAATTTCTTGTCAATTTTTTGAAAATATGTAGTAACCGGGGATGAGTTTACAAACAATGAAATTTTGTTTAAGTTATTTTGATCCGTTATGTATTTTTCTGTCAATTTTTAAATATGTCTGGTATAAACATAAGCTATGAAATTGGTAAGATATTTTATCTGTTTCGTCGTAATCATTAATAATAAAGTTTCTTAGCTAATGCTGGTGGAGAAATAGCATATTTTGAAGAATCGTCATTAAATAAGAAGGAACCACCAAATCTGGCAAACGTTATAGCTGGAGAAATTGTTAACGAAATCTTGGAAAATGCTATAAATATAGCAACACAAGCTAACGATACAGGTTTACGGTTAGAAATTCTAAACGAACAGGTCAAAAAAAGTTGTTTTTTAGGTGTACACTGGAAGCAAATTAAAGAACCTCATAATACATCGTCTATGAAAACGCCACTTATCCTAAAGTCAGGAAAGGTTGACACTGCAAGTTCGGACGTTGTTGATGAAATTATACATTGTCATACGCAAACGTCGTCGACAGCAAATATTGGTGAAATAATTGAAAGTTTAAATAAAATAAGTGTAAATCAAGACGCACCACGAGATAAACAAGATGTAGAGACGCTCGACGTGGAAATGAAAAAACTGCTTACGGAAATGCTATCATCGCCATTCGAAATTGTCAATTATACCAGTTTTCCAGTGAAAGGTGGAGTAGGTGATCAACCAAATGACGACAAATCCGAATGTTTAATTGAAGAACCTTTAGCAGAACCGGAAATAGCTAGAACTGTCGAAAAAAAATCTCGCGTTACAGATCTAATAAAGAATTCGCCTCAAATAATTTCTGAATATTTAATGATGGATAAGAACCTCAAGCAAAATCAAGAAGAATGGGAAGAATCTGAAGAAAGATTGCTGCAAGTAATTGAATTAGACTGCGTTAGACCGGGCGAAGAGATGTTTAAGGTTAAAAAACCTTTTATGCCAGAACATATTGCTTTACCGCTAGATGATGATGAGGAGGAATTAATTCAGATGCCTGTAGATGATGTTATGGATGTAGTGGACCTTAGTTCGGAAGCATTCAGAAACGAAGAAAATCAACTTTTATGTATGGATGGAACCGGAGCAAAAGGAGACGAACATAAAAGGAATAATATATTTTCAGTAATTCCATCAAACGAAACAGCGACTAGTGGAGAAAAAATAGTAACTAATTTATCCTCATTTACTCAAAAAGAAATTGACGAAAAAAGTAAGGATCCAAACCCTAAAGAAGCAAAATTTAAAAAGAACAAAAAGTGGAATATTGGCACAAAATTATGGGGATTTCTTAAAAAGGGTCACAAACAATCAGAAAGGGATTAAATTAAGATGTAGGCTTTAAAGCAACCACAATTACATATCTCCAGGTCTATACATATATTTACTAAAATATATTTTTGCAAATATTTGTTTATATCATCAAATGCATGTGTAAAATAAATAAAGATAATCTAAAACTCTTCAGATTGTTATTGATGTACCCTAAATAATAGCCTAGGTATGAGAAAAACGTCAATGTGACGTTAGAAACAGAAATTATTTAAGAAAAGCCGCCTTATATACTACATGCGGGCTTTTCTTTAATTGCACTAAAATTTATTACTTTGCTAATTTTATTGTTAACATCATGACTTTCGAGATTTTGACGAAAACCGATTTCTGCTGCTTGATCATAAAGTATGATTGAGTATGATCAAACGTTTGCATCTGGTTTGGCCGACGAAGCAAATTGGTGTCTTTAAAGGGTCTTTAAAGCTTGCGCACATATGATTACTTCAAAATGGTTGACAACTGTCACGTTTTGATAACACAAACAAACATTGTACTCTTTATTGAAGAAGAAAGAAGGTATTTCCAACATCTGATGTAGTTTAAAATAAGTTTAGTTAGTAAATAAACATAATGCTTGTGTGTCAGCTTTATTTTTATTTTTAGGTTAGATTTTAAATGGAAATGTCAGGTGTCCGTTTACAGTTGCATAAGCCATACTAGATGAAAGTAATTTTTAATTTTAAAAATACACAAAAAGAACAATACAGATAACACAAAGTGTAGAAATGAATATTCTCCGATCGGCAACAAGAAACACACGATTAAACCGAATACCTAACACCGCAGTACGGGATCAATGTAAAATAGAGGATATACACAAATTTATCAAAAAACGTCGTAGACAATGTGGTGAACATGTAAGCAGGGCAGCATCAACTAGATTAATTAAAATAGCAAGAGACTCAGTACCGACAGCCAACAGCCAAACGCCAACCAGGGCGTCCACCCAAGAGATGGACGGAAAGCTGGATCTCCATATCAGTAGACACACCATAAACCCTAAGTAGGACTACGTTCCTCGAAAACAACAAAAGAAGAAGAGAATTGGCAGCTATTGCAGTTCACAAAACAAGACGAGTGGAGAGATGGGTGAAGAGTATTAATCCACAAAATAAAGCGACAAATCCGATCTAGGAAACCACCAACTAATAAGTTCGCTTTGACAAATTTTTCAAATTTAGTTTCAAATCAGGTATACTTAATAGATTTTCTTGAACCTTTCTATCTGCTATTCCTAATACAATTTTATCTGTTAAAATTGAATTTTCTTGGTCTCCGTATTCACATGAAGCTACTAATTTTTTTAGATCACTATAAAATTGATCAAATGGTTCAACTTCTTTCTGATATCGACTGTTAAATACAAATCTTTCATATATTTTATTCTTTCTAGGTATACGAGCCCAGAATCATATCATTTGGCCCAGTTTATATTCTGCAGATAATATTTTAAAGAACTTTATTTTACAGACAAAATGGAATATATTTTCAAACAAATTGTTTTAACAATAATTGTAATAACTTTGAACAACATGTTATTGCTGTTAACAGTACTAAATAACAAACAATAGTTAGGTAACAATTACCAAAAAGTTACTATAACGATTCATTTCATTTGGCCCAAATGTAATGCTTAGGGTTTACCACTGTGTTACGTCACCTCTGCTTCGTAAAACGGCCTGAATTCGCTTAGGCATGGTTTTTACCAAATTTTTACAATCTTCACGAGTGAACGCGTTCCAAATTTCAATAATTCTTTCTTTTAATTCAGAAATAGTCCTAGCTGTCTTAGCTCTTAATTCTTTCTTCATTATATGCCAAAGAGTCTCAATGGGCGAAAGGTCAGGGCTGCTGGATGTCCAATTTAGTAAACTAATATCATGTTTTGACAACCATTCTTGGACTATTTTCGCCGTATGGCGTGCAGCTCCATCCTGCTGGAAGATATACCCGTATTCCTATGTTTGTAAGCTATCAATAGAAGGAATTAAACTATTTCTAAGAATTTTTATATACTCGGCAGCTTTAACACTGCCTTCTATGAAGTGTAATTTTACAGTGCCCTGAGCCGACATGCAGCCCTAAATCATAAGAGGCGCAGAAAATTTAACTTTTCGGCGTAACAGTCAGGATGATAAGTTTCAGTTTTACTTCTCAAAACCCTACTTCGGTTATCTCCAACACACACCTCGAATCTTGACTTGTCGCTCCATATTACACTATTCCACTGAGTTTGTGTCCAATTTACAAAGCTTTTTTACCCAAATCAGTCTATTCTTTTTTTGTTTCGCTGTTAGCAAAGGTTTTTCCTTCGCCTAAAATTGAGTGCCTTTATAGAAAAGTTATTTTATTGCCTGGTGTACTTACTTTATAAAAATTAAAATCCAGTTTTTTGATGACTCTAAGACAGGTTGATCTTGAAAAATTGTTACCTGTTGGTTTGTTCCATTCTACACTTAATTCTCTACAGTTGGCACGACGATTTTGTTTCAAAATACGTCGTAAAGATCTTAAATTTGTTGGTGTTACAATTGAAATTCTACCTAAATTCGGGTTTTGGGTTATTGATCCCGTAGTTTTATGTAATTTTACAATATTTCTAATGGTATAGCGTGACAATTTCAGTTGTTCAGCAATTTTACCACAAGATAAACCTGAAGTAGACAAATTAACAATAACTTTCCGTAAATCAGTCGATAAACTTTTACCACGAACCATTGTTCCAAACTAAATAATGAAACCAGCCTATCAAATTGTTACTAAACAAGAGGCAGCAATAAGCAGTTGTTTTGTTTTAACCACAGGCTTATTTGAGAAAGAAAAAGAACTTTAAATTACATTTAAATAGGTGGGCCAGTAGAATAGGGGCAGCTGATACCGCCATTTTGTTTTTAATTGGGTCAATCAATTTAATCGATTGCGCAATCAAGGTCGAATTAATGGGATTAGCGGTTTAATTAGATCAATTCGCGGTTTATTTAGGGCAATTTAGATCAATCCGCGGTTTATTTAGGTCGATTTAATGGGATTAGCGGTTTAATTAGATCAATCCGCGGATTATTTAGGACAATTTAATGAGATTACGTCATAATTAGATCAATCCGCGGTTTAATTAGATCAATCCGCGGTTTAATTAGGTCGATTAAAAAGTTTAATTAAATTCTCGATTAAAAGCGGCGGCCATCTTGGAATTAATAGCTCGATCAATCGATTTAATTAGGTCAATTAAATTCTCGATTAAAAGCGGTGGCCATCTTGGAATTAATAGCTCAATCTTCGCGGTTTATTTACTTCAATCCGCGGTTTAATTAGGTCAATCAGTGGTTTATTCAAATCGGCATTTAATCAATTACGTGGTATCAATTCAGCCAGTAAAATTAACTAGATCGAACACTTGGGCAAGCTTCGGCAGGTTGAAACCTGTTCGCCGGCGAATATGAAGTCAGTAGGGAATTATTTTTAACAACAGATAGTTTTCTAAGAAACGTTACTCATCTGGTTCGTCGCATTTTTAAAAAACAAGCCCGAAAACTAACATGTGACTTATTATTCTTAAATCTCCGGTTTGCGTTTTATTAAATAACAATCTATCGCCGTTAATTCAATTTTTAATTGTCAGCTGATCTACAGATGGAAATAACTCAATTTTAACTGTTACATTTGTAGATGGAAATATTTCAATCCAACAATTATAGTTTTTAAATAATTGCTGTTTAAAACTCGATGGATTTCTAAAAGAGAGATCAAGAATTCACACACGTTTTAAAAACAGTTCAAAGTTATCAAAAATCGGCGTTATCGCGGTATCTAATTCAGCCGATAAAATTAACTAGGCCGAGTACAGTCATTTTTTGTCAAACAAGGTACGTCTTCGACAAGTTGGGGCCTGTATGTTTAGAATTCAAAGCTTATGACGTCAATAGGGATTAATTTTTTAACAATAGAAACTTTTCTAGCAAACGTTACGCATCGCTCGTCGCATTTTTTAAAAAAACGGAAACTCGAAAACTAACATGTGAGTTATTCTTAAATACCCGGAATGCATTTTAATAACAATCTACTGCATCTACTGCAGCTAATTGGAAATAATTCAACTTTAATTGTTACATTTGTAGATGGAAATATTTCAATCCAACAATTATAGTTTTAAATAATTAAAACTCGATGAATTTCTAAATCCGGAATTTAACCACGTTTTTAAAAACAGTTTTTTCTAGTATATACGCTACAGACCGAAATAGAAGAACTTTGTTAAGCTTAAAAATTATTTCACAATAATGTGAAATGCGAAATGACTAATACGTTTAAACAATAGATTTTTTAATCCGGGCTGAAAAACCCGACGTTCGATTCTTTAAGGATTTAAGACATTGTATTTAACATGTCGTATTATTTCAGTAAACAGTGGTCTTTTAACAAAGGTAGTTTTGTGCATTGTCTGTAGATAAAACAATGCGTGAATCAATCTGCTTGAAATTTTTACTGACCAGCGTTGTTTATCCGGAAACCTTTTGTGCATTGTCTGTAGATAAAACAATGCGTGATTCAATCTTCTTGAAATTTTTACTGTCTCATCAGCTTTGTTAAACTTCTTTGTGTGTGTACCGTGAGAAAAAAATCGTGAAAGTAGGGATTGAAAAAACCGTATAAAACTAGCTGCATCGCTCTACCCAATCCACTTTACTTCTCCGACTCCAGCATCAACTACGTCAAGAACCATGTCTACCGTCAACGAACTCCTGCAGATTGTAGCCTCTGGTCTTATCCGTACCGAGGAAGGCTTGTGTACCATCTACGATCTAATCTGTCGTAAGATGGTGCAGGAAGCCCACTCGTTAACGGCCGTTGAGGCCAACTGCCTTAAAGAGCTGCAAGGCTACATACTGAAGCTGCAAGAGAATCGAAGGGTAAGTAAAATTTTAAATAAAGCTTTCCGAAAATGGATTTTTTTTTAAAATAATTCAGTTTTTATAAACTTGTCGCTAGGGAATTTAATTATCTGTTAACAACCGTTTATACAGTGCGAGTCTTATTCATTATTTATTTTTTTATAGGTAACTGTTGAATCACCCGGGGTTGTTGGGGAGACTAAAAAGCAGCAGCACGAGCCGGTAGACAATGTTACCAATGTAAGTACACTTCTCGTAAAATCAGTTTAAGAAATTTAAGTTTTCCATGTCTGAAGTAATGCAAATTCTAATTTTTAATTCAACTTTCAGGCATTAGGGGAAAGTCAGCCTTCGACTTCACGGCCTATACAGGCACCGCCCACGTCCGTTCATCATCCCAGGGATGAGTCAAGAGACGCTGTCAATGTAAGTACAGTTCTTATAAAATCAGTTTAAGAAATTTAAGTTTCCATGTCTGAAGTAACTCCTAATCTTTTAATTCAATTTCCAGGCCTTCGGTGCCGGTGTACCATCAACGTCACGGCAAGTACCGAGGCAGGCAGCGTCTACACCCATTAAGGCGCCTAGACCTGAGGCTGCTAGCAATCAGGTAAATGTTATAAAATTTATACGATAAATTACAAATTTTTAACTGGAGTAAGGTGAATGAAAGTATTCAATTTAATTTTTGTTTTAGGTTACCAATTTGACCCGGAGGCGTGAGCCGACCTACAACGTAGGTATCCGCCAGCAGCAGCCCGCAGTTGAGGCCTTTAAATACTTCAAGGTGATTAGTCAAGGCACGAAGTTGGTTAAAAAGTTCAACCTCATGGCCAAGACAGTCACCTTGAAGCTTGCCGACGTTGGCAATGAAGCGAGTGGGCCTGCTTTATGGCTTAAGGTAAATAACTTATTTTAAACTTATAGTCTTTTGAAAAACAATTATATTTTTTAAGAGTGTTTATTAATTAAGAAATATTATTTTTAGAATGCATTCACTGAGATTATTGACCACATGGTAGCCGACGCATCGCCATCTGACCGTGTGGGGCTGGTCATACACAGCTACAAGTTCCCTGAGAAGCCTATAGGCATATCATTTCGCAGGGTTGACCAGTTATCCGTGGAGGTCGTGATGGCGGTGCTAGACAAGATCCTGCAAAGCAACGCCAGTTTTTTCTCCCAGGACGCCCTGAGAATCCAGCTGGACAGGGTCTCGCTCCCTGTGGGATATGGACCCGCAAGGGAGAAGCTAACTGGCGTTAGCTACGAGGAGTATTGTCGGCGCAAGAAGGGTATCATGGTGGTCAACAATGACGACAACCAGTGCTTAGCCAGGGCTCTAGTGCTAGCCATGGCCTGGAGGGCCAACGACCCCCAGCTCGTAGCTTTAGAGAAGGGGTATCCCGAGATGGACCGACGCACGCGCGAGCTATGCACTAGAGCCCGAGTGGACCTCAGCCAGGGCGGGACCAGGGACCATATAGAGCAGTTTCAGCAATATCTGGTAAATCACACAATAGTCGTGTACAACAGCCGACAGGGTAAGACGGTATATTATGAAGGACCCCGGCATAACGACAAGCCAGTCCTGAATTTAATCCTTGAAAACGCGCACTACAATGTTATTACTAATTTATGCTCAGCTTTTTCAACTACCTACTTTTGCGAGATGTGCCGTATTCGTACTAATAATAAAACAGCTCATAAAGGCTGTAAATACATTTGTCCGTCCTGTCATTCATCACCCCCCTGTAATTTGAATGTGGACCTCGTTAAGTGCAACGAGTGCCACAGAGATTTTCGCGGTCAAGCCTGTTTTACTGAGCATACCAAAAATCTGTGTAAGGCTTTGCGGAGGTGCCCAACCTGCCTGTATAGTGTGTGGACTGACAAAAAGTCCAATCATAAATGTGGATTCAAGTACTGCAGTAGATGTAGGTCCGAGCAACCCATACGTCATCTTTGTCATATGTCAAAGAATGTCGCGAATAAGAAAAAGTTAGACAAACATTTTGGTTTTGTCTTTTATGATTTTGAATGTCGACAGGACTCTCTCGTGGATGGTACAGATAATGTTTATCTGCATCAGCCAAACTTGTGCGTTGTACAGAACGTGTGTAAGTCGTGTATTGACGACGCCGATATCAATAAAGATTGCAACAAGTGCGGAAAGCGCCAGCACATTTTTAGAGAGAATCCTGTCGATGAACTGTTAAATTTCATTTTAAAATTCAAGAAATCGGTAGGATCCGTAGTTGCTCTGGCGCACAACGCTAAAGGCTATGATTCACAATTTGTATTACGCCGGATTATTAGTCAGAAGGAACGGTGGAACCCTAAAATTATATCCAATGGCACCAAGCTGATGTCAATTTCCTGCGGCGAGGATATCAAATTTTTAGATTCGCTGAACTACATGCCGATGCCGCTTAGCAAGTTACCCAAGACGTTTGGTTTCCAGGGTTCCAAAGGGTTCTTCCCGCACTTCTTTAATACTCTGGGTAATCAAAATTATGTTGGGCCAATGCCAGCTACACACTATTACGGGGCTGACGAGATGGCTACGTCGACTAGAAGTGAGTTTCTTGCTTGGTATAGAGGCGAGGTCGAGCGAGATGCGGTATTCAACCTGCAAGAAGAGCTTGTTAAATACTGCATTTCTGACGTCGATATACTGAGGAAGGCTTGCTTGGAGTTTTGGCGTAGTTATTGCACGTCAAACGGTGTTGATCCCTTCCGTGAAGCATGCACGATTGCTGGTTCCTGCAATGCAGTCTTCAGACGTAAGTTTCTTACAGCTGATACAATAGGCCTTATACCCCCAAACGGTTATAGAATGGCCGACAAGCAATCAGCTATCGCCATCAAATGGTTGTTATATCTTGAACACTCTTTGGATATTCAAATTAAACACGCGGGTAATAGTCGCGAGGTTAAACTTAGGGAGGGCTGCTTGGTCGATGGCTTCTGCGAGGCTACGAACACTGTATATCAGTTCCAGGGTTGTTACTACCACGGTTGCGAAGCTTGTTTCCCTGATCAAACGGCGCAACTTGGTGGTGACAAAAATGAAACGATGTTTATGCGTCGTGAGAAGACAGAGGCCACATCAGCTCGCATCCGATCCTACGGGTATAACCTCGTTGAAATGAAAGAATGTCGTTTTAAAATTTTTCTAAAAACTAATATTCAGGCCGCAGAATTTTTGGCCAATCACAACGTTATTAGACACGAACCCTTAAACCCACGAAATAGTTTCTTCGGTGGGCGTACCAATGCGATTAAGTTGCATCACAAGGTAGAAAAGGATGAGAAGATCAGGTATTTAGACGTCTGTTCACTGTATCCCTTTGTTAATAAGTATGGGAAATACCCCATAGGGCATCCTAAAATTCATGTGGGCAGGGATAAATGTGAACAGATTGATCTTAATTCTGTAGAGGGCATTGTCAAGTGTACGATTGTACCACCAACCGATCTATACCATCCTGTTCTACCTCTTAGAATGCACGGTAAATTGATGTTTGTTCTGTGTAGAACTTGTGCTGAGGACAAGTTTATGGGCGAGTGTGCTCATACGCAGGATGAGCGTCAATTTACCGGTACTTACGTGGCGGATGAACTCCGGAAAGCTATTTCGCTGGGCTACAGGGTGATAGAAATTTTAGAGGTTTGGGAATATAAGGTCGCTCAGTACAACAAGGCAACGAAAACAGGGGGACTTTTTTCGGATTACGTAAACAATTTCGTGAAGATAAAGCAGGAGTGTAGTGGATGGCCTTCTTGGTGTACGGATGACCAGGCCAAGGATCGGTATGTTTCCGAATACGCTGATCGAGAGGGGGTTGCATTAGATAAAGGTAAAATCGCGTCAAATCCGGGTATGCGGTACATTGCGAAATTGTGTTTAAACAGCTTCTGGGGTAAGTTTGCCCAGAGAGAAAATCTAATGCAGTCCTCTATCATCACGGACTCGAATGAGTTATTCAAGAAGCTTACCGATCCTTCGGTTGAAGTCCATACATTAACTCCTGTGGACGATGATACGATCATTCTAAATTGGGACAGGCCGGACGAGTGTATTCAGCCATTGAATACCGTCAATGTCGCGCTAGCTGCATATACGACAGCTAATGCACGCCTCGAGCTGTATAAGTATTTGGAAAAGCTGGGTAGACGTGTGCTGTACTTCGACACCGACAGTGTGATTTTTACACAGCGGCCGGGTGAGTGGGTACCCGAAACAGGAGATTTCCTCGGTGACATGACCGACGAGATCGAGTGTTACGGGCCCGGTAGTTACATTGTCGAGTTCGTTAGTGGCGGACCTAAGAATTATGCCTTTAAGGTGTTTTCCACCAATAAGAATGGCTTTATATTTATTTGCAAAGTTAAAGGGATAACCCTGAATTTTAAAAATTCCGAAAGTGTAAATTTCGAGACCCTTAAAGACATGGTTCTTAACGACGCCGAGGCCACGTACGTTCAAACCGATAGAAAGATTGTCAGAACACCTGTGCACGAGGTCGTTTCCAAGCCTGAACGGAAGGTGTTCAGAGTTCAGTATACGAAGCGGCGTCGTGTAGAGGATAGTTTTGACACGCTTCCTTTCGGTTATAGAACGTAAGTTAGTAATAACATGGTAGATTTCCACCGATATAGCTGAAACTGCTCGTCATCTCCCAGTAATTAATTTTAGTTTTATTTTTGTACGTTAGCATAATTAATCTTAGTTTTTATATATTATTCTTAGTTTAGCTTGTATATACTTTTTCATATCACATTAGTTTTAAGTTCAAATATTAGTATTTTAAAAATGTATATAACGTTGTATAACCAAATTTAGCTTTAGTTATTCATTTTTAATCATTTATCAGTACTCTATTATAATAGTTTTTTAACTTCCAAGTATCAGCATTTTTTTACTCTGTAGATAATTTTATGCTACCAAGTTTAACTCTAGTTAATCAATTTTTTGTAACCAAGTTTTAATCAATTTTAACTATTAATGTTACTGCTGTACTTATCACTTACACTTTCGTTATACGATTATTATTATATACATAATTCGCTCTTTATACCCACCAACATATATGGAAATAATAATAATCCAAGTTTAACTCTAGTTAATCGATTTTATGTAACCAAGTTTTAATCAATTTTAACTATTAATGTTACTGCTGTACTTATCACTTACACTTTCGTTATACGATTATTATTATATACATAATTCACTTTTTATACCCACCAACATATATGGAAATAATAATAAACTCTTATACAAATCGAAATTTTTCTTTGTTTTACTTCGTAGAGAATAAGGAAACAAGAAGTCGTTTAAAAAAGTTTTATTTATATAAAAAAGTGCACTTACAATTTATACATTAGATTGTATTACATTCAGTATATCATACGCCGAGTTGACAAGTTTATCTTAGGGAAATAACGGTCGTATATCAGCTTGATGAGCCGATCGTTGCTTTTTAAATTATTATCGAACATACTTAGAAAATCTAAAGTTGATACATTATTCATTTTTAAATATAAATACACTAAACAGTAATGGCCGCAGAAATTTGAAGTCATACTCTGGATCATTCTAGTATTGCTTTTCCAAGATTTACAATTCTTCTGAATAAAATTATAATGATGTCCTTCGGGGTGGCGTCCGAATGAATCAAAGTACTCGCCATGACCATTTTCATCGATGTAGAAGGCTGCCCAGTGTTCTCCGGGTTTATAAAATGGATCTGTGTTTGCCACAATCGCACATGGTCTAATTATACGCGTAGGCAATTCATCAGAAGCATAAACATGTCGATTCACATTCGACTGACTCGGTATTGTCCGGAGAGCGCTCTTTATTTCGAACGTGTTCATTGTACCAATCAGATAAAAGTAGTACGTTTTCAACGGCGCAAACAGGATTTTCAATTGTATGACTCATACAACGTACTGCAGTTTTCTTTTTCTTCAATTTATTTAAAGACGGACACCCAAATTCCTCCAAATTTATAACAGCTTGTTTGAGAAAGCTTAAAACTTTCTTCTTCTCCTCGCCTTTAACAAAGACTGTATCGAAGCACTGCACCACACGTTTGAGTTCTAGTTCAAACTCTTCAAAATTTACGAAGCCTGAATCCCAAGACAGTCCGTGAAAATAATTTTCTAGATATGTCACGTCCTTTTTTACAGAAGCAGGTAGCGATGAATAAATTTGAGGGGGTTCGAAGTGAAGGATTTCAATTTTGTTTCCGTCGCCGGAAATAATGACAACTTCTTTTGGAATGAACTTTTTGTCAACTCCACGGAACCCTTGCAAGTCAACGAACACGTCCATACTATGCAACTACAAGCAGCTGACTAAATCCCCACTTGCAACAAAACTTGCTTTAACTGCTAAAATCCACCACCACGTTTCGGTGTTTATCAATTTCGATTACGTTGTCAAATTCTGCGTATAGCAGACAATTCACTGTTTCTTTCAAAGCTTCTTCAAATCCAACTTCTACACGAAGTGACCCATTTTTCACAAGATTCCAATGAGTGCTGGCATTTGCCGATAAATCTGGTGTTAGGTCAAAAACGAAAAAACAATATCCTTTAGAGTAATTTTCGCGTGAAATATCGTTACCCTCGTTCAGAAAATGAATTCCTGTCCCCGAAAATAAGGTGTGGTAGGCCCGAACGTACATTCCGTCCTTTGTAAAATCTGGTTGTAAAGGTTTAGTAGGAATCTGTTGTCCGTCAATATACAATGAAAAATAATTCATTTTAAAGTGATCGAAATTAAAGGGATTGGATGCATAATCGCCGTTGAATGCTTTATTTGTCACAAATCCGACAATGCAGCGTTTCGGTAATTGTCCGAGAAACACATTGTCTAAGGATTTTCTTTGTACACCTGATGGAATTGTTAAAACCTTGACATCAGTTCTAGTTATTGGATATTTAGATGTAGCCGTTGCCAGAGCTTTAGTGTGAGCTATCAAAATGCTGGGGTTTATCTTCATTCTTCTTATTAATAAACTAGCGTCAGTAATTTTCACTTTATACGTCGAACCCGCGATAGCCATTAAACTAAACGTGTCACGTGACCGAACAAACTTTATCTTCATTTCAACACCGTTAATAAGAAATTTCTCTTGATTAAACAAATCCGCATGAACATGGCCCATTAATTCAACTTGTTTACTCTTACTCGTGAACGACCGCCTTTTATCTAGTCCACTGTTTTCATCGCCTGTGGCGTCCATTTTTCCAGCTGTATCATTATACCATAGCGAACAGGTCAAGTGAGAACTCTTAGCTTCAGGCCCATAATTCAAAAGAGTCTCTATGTATGAACGGTAGGCGTAAGTATTGTTTGGAGGTGATACCAATTTTTGATTTAAATATATCTCCACTTGACTAAAAAGAGAATGTAGCCAGTTATTTACGGGGGCTGGTTTGTCCTCATCGCCTAGAGGTGTATCGTCTTGTTTCACTATTTTTGCGGTTACATGTAGCATAGTTTGACTCAGGTCCAGGTAATCATTTCCATTTCCGGGTACAATAAATTCGATAGGTGCGTCATCAGTAAGCGAAGAAAGCGGTTTATAAAATATCCATTGTCCATTTTCGATACTAGTTTGAGTCGAAGGTAACGCAAACAAGTCCAGCTCGGATTTAATGCATTCACAAGAATGAGCATGTAGAAAAGACATTTTTAAATTTTAGTAAATATATCACTATGTTCTGTTTTCGTAGTATTTTTACGCTTGACGACCCTTCCAGGAGATCTTGATATAGACTGAGTAATGTTTAATGTGCGTGGTCTTTTATACCCGGATCCGTCCATTAAAGTGCTGATTTTTGCATCGGCTTTACGTTTTAAATTTTTTCCAGCTTCTTCTAATCTATTGTGAAAGGCTTCTTTAACGGTGCGCTTGTCGGCTAGATCGTTTAAAAAATTACTCCCACTTCTCAAGGCTTCTTCCCCCACCACTCGAGCACCAGTCTTAAAAAGAGGAAGGATGCTGCGAAATATACCGCCCAGAAATGATCCAATTCCATGTCCACGTTGATAAGGAGCTCCTCTGTAAATAGCCCCAATACCACTCCCTGCCTGTTGTACGTAATATTGTTGATAGGGACAATCCATCATTAATTAATTTTCTTGAAGTGTAGTTTCAAGCTCAGAGTTCCAAACTCGAATGGCATCGAGGCTCCGGTCTCGGTCCTTATATCTATCTCGAGATTTTCAAATTCTTTTCTCATCACAGGGATGTAGTGAGTGGGCGAGAATATTACATCCTTATGACATCCGTAATTATAATTGTCTGAGGTTATATTGATAATACGAACAAGTGGTGATAAAACATCGCCAACAAGTTGAGGTTCTACAATATCGCAATATACAAACATTTGAGATGGCAGGCCTACCCAGATATTTGAGGGGTGGGACGGGGCTTGGTTGAGTGCAATGTTTGTCCCCGGTTTATATCCAAGTTGAAGAGCCAATCTTTGTGATAATCCCAGTACGGCTAGCTGCTCTTTTAAGTTTAACGACACCCGTTTAGTAACTTTATTGTACTTAAATTCCAACAGCCTACTTAGTAATTGATGACTGTTAATCGTCGTAATAACATCTTCAATATTCTCGTAATTCCCGGCTGGTATGTGAAAAACAAACCATCCGTCATTTTCGTATAAAACTTCTGAGCTGTCTTTGAAATGGCTGCTAGCATTTTTTAGCACCGTTTCCTTGTCTTCAGCGTTAGGTGGCGTTAGACGATAATAAATTAAGTTATCCGTGTCTGTCACAGCTAAAAAGGAACACGGATATTGAATTTCAGCAATTCCAACAACCCAGTTACTAGTTAACCTTACACGTTTATGTAACTGTGTAATAAACTTTGTTGTAGTGTTTTTGGGAAAATATTCCATTGAACTGTTGCTTAAGAGAGTTAGATAAAATTCGTTCTCCATTTTCACAAACGTTTAAGTTCTGAAGCTGCTACCCAACTATTAAACTTGTCGCTGTACCCCCTCCACTTCACTAAATAATATTTTGATTTGCCACGACCTTTTTCAGCTAACACTTTATCGATTTTAAATACTGTGTCTTTTTCTAACGTTACAGGTTGTAGCTCTTCCTCGTAGAAAGTTCCTTCAATAATTTCGTCGTTTAAGTCAACTATTCTGTATACAGGCGGCTTCCGCTGTATAGTCGCGCAGATTTTAAAGACCTCTTCACTCCAATTTGTCTCGTAACCTTTCTCGAATGTATGTTTTGTTCTACTGATTCTAACATGCTGATTCACTTTAAATTTAGGTTTTCTTTGTACCCCCACTCCTCCACGATAAAGGTTGTTCCATACTTCCAATACATTTTGTTCGTTTACGTTACTCGGGGGCATTTTGATACTCGAGTGATATCTATTGTTATATGATGAAACTAAATCTTGCAGTACATCGATGTATCTGTACGAGTTTGAATAGGTAAAGTAACGCCACATTCTTGTTTTAAGTGTTCGGTTGAATCTTTCAACTACGGCCGCTTTTACATCGGGATTATTGGTAACAAAGAAATTAATGTCATGTTCTTTAAACAGTTTCTGCACGGGCGCTGCCACAAACTCTTTGCCTTTGTCAGTTTGAATTTTTAAAGGAGTCGTTTCACATTCGTTAAATATTTCTTTAAAAGCTTCTATTACTGATGTTGCAGTCTTAGATTTTAAAGGTCTTACCCAAGCCATTTTGCTAAAGACATCTATTACTGTTAAAATATAATTGCTTCCATCGTTGTATTTAGTCAAAGTCCTCATGTCGCAAAGATCAGCCTGCCATAATTCAAACATGTTGCTAACAACGTACTTGTTTCTTGGAAAATGTTTTCTAAGAGGTTTATGAACAGTGTAAGCATCCTGTTTCTTTAACCACTCTTCTACGTCTGCTTTTGGAACTTGATTTTTTACAGAGTTTATTAATGAATCGGCACCAGAATATCCAACAGGGTTTGAAGGGTCGTAGTAGATGGTATTCAAATCAACCATTTTTAAAGTTTAAGTCTTGCCCAACCCAGAGATTTAGCTGAGCGTGCGGTATTGCCTAAAGTTTTACGCTTTTTAGAGCGTGTGCTAGCAGGTGTTTGTTGACTGGTTGAGGCAGTTCCAGAAACTTCTTTTATACGACCTTCTGAATCGGCATCGTAGTCTTCGGGCTTCACTTCTGATTTTAAAAATTTTGGCGATTGATTATAAGATGAAACATTACGTCGTTTAGGGTTACCTATTAGCTCATGAGGTATATTTTTCTCATTCATAAAGGATGCAAACTGCTCCCAGCCTGCAGGATTTGAACTTTTGCGAGGTCTTAGTGTATCATTTATTAGATCGATAATATTTGATGACGGTAGAATTTCGCCTTTTATGGAGACGGTTCCCTTATCATCCCAATCAATTGAGCCAGTTGAAGATAAAATATTAATAAGATTCTTCGCCTTTCTCTTATACGTATCGGGTAGTGTGGCTAGTATGTCTGAATGCTGTAAAGATTCTTGTTTGACTTCCACAGGCACGTTGACTGGCTGACGAGACTGGTCCGTAAAGTGTAAATATCTTTGCAACACCTGATTGTACTGGGCCCATTTGTCATGATCCGATAATTTGGAACCAAGAACTTTTTGCATGTCTTCGTCTAATTGAGATAATATTTTTGGTTGTGTATTTTCAGAAACAGTTAACCGTTGTAGCAACTCGGGAGGCACAATCATCATTTTCTTAGCATGCTCCATTTTTTAGTTTATTTTAGCAAACTTCCCAGAATTCCGCTAATTAGTGGAGCAAGAATTAACGGTAGTAATGCACCACCTTTTTGTATTAACAATTTTCTCTTAAGTCTTTATATAAAGGTTGCCACTCATCATAAAACCAAATTACTTTTTCAAATTTCACATTGCATATATTATCACTGTTCATATTTTTTAAAAAATCAACTACAAAAAACGACTTTCCACACCCTGACGGCCCCGCAACAATTGCAGAAAACGGATGTTGAAACTGGCACTCCATGTTTATTGCATCAACGTCAGAGTTAAACTGGCTGTAGGAAAAAGAATTAGAAATTTATATAAATAATAAGACAGGTATACGTGGAAACAATATTTATTTATTTATCTATTAACACCACCAGCAATGTACAATCGATCATCAGACCCTACACTACCTTGAATTACAGTAATAACAAAATTTTTAAAATTATAAATCAATTCACCTAAAACATCTTCACCCCTATAATCTATTTTATAGGTGTCTGAAAGTAAAACGTCTAATACGTCAAAATTTCCAGAATTTTCAACAATACATGCTACATTTGTATAAAACTCAGTAAATAACACAGACATCTTCATAGCACTCCTTTTCAATGTCTCTAGGCGCACAAAGAGAAAATCTTTCATGTCCACAATTTTCGCTAGCGTAGAATACATTGCGTAAAGTTCAAATGTTTCTGTACCAGTTTTTGGTACAAATTTACACGTTTGCCACCCCGTACAGAGCATTTTGTAACGCTGCAAATCGAAGTTTAAACTACCTTCACGCAAGGACACTAATATCTCGGGTAGAACATTAACGAACTCCTTGAACGCTTCTTCTTCGAATTCTACCCCAGCTTCAATACCGCTTTTAACGATACGGACAACCGGGGCAAAATCTTTATACGGATCCATTCCAATATGTATCAACTTACTTGCAGAATTATTTAACGGGAGGTAGGATCCGCAAAGTAGACGCTTCTTCTCGTTTCGTACCAGGTTTCTCTGCTGCGCGTCATCTTCAGAGGGTTTGACACCGTATGCAGGTCGGACTTCTTCTTGAAACACACGCACGTCTTCTTCGGTGATATGGCGTTGTGGCGAAAAACTTCGGGGTCGCTCTTTGGATACTGTTGTAGCCTTCTGGACGCAGCCTCGACGCGATTTATCATATGGGGCCCAACGCTTCCTGGCCTCAACGGTTGAATTTTCTTGCTGGTTATTCATAACTTACTCAATAGGTCACTAGGTAGAAAGCACAGATAGGAACTCTGAATGGCCGAGTAGGAATCTGTTCGCTTATTTATACCGTAGTGTAGGATGGAAGGGGAGATGTCTCACATACAAGTCGAAACATGCCTTTTCATGACGCAACTTGTAGAATAATCTAGAAAGATCCTTTGAACAATGGTTATTGATTGCGATAATCACACAATGGCTGTCACATTAGTCATTTCCTGTATTCCGGGAATTTGAAATAAGTTACTTTTATTATTGTTTACACCCCGAGTGGGTGATTGACGTTTTGATGACTCATGTGTTTTTCTGTGATGTCACAGCTGGACCCTCGAGGTTTCTATTGTTAAGATAAATTAATCCCTATTGACGTCATAAGCTTTGAATTGTAAACATACAGGTCCCAACTTGTCGAAGACGTACCTTGTTTGAGAAAAAAAAAAAATGACTGTACTCAGTCTAGTTAATTTTATCGGCTGAATTGATACCGCGATAACGCCGAATTTTGGTAACTTTGATTAAAGATTAATTCAATATGTCACTTAGGGTGAGAGAGATAGATTGACCTAATTAAACAGTTAACCTGATTGAATTTGATAACTTTGATTAAAGGTTAATTCAATATGGCACTCTGAATAATTAATTATGCACCCGCCGATTCCCTGCCCATTTGTACAATATAGAGGGTGAGAGAGATAGATTGATCTAATTAAACAGTTAAACTGATTGAACTAGCTATAATACTTGATTTAATTCCAAGATGGCCGCCGCTTTTAATCGAAATTTTGATGGATTAAATTGATCGAGCTATTAATTCCAAGATGGCCGCCGCTTTTAATCGAGAATTTAATTAAACTTTTTAATCGACCTAATTAAACCGCGGATTGATCTAATTAAACCGCGGATTGATCTAATTATGACGTAATCTCATTAAATTGTCCTAAATAATCCGCGGATTGATCTAATTAAACCGCTAATCCCATTAAATCGACCTAAATAAACCGCGGATTGATCTAAATTGCCCTAAATAAACCGCGAATTGATCTAATTAAACCGCTAATCCCATTAATTCGACCTTGATTGCGCAATCGATTAAATTGATTGACCCAATTAAAAACAAAATGGCGGTATCAGCTGCCCCTATTCTACTTGGGCCAAATGAAATGAATCGTTATAGTAATATTTTGGTAATTGTTACCTAACTATTGTTTGTTATTTATTACTGTTAACAGCAATAACATGTTGCTCAAAGTTGTTACAATTGTTGTTAAAACGATTTGTCTGAAAATATATATATTCCACTTTGTCTGTAAAATAAAGTTGTTTAAAATATTATCCGTTGAATATAAATTGGGCCAAATGATATGATTCTGGGCTCGTACAGTATTCCTCAAACTTCTCTACTACAGTATCAAAATTTTTAGCATCTACCGAACTTAACTTAAAGGTATCATATATTTCAATACCTTCCGGACCCATTAAATTTAATAAAATGGCAATTTTTACCTCGTCTGGTTCTTTACTTTTTCCAGTTGCCATCATATATATTTTCACTTGTTGAATAAATTTTTTATAATTTTCGGCCACGTCACCAGTAAAGTTCAGCTGATCAGGTAGTCTTCCCTCCATTTTACACAGACTTTTTAGGTTATATTTTTAATTTTTTAACTTCACTACTTTATTTTTCTTAGTTTTACTTTCGGTTCTTTCTTGACTGCACCATTTAATAATATGTGTTAATCCATATTAAAGTTCACTTAGGAAAACACCAGTATATTTATATATTGTGTATTTAAGATAACTAAGACACGAGTACAATGTTAACAACGTTACCACTCTGGTGTGTCGTAGTAGTACTAACCTAACTAACGTAACCTATTATGACACTGGTTTCATGCCGAGAACACCTGAAACTGAGATTTAATCAGGTTGAATAGACATTTTACGTGAAAATCCAGAAGGTCGTGGTTAATATAAAGCATTAGTGATCTCTTAGATCAGGGCAGCTCGTGATTTCAATTTAGTATATTTAGATCCTGAGTTGAGGAAGCTAGGTACACTATTCCTGCACGATCAGGATAGTTAAGCAACGTTGTCTCCGCCGTATTCACAGATATTTTTGCCGTTAGGCCCTACATGCCATAGCAAATGACAGACAAGAAACTACGTTCTCTCTGACTGCGTGAAGTTTCATTTTTTAGAAAAGTATAAAAACTTAGCAGATTCTATCTGGTATTTCGAGTAGCCATGAAATTAGTAAGAGAAAATTTTAAAATAATTAATTTTGAAAAATAATTTCTAAAGAGAGAATTTTTCGAATAAATTATGTTTGATCTTAATTTGCCAATTTTATGGGTAGGTACTTAAAATGTTAAATACACTGTTCATTAACTTTAGCTGTGTGATTTTCTTATCTAAAACCATCATATTTTTATAATAACAGATAGAAACAAACGGGTTCTATCAACAAGATAATTTTTATTTATTTATTGGACGAATTCTAGGCTTATGTGACCACACGACTCAAGGTTGGTAAAGCAGCGCATACTATCGTAATATACGATAGTATGCGCTGCTTTACCAACCTTGCACGCGACTAGAATTTTGTCAAATCCGGGAACTGCCAGCCTGAACACGATTTTTGTGTGTCAAACATCGTATTGGCACGGATCCTACGATTTTATCTGGTACCTGAGATAGGGTATATTTTCAGATATTTTTAAATCTCACAGACTTGGATTGGGAATCGAACTTAAGGTCTTTGGTTTACAAGGCAAGTATGTTAATTTTGACGTCATTCAATCATTGGCCAGCCAAGCTCCAGATCAAAGTTCCAAACAAAATATGCATTTAAAATTACAAAGCTACGTGTTATTGCTTAAATTGTACTAATTTTGCCATAAAAAGAAAATCATAACAGGATTCGGCATTTTAACTATACTAAACACCTTTTGTATATTTAACAAAATAATAGGGGGGAGGGGGTACCGCAAGGTAAATTGATTCTGTATTAAAAAAATATAGTGCAAAGATGAAAAGTGCCGAAAAAGATTGGTTATTGGAAAAATTAATGTTTTTATTACTGTGTTTTCTTATTTCGATTATCTAATATTTTTGCTGCTGTTTTTAGGAAACGTATAAAAGAGTTTTTCCCTTTTCCATATTTTTTACAAATATTTTTATTTGCTAATTCCTTTAATTTTTTTTTATATAATGAGTGTCAAATACTATGTTTACAAATATCTTTAAATACAAAACTACAGTCTAAAAAGCAAAATGCACTTTTATCTTTTACCTGTATTATATATTTTATGAGGAACTGTTGTAGGCACTCTTTTGGCGAAGAAATGATTTTTGGGGGGATAAATAAATGAGTTACATAAACGAACATGGTTAGCTGGAAAAGTAAAGCTTTTCAGCGATTTCGCTGAAGCTGAATGACTACAACAAGTAAAAAAATGGTGAACGGTACCTACATCACTTCAAACCAAATTTAGATTTCCAAATGAACTAACTTACATATCTTACAAGAATGTGATCTTGACCACCCCCTCCATTATACTATCTATTTTAAGATTATTTGGGCCGTATGTGTGAAGTTTTGATTGTAATATTTAGGTCAGAAAGTAGCCAACGGCGCTGCCAAAGTTAGGAGTACTGATTTTATTTCTGAAACTACACTAACGCCATCTGTTCATATAAAAGCTCTGAATTACAAATCTCAGGGTCCCACTTCTCGTCCAACGTACAAGAAGGCAAGTTCACAGTTACATCATTAAAATGGTAAGTCATTTTTTAACTTTACCCTTGTCGTGAATAGAAAGGGGTAGCTTTTTATAAAGAAAATAATACAAAAGTTTAAATTAGAAAAAATTTTTCTTATAATAAAATTACTGTATCTCCAAATTTCGTTTAACAGTTTAATTTCTTAAATAGTTTTTTTACGGTAGATTTAGATAAATGTATTTTTCAGGCGGACCTTAGTGCCAGGGATGTCGAAAGTAAGTCAAATAAATTTATTAAAATGAAAAAAGTAATTACTTTAACATACAACAGCTTAAATTTAGTTTTATGTAAACTGTTCCATGCTTGTTCTATTTTTGCTCTCACGCTTATAAGGGAAGGCGTACCGCTTGTGCGTAACTTAAACTCGGCAAGTTAAAAATATCCATCCGGCTACACCATTTCTTTTTAATGCTTTTGAGTGTTTCTGGGATTAATCGGAAATACAGTTACGTAGTTTGGTTTTAATTTATTTTCAGGAGCAGGATTCGTTTTTTCCATTTACGATTTTGAGGGTAATGGCACCGCTGATGCCGTTAACATGGGCGATATGCTCCGTGCCCTTAACCAAAACCCCACATTAGCCCTTATTGAAAAACTGGGTGGCACTAAGAAGAAGAGTAAGTAATTATTTTTCAATACATATAAATATTGTTTCTTATTTAAACATAATAATTACAACTGATATGTGGTTAAAGATGAAAAGAAAATGAAATTAGACGAATTCCTTCCCATCTACAGCCAAGTTAAGAAAGAAAAGGAACAAGGTACATTCGAAGACTTCTTAGAATGTCTTAAATTGTACGACAAAGAAGAAAATGGAAAAATGATGGCTGCTGAACTTGGACACATCCTTCTTTCACTTGGTAAGGAAAACGTTATTAACACCAAAACAAGAAAGGAATCAAGATTTCCTGAATTTTAAAAGGCAAAATATTTTCATGTGACTAAGAACGCCGGTTATTAGAAACTCGTATTAAATTCAGTACGACGGTTATAAATATTTGAAATATATTGATTCTATTTTGCAAACGAAGTTTGAAATATTTGGTGTCCCTACAGATGCCTTGGCATTTTCAGAATCACAGTAATTTAGTGTACTTTCGTAATATAACTCAACTTGTTTAAGGTAACTTGTGTTATTACCTACATTAAATCTGTAATCACGGGAGAATTTTTAGGTAAACAAATTTTTGTAGCTTAGGTAGTCGACTTATGAATCATTGGTTACGTAACAATTTTTCCTTTGCCAAACATTATATTTAGAAATTCAGTTTTAGATGTCACATTCTTTCACGGTAAGATATAAATGAATACTGTTATTTTAAACATTTTCAGAGAGACTTATGTTTTAGTTTTGTATGACACATTAAATTACAAAACTTTATCATTTTTTTGAAAAATTTTAATTTGTTTGAAAACAGAGATAAAATTGTCTCCAAAACGTTACAAATTCGGTGTTTTAAATAGTTTTCTATGTAAACCTTTCATTTTCTGGTGGCGAAATACCCAAAAGAAAGAACAAAACTGTTATTTTAGATTAAGAAATTTTTAAAGCATATTAGTAACGAGTTGAACCGACGAAACCGATTTTTTAGTTTATTATGTTTTGGAAAAAAAAATGGGAAAAGCAGGTCATACATACGATTTAAATTTTATTTGAAATTAACTTTAAGACAAATACTTTTAAGGGAATCCAATAAAATGTTTCAGGTTCTTTCTAATAAAATCTGTTAGCGAAGAACTTTAGTATTTTATATGTTATTATTATTTAATTTGCCGGAATTGACTTCTTAATTTAGCTTCATAAAACGTTGCATAATAAATCAGTGGTCGCTTAACAAACTCGAAAAAATGAATGTAAAAGAATTACATGTTATTGACATTTAAATAATAGATATTAAATATTGCATTCGTATTAAAATTTCGTTGAACATTGCAGGGGAAAGGTTAACAGACGATGAGTGCAAAGACCTTCTGGCTGACTGCCTGGAAGAACCCGATGAAGATGGATTCGTTCCATTCGAACGTAAACATTTTTTTATTTATTATTTTAATATACAAAGTTATCATAAAGTAGGGGATATATTTCAACTTATTATATATTTTCAACAAATTAAGCTAATAACAAAAAGTAAAAGAAATTTAATTGCTTACATAATGGGATTTCTTATGTCCAACACTGGTTACCGCAAATGTTCGATATGACCTCCATTTTGTTGTTGTAAAATCACCAACCGTTCCTCCAAATTGTACACAGCATTATTCAACATTTTTGGTTGAATTGCCCCAATTTTCTCCCTAATACTGTATTTTAATTCTTCCAGCGTTGTTGGTCGTGTTCTAAACACCAAATTTTTTAAATAACCCTGCAGCCAGTAATCCGCTGGGTTAAGATCAGGCGATCTCGGTGGCCATGAATTTATAAAATGTCTGCTTATAACACGACCTTGAAAAACAGCAGTTAACAATTCTTTAACTGGTCGGTAAATGTGCGGGGTGCTCCATCCTGCATAAAAATCATGTTTTCAATTCCTTCGTGCTCGTTTTGCAACTGTGGAATTGCATAATCCCTTAACATTTGCAGGTATCGTTCACCAGTTACAGTTACAGATACGGCCTCTCCATTCTGTATTTCCTCGAAAAAGTATGGACCGATGATGATATCAGCTGTCAAACCACACCAAACGGTGACTTGACTTCTTGTCATGAAGACCTTCCTGAACGATTTCATGTGGATTTTCTGTTGACCATATTCGACAGTTTTGAGTATTTGATCCACCATTAACAGAGAAATGGGCCTCATCTGTCCATAAAATACGGGATAACCATTTGGGTTCAATTTCCATCTGAGCCAATATTCGTAATGAAAAGTAATACCTGATAGCAAAATCTGCCTCCTTTAATTCAAACACCAGTTGCAGTTTATAGGGATACACACTACTGTAATTGCTAGCGGATTAGTATTGGCTATGATTTGATTTTCTGAAAAACTTTTGCAACTTGGACATCACTAATCCTTGGTCTTCCTGATCTCGGAAGGTCAGTTACAGACCGTTCAAATTTGCTAATCAAATTACGGTATGCTTTCATTTGACAAGGCCCTGCTCTCAAATCTTTGTAATCCAGCACTGTAATTTCTACCGCATTCATAATAACATTGTACTAAACCAATTCTTGTTTGCAGATCCATGTTATTAAAGTTTAAATAGTTTGAATTTTACGTTTACGTGAGTTTTATTTTCAGAACAATTCTCTTTTTCTTTCTTTTTGTGTGTGTCTTGTATGCGTGTATAGCCAATCTGCATTACTTCAAGTCAGACGGCTGTTTCATATGTGTGTTACTACGTGTGTAGTGGTCTTCTTACTCTCACCAGGCCCAGTACCGATCCCAGAGGCCTGAGAAAAAATCTCCACCAACGTAGGGATTCGAACCCGGGACTTACAACATGCAAGCCTAGCCATCTTACAACTGAGCTACCTGGCTTCCGCTAGAACAATTATCTAAATTGCGATGATTTCGTTTGGCACTTGTATCAATAGTTGTCACGACAACTCTTTTGTTTTCCATAGATACAGTAAAATCCAATTATTGAAGCTACTAGATTCCTTTTAGTTTTTGCTACTAGCTTAATTTCTTAAAACTGTATAAGAATTTAAAGCATACCCCTTACTTTATAATAACCCCATACATTAGTTTAATGAAAACTGAACAGGAACTAGCAAAACTAGCAAAAATGTAATTATCTTTTTGAAACTTAAGCTTCAAATTTGGTTTCATATTAATAAATGGCAAGGCAATTTAGTCTGTTCGCCTTCCAATTTTCTTTTCAAGTTTATTTCTATGTTTTTTGTAATTTTTCCTTTTAATGAATAAGTAAAACGATTAACAATATCTAGAAAATTAGCTACAGAAAATGTTTTAATTGTGGCTTTTAAAATATTATGGTGGTAACTCCGTATATTTTGAAAATTAATTTAATTTCCAATTTGAATAAATAATGTGGTGAACGAATGAGATTTAGGAAAAATCTTTTTGAATTTCAGCTTTCCTTAAGAAAATGATGGCGTAAGAACGTACAAATTTTAGAATAACTTCCGTCGTAAGTAATCAAAACTCAGGCAACGCTGCTTCGCGAGCTTTTTATATTTTTGCTTTTTAATTTTTTTATACACGATTCAACTACTGTTTTTGAAGCAATAACAACTGCAAGAACACTCTTTTTTAATACTAAGCTCTTCTTCGACTATTTTTATATTGACAAGCCTTGGAATTGACTTTGCTATGCAAGGTCATAAAACCAAGAGTAATCCAGCTTAAGGAAAACATGACAATTTCAGTGCTGTTTTAATTTTATAAAATATTTTGAAGGTTCTGCTGCTATCGCTATTAATTAATAAGGAATTAATATCACTGCGTTATATAACTCGATCAGGTTGTTTACATATACAGTGTGATTTATGAATTATAAGGCTGTCGATATTTACGTTATCTAAAAACAAATAAGAAAATTTACTATGAGAAAACTTGCTCAATTTTTAACGCTCGACAACATGGCGTACAAAAACCTTATCTATCCGTAGCCTTACAGCCCGTCGTAGGCCTCGGCTTGCTCCAAGATGTCCCTCCATAATGTTTAATGTTTTGGTTTTTATCTTTTGATTTTTTATTTTGTGATCTTGGTTTTGCCTTCTCAATCGGGTAATTTTGGACCTTAGTGATCAGTGATCAGCATAAGATCCACAAAAGTCTTATAATAACAAATATATCAGATGGTGCACGACCTGATTAATCACACAGTATATGGCTTTAATCGTGCTTTGGCTAAAAGCAGTATTTTTTGTTGTTTACTATTAAAAAATTAATTAGGAATAATTATTTTCAGCCCTCTTAAATATTGTACCAAGTGGAACACCGTACAGATGACAGTTACGGAAGGTTAACATCTATTTCATATGGAAATCAGTATCGAATATTCAATACAAAGTTAATACATTCAAACAACTACGTGGTGAGGGACCTCAACATCATTTTTGCGCATATAATTTTTCTTTAAATGTATTTGTTAAGTTAATTCATAAAATAAAATATATTCTATCTATTTTCACCTTATTCTCTTGGAGACCATTCTGGGCAACTATTGTATTACATATGGGTAATAAAATAAATAAATTCAGGTTTGATTATTTTATATAAAAGCTTGTGTTAACGATTTTGGTGAACATTTTTTAGACTTTACGGGCGCTGTTCAAAATTTATGTGTAACTATTACAGGCTATCGTGTCGAAGTTTACAAACTAATAAACGCAATATGGAAAGTAAAAATGATAGTGGACGCCATTCCTTCGAAACGAAGAAACTGTTGAACATGTAACACAAATTTAAAATGATGAACATACGAAATTAATAATAAGTTTTGTTATAGAAAGTTGGATTATCCTACAGTATTGCAACAAAACTTCACCTGCATCCCCAGAAAATACAAGTTTTTTTTATGAATTATTACTAACCAAATTGAAGGTTTTTATATCGTCAATGGTTTTTCAGCATTTGATAAATAACGCACTATTGGGTAGAAAATTTTGTTTAAGCGATGTTTCATATAGACAATCCTACCGTTTTTATCGAAGCTCTTTTACACCCAGCAAAAGTTGCAGATGAGAGAGGTCCCTAAACAATGAAGACAGACTAAAACGAAGGTTACACAAAACCCTATCCGAAGCGCAAAAAACGCGACATTTGAATATTATATAAACTCACTCTCTAAATATGATCAAACGATATGGAAGGTTACAAAAAGTTTCAAAAGACCAAAGATTGCAGTACTTCCAATTAGAAAACCAGACGGAAGCTGGGCCAAAAGCGACGAAGAAAGGGCAGAAAGGTTTGCAACACATCTTGTCCAAGTCTTTACACCGCTCGGACCCAACATAAATTACGACAATAACGTTATTGAGGATTCACTTAACATACCCTTCCAAATGTCACCTCCAGTCAAAGCGTTATCACCCCGAGAAACACTTGAAGAAATTTTAAGAAAATAAATCCACACAAAGCACCTGGGCATGACCTCATTACAGGTAAAATTCAACTATATATAATAGTCTGTTAAGATTATCTTATATTATCTATAAACTGGAAATTTGCACAAATTATTATGGTGTCCAAACCAGGAAAACCTGTTTATGCACGATCGCATTATAATGTGTCAATTATGTCTGAATTTGTTTGACATAAACGTCTATTTATAGCCCGTGGGTGTCTTTATAGGCCGCCGGTCTATAATGAACCGTCAAAAATTGATAAACATTTTAACAGTCTTATAAAGATTTTTTTTAAATTAAAATCGAATGTATGCTCTTTATTAGAACTCTATTTAGGGTAATTTGTATTAACAACACAGTTAACACAATTATTTATGTGAATATTCCTAGGCGTAAATGCTTCAACCATTTGACAGTAGTCAGTAAAAAATTAAAATAATTGAGCAACTAACTACTCGATGTGGGTAGAAAATTAATTTATTCCCTTTATTTCAGTTTTAAAATCTTCGATCGTGCATAAAATTATGTATGTACCACTGGCGTAACTTACTTTTATGGCCTTCGACGTGTCTTTAGCCCTCGACTAGCGTCTCGGGCTCAAAATCACGTCTCAAGCCATAAAAGCATCTTTACGCCCTTGGTACATAAATAACTATTATGAAGCAAGCTCATATCGCCTAACTAGCCATCTTTCTATTTTGTCTAAGGTTATCGAAAAACTACTGATGAGAAGAATTAAAACTGACTTGGAACTATCAACAATTTTACCATACTTTCAGTTTGCTTGCCGGGAACATCATTCAACTGTACAACAAACATATAGAATTGTCAATACCATCATCAAAAGTCTTGAGGATAAGAAGATGCACTGCCGTATTTCTAGATGTCGCCCAGGCTTTTGATAAAATCTGGCACACTGGTCTATTACATAAAATCAAAAGCATTTTCCTTAGTCCGCATTACCATCTACTAAGATTGTATTTGTCAGAACGATAGTTTCAAATAAAATACAACTCCAATTACTCCAGCCACCATCAAGTAAAATCAGGGTGCCTCAAGGGAGCGTATTGAGGCCGTTGCTCTTCTTGATTTATACCTCAGATTTACCAACAACACACAACACTACTATAGCAATATTTGCGGATGATACCGCCTTGCTTTCAGTAGACAGTAACCCAGTGCTCGCATCACAGAACCTACAGCAACACCTGGATGTTTTACAGAACTGTATTGGGAAATGGAAAATAAAGATAAACGAAACAAAATCAGTACGAGTTACCTTCACTACAAAACGCATAGTATGTCCGTCAGTTTTCCTAAACATTACTCAAATACCAGTAAAAAATGAAGTGAAATATCTAGCATTATACGAGGCATATCCACAAATTAAGTTCTGATCGGTCATAAAAATTACAGGATCTTTTTTATTTCATTTTTTTTATTAGTAGGTATTTGCTTAAATGTACCTACAATGTGTCTACGGATAGGCGATACAAGAGGTATAAATGACCAAAAATTTTTAGATATCAATACGTTGTTTGGCAGTCTATCCCTGCTTGCTCTTAAATTCATTTTAAGCAGACTTTCGATTTTTTAAAATCAAGGCATCTGTGGTAGCACTGTTAAAACGAAGGTGAGGTTTAGGTAAAGTCTTAGTATTTTAACAAATACCGCAAAATTGTATTAGAGTAGAGTTGTTCAGAACACAAAATTACGCTTGTATGCAAAATTTGAAGTTGTTCAGACGGAATTGTTTTTTGTTAGTTTAAGGCTTTTGTTGTGCTCGTAGACGCTTCAAAAACACAAAATTAGGATATGTTATTTCGAAAACTTTATTTTAAATTGAAAGTTTCAAGAATAAAGGAAACACAAATATCAAAATTATTCAAAAGTATAACCTCCCAGCACTTCTACACAGAATTTCCAAAACTGAGGAAAATTGTGAATTTAAGTCTTAAGTGATTACCTGCAGGAAAAGTAACATGAGAAATAAGACTATTAAACGCAACAAAAATTATTATTAAGAATAAAATTTACTGAGAAATCAATAATAAAAAAGCTTTTCCTCTTGTATCACCTATCCGTGGACACATTGTATATTAAACTGCTTCTCTACATAGTCGCCGTTTAAATTTAAACATTTATCATAGCGTGGTACAAGCTTTTGTATACCAGTATCTGTGAAATTTGCGTCCAACTTTTTCATCCAATCCTGAACCAGCGTTTTTACTTCTTCGTCTGTATTGCATCGCTGCCCTGCTAAAAATTTCTTAAGGTGAAGAAAGAGATGAAAATCACTTGGTGCAAGACCGGGGTTATAGGGCGGATGATCAAAAATTTCCCAATTAAAGTTTGTCGACAGTTCTCTTGTCGAAGCGGCTGCGCGAGGTCGGACATTCTCATGCAGCAAAACAATTCCCGAACTGAGAAGACCTGGCCATTTGTTCTTAATGGCATTTCGTAATCTTTGTAAAGTAGCACAGTAAGCATCTACATTTATTGTTGGGCGCAAATTTCGTAGATACTCGTACACAAAAGCTTGTGCCACGCCATGATAAATGTTTAAATTTAAACGGTGATTATGTAGAGAAGTAGTTTAATATACATTTAAGCAAATACTAATAAAAAAATTGAAGCAAAAAGATCTTGTAATTTTTATGACCGATCGGAACTTAATTTGTGGATATGCCTCGTATCTCAACCAAAAACTAACTTGGTAGAAACACGTCAAAACGAAACGCCAGCAAATTATCTTAAAATTCAAAGAGACGTCATGGTTAATGGGACGAAGATCCAAATAATCAAGAGATAATAAACTATTGGTATACAAATGTATCCTTAAGCCCATATAGACTTATTGCATACTATTATGGGGGTGTACAAAACCTTTAAACCAAAAAATAATTCAAAGGATACAATCTAAAATCTTACGTTCTATCACCAATGCACCATGGTACGTATCGAACTTTACCCTACACAATGACCTGGACATTTCATTTGTCACCGAGGAAATCAAAAGATATCCAACACTCTACTTCGAACGAATAGAAGAACACGAACATGATCTGATATCAAAAATAATCAATCCCCCAGGGGCAGAGAGGAGACTTAGGGCCGGTTGCACAAAGCTTTTGTTAAATTAGCGAATGATCAAAGTTGACAAAAGAGCATCATTTTTTGTTTATTTATGTGCTTTTTGCCATATGAATTCGAATTTTTATTCGATTTTATTCACTTTGACGAATGATTAATTTGACCGAGCTGTTAAATCATGTTTATGCAACTCGCCCTTAGAAGACTATGGCCTACGGACCTAAGACAAGCGATGCACAATGCAAATTAGTTAAACCTAACCTATTAGTGGTATTTTTTAGAGAATGGTCAATGAATGATTACTCTACTCATGTTGTATAATTTACTTATTATCCTGTACTTAGGAGTAGATTGTAAATAAGCAGTTCAATAGAAAAAGAGCAAAAGTTGCAATAGCTGTTTGTTGAAGACGATTAATTGGTCCAGAAGTGTTAGCATTTTTGGAATGCTGAAGCTGTTAGAATGTTTGGACCAAATTTTTTGCCTAGAAAAATTTTAATACTGTGTGTCCGAATAAAAACGCATCAATCCAACAAAACGGTAATAAATTTGTTCTTGCAAAAATTTTGGAACACCTGAAACGATTTATTAAAAAAATACACTTTCTGCAGTGATCGATTTTTTGGGGCTTATTTTTGTAAGTGATATGACGTCAACTCATATTTTTATTGTCTAATTAAATAGACTTTAAGGGTAGCTTAATACGACCTGTAAAAATAGAGGTAGCATAAGAAAATTATGTATTGAGAAAAAAATCAAATTCGAAAAATTCAATTAAATGTTCAAATTCTTCGACATTGTCGGGCAGTGTCTTGTAAACGCCTTCTTCGACATTTTAAATAAATTTCTTATTATTCCTACTCCATAGGAATCACAAGGAATCTCGTAAGTGATAAATGCATGTATGTATAACAATCTTATGTTGTTCCAATGAATTAGCTCACATATTAATAGAATTTTCAGTTTTAACTTATTTTATAAATTCTAAATTTGATGATTTACAGAAGTTATACGTTTATTTAAGTTATTATTATGTTTCTCATTATCACGTAAACCTAATTTTAAAGGTGATAAGGAATTTTCATGTAGTATGGTTTGTTTATTTTGTTATTGTTTCACATTCGACCGCCTTATCCACCGGATGTAGGGGGTGTTTCGAGTACCACCACTAGGGCTACCTAACATGCCACACAGTCCACTAACAACTCGCAAGAAGGGTACTAGTTGTACCTTTGGTGTAAATTAAAATAAATCTCATAAAAAATTCTCAAGAATCTCATTATTCTCAACATAATTATTTCACGAAATCTAAGCTTACGGGTGCCAAGTATCTCAACACTTTTTGAACAACAGGGCTGAAATATCAAAACAAACGAATTATCAGATATTTGTTAAACATTAATATTCGGCAATAAATATCTAGTGTGAGCCAAAGAGTAAATATTAATAAAAGTGTAAGACGAGGACAGTTGTTGTCTCCAATTGCATTGCATACATATACTGCCTTCCAAAAAAAGTGCAACACCTTGAGGCAGTTGCCCAATTTTATTCAAATTTTCACAGAATATGCGTTTCAACGATACAAACAAATGATTAGATTTGGAAAACCATAACACTAAAAGTTTAAGAAAAAATCAATAATGCGTCGGTCCCCCACGATTTTCCGGGCATTCATTAACCCTACGAGGCATGCTTCCAATCAAGTGGTCGATGGCCGCTTGTGACAAGCCATCGCATGCCTCTTTCAAGGCCATGCGGAGATGATCCAAGTTGTTAGGGGGATAGCGCGAATGCCCCACCTTTCTTCCCATCGTATCCCACACAAGTTCGATGGGGAACAAATCAGGAGAGCAAGCGGACCATCGAAGTACGTCAACATTGGCATCTTCCAGGAACTGTATTGAAGCCCTTGCCGTATGAGAACGTGCATTGTCCTGCTGGAAAATAGGGTTGTTGAGACCTTGAAGGTATAGAAGAGAAACGGTCTCCAGCACACTCGCGATGTAAGATGCAGCTGTCAAAGTGCCCTCAATGAATACCAATGGTGACCTGCTTTCATGGCATATCGCTCCCCAAACCATTACCCCAGGTGTACGGGCAGTGTGTCTCTCGGTGAAAAAGTTGGGATTTTGCCGCTCCCAACGAAAACGCCTCACCCTCCCACGGCTGTCATGAGCCCAAAGACAAAAGCTGGACTCGTCGCTAAAGACCACCCGTTGCCAATCTTGAGCCCAGCTGCTCCGTTCATTGGACCATTCCAGTCTTCGGGCCCGGTGATTAGGAGTGAGGGGAAAGGTTAACAGAGGACGGGGCGAACGTAGCCCAAAAGAACTAATTCTTCTATAGACGATGCTTGTTGAGATCGGACGTCCTATTGCTGCAACCCACTCGTTTTCCACTGCTCGTGTTGAGGTAAATCGGTCTCTGACAGTCACTACTCGAAGACGTTGATCTTCACGTACAGTGGAGGCTCTAGGACGACCAGACCCATTTCGTCGACGATAATTGGGCTCCTCGTTCTATCTTCGCCATCATCGCATAACAGTCACAGCATTACCACCGATTTGTCTCGCAATTCCGCGAAAAGAACTTCCTTGATTTTTTAGGCCAATAATCTGGCCCTTCTGGAACTCAGTCAAATGATGGTACTGTCGAGGTTGACGAACTCTAGGCATTTTAACACTCTTGTAGTTCACTGTATCGTACTTATTTTCAAAAATGTGCAGATAACAACCAGAAAAAACACAAAACAATTTCTTTCGTTTTATTGTTACCAAGGTAAAAAACAAAAAAACAACGGCTCCTAGATATCTGAAATTTTAATTATTTGTTCGTATCGTCGAAATACTTGTTCTGTGAAAATTTTATGAAAATCGGCCAACGGCCTGGAGGTGTTGCACTTTTTTTGGAAGGCAGTATATAATATGCACTGGATGAACTAAAGGAAACGTAGGATGTAACATGTAAAGTACAAGAAGAAAAAATATACAAATGGCATAGCCTTACTGGCTGAAAACGAACTGAAACGAATTTTGAATTGGAATGAACTAAGTATTAAAAGATTACAACAGAAAATAGATGCAGTAAAAACCATTATTAGTTTGTGGTGGTTCGGAGACACAAACATAAGAATTGGGAATGCCATGAGAGAGGGGATAGAGGACTTCTGCTATTTAAGAAGCAAAGGGGCAAAAGAAGAAATAACGAAAAAGTAGTGTCAAGACTAGGACAGGAATATGAACGATTACTAGACGATAAAGCTGCAGCTATTTCTGATCTCTGGTTGATGTTGAATTCCAATTTATCTTCGAAATATGTACCAAACGATTGTGTCACTGTAGATGAACAGCTGTTTCCATTTCGCGATAGAACCAGGTTTACACAATATATTCCTTCCAAGCCTGCCAAATATGGCATTAAAATTTGGTGGGCTTGTGATGCACAGACGTCGTATCCAATTACTGGTCAGATATATACTGGAAAAGCAACGACTAGACGTGAAGTGAACCAAGGACAGCGTGTGGTCATAGATTTGTGTCGCCAATTTAAGGGATCAGGAAGAAACATAACCACAGATAACTTTTTTACTGCATTGCCTTTAGCTCGTAAACTGCTTTCGTGGAATCTTTCTATAGTAGGAACATTAAAACAAAACAAATCGTACATACCACAGGAGATGAAGAAATCTAAGAGCAAAGATGAATTCTCATCAATGTTTGGATTCAGCGAAGACGGAAAAGTCGGCATGTGTGCTTATGTTCCAAAAAAGGAGCGTAACGTAATTTTATTGTCTACAATGTACAACAGCGATACAGTAAGTGGACCAAAAAGCAAACCCGAAATGATACTATACTACAACAAGACAACAGGAGGTGTGGATAATATGGATAAGATGGTAACGCAATTACACCACCAAAAGGAAAACCCTACGTTGGCCACTGGCAATGTTTTATAACATGATTGACATTGCCAGCTTAGCGGCATATATTATCTACTCAGAAAATAACCCAGCAACAGCTATACCTACCCACAGCCGACGTACTTTTTGCAGGATTTGGGAAAGCAGTTGTCAATGCCCATCATTGAAAAGAGATCCAAACTACCTAACTGTATAAAACATTTTAGCACAAGATCGGGTGTAGAAGCTGTACTCGGGCATTCAATAACCCCAGTTTCAGAAATGTCAAAAACAGGTGAAGCATCATCAAAAGATGCTTCGGGTCGCACAAAACACGTAGGAAGCTGCTACGTCTATCGTGCTATATACGCATTTCAACGAAAAACGCGAAAATCTTGTAAATTTTGTAAGCGACCAATTTGTAATGAACGTGCCGAGACAATCACAAAATGCGAGCAATGTACAGGGTGGCCCATTTTCGAAGGGATTGCAGGCTATCTCCTTAACTATTACATCTACGCAAAATGTAATAAAGATGTCTCGGGCCAAATTTTTGAGACAAATCTAATGGTGCAAACCGAAATTTAATATCGTCTTTTGTTTTCGAGCTACAAGCAAAAATTGAATTTTTCGGAAATTCTTTTCGGAGTTATAACTCTTTTGTTTGTAGAGATAGGAACAAAAAATAAAAACATTCTTAAGGCACTTTTTCATGTAGAATTTAATGGTGATATTGGATTTCTAATTTGCATATTAAGTTTTGAGTTATAACATAAACTTGTATTTTTTTAAATAGCAACCGTAGTTGGCTTTGACATCACTAAATAGGTCGCTTTTCAACGTTTTCAAAAATATATGGTTTAATATACTTATTTTAAATAACGAATGAAATATCAACAATTTTCTAATATTTACAAATCATAATTGGATATAATTATCAAGCAACCCTTGGAATACAAAAAAAAATGAATAAAAAACAAAATAAATGACTGTCCTGTCAAATTAATAGGTATTCGTTTGGTTATGTAGCTTTACTTATGTAAAAAGTAAATGTAAAGTGTAACTGCTTAATAGTTACAATGACTGTTTATGTGTGACAGTTTAAGTATACAGTTTACTACACTTATCTCAAATAACAATTAAATCTCAATAAACTTGCCAATATTTAAGAATACTGCGGTATAAATGATTATTTAGACGCATTCTAGAGGGATTAAATTTAGTATCCACAATGTTCTGATTCTTATCTGGGATACATTATTCTGTATTTTTTCTTTACTGGAATAGGTTGGAGATGCTGTTACATACTCTAATCTAAACTATTTGTAGTATTTTCGTTTTATCTTGGTTAAATATTTTATTTATTTCGTGGTTTGTTGAAAGATCCAAAATTAATAAACCTATTCTCAAGTTTCTTACATGTTTCCATATTTGGTTGGAGACTTACTTTTACATAAGTATTAAAGTAAAGCTACATAACTAAACAAAGACTGCTTAATTTGACAGAACAGTAATTTATTTTGTTTTTTTATTCATTTTTTTTGTGTTCCAAGGGTTGCTTGATAATTATATTCAATTACGATTTGTAAATATTAGAAAATTGTTGATATTTCATTCGTTATTTAAAATAAGTATATTAAACCATATATTTTTGAAAACGTTGAAAAGCGACCTATTTACTGATGTCAAAGCCAACTACGGTTGCTATTTAAAAAAACACAAGTTTGTGTTATAACTCAAAACTTAATATGCAAATTAAAAATCCAATATCACCATTAAATTCTACATGAAAAAGTGCCTTAAGAATGTTTTTATTTTTTGTTCGTATCTCTACAAACAAAAGAGTTATAACTCCGAAAAGAATTTCCGAAAAATTCAATTTTCGCTTGTAGCTCGAAAACAAAAGACGATATTAAATTTCGGTTTGCACCATTAGATTTTTCTCAAAAATTTGACCCGAGACACCTTTATTACTTTTTGCGTAGATGTAATAGTTAAGGAGATAGCGTGCAATCCCTTCGAAAATGGGCCACCCTGTACTTTGTAATCATGATACTTGACTAAATTTTTTTTGCATAAGATAAAGTTAAAAAGAAAATGTGTGTTTGTTTTTATACTTTTACCTTCCATGCCATTTTCTACATTGGTTTCAAAGTACAATTGACTAATTTAGGAAAAATTGTATATAAAATATAAAATATATAAAGGTACCTGGGTACCTTGTCAGTGCATTTGAAGGGTATAAATTTGTTTTGTCCGAAAAACTATATTTATATATTTTTTGTTATAGTTTTTTTGGATTGAATCAACTAAACATATATTGATTAAGGATAAACTGGGCTTTCAGTTAGAGCAGTTAACTTAAACTAAAGAAAAAAAGCAGATAAAAACGCAAAAGGTACCCGGGTACCTATCCGTGAATATAAGGGTTAATTGTCTGATGTTAAATATAAATATTTTTCTACACCTATTTAATTATACTGCAATTATCAGCATTTTCTTCGTGAAAAATAGTACCTGTAATTCACTGCAGTGAATTATGAATTCATAATTCACTGTTTCCGGGCCAATCACAAATACAAATCCATAAATCACTATTTCGCTGATCCAATGATATTTTAAATAGTCCGCGATCAACTCTTTCTGCAGCTGACAATCGACTCGCGTAACGCCCAAGTGTGTTGTCATATTGTTTGTTGTTTGTTTACGTTTTTCAACGTATGCACTTAATTAAATTGAGTCTAATCTATTTCTTTAATAGGTGCATCGTATTACATTCGCGATTATGGCCATTATTCGCTCAGATGATTTGCGCCACTCGCCTGACGGCTGGTGGGCTCAAACATCATCTTCGTGAATAATGGCTGTCATAATCGCTCATATAATAATATACTATTCCTCTGGTTCCTCGGCTTTTTACAAATCCAGCCTGTTCGGGGGGTATTTGTGGTTGTATATATATTATTGATATAATCTTTGATCTATTTTTTGCGGAGCCTTTTTTGTGTATATGACTGAATATCGACCTTGTCGGCGGCCATTGTCCAGTTTGCCATATTTTATTGCATAGATCTAGCAGTATCTCTACCCATGTGTCTTCTAAAACTTTTAGTATTTCAGCATTAATTTGGTCAGCTTCAGGTGCTTTATTTGTTTTAAGGTGACGTATAGCTTCTAAGACTTCTTCTTTTAATATAGCTGGTTCAAGTTGTTCAGGTCGGTTATTATTGTTGTGATTTCCCTGTTTTATACCACAGTCGCTGTACAGTTTCTCACAATATTGTGTTCATCTATTTAAAACTTTATCCGTCTCCCAGAGGACATCCTCATTCTCAACTTCCATTACTAGTGATCAGGGCTCAAATTTCCTTGATAAGAAATTTATGTTTTGGAACAAGTCGTGCGCTAAATTGAAATTTTTATGTTCTTCTATTTTCTTGCAAACGTTTTTGATGTATTCATTTTTGTCTTGACGACATTTTTTTTAGGTGTATTCGGTTTTGCTTTTTTCAGTAGTTAATCCTGATTGTTTCACAGCTTTTCGCGTTCAATTACTTCGAATGTTTGTTTTGTTAACCAGTGTTTGTTTGATTTTTTTTTACGTTTAAAGTACTTTCTTGGTATTTTTTGATTGTTTGTTCCATTGTGTTTTTAAAATTTGTCTATTCTGTGTCACAATCTTCTGTTAGTACACATATGATTTTTGTTATCTGTTAGGCCGTTATTAATTTCTGATTTCATCTGATTTATAGTGTAGCTATCGAGGCTTGTTGTTTTCTGTCGTTTTTTATAGGTAGTTTTTATCTTTATTTTTATTTTAGCCGCAAGCAAATTGGTGGTCGGATCCACACTCTTCGCCGGGATAGGGTTTTGAATTACAAACTGAGGACTTCCATCGTTGATCCATCATTATAAAATCAATCTGCTTTCTGTATCTGTCTCCCAGCGATTTCCACGTGACATTAAGTATATGACACTTTTATTAAAAATTCAATCATGTACTGGGAGATTCACATAAGACCTTAACAGTTAAAATAGGCAACCCAACTTACACATTCAGAAACAATGATTTATGTTAATTGTCAATAACGTTTATAGAATCAGTGCAGTAAGTAAAAAGTAGAGCCACTAAAAGTCACTAAAATAAGTTTTTCTCGCTTACTTTACATTTTAGGTAGGTATAGTCTTTGTTTAACAGAATTTTTGGAGAAACAAAAATCTCCATTTAACTGTTTGATTAAATATAGGGTGTTTGAAAAATTAACTTTTTAATGTTTCTCCGAGCCTATCAAAAAAAACTATTTTGAACTTTTCCGAAACAAATTTGATTTAATTTAGTATACAGGTGAAAACTACACTTTCCGTTTTTTCTTGTCCCTAACTTTTGCTCCGTTGCTTAGTAGTCCAGTCAATAAACGGATTGTAGAATGCATGGAGGGCGTCACAATTTTTGACTTCAGGGCTTTGTTTGGAGTCGTTAGGAGGTAAACATACTAAAAGTCCCCGGACATAGGTGGTGAGCGGGGTGCAGGGAGGGACTGAGAAGGTCTCTTTTTTTGTTTTTTTGCTTATATCTAGAAGATAGTGCATCTTAGCAAAAAAGTCATTATATACAAAATCAAAGCTGATAAAATTTCCTACATTTTTGCCTTTTTAAGTTTTTTTCTATCTCCAACCGTTTATGAGAAATCCGCTATCAAAAATCGTTAATATTCGCAAGAATATATTTTGCCTCCCGTTTTTCGTTAAACTCTTCTCTCTAGCACCTCATCTCTTCGGTTTACAGAAAAATTCCCACAAAAGAAGTTGTACAGGATTAAATTTCCTTCAAAATGGTATATACTTTATATATATTTTTTTTCGAAAATTAGCGATCTTTGATAGCGCATATCGCATAAACGGTTGGAGATATAAAAAAACTTTACCAACCAAAGATGTGGGAAATTTTGACACCTTTGATTTTGTATATAATAAATTTTTCGCTAATTCAAGATATAAGCAAAAAACCTAAAAAAGGGATCTTCTCGGTCCCCCCCTGCACCCCGCTCACCTCGAATGTCCGGGGACTTTTAGTATGTTTACCTCCTAACGACTCCAAACAAAGCCCCGAAGTCAAAAATTGTGACACCCTCCATGCATTCTACACCCCCCTATTGAGCGTTCGTTGACTGGACTATAGTCAAAGTTAAAAGTTATTGATGTTTTGGAACTACCTTTTTTCATCAAAATTTCGTAAAATTATTATTTTTTTCTAGAAAACGGTTAAAGTTGGGTATAGGAAAGTATTAACAAAAAATATTCAGCATTACATTATTAATATATAAAAAAATTCCACATACTGCTACAACTTTTATCTAAAACATTTTTTTTTCTAAAATTAATAGTTAAGGAGCTATCTTCTGAGTACGCCTTAGTAACTCACCCTGTATCTACTAAAGGTACGTTTTCGTAAGGACGCAACATGTTGGCCGGCATGTCCGCCGACTTGTCTGTTCTAATGTAAACGAAATGCATTTCATGTCGGGACAGTCGGACAACATGTTAATGTCGGATGCAAAAGTTAGCCGCACATGTCGAGTCGGCATTCGTTTGTCACTACGTAAACACTCAATTTTTAATAATAAGAGGCGCAACTAGCCGAATGCGAAGACCATTCATTAACGAGCTACGTATATGTACCTTTCAAACGTCTCTTCGCTAAGAAAAAATCTAACGTACCATCTTTTGCGTTTCCGTTTTGACTTTTTTTGACTTTCTAGTATCGTATGGCTTCCTGCCAACACTATGAAAGTTGATATAACCTGTACTACTTCATCGTCTGCCATCTTGAAAACTGTAGATTTCGATTCGAAGATAGTTCTCTCGACATGTCCGTTGTAGAGAAGTGACAACGTAAACACCTGTCAATTTTACCAACTTGTCGGTCGGCAAACATGTCCGGCCAACAAGTCGCCCCGATTTGTCCTTACGAAAACGTACCTTAAGTAGAACAAATTTTATTTTGTAATTTGTAGATATGTCTAGTAGCTTCGGAAAAATATGTTGGATTGTATTGAAAGCTTTGAGGGGGGGTCTTACGTGAATCACTCAGTATAATAGAGTTTCATCGATAAATTTGATATTAAGAGCAGGACTGCTTTCGAACCTGTTAGGTTGAGGTCATTATTAAAGAAAGAATGAACCTTACTACTTATTTTCTATCTGAAAATAGGAAATATAGTATAAATTGCTTCAGGCAGGCTTGTGGCATAGTGACATTATTTTGTGTATAACGGAAAAATGCCAAATAAACAGCTTTTCTACTTTTTATGTACTTAATGCATGACTTAAATAAGTACCTAATTTACACTTACATTAATTGCGTTTTTAAAGCAAAAAAATCTCAATTCGCCGCAGTTACATAGATAAAACTGTATAGAAAAATTGTCACGAAAGAAGTGTGCACAGTAATAATTCCTATCTTATACAGATAATTCGAACTCTAAGAAGCATTTAAATTTTTTATTTGAGTTGTTTTGTGAAACTTTAAGTAAAGTATGCAAATAATTTTATTTTTTATAAAATTGCGAACTTACATTTTTATTGAGAATTCTTCTGTCATAGGCAGCTTAGCGCTTATTTTTGTAAGTAGATAAGTACAGGGTGGCCCATTTTCGATGTTTTTAAATGGGAAGTACCCTTAATATTGGAGATAGACAAAAACTGATGTCGGAGTCCAGGGGTCTTTTTTGATGCATCTTCAAATCCCTAAAACAAAATTCCGCTATCTTTTGTTATTTTTTAGCTATAGCCCAAACTTCAAAATTTGGCCATATCGAAAACTTCAAATAACTCTCTTGGTTTTGAACATATCCAAAAACGGAGAAACATTCTTAGGCACTTTTTCGAGTAGAATACTATAGTTAATTCAAATATCTTCTAATTTTTATGTTTTAAGAATTATGACAAAAAGTTGGTATTTTTTAAATATAAGTCGTAGTTGGCCATGATACGATTAAATTGCATATTTTTTCTGCTTTCCGAAAATATATAGTTTATATGGGTTAAATGCGGTAACAATACCTTTTTCAAACAAAATGCAGATTATATGATGCTGTTATCAATTAGTAGGCCATGGTTCATGATAGCAAAACAAAATGTAATAGAGCGGTTGCATATGACGTCACTAGGCCATCAGCTGAACACTTTTAGGGTAAACAAAGGGCAGATTTGTATGCACCTGTATACTAATTTTACCAAAAAGGAAATATTACATATTACAATATCAAACCGAATAAAGATGTGTTTAACCAGATGAGGGATGGTTAAGCCTACATTATTACGAAATTTTCAGTTACTTAAAATTTGCCCGCGGTCAGTTGATACGAACGTAATTAAAAATTTTATCGTGAATTAAAAAGAGTATTAGGGAACGTGATATTTCCCAGAGAAAGCAGTTAAAGAAAAGCTCTGGAAAACAAGGAACTAAAAATTTTGCCAGGTTGTACGTAGAAACTTGTAAAATCTCCATATGTCTAGATAGTCTAGATAATTAAAAGCTGTTAAAGATAACGCGAGATTTTCTACAAAATATTAAATTAATTATTTAGTTTTGTTAACTTTCAAAACTGTCGTTCATTTTCAGTCGGGCGTGTGTGCCTGGTGACATCATATGCACCCGCTCTATTAGCTTTTTTTATTGCTATCATGATCCATGGCCTACTAATTGCTAACAACATAATTATAATCTGATTTTGTTCAAAAAAGGTATTGTTACTGCATTTAACCCCTATAAACTATATATTTTCGGAAAGCAGAAAAAATATGACATTTAATGGTGTCATAATTCGTAAAACATGAAAATTAGAAGATATCCTATCCTATCGTATTCTACTCAAAAAAGTGGATGTAGAATGTTTTTGCCGTTTTTTGATATCTTCAAAACCAAGAGAGTTATTTGAAGTTTTCGATATGGCCAAATTTTGAATTTTGGGCTATAAGCTATAACTAAGAAATAACAAAAGATAGCGGTATTTTGTTTTCGGAACTTGAACCTGCATCAAAAAAGAGCCCTGTACTCGGGCATCAGTTTTTGTCTATCTCCGATATTAAGGGTACTTCCCATTTAAAACGTCGAAAATGGGCCACCCTGTACATAGTAAATAGTGCATACAAATATTTCTTTTTAAATATTTTCTGAAAGTTTGTGGTAGTGAATTTCACATTTTATATTTCTTTTTTGGGTATTTCGCCACCTTTTTAATTCGTTTGAAAACTGAGATTGAGACTTGTTTCAGAAACGTTACAATAGTTAATAATTTAATTTTCAGAAACTGGTGGCAAAATATCCAAAAAAGAAGCATAAAATATGTTTCAGTCATAAAAACCTTTTTCGTATGAAAATGTTTGTGTTATTATGCAGAACATTTTAAAAAGTTTAAAATAAATTAATTGTTCAACGTTTTATCACACCGCAGAGTGATATTTACATCATGGTAGTTTCGAAATTGTTAATTAAAAGTTTCATTTTTTAATTAGGAATTGTATTTATAGACTGAAATTTTGACCTTAATCGTGTGGTGGGGTCTGTAGATGTAGATTCGTACCCCTACTTAATGATACGGTTTTAGATTTGGTGCAATGCGTATAAAGTAACTTGCGTATAAGTACCCACCACCACTTCTAGTCTATCGCTCTAAATCGTTACTTAACTTTAATAATTAATAATGGTAAGTCAATAATATCAAATATATTTCCGTCTAATGCTATTTATATATTTATATAGGTACATATATTTTTTAATTAGTTTTATAAAATTTGTTTTTCTAGTAAGTTATAGTTCTCTATATTTTTGTTAGTTGAAAGCACACGATGAAACGAAACTGAATTAACAGAATTTTCTTCTTTTATTAATCGCTAACATTATTGTTTAAAGTGAATAACACAGAATTGAAAAGAAAAATGTTAATAGGCAGTTGCCCGAAATTTCCAAAAGTGCCTCTAACATTGGTTTTCTTTTTTTTTCCAGACTGACCTTAATGACAATGAGATCGAAGGTGAGAATTTTTACAATTAAGTCGACTAATTGAAAATTTTCCTGTACTGTCGTGTAATCTAATTTTGTTCAAAGCGTATAAGGTGACTTGTCGCGTTGCTCTAAAAATACAACCCAACAAACGTTTCCAATAGATATCGATCTCGTGCTTGCTGTACTTGCAATTTATAGAATATATATGCACCTGCTTTTGTGTTTTATTTTTAATTGTCTTATTGTTAGAAATGGCACGGACCTGATTTGTTAAGCAGTTTACGAGTTTGAGCAGAAAATATTAAAACTGAAAAATTAATTTTTTCGTATGTGTTATCGTTTATTTACAGAAATAATTCTGTATGGAGAGTAATTTGCTAGTTACTTACCACAGTAAATCGACTGGAATTCTTAGTTAACTTGGGGTAGTTGTTATTGTTGTAGATTTTTTCTCTAACTTACTTTGGAACTAAGGAAGCTTAAATTTAAATATAGGTTATTTCGATGAGCCTACCTAAGTACTTGCGATTAACCTGAATATTCGATAAATTTACAAACATAAAGTGCTTTGCTTTACTAGAACTTTTATTCAGAAAGGACGACTAAATAACAAATTAATTCTAAAAAATGCTAAATATTTGATTTTTTTGTAAAATAATTCGACGCCCTTAGCTATCGACGAAATTTGTTTGGATTATCTATATGGAGTACGCATTTTAAAACGTCCAGCTTAATAAAAAAAGATTTGAAATTGGCATTGGACGTAACGTCTTACAAACTACGCGTTTTGGTTATAATATTTTAAAAACCAACATCAAGGGATTTACTGTAGTACCTATTTAGTAAATTTTATAACTAAAGCATTATGATATCATTATGTTACTTAATTTTAAATTGTTAATTGTTCGAATTTCAAAACAAATTTGTGACAAATCAGGAAATACTTACTTTACAGTTTCATTACATTTACAGCAACTTTTTGTTTTCAGCTGCGGAATGCGCATTTGGATTATTAGCTGAACGTGACGGTTCCTTAGATAGTACCAATCTTGGACACTGCCTGCGCGTTCTTAAGTTAAATCCCAGTTTAGACGCTTTGGAAAAGCTTGGAGCTGGCAAAAAGATAGGTGAGCAAATATTTTGCTTAGTTTTGTTTATTCCCCATCAGCAAGCTTAATTCTTCTGCTACTTACATTTCCAAGTTCTTAGTTTTACTATTTATAAACAAATGGCGAAGTAAAGAATGTCCGACGTGCTAAATATGCACCCAATTTATGTATGTGGATACTAAAATTAGATCGCAGGTCAACTTCAACTAATTAAATATTTATTTTTAGAATTTTTTCCATGTCAATTTTTGGCATATAGTTTATACATTATGTCAATTCTATTTTTAAGTTTACAAATATTACTTAATACAAACAATAATAACTATTAAGATTCTACTGGGAATATGAATTATGTACGTGTGTGCCGTTTGGTTCAACAGTTAATAAACCTAATTTAATTGTTGTAATTATTTAAATTAATCTCTTCCTGTAAATATAGGGGAAAAAACCTTCAAGATGGAAGAATTTCTAGCAATTTACAGTCAATCCAAAAAGGAAGTAAAAGATCAAGGTTGTTACGAAGACTTCATAGAATGTCTGAAACTCTATGATAAAGCAGAAGATGGGAAGATGCTTTATGGCGAACTTCATCATGCATTACTTGCTTTAGGTAAGGTTCTAAAAATTAAGATTTTGGTAATATTCTGCTGCGCAAAGCATTTTTTTTTGTTTAAAGGTTATTGGTAGACTAGACGTAATAAATAAATCGAAAATAAGATTTAATGCAATTATTGTGAAATATGCAACGGGGAATCTACAATTTTTATAATACGAAATAGTTTCGTCTAAGGCTTTACTAAATATTGGACAATTTTTTGCAAAGCGCGCTGCAGAATAACTTATGTTAAAATGAATTACGGGTGACCTTAATTCAATAATTTAAAGCATATAAAATATTATTTATATCAAATAGCGTTTACGTTTACGTAAAACGTATACGTTAAAACGTTCTGTAAAAACTCCCAAATATTTTTTTGGGTGTACTACTATATGTGTGCGTGATCAAGAAAGAACTGCTGTTTCATTTGGCAATAAAAAAATTACTTAAAATTGGTAGCAGTGTTAAAGCTAGGGATGTACCTAATAATTACAGCAACCACTTTTTCAGAACTTTTCCTTGATTTTAGTCGTTAGGCCACCATTGTTAGAAATGACCATCGCAAGGTGAAGGTAACTGATAACTCTGATAAGCAATAAAGCTAATTTGAAAGGTATTTGAATTTTTTTTGCTGGTGACTCAAGCTCAAATGGTTATAGGTACAAACAACCCATTGAAATGTTAGGAAATATTTCCTATCTTACGTCGCATTTGTATATTTAAAGATTTCTTGTATTTTTAACTATTTTGTCCTTCCTCATCCTACAGGCGCATAACTTGGCCAGCCCATTGCCAATTTAGTTTTACTACTCTTCGGATAACATCTTCAACTTTTGTTCTGCTTTTCCTTTACAGCGCTCGTTGTGTTGTGCAATGTACATATGGAACAATTTAGATTTAACTGTAGGTACTTAGTCCGTTTTGCATCTCTAAAGGCTCTCTATGATTGACCAAATTTCAATGTTGTCGAAAGCCTTTTTGAAGTCGATGAAGGCAAGGTATATATTTTATTGTATTCTATAGATTTTTGTATCAGTTGTCTTAGAGAAGGTATAGGCATGGTCTATGCGTTTGTGGTGCTGTAATTTTTTCGGAATCCTGCTGGCTCCGTGGGTTGGTTGTGATCTAAGAATCTAAGCCACTGGATATTCTATTTGTTATTATTTTAGTTACTTCATAGTTTTTGTAAATACGGTAGTATTAGTGAAATTAATCTATAAATAGTTTTAGAGGTCGTGTATGTTTCCTTTTTAATGTAACAACATACTTAATTATAGTTTTTTCAATTTCTATGCACTTTTCCTTCATCGAAAGACTTAGTAAACAGAGTTTTCAAAGATCGTAGAATAGAAGGTCCTCTGGACTTAATTAGTTCCGAGACTATGCCGTCATTTCCTGGAGCTTTAGTTCTCTTCATAGATCTAAGAGTATTTCTTATTTCATATACACATATTTCAGAAGTGTCCTCTATGTAATGCCTTTTTAATCTGGCTCTCTTTTCGTCTTCTGGCCGGTTTACCTTTGAAGATTATAGATCACCATAAAATCTTTATATGCGATTTAGAATTTAGTTTCTCTCCGTCAGAATCACCCCGTTATCATTAGCAAGTTTTAATATAGTTCCTGGGAATGCTTAACGTTTAAATACTCGAAGTCGGTGATTCTCTTCAATGGCTCATCTACTAAATTATTGTTAAATTTTGTTTAATTCTTTTAATTTTATTTTGTCTTTGTTTATCTGGGAGAGGATTGCCATTCTTTCTTCCACAAGTTGTTTTATTTCTTTGCTGATTCTACTTCTATTTCCTTTAGCAATCTGTGTAGGGCTTTTATTAGCTGAGTTTAGTTTTTCTATCGTTAAAGCTTCATGGTTTCACGTCTCTTTCTGATGGGCCTCCTTTTCTCTGGTAATGGTGTTATATTGGTGTTTTTCAACTATGTCAATTTTTGTCATTTCAATCTGATTTGTAGACATTTTTCCGTTGACCATTCGTTGGTCCTACCAGCGTGTAATGTGTTTAGCACTGACATCTTTTGGGTAAGTCAATTTTTCGTTTTTTGTTATACCGTCCGGACTTTATCAAGTCATCGTCTTTGAGGTTTCTTTTTAGAGAGCAAGTTCATGAAGTATAGTGCATGACCTTCAAGGAATGTTTGGCCTTTTCTGTTCCATTCTCCCAACCCACAGTTTCCAATTATAATTTGGTAGTAGGTAGAATTTGTTCGAATCGCAGTTTCTATGTTCTTGTAGAGTTGTTCAAATTTCTCGTGTGGATAAGTAGAGGTTGGGGCGTAAACTTGTAGGTATTACTTTTAACTTATAGTGCTTTGATATTCTTATAAGGACATATCCCACCCTTGGTGTAATAGTTTTTATTTTTATTATGTTTGGTACTAGTGTTTTATTTATTAAGACGTGTCATATATATTTGTCTCCTCTCCACTATTAAAGAATCGATGTCCTGATTTACATGTTCAGAGTTTTTCTCCTCATAGGTAACTATGTAAGTTTAATTAATTTTTGACGTATTGGTATAGGGGAATATTATAATTAAAGGCTTTTTTCTTACAAAACGCTGTTTTCTGTTTGTTTTTAAAATGTATACAACTTGTAATTCTAGACTTTTACTTTAGTACTCGTATTAAAAATAGAAGAAAACGCAGTACCGTTTTCTTGTAATTTAAACATATCTATCATTTATTTTAATACATACAGGAAAGAATGCAAATATAGCGAGGATTTAAAATAAAAATAGTCATCTAAAGTTAAACTTACTTAAAAATGATTTCAAAAATCAATCACAATAAAATTGTTTTCCCTTTAAAATATATCTAACATTATTGGGAATTTAATTTAAGTCTTTTATACTAAATTTGGTTTATTGAAGTAATAACAATTACACCACCTTAGGAATCTTAAGATATGACAAATTTGCAGATGTGTACTTGTACCATTGCGTTATTTACTTCAATATTAATGTGTATTTTACTATGATATTCAAGAAATCTAAAGCTTAAATTTGGTTTATTGAAGTAATAACAATTACACCACCTTAGGAATCTTAAGATATGACAAATTTGCAAATGTGTACTTGTACCATTGCGTTATTTACTTCAATATTAATGTGTATTTTACGACGATATTCAAGAAATCTAAAGCTTAAATTATTGTAACTTATTTTGTCCTTGAAAAAGTTCAAGATACTTTGTTTAAGTAAAATAGATATTCAATTAACCATGAATATTTAAAAATTAAGACATTTTTTAGCTCTTCTTTATGTGCATAGTTACTTTATACATACAAGGTGTGTCTAAAAAGTTGGGTGAATGGTATCAAAGAACAAAGAAAACAAAAGATATAAAGAAATTGCCTTTATAGGCCTTTAAAATAATCGCCTTGCAACACAACACACTTTTGACAACGTTCATAAAGTTTCTGGAAACTGGCAGCAAAGTCATCTTTAGGAATCGGTCGCAGGATCGCTGTCACACATTCTTGGATGGCCAACACGTCCTCAAAACGCGCACCCTTCATGACCGTGTACACTTTTTCCCACGATAAAATTAATGCAAATGCAATTTTCCTATGCTGGTACCGTATAGAAATTCACATTAAAGTCTCCTAATCATTATGGATGTACGTAATTTTTTTGACAATGACCATAGTGATATTTTATTTCACACTAATTTACAATCTAATGTTCAGTTATGAATTTACAGGCGAAAAATTAACAGAACGTGAAGTGGACATATTATTTGACGATTGCATGGGTCCGGAAGACGATGAGGGGCAAATCGAATACGAACGTATGTATCTATTAAAATACTGTTTTAATAAACACTATCGTTTATGACATGTTCAGATGTCCAGTTATTGTAGCAAATCACAAATCTAGCATTTATTTACCCTTTTCAGCACCCATTACCTGAAGTATTAAGATTTTAGATTTTTGGTAGTAAGTAAACAAATATCTTTTGCATCTTTTTTATGCTGAATTATTGAATCGCAATGTTTAATAAGGCCAATTCTTAGTTATTGTGCTAATTTTAGAATGCTACTTCACAACATTAACGCAATTATCTTTTTTTGTGCATTGCAAATGTCTTAATTTTATTTTTTTATTATACATTCAATTTTATTCTATATTTTTAAATCATAATATTATTAATGAACGACTTTTAGATATGTGAAATGCAAAATATAATTATTCTTATTCGTTTTTGTAGCCTTCTTGAAGAAGATGTGCGACAGAGCTTAAACCTAGGAAGAATCCTGAAATTCTAACATCACGAAAAATGTATACTGGTATTAACTGTACACTAATATACGTATGTACTAGCATTACACATATAAATGTAATAAACCTAACAAGAAAAATATTAAAAGAGAAATACGCTATCTTTATATAATGTACCTACTTGTATTTTTTAAGAAAGAGGCTAAGATTCGAAAATTTTCAAAATTTGAAGGTAAATGTAAATATTGGTAATAATTAAAACTCTCTTGAGTTGATACTCGACTCTTTAAATCCCGAAGTTTTACTCGAGGATACATATTTTCAATTCTGAATTAAAGGTATGATTTTCAGCTCTGCTTACAAGATATGGGTCTTTGTTAGAAACTTCAAATGTTTATTGCAGATTTACCTTTTTTGTTTGTGCCTTCAGATTTCGTCTTTGAAAGTTCTGATATTTTGCCGTTAAATATTACAGGTCTGTGAAACGATCTCTTGCTTTGTTTGAAATTTGCAAATGCAATACTAAATAAATTTCATACAACAGTTTTAACTCGAAGCTTCAGCATGGAATGAACTTTTTAAATTAAATAAGTCAAAATTACATTATATTCGATACTCTTAACATTTTTCTATATGTACATATATAGAATTTTCATAATTCGTTAATAGTATTTTATGTATCTAGGACGAAAAGTAAGTCTTTAAGGTATGAGCAAGTTGTTTACGGCCGAGGCGGGTAGCCGAGGCCGTAATTACTTGCGAGTACCTTAAAGACACTTTTCGTCTGAGGTACATACATAATTTTATGTCATACTGGTTTCTAAAGTTGTTATTAGTAATTTACGATACTAGTAACGATATGAAGCATTTTACATTACGAGAGAAAAGTTTGAAAGAACGAGCGACGAAGGAGCGAGTTCTTTTAAATCTCGCGTAATGTAACAGCAAATAACGTTACGCGTGTCGTAACACGGTTTACATCATCCTATAATATTTTTTTCAAAAAATAAAAAATTATTTTCAGTGACAGTTCAATGACAGTTCAATGACAATTCATAAATAGTAACGTAAAACAGCCATAACAGCACGTTATAAGCTTTACAGCACTAGTGCTGTTAAATGTATCATAACATAACTCGTTGCTAAGGAGTTATTACCATGATAACGTTATAGGATGATGTAAAATTATTAAAAGAAATCTCCAGCAATTTGTAGCAGTATTCGTTTTAAGTAAGTAGTCTAAGGCGCAACAATTCGTATCTCCTAGCAACGAGCATTTATAGAACAAAAAGTGACAGTTTAAAGAACTAGGACTTTAAAATGACACTTTAAAGTCCTAGCACTTTAAAGTGTCACTTTTCGTCCTATAAATCGTTCGAAAAACGTTGCTTTAGAAACGAGTATGACATAATAGCTATTAAGACAACAAGTGTTTTATAGAAGGTTTAAAAATCAAGGTCGTAGTTCAAATCCGAGCGAACGAAGTGAGCCGAGGATTTGATAGACCGAGATTTTTAAACTATAAAACACGAGTTGTCTTCAAGATTTTTTCTAACACTAATATCAGACATTTTTTTTCACTAATATATTATTAGAAATTTTAATAAATTATTATTTGAGACGCGTCATAATGCACAAAATGCGCAGATTGCTAGGCAACGACGTATTTAAAGGCCTATAAAATACGTTGTTATTGACGACGTATTTTATAGAGAAAGCGTATTTTAAAGGAAACATAACAAGTGAGCTCTTATGCACCATAGAAACAGTATAAGATATTAGTGTTAGAAAAAATACTTTTAGTTGACGTTTCAGGGAAATATGTTAAAGTGCATAGACTTACATTCGGTATGTGTAACTAAATCTAGTTACTTTGGTGATTTTTATAATATAAAATGCGCTTGTCAAGTAATTCGATATAGTAATCATAGCATAGTTTTTCAGCTAAAAATATCAGAGAATAATGGTGACATTTACAGTAATTACCGACCCCGGTTGCGTAGGGCGGAAGCAAGGTTGTCTTATAAACCAAAAAATGTGCCTAGTTCGATCACGGCCAGGAGGTTTTAATGTGGAAAAAGTTGGAGCTTTACCCTTTTTCTGAAACAATATCTATACCAGGAAATAAATTCCCTTGAATTCGGCAAAATTCTAGTCGGGTAGTGCTGAACTACCATTTATCCGCAAGTCTAGATCTTATCCAGTAAATTAACAAACAGTAATAAACGTGTTACCAAATCCACAATGCATATTTTTGGCCCACGTATTTGATGTACGTTGAATTATGGACAAATACTATAAATTTGCTGTGGTTTATTATAAAAATTCTTGCATCGTGTCCGGTGTTCATACAAACTTTTGTGGGATTGCCCTAACAATTGTGCAAAAGGGCAATCTGAGAATTTTTGTTTTCTAGGTTGTGCGTTCTAATTAGAGAATTAGAAGTCTGTGCATTTGCTGATGATATTGTGCTGTGTGCAGAAATGCAACAACACATGTGCCATCCATACGGATAAACATATTTTTCTTTAAAATTTAACTACTAATTACTTAACATTTAGGTTCAGGTTTTCGACGAGTAGGTAAATACGCTTTTGGGTACTTGGTAAGTTTCGTTAGCCAATTTCAAAATTTTTTAACACAGCAGATTCAAACCTAAATCTAAAAATTTCAGTATTCATTTTTACAACTTGCGTCTTTAAGAGAATTTTTCATATTTTTCGCAAATTTTCTTGAAATTGTTTTTGTCTTGACGATTTGTATTACTTTGTTAAACCTTTGTCTCATAATTTTACCCTCTTTTATATTCATTGAAAGAAAATTATTCTTTGATTCACTTGCATACGAAATAAATAATTTGAAATTAAAAATGTAAAATTTCAAGTTAAATATTGTAGTAATCCAATATTTATAAAATAAATGTCCTTCCAGGATACGACACTAAACAATTTCACAATTAGAAATAACAGTTTCTATTAGTTACGCACACCAAACGTGACTCTATTGCAGTGGTAAAATTATAGCTTCAGTGTAGAAAAAAAATCTTTAATAATTTTTATATTGTGATCAACTATTTAATTTTTAGTTAGATTGTGTCTTACATACTTTGATTACGCTGATAATATTTTCCCCGTTTGAAAAAGTTTTCAAAACAGAATTTCTTTAATCCATCCTAGGATAGCGAATTATGAGGAATCACAGATCTGATTGAATGTAAAAATAATTAAAACCTTAAAAATAAATAAGCGAGTCAATATCTAAATAATTAGAAAAGAATATATAAAGTAATAAATAATAAAATAAAAAGTTAAAATAAATAAACGGGTCAGAACTGAATAATTAGGGAAGAAAATAAAGAAGTCTGTGAAAAAACTTTATAATTATTTTTCATTTGTAAATCGTAAATAAGGGTAGCAAACGTATTGCCCAGAAGGGTGGAAAAAGTAGCTCAGGTTCGGCAACTGGAAGAAGTGATTGTTGCATTCATAATTGCGAGTATGTTGGGTTGCCTGCATTACTGGGGCTAGTATTACAATATCTATTGATACTGCTGTATTCATTTACTCAATACAAATGTGCTGTCAACGGTAAAAATAATAATTCTTGGATTAATACTCAAACATAACACAACAGCAGTAATGCCCTGTATATGTATATGCATATGCAATATGTATGTTTCTACTTTTATCAAAATTTGTTGTTACTGGGAATCCTACAGTTTCGACTTCATGAATAACTAAAAAGTATATATTTGACGTATTTGACACTTGTAAATTTTTCACTTTTAATTACAGCAGAAAAATTAAGATCTTATACCATTATACATCGTCCGAAAATTAAATGAAGAAGCACCTACAACCTGCATTTAAAACTATTCTTTCGTAAACGTAAACAATAAAATAACTAAACGTATTTTGGGTTGGGTTTAATTACTCACTTTAAGCAAATACTTCAAGGTAATAGTTTAACAATAAGTTCATTTTAAAAACGTCGTCCAAACTAGTTAGATAAATTATATCCGTTTAACAGGTAAATGCATAAGTATAGAAAATGTAGTCAAGGATAGTTTAGGTCATCGTTAAACAAAACACTAAACTGTAGTGTATGCATAATTAATTCTGATTATGGAAATTTTTGTTGGTTAAATTAAACAAATTATTCAATAATTAATAAACAAAGCTGTTCAATTAGTTGGAAATTTTTATGAAGTGATGAACTAATTATGATTCTGAAATGAATTGAAAGTCAAAATGGCATGACATTTTTCGTCTAAAGATAGAAATTCGAAAATGATCTTTCAAATTCGAAAAGTTTTAAATTAGGCTCGGAAACTTTGCTAACTTAAACTATTTTAAACGAATGTTCCGTGAATTTAAATAACATAGAATTTTTCTGAAGATAGTACTGAACTTCATGTTTTTATTTTGTGGTAAGTAATTGTCTGCAGCTATTGTATCTAATTCTAGGCTAAGTTATTCTATTGCCATTTAAAATTGTAGCAAGCAGAGTAACAAGGAAAGATTTTCAAATTAATTTTAAAATATTTAAAGAATATACTGAAGGATGAAACTAATGCATATTTTTTCACTATAAACACGACTTCTGAAACGCAGTTTTTATTACTGAATGTCACAAGAAGTATTCAGAGTAACAAGTAACAATAACTTAAACAGAAATATTGTAGCAGTGAATTACTTTACATTTCTAAGAATGACTGAAGTGCAAACAATATTTTACTTAAATATACGATATGTGAAATAACTATGTAAATCACAGACATGTAAATAAAATGATAGTTATTTATTTGATATATGTATTATTTTAATGTATCTATTTTCTCTAATAATTCGGCAAGCTAACAATAGTATATTGTGTTATTTTGTGTGCCGAGCATGACGTTTGAACGACGAGCGCCAGCGCGTCGTACAATTTCATGCGAGGCACACAAAATCACTTTTACTCCGAATAACACATGTTACTTTTTCTTCAAACGCATAAATTAAAAGCAATTCAGCAAGAAAATTTAAAAAAAGTCATACCAGCTGTCATTGCTACGGGTTGCTTTGTTATAAAAAATAAAAATTACGAGTTGCCATTGGCTCATTTTATGTCACTCTTAGTCCTAGGAGTAAAAGTGCCCAATCCTAGGAGTAAAAGTTAATGTTTAACTGTGTGTATCCAAGGACACAAAGTCGTGCTTTTATGACGTTTGAAGAAAAACAATATGGTAACATTTTGTTCATTTTAAATCATTTAATAGTTTAGATATTATTATTCTGAACGATTCAAATAAGACCCGCCCTTTAACAATTGGTATAGGCAAGCACAAATTTATAAATAACATTGATCTACGTTAAGCCTGAATTAAATTTATACTTATAATCAGACGTCGTGTCCTGTAACTATAAAATTGAGAAAAATATTATCAAGGGTAATATAACAAGTGGTGAGCTTATTGTCGATAATATTTTCAAAATGTCACGAATGTTAATCCCAACGACGAAAATGCAACGACTGCGAAGCAGGAGTTGCATTTTCCAAAGATTGGGATTAACATGAGTGGCATTTTCTAAATATTATCGATATTTAAGCGAATCACGAGTTAAATGAAAAATTGTCCTGCTCAACTGAATATTGGAGTTGATTGGAGGATTATTCTGCTTATCTGGATATTGGAGTTAATTGGAGGATTATTCTGCTAATATACATTATATTATATTATATTTGTATTGTATTGCAGAGTAGGTACTAATTTTGGATTTTGGATTTTTGAGTTGATTTGGTTTGAATAAAATTCACGGTTGCGTGAGCGTATTAAAACTATTATAAATAAATATTAACAGTGAGACAAATAAATATTAAGAAAGCTAGGGAAGATTTAGGGGATTTAGAAGAGCTGAAGCTGCGAATCCGAGAAGAAATACGCAGAATCACACCAGAAACAATTCGTAGTGTACTGCAAGAATTTATTTTTCGATTGGGGTATTGCCAAGAGGTTAATGGCTGTCAGTTCGAACATTTACTGTAGTTATTGTTTAGAAATGTACCATTGTACCAGGCCTACTGGACGTAAAACTATTTTGACAATTTTCTCAAAAAAAATCTTATGTGAGGGTATAAAACTTTTGCACGGTTAGAAAGAGAAAAAAAAGGACTATCTACTGCAATTGTCAAATATGCAAGTTCCTATTTAAAAAAAAGGGCGATAACGTCACCGTAGAAAAATGACTGTCGCAAAAAAAATTCGATTCCTCTTAAAATATGCACCGTAATTTAAATCGCTATACCTGTCCGAGCGTTTTGCCAAAAAACAATTATTTCAGGAGATATTGAATTTGTTCCATACTTTTGTACCACACTGTATATGACATATAACCTTACACAATAAGCGAATTTCTTATGTAAACGTTAGTGCTTGTTATTTATTTCATGTTTTTGTTTTTTTACTTTTTCAACCTTTGTTATATGTCAATGTTTTGAAATAAAATTTATTATTATTATTATTATTATTATAATACTTGCAGACATTAAAATGCAAGTGTCTAGCTACGACGTTATGCCTTTCGATATAATCCTTTTCATTCTCCCCCCTACGAAAGTGTAACTTTCGAAGCTTGGTAGCGCGAGCGAGAGCGAAAATAAATAGAACAGTACTGTTACCATAGTAACGTTATTGTTACCATAGTAACGTTGACAACAAGCCACCTTATTAATCACTGAATCATTTTATTTTATTATAATTTCATCTTTTATGGTGGTTAAATGTCGAAGGGGAGAATGAAAAGTTTAATACATTACACGCTGCGAAGCCATTCAGGTGCTAGGAGCTTTTAATTAACCTCGGCTTCGCCTCGGCCATTCAAAAACACCTCACACCGAAAAGTAAACTTTCGTAGCTTATAATGTAAATAACTATTTTATTCTGCCCCCTACGAAAGTGTAACTTTCTATCTTGGATGTTATAAGCGCTTCAGTCTCACCTTCAATTTCACCATTTCTTAACCAGTTTCATGTCATTATTATTATTATTATTATTATTATTATTATTATTATTTTATTCTATTTTATTCTCTTTCTCAGGTTTTTTCTACCCTGGTATTTATTTAATAGGAAAAGTGCGGACTTATGTCAAGCACTCTCCTTCTATTGCATATTCAGGAACCTTCTTACTATTGTACAAGTATTAATAATTACGGATTTCTGTATTGTGATGTATATGTTTGGGTCAAGATCAAGCTTACGAATATTGTGATGTAGTTGTGTGGGGATAACTCCAGTTATTAATATTATTATTATTATTTATTCTCTTTCTCAGGTTTTTTCTTCCCTGGTATTTATTTAATAGGAAAAGTGCGGACTTATGTCAAGCACTCTCCTTCTATTGCATATTCAGGAACCTTCTTACTATTGTACAAGTATTAATAATTACGGATTTCTGTATTGTGATGTATATGTTTGGGTCAAGATCAAGCTCACGAATATTGTGATGTAGTTGTGTGGGGATAACTCCAGTAGCTGAAATAATGATTGGTATTACAATCACCTTATCCTGGGTGCCATATTTGTTGTATTTCTTCTGCTAATGGTATATATTTAGTGAGTTTTTCGGTGTGCTTCTGTTGTAGGTTATGTGTGTTGGGTATAGATATGTCTATTAAATATGTTGTCTTCTTATTTTTGTCTGTGAGAGTAATGTCCGGTCTGTTGTGTGCTATGGTGTGATCTGTAAGGATGTCTCTATTCCAGTAGAGCTTAATGTGTGTGTTTTCTATAACTGCTTGCGGTTTATATTTATACCATGGTTCTACGTTGTCTGCCAGTGCATATTTTTTTACTAAGGCTTTGTGGATTATTTTGCATACATTGTCATGTCGGATTGTGTATTCTGTTTGTGCTAAGGTTGTGCAAGCGCTGACAATGTGTTCGATTGTTTCTGGTTTTGTATGGCATTGTCTGCATTTGTCATTATTATTATTATCCCGTTTCTGATCTACTAGTCTCTGTTCTGAGAGGTGTGCTAGTTCTGGATAAATTTCAATGAATCTTCTATGTAGTTCCTGTCTGTAGCCTATTTTAACTGTGTCTCCCTGAGTGGTAGTGTAGTAACAACGCATGAGGTTTATATTCATATCATCATTCCACTGCATGCGTTGTCTCGGTTTGCCCGCTTTGGTGGTTGTCGGTTGATTGATCGACAAAGCACTTTCTGCAGGTTGGGATGCGACATTGGTTTCTTGGGTTTGCTGTTCGGCTGTGGTATTTTCGGGTAACCCGGTGTGCGCCCGCCTGTTCAGCGACACACCACTGGCGGTCCGTATGCTGTCACGTCCAGCACCAGCTCCAGACGTGCCCTGGCGCTCCCCAGGCAGCGGCTCTTTTCTACTATTATTTTTACGAGTCTCCATTATAAGATGGGTAATGCGTTTTATGCCTACCGCCAGGCTAGGGAAAGGTTAAAATAAGGAAAAATGGGATAAAGGATAAGGGTATATGGTACAAATAAGGACAGGCGCCCCAAATAGTCGCCTCTTACGACTGGCAGGGGGTTCCCTGGGTCTATTCTTAAACCGGAACCCAGACGGGGTTTATTATTATTATTATTATTATTATTATATTTATCTTATTTCTCGACTATACATTTGTCGGTTTAACTTCCGGGACTCAACCAGAGTCCTAAGGATTTCCTCTGCTAAAGGACTTTACGCAAGATGTGTGCTGAGCCTAGTAAAGCGATCTTTTGTGCCTCAAAGACTGTCGGTTTTCCTGGGATCAAATCAAGCTGGTTCCGAATTCCCTTTCTGACAATGCCTAGAGTACCTATAACCACTGCAACGGTTCTAGCCTTGGTGTTCCACATCCGTTTAATCTCAATTTCTAGGTCTTTGTATTTTGAGATCTTTTCGGTTTCCTTGATCATGATGTTGCGATCGTCTGGTACAGCAACGTCTATAAGTAGGCAGTTCTTGTTCTTCCTATCGTGGATCACTATATCTGGACGATTGGCCCTAATGGTACGGTCAGTTTGAATACCGCAACAATTTAGAAGTGTCTACTATACTACTATCAAGGACGAAATTGTAAAGTTTAGTGTAAAATATCTACATAAATTAGGAGTAGGTAGGTACATTCAAATCCGTTGGCAGTAATCTTTCAGAAAATTGTGCTCAAATGCAAAGACTAAAAACATAATCCGTCCGACTTATCTTACCAATTCTAGAGATATGTATGTAGAGGTAACACGATATCTCGTGGCCCTCAGTACATAAAGAGAAAACGCTTCTATTACTCAACCTAAAAACCTAGGTAGCCGTTGGATTTTAAAATTCATTCTGTCAAAGTCAAAACAGGTATATAGGTAGGACGTGGTTTTGAATTGTTTGTGTCCAATTACCCATTATTATACTATTATCATTGCGAGCATTTCAAGATGAGTAACAAGAAGCGGGTCGTACACAGTTAAGGGCGTGATATTGTTTATACTGTTTATAAATTTTTGAAAGCTGACGGAGAAGAAGAACGTTTTACAAGTGATGGCTCTCTAGCAGATCTAGTGGCACGAGCAATTGGTGTTGGAGGAACTACGGTAATAGTAATTAACGTCACAAGTCCGGGAACTCATATTTTACAGTACGAGTGAGATGTTTAAAGACGAGGCGACGAAAGGAGCCAAGTCTTGAAACTCGAAACGAGTACTGTAATAGTATATTACATTACAAGTCATGAAAGTGAAACTTTGCAGAAGAGGAGGCTTATTGAAGAGTACGAGGACGCGTAGCGTCCGAGTATCTCTTTAAAGCCTCCGAGTCAAGCAGAGACACTTTCATGACCAGTGATGTATTATATTTTTCTGAAATCGTTTTTCTAAAAACTAAAAATAGATTTAAACTGAAAAAATATATCAACATCAGAGTCGTATGAGAAGTTGATATCCATGACAATGAATTGTCAACAAATTTTTTAAGCGTCACAATTTGTGTTGTAAACAGTTGTAAAGTGCTTTATAATATGGAAAACACTCTTCCCACTGGAATAATTGAAGAAGCTGCTGCTGCAGTGGAAGAATTGCTTCCGGATAAGTCCAAAGAAAGATATGAGAAACAATATGCAAAGTTCAAAAGCTGGTGTAATAACAAAAAAGTTAATCAAGTTACGGAAGAAGTGATGCTGGCTTTTTTTGCTGGAGAAAGTAAAATTTACAAGTCTTCAAGCCTCTGGAGTATTTATTCAATGCTTAGAGCCGTGCTGTTAATTAAAGAAAACATCAATATCGCAAATTATTTAAAGTTAAAATCATATCTGAAAAGAAAATCGGTAGGATATGAAGCAAAAAAGTCCCGAGTATTTTCAAGAAATGAGATAAACGAGTTTCTTCGAAAAGCTCCCGATCACGACTTCCTATTGTTAAAAGTAAGTAGTTTTAATAAATAAATTATAAAATAATCTAAATTGGCGGCTTATATTTTCAGGTTGTATTAATTTTTGGACTAGCCGGAGCATGCCGTTGCGATGAGTTGACGAAGATGACTCTAGATGACATTGAAGACAAGAATGATACTCTCATTGTGAACATTCCAGATTCGAAAACTCACAAACGAAGACGATTTTTAATTTTGGACGATGTTGGCGAACCCGGAAATATTGCCTTATATAGAAAATACCTAGCACTTCGCCCTGCTCATACACCACACCGGCGTTTATTTGTTTCATATAGACAAGGTAAATGCAGTATTCAGGCTGTAGGAATTCATACCTTCGGAAAGATACCTGCTAAAATAGCTGGTTTTCTTCATTTACAAAATGCAGCGGAATATACGGGCCATGCCTTGAGGAGAACATCAGCAACTTTGTTGATTGATGGTGGAAGTGGCATAGAAGACCTTAAAAGACACGGCGGATGGTCTTCTACAGGAGTAGCGGAGGGCTATGTAGCCGAATCATTAGAAAATAAAAGAAAAATTGCCAAAAAGATACAGCAAGGTCAAGGTGCATTCACGGAAAATAGCGCGAGTGAAATTCCTTCAACAAGTGCATTTGATCAGACTGCTGTAGCTGACAATGTTAATATTCCTAACATGGATGTCAACGAAAAAGTAGTGTTGTCAAACATAGCTAACGCAACAGAAAACAGAAATAATAATGCTTTGAATTATATACCTGGAATAAACTTTTCTAATGTGCATAATACTAGTGTCGGCAGCATTAACATTAATTTTCATTTTAATAGTTCTAATACCAATTAATAATTTGTTGTATTTCATTGTTAGTGTTTTTAATTATATTAAATAAACGTTTCATAAGATAAGTGACGATTTCTAATTCAATTGCAGTCTAAAAATGACAGATGAGTCTTGTAAAGTGACAGATGAGTCTTGTAAAAATCATGAAAGTGACTAGTCTTGTAAAGTGACACTTTCATGACCAACTTGAGTTCTGTCATGACAAGCTTTCTTGACGATTTCAGAAAAAAAGAGTTTACGTACGAATGTCGTTATGTATTTTATTTCATACTGTAAACAATTTGATTTTTTAATTTTTACAAATGGCACTTTTTCAAAACGTCAACATGTGACATTACTGTGTCAAAGCCGGTAGGTGTGGCTTGGTTAAACTTTTACGGGCTCTGATTGGGTGCATAAAATAACAGTCCGGAAAGTGGCAACACTTTCCGGACTCAAAATGCGCCGGGAAACTGAATTTACCAGACAGTATGAAATAAAGAGAATTTGCAAAAAAGTTACTACCAATCAAGAAGGTACGACATTAAATTAAATCATATTAGGGTTATCTGTTTCTTTGACATTCTGCTTTTTAGGTTCTAAATTTACCTCGCCCAGAAAAAATATAATCAAGCAAAATCCCAAGTAAACCGTAGATGAATGTGTCGAGGAAGTAATCCGAAGGATTATACGAGGCTGTTTCAAATGAAATCCGGATTCGGTGTGTAAAGCTGTATTTATTCAATAAATTTACAAATTGACATATTATTTCTCTACGTAATCTCCTTGCCTCTCAATACACTTTTTCCACCGGCCTACCAACGCTTCAATTCCATCTGAGAAGAATTTCTTTGGCTGTGCGCGAAACCATTTATGCACCACGGTTTTTACGCTCTCGTCGTCTCGGAATTGCAGCCCACCCAGATCTTTTTTGAATGCTCCGAAAATATGGTAATCACTTGGGGCTAGGTCTGGAGAGTAGGGTGGATGTTCAATCACTGTAAAACCAAGTTTTTCAATTGTTTCTGTGGTTACTTTTGCAGTATAAGGACACGCATTATCATGTTGAAGAAAAACACCTTTTGACAAAAGTCCACGGCATTTGGTCCTTATTGCTGGTTTCAGGACATCTTTTAATAGAGTACAGTAGGTAGAACTATCAACTATAGTACCTTTGGGTGTGTAACCTTCAACAATAACGCCATTCTTATCCCAAAATACAGTCAACATCACTTTTCCTGCGGACTGTGCAACTTTGAATTTTTTCGGTTTCGGTGAGGATGCGTGACGTCATTCTTTGCTCGGCTGTTTGCACTCAGGTTGATAATGGTGCACCCAACTTTCATCACCAGTCACTATCCTGTCCAGAAAAGCTTCTTCAACATTCTCATACCGCTGCAGTAGAGCAATGTATACCTAGCCTCTTCGTTTCTTAAGTTCGGGAGTCAAGTCCTTTGGAACCCATCTTGCACCCACCTTATGAAATTTAAGCATTTCCACAACAATATTATGAGCTGAACCAATGCTGATATCAATTTCTGAAGCGATTTCCTTAATTTTAATTCGTCTGTTTCGATAAATTAGCTCTTGTACCGCCACTATGTTCTCTGGTGTGATTACGCGATGCACCTGTCCTGGTAGCGGTGCGTCTGCTACAATAATACACATCCATTCTTAAACTTATTGCCCCATTTAAATATGCTTGATTGGGTCATACAACTCCCACTATACACAATAACCATTCCTCTATAAATTTCAGAAGGATTAATAGGAATAATAGGTACCCTCAGTAGTTAAAAATCTTATAACTGAGCGCATTTCCTAGCTGGTGCAATTCTCTAGCGACACCATTGCAAACAACAATGACAATTTGTAGTTGCAAATGTTTTATCTAATAAATAAGGGCGTCAGAGCCTCCCCAGATAAATACTTTAAAACATTATGCAATGTGTTTTGTAAAGTTCAAATATTTGGATGCTCTGCAAGCACAATCCGGATTTCATTTGAAACAGCATCGTATATACATTTTCAAATATCTACCACAGGAGACCCACTTTGGCAGCAGTATTTATTTTCAATTTCATAAAGATAACAATTTCAAATTTCGCGCGCTTTCTCTTGAGTGCCGCATGTTTTTAGGTTTCATTATTAGACTTCCATCTCTTTCTTTCACAAATTCGTCGTGGACCATGACATTTTGCGTTTACTCTACGTAATATTTTGTATTAGGTATTACACCCTAACTAATTGAGTAAACACAGGAGGGTCGTTATTGAACGACTTTTCCTACAAATTCTGTACGATCATCATAATTACTTATTGTCAATGTAACTGATAGATTGTAATTACTTAATAAAAACGTTTAAATAATAGTTGATATTGCATAACAAATTACAATAACAATATATCTTCTTTCTCGATCTTTATCAAAGGCTTAACAGCGTAGTTTTTGATTTTTTACTTTACAAGCTAGAATATAACGGAGTTAGAGGCGAAACTCTAAATTTTTTAAAACTTGCTTAAGTAACAGGCCACAGATTGTTACGTTCAGGAGAATCGTCAGCTTAAGATTACAATTAGAATAATTATGTGTTCCGCTGGGTTCGATATTAGAGCCAATTTTCTTTCTAATTTTTATAAACGACTTGCCTACAAACCTGCAGTCGTACTTTACTGCTCTTTATGCAGTTGGCAACTGTCCTAAATATTGCTTATAACATCGAACAAGTTGCCAACAAAAATAAAATAGCATTACAGCAAGCACAAAAATGTTGTGACTCTAATGAACTAAAGTTAAACAGTGAAAAACAACAAAATAGTTTTTCGACAATGACAGAATTAAGAAGTGTGAAATTATTAGATATCAGCATATTCAGCATTGACAGCAAGCCTAATTGGCTTACACAACTGATTAACCTAGCTAAAAATGAAAGGAAGTTTTAAATTTAAATTAAAATTAACAGCATTTGAAACAGCTTACGCTTTCTACTATTAAAATATCTATTTGTCTTATGGTGTTATTCTGTGGGGTTGTGTAGACGAATCTAACAGAATTTTTAAAATACAAAAAAGAGGTGTGAGATTGTTGGTAGCGCCCAATGAAAGGGAACGCTGCTTTGTTCAGTTGAAAATTCTTACTTCGCCAAGTATTTACATTTATCATTGTATTATGTACTTAAAAGAAAAGTCATAAATTTAGAAATTATCATCATAGATACAAATGAGGCATGGCAACCTCCTAAGTGTTCCTTATCATTGGCTAACGAGAAACCAATTATCGGGTAACTGCTGGGCAATACGTACAATAAACTACCTGTCGATGTTAGAGGGATGATAATTAAGAAATTGAAGAAATGGTTAAAATATTAATTTTCTTTTAAAGGGCACTTTTTATAATATAAATGAATTCTTGGATTATAAATTTCAGAAATAACATATAGGTACATTACTATTCGTAGAAGTATAATATTTTTTGAATAGTTTATATGTTTTGCACAATCTTAAACATACGAATGCATGTAAATACGAGAAATAAAAATTATTATATTCTTAATCATTACAAAGGCAGTTAACCTGCTCATGTCAGGATTTAGATTTTTATCTGATAAGATTAACGACTATAAATAGAAATCTAAACCGTTGATACATTGGAAAAGTCATGTGAAGCACTTTGTGTGAATTGAAGAATCAGACTTAGAAAGTAAAAAATGTTACGATACATCACTAACCAAACTAATAATTTTGGCAGTAAATAATCAACATATCAGTACCGAACCATCTGGAAACTTTATAGGTATATCACAATTAGGAATTAACAAACTTATCTGCTGCTCTTAAATACAAGTACCGATGAATTTAGCTGAACCAAACAGGTTTATAAATGCACCTAAATTTTCCCATGTTAAAGAAAAATAGCTGTTAACTGCTTATGCAGAAAATACGTTTGCAGTTTAAAGATAGCAGGTAAATTGATTGATTCTTTTTAACCGTATCCATACGTGAGTTCCCTGTTTGAAAATAGAAGCAAACGCAATGTACCTATGCGTTAATATACGTTTATCAGGAAACGAGCTTTTAGAAAATTAGCAATAAAGGCGCATGCGTGGTTTTCCTCAATTTTCATCTCGTTGAATAAGATTCGATCGACGTCCCCGTGCGCCTCTGCAACCAGCATCTCTTTGTTTTTCGCACCCAGAAAAGCTTTCCTCGCCTGAAAACGCGTGGAATCGGCAGCATTCGAGCGTCGAAAGCTAACGTTTAAACAGGGATCGCCGCCTAGAACGCAATAATAAACGCCAATAAAGCTCGCCTATCATCCTGCTATCGGAATTAATTGTCATATTTACAAACGGGAATTTGTTAATTTACTAAATTTGCTCGATTTATTAACGAGTGCGTTTGTGTATCGGACGAGTGAGAAAAAAAGTTAATCTTTGCTGAAGGAAAAATGACTGATGTGCAAACCAACGGCGAAGCACTGAAGAAACATTCATCTGAAAGGATTAACGGTGGTTCACCTCATCCCAATACAGGTTGGTAAACATTTTTGAGGGTTTTTTATAAAATTTTTAATAAAAACATCGAATATTTGAAGAAAATTTACGTTCTCAGTTTAGACACGTTAAAACGAACGTGTTAATTTTGAAGGGCTATTTTGCTACTTAAATAAATTAGCCGTGTACGTTTATTTAGATAAACGCATGCTTGCTGATAATTATAAGCTATGTGATTTCTAAAAACGTTTGTTTCTAAGTCAATAAATATATAAACAGGTGAAGTGGACCTCGTACTTTTATGCGGCATTTTAAATAGGTGCTAACAGTTGCGCAACTTAAAATGACATCAGGCTGAGCTGACGCGTCTCACATACAATAAATTAACATATGTTTGTTTTTATGATGTAATCTATAAAAATTATCTCGTCTTATCCAGTCTTGTTTTATTAATTTTTACCATAAAAGGTTCATCAATGTTAACTGCATATTTATGGAAAAACGATGCGATTACTTTTCCATAAGTCAGCTACGGTTTTGTTTACTTACGCATGTGTCGTTCAGAAATTATTTAAACTGCTTTAAGTACAACTTCAGCAAGTATTGTAATAAATAATAGTAATAAAAGGGCCGCTAAAATAATTTGCTGGAATGTGTTTCTAATTTTTGTCTAAAAGTAACAGAAATGGCTTTACTATTTGTGCACGAATTTTCAAATAAATTCTTAATCCACAAACAAGGATTTTTGGCAGGTGTTATTTATTTAGAAAATACCTACTCAAACATTATTTTTTATATCAAAATAATAAGAAAACAACTTCAGCTTGCAATCTAAACAACTTAAAAGTGCTTTTTTGATTAACAAATAAATAAATTTCTAAATAAATTAATAAATAAAATCGCACTTCTATCCGTTTTAGTGAATTTTGAAAAAATTGGAAAGACAGGATAAGAAATTATCATGAGGTTTGTTTTATTTAAGACTAATTTACTAACTTCTCTCTAGCTATTATTTAACTGTTAATTCTTATGATGTAAATCACCAACCAACACTTCGTTACAAATTTAACCTAGAGACCCTGTATATATTAGGATAAGAGTTGGGAAAATGAGACTATTCTGACAGCAATTTTTGATCCAAACACGTGATCAACACAAACGTCATTTTAATTGTCATCACTGTGTCACTTAACCAGTCAAATATAAAAACCGCAAATATTTTAACACAAGATTTATTTGAACAGATTAACATTATTTTCCTTTATTTCAGCTCTATTATTACAATTTCTTGCGCTGCAGCCAGTCATTTTGTCGTATTTGACCCCTTGTTAATAAACATCAAAAGTGTCAATTTTAACAGATTCCAAGTAATGCATTTTAATTAAGTAGTCCATGCAAAAATTGATCCAAACCAATCAAACTGTATCACGGCATTTTCCCAACTCTTATCTTTATACAGGGTTATTAGTAATTCGATACATTCCTTTGGAGATATGATGGGACAGGAGCTAAGAAACAAATTAAACCTAACATACATTATGCAAAAATAAAAAAATAATTTCAGAGAAAAACGAATAGGTAATTTTCGTAGCTGATTTTTAGAAATCATTTTTAATAAGTTTTTATTTAAAATTTTCACATGATCGGAATGTTTCCGGATATTTTCCATTCGAAACGGATGACCATAGAGTGGGACAAGTAACCCAGTCAAAAAGTTCAGAAAATGTCAAGTAGATTTTTTAAAAATTAACTTTAAAGACATTAAGATCTACTTTTTTGAGAAAAACACAAAAATTGAAATATCTCAAAAACTATTGAGTTTTGCATAATGTATGTTAGGGTTAAATTTGTTTCTTAGCTCCTGTCCCATCACATCTCCAAAGGAATGTATCGAATTACCAGTAACCCTGTATATACAGGATCTCTAATTTAACCTATCTGCGAACTTAGAGTAAATTTTTTTGCTTTAATAAAATTCAGTTTAACTTAGATTAACAATTTTAAAGAGCAACAATTACCGAAAGCAATATTAGTTTGTAACTTAAAATCAGGAAGTTTAAAATTTAAAACGTTTAACGAGGCAAAAGTTATAAAATGGGATCAAACATAAAGAAGTGACACCAATTATATGAACTTCCGGTCTTTCACCATTCGGGATTTAATAGCCCCTCAGAGCGTAATTTATAACTTGCATACCTACTTTTTAATTAAGAAGTGAACTTAAATAAAAAAGTTAATGATTTTCTTTTCCGATTCCAAACTCATTTTTAGTTGGAAAAATATAAATACTAAAACGTTATGGAGTGATTAATTAAATTAAGTAAAGCCAACGCTTCATCAGATACACCTAAGATTATTTTATCGCGCTCTTTACGTAATATTAATTTATTTATTATCTCACTATGTTCGATGTGTTTATTACTTAAAGATTGTCGGAGATAAAACAAGAACATTAAAAAGATATAAAGGGAATTGATGTGCAAAGCTTTTATAAAAGTGAACTATACAATGTTGTACCTACCAAATTTAAACTTTAGAAATTTATTTTTAAACTTGTAGTTTCAAATTACGTTAAGTAGGTACAAGAATATTTGTCCGATATTTTTGAAACATATTTATAAGATTATTACACAACAGTATTTTAAATTATTTATCCGTGTAAAGCATGCCGAGTAATTTTCGTTTTGTAAACTTTACAACTTTGTTTACAACTGACTTGTAGATTTTTAGATTAACTTGTTTTTGTTGACTTCTGACATCAGTAGCAAAAATAAACGCTAAATACCATGAGATCGAAAAAAAGATGATTCTGAGCAGGCCTTGACTAGTACAACACGATTGGCAAGACTGATTTCAAAATGTGGCAGTAGGTTAGAGGTTAATAAATGTCAAATAAATTAAAACACGAAACAGTATTTATTTAGGGAACAAACTGAAAACTAAGATGAATACATGTTAGAGTAGGTGTTCAAAATGTGATCCTTCACTAGTATTACAACGATAAACTTAAATAATTCTGGAAACAAGATTGCAAAACTGACTTACATTTGAAATGTCACTGTCACATTGTAATTCATAGGCATTCTAGAACCAGTGTAACCAACCGTGTTGTACTAGTCAAGGCCTGCTCAGAATCATCTTTTTTTCGATCTCATGGTATTTGTAATAACTTAATAAAACTTTATCCTTATTGACCTTTATAATAATATAAAGAATAAAATAAATTACTTTTAACTTTAAAAATGCTATAGTTGCAGTTATATATATTTTCCATAGGAATTATGAATTACTTATGGAGAAATTAGCGGTTTACTTCAATTTTCTAAAACTGTGTCGCCGGTGAAATATGTACATCACTTATTGTCCTTGTAAAATCGTCAAACATTCGATCAATACGATTGTTTCCGCAGATAAGGTTTCTGCTCCTAATAAATGGAACATTTCAGTTCGTTTTAAAAATGTAAAACAGAAGATAACAGACTAACGAACTTGATGTATTAAATTTGCATTTAAAATTTCAGTTCATATTTAGGTAGTATGTGATTAAAAATTTGGCCGTGGGAAATACCCTGTACTTCCGTTTAATTTGTATAAAATCTTTCATCAGACCTAAAAAACCTCCGCTGGAATCTCCTTAAGATAAATACTGAATACGTATTTAGTGCTTTATGAATCTCATTTTTGAAATAAATGCGTCTTTTTTATATAAATAAGAGGTTTTCAATTAAGAATAGATTTACAGTTATACAGGACTTCTCAAAAAAAAGCGTGAGTAATGTATACGACTACAAAAATAGCTCTTTGAAGACATTCGTATTTTTTTATAGGCACCTTTTCCTGAAATTCTAACTATTTAAAGATATTACATGACTTAAAATTCAATTACTTTCAGCTTCAAGAACTTTTCATAATTTACAAACAATTTAAGCTATATCAAGGTGTCTGTTTAACATTCCAGTAATTCACGTAAAAACTAACATTTCTAACAAGTTAATTTATAAACTGTGTCTTTTTTTAATAAAAAAGATTTTGCTTGTAACTAACCGCTAAACCACTGCTTAACAAAGCACGTAGGATATAAGATAATGAATCGCCTTAATAACTAACATCCCAAAAAATTCTTTTCTGGCACCAAACCAAAAGAAAAATTGGTGTACAATAAACCGTAACATCTAATTTTCATACTATGAATAGTTAATTAATATTTACCGTAACAACATCTTCTCCGGAAGTGTGTAAGTGTTTAGTACTTGCTTAATTTAGACATAAACAAGTTTCATGTAAACGGAATTTTTTAATTCAACTTGTGTGCTTGTACGCATGAATTAATTACCAGGCAACCTATGCTGTACCCATATAAAAATTCCTAATAAAGCATTCTAAACAATTTTCTTACTTTTCTGTATTTGTATTAATTTACAAAATGCACATGCATCTTAGTTATTTTATTTAATTACTTGACGGAGCAGTTTCCATGCCTTTTTTTCTTTCTTCGTCACCTCGAATATCTAACTATTTAGAGCCTATTTGGACTTCATAAAGTGTTACGTTTTCATAAAATTATTATACAATTATGGTTGACTAACAATGAAGGAAGAGAAGCGAAATGATTTACTACGTAATTCCAAGGTTGTAAGATACGAGGAAGTAACTTATATCATGTCAGAAATCATACAGATGATACAGATAAGCATTTTTATCTACTAGTAACTAATAATACACGAATTTGTTTTCCTTATTTATTTCCAATAAATATCAACGGATTAAAATAAAACGCACGTAAATTACATCAAATAATTTAATAGCTACAAAGTTAGCATCTGCGAATAATTTATATCAAAATAGAGAGACATTCGCCATATGTATATTATTATCTGGCAAGTAATTTGGTTTATGTACTGTTTAGCAACAAAGATAAAAGAATCCACTAATATAAAGAATCGAGTTAGCTTGATTAGAAGTTACAAAGCTAGATAAGGGTTTTACATGAAGATGGAAGATCCTGCACTTAATAGGATGGCCGATTTATGGAGGACTTGAAATCAATAAGCTCCGTTTGCTCAACCTGTAGTACTAACTAAACGAAAAAGCGAAGATTTTCTGATTGCAACTTTATGATGTTGTTTAAATCGTTCAAAATTTCACATACTTATAGATAAACTAAAGACTTTGACAAAAAAAATTTAACTGATTTACTTCAAAAATAATAATTAAATCATATACCTACTGAATTAATAAAACAAATCATAAGATATGTCAGGACATAACAAAATATAGGAGTATTAATTAAAAAAAGTAAAGTTCATTTTTAAATTGCATATGTCTTTTAGGCTAGGCTTTTGTTCTCACTCAATCTTAAATCTGTTATGTTTGACATTGTAAGTAATTTGGCATTGAAGTAGTATATCTCGTTCGACTTTGACTACAAACATGGTTATGCGGCCTTTTAAATTTTCAAAAATACCAACATAACTTTGTGCTCCGCATGGCGCTCACTCCCTACCTTCATGGTTTGAAACTTAACTCTCAGCGTACTGTTTTAAATGTAAAATTTAATGCATGACCTTCTAGGTTTTGACGTAAAACGTCTTTATCGAGCCTAATCATATTTTAAAAATACCAGTATACCTTTGAATATAAAAACCCAGGAAGGAGCATATGCAAAACAAATTGTGGACCGCGATGGGTTTTCCGGTTGCCAGTGGCACTAACTAAACTAACCTAATCTATGACACTATCGTACTATTTACAACGCTTATTATCTACGATATTAATTTATTTACGCACTATATACACCAGCATAATTATCAGCTCTTGTAAGTATCTATAAATAGCGTAATTTCTTATTTTAAAGTGAACACCTAACCTAACTAACAGAAATGATCAACAAATGACACGCGGGAAACAATCACAACAACAATCGACGATGAGTCAAACGTGGGTTTTCAAAATGGCCGCTTCTGTCGCAAATTTGATTATAGTCGCTAGATATTAGTACTCCTTCCTGAGTTTTTATATTCAAAGCATTATGCCCAAATACTTCGCACGGGGCTAGTTACCGCCTATGGCTTGAAACTTAGCTGCAATAATTGGACAAAGACATGTTTTAAATATAGAGCAAGCACAAATAAGCTGTAAAGGTTTAAGGCAATTTATCAGTGACACGCATATATTTCTCTCTTTTCACGCTTACGATGTTTTTGATAGCTTGTTTCTGCCACTGTCACGGAGATTGCATGCCGCCTGCTATTTGTAATTGACTGTCCACGAATTAGCTTAAAATTGCTGTTAACATATCGCGATATAATATATCAAATTTTAAGGTTAAGTATTTATAACAAATTTGATATTTTTTAAACAGATTACTTATTACCGATACACATTGCATTGCTTAAAATTACAGAATAAAAGATTGTTTCCCTTAGAATTAATTGTATGTTAACTTTAGCTGTAAGAGCGATTACTATATTGCACTTTATTTACTATATTAAATCAGATAACGATTTTTAGAAACTTCTACTCGTAAATGCATACAGAAAGGCAACTGAAATTAGTTAACAGTAAACACTTCCATAGAATATAGTTCCGGAAGCTCCTCAATTACGTTCCTTACAAAACGCAATAGGATCTACATATAAACAAATATGTTTTTGAATATAAATCCAATTTCAATAAATAAATATTAATATTTCGCTACCAGTTGCTAAAATAAAAGTTAAATCGGTAAACTATTAAAACATTGCCGCATTTAATACATCTTGTTATTTGGCACATGTAATTTAAAATCTAAAATAACCTAAGATAAACTATTTACATATCAGGTAATGGTTACAACAGAGGATGCTATGTATCAAAACTTATTGTCAAAAGGAAATACTAGCTACAAAACGTTTTAGCTTTAATTTGGCACAGGAAACGTCGTACGTTCTTATTTAAACTTCATTGGCTTTTTTTTAATCCACATGATCAGCATTTCGTTCAATGACAATAATTGTTTTTGGCGATAAGTGACTCCATACAGAGACCATCTGAAACTGGCACTGACTAGACTAGATAAAGACGTTTTAAGTCAAAATCTAAGAAAGGTCGTGATTCAAAGTAAGTATATTACTCTTTTCATCTGAGATTATAGGTATAACTATGTCCGCTCTCAATTTCCATTTAAAGACAAACTTATGGCAAGAGGTTCTTTCACAATTTGTTGGGGATATGTGGCAAAACAGTATAATAATACACTGCGAGGAATTGATTGAGACTGAGTGGATAAAAAAAATGGGAAAGTTTGATATACAAAATGTTCCTCATTATTGTGGTTTCTTTGGGGGCGTTTGATTCTGAATACGATATTGATTTAGAATTACATTTTTCTGCCAAACTACAATGCAAATATATACTGCCTTCCAAAAAAAGTGCAACACCTCGAGGCCGTTGGCCGATTTTCATAAATTTTTCACAGAACAAGTATTTCGACGATACGAACAAATGATTAAAATTTCTGATATCTAGGAGCCGTTGTTTTTTTTGTTTTTTACCTTGGTAACAATAAAACGAAAGAAATTGTTTTGTGTTTTTTCTGGTTGTTATCTGCACATTTTTGAAAATAAGTACGATACAGTGAACTACAAGAGTGTTAAAATGCCTAGAGTTCGTCAACCTCGACGGTACCATCATTTGACTGAGTTCCAGAAGGGCCAGATTATTGGCCTAAAAATCAAGAAAGTTCTTTTCGCGGAATTGCGAGACAAATCGGTTGTAATGCTGTGACTGTTATGCGATAGTGGCGAAGATAGAACGAGGAGTCCAATTATCGTCGACGAAATGGGTCTGGTCGTCCTAGAGCCTCCACTGTACGTGAAGATCAACGTCTTCGAGTAGTGACTGTCAGAGACCGATTTACCTCAACACGAGCAGTGAAAAACGAGTGGGTTGCAGCAATAGGACGTCCGATCTCAACAAGCATCGTCTATAGAAGAATTAGTTCTTTTGGGCTACGTTCGCCCCGTCCTCTGTTAACCTTTCCCCTCACTCCTAATCACCGGGCCCGAAGACTGGAATGGTGCAATGAACGGAGCAACTGGGCTCAAGATTGGCAACGGGTGGTCTTTAGCGACGAGTCCAGCTTTTGTCTTTGGGCTCATGACAGCCGTGGGTGGGTGAGGCGTTTTCGTTGGGAGCGGCAAAATCCCAACTTTTTCACCGAGAGACACACTGCCCGTACACCTGGGGTAATGGTTTGGGGAGCGATATGCCATGAAAGCAGGTCACCATTGGTATTCATTGAGGTCACTTTGACAGCTGTATCTTACATCGCGAGTGTGCTGGAGACCGTTTCTCTTTCATACCTTCAAGGTCTCAAAAACCCTATTTTCCAGCAGGACAATGCACGTCCTCATACGGCAAGGGCTTCAATGCAGTTCCTGGAAGATGCCAACGTTGACGTACTTCCATGGTCCGCTTGCTCTCCTGATTTGTCCCCCATCGAACTTGTGTGGGATATGATCGGAAGAAAGGTGGGGCATTTGCGCTATTCCCCTAACAACTTGGAAGATCTCCGCATGGCCTTGAAAGAGGCATGCGATGGCTTGTCACAAGCGGCCATCGACCACTTGATTGGAAGTATGCCTCGTAGGGTTAATGAATGCCGGGAAAATCGTGGGGGACCTACGCATTATTGATTTTTTCTTAAACTTTTAGTGTCACGGTTTTCAAAATCTAATCATTTGTTTGTATCGTTGAAAATTAACGGAAACAGATATGACAACCTATACATTTTTGAAATCAGCAAAAAATAAGCTCTTTAATGAATCCATAGCCTACTACGGTTGCCATTTAAAAAAACGTAAGTTTGGCTTATATCTCAAAAATCGAGAGTGCTATGACTTTGTAGATATTTTTTTATAATTATACGTAAAAATATCTACAAGAAACATATTTCTCTTTGGTTTTAGAATAGGTGGTTATGGAATTATAAAAAATTTAAAAAATCGCATGTTTTTAGTTAGAAATATTTGAAAAAGTTGAAAGTGTATGTCAAATGTCAAACTGGCATCTAATTTGTCTTGAAATTCTGCCCAACTTTGCTAATTTAGCCGACTCTCTAACTTCTATAATAACAAAGTTACCCATACAACACAGGTAGATTATTGTCACCCTGTATAATAATTGTTAAATGTAAAACTAGTTTTATTTTTTAAAATTCTCTACAGGGTGGTCTATAAGTAATGGAACACAGACCAAACAGTACATTCTTGAGGCCAAAATATTACGATTTACCTAAAATTACCTTAGCCCAAAATCCGCTATAACTTTAGGTATAAAAAAATTCAAGAATTTTTATGGTATTACGTGTAGCAAAAATAAAATTCTTTTCAGAGCTACATTCAAATTGAAGATGGATTATTGTTTCCCGTCACAAAAAAGGTGGTTACCCCCAATTTTCATATTGACACTTCGAAATCTTTTGAAATTACAAAAGAAAATGAGAATTAAAATTTGGACTTTGACACCCTGTATCTCTCTAAATATTGACTTTTGGACTAAGGTAATTTTAGGTAAATTGTAATATTTTGACCTCAGGAATCTACTGTTGGTCTGTGTCCCATTACTTATGGACCACCCTGTATAATCAATAATTTCATGTTTGAAACTATTCAAAGTAACAAAAATGTGCTCTAATAACCATGCTCTTTATGATTATAATCTGTAACGAATTTTATAATAATGCTACACTTTCTAATACTTGTTATGTAATATAGTATTTTACAAAAAATAGATATTTAAATAAAGCACTAAGAAAAAAAAACACCTCGTAACCAGCTAATTTTTCAGAAAACAAAAAATAATCGGATAAGTACATTTGTTCCATCTACTGAACGACTTTAATCTATTACGAGAACTGGATATAAATTAAAAACGAAACTGTTATAAACAGGATTACTATCCAATTTCGCTATGTGAAAACACAAGCTGCAAGTGTCTGGCTTTAATCAAGCTGGAAGTTCAAACAAGGCTTGCCACCTTTTAATCTTACAAAAGGGCAACGTTTCTATTAGAGTAACATTTTCCAGGGTATTCGTCTAGCTATTTTTGCTTTTATTTTACAAAAGAAATTTACCGTGGTATATACAGTTGCAAGTACTTTATTATTCAACCTCATTAATTATTATTTTTATTTAACAAACATTATTAATTGTTAATTAAATATAGGTTTTGGGTAAATCTCGTACTTGTTCGTAATCAGCAAGCTATTGTATGTAGATTGAATTTATGTGCCTCATCTAATTACACCCGGTAAATATTGGACTAGAAATGCTATATGAAACTTGAAAAATAAAGATCGTATGTTATGATAATATTTATATAATAATCGTAACCGGGGGGAAACTTTTAAGGCGTGTTATGAGAAAGGTACAAACTGTGAGGATTCTGAATTTTTAGTGAGTAGAACGATTACTTAGAAATTTTCTTTTGGGAGGTTTTCCAAAGCGTATGTCATTGTGAACACCCTACAAGTATCATAACGATATTTTGCGATTATGTTATCGAGTTTTGAAAAATGCTGGTTATTTAGTAATGGAAACAGTTTCCTGTCATTCATTATCCACTTTTACCTGTTTTAACCACTAAATAACATTTAAATACGAGGGCGTATTTTTATGTTATCTATCTAGCCTTAAAAAACACGTACCACATTATTTTTCACGTACCACTTTATTTTTCTACGTAACTCCCTTCAACACTTATACACTTATTCCACCTTTTTTCCAATTGTCCCATAACCTCAGAAAAAAATTCCTCCTATGCAAAATATTGTTCAATAGATTGTTTGAATGCTTCATCAGATGCAAAACGCTTACTCTTGAATAGAAAGAAGTCTGGCGGAACTAGGTCAGGCCTATAAGGTGGATACTTAAACTCTATGAACTCACAGTCATTGATTATCTGACTTTATGGTCTTTATGACACTGAGATGTTCCACCTTAATTTCACTCATTTTATCAATAAGTAAACCTTACTATAGCTCTACCTATATAAACCGCATAAATTGAACAAGTACATGTATGTACTTCTAAATGTCACAGGTATTTTTTAATAATTGGTTTGGCATCGTTCCTTTTTTGTTTCATGACTAGGTAGATAACATAAAAAAACGCCCTCGTATTATTACGACAGCTATGTTTAATGATGTGGAGCATAAATTTGCGTATTAGGTATTTGAAGTAAATTTCAAGTATTTTAAGACGTGAAGAATACCAAAGCAAAATTAGACCACAAATTGAAATTAACACCCGTTATATATGTATGTATCCTGAGAGCTAAAAGGAATCAGTTTCTTTAGTATGTAATTAACCATTAACAAATGAGACTTTCTATTTCACAAAATAAACGTACATTTACGCATACCTACTTATATACAGATATGCACACATATGAAACGCGTATTTCTTTATTTGCTGAAATTTATTGCAAATATTTGTTAGATTATATCTCTAATTTGCATAACAAAAATTCTCATTAAATAACCTTCTTCGAGTAACAATAAAAATATATCTCTTAAATGGTTAAATCTTCATACGTTACTTACAAATTATGTCTCATATTTTTCAAACTTCCTACAGTACGTCATTAAATTAACAAAATGTCTTATATAGCAATTACAATTCGGATTTAGATCAAGGTCTCAGTGCTTTGTACAAATGAATTACATAAGTATGGACTTAGTCTATTTTAAATTTTGGTGCGTCCTATCATTAATTTTTAACAGGTCATTAGTTATAATTTGGAAGAAATACTAATATAAAATGTCAAACGTTTATCGAGCAAATAAATATTATTGTCTGCTCTACCTCATTTGATACAGCTATTATAATAAAATAGAAAAATTTTGCAGTGACATGACCTGGTACAAGCTGGCACATTAAAACCATCTTAAAGATCGTAAATGAAGTATTGATTCTAGCGTATGCAAAAGTTGAAATATTGGGAGGTTTCCATTTTATGCAGAAATGGAAGTGCAAATATTCACTTGAAAATTAACTTCCTTAATGACTGAAGTGTAATTGCTTGTTTCTGTCAATTCTGATTTTTTCGAATAATTTTCACGAAATTAACTTCAGGGTTAAGGAAATCGTACAAAGCTTTTATAGATTAATATTTAACATGATTTACATGAAGAAATTTAAATTATTCTATGCTTGATGTTTGTTCATTTAAATATTTTCACTTTTTTCCAGCATGGTAATACAAAATTATGTTTAAAGAATTGGTAAAAGATAGACAATCATTAAATTATAAAGGGCGTACACGTTACATAAGCATTAATCACTAATTACTAGTTTTTACAGACTTTCATGGTTTGGAGCCATTTAGATGCCATTAAAGATACGGTTCCATTTGCCAAAAGCAATTTCGTTTTCGTATTCTTCAGTTGAAATAAAAACCAGAAAAATTGCAGATCATTCTAGTTTAATCTTGGCACCTTTTCACTTCCGAATAAATGGGTATTTTTAAAAGGCTTTTTAAAATATACCTATTGGTATTTTCGTAAAAAAGATACAATGAACTCCGTTGAAGATGTTTTCTCACAAAAACAAATTTAAAGGTATATATCACACAATGTAGGTGCGGTAAAATTAGAGAATTAGATTTGCTGAAGTCATCGCTTTAGATGTAGGCTTGAGTTATTGTTTAGTTTCAATTTAATAATTACAGGGAGCAGCATCTAAGAAATAGACTGTCCTATTTTTGCTAACTGTAGTGTTTGTACTTAACATTACAGACGGTTAGTACGCGTTAGACATTCATAAGACGAAATTCTGAAAGCCAAAGTGTATATTAATACAGTCAATAGTGACCTTTTTATAAGATAGGTAGGTACGTACAATTATTTAGGCCTATTCGAGTGTGAAACGTATAATTTTCGAGTTCACTTCTTCTTAAAGTTAAGTGTAATTAAAATGATGGTTGCAAAACATCTGTTTTTAATAATAGCATTCATAAAAATGTAAAAAGTCTTGCCAAAAGACTTCGAGCTATTTTTGTACTTTAATACCTGAAACATTTCTAGAACTATTCTAAAATTAAAGATACTTTTTGGAAATTCCACCTTTCGAATATTTTTAAAAGGTAGGAGAAATCTTCACGTCACAGTAGTCAAAAATAGCGTAAAATTTGAAGTGTAAGTAAACATAAACATTTGCAAGAAGGCGTTAATAAGGATGCATTAGTACATTTAAATTAGCAAAATATTTCTTTTTACCTTGACACTTTAATAATCAATGTTTAATTAATAAACGAGGACTGCGATAATGGCAATGTCAACCTTAGAATGCCCAATGAAATGTGGAATAGTTAAACAATGCATTACACAGTATAATAAAATTAAAATACTTAGTTACGGCTGAATTGTTTTATTTCAATATCTCCCAGAGATTTAATTTAACAGTCGTCTAAAATTCTTCAATTAACAGAAAGTTAGGTATTTATTCGTACTAAGCTAACAATGGAATCAAATTTAATAATTCTAATATCTGGAGATTGTGCTTTTAAATCTAAAATGTTAATGTTAATACATTGTGTTTACTTGATTTAAAAAATACGACTCTTACAAAATCGTTATTAAAATATTTGCCTAAATGTTTAGTTCCGTAATAACTATAAAAACATTTATCATATTATGATTTTTCCTGAGTTAGATTATATTGACTTGCTTTTCCATAAGTTGTTTAGCTAAGAAACGCACAAGCGATAAAGATTCCAGTTTCTGTACGAAATTTGAATCGTTAGGATGGAATTCGCAGCTTATTAAAATGTTCCAATTCTGAGTGATATTAAAATTATGTGGCACTTACGAAGAAGTAATCCTCTGCTGTATAAGGCATACTTTGTAAGTAATATCTTGATTAAATAAGATTCCTAGTTTTTAATAGAAAATGAAAACATTTTTCTATATAAGTAAAACTGAAAAACATTCGTATTTATAACTGCAGACAGACATCGTGATTACTTTTCTATTTCCGTAGAAGGCTCTCTTGATAAAAGATCTTTTCCCGGCAATCAAATAACATTTTACGTTTAATAATAACGAAAATATCTTCCCATTATGTTCAGTTTCGTATCAATTAACTCGGGATTTTAGTGAATACCGCTTTATATATTTAGTTGTGTAGTCAAGGCACAAACTAATTTATCATTATTTTAATTAGTTATCAATTTCCAACTCGTTATCTTTAAGTCTGTAGCAGAGTATTAACAAATAACTTTTCGTGAATTGTTAGTTATTAATTACAATATTACAAATTTAACTAATTTTGAATTCGCGTTAAATCGTTAATTAATAATAAAGTTGCTTAATTGGGTGGTAATATTTCAATTAAAAAAGTTTGGGGAATTCAAAATTTATAACTGTTTTTTGTGACTAAGGAAACACAGAATCATAGGAAAGATTGCCACAAACTTTTATAAATATTTTTTAGATTGTCAGTTTTGATTTATTACTAAAAATATATATTTTGGAAACCTCGAAATAAAGCGTTGCAATTAAAGACTCCGATGTTAAAAATGGAACCTCTATTATATCCCTTAAATAGTTTTCTCAGGGCCTTTGTTAGATTAATGCTTTTTGTTGTCCAGGTACAAGAATTACTGACAATAGTTCCTTCATTCTACAATTCAAAATAAGTGGACTATTGAAACTAGCGCTTAAAATTTATCCGAATTAAATCGATTCATTTAATTAGTAAAATATTAGCGATAATCGAGTAATCGAATAATCGCGAAATTTGAATTAATTGGTTAATCGATTTTTTACCAATCGGTTACTGCTACATAAAATCGATTAATACAATTTTCCCAGCACTAACTGATACTATGTCGGACATAAAAATATAACGTAAATAGCTCATCAACTGTGGATAACAACTGGATAATATTATTATTAGAGTAGCAAATAAGGACATTACTTTTTTCAAATTAAGATTCTAATAATTTCTAAATAGGGGCCACAAGTGTCACAACCATAAAATACTGCCGCATTTATTAATTTTAAACATATGGAACCATTACGCTTTATCAATAAAATTATAATACCGCAATAAAAAATTTAAAAAATAATTTAATGGGTATTAGTATATTCGCGTTTATTGATAAAAAAATTTAATCCTTTTCTAAGTTTATTCGCAAAGGTCATAACTCTCGTTACAAGTACGTCTCTAGCGAATTTATGCAGATAATTTATTTGAGTTACTTCGCAGCAATTTAAGCAGTTAGGCAATCGCTAATTTTAGAAGAGATAAAACATAAATAAGCCTTTTAAAGGGCCCTGTGCTATAAAGATGGCCTTTTAATAAAGTAACTAATTTAAATGGGAAATTGGTAGTTTAGAGAAGGAATAAATAATAAATATCTGGTGAGATGCAACTATGTTCTTCTTCCATGTATTATTTTAGATTAAAAAAATTAACAAAACGAATATGTTATTTTTTAGAAAGCATACAATTTTAGGTAACTTACTCGTCTTCTACAACATGATAAAAAAAACAGAAATGAATTAAAAAATATGCAAGCTTTTTTCATTAAACCTTTAATTTGCGTTATATCGGTAGGTAATTGACATCGATATAATTTATCAAAGTTAGCGGAACTTTTAAATTGATGTATATAAATTTAACTAAATACAAACAAAATTAAAATATCAAAACAAATTATGTAATATTTGATTGTTTGAAGAACATTACAAAAATGTATTTAGTGTGTACCAAAGTAAAATAAAACATATTTTACAGTCAAAATCACCTTGGCTATAAACATTTCGGGTTGTTTATAAATTCTAGAAAATGTACACTAATTAAAAAAAGGCAAAAGATTCAAAATATAATAAAAAACAAACAAATTTAAGTAAGCTTTACAAACTACACAAACAGTAACTAAAGTGAAGAAATGAACAACCAGCTGTTGTTCGAAATACCTACATATGCTGTTACGTATCCTGTTTAATTCAATTGCATAACTAATTTGGGCCCTTGCCACTTGACATGTAAATATGTGTGTAGGTAACCTAATTCCCATTATAATTTCAAGTGCAAAGTAATATACAGAATAAAACATGCGTCTTAAATCTAACTAAAAACCGTAATAATAATTGATGCTATTGTATTACTTTATTGGTTAAAACGTTTCGCCTTGTTTGAAATTACAGAGGAATCAGCATTCAACTGTCTTTAATAATATAATAGAAAGTGAAATTTTTACAGAACTGAAAATATAAAAATAACCGAAGAGAATAATACCTCACCTCAGTAATATTATTGAATTGATGATAAAACATCACAGAAATTTTCTTGTTGATTATTGTGCAGCTTAGTAAATGTATTTTATATTTTTTATACTTTTTCAGTTGGTATGTCATGTTTTTATGTGCACAATAATATTGTTCACCTAAATGTTTGAAATCTATCTATCATCAATAGAGTTTGGATTTTAAGTAAAATTTTATATCTCCTAAAATATTTAGTAAACTTGATGGATTACGTTATAGTTGGACTTGATTAAAACCAATCTATAATTGCGTATATTGCATATTTCCCTTTCATCTACATAATTTACAAAAAATGCCATATCAGCAGAATTTGCTAAAATAAAGAAAAATTAGGTTTGTTGTAGAGACTATTTTGAAATTAGAAGGAAAAGGAAGACCCCTTTTAGAGTAGATAGAAATAGTATGTAATTTTGAAAAATATTGAAAATCACTTCGAAATTGGTGCTTTTGTACTGCATAAGTTTTATTCCATAATTAACAAAATTGAAGTACCTATGTGAAATGTCAAACAAAGTTACAGAAGTTTGGAGTGGCCAGACTGACCGTAATTTGGATATGTCTACAAAACTAAAAATGCTTCAATTATTTCTGGAGAAGCTCAAGTTTTTTTATTTTCAAATTTTCTCACAGAAGGCACCGATTTCTCATAAAAAATATCTTACCATTATATAATTGCTTTAGGAATACTTCAAATAATACTAGGAAGTTTGGACATTTACGCATTTTAAAATTTTTTCTAATTAGTTTAAGTACGTACGTCTTTGCATAACACCATGTTATACATAGATTTTGTAAAAAAGGCATAATAAAATTTAATTCCTATGAAAAGTCCTGATTTTTTGGTTCCACTATATTTTTTGTATATTTTACGAAAATCTTTGAAAAAAGAAAACGAGCAATTTTTGCTTGCATAAATTCCACAGTCATCATAAATAATTAATTTTTATTTTGTTAGACTTCCTGTTAAATTGCATAAGTTTTCTTGTTTATCACGAATCCTGTAATTTTTCACATTTTCTTGGAGTCCAGTTTCACACACCAGTAACACTACTATAAATATACCAAGTTAATCTTTTGCATGGAGTATATAGTTAAAACAAAAAAAATTAAATCAAATAAACAGCATATAACCTTATACCACAGAAAAGAGAACATAGAACTTAATCTCATATTTAGGCCCTCAAAATAATTTATTTCATACTGTCTGGTAAATTCAGTTTTTCGACCTCCTGATTAGTAAGTGGACCATTATTGACGAAAAATTAGAACCGTAAGTGGAATTTACCGTTTGTTTATTATTGTCATAGTAATGAATGTAATAACAGTACTATAATGTTAACTTACGCGAACTAGTACTGGTAAGTGAACATTATACTCCGCCACGTGACTTCGAATTTTATTGTGACAGCTGTCAATCATGTTAATTTAATTTTAATATTATTACGTTGTTTGATATTTTTTCCAGGTGGTCGAAAAAATAGTATATGCGCCTTATTCCGTAAGTATTTTTTTGGCCTCGCATGCTTAGAAAACCTCGGCTATGCCTCGGTCTCTTCCAAAAAAATACTACTTACGAGCACTTGGCATGTAATATACTATTCCCGGCGCCATTTTGAGTCCGGTAAGTGAGCTATAACGGTATCAGAGCCGGTAAGTGTAACCAAGCAACACTTACCGGCTCTGCTGAAGGGCTCTAATACCGCAATATCACATGCTGACGTTATTGAAAAAGTGTCACATGTAAAAATTTAAAACTCAAATTGTTTACAGTATGAAATAAAACGTTATAGGATACACGTTCGGGGAGTTATTATTAAAGTACTCGTTTAGAAATTCTTGACTCGGCTCCTTCGTCGCCTCATCCATAAACATCTAAACTCGTACTTTAATAAGTCACTTCCCGGACTTATAACGTAAATTACTATTTCTTGCTAGTTGATATTGTTGTATTAATCTAAAACATTTGCCTTTATATAATCCATAATCTCACTTAGTAATATTTGCAAGTGAATTTGCTTTTCAATTAAAATTGTTTTTCGCATTTTATACAGTAATATGCCATATTAACGCATTTAAAATCATCTATTAAAGTGGCATTTTACTACATAGCAACACTTTACTACATAGCAACGTTCGCTCGTGCTCTGCGGGAGGCGATCTAACACTTTCCTCACTTGTAATACAAATAGCTATTTTATTATTTTTTTTAAATGCGAGAAAATAGTATACGCAGGGCGTCAGAAAAGTGATTTAACTAGACTCGTATGGAATTTAAGTACTCGCTATCGCTCGTACTCAAACTTGCCATACTCGTCTAGTAAAAATCCACTTTTCTGCACTTGGCACGTAATATACTATTCTTGGTTTTAGTAATTCATTAATAACAAATTACTATTTGCATCAAATTTGTAATTTTTTTTTTCAGTCATGATTTTAAATTGGCCTTTTGAATGCATATATTTGGTATAACTTCTTTAGTTTACTTGGGTTTAAGTTGTGCATGTCTGTAATTTTTACAGTATTATGAAGAAGCAGTTTTTCTAATTTCTTATACTAATTTTCATTCAGAATTAGAGTCCACGCGTGGATTATAATAATTATAAATCTGTACTTTATTAAGCTAATTGTTTAGAAAGCCACTAACATCCGAAATGTTGACAGTAAGTAAATATCGAATACAAATTTGAAATATTTTAAATTGTCAAAGGGACGCTTTTGAAAAGAATGGCGAAGGCAGTAGAAATAGTAGTTAACATATTTCAAGAAGAATCTCAATTTATATGCAGAAGGCACTTTCTTCCAAAAGGCAGCCTACAAACAATGTGCAAAAGTTCTAACCAAACTTGAAACAATACCGTTTACATAGGAATAACATGTACAATAGTAGGAAAAAGTTGGAACCAGAACTTTCCTGCTAAAATAGTTAGAGATATAGACTGTTGTGATGTCAGACCGTCGATTGACTTGGAGAATAATTAGTAGTGAGTTAAATTTGAACCGGTTTACCGTCCATCAGATTTAAACACAAGATTTGGGCACGAGAAAAGTATGCGTCAAGATGGTTCCAAAGAACCTCACGGCTGAGCGGAAGGCCAATCGGGGCGATGTGTGTTTTGATCTTTCGTGCCGCCTTAAGACGGAGCCATAATTCTTCAGTCGCGTAATCACAGGATTTTTGAGTACGACCACGAGACAAAACGCCAAAGTCAAGAGTGACACACTGCAAAAGAAAGCGAGAATGAGCATATTGAAAATCAAATTGACGCTCATTTGTTTTTTTTACAGTCAGGGGATCATCTACAAGGAATTTGTACCGCCAGGACAAACTGTCCATCAAACTTTTTATCGGAAAGTCCTTGAAAATCTCAGAAAGAGGGTGGCACGTGTACGATCAGGCATTGCACGCACTTGGCTGCTGCATCACGACAATGCCTCATGTCACACGACAGTCTCCATCAACAAATTCTTGGCAGAGAAAAGCATTCCTGTAGATCCCCAGCTCCCCTATTCGCCGGATCTCAGTCCCTGTGACTTCCTTTTAGAGCATAACCGACGAGTGGAAAGGCATTCCAGCAGAAGTCTTCCAGGACTGCTACGAAAATTTGTAAAAAGAATAAAATTCATGGTTAAAAGAAAATCAGTCTCATTATTTTTCTGTTAAACTTCGTAGAAAAACTATTGGGAACATTAATGAAGACATAAAATTTATAAATAAGTTAATAATAAATCACCCAAATATTTTTTATTACTTCTCTCTCTGGTAATTGTTACACAAAAAAAGGCTGCAACTAGGATCTGAAAAATTATTGAAACGTTTACCCGTCGAGAACTACACTACACTACATAATAGTTGTTCATATACACGCCACAGATAACTTATACAAAAAGCGAATGAATAGAATCAATCACTAATTCTGACCTTTGCGGATTTTGAAAAGGCTTTTTAATGTATAGGACTATAGACGATAAATTCCTACGACAAGTTTTTAGCCAATCACCATGCAAAACACTTGAAAATTCAACCAATGGGAACAGTATTATACTGATAAAATCCCGTTACCAAGTAAATAAACAGTTAATTGTCTATAACTATCAGTGTGACAGTTAATTAATATTTCAAGTTTAAAAATAATTTATATTTACATATAATTAAAATTTATTCTAAAATCGTTAAATAAAATAATAATAATTAAATTGTTTCATTTTGTGTTGTCTTTGGAATTTATCTCAACAAATACCACACAACCTCTCTGATTTTCTCAGATAAACTTTTATTTTTAAGCATTTATTTTTTTTTTGCTTTTAAGCAAAATCACTCAAGCAAACTGACATTAGGTAAAACCCCTCCTCCTTCGGAGTCGGGATTTACCATGCAGTTTGCTTTCATGTTTGTTGCTATGTTGCTAAGCAAAAAAAATTCGTGCAAAATAAAAATTTATCGATAAAATCAGGAGGTCTTGTGATATTACCCCTGATAAAACATTCACTGAAACAATGTTTAATTGACAATATGTTGTAGATACAGTTAATTGCAGACTCACACCGACACGTCGCACTTACTATTCAAACTTTTGATACAATGAAACCTGACAAAGTAAAATGTGGCGGGGTATAAGGCTACATAATTTCGACAAAACAATTGCCCTTGAACACACGAAATCGAAGAAAATACTATAAGTAATGCTATGAAATTACATTTTGCTATCCTTTTATATTCAGAGTGTCAAACGTAAGGCACTTCTATACATATATCTTTTATCATTTAAGATATTAAATTGAAATTTGGTCTATGTAATATACTCTTCAAACTGCATTTTCTGGCATATAACACAACTTTCTGTCACTGCCGGTTTCGCCAAAATTAACATCAACTTTGGTATTTCAAATAGAACACCTTGTATATTTATACATTTTTAGAATCTCCATTTAATTTTACGTATGTTAGTATCAAGTTTGAAACATTTTAATTACAAAGTAAATTTTTGAAAAAATTTGTTTTATTTATTAATCTAGAGTGCCATTATAGGCGGTCGAGGCTCAGTGTTCAGCGTGCGTCTGACCACTGAGATGGCCCGGGTTCGATTTCCAGGGTTGTATTGTCACATATACACCGAAAATAACCGGCCACTTCCCTCGGAAAGCAATGGCAAACCACCGAGGTGTATTCTGCCTAGCAAAGTTCTCTCTGGCGTGAAAGCGGTATGAAAGCAGCGATCAGTTAAAATCCGCCGTGAATAAGTGGTTGCACGAACAGTCGGGAGAGTTTTACGACATCGGAATACAGAAGATCGTCTAGAGCTACGAAAAATGTTTAGCCTTTGGTGGTGACTATATAGAAAAATAAAGTAATGTCCATAATGTATAAAAATAAATAGATATTGTTAACTGGTTAAATAATTTTTGTTTAAAGGCAATATTAGATTCTGAATGACCCTCGTATATAATGAAAAATCGTCCTGGGGAAATTGTTCGATTAGAATAAACTTCCACAAAGCCAACCAGCTTCAGTGCTCACATTTACTCGCCCATAAAGAAATATTGGCCAATTCAACCGTCGAAGAGCAGTTTTTACTATTTAACAATAATAAAATCGACAAAAAAAATAACACATCGAATTGATATACCAATATCACCAAAATTTAACAAAACCTACTAAAAATCTAGACATTTTCGGACAAGATGAAAGGGTACTTTATTTTCTGCAAAGGAACACTACATTATTAGATGATTGACTAGTTTAAAATTGGAGATTTTTTCGTAAACATCTGTCTAGAAATACTTGAGAAAACGATTTCTACCCCAAATCTTTAACACCCTATATTTCGAAAACCAAGCTGATCAATGTTATTCGAAAACGTTTTGCTTATTCTTGGATGTTACATCAGCCAGTGCACTTTGGGACACTTATTTCGGCACACCCCGCTAATTAATATTTAGAGCTAAGCTGAAAGGCTACCTCAAAAATTATCAATATTTAGAATTGTTGTCTTCAAACCAACAGATACATATTAAAAATTAATGCCCATCAAAAGATGGTTTTCTATAATTTGCATTACGCAGAAAACGTTCAATTATACTAATTTTATCATAGAATTGTGAAACATTGTTGTAATAGATACGCCGTAATCATTTAACATTAGACTGGGTTACACCTTTTCACTGCTTTGTTAAACTTTGACGTTGATGTCCTATATTTTACAAACAAAACCTTGAATACCTGTCTTACTATGAAATCAGAGTACATATTCTCACATTTGTAATGTTCATACAGTGCTATAATGTTTCAAATGTTCCATTTACCATTGCTTATAAAGCACTACTGGTTCTAAATGCGTTTAATTTTGCGTATTTATTATTTTGCTTACTTACTAAGCCACTTACTACGAGTACAACTTAAAAATAGTACCAGTTTGGTTTATTTACTGGACGACATCTAGGTTACAATTACTGTAAAAATGGTAAGAATTATTAATAAACTGTACGTTATACATAAGGCACCAGGATGATTGTGTAAAATCTAATCAAACCATCTTCTCACAGCAGTAATTCGTTTAATAAGCACAGCACTTCCCATTAAGAAAATACTATACATACGTTGAGCTACATACGTTAGCTAATATTAAAACTTTTGTTATAGGTCGCAAGTTCAAGGAGCACTTTGTTTATTGTATCATGGTCATCCTTCCTATCTATCCTATTTCTATGAAAGAAGAGTTATATTTAGAGGAAAGATCGTAAAATCTCAGATTTAGGCAATTACAGTTTTTGTTTCTAAACGTAATTTATGAAATGATGAGCAATACCTTTTTATAACCCTAATTTTTATTCATTCCGTGTTCTTCGTTCTAGATGACTATACGAAAGTATGAATAAGCAACTTCGATTTTTTGGAAATCAGTAAATATTTTTTGTATGTAGCAAAATGATTCTTGTAAGATGTAATATATTAAATTTGGAATGAAATGGTAGAAATACCATACTCGATAGATTTGCAGTTGAAAAGTAAATTTTTCTACACATGATACGAAAACAAGTATTTTCTTCACAATAAACCCTATGCGAAAACGCTACATTTTCTATCTAGAGATGAAAACATATTCACTTCTAGAGATGAAAACAAGAATTCCAAATCTATGGCAACAAAATAAAAAAATGCGTGTGTTACTATGGAACCGATTAAACAAACAATTAATAATTTGCATTGACACAATTCGGTTTGAATTAAGTCGAATTAAAACTTATTTCAAACAGATAATTAAAATGTCGTAGAAAAAATAGCATTTACTACTCGACATGAAATACGTTTTTTTCGTTCGTGATTGCCCTACTCGCTGCTAACGCAGCTCGTGGGCAACTTCTCATCTCACGAAAAAAACGTCATTTTCATGTCTTGTTGTAAAATATACTATTTTATCTTATTTTTAATCACTTTGTAGCTGTTATGTTTCCGCTGATTATGTCACATAGCAAAAATACTTGATATTTTCAAAAATGTCCGCAACATTTTTGCTTTCTATTTGAAAAATAGGGATTTTTTAAACTACAAATGCAATAATAAAAATTACATAAAAAAAATTAAGAACAGAATTTATATTTTACGAGTTTAAGTAAATGATTGTGAAACATCATAAATTCATTATTAAACTTAAAATATTATTTAAAAAAAATATGATATGCAAACCTCGTTTTACAAATTATACAATCAATAAATTTTGGGTTATTCTACTATTTCTCAGCTAAAAAATTACGACACTTTATAAAACAATTAAACATTCTGAAAAATTTCTAATAATATTTTAATAACACAGTGCCCCAATATTGAATTAAAACTTCTCAAATAAAAGATTGAACCAAACACAAGACTGCGTTATCAACACCTGCATCGTACAGTTGTTTGGTTTCTGCGATAAGTAAATGAGTTTCAAACACGTTGTGGAAGGCGTTGAATACAACGTAATAAATGGACTCTTGACAGATATTTGTGTCAAAGTTTATAGGAATATTTATATATGAAACAAATACATTAATTGCTAGATTATGTAAATAAATTAAAATTCCTTTGAAATGATTAATTTACAAAAAAGTTTCCCAACAAACATAAAGCACTTTTTCAAAATTTAAACAAAAATCATTAGTTTTACATATGAAAATTCATTTAAAATTCATTTCACAGATTATATAAATATAACACAGAGAAATAGGCTTACGAAAAAATCTTAAAAATTTGTCAATAACCTTTTAAATTAGTCCATAAATGCACAAAGGTCCAAAACACCACCCCAAATTTAAAAAAAGCATGCAAAATGGCACAGAAACAATTTTGTTATCTTACCTTTCCATGGAAATTTTCAAGGCCTGTTACATAACTTCCATACTGGAAGACTCTCTGATGTTGTAAAATCACCAGTATTCACAAAAAGGACAATTAGGAATTAATTCGAAAGTCTAATCCATTACTTGAATCTCCGAACATTGCAGAAGAAGCACCCATTAACACAATAGACTAAGTTGTATCGAATGTGAATCGAAATCCGAAGATATACGAAAGTTAAAAGTACAAAGGACAATTTCCACCACGAGTACTTTGACCAAAAATTTAAATATTTGTCTTTATTTGTAACAAAAAAATGTAAAATTTTAATTTTGAAGGTGATAAAAATATTTAAAAAATCTGAAATTTATAAAAATGCATGTAGTAAATCAAATTCATTTATAAATGACGAGACACCGTGATGCTATAATCACAGGTGCACAACTAAATCCACACATGTATGCTTCAAATTTTATAGAGTATCCTTGCATTCTATTGGATAATGAAAATTTAGCAGGAACCAGCATGTCTCTTGAATTCTTGAATAGAAATATGGAGCAAATTTAATTAATACCTTTGAAAAGAAAATAACTTATTGAGGGGTAACAAGGATAGATACAGAATAAGTTTTTTTATTTGTATATTGATTCCATTTAAACGAGTGAAAATCAAAATATTATTTTTTAAAAGTTTCGGGCGCATTCCCAAATATGTTAATTTTTGAACAAAGAAAATATTATTTAACAAAAGAAAAATTAATAATACTGATTACTTCATATTTATGTAAGCATATATCTTATCCAAAACAAGACATAAAAGAAAAACTTCAAATTAATGTAGCAAACAAATATTTAAAAAAATCAGTTATAGGTAAATGTTACAACAAATGGGTCTGTATATGTATAGATTTAGATTCTTAGTTAATAAATAGAAGTAATAATTAATATTTTCCACGATAAATATGAATAACCGAAATTAAATTATCGGCTTGAATTTGCCTTTTATTGTTTTACTTACATATGTTTGTACTTAGGTATAACTTTCCGTGGGAAATATTATTTAGTTTTTTGTTCTCCTTCCCCACCCCAAAATAAAAAAGCTGTTAAATAAAAGTTGTAGGAAGGACAGATTAAAAAAAATAAACATCACCATAAAACATTTTCTGGCAAAACGACAATGAAAAATTATTATTACTTTTATTCAAATAGAATATTCAATATTTTCATAAGTACATCAATTATTTTTGTTTTTGACATTAAAATGAATTCTTTCCTCACATTTAGATGGGATAATTAACTTGATTTATTGTTTTTTTGTCACCTACCTAGTCACTGAAAATAATTGGGAATCGAAACGCAGTGGTAGATGAGGGAAGGCAGGCGGTTGTCGAAGGTGTGGTGTTTACCACATCACCCCGTACGCATAGCGTGCGAAACACGCGGGTATGTAAGTAACTTGTTGCCGGCTATACTTCCACGCGAAGTGTAAGGCCGATACCTTTACCTTTATTGCTTTTTTGTAAAGTTTAAAAAACCTGGGACCCATCTAACGTTCTCTAGGAAACAATGGAATATATTTATTTAAAATTTATATTTTATATTATAGCATTTCTTACACTATTTCAGACAGATTTTCAGTTTTTTCTGGTATGACATATGGTATTACAGGCCATGATCTTATGAGGCTATAATTTTGGAAAACCTAAAATTTAGAAAATAAAAAAACAGAAAATACAAATATACTCGTAGTTAGAAAGAAAACATTTGAAAATGTAAGTTAATTTTAAATTTAAAACGTCACCATAAAACTTAAAAATCCAAATAATAAACACATACACTGTGTTCATAAAGTTTGCAGTAAATTCGATAAAATCGTAATTACTACTGATTTCTGGAAAAAGTCTTCCAAGGGGCCAATTTTGCTTTCACAAAACATGGTTTACTTAAGTTTTGGGCGAGAAAAACATTTTAAGTAGTTCATTTAATACTACCTACTGCAAAAGATTTTAATTTTGCTTTGATGTGTCATCATTTTGATTTTTTCCAAAAATCTCATGGCTCCTAATTTTTTTCTCGAAAACAGATTTATTAAATCAATACCAAAATGTATGTATATCGCTGAAAAGATTATTAAAATTGGTAACTACAAAAAAATATAGGCTGATTCGACTTAAAAAAATAACATCAATACTCGAAAAACAAATGCTGTAGAAACAAGCGAATTATATTAAAGGAAATGTTTTTTTCAAAATAAAAATTGTTTAGGGATCTTTTCAAAAATTAACACTTTTTTATCGAATTTATTTCGAACCTTATGAACGCTGTGTAACGAACAAATATAATTATTAATTAAATATTTAAATATTTTTTTAGCCACCTCTGTTCGAAAGTGACATTTTCCATACCTTGTCAAATGAATTTTTGACATCGAAAGTAGACGTTTGTCACCCGGCAGTTAGCACCGGGAGGCAAATTACTTTGCCTCCCGTTGCCATTAGAAACGGGTGGCAAAATGAGTAAACATGTTTTACGATTAATATTAATGGTACAGTCACCATGGAAACATATACTCAAGCTATCTACGAGTTTTTTTTTAATGAAACCGAGTTTTGTAGTAAAATGTCATATTTTTAGTTGTCAACATTAATAATGTCAGGTTCGGTTAGTGAAGGTAGCCAAAAAATCATATGTATTATTACTCTGGAGGAAAGTGTTATCGCCTCCCATAGATTATATTTCTGCCCTCGCTCGCTATCGCTCGCTCGTGCATAAAAACCATCTGCGGGAGGCAATCTTACACTTTCCTCCCTAGTAATACAAATAGCTATTTTCGCATTTCGTACTGTAATGTATTACTTTACGAGACTCAAAATCGTGATGTAATGGGCCACTTTACAGTACAACAACCACTACAGCATAGCAACGTCAGGTTTCATTAAAATGCAATGTGATAGCTTCTCGGGCAGCATTTAAAATATCTTCTGAATGGTTTTACAAGTTATTTTCGGCACTCAAGTCCATTTCGGAATTAGATTTCCAAAAATAAATGTATTTATTTGTTTGAATTGAATTCTGTTATGTCAAAAACAGTTCCTGTCAGATCGAGAATCCGCCTACTTTTTTCAGTGTTTTTATTAATTTTATTCAGAATGTATCTCAATAAATTTAGATAACTTTTTATGTGAAAATATAAAATGCGAAAAAATAGTATACGCACCGCGTCCGAAAAGTGATTTAACTAGACTCGTACGGCATTTAAGTACTCGCTATCGCTCGTAATCAAACCTGCCATACTCGTCTAGTAAAAATCCACTTTTCGGCACTTGGTACGTAATCTACTATTAAAGAAGTGAAGATATACGTATCTAAAGTACCTACCTGCCTGTTTAATGCGTAGGGAGGCAGCTATTCAAAGGGAATAAACATTGATTCATTCCGGCTTCTAAAAGGGGATGGTGAACATAAAACAGTGAGCGACAGGGGATTGTAGGGATCAACCACTATTTACCAATTACAAAGTAATGGAACCTACAATGTACAGACAGCGTGTCTCCTCACTCATTTTATATTTCATAGACTAACTTGTTGAATGTTTGTTCCAATATAGCATGTAGATAGCAATGGGCAACGAAAATTTGTTATAAATACGTCGTTAGTAAGCATTTCACATAAATAATTATTAGTAAAGAGTGAAGTTGTGTTAGTAGTAAAATGATTGTCAATTATTAAATTCTTTTACATAGTTAACCAACCACAACAGTAATTAAAACATCTGTTTTTGTTGACCCAATTGTATTTATGCATGTGTTCTTTGTCGTTTTGGTTAATTTGCTTTAGTTTGCCAACTTATTTTTATAGCAGGCAACAAAACGTTGATTTTACCAAGGGTAAAAGTAATTTAGTACAAGTTTAAACTGAAGCTTAGCTTAAATAAACCTAAATTAGAGCTTCGTCCGAATATTTACACTTAAACCCTAATTTGAACCAGCTTAGCTTAAGCCTGCATAGAATAGTTTAAACCAACAAGTGCCCTATAGCATCACAATAGTAACTATGTAAGAACATTTTTGATATAATTAAGCTTAAAATATTAAAGGCTGGATTTTCAGTGCAGGCTTAAGTTAAAGCTTAGCTTAAAGTGGCTTAAACTAGGGTTTAAGTGTAGCGAGGGTTAAGTCTCAATTTAAGCCAACTTAAGCTAAGCGTTTCAACTTAAACTTGTACTGAAATACCGACCCTAAGGGTAAAGGGATTAATGTTTAAACTACATTTAAACTGCAAGTAGCCACATAAATACAGGTATGTTCTAGGAAAGTCTGTAGTTAAAATTGACACTAAATTTTAAGCTAAAACAATGCTAACGGTGATTAATAACATTAAAATGTAAAATACGTTGCTCCAAAAATTTAACCCATACGAACGAAATGGTTTTATTTTTTATTTAACGGGAACTAATAAAAATCATTAAAGCATTAAATAGTGTGGTCTCGTTATCTGAGAATAATACTTCAGCTATTAAACTAATTTCAGTATCGATTCTACCTGTTATAAGCTATGGTATGAATATCCATATATGTAACAATTTTAAACGATTTTGTTCATTTCAATAATCGCAAAACGTGAATATGAACCCAATAAAAATGTTTCCTCACAGTGATATTTCTTAAGGTGCGACGGAGCTACCGTACGATAGGTTTGTTGTGGTCGACATAATAAGTTCTCGAATGATACAAAGAAGCAAAGACTTTTTTGATCATATCCGAAGATCTGAATAAAAAGGAAATTCAGCAACAGGGTTGATTTTTAAGACTTCCCATTTATTTATTGTTACAGGTAAAAAGTTGGAACGTTAGGTTGCATTCAAATTAACACGGAAACTGAAAGATGGTTTTCTTCTTTGAGCCATTAAATCATCTTTTAAGATTCTACTCAATCATTTATAATCGTAGCTTCAAATTGCAAATCTTTACAAGTAAATATCTGGTTACCTGTTAACTTAGAACGAATATTATTCAGCAACAAGTTCGGATTTTACGTCTCTAATTGTGATAGTTGTGTCCTTGTATCAAGTTATTTAAAAGAAAGTTACATTTTAAAATAAGAGATATAATTTTGAATACGCCATGACTTAAAAATTCAATGGATAAGAAAATTAGGAAGAAGTCTTATTCAAAACCAATTTGAACTTAAATAAGTAAATAAAGATTAAAATTGTAACAAAAGAAATAAGCAAATATAATACAGATGAGATAACTAGGGCCACAGAGAATATCAAAGGATGAATTGGAAAAAAGGGATGTAAAGATACCTCACATCTAAAATCAAGGATCTGAAGAAATACCTGAAATTGTTATAAGTTATAAGCAAGAGTAAAAACGTCCTTTCCTGCATGAAGAATAACAAAACACCCGGGAGTAGACCAAACAATATCTGAAACCATTAAATCCAGTGGAAACCCAAATGTATGTCTGATAGAAGACTATCGCCAAGATACAGTTTGCTCAAAAGAGTTGGAAATCCTGGGTTTGCCATTGAAAGATAGGATATCAAATACTGAAATTAGATGCAGAACAGGGTTAGGAGATGCCATCAAGAAAATAACAAAACTCAAATGGAATTGGTCGGGCCATGTTGCGAGAATGACACACCAAAAATACTAGAATACGCCTACCACAACAGAGATCGCCCTCCATCACGATGAACTGACGATTCGAGGGAAGTGATTGCAACGCAGACTTTGAATGCAATCGGCTCAAGACCGCGATTATTGCGGAATCAAAACGGGAGGCCCTAAGTTCAGTAGTGGATAGATGTGGGCTGAATGATAATGATGAACGGATAACCAAATAGAAAACACTTTCGTATCCTTCGCAAAACAATGGAGGGTGCTCATCAATTTATTTTTTTGGTAACCATGTTGATAGGTTTATTGATAATTGGTGCACCTCCCCATATAATCTAGTTAAGCAACTATTAACTAACACGTTTGGCAATCGTATCTTTAATAAGCAAACTTAATACTTGGCCAGTGCGTTTGCCTAATATAAACTCGCCAGATTTTTGGCTTTGGGGCTATCTTAAGAAACTAGTTGTCTTTTAATATAATACATATTTCTAAATAAGTCCGGTTTTACGAAGCGTACTTTTAAACGTATAAATTCCAGTGCGTTAAAAAGTTGTAAAAAAAAATTAACAGAGGTTGCAAATTTCATCCACTTATAGGAATACGGGTGGATGAAAAAAATACTTAGAATCTTCCCGTTAGTAGAAAACGTCCACTGATTTTCATTTTACTATCTTTGTCGAAATTTAAGATAAAAATTGAAAACCAAATATTTACTACATTTTTGAACAGGCATTACTGTTCAGAAAAGCCTCTTAGGATACAAGTTTATATGATTCTGGATTATCAATGGACGGTAGCTTTTTAAGCTACACGCACTTAGGTCCCACTAAATGGGCCCTTTGTACTACCTCCTAGGCAGCTCTCCATTGTCAGACTACTCAAGCCACCCGACCCTCGTGATGAAACTGAGAATATCTGCCACTGGAGTACTGCTAATACTGGCCATGTCCGGCCAGAAATCCCCAAACATGGATCCTCTAATTGAGGCCAGAGCAGGGCAGTGGCATAGAACATGCTCTGCCGTCTCTTCCTCTAGATGTCTAGATTACAAGCCCTACAGCTAGGACTGTTAGTCAGCCCCATTCTGTGCAAATGTTTGTTGAGTTGACAGTGGCCTGAAAGTATTCCGGCAACAATGCGTAATTTCTTTCGGGGTAGCTGTAGACAGTATTTTGCAGTCTTGAGTGTGGGTGTCTTAATGGCAGCCTGTGCTTGTCTGCAGGTTTTTAGATTCTCCCACCTAAGAGCGTGTTTATGGTAGGTTATCTGACGTATCATTGTGTTAAGTATAGCGGAAGAGAGATCAACACTAGGTTCGGGGCCCCAAAAGGGTTGCTACGAACTCTATTTTGCCAGCTCATCAGCCTCCTCATTTCCACGATTGCCATCATGTCCCTTCATCCATACTAATGAAACGACATTATAATAATAATAATAATAATAATATATTTATTAGCCAGTTATGTACATAAACGACACATTAGTTTTGAGATATTAGTTCAAGGGTGCAGTAACACTGATACACCAGCTTTGAACTAATTGTGTAACTTTAGAGGGCCAAAAGTGCAGTTTTATTGTCGCTAAAGATTGCAATGTGCTGGCCCTGAATGTCGCTTTCACAAACTATATTAGCACCTTCCAATATCCCTTCCAACTCAGCCTGAAAGACCGTGGTGGATTGGCCTAGTAGTATGCTTACATGTAGATTTTGGTCATCGGAGAAAACTCCAAGTTTATATGAAAAAGTAGCCTTAATTTTTGTCCAGGAATCTGCAGTTTTTCCACTTACTTAGGAAACATCCAGTATATCGATGATATACTCAATGAAAAAGATTGAACACCAATCTATTTGGTGGAGGTTTTATTACGGTATTGTAATACAGCTTGTGCCATATATCATTCGAAATTCTTTGCTATACTAGGATAATGCACAACCTCACACTGTTTAAATTGTTCTGAACTGAAATATTTCGAAGAGGTAAGACACCATACTATGGCCGTCACGAAATCTGGGCCTGAATGTGATCGATATTAAGCGACCGGTTGAGAGGTTCGGTAAATTTACTAAACAATCTAATTGAGATGCAGATGAAACTTGTTAAAACCAAGAATAGACTCGGCAATCAAATCAATTGATTTATAAAATTTTTCACGGGACCATTTTTTCGCAGTTAACGGAATAACAAATATTGCCGCATTAGTATAGACATATACATTTATTATAGATTTAACATACTCATATGTTGACCATTTTGTTAGTTTTGTTAGAATGAAATTCAATTTTTACATATAATACGTTAATTTTGGGAATAGTAAATATATAATATTAATAATAATAGTTTCTAAAGCGAAAATACAAAACTTTTTTTGAATATTTTATTGAAAGCCGGAGATGTTAAATTTACATCGCATTTGTTCGGAAATTTCATTTCTCATTCTTGCCACATAGAAAATTTGAAATTTCCATTTCAAAAATTGTTTTTGCCTCTCTTTCTCTAAGATTGATTCTCAGTGAATCACCAAAAATTCAGTGTTGTCAAATTAAGTGTTGTGTAAAATGCGATATCTAACTCCATTAAGTCCATTTATAACTAAGTTTATTATACGAATATTTAATAATATTACTTATTTTACCAGTAATAAGCTAAATTAACTTTCAACCAGTAACGGAACTACAAGGGTTCTGTTTAAGATATTTTTTTTTATAAGAATGATACGTTTTGATATTTGGTGAAGTTTAATACGTTTGCTAAAGTTGTTGACGATTTATAAATAAGCCGGTTGGCAAACTTGACATTCTAATAGACTGTGTTGTATATTTTTAAAAGTTGTGTATTAACCTCAAGATTAAATATTCATGATAATCTTAACATCTGTGTAGATTGTGTAAATCAGGCATATGGTTTTAGAACAACATATTGGGTCGACTGTTATGGGTTAATGCTCTTTCTTTTTAATGTTATTGCACTGTATTTTATACAAAATAAAATATAAAACAGTGATAACAGTGATATAACGTCTTCTTTGTGCTTTTTTCTTTCGAATTCAACCGCATGGATGTTAATTTCAACGCAGAATGAAAATTCGAAGTAAAACGTGCCAATATGTATGTAAATATCCAAAATTTAGAAAAAAATCTTATAACTATGAAATAAAATTCCTATCAAACTTGCGTATTTATGAAGTTTCTTAATGCCTAAGCATTGAAGTTTTTATAAGTCTGAGAATTTTATACAAAATTTGCAGTTTTTAAGTTCTTATTTCGCGATTAGTTTTTTTGAATAGAAAAAGGGAACGTTTTGAACTTAATTTACAAAAATGAAAACAAAATCTGATTTTTTCTTTGAATGCTAATTATTTTACTGTTGATTCAGAATGGGGCATTTTTATACTTTATAAGACATCGTCTGTAATTAATAATCGCTGAAAAATAAACATTTGGGAAGTACTGTCACCACCAAATAAAACGTGAGAGCCATCTTAGTGCCCAGAAATAGTTTTAATTGCAGGAAGTGAAATTTATATTAAGTTTTAATTTTTTGTAAAGTTTACTTAATTTAATTTTTAAACCATAAAATTGATCCGTACCGAAGGTGAATTTGAATATTATTAATAAAAACCAATCGGTCTTATTTTTTTAAGTTCGATTAAAAATGTTCCATAAGACAATACTTTAAAACTAATTTAATTAAATGATATTAAATACAGATTAGTTAATAAAACCACAAAATAATATTCTGAAAATATTAATATTATTTACTCAAAAATTTGCGTTTCACTGAGTTCCTACGTAACGCATAAAAAATAAAATTCTAAATAAACTACCGGTACCTACTTTTATTAGCAATTATTATTCACAAATCTATTTTAAGGTGCAACTATTTGTCACACAGCACCTAATCTCCATTCTATAAATACAAGTACGAACGAAAATACTGCGAGCTCCTTAGTACATGAAACAAACAACGTGCACACAAAAAGCTCTACATTACAACCTGTTTCATGTTCTGATTACAGTTATTTCAGTACAAACTCCGGTTGCTGTTTTAAAGCAATTTCCGAGGTGTCGAGCTTTGAAAGCTTTCTTCTAGATGGAGCAGTTGTTCCGAAAGCTCCTTTTGAACTGTATTTCACATCCTTTGTTATATTTTGCATTATAGCCTGTGCTTATATTGCGATTAGTGGACTTGATATTTTCTTTGATGAGTAATACAGAACAGGTTACTATGACTCATGAAAACTATTAGAAGTACTAGTTATTTAGGACACCTTTATTACTTTTTCATTTAGAGGCAAGCTATGCAAATTTTATTTTTACTATTTATATTTTTTATATTACGAATTAAGAGCTTTGATTCATGATAATAAACAAAGAGATTTAGTAGAAATAATCTTAATTCACCCAAATTTCCCAGTTCTGCTGCAATGTAAAAACTTATCGTAAATAAGTAGTGTTAAATCAGTTAAATGATATCAAAATATTAAAAATATGTAAATTTAATGTAGTTAAAATTCAGTAATACATTTATTTTTCTCCGGTACAATTAATATTTGGTGACTTTTACTACTTAACTGCGTATTTAAGTGAATATTTTTATCTTACAAGCGTGTGTGACTCATAATCAATACTTGATTTCTCTTTCAGCTAGGGTAATGTAATGCAACTACGTTTCACTTTCAGTGAGGTTTCGGTATCTTCAGTTTTGAAACTAGACAAAATCCAAGAATTATGTAACAAACATAATTCGAAAATAAACAGCAAAAAATTCTAAATCTCAAGATCAAAGAAAATTAATTGTAAAACTATATAAATTTTAAATTAAAATATATTAACTGTAACGTTCAAGTTAGCATCAGAAAGAAGGCAAAAAAATATTTAGGTTCCACTTGTATTTCAGAGTTTGTATTATTTGAATGATACCCTGAGACAATGCGAGCTTTAACCTACTTCTGAGCTTAAAATAAGCAGTGAACTACATTTGTCGTTCGATTTTATTTACGTAACCATTAGCATTCAGCAGCTTCTTCATTCATCAATCACCGGTCCCTTATAACATATAGCTAGTCTACCTATTTTATATATCTTAATAAAAGCATCATCATAGTAAAAGAAAATCTAGGAAGATATACTGATAAACCCAGGAGTTTTATTTACTTCAAACATATAACAGATTATTATTTGAATATATATTAGATTTTGGCAGAATGGACTTTTGCAACTTGAAATTATTTGTGTATTTTGTTGGTACTGTCACTTTCTGTGGTTTAAATTTAATCAACTAGTTATTGCAAGCCATAATTACTATCAAACATGAATGAAACTATTAAATTATGTAGTTCATAGTTTAACGAGTAAATGTTAGCGGTGTAATTATGAAGTTTGATAATTTATACTTACAAGCTCGAAACTATGCAGTCTCTTACAAACTACCAATATAGTTTTTTAAAGAAAAAATTAATGGCAGGTTTATTTCTGTTAAAATTAAGTGATCCTTCCAAATTGCAAATAGCAGCTCAAGAAGTATAAAAAGTTAAGATATTAGATTAAAAATGAGGTGAAATTAGAACGAATATAAAATAAAACCTTCAGTTATTAAATGAATAAAAGAGAGGTGCGTACGTTATGCATATTTAAAAAAGTTTCCAAAAATATGTAACTATTTTCAAAATGTTCGAAATCAAAATACAGGATTTTGTAATTTTTTGTATAATTTCAGAAATTCGAATTTAATATTCCTCGTATGTTAAAAACTGTCTGCCAAATTAATTACCTGAAAATACGTTGCTAATAAAATTTAACGCGAAATTTGGGTATATTTGAAAGATATCAATTTTTGTGTATCTAGCTCTATATCTCTTAATTTTATGTGTAAATTGGGTTCCACTCTCAAATTAAATTTGTTCTATATTCGTTTTTCAAATACAACAATGAAGGAAATTTTCACACAAATGGCATACAAAATTAGCTCTAATGAAGTGTCAAAAAAATTACAGTTTATATCGTACCATCAGTCGAGAATCGCTGCTTTAACAGAAGAACTCTTAATCGTTTGGTCTTTAAAATAATAATTGGGTTTGTAAATTAAATTAAATTAAATTTTTTCCTAAAAGCTACAGTAACATTAGAGCGTCAATATTTACCAACGAAGCATTATCTACGAATCTAGAATTCGACAAATTAAATTCAACAAAATAAACTGAAATCATGGTCAGATATTGTGCAAATAAGAAGTGAACAGGGTAAAATAATGAAAGTTTTGTTTTTTAAATGATTTGTCTTTCATGTTACTTAAGGTCAGACTTCTGAAATGATGAAGCGCGCTGGTTCTTTATACTTAAGTTTTTAAATTGTAATTTTAAATATAAATAGTATTTTTAAACATAAGTTTTTAAAAACTTTATTTGCAAAAACAGTCAGTGCCCTAGAACTATAATTTCAGAAAAAATGAGTCCATGAATCTTGGTACCCTTTTCAAGCACCTTGAAATATTTCAACGGGTTAATTTTCGAAATTCTCAATTTGGTTTAATTATAATTTAGTATTCCGCGACATTGAACACGTTTTATTAATTAACAAAAAGCAAAACTGACAAGTGTTTTATAATTCACTCACATAGATGCAGATTATTTTTTTAAACTAATGTGGAATAATAATATTTTTAGTTTCTGACAAAGACAGCTTGGAAAGGTTTCAATGTAAAACATGCGGAGAGTAAAAGTTTTGTCGTTTGTCTATTTTAAATCAAACTAGTATTTTTCCACTGCCGATGCCGGCTGATTTAGAACGTTAAAAATACCATTTTTTCGGCCTGTTTGCTTACAAATGTTTTTAAAAATAATGTAAGTAAATAAGATCTCTGAATGCGAATAAATAAATTGCTGTCTTAAAATACATGTTAATCAACATATGATTAATATGATTTGCTTTGAATACTGCAAAAACTGTAGTTTTTATAACAATAATAAATTATAAATGTAATGTCACGTACATAAAATTAATTTTTCCCCAGAAAAATGAACCCTTAGAACAAGTTGCACAAACATGATTTAATAGGTTCGTCAAACTGTACAAAATCGAATTAAAATTTAATTTTATAGAAAAAATATTACATTAGTCAAAAAACATTATACTCTTTTGGCAACTTTAATCAGTCGTTATATTATCAAAGTTTTGTGCAACTCACCCGCCCCTAAGTTCTAAAATAATAAAAGAAAACTACAAATAAAACTTACGGTTTTTAGTTAACGAGCTTTATAATTAGTTTGTTTGCTTATTGAACGCAATTCATATGTAGTAAATACCTATCTGCATTGTTAAAAAATCGAGTACTTTTTTTTCTAAAGCTGCAGAGCGAAGTATAAAATTGTATTCAGTTTGAGTTGTTGATTAGTTTTTTGTTTTACTTGCTACAAAAATACATGAGTAAAATAGTTACAGAGGTTACCTACTTTGCATAAACTGTAAATTTAGACTTTTTAGAAATACAGAAAGAAAGCTTGACGTTTCTTATTTTCAAAATGCTGCAAAAAATTAAGGTTCACGTGTTTTGGCAAGCTCTTTTTTGCTTGATTTGCAGTGTAATAGTACATGATTCACATCTCGATATGTGGTAATTGCACTTTTTTAGTAATAATAATGGTATTATTGTGTACATAATTAATCTAAGTATAAATGTCTTCGTTAGTATACAAAAATACTGTGAAATATTTCGACAACACAAATTTTACATAATGAAATAAGCAAAATCAGGAAAAAATACAACACAAACCTGGTGACTGTTAATGAAAAACAACCGATGCTTCTGAACACACACATTTTCAAGAAATTTTCTTGATTTATGGTGTCGGTCACAAAACATTATTCACTTTTCTTTTCACAGGTACAAATCATCTGCTACACTAGATATTTATTTAGAAATTTTGACACTTTTTTAGTTCTAAGCTTACACAAAATATAGCTTTTTGCTGTAAAGTTTGTTCCGGAAGTTGCTTAAAATCGACCTCCATCATGAGGCAAAAATTATTCGTCGAAACTTTTATCTACAATTTGCATGCATTGCCTTTTACAGTTAAATTTTATATGTCAGTGGGACTTGGAACATCCCGAATTTTATGCCAACTTTTTGAACTACCGTTCAAACAGAAAAGGAGGTTTCGATGACGTTAAGATTAGTATACTTGCCTTGTAAACCAAAGATCTCAGGTTCTATTCCCGGTTCAGGTTGGTGAGATTTTTAATGCGGAAAAACATCTGAAAGTATGCGGTTCTTCAGACACAACGTAAAATCGTAGGTCCCGCGCCAATACGATGTTTATTTGGCACGATAAATATCCCTTCCAGAGGTGGAAATTAGAAATGGTGCCCGCAACTCTATATTTTGCCCAATAAATAAACACACAAACAGAAAAGATTGGATTTTTTGACAAAATCTTTAGATTCCTGTTGTAACATGTTGGTTTGTGATTTTTGTCTCTTCCTAGTTTTTGGCATATCTCAAATGTCTGTTTAAGCCGGGTTCTCATTAGTCGATTTCATTGATCAATGAGACTGAATCTATGTCATTGTAAAGAAATTGAATAATGAGAACATCATTTCCACGATATTGATCAATGATTTTTCGTTTCAATGGAAGTGAAAGGCAGGTCTGCTTTGGTTGATCAACGGGATTGATTCAATGAAATTGAACGGTGTTTGAAATGTGAGAACAAAAGTTCAATTATATTGAAACAAATAAAGTTGCATCGTCAGCTTATTGTTGGCACCTACACTCTGGATAAAATTGCGTAGACTTCTGCGTCATTTTAACAACATGACACATTTCAAATGGTTTTCTCGTTTTTCGCTTTTTGATTTGGTTTACTAAATATTTACACACAATGCGGACTCCAGCACGCACAATTTTCTTCTTTGCAGCAATTTTTAAAATTGATCGTTTCTGACAGAATGTTCAATGCCCTTGAATCGTGTGAACAATTTTCGTATTCAATTGTATCTTCAATGGGATAGATTCAGCCTCATTGATCAATGAAATCGACTAATGAGAACCCGGCTTTAGCTACTAGATTCTAGGCTTCATTCTGACAAGTTTGTATTATTTTGAGTTTATAAAATTATATATTTTGTGGCCATTTATTTGTTTGATTGAGTAATATACAAGCGATGTGTGTCAAACTGAAACAACATAAATATAACTTTGTTCATAATGACTGATCTAAATGAAATATTTTGCAACCATAAACACATGTTCAAAATTTAACACACAGGGTGTCCCAAATTTATAGAATAATGGATACAGCCGTAACCGTACAGTTTATGCTAAAATGGTTCAGAACAAATGTTTTTAACAAGAACTCAATTCGCACATTTAACAGGTTGGAGCACTGTCTCGCTATTAATGGAGAACATTTTGAATATTGGTTGCCCTGACTTTAAAATACGAATTAACTTTTATAACTAAATTTGGTATTTATTTTTCTGTTTATTTTTTAATAAACAAACATACAACCTAAATATTTTTTGTACTCAGAAATAATAGCTCTTGAATTCGGTTAAACAAATGCCATACTTTTATACAAAAAAAATCATAACGCAAAATTTTTTGACACGTGCATAATATGTGCAACATTTTGTGTACAACTTTGTTTTGAACCATTTTGTGACAAAATATACATTTACGGCTGTAGATCCATACCTTTGGGTCACCCTGCGTAATCTTTATTATGCGCTTTTTAAGTTTTTAAATCAAAAAGCGAAGTTATATTAATGACAAAACCACGGGTACGTGCACCCGTAGAGCCAACGTACCAACCTCGACGCCGAAAGGTATAAGAGGTTGCAGATAATACATACATACATACATATATGTAACAACAAACTAACATAAACATAAAATATAAAGGTTGCTATTTTTATTTTATTTATTAAACAACAAACACAAACGGATTCAGTTGAGTAATAGTACATTACATCCGAGGTGGGAAATGTTTCATTACAGCCAAGGGCTTATGTATAACGGAGAGGCGAAGCCTCGTGGTCAGACATAGCGCGAGGCTGTGATGAAACTCCCACCGAGGTATGTATACTATTTTATTCGCAATTATTAATCATTGAATTTTAAATTAATTTGATTAATATTTTTTGACAGCTCTATTTATTTTAACATATAGATCTATGACAGTGTACCTAGCCAACCGTACATAAACATTTCCCGCCCGTGGGTGGGAAGTGTTTTCTGTTACTTTCCACCCAAGAGATTGTCATTAGTTAGAAATGACGTATTTCCCAACCTCTAAAAGGTTAGGAATCGACATATTGCTATAATGATTGTGAATAACTAAAGTTTCTTTTTGATGTTGATGTTACATATTATTTAGCACAAAATGGTGCAAAAATACAAAAATTGTACCTTCTTCTATCCCTTATGATAAGCGAGATTTTCATGTTGAGCCTCGAATTTTAATATCAGCATTTGTATTTTATTATTCACCAAATAACTATATGCCAATATACCGCCCACGACGTAACAAATATAAGAATCGTAATTAAAGCAGCTCTTTTCGAACTCCGATCTAATTTAATTTCTATTTAATTAATTATCGGTATTTTCACTTCTGTATGTACAGGGTGGTCCAAATTGGACACTTTTGATAGGAAACACCAATTTCTAGAGGAGATAGAAAAAACTATTTATAATGTAGTTTTAATGTTATATTGTTTGCTTTTGTAATTTTGTGTTGTTTAATTAAATCAATAAATTACTAAAAAATAGGCAATAAATATTTTGTAACAGCTGTAAATTTATTTCGTTCTATTTTTCAAGCATGTGGCACTCCAGATTTACAAAATTCATCTATAGTATTTGAGAAACGGCAATGAAATAAATGTTTAAAAAGGAAAGTATCAAATATTTTATATATTTAGAAAAAGAATATGCAAAAATATACAGGGTGGTCCATAAGAAAAAGTACAAGTTTATGTCATAGTTTCAAAACCATTCTTTTTACAAAAAAACTTGGGACACTATTGGATTCCATTAAAAAAAGTGCCTTAAGAATGTTTTTACAGAAACAAAAAATATTCATAAATAAATAAGTTACGGAGGTGGGTCAAAAATGCACAAAATTGAAAACTACCCTATAACTTCTAAACAGTTCAATATATCGATGTGCGGTTTTCGGCATTCAGTTTCTCACAAAAATCGAGCTCGTAACATGTAGGTTAGTTTTTTTCTAGCTCCTCTAGAAATTAGTGTTTCCTATCAAAAGTGTCCAATTTGGACCACCCTGTAGAAATCCGTATCCAATTTTCAAATTTCTAATATTTTGTAAAAAATCACTTCTTGTTAGTACAGCAACTATTGGTAAAAGCTCGGCCTACATAATTTTGACCACAAATGCCTTAATACGGCCTGTTGAGGTGCTAGTTTCGGGCGTTCCCCGCATGGCGCTACCTACTCCCGAAAATAGTTTTGTACCAGACTGCCGTAAATTTAAATTTAATTAACTCTCGATAACAGATTTGCTCGCTTGTTATCAGGATTTATCTTTTTTATTTTCAAATTTGTTGGATTTATTTCCCCCTATTGTTGTTTTCGTGTTATTGTTTCTGATATCTTATTGCATGTTATTGTTATATTATTATTTAATGAGTTACTGTGTTACTACTGGCAGCTGTTAACTGTTACTTTTAATTAATACCTAATGCCTTTTAAGAAATGTTTTATTTCTACCTGCCCAAGTTTAGATCATTTCACAAATTTCTTTCATTCTTAAGAAAGAAATGTATCGAAAATTTACATCTTCATTCTGATATCGTATTGCAGTTTAAATCAAATTCTTTATAATACGAATTAATATATTTCTATTTGAATGAAAATAAGAGTATACTTTGAATATGCTTAAATGAGCTGATACTAATTTTATATTTGACGGTATGTTGTATGCTAACAGCTCGTAGCTGTATAGTTAAGTTTCAAACCAGGAAGATAATAAACGTTTGGTTCTCAAACAATGCACAAAACTTGTTCGTTTGTTTTAATTAATATGATTTGAAACCCGTATATCTGTTATTGATGTTTTTTTTTCCTATTATTTATGGTGTGGAAGTATTATTTGTTAATGTAACTAGTGAATTTTTTAACACATAGTGCGGCTCTGAGCTTAACTATTACTAAAGAGGCAGTTCTTCTCGAGCTATCTAGACTTGTAACTGAAGAATAGTTATTGCAATAATAGTTTTTGGGGCAACATGAACAGAAAAAATAATTCGAGGGTTTGGCATTACTGAGCCATTTTTACGTGTGTTGTATTTTTTTTTCGAGCAGTAATATTTCTTATCTTTACAGGTTGGTATGTATGTACATGAAACGCCCAAGCCATCCCGCGATAAATATTAGACATGGCCAGATTAAAACGCAGCACCTTCAGAAGTAAGTACTTGACAGAACAACTTAGCAAATGTGTTTTTTCATCAAATTGGATTATCTAACACATCAATTTCAACATTACATTCATTCTACCTTTCAACGTAACGAGCGTTCAAATCATTTGCACTAGGCTTTGTATGCTTTGGAATCCTTCAAGTCATGTTGTGTTTTAAATCGAATTCTTAATTAGTGCCACGACCTTCTAGATTTTACCGAAACACGCCTTTATACGGCCTAATAATATTTTTAAAATATCATTATGCGATGTTCTTCGCATGGAGCTAGTTACCGTCTATGGTTTCTAACTCAGCTATAGTATTGGCAAGGAGGAAATAATTCTTAAAAACGTACATACATTCTAATGAAATTTTCGCTCCATATTTAGAACCTCCTTGGCTTTTAACTCACATGATTCGCATTTCGTTCAATGACAATGATTATTTTGATCGATAAGTTCCATGCGGAGATCACCCGAAACTCGCATTTGATCGGGCCTGATAAAGACGTTTTTTGTCAAAATCTAGAAGGTCGTGTTTAGTACCAAGATAAGTTAAAAAAAATAAAATTTAGTAACTGCGAATATAAGAATAACAACTTTCCATTGGTATTGGTAGTAATTTGGAGCAAATATCGAATAAAAATTATTAAATACGAAGTTAAGTCTTCGGCCATATGATTCAATGTACGACATGATTTGAACAATTCTAAGGCACACAGAGCCTACTGCAAATAATTTTTTATTTGAACACGCCTTATAAGTTTCGTATAAACGAAATGGGTATGCAATTTAATAGCTTAATCTGAAATATCTAGAAACAGTAGCAGTAAACTTTTGAAATGATGTTAAACAATTTCACATGATAATTAAGAGCCATTTTGTTTGTGGAAAAACTGTAAAGTTCATCACCCTAACATGTCATGACTGTCGTTAACCTATTTACTGATAAATGTCAATATCCAAGCCGCAGTAGTGAATTACGACATATGTAGTTTTAAAATTAGCCCAAGCTTTAGGTATTTGCGTGCTTACTAGATAGATGAACCTTCAATGTTGATTTATCTATCGCGAGCTATGTGGAAGTTGGCTTAATATAGATTTATGGATAAACTATAAGTCAATTTCTTTAACTAGATTTTGTTTTCATGATAAAGACAAAAATTAATATAGGAATTATTTAAATTTAACATTATGTTTATGCGTTATTTATGTAAATGTTTTTACATTTATTTTCTTCTGGGATCATCAAAAAAACCTTTAAGGATTTAGCCAACGCTCCTGTTTTCATTTATAAATTAGATAAACCTACTATTGTTCAATGCCGTACAGATGCAAAAAGAAAATTCCACAGCATCTCCTTTATTATTCCAAAACCAGTGACGTAGTTTTCTTAGGGAATGGATTGTTGGAGTTTTTCGTGTAACTACAAGGCGTTTGCTAAAAAAGAACGATGTGATAAAATCACAGAAGAAAACTGCTTTTAACACACACAACAATTAAGGAAACAAGAAATTCTAATTAGAAGTTAAGGAAAAGAAATTCTACAGTATCAGAATAATTGGAACAGATCTACTAAATCATCGAGGAACTGTGCTATTTTCAGATTATTATTATTATTATTATTTCTATGTTTTCTCTATATATCAAACCTGCTCTTCTTTGCATTCAAATTTTTAGGATATAAACCAAGATTAGACATTACATAAAAATGAACACAAAAATTCCTTATCTAACCTTTTTATAAAAGTTTTGAAAATCTCATGTTTTTAACATGGTTAAATAATAGACAGCGGATTTGCATCAAGCTTTGCCTATAAACGCCAAACAATACGATAAATACCCAATACCACAGATTTACTAATAACTGATAGTAACTAAACCAAGACACGATTAAATTCAGAAACCGGCTGAGAAACAAATTATATACTCTTAGAAGAGAAAGATTGTTGTTGTTTGTTTAATAAATTGAAATGGTGGAATTATGAAAATTTTGTTTATTTACGATACATTTTTACTCAAGTAGCTATAGCTTTATGATAAAAAATAAAGTCAAATTTCAGTAGAAACCTTTGAAATAACTAACAAATTCCTAACATGCAATTAAAGTACTGTTTGTGGCCTAATTTATTTGATTATTCAAGAAGTTTCAGTTCTCCATAGCGTTCCTTTAATCTTCTCCATTTACAAGATTTTGAGAACCCCAATTTGAAGCATATATAAAATTTATGTATCAAGATTCGATTACCATAAAAACTGTTAAAACAGATTTTAAAATATCATTTTCTTTCATGTAATTGATTTGTTTCTATAGCATTTGTTTTTCGAGTAAGTTGTTTGTGATAATGATCTTAATGCATTTTTGTGTGGATTAAATAATACTGTTTTTGAGAAAAAAATTAGAAACCGTAACATTTTAGGATCAAGTCAAAATTAAAACCTTTAACAATAATATTAAGTTAAATGCAGTGCTTTAAACTAAAATATAGAAAGCAAATTTGACTTGCTCGAGAACTTTTTCAAAAAATCAATAATTTCCATTTTATTAAATTTTTTATGCGCTATAAAAAAATAAAAACATCAAAAAATCTGAAATAGAATGCTACTCATGTAAAATTAAGCAAAATCAAGGCTGAGATAAATTAACAGTTGCGGCACACCTCACAAAAATCCCTCGGGATAACTCTACCCTAATTAATGAAAACTAAAAATAAAATTCATAGGGTTTCGTCCCAAAAATCGTGTTTGTTGCGCCACTGACAATCTAAATAGTCAACAGAATGGATCGATGTAGTCGCGTCCGCGCAAAAGTTGATAGCAAGCTCAGGTTGGGTCAGTTCTCAGTGGCACTTGCCTTAGCAGCACAGTGAACTCACCCTTACTGGGTAACAGGTAACTTTCACCTGCACTTGCTTCTGCTTCGCACTATATTTTACGAATTAAAAATAAATTGTATCGCACCTTTGGTAGTAGAATGCCTACCAAATTTTTCGCCTTCATTTCATTGCTTTAGTTAAGTTTTATAGATGCATTGAGTACATTTCCACAAAACGGGGAAAAAACCGAGTTAAAGGGTGTAATTATATAGTTATTAATAACGTCAATACTATTTTAATTTTGTTCTAGAATTTGCTTTTACTTTTAACAAAATTAAATCTTCCTTCGTTGTAAACGGTAACTTGCGTGAGAAAGATAATTTAAGATAATTTGATTTATTCCTTAAAATGATTAAATTAAGGTACCAACGCGTTTTTGGAAAGTTATTTTTGTAAAAAAAAACGAATTTTGCCACCTAAACCAAATTGCCGAACGAGGAATCTGTATATTAATTGTTAAATCGATTACAGTAGGTACCTTTTAGATTATATAATTACAAAGTGCTTAAAACGTAGTTATTCTGTGTTTTTAGACACACCTATGGTAGTTTGCTCAATAAAATGCAAGCACATTATTTAGTGGGGTATGTCACACAACTAGGTTGCACTTGTGTAGGAAATTTGAAATTATATGCATTGTTGTAAGTAGTTTTACACAGTAATTCGACTTGGTATCTGATTACAATGTTTATGACGCTCCGCAGAAACTTTAGTAACATGATGGATTATGTAAGGAAATTAATCTGATTTTACAAATCTGCGTATTAAATTGTTATCCTAATAATAATAGTAATGATAAACAACGCCGAACTAAAGTTTGCAAAACAAAAAAAGGGAATTTAGTTTGATCAATAAGAATTATTATGCTATATTTCAATTTCGGGCCATCTTATATTGCGAAAACGAGAATGGCAAAATATCCGCTATATATTACGACGTTCCGAGCACAAATGTGGTCATAGTCGTTCTATAGATTATCTCCAACTTCTGTAAAAAAAAAACTAGGGAAAAACCAAGTTGTTTTGTAAAGAACGGTGCTTTTTAGTTTGGAATATTTTTAATGTTTGGTGAAGTAATGGGTTGCAAAACCATACAAAACCAAATACGTATTTCGACAATCTTCAATGGAAAGCTAGCTTGTTGATTAGTTAGTTTCTGAAGATATTCTCTGTTTGGTTTTTAATTTTTATACATTTCGTGGTAATACAGAGTTACTTATTTTTCAATTAAAATAATGCTTAGGTAACTTTAATTCTTCTGATTTATGATGAAATTATAAAATTAAACTCATTAATGTGTATTTAACAAATCCTAACTTCAAAAGTGACAAAACTCAAAAACGTTTTTCTTAAGATTATATTCTATTCGCCAATATTCTTTGACTGGTTAATAATTTTTGAAATGTTTTCCCCTCTTCTGAGAAACCAAAAGTTTGTTTGGGCTGAGGTACTTATACAGCAAGGGTGCGAAATGTTACCCTTATTATTGCTATTAAATAATAACTTTTAAAATCATTTTCCCTACCAAATTTTAAATTAAGAAATGCAAACTGGGACTATCAACATTCAGAAGTATTTAGGTTTAGAATCTAATCTAAACGTAAAATCGTCGAATCTGAAGTCAGGATTTATTTAGATTAAGATCTGAAACGTATTTTAGACTCAAAATGAGACTCAAATTTCTTTTCGATTCCCAGTTAAAAAAAAAATTAAATTCGCCCTTCTAAACTCTAAATTTCACATTTTAAATGAAACTGTAATTTAAAACCTGGAAAGTAAGCATAATTTTATATTCCATTTTGAAATTTAGATATTCTCATATTAATGCAATTTAATCACAAATAGAGACTTAAAGGTAGAACGTTAACGGAAAATTGGGGCTCAAGTGTAGCAATGTTTGGCCGTCTTAAGCTAAACTTTGCCTTACATCTGCACTGAAATAATCACCCTTAAGAAATTTCTGCAATATACAGTGTGTCCACGGAAAAAAATAGACATATTATTTGATGGAAGTAATAAACCGTAAAGTTCGTTTGGAATGAAATAGAGGGGTCCGAAGTTAATAAAATGTTTACATTTTGCAGAAAATCAAAATTAAACTTAAAAAATTATCGATACAATCAATAACTCTCGCAATTCAAAATGACCGGTGTCCCAGAATTAGCTATCTAGTTATTTCAGTGAAGTGGGACGATTTTTTAAAACTCGTGTTGATTGATTGTATTCATCATGCTTGATATACAGGGTGTCTCTAAAAGGTCTGTACAAAACGCTAGCACAAATTCCCAAGGCTAAAATATGAGGATCTAGCCCAATTTACCTTAGTCCAAAAGTTGATAGTTTCCGAGATACAGGGTGACAAAGTTATTATTTTTTTAAACTTCTTTGTAAATATTTATCTTAATAATAGCATGATTAGCACGAAATTTGGTACTTGCGGGTTTTTTAGGATAAGAAATCGAGATCTGATCACAATTTCGATGTACATTGCAGAGGGCACCACCAGCAGCACTTCGCCTGCATCTAAACCTTCATAACTTTTTTGTGCATCGGTATATTAAATTTCTAGTTACAAATTCTAATTCCTTGGCATCTTTTGTCCAAAAAAGGTATACCTAGTAGGTGTCGCTTCGAGCAGCCGTTTCTGAGATAATACAATTTAAAAGTTTTATTGCGTACTGAAACTCGTCATAGCCCCCCTTCACACTTTATCTAGACTTAGGACTGGTCCAAGGAATTTGGAGCGTGTTTAAGGGTCAACAGGCCAGCAACAATAAAAATTTAAATAGCAACTTATATTTTCATTCTTTATTATATAGACTTGTTAATATTTCGATGGCGCATGTTCCCAAATTCTTCACCATTTCAGAAGTTTCACTACCTGGACTATTTCTATTTTTATATCCCCTTGTCGTCTAAGATCTATGTTATTTTCTGTATTTCCTTTTTGTACGTTTACTGTCATGTTTTGTTCCACGTTCAACATGTTTTCAAAGTACTCGTTCCAGCGTGCCATTATCACGCCCTTTTTGCTAATATCTTTCCATCTTTATCTTTTATGCTCCAGCTTCTAGATTGGTTTCCTTTTCTGGGCGTTTTCAGAACTCTAGAAAATAATTTCTGGCTTTCTTTGCTATTGCGTTCCATTTTTTACCAAACTGTTTTGCTTTTTTCACTATTTCTTTAGTTTTAGTTTTAACCTATGGTATTTATATTAATTTATTGTTCGTTTCTATTTTACAGGTATATTTTCCATTTTTGTTTTGTCAATTTTATTTCTTCATTCAACTACTTAGTCTGTTTTCTGTTTTTATTTAGTCTTTTATTTCCACGTGTCTCTTTTGCTACATTTATTAGTACACCTTTGAACTCTTTCCAGAGGTTTTTTGTTATTTATGTACATCTTTTCTTTGTATAATTTCTATTTATATTTTTCCTTGGACTTATTATCTATCTTTCCTTGTTCCTTGTTGCTGTTCTCTATATGTTTTTCCCTTTTTATTTCATATTTTTCACTTTTAGATAACTAATTATGTTTAATCTTCTAACTTTGTTCTCGATGGCTTTTTCGTGTAGGTACTCTTGAAAGACCAATTCAAGTGACCAGCCATTGTTTTAACGTTTTTATAAAGACTGCATTTATAGTTAGTATAAAAACGCTATTAAAAAGTTTAACCTGTTCTGTGTTATTTTATAGTACGGATTGCTATAGTTAACCAAACGTAAACTAGCAAAATGTTTACACTTCGACGGCCTGTGAAAAAATGTCGCTCTATCCCGTTTGAATCTTTTGTGAGCTGATTGCGATGCACACTTTCAGTTGACTGGGCCTATGACTCTCGTACTTGTACTTTTCTTTCACTGATATTTTTTTAAGAAGTTGTAATTTTATTAGGTCCTTAATTCAGTTCAATTCACATTTTTCATTGCCCTAATCTGTTATAGTAGCTCCAAAATATTTAATTTATCCACGGTCTAGCGTTAACGTTAACTTGACATTTTTTTGTCCAATACCAAAATTCATTACTTTCTCGATTTTGAGTTTAAGTTTGTCATTGCCAATCCAATGCTTAAAATTTTTCAAAATTCTCTTTAATTTTGCTAGTAACACGTTATTCTACTAATATTATTTGCCTTACGCGATAGGGCTCGGTATTATAATATGTGAAAGACGTTCAGAAACTTTTTTCATATTAATACTGCTGAGAATATTACCGTGTTACCGTGTATTAACTAATGTTTGCTTGATAAATTGAAAATTTATAGCAATGGGCGGCGATGCCATTAATTCACAACGTGCAATAATTTTCCTTTTTTTTAGAAAAATTAGGGCTCGTCTGCGGTAGAAACTGCTTCCATTCTGATTTAGCCCGAATGATTTTCATTTGTTTGGTGAAATGCAGAAACGAGACTTATTTTCGTTCACTGCATTACACCAAAACTGCGATAAGCAGATGGGTAAAAGACACTCCAAAAAATTCTTTGATGAGAGTCTCAAGAAACTTATTTCGCGAGGGAAAAAATAAATAAATATTAGTGGAAATTATATAGCAAAAGAGTATAGTAATATTGAAGCAATGTAAAGAAATAAATGTTTTATGAAATTCCTAGAAATAAGTAAACACATCTCGTATTATAATAACCACAGTAAAAATGTTTCATTAATTTATTACAAAATTTAGAGACATTAAAGAAAAATAGTGAACTTCTGTTTTGCAATACACTATGAATTACGTAGGTATCACCAATGAGTTATAATTCTGCAGATGACAAAGGGAAGCTGCTTCATAGAAGCACATTTCCCTGGTATAAGAGAGGTATAGCAAAGTGTACGGCGCCAAGTCGTTTAAACATATGTCTCTAACCCCTCTCACCAACGTCCGTAACAGGCATGGCACCCAAAGAAAACGAATAAGTTATTCACGAAGATTTTCTAAAATTTCTTACGGTTTATTACTATTTTTAGTTACCATTTTCTGTGTTTTAAATATGTTTTGTTTATGGCTTTCTCAAATTCTTATACTTATATTACTATTTGATCCAGCAATATGTCGGTTGAAAAAACTCCTTTTAACAAACAAAAAAGCTGAATCATGTATTGTAAATATTGGTAAATTACCTAAGCTACCGAAGAATCTTTAACAAAGATAGTAATGAATTTTAATAAATTACTGTCTTTTCATACTCTCCAAGGAACACTTCAGGTTTAAAGAATGACCGTTGACCAATACATTTTCTTCGAGGAGACTGATTCGTTTAATATAATTGTACTTTAATAATTATAGTAATTAAATTTCGTGATAATTCTACTTGAACTAATTGTTACCGAGGTGTGTCTTCCAGGACAAAACTGAATTTTTTGAGATGGTAAAATCGATTTTACTATACCTGTACTTTTATAATTAGAGCCCTGTATATTTTGTTAAACTAAATTTTTTATTTCGAGTGAGATCTGAAAAATTTAATAAATTTAGAACCTTTTACTATACGGTTAAACAATTTTATTTAATTCCTGTTTCTAGCTTCTATTTTAATTCAGTTTTGCAGGTTTAAACTCACATTTGCTTTCTGTTAATTAAATTGTGTCGCTAAATTCGGCTATCAGATAAGTCTTCCCCAAATGACCCCTAAAACGTTTAGTTTAACCTTGCCCTACCCATCTAGCACTGTCATACTAGTCCTTCAAAACTAATAAACAAGTGTAATCATGTTTTAAGAGACTTATTTTCATTTTTTGAAAGCTTTAAAATTATAATTCCGGTTTCGATTAAGACTTGTATGTTTTATATTCATTCGACCTACTTTAAATTTTAATTGAACTATATTTATAGAATAGAATACTAAAGGAGGATTTGATTTCCTTTTAATGCCGGCAAATTTGGATGAAGAAAGTGCTTCTTGCTTTGTTGCGTGAGGCATTGAAAGTATAAAATTTTCTTCTATGGAGGTAATGTGGACACAGAAACTCAAAACAATTAAATTAAAGAAATAACTGCTGAAATTATGTAAAATTAGCTTTAGATAATTATGCTACGACACAAAAAAATATAAATAATATTAATAGTTTTTCATTACTTTATTGCTTACTTGTCGCCTCAAACGCTTCTGAAGAAAAGATTCGTGATAATACGATTTATTGCTCACGTAATTTTATCTTAATATTCTATTAATTTGCAATAGGAGCGTAAATCAAAACAAGTATCACAAAAACAGCAAATTGTCTTTTGACATGAACACATTAACATTTATATTTGATTCCTTCTTTGTTATTGGTAGAGGTTAATTCTATTAACATTTTTCGTAAATAGAATTTTTAAATTTGACTATTCATAAGTTTTGAATAATAACTTGGCGTATTTGTATGCATTGTTGTTGCATAATATTATGGAATACAAAAAGTTTTAATATAGATTCTACCCCCATATTTGCTACTGTCTTACTGATTTGTAAATTAAAAACCATGTGTTGTTTCGGTTTAATATAGCAAATGGAAACATTCAACATTAAAATCCTATGCCTATCGTTTAAAAAGTTTCTTGCAAATTTTATTTATGATAAATATTTACACTTTGTACAAAAGTCACTTTTAGGTCTTTTCAAGATTTTCGTGTCAAGTACAAAATGTCTCATTTTGCTTTGCCTGAGTATACCGTACACTCAAAATGTTAGGCGCATATTATTTAATTTTAGATAATAGATTGTTACAAGATACCACATAAAGTAAGAGAAATTTGTCACGAAAGACAAAAAGCATTCCTGGCGTGTATTCGTGTAAGAATTAGTTACTGCACAGTTTTGATGGGCACGAAGATTGCCTGACTGGATTCAGCAACAAAGTTAATAATTATATATAGGGCGTGTTAAATTTTCAAATAGCTGTGATTTACGTTGTATTTAGTTTGATTGCTTTTATTTACTCAGCAGCTAATTAATGGAACTTGATATATATCTACATCAACATTATTCTAAAACTTCAAAATAAATCACATCGGCAATGCACCAATACAAAATATATGAGAATTTTAAATTTATAAATCACCAGGAGAAAGTAAATCTCTTTTTATGTTTCACAAGTATACTATTTGCAATCATTGCATATCAAATCAAAAATCATAAAATCCATTTACTGATGACCCCATACTGTTATAAAGACCGAATTGGATAAAACTCATGATTACTGCACAAATGGGATAGATAACTCGGTTGATGTATGAATGATAGTAATCATTAAGTTTAAACACATTATGGTCATGACAATGCACGAATTAGGTGAATGCATGTGGAATATCTTCTGAAAAGGACGATGATCCGAACAAATCAATAATATTATTATGCTCGTATATTCTCTTGAAGCAATTTAAAAAATGGATTTAAATAAAATAAATAATGCAATTCAAAGGGACGTGTAATTAAAATCAGGCAATTTCTCTAACTTGTTTGTAAATACACTTCTAAATAACGTTTAACTTACTGAAATCGCGTGTGAGAAATTTGTTAACAAGTTTTGCATGCAGACTATAACACAGAGTATGCAAAATCTCTTGCCCATATTGGAATACTTAACAACCACAAAATGGTACGTACTGGAACAGTGAGTGTACATCGTACACAAAAATGATCTTGTTATTTTAAAGTTTTTATCGAACATGTACTTTGAGATGGCCAAACTTTTAAATTATCAATTTCTTATAATATTTATTTAAACTAAATAACGATTTATTTTAGTATTGTTGTAAGTTTTTATTTCGTAAAAGCCGGAAATTAAATAAATAAATATTCGTGAAACATTTTGAAAATTGAAATTAGATGTGATTGTGGTTGATTAGAAAACCGATTAAAAATTGGAGACCAAAATAGATGCTGATTTTTTGTGTGCAATATTATTAAATATTGGAGGTCGTTATTTCTGTATTTATTGCAGTTATTGAGCAGATTATGATCTCCAAATAATTCACATTAATTAGTAATTTCGGGTAATATTCTTGCTAAACTTAATCAACAAATGCTTAATTATTTTATTTAATTATTGAAAAATAATCAACTCAAAAGACTAATCAAACTATATGTGCACCGTCATTATTAAAGCAACAAAGAAAAGCAATTAAGAAGATCAAAAATATTAACAAAAAAGATTTAAGTATGTACTGTATGTTTTCAAAACAAACATACGTAACAGAATGGTACAGAAAAAAAATTTCGCCAAATTATATACATACATTCTTATTTCTATGTTCCTAAATAATCCCAAATGTTACAAGTTCAAATGACATGCGATCCAGAGATTTACATTCCTACGAATCCTACGTTTAAGTTGTGACTGTAAATAATCGATGGCCCTATGTCCCCCTTGTATTATTTACTTTTAGTCCCTAAAGTTGCCAAAACTTTCTTTTAGTATCAATAACTGAAAATTGCGTTAAGAACATTTTTTTACAATTCAATTAACTTTGCAATTTATTATTATTCATACTCTAACCTCGAATATAAACTAGAAATTTAAAAAGTATGTAGACTAGGTGAGAAATTTTAAATCAGGACTGCAATCGATTTAAATTAATTTGCATATGTTTAAATAAAAATGTGTTTTATTTGGAGTTGCGGACCTTCGGATTTTGAACGTTCGCATTTCAATGTATTTTATTAGGTTTGCATGTAACGTAAATAAATAATGACTAATCTACGGATGTGGCCATATTATTAGAAACTGCAATTAAAACTTGGACAAACAAAATGTAAAGTTTCCTACAAAAGTGATGGACTGGGCTGCCATTTCTGCAAAAAGGATTAGTGATATTTACAATGTAGTGTAGATAGTATAATACATTTTAATAGTTACAAAAGTACTTTAGACAGTTTCTTTATACCGAAAATAAAATAATGGTTTATAAAAGATGGAGTGTCCATGCAGGATGATGCACCATGCCACAAATCGAAAATGATCAGTGAATATTTAAGATAGAAACAAATTGATCTACTTGAATTGCCCGAAAATAGCCCAGATCTAAATCTAATTGAAAATATTTGGTCAATAACAAGCACGGGATGTGGGACCAAAAAGTCAATGATAAGACATTACTTCAGCATGCTGTCAATGTCATTAACAGCATGCCAAGAAGAATTCCAGCTCTAAGGTCTGTTAAGGGATACTTCACAAAATATGAATGCTATTTTTAATGTTAAAAAATAAACTTCTTAGGAAACATGCTATCTGACATTTCTTCTAATTGTAATTCAGATTCTAATAATATGGCCGCATCTGCATATAAAAGTTTATTTCCAACAATTTAAAGAAGGTCCAATTTAAACAGTATTTTTAATGAAACCACATAGTCGTAATATTAAAGTAACTCTGAAAGTTAATGACAGAACGTAAAATAAATTGAAAATCACAAATTATTTTAAAATATTCCAATATTTAAATTACAGCGAAAATGTATTAACAAAATATGTCATGGTTTCCTATTGCACGGCAAATAAAAGTGGTAAAACCGAAATCAAAAGAAATTAGTGAACAAGGCCACTTTCGTTATTAATAGTTAAAAAACAGAAACAATTTTAGCGTCTGATGCATACCTTTGTTAATGTAAAAGTATCACGAAACTTCAAGGTTTTCTTATTGATTGGCAATTCAAAAAATTGTTATCAGATTAATGTTAAGATAAAAATCTGCGTGTTGACACTAGAAAAATTTAACACTTTTCCGTTTCTTTAACAATGCAATACAATTTTTATTAATATACAGCGTGTCCCCAGATGTATGGAGTAGCTTTCTTTTGTCAACTTTTTTATTTATGAGTTTTTGCAAAAACTTTTTCATCAAACTTTTGCTTGTCCTTAAATGTCATAAACTTTTACTTTTAAACCTTTAATAAATATTCAATTTAATGCTCGTCAATACATATACAACTAACAATAAGGTCTTTTACAAAGCAGCAGGCCGTATTCTGACTTAATACAGACAGTTCTAAGGTTATTAAGACAGAATACGGCCTGCTGCAATTGAGTTTTAAAAAAATCACATTGTACATATATCGGGTGTCAACGAAACCTGGGGCACCCTCATAATTTTTTTATTGTTTAAGATATCTAAATGAAATTTGGTATGTTTAATATACTCTTTAAATGGCATTTGTTGACATAAGAAACAAGTTTCTGTCACTTCCGGTTTCGCCGGAATTGACTACAACTTTGTTATTTTAAATGGAACACCCTGTATATTTATACATTTTTGGAATCTCCATTCAATTTTACGTTGCTGTATTAGAATGGCCTAAAGTTGGCAAAAATGCTTTTTCGAGAATAACTCTATTTTTGCAAATGGCACTAGGGTGGGACACTAGGATATTCAAAACGAGCGTTTTTCAAGGATTTTATTGATACCAATAACGCGGGATTAATATGAAAATTTAATTCGGAATAACACTCTCCGTTCAAAGAAACCATATTTTGGACATTTAAATCTAGATACTGGGTTTCAAAACAAGTGAAACAAATGAAATGCACAAAAAAAAGACAGACTTGTTACAGTTGAAGTGCTAAAATAATTTGTTTTGAGTGTCGTAGCACCCTGACTTCCATTTTACGAATGTCATGGCACCTTAGATTAATAAATAAACTCTTCTGCAAGTATTTATTTTGTCATCAAAATGTTTCAAACTTGATACTACCATAAGTAAAATTGAATAGAGGTTCCAAAAATGTATAAATATACAGGGTGTTCCATTTAAAATATCAAAGTTGATGTCAATTCCGGCGAAACCGGAAGTGACAGAAACTTGTTTCCTATGTCAGCAAACGTCATTTAAAGAGTATATTACATATACCAAATTTCATTTAGATACCTTAAAAAATAAAAAAATTATGGAGGTGCCCTAGGTTTCGTTGACACCCGGTACCTATACGTATTCCTTGTTCCCTTGTTTCTATTTTCATTATTATTGTGGTATAAGTGCTTTCACCGTTCCTCCGCATTATTCTTCGATATTTATATCTTCTTCCTCTGCTTCTATTTCCTCGTCGTTAGATTCCTCTCTTGAGTCGTATATGCGATTCATTTTCCTCTTCATCCTAGTTTTGTGCCTTGCCCACTCTTCCCAAGTTTGTTGTACCCGATTGCTCTACATCTTGTTCCAGTGCTGTTTTCCACGTGTAGCAAGGCCTTCCCACCTTCATTTCGTCTGTTGTTAGATTATAATGTTTTTTTATAAATGTTTTATGTTATCTTCAAAATTCGATTTAAATTAATTCTGAAATTAACGTATACAGTTTTCTTCTTAAATACAGGTGTAATGATTTTTGTCCTAAAAATCTGTTTCTTTAACTTGCTTAACACTACGCTTTGTTGGTTTTCCTTGTTTGTTAGAAACTTTTAAGTCGATTTTTTTGGGATTATCTCTTCTTCTAATAACAAACCCTCCGAGAAGTGTTTTTATTCTCGTAATATTTTCCGTTTGACGTAACATGATTAAATGATCAATGGCTCCTTCTATCAACTACAAGAAAGACTTACAAATTCCTCAAATGATTAATTTCAAAAAAGCTAAGAAGTACAAAAAAGGAACCACGTAAAATAAGCAACGTACACAAACTTCTTATATAGTTATTTTCCTGGAAGTAAAAAAAGCAGCTCGTTCTAGTTCCACCCATATTATTTGAACAAAAACTTTATCGATCCTAAAACTTTTCTGTTTGCGAAGTTAACAAATTATATGAATCAGCCATTTAAGTTTGCGTAGCAAGTAGTTTTTCTTTCTGTAAATGATGCATCAAATTGATTTTTCTTTACTCCTATGACGTTTCGTACTGACCTTGAAGTCATGGATATTTTCGACTTCAAAGGTGTATAACCTTTCCTAACTGCTATTTACTGTCACTTAACGTGTTCACGTAGTTTTCCACGATTTCCCTTATAAAGGGACGAAAAAAGGCGGAATGTATAAATATGATTTATTCTAATTACCTATATCAAGATTTTATTTTTTATTCACGTTGTTCATCAAACGAGATTATTATACCCTGAAAATTTCTAGCCATGATTTTGCGAATTTCTGTCTTAAGTTTGCAGTCATCATAAACGTAAACTTAAGAACTCCATTATATAAAAATAACCGTATTATTTATATTATAATTTTCTACAAAAGTACCCTAAACGTTTTTCATATTATTAACTGGTTTTTTATATTGTAAACAAAAAGTACTTAACAAAATTGCTGTATATAAACTTCCAGGTGTCATTTACGTTCATTATAAACATGTTTACGTTTAAACAAAATTTCTGTAAAGGGTAACTAACAATAGCACATTAACATCATAATTTCCCGTAACTTATATGCTTTGCTTATCGTTTTCAAAGCCATTCAACAAGTATGATAATTAATAATACCCTCTTTTAATAGAGCCAAGTGCATGTCTTTCATATTACTACAATAAATAGGAATTTCCTTTTCTTAAGATAACGGTATTAAAGAGGAAAGGTGTTAAAATTTTTAGAAGAATTGTGAAGCTTGTTTATTTAGAACAGTAAAATCATCATCCGCGAATAGTGTTGACACCTGCTCAATAAAAAGAACTTATCATCATTAGAGTTTTAGATAAATACGGGCTTAATTTTCATCAAATTAATTTGTTGCGGTTTGTTGTAATAAAACCTCTTCGAATAAATGTTTCGTCTTCATATTTTGTCGTACCCTGCTTCGAGTTCCATATTCTTGAAAGTTTGATTAGTTGAAAATTAAAGCCATGTTTATAAATATAAATTGTTTATCACAATGATATAGAAATATCAGACGAAATACAAATATCGAGTTCAATTTTCTCAGTAATTTTAATTTAAATAAGTGCAACATTAAAGAATTTCGCGCAATTCACAATTCTGGCTCTGCCGTAAACTTCGCGTCCGGTTGCACAAAAAATAATATCATTGTAGAATAGTTGCTAAAATAAGAAGTTAAATGTTTTAAAATAACCGAAGTTAATTTATAATTCAATTTTGAAATGTTCAGTTAAGAAAGTTCTAAACATGTGTCTTTACATAATCTCTACAGCGATACTGGCTCGCTATTAACATACATAAAGACAATTCAAAAATAATGTAATTGTAGAATCGTTGCTAAAATAAGATACTAAATATTTTAAAATAAGCGAAGTTGATTTATAATTCAATTTTGAAATACCTAGGTAATAAAATTCCTAACCATGTGCCTTTACATAATCTCTACAGCGATACTGACTCGCTACTAACAAAAATATAAAGTTCTTCATACATAGGTATGCGTGCGTAAGTGAGCTTTTTAGTGAAGTAGCTTTTGAATTATAACTTCGTGCGGTAGCACTAATAACAGACACAGTGTGAGGTTAATTTTGCTATTTGATCATTGTCTATGGCATAATGTCTGTTTCGACCTTGTGATCTAACAATGTATTTTAAGATACCGTGAAACAGTGGATATTTATTTAATACAAATACGTTTATTGTAAGTTTATAAATAAATTTTCGCGATATTGATATAAAATAAATAATTAAATCGTGTATAGGGAAAATATGGATACAACGTTTCATCACGTAGTTAGACTGTGTAGAAATATGTAGTTTAAAGTAGAATTTGATTAATTTACCTAGATGAAGCCATGAAAATTACTAAAACTCTGGCTTAATCTATTAGCACAGCTTGCCGGTAGAGGTAATATTCGACTTTGATTCCCACAAAAATTGCTTCATTTCCTCCTAGTTTATCGTTTTATTTTTAACAGCATAGTTAACACAGCATAGCAGTAATTTATGTATATCTATACGTATAGATAATATATTATGCGTCATACTCACCTGCCTCACGAAATTAGTATGTAAAGTTAGCACTCAGAATAATAAAATTTCAGTAATCTGGAATTAACTGTTGAACGGGTGTCTTTAAACAACGATGTCACAAAATACTCTTCCGAATGGCCCTTCTGAAGTTACGGATTCTAAAAATGCATACGAACCGGTAAGACTTAGAGAAATATCATAGAACGCTTTGTAGAAAATAGTTAGGTACCATTCACAAATACGAAAAAATCTAAAGAATAATGATTTTCGGTAATTGGGTTATCAGAAACTTCAAATATTGACATACGTAGAAGATGAAAGTAGGTTTTGTTAACTTTGTCATTGGAGCTTTCCGAGCCAGGCACTACCAACAAAACAGACCCTGTTGTGTGACATGCCACCCTAAAATCCTTGGCTCTTTAGGTACTACGCTCATATTTCAAGTTTTTTATTGCGCAATAACGCAACTGTCTAAATTTTTGTCTTTTTTCTGCGGCGATTATGTAACGAGTAATTTGCATGATAAGAGATCTGTTTTATTGTAAAAATAGAAAATTCCTATAAATAGATTAACACGTTGGGGGGAAATTGCATAAAATTAGGGAAATAAATATTAGAATGTTTGCTTAAATTGAAAGTTCTATAATTTATTTAAGAATAAGATCTCAAAAATTGTACAATGGCCCGAATTAGTTTTCATCCAATAAATACATTCATCTGAAAAATAAATTCTACTTTAAGGGTAACTTTTTGTTTCTAAGGTTTTGATGCAGCGTTCCCCCCTTTATAGATAAATAAAAGTAAAATACTTTTTCAGATTTTTCTTTAGTGCCGCTTCAAATATGTAAATAGCGATTTACAAATATTAAGAGTTGCCGAACTACGAAACCACGAAACGCCACAGTAAAGTCGAATTAAAACAAAAACATTCATATCAATAATTATAAAATATGTATCGTATTGATAATTCACGAAAAAATTCCTGATTCATCACTTTGAATAAATTTGGCGTGTACTAAAAACCCAGTCTTCTTTTAGACATCATAAATAAATAGTTTTAAAATTGCTACTGAATTTGTAAGCTAAAATTTAGTGTTTTTAAATTTCTAAGTTTTCTCGTTCTCCTAAATTTCTTCTATTATTTAACTTAATTTGGAAAAGTTTCTTAAATTCACACAGATTATTGTCTTTCGCTATTCTACAGTAAGGTTGCGATAATAGTATATAATTTTTTGTTTACTTTTATTGGCATTATTGAATCGTTTCTTCAAACACAGTCTTACTACTGTAGTTGAAGAAAAAGAACAGGAATTGAATACATTTCACTAGGCTTAAATAACAAACTATTAACAAGTTTTATGTAATTTTCCTCACTTCGTGTTGTATCTTTAAAAGTAAAATGTTTGTACTGTTTTACATTCTAGATCAAAAGGCTTGTTTTCAAGTTCATAAGTTCACTGTACGAGAAAACGATAATTCGATTTTAATTGTTCCGCATGACAAAAAATAGTGTAGAATATAGTATACAACATAATATATCTTATTTATCAGCAATCATCAAATCAAATAGTAAGAAACTATAAAAATAAAAACACGAATAATAATTTTATTTATTTATTCTTTTAATCCTCTCAAAATCTAAACAATTAGGTAATAAATATTTTGTCTGAGTAATTGTGATTTAAATTGCACAGATTTTAACACGTTTTGTTGCGTTGTTGCAAAAGAGCACGTAATTAGGTGTATGTAATACTACAAAGTGCGTTCTATATTAGGTTAAAACACCGTCAAGTGGCAGCGAATTCCCGCAGCAACCCATCTATGCTCCACATCAAGTGGATGGTGCTAGCAGGCCGCAGTTACTGAGACTAGACAGCAGGTCTACGTTATCACCGAGACCTGGATTTCCGAATCCATTACTGAGACCACCACAGCCAAGACCTCCGCCTCCGGGTGGGACTCCGACTCCGTTCATTCAACGACCTCCACTTCCGCAAAGACCTCCAGGGCCAGGACAGAATATATTTCCCCAGGGGCAACCTCCTCGTCCTGTTCCATCACCGACAAATTCTGGAAACGTAGGAGCACGGCCACCTATTCCTTTTCAAAGGCCCCAAGCACCTGGTATAAGACCTCAGAACTTGTTTCAGCAAAGGGCAGCACCTACTGCTGGAACACCTAGACCTCCATTTAATAGTTACCCTAGAAGCCAAACCCTGGATTCTTCAGATTTAAATTTAACTTCTCAAAATGTTGATAATGTTGATTCGGTGCTATCGACAAATAACAAAAATGAAAATGAAAGACCCGCCTTAGCGGCTATGAAAAACAGAAGTTTCAGCGTTACTGAACCCAAACCAGTAACAACTGAAGATCGTAGGAGATCTGTAAGTTCGATCGGTAGTATAGAAGAAGAAAAAAAGATAATTAGTAGCACCCCAGAGATCATGAACGGAAAGGCGCCTGGTGAAAATTATTCACGTCCAGAATCACGAACAGATTCCTACATGAAAAAAATTGCAGAAGACGATGATAAAGTAATAACGTCCAGTCAATTGCCTTCGAAAAGATCGTCTATTGTCAATAGTTCAATAGAAAATTTAACGGAAAAGGTTGTGTCAAATGTACCTTTAAGTCCGTCGCCTACCGTAGTTAATCAAACACCAACAAGTAAATCTCCTGCTCCAGTATCGCCTGGGTATCCTACATCACCTCAAAGGCAACAAAGAAGTCCAGCATCACCTCAACAGAAAAGCCCCGCTTTTAACACGGGATCTACAGAAAAATTAAACAAATCTCCCACTAGGGTAAAGCCAGAACTTAAAGAAGAAAATGCCAACTTTGAAAAACCGGAAAGAAAATCTCCAGATTCAAGACCACCCAGCAGTGCTAAATTAAAGCTTTTCAAAACAGGTCATTTTCTACCTTAGTGAAAAATTAATATATACTTAATTTGACTCATTATTGTTATAGCTTCTAATAAAGAATTTTTTTTTTTTCAGAAGGTGACAACGATAGTGGAGTGGACGAATCTACTCAAGGAAACGTAAGTAGGAAATTGGCATGGATCTCTTCTATACCTCGTTTTTGGGAAATTTCTTTATTAAAACAACGGATTCAAAATTATAGTGTGTAACCTACTACACTATTTATTTGTAATAGATTCAGTAGATTTCTCAACGCATATAATGATGTATTTATAAGTAAATCAATAAAATTAAGGTGGGTTATTACAGAACCCAGAAATAATTGTACACGCAGCTAATGTTGTAGAGCAGAAAATGAACATCAATATTCCTTTGTGAAGCGTATAGAATGTGAATATATTTTATTTTTGAATATTTATCAAAGCATAATCTTCCCATTTTAAAAATGGTACTTATCAAAATTATTTTGATTTCATTATAATGCCAGATTTAAATCTTTGTTTTAAAACTAAAATGCCAATAAACCATCCTTTAGTTTTAGTACGTTGGTCATTGTTCAAATTGGTGTTATCAAACTACATTCACTGATTCCTGCTTCAGCAACATTGACACAATTCTAAATGAGAATTCAGTTATTAACTTGGTATGGTTCATGGAATCTCGCTATTCAATTTGTAATTTGTCATAAATGCTTGGTTTAAATATCATTGTTTGTTGAACAAAATTTACCTTAAGGTTTTATCTTAATGGTTATTAGATTATTACTCATTCGGGCTAAATTATGCTCGTGTCGCAAACTTTGCCCTCCTGAGTAATTACCATCACAACACTCGCTCGTAGAATAAAATAGTATTAGTTATCTATCAAGAGCAGCATGAATCGATAGGTCTAACTAAGTCAAGTCATTCCATTCAGAAATAGAACAAAAATTTGACAATAACAAACCAAACATAATTTTAATGACAGCCAATTTGAAGATTACATTTAAGAACGGACGTATAATTTCAACAAAATTAATAGAAATTTATGTAAATAAACCTGATATTTGAGAATCTATTTTTAAAATTTTATTAAATAATCTATAACCGGCGTTTTGTGATGCAATAAAACGCAATTTAGATTTCTGTTATTTAAAATAACTGTATCCTCAATTTATAAAGTCAAAAATACTGATTTAATCAAAAATGAATACGGAATCAATAGTAAAAGTAATACTTTACTTTATTTATAGTAAACAGTGTGATTAGCGAATCACGCACCAGTTGATATTTTTTTTATTGACAGACGTAGGCCAAAAATCTAAACGCAATGTTGCTGAACTTTTTGGGGTTGATAATATAACTGTAGCAAAACAACTGAACCTACAAAATCTACTTTAAAAGGAAAGTATTAAAGGACATTCAATTTTCTTTTCAGTCATGCTACAGAATTTTAAAAACAAAACTCACAAAAAATTGAAAATAATCTAGGTTACGCAATAATAACAGTAGGCAATGGAAAACAACTGACAATTAAATATCAGCAAGACTCCGAAAAAAAACAATGTGTCACTAGATTTCTAACGCTTGTTACTGTTATTGTAATTCAATTATCAAATGCAAAGGTAACTTAGATTATTACTAAAAAATTATTTCCTGAGATTTGTTTTCTAAGAAACCAAAACAATATATAAAATTAGCATATTTTATTTGTTTTGCATATGTATGTATACGGTGTGAACATTTTAAATCGTGACCCCTTACTGGCTCTGAATATGCAACCCATATTACATTACATGTATATTCTATACCTGTAATGTAATATGGGTTGCATATTTAAAGACAGTAATAAGGGGTCACGATTTAAAATGTTCACACTATTTAACTATTTTTTTCGTATGGCATATTATCAAACCTGTAATGTAACTTTTCTTCTCGAACTTTTCTTCTTTTTGGGCCAAAACGTAAGCCATTGGTTTATTAATATTTGCAGCATTAACCGTAGCTTTTTGAGAATTTAAGAACAACCCCATGTAATTAGTTTGTGTATTTACTATATTAATTTATAAAGGATTCTGATAAACTGCCAAAAACAAATTAATACGAAAACGCAAAGTTGTTTAAATAAATAGAATGCCCAAAAGGGAACTGAATCAGTAATTTACAAATTTCATAACTTTTAAAATTAAAAACAATTATTGATTATAATTACATATGTACAAGACTAATGAAAAAATATAACCATTACTACTAATTAAAAGAAAATTGTATCGCCAGTCGAAGACAGAAATAGCTAGATTGAGGAAGCATAGTGTTTTGATTCTATCTACTTAATAAAACAAGTGCAGGGAAGTTTTTAAACTTCTCACTCCTCTAAACATTGTGTAATTACTATTAGTTCTGTTAGTAAACTTCTTCTAATCCATACGAACTCAGTTATAAGCTTCTAATGTGATACATTTTTTATGCTAGGATCCTTTAAGTAACGGAGATCAAAATTCACCGAAAAAATCAACAAAGCATTCAACGCCTCGTTCATCTACGACCCCAACGAAAAATAAATCATTCACTAGAGGATCCAAGTCACCAAATCCCAAAAGTCCAGAAACTCCGACAGCAAGTACACCCGGCACAGCAGACAAAAAAAGTAAATCTGTGAAGTAGAAAGATGAAATGACGAATATAAACCGTAACGTTGATTTTCAGAAGTTCCTATGAATAAGGTTCAAGTTGGATCGGCACCTTCACCAAATTTGAAAGTGATTAAATCCAAGATCGGTTCTTTGCAAAATGCAAGCCATAAACCGGGAGGTGGAAATATAAAAATTGAAAATCGTAAAATCGATTTTTCAACAGCATCCTCTAGAATAACCGCTAAAAACGACGCTTATATTCCAGGTGGTGGTGATAAAAAAGTGGGTAGATAATTAATTAGCGAATTACTTAATTAATTAAACAATTTTTTATTTAAAAAATTAATGTTTAGATTCAGCAACAAAAGTTAACATGGAACGCTAAGTCTAAAATAGGCTCACTGGAAAATACAACTCATAAACCCAAAGGAGGAGAAAAGAAAATTGAAAGCGTTAAACTGGATTTTAAGGACAAAGCAAAACCTAAAGTTGGCTCCAAAGATAACATGAAACACGTACCCGGGGGAGGTGACGTTAAGGTACTTTTAAAATATGTTTTATATATTTTTTTAACTTTTTAGAGTTGACTGAAGGTTCAATGGTTTTCTAATAAGCATGCTCGTAAAATCTATTTGTGATAGATTAGTTATTTTAAAAAGGTGTTATTAAGGGCGAATTCAGAATAAGTTTACATAAACAATGCTATTAAAGATTCGTAAGCAATTATTTTAAAACATAGTTTTAAACTTTATTTATATGTTTGGCGTAGTAGCACAGGAAGTATTTCATTAATACAAACTAGACATATAGGACCTTGACTTCGTCCTTAATATTGGTTGTATATTCTGATACTAAATTTGATTGAATGCATGTTGATAAAATTTCTCTTGGAATGAATTATTGTGAAAATAGAAAATATATCTGGATGAATATCAGTTAAGACATGGTTTTTAAATTAACGCAAATTACTAACTGTCAAACCTGATTTCTGTGAATACCCAAATTGCTAAGAAAATGATTGCAGTTCAGGGATATTTCAAAATATTAACTAATAATGTGGAACATAACGCTATTACATAATTTTTTTCATTTGACTTAATTAGCAGTACCTGAAATATCTGGTATTTTGCAGATATATTATGATTGTAATAAATAGTTCAGTTTTAAAAATAGGCAACACACATCACACTGAATAGGTTGGCAATGTTGGGTATTTCTTTTTTTATAAGGAAGAATTCAATTTGGTATTCTTTGAATCTTCTTCTTCTTGTGCCGTCTTCATTCATCGAAGGTTACTTTCCTGTCTTATGCTACGTGGAATGGTTGTCCTACACTGACACCTGTCCAGTCCCTGATATTTTTCAGCCAAGATTTCTTTTTTCTCCGAACAACCGTTTACCTTCTATTCTTCTTTGAATGGTTATCTCTTTACTTCTTCTTCCTCTTTACACCTTTCTGCCAGTCTCTTCTATCTTCCCATGCCTCTTCTTGTAAATGTCTTTCTTTCATAACCCCTTGCATTTGTTTTTTGAACGATTTCCTTGGCCTCATTTTTTTTATTACATTCTAATGGCACACAGTTGAACAGTTGATTTGCTCATCTTTCCTCAAACATTCAGTTGAAATGCCCATACCACTTTAATTCTTGCTGATGTATTCGGTCTATTACAGGTTCTTCTGCGTTCATTTTCGTTCTTATGTATTAATTTCAACAATTTCTAATCTGCTTTCTCTATTGCTTCTGGGGAGTGCATCCATTTCTGTTGCCAATAGATAACGTTGTCCCAGGATATTTGAATTCGTTTACTACCTTTCTCTTATTTTGTTTCATGTGCAGTGCCGGAGTTTTACTTAGGGCTTCGAACCGTTATTTTTTCGTATCGGTTTTCGTTCCGGTTCAAATTTAAAAAAATATATCAGTTCGGTTCCGGTTTTCGTCCCGACAAAAATAACGGGTTTTTCCGGTTTCTGGTTTTCGGTTCGGTTCCGGTTCGAAGCCCTGGTTTCGCTTCTTCTTGCGATAATTTTTTCTAAACTTATCGTCAGTCTCCATTTTGAATGCTACTCATTTAAGTTTCTTATCATGTATGATAGGTGGCCTTCATCTTGTGCTATTAGCACTTGGTTATCGGTGAAGCTTATGGTATATGACAAATACCTATCTTTGATTTACATGCCTATCCCTGCACATTTTTTCTTCCATAGTTTTATTACTATGTATTCTACGTAGAGTTTGAAAGGTATGGGTGATATTGAGCGCCCCTGTCTGAATCATATTTCTATATTGAACTTGCTCTCTATATTTAGATCCAATAAAGAATTAATTTGATCTGCAGTAATAAGTAAATACGTGCAATTAATTCTCTTCGCGAAATCTGCCATTTTGATACAACAAACTTTCAAATTCCCATCATGCAATTTCAACCTAACTCGTAAAATGTGCTTTTAATACTCGCCTAGTTTATCATGTTGCTCACATTGATGAACTATGTACATCCGGAGCAACTCAAATTATTGCTAAAGAAGCCTGACATACGCTAAAAATTTTTGAATGTGCCCTTCGTTGAAAGCCGCTCATTAGGAAAGAAGGACAACGTTGATGCCAAGTATTTAAAACGTCAAAGCACTCTTTTTTCTTCATCGTTTCTCTCCTGGTTAGAGGTTAGCTAACATCAAAGCTATCTTAATTTTAACGGCGGCTGCTCTGAACAATGATTTTGTGTTGAAATGGAATCATAATCGTAAATTTTTTAACTAGGAGATTCTTCTTTTGCTCACCCTACGCTTTCCTTGTAGGCTAACGCGAACATATGATCTCATTTTCAACTCTCATTAAATGTGTCAAGTATTTCAGTTTTCTCTTTTTGATAGTGCTCAGTTAATTTCATCATTTTTCTTATTTGCTCATAGAATTTCTCCATATCTTCGTCTTCTTTGCCTGCGGTAGGAACATATACGTACTTGTATTATTAAGTTGGTGCCTACTGGATGTGCTTTAAATTGAAGAAGCACGGCCCCTGTCTGATAAGGGTATACAGTTTTTAACGGACTTACTGCTTACTAAGTACCTATTACTGTTACACCGTATTGGTGTTGGTTTTCAGTATTTCCTGAGTAAAACGTAACTTCGCCATTTTCTGTTGAGCGGTGTCCTGCTCTTATCCACCTGTGTTCGCTTATTCCTAGTATTCCGACATTTAATCTATTTATTTCTTGGACAGTTTTTTGAAATTTGTCTGCCTCATATAAACTTCAGACACTCCATGTCGCTGTTTCCATGATTCTTTGCACCCCGTGACTATTGAAGACCTGCCGGGGACCGGGGCCATGACTTGCTTGTTCTCGACCATGATATACTTGGAAATATTTTTAATTTTCTTTTGCCTTTCGCATTCGCAGTGCGACAGCCTTCCCGTTGTAACAGTTCCGCCTGTAGATATGTGATTCTAAACCTCTCCGGTATCATTCGTCTTTGGCCTAGATCAGTACTGATACTGCTACTGCTCAAAACCAGAGATGTTTAAGTCGCCCATTCGTTACACAAGTTTTGGCCTGCTCCAAGTATTTTATTTCCCCGGTATCTACTATATCTAGTGGGCTTTCCCCGATCCGCCACCTGGGGGAGCGCCGGATGGGGGATTTAGCAACCCCTCACTGTCAAAGCAATAAATTTGTTTATGTCAAAATTATGGACAAATGTGCAGTGTTGAGGAGATCAATAGATTTGAACAAATAGACGTTCGCTTTTAAAAATGAAAAATTAGGCATTAAAGTAAAACAAGTAGAAAAAAGCATTCCTAAAAATTTAAAAATGAAAAAAAAAAACAAATACTGTCTGGTGAGTTGCGGAATGGAATATTCATAACTCTCGCCTTTTTTCTACTCTTTTCCAAATTTTGAATGACGTTAAAGATGGATTTTAAAATGTAAAAATCTTTTTAAATTTTTTTTATTTTCACATAGAAAACGATGTTAATATTTATTGCTATGTTTATATGGCAGTCGCTGGACACAAAAACTGGGGATATTCAACATTTAATAATAAAGTTCATTTCTGTTTTATGATTTTATGCCAAAACATTCACTATAATAAAAGCCATATTTTTAAATCAATTTTGATGATTATTGTGTTTGGACAAACAAGGGGGCCGTGAAAATATGTTAGGATGTTTAAAGGGACGTGACTAGTAAAATGTTAAGAACCATTGCAATGGGGAAGCTAGTCGTCCGAGACGGAGACTTTATGGCACGAATACAGATAATACAAGTATATACAGTGATCGGCAAAAAGGTCGCAACATATGGGAAAATTTTTTATTATTAGAGTATCGAAAAAACTTTTATGGGGAACGCGTTCTGCATGAAGTGCGTGAAGTCGCAAAAAGTGGGGCTAGATGACAAAATATCGAAGCAAATTATTTGAAAAAGTTGCTTAGAATTTAATTTTAGGCCCATATACAAAATTTCAAGCATTTATTTAAAACAATTTCAAATCGCAATTTTTTGTAAATATTTTTGTATTAATATACAAATACCCAATTTTTTTATTTTAGAAAGCTTGATTGAAGAGAAACCTATGTATATGTATATGGATAACAATGGAAGAACTTTCTCGTTTTTTCCATGATTGACAGGCCTAAATCTAAAAAACAGGTTTTCGCTAGAGCGCTCACTGTTGCAATGGTTTGTATTTAGCAGCCGTATAAAATTTTTTCGACTATTCAACTCATATGTCATCTGTCAAAAATCGACCAATCAAAATGCAAGATTTGACGTTTTTGAGCCAATCAAAACGAATTGTATCGACAATTTCACTAGTGAAACGAAGCGACAATTTTTTGAAAACAGTTTATTGCTAGTTATATCCCACAGAGAACAATTTTCGTGTAAACAAACTTGAATGTGGACTAATTTATGAAAAATGATACGATGGACATGATTTTTTTTTCGTTGAATAGTCCCTCAAATACCATTCGTGGTCAAAGAATTGTAGATTATTTTTGCTGTAAAATCACTCATGTTCCTTGTGATTGCGAATACAGCAAAAAAATAATCGACAATTCTTTGGCCACTCGTGGTATTGTAAGTGAATATTTTTACGCTGGAGCACTGCTTATAAAAGCTAAATTTTCTTGGTTGTGGTCAAAGTGCATCAATTTATAAAATAAGGAAGAATGATATAGCCAACAACCTAAAAACTACCTTTTTGATGTAATTTTCTTTTTCTTTCTATGATATTTAAGGGAGGTGTATTCACGGTTAGCGATGAAACTTGACTATTAGCGAGAAAATTGATCTTTTCTAAGTGTTCTAAAGTAAAAATATTTCTAAAATTTTAAAACAGCTGTTAGATACAAACCATTGCAACAGTGAGCGCCCTAGCGAAAACCTGTTTTTTAGATTTAGGCCTGACAATGGTGGAAAAAACGAGAAAGTTTTTCCACTGTTATCCATATACATAGGTTTCACTTCAATTAAGCTATTTAAAATTAAAAAATTGGGTATTTGTAAAATAATACAAAAATGTTTACAAAAAATGCGATTTTCAATTGTTTTAAATAAATGCTTGAAATTGCAATTGCATGTGAGCCTAAAATTAAATTCCAAGCAACCTTTTCAAATAATTTTCTTCGATATTTTGTCATCTAGCCCCACTTTTTCCCACTTCACGCTGAATTTATTTAATTTGCCGCCATACCAGTGGTCACGTGATATACCTCCAATTCAATTTTTAGGTTACCAGACATGCAGAACCCACCCCCCATAAAAGTTTTTTCGATACTCTAATAATAAAAAATTTTCCCATATGTTGCGAACTTTTTGCCGGTCACTGTACGTACATATATGGAAAAGTTCTTGATATCCCAAAAACATTGTTTTATGATAAACTAGCAATACCTCGAAAATAAATTTATCTCGGTTCTTAATAAGGAAATTAGCGCAAAACATAATTTAGGCCACTTAGAATTAATATTTATGTATTAGAATTTATCAGTCTCTTCCTACTGTTGGTGTCCATGCGTTAACACATTTTTGCTAGAATTTAATGAATTTGAAGCTAAAAAACAATGTTTTTATATTTGAATCAAGTCAATTTAAATTATTTTTTGCACAGTCGCCTCTAAAGTTGACGTTTTACAAATTCTAAACAGTTGCAAAAGTCGATGTTTACAAAACGACTGCCGTAACTAACACGTAAAGATGGTATCGAACGCATAATGAACTTTCATGATGTGCATCTTCAGTCGCGGCCAATCCGATGTCACGTACTGGCAAATGTTTTCTCTTTTATTCTTTACTTGTCACATTAAATACCTACGTACGAATGTTGTACGAATTAATAAAATAAGTATGAAAACTGTTTTCAGTTTATTGAAATGAATTACTACAATATGGAAAACGAAATTAATAATTCCGAAAAAGATGAAATTAATTATTACAATATGGAAAACGAAATTAATAAATTCTCGAATAAAAAATTTTTAAATTTGGGTATAATCTATTTGAATTTATACTGCGTCTGTGCAAAAAATAATGTATGCAACACGTGTGTAAATAAGTTTTATGACATTCGTTCGGATTTTTTCGTGATTCGACTTCGTCTCATCACGAAACTCCCGAACTCATGCCATAAAACTTAATTTTACACACTTGATACATAAATAACTATTATATCATCCTATAAGGTTATCATGCTAATAACTCCTTAGCAACGAGTTGTGTTAAGATACCTTTAACAGCACTAGTGCTGTAAAGCTTAATTCGCTTGAATAACAGCACAATATGGCAGATTTACGTCACACTTTATGAAGTATCATTGAACTGTCATTGAAAATAAATTTTTATTTTTTGAAAAAAATTATTATAGGATGATATAAACCGTGTTACGGCACACGTAACGTTATTTGCTGGTTACATTACTCGAGAATTTTCAAACTTTTCTCTCGTAATGTAAAAGGCTTCATAACGTTACTTGTATCGTAAATTACTATAACATACAAAAATTGAGTTTTATGGACTTCCAATTAATGGAATACTTTCAAAGTTCGTTAGCGCATGGACATCAACAATAGCAAGAGGCTGATAAATTTTAATCCAAAAATATTAATTATAAGTGGCCTAAATTATGTTTTGCGCTAATTTCCTTATTAAGAACCGAGGTAAATTTATTTTCAAGGTATTGCTAATTTATCATAAAACAATGTTTTTTGGATATCAAGAACAGCTCCATATGTACATGTATTATTATATGTAGGTGTTCGTGTTGTAAGGTCCCTCCCCTCGTCTCGGACGACTAGCTTCCCCTTCCTTGCCAAGAAATTATCTACATTTTGCTTTAGATATAATGGAAAATATAAGTACAGTGTTCAATTGTGAACAGCAAAAAATAAATCTTTTTCTATACTTTTCAGTGCTTAAAAATCCGTTCTTTACTAATATTTACAATCGTCTCTTGAACGTTTGTTAGAAAGTTACAATAAAGTAGCAGACAGCAAATGTTGCAAGCTCTTACAAGCATTTAAACAACAATAACTTATATTTTCCTAATTTCATGATACTTTCCATACTTCTGACTGTATTTTTTCTTCCCTATTAGTATGAACTTAAGTAAAAAACACATCAACGTCATCAGTCAACCTATGCTCCAAATACGCGAAACTATTTTGTACCAAACACAATGATTATGGCGTATTATTTGGTTTTGTTATTTCTGTTTAAATTCACTAAACCGTTAATGTATTTTTCTAATGTTTGTTTCGACAGTTAGTGATTTACGTAAACTGTAGATAAATGTTTGAGGGTGCAAAATTTATAAGTTGGCTCATATATTTTTCTTTTGTCAAATCGTTAATAACATATGTTCGTACTACGTAGGTACTACTACACAATTTTCTCAGGTTAGTTACATGCATGAAACGATTCTTTTATTTTAGAAATTTCTATATTTTAACTAGCACGTTTATTTGTAAGACGCTTTCATATGAAAAACAAATTAAGATATCATCCATTTATCGACTGGTATTCATGCACTAATCCATTCATACCTCAAACATCCATTAATTATAAATTATATTTGAGATATCCACTGAATAAAGTAGAGGAGAACGCTATTGGATTTAAAAATCGAATGTAACTAATTTGATAATAAATAAAGTTATTCAAAACTATATTTGAATAAATACTATTAATAATAGGCAAAAAGAAGGAAGCACACTCCTCTTTGGTGTCACAAATGTTTAATTTACATACTTATGGACGTTGGATGTCAGAAAAAAGTAGGTATCTGTTAATTTCCAATTATAATTGCCGAGGATAGCACTCGAAAATGAACACCAAAGAAACATTATTGTTCTGCATTTTAAAATTGCTAATTTCAAATTACAGAAAGTTTAAAAACAGACAAACTCAAACCTACTAAACTAAAGTTTGGAACTGTACTTACTTTGCATACAGAAACAATAGTAAATAAGAGAAAGCTTTTCGTTTTCCATTTTCGTAATTATTTATCGTCTAAAAACTATAACTTCAAGAAACGATTTGCAAACGAAAAAATACAGGATTGAAACTGTTAAATTTCCAATTGAGGCACGAAAAATTCTGTATAAGTACCTACCTCAAAATTTACCAATATATCGTTCTGTAAATTGTTAGAAAAAATTCTTGTTTTATTATTTACTAATTACAGAATCCAAAATTGATTAGATCACTTTCTAAAAAGTATTCGGAAATACATAGTGTGTCAAAAAATAGATATTTACTTTTATAACTTTGTTTAGTTCGAACCAGAACAGGAAGAAAACAAGAAAAACGTGAGTAAAAAATTATTCTCGTAGTATTAAGCGTGTTTATAGCAGAAAATGTATCACTCATTCACAAAGATAAATTTACCCACTTTTCACGTACACAGCTTTAGAGGTAGGTACACATAGACAATGGAAAATATTATGTAAAAAATATAGAAGACGCCTGTAACATAAGCTTATGTGGTATTGAATTTTATGTATAAATATTGCACGTTAGAAATGATTTGCCGCTAATTATAGATTGCACTGATTTATATAAGTTACCTGTACATACTTATCTAACAGATTGAAAGCAAGAAATTGGATATCAAGGTTCAAAGCAAGATTCGCTCATTGGATAATATAAAACACAAACCTGGAGGAGGTGATAAGAAAATTTTTGACGATAAAGAATATCTTCGCCAGACAGGCCATTCCACTGCGTCCTTAGATGGTTCCCAGGTGAGTTCGTTTTCAGACGTGAACTTTCAAGATCATTTGGGTTTCAATTTTAAATGGATTTAGAATGGGCTCTAACTAAAGCGTATTAAGTTCATGTAAACGAAATAAATAAGTCTTTTACGTTTACCTTATTAATAATTAAGTTATTATTTGCAATAACTAAATTATGTTTTGTTTTTGTTTTACTTTCAGGATTCAGATTATCTTTACACATTCTATTAAGTGTTTCATACGATTATTTCATTCAGCGAAGGTAAAATTCATGCTTCTTTGTAACAAATTGCTCGGTGACATGAATAATAACATCGTCTAACATACAAACGCACGGTATTCTCTAAATTGTTTTACCTTATATTTGATTCGAATAAGTTTCTTGTTTGAAATTTATGGTTTCGTTGTTTTTATTAAAAACTTAAAGTTTGGCCACTTATTTGCTTATAGATTGATATTGTCGAATTTCTGCAGTTTCAAATTTGATCCGTTCACTAACTTTGAATCCAGATTCTAGTTTCCAACCTTAATCTAAATTTGACTTATTAAAGTTCAGAATCTTTCGCATGGATCGCAATCGCATTCTCAAATGGCAATGTACCAGTAATGTATGAAAAGAATAAATTTTGAAATTCGTTCAAAAATAAGTGTGAGGCATGATTTTCAAAAACACCATACCTCCTTGCGGGACCCTGTACAATGCCAACACACTCGAACTACAGTCATCCTGATACCACTATTACTCCTCACATTATTAATTCAAGAGTCACAAGTAGCAGGTTGATAAACACACAAAATGCGACATAAATATGCGCTGATAGTAACAGGTGAAACCGGGATAAACAACAAAAACGACCCATACTCAATTATATCCCAGAGAGAGTTTAAGGCTATGTTTGCCCAGATGATAAAATAACACAATATGATACTAATCTTCTAAGTATCGTCAATAAACGTTATCAATGACTAAGTACATAATAATGTCCCGGTCTTGGCTTAGTTGGTTCAGTGTGTGTCTGGCCACTGAGATGGCGCGGGCACAGTATAATGCCAAAAGAATTCTGTGGCCCGGGTTCGATTCCCAGGGCCACACATGCACCGAAAACACCCGACCGTTTCCCTCGGAAAGCAATGGCAAACCACCGAGGTATTTCTGTCTAGTAAGTCTTCTCTGGAGTATATGTCTCCTATGTCTGTAGGTCATTTCACACGCACACTACAGACATACGGAGAGAAAACCGGCAACGACCTGTAAAGGGCACTCCACTTCGAGAAGAAGTTGTCAACATAATATTACTCAATGCAACCAGGTGTACCACAGGGCAGTGCCTATGGACCTTTTGCAAGCACATTTAAACAGCCTAAGTGAATGGGAAGACGTATGACGAACAATGATAAATGAAACGAAATCTGTTCAACTCACATTTACAAAAACCAGTCCTCCTATAATAGTTAAGGAGAAATGACTGCCAGTTAGAAGTGAAATCAAGTATCTAGGACTCCACAATGACACACATTTAATCTGGTGTCATCATCTAAAAACAAAAATGATACATATGGATTCAAAAATTAAGCAAATGTATTGGCTCCTTGAACCTCTCGATAGAAGTAAAGTACTAGGTATTGTCAAAACAACCATCAAGCCAATTTGGACATATAGAATCCAGTTATGGAGTTGCGCTAAGAAAACGAGGGGAAACATCATACAACGAGCGCAATCTAAAATATCGAGACCTCTTATTAATGCACCCTGGTTTATTAGCCGTTGAAAACAAACTGTTATATCCATTATCAACAATAAAGCTAAGAAAACAATGGCACATCGAACTTCACTGATGGGGACTGCAATTCCGCCATCACAATCACATTTACCTACTTAATACTGTATTGTATTTATCAGAGTATATTATAAATTAACGGCTTCATCAATAAAAATCGTTTAAATCTGAAATGAGAGATCTGATTATATTCTAAAACAATGATTTTAATTTCTAAATTAAAGCTTCAGATGTATAATACACATGGGATTGACCTTCGAAATTTTGTAAAACGAAATAAAATTTGTCTTACGATTTCGGGATTTTCTAGTTTAATTTTTCTTACTGGTTAGGGCTCAAAAAATAGGGTTTAACTCTTGGATTATACAGGGTGATTCATTAGCCTCTTTACAAACTTTGGCAATGAAAACTAGATGTAATTTCATGAAGAAATGTTCATATGAATGTAGGTTCTATCTTATAAGGCTTTAAAAAATTTTAAGTTGAAAAAACGTAGTAGCCATGGTTTAGCATAACAAAAGCCTCCCCGAGGAAGACAAGCGACCGAATGGCTGCATACTCATTTTTCAAATAAATGGATTGGTAACGGAGGTCCTATACCATGGCCACCTAGATCATCCGACTTAAATCCTTGCGATTTTTATTTATGGGGTCATTTCAAGCAATTTGTTTATGCCGTGGAAATAAATGATCGTCATCAATTATTGCAGAGGATTCGAGATGCCGAAACTCATATTAGAAATAATATGAATTTATTACGCGTGCAAGAGAGTTTAGTTCGTCGTTGCCAGTTGTGTATTCAGGAGAATGGACCAATTTTTGTACATTTACTGTAGTCTAAATGTTGCTTTCTGTTTGTTGTAATAAATGTTTTTCATTTTCTTAAAATATGATTACTCGTTAGTGTTCAAACAGATAAGTATTTTAAAAGTCCTATAACTTCTTAACAACGAAAGATAGAACCTACATTCATATGAAATTACATCTAGTTTTCATTGCCAAAGTTTGTAAAGAGGCTAATGAATCACCCTGCATTTCAGTGCAGGTTTCTAATTTAAACATTAATCATTAATATAGGCACATATCCTGGACAATACGATTGTTATCCTAATAAAAACTTGAACTTGTATTTTCTATACTTGTAATGCAAAATTCTTTGCGTTTTACAACTAAGTTTATCATCAATGTACAACATATTTATCTTAAATAAAGCTGTTAAAATTTATTAAATAAATATCCTAAAAGAAACCGTGAGCTTACTTTGGTAAAACGTTAATAACTGACCCATTTTCAAAAATTATGTTATACATCAAATATGAATACATATAAAAATGTATTCTCAAAGTTTTAATCGCGGAATACCCTGCGTCTGTATGTTAACTTAAAATGCTTCCTCGTTTTTAATATGTAAATAAATCTCGTAACTTTAAATGAAAATTGTTTCCCAAAATGCTATAACATTAATAGAAAAAACAGCTGTTCTAAAAATTCTACCATTTAGTTATTTATGTTGTTAGCATTTTCATTGTTTTGGTTTTGGAAAAATCGGAAATGTTTTTTTTTTCGTCACATTAAATTAATACTAACATTTTATTTAACCAAATAGCATGTGTCTTAATATTATGTCATCTCAACAAACTTAAATATTGAATATGTAATTTTAATTAGTTATTTACCTACTACAAAGTTAATGATATATTTTTAAATCTCAATTTAGTAAACACTTTTTTAAATCATACTGCATGATGTATCTGCAGCAGCTGCATCAGCTTGATATTTCAAAATTATGTTTGCCATACTGCTTATTAATTGATGCTTTCATTATATTTTATTATTTTTTTGGTAGAATTCGTCCCAAACGGATGTTCGAGAGCCAGTGTCAGATGAAAATCTCAACAGCCAGCGCTAATTTAATCAAAAAATACGTTTAACTAACTGATTTTCCAGTGAAGACGTGCTATGTTTGTTTACGCAAATGCATAGATAGGATTTTAAGAATTTTCCAGTATGTGATTTTGTGAAATTTGAACCTGAGACTGAGTAATTACTTGTGTAAACAAATATTCCACAACAGTTTATATTTCATATATTAGCGTGTTCTGTAAAATTACTAATGAATTACACAGCATGTTTAATATATGCATGCACACAATAAATAAAAACTAGGCAGATAGTATTATATTTGTAAACTTTTTAAAATGTAGCATTGTCTTTCTTAAAACTTTAATGTTTTGTAACTTCACTTTATGTAGAAATATCACAATATATTGTTATAGTCATTCGTCACGTAGAGTAAAATGTAACACTGCACAACAGTTGCCAAAATTAATTTTATTAGTTCAGGTAATATTATTCAGAAAAATACAGCTTACATACATAGCTTTCGTTGCAGTTCCTGTATTATTAAAAGGTTGATTTCGATGCAGCAGCAAAATATTTTGTCCAATACTTCAAAAATAGTGTTTCTTGAAAAAGTATTGCCAATAAAAAAGTAAATTCGCAATATACCTATAATTATGTTTGGTTTTGTGCCAATAAAATTTGCGCAAATGTGTTACAAATGAAAATAATAACTTTAATAATAAGGAACTGCTAAAATAGTTTTTATTTATGTCGATTATACTAAATGTAGTAGAGTAATAAAAAAATGTAAATCGCTTAAAAACTGCAACAGGTGCTTATCTTTTTTTTCGAAAGTACATTGTATTCAAAATTTTTACTAACTGACCAAAGTGACAGACATATTTGCAGTTTTCTAAAATAGTTAAGAGCAATTCTTATATTAATTGGGATTTTATACGTTTTCACTGATTAGATCATTATGCTAAGTTGCTTTTTTAATGTAAGAAAGTTTATCAAACTTAACCGGCTAGTTTCCCTTTGGTAGTGATTTCTTTCATGTTTCCGTTTTGATAAACTTTTATGCTAACTATAATTATGAGCCTGTGTGTATAAATGTACCATGGTTCTAAAATATTTTGTCGGCATTCAAAATAATAGTGTACCAAGATTATTCACCTGGTTTACATTAGGAACAGTTTGAAAGTGGTGTTGAAAATAAATGTACGTAGATGGTAATTAGTTATCATCGATGTATTAATATTTACCAAATTTTAAAATAAATGTACCTATACTAATATCCTAATTATTAGCAATTTTTTTAGTTTTGCCTTCACACAATTATTTAGCGTAGACACAGGAGCACTTAGGTGAAATGTATCACTTTCACCTAGAAACTACTGCACAAGCTTCAGTCTAAAGCTTCACGTAAGTAATAATATTTGAGGTTTTTATTAGTATTACCTAAATCATATATTTTAATTAAAAAGTAACATTTTGTACATGTTTTGATCTGTTCTATAGAAATTTAAAGTTAATTTTCATGTTATAGAAGAAGAAACCAAGACCTCAATCGATCGAATTAAACTCACCAGAAGTTAATTTAATTTCTCCAACGCAACAAAGAGTAAGAATTTTAGAAGAAGTACAAGTCCGTGAAATACCTTCCCCAAGCAGTCGACCATCGTCGAGACTTTCTCGATGTGGTTCTGCAAGATCAAAAAGACCCCTTACACCCAGACCACCCTGGCGATATTAAAGAAAATACTTCCCGATCATTTCAGTAGACAGTAGTTTTACTTATAACATTTGTGTAGGTATATAGTAACAATCAAAATATTCGTCCACGACATAATGACAGCATATTTTTTTTGTGAAAGGCATTATATATTAATACATCTAAGGTACACTGTTTTGTAATTGCTTTGAAACCTAAATTTATTCTGATAACAGTAGCACATATTAAGCTTTCAAGGGAACTTTGCTGTGTTTTGTGTATATTGTACACAAAATTTCAGCAGCCGTGTATTAGATTATTGTATTAGAAGTTATGAATGTTAATAAAATGTCTATAAGAACAAAAAGTTTATTTCCTAAGACGATATAGGTACTGAAACATTAGGAAACAAAATTTTTATAAACCTTCCAAAATATCATTAACATCAATCATCTTCGATTATCGATTACCTAAAACTATTTTAAAATTTTCTACTTTTTAAGGCATTCTTTCTTCATCATTACCTTTGGACATACGCCTCCCCACGTTGCTCCATTCACCTCTATTAGTTGCGATTCCCATCAATTGTACGCCTTCCCGCTGTTGGATGTCATCTCTCCATCTATGTAGTTCTAAGCCTTCTACGTGTTCTTTTTCCGAGTCTTGGTCTCCATTCCGTAACTTTTCTGACCTATCTTTCGTCCGCTGTTCTTACTAGCTGACCGGCCCACTGCCACTGCAATCTTGCCACGCGTTCTGATATGCCTGTCGCCCTAATCCGGTTCCTTATCCATTCTATTGTTCTCCCATCCTGGGGTCCTGGGGTTGTATGCCCAACATTGATTTTTAAATTTTTCTTTGTGTAACTCAAAGGGCCGGTTGCACAAAGCTTTTGTTAAATTAACGAAGTTGACAAAAGAACATCATTTTTTGTTTACTAATGTATTATTTTCCGTATGCATTCGAATTTTGATTCGATTTTGTTCACTTTGACGAATGAATAATTTGACCAAGTAGTCCAGTCAAATGGTCTTCAAAAAGGGCTTGAAGTGGAAAGTTCTGGTGTAATTGTTTTTAGTGGTTTACTTTATGTTTTTTGGGGTTCGGAACACGAATCTGAAGTTGTCCAACAAATTTTTTTCGGCAAATATTAGAAATCATCAAAAAAACACTACAAATCACAGGTTTTTTTGATTTTTGGCTTATAACTTGCAAAGTAAGCTTTTTACGCAAATAGCAAAAAGCACATTTTTTTTACAGCCTTTCCGTTCTTCACACTAAAAGTAAGCATTTGCATATGAAAATTTCACGGCTGGCGGGTTCACTGTTCGAAGGACCAGCAAATTCTGGAGCGGAACATGGACAGATATTACCATTGAACAGCCCCTCATGAGGATAATGAAAATTGCTGAGGGGCTGACTCATGGTCGTGGGGTCAGCGAAAGTATCCTCTGTAGATGGCCAAGAGGAATGAGTTCCCTCCAAAATATTTGTGAAGAAATGGAGAAGATGTGTGGGGTAGCATTCACCAGTTCAGAACAACACGTGGAGATGAGAGAATCAAGGATTTTAAGAGATAGCAGTGATTCAAAAAAGTTGATGGAGATAAACCACTCCATCAACTTTTTTGAATCACTGCTATCTCTTAAAATCAACACTATCCTTTTCTTGATGTCCCAGAAATCTTGTCTCTTAGCACTGCTGTTGTAGGAGACAGCAGTATCAACTGTCACATGGTCAAGGAGATTGGTCTCCTCGCAATTGATAGAATTGTGGGTGGTGATTTTCAAAATGTTAAATTGTACAGGAAAGACAGAGTTTTTCCACTTGCTACGATGAACAATGCAATCAAAATACATACCTAATTACACTATCCCCATCAATCCGACGACTATTTTTCACAGAATCACGATTGCTAAACAATCTGATGAAGAACTTGAAGAGTTTCTAAAATACGAATTGTGCCCGTATCCATTGCCTCTTTTCGACGATTGTGGTATGCGAAAAGGAAGCAAGTCTGCTTTATACAAAGCATTTACATCAACTGAAAAGGCAAATCTCCAAGGGTGTGTGTATGTCATAGATGGAGGATATTTGCTGCATAGAGTCGTGTGGAGCAGGGGTCAATCATTTTCATCAATTTGTGAAAGTTACGTTTCATTTGTTAAGTTCAAGTACAAGGACAGTGCCGTAGTTGTGTTCGATGATTACCCTGAAGAAGAAAGTTGCAGAGGTACTAAATATACTGAGCGAGCAAGAAGATCACGCAAACAAACCTCAGTAGATTTGATGTTCGATGAAACAATGGTGCCTACAGTACCACAAGAAAAATTCCTAGGCAATATGAAAAACAAAGAGCGTCTGATTTTAATGTTGAAGAACAATTTTGCAGCAGCTGACATTCACACAAAGCAGACACAAGAGGATGCGGATACACTTATTGTCACCACAGCAATGGACTTTACACAACAACATAACTCTGTAGTTATCGTGGGTGAAGACGTAGATTTGCTGGTGATCATGATTGGTCGCTGTAGGGGTGTACATTCAAATGTATACTTTCTAAAGCCAGGAAAAGGGACAGTTTCACCACTCATTTTTTCTCCTGACTACAAACTTGATCAATCGATTGCTAACAACATATTGTTTTTGCATCCATGCGAGGCTGCGATACTACTTCAGCCTTGTTCAGAGTAGGAAAGATGAGGTTTCTTCAGACTCTCAAGAAAAACCCTGCATTAACTAAGACCATTGAGATTTTTAAAGACCCTATGGCAGATGCTGATGCAGTTACGGATGCTGGCCATCGTTTTTTCGCCTCATTGTATAAATTGGCTGACAAGGAAGCCACGCCATTAAACAAATTGAGGTATAAATGCTACCTTAGGTCTGCATACAAGACATTAGCCCATTTGGCGGCCCTACCTCCTACTGAGGCTGCAGCTCAGCAACATTCCTTGAGGGTGTATTTTCAAGTTCAACAATGGCTTGGGAATGAAAAAGATCCTAAACGATGGGGTTTGAAGAAAACCAAAGATGGTCTGGAGCCAGTAACCACGCTATAGCCATCAGCACCTCAAGCCGTTTTGAAACTTATTTCTTGCAAATGCAAGAAAACCTGCCAAAAAAACTGTGGATGCAAAAAAGCAGGCCACAAGTCAAGGCCTCCTATAGTGTACCAGGCCCTCTCATCTCCGAACGGTTACAAAATAGTGGTCATACTCTAGCATTGCGCGTCCGTTAGAAACAGCGTATTTTCGCACAATAAATGTAATAAACTTCAAATATTGTAAATATAAATTTTACTGATTGCAAATTATTTCTATAACTATCCTACTCCATTGCAATCGAAAATTATAAGCAGGCGATGATTATTTAAAGGTGTATTTGTAATTTATTTATTCAAGATAAAAGTACGGAAATTCTAATACCATACATTATTGTTTACAATTTATAGGAATTGTAATTAGCATTTCTTAGATAAATCTTTACATTGAGATACAGTTCCAGTAACATTTAGTTTAGGAAAAACCAAGTTATTAGACATTTATTAGAACGCAAGAATTTACAAAATAAGTAACAATTATATTTCAATTTTAACACAATACATTGACAGTTTCAGTAACTATTAAGAAGTTATTTATTTTTATTTATTATAAGTGTAACCTATCATTATATATAATAAGAATAAATTAGTTAATACAAATACTTATATCTATGTGAACTGAATTTGGAAAAAAAAGGTCAGTTTGAATTAAGAGAGTTTCTTATCGATTTCCAGGATTTATCTTTTCTATAACTTTTTATTTACTGACAAAATAATCAGTGTTAAACATTGCTATTCATTTAAACGGCCCACTAACGTACCAACTAATTGTACAACTTGAAGTTGTTACAATTTTATAGACAACTGACCAACTGATCCACTAACATCCCAATTTTGTATGCAATTTATTTTTCGTTCAGTACCTTTCTGTGTTGTTAGAAGTAAAGATGTCGCAAATTTCAAAAAGAACAAAAGGTCGGTGCAGTGCTAAGTTTTACAGAAATGTGCAAAAAAACGCAGCAACTAATTGGCGCCAATCTCAAATTGATGTGCAGTGCACTCCAACCTGCCAACTTTCGTACCAACTAGAAATTGCTAACACAATCGCGGCACTAACGCATCAATAATTGCACCAACTTCTAAAATTGTACAACTAGTTGGTACGTTAGTGGGCCGTTTAGTTACCTATTTTATTTTGTTATTATTAATTGCTAAAACTAAAAAAAATTATTATTAATACTATTAAATTCCTAAGAAAAAATATTCGTTTATTTGTTTTATTAATATTACGGTAACAAATTGTTATTTAAACGCGTGCAGCAATTTAAAACAATTTATTAAACACAGTTTTTATTTAATGAATGTTTTTGCTGATGGGATTTTAAATTTTTTGTTGGACGTAAACAATTTGTAGCTTGAATTTTTGACAGCTGACAGCTAGCAAGAGTCTGTGGAGAAAAAGCTGTTTTTAACATTAATGTAATTCATATAAGACATAAGACACACAAGTTTATTATCTTTGGACACACATCAGAAAGTTGTTACGAATATTCAGTGTTATCAAATTACATTATGTCGATTGAAATTGAATCAGCGGAGTGAGTAAACAAGTATAATATACATAACCTTATTTTATATTTATTCTTTTTCAGCGTTATACGTCTTATTCAACAGTACTTAAAGGAATCTAATCTTATTAGAACTTTACAAACACTACAGGTTTGTAAAAAGCATTGTACATCCTCAAATCATTTTAATCTTGCTTTAATTTAGGAGGAAACAGGAGTATCGTTAAATACCGTTGACAGCGTAGATGGTTTCTGTGCGGACATTAATAATGGTCACTGGGATACTGTTTTAAAAGCTATTCAATCATTAAAACTACCGGATAAAAAACTAATTGATTTATACGAACAGGTATTTGTTAATGCAGCATAAATATGTAGATTATTAATACAGCTTGTGAAAATTACAGATTGTATTAGAATTAATAGAGTTAAGAGAGCTTGGAGCAGCACGTTCACTTTTAAGGCAAACCGATCCAATGATTATGATGAAACAAAACGAACCTGAACGATATATTCATTTAGGTAAAGGGGTTTTTGAAAAATTGAATTCCATCTAAAATGTATGTTTTAGAAAATCTTTTGGCTCGTTCATATTTTGACCCACGAGAAGCTTATCCAGATGGCAGTAGCAAAGAAAAGCGACGAGCAGCAATCTCGCATGCTTTATCTGGTGAAGTTTCTGTGGTACCGTCTTCACGTTTATTAGCACTTCTTGGACAGGCATTAAAGTGGCAACAGCATCAAGGACTGTTACCTCCTGGTATTAAACGAAAACATTATTATAAACTGAAATGTAGCTAAAAAATTGAAATTTTGCAGGAACTACTATCGATTTGTTTCGCGGAAAGGCTGCAATTAGAGAACAAGAAGATGAACAATTTCCAACGCAAATGGCAAAACAAATCAAATTTGGTCAAAAGTCCCATGTGGAATGTGCACGTTTTTCACCAGATGGTCAATATTTAATAACTGGCAGTGTAGATGGAATTATAGAAGTCTGGAATTTTACGACTGGTAAAGTTCGTAAGGATCTGAAATATCAAGCTCAGGTACGCTTTTCTCTATTTTAGTATTTTTTCGGAATTTATAATAATGGAAATAATTCAAATCTTAAAATAAGTATACCATCATTTTCTGAAAGGGTGATTGTATTTTGTGTTAAACAGAACATGACGATTTTATTGTACTTTGATGTATTTGTTGTTAAACCTGTTTCTTTAAATGTACAGGAAAACTTCATGATGATGGAACATGCAGTTTTATGTATGTCCTTCTCACGGGATAGCGAAATGTTAGTCACAGGATCTCAAGCAGGTCGTATAAAAGTTTGGAGAATTAGTTCCGGACAATGTTTAAGAAAAATTGAAAAAGCTCATTCAAAAGGAATCACGTGTTTACAGTTCTCTAGAGATAACAGTCAAGTTCTTAGTGCTTCTTTTGATCATATGATAAGGTAGGAATTTAACTTTAAGATATATGTAGTTAATCCCGAATTTTTAATACAGCAACTTATTTACTTATAGGTTTTAGATTAAAACATGCAAAAGAAAATGTTGATATAACAATATTAATAATTGATTTACTAGCAAGCATTAGTTCAAAAATGACACAGATATTTAATATTCTTGCTAACATCAGAATTTTGTTGTATTTGAATGTCAAATGTTTCTTATTATAAATCGATGAGCAGTATTAACTTATTATATTTCAGAATTCATGGATTAAAATCTGGAAAAGCATTAAAGGAATTTCGAGGTCACACTTCATTCGTAAATGAAGTTATTTTCACACAAGATGGGCATAATATTTTGAGGTGATTATCTAACAACACATATTGGGTTTTTTATAATTTCTTATGTTTTATTCTTTTAGTGCTTCATCAGATGGAACCGTAAAAGTGTGGAGTATTAAAACGACTGAATGTACAAATACATTTAAAGCATTGGGTGCTGGAGACATCACTGTTAATAACATTCATAACTTTCCAAAGAATCCAGAACATTTTGTTGTATGCAATCGCAGTAATACTGTAGTAATTATGAATTTACAAGGACAAGTAAGTGTATTTTATTTGTCAGTTCGTGAACAATATGTTTGAAATGTTATATTTTTAGATTGTAAGGTCATTTTCAAGTGGTAAACGAGAAGGTGGAGATTTTGTATGTTCTACAACATCACCCAGAGGTGATTGGATATACTGCGTTGGTGAAGATATGGTTTTATATTGCTTTTCCACTAATTCTGGAAAATTAGAAAGGACCTTAAATGTAAATTACATTTTGCTTGTTTAAAGTGACCAGATGTTAAACATCAAAAAGTAGGACATTTAAATAAAACGAGTCTGTAACTTAGAAATTTTACAATACGATGTAAAATATGTTTTTTAATTACTATTTTCGATCGGCATTTTACGTCTGATAGTTGGGGTGCATTCGGAATTATGTTTTTATAAAATAAGAAACTAGCTACATTTATGTAAAATCAATGCTTTCATGCTGTTTATTATAATAACAAACGTAAATACTATCTTTACTACGGAGTTTCTTGGTATCTTAGTTAGGAGTTGATTCATTTCAAACAAAACGAAAAGCGGGATTTTTCAGGATAAAACAGTAGTACAGCAATTCAAAGTAGGTAATTTACCACTTAAATCGGGACAATTGGTCACTTTATACTTGTTCTGAATATTTAGTGTTACACTAATTAGTTATTTTATTAATTAATTTTTTCATTTGTAGATACACGAAAAGGATGTGATTGGTATTGCTCATCATCCACATCAAAATTTAATTTGCTCGTATAGTGAGGATGGTTTAGTTCGTCTCTGGAAACCTTAGATATGTGTATTTCTTTTCTTGAATTTTAATGTAATGTTAACATTGTACCTATATGTATTTAAAAATAGCCAATATAAGTTTTCCAGAATTAAGACTTTTTGTTGACTATTAGTTATTTCTAATTTATCTAATCTTTGTCTAAACCGCAATTTACAAACCATTAATTTTTATTTATTGACTAATAGCGATCCCAATTATATTAATTAACTTTAGGTTGGATTGGCCAAATGACCAAAGTATGAACAATGAAAAAGAGAGTGGACCACTATAGACGGGCCATATTAATTATTTATAAATACATGATACTGTATCATTTACTGAAACTATTTATAAACTGTATTGACTATAAAATGTCAATTATTTATCAAGTACACTGCCGCTAGAAAGTTTGAGATCACTAACATAAATTACATGTTATGTGTGATAATTGCGTTAAAGGATTTAAATGATGGGTTATTTGTTGAAATATTCACATTAGACAGTAACATAAAGCAAGAAATAGAACAAAAATTAATCTTTTATAAAAGTATAATGATACAATCCTAAATTAACTTTTCATGGAAATGACGACCTTTGACTTTATACAGGCCTGGAAGATTCTGTGCATCCTTGCAATAAGTTTTTGAAGAGTTTCCAGTTGTATTTGATTCCAACAGGCTTGAATACTATCCCAAATATTATTTTGTTGGTGATAAGGGAATTTCCTTAGCATTCTGTCAATCTTCCCCCATAGTAATTATATCTGGCGACTGAGTCCGTCAAGTCATTATTTTCAAAACACTGGGTCGTTGATTACGTTGAATATAATTTGTACAATATCCAGAAGTATGTTTTGGATCATTGTCTTGTTGGAATATAAATCCTCGTCCAATGATTCTTAATTCAGAAGGAACTGCATGATTTTGAAGTATTCCATGAAATCGTTCTTTGTCCAGTATTTCATCGATTTTTATTAAATTTCCAACTTTACCTCTTCCAAAGCAACTCCATACCATAATACTTCCCCCGCCATGTTTTACAAGGAAGAATACACTGAAGATTATTAGGCTTCATTTGCTAAACTTCGAACGAATACCTTGCATTAGGATCCCAACTTCTCAAATTTAAATTTCTCAAGCCCACAAGACGAATTTCCATTGTCCAGTAGACCAATCTTTATGGACATGTGCCCATTAAAGCCTTATTTGTTGGGTTATTTCACAAAGTAATGGTTTTTACTTGGCAACACAACCTATAAGTTCAGCAACATTCAGTTGATTTTTGATGGTGCTTCCGCTGATTGAATTTATGCGATTTTCGTTGATTTTTAGAGCAATAAGGAGCAGTAAGAAACCTATTTCGCTTGCTTGTTGTTATACTAACACGTAGGTATGTCTTCCTGAATAGTTCGTCGCCTCCTACTTCGTTTTCTGCTACTGCAAACCCCTGTTTCTTTCTTTTGCTCAAGAGTTATAACAGTACCACCACAGCAAACTGTAACTTTCTTCGCAATTTGGCGAAGTGAATAGCCTTGCTTTCTAAGAATACATATTTCAGCATGTTTTTCAATAGTTAATTCTTTTTTGAATTTTGCCATTGTCACATTACACAAAATTTCTTTTGGGCAAACATTGCTTACACTTCAAAATCCTCAATGCACACAAAAATAATAAACATGGCATGAACTAGTGTAATTTGGGTTACTTGCTTGAATTGTCAAACTTATATGCAATGTAAACAAATTCTAAAAACACAAGATAGTTGAGAAAACTAGGGAGAAGTTATCAAAGATACTTTATCAAAACGTTTCCAGCTGTAGTAATTCAATAGGACTAAAGAAAATTGCCAGCTTTCTTAAATAAACCAATCAAAATTTTGTGAAATTAACACTATAACAATTAAGAAAGTCTATACTGCTTCTCCTATACAATAAACATACATTTTATTTGCCAAATTTTGATTTATGCTAAAAAGTCTGGGTGATCTCAGACTTTTTGGCGGCAGTGTAGATGAGATTTAGATTATCAGGTATCAAATACTTTCACTATTACAGCAGTGGGTATAATGTAAAATTTTTTACTAAAATCAATTTAACTTACTCGGGACTAAATTACTAGCACAACAGCTTCAGTGCCGCTGGTACACTTGTGGCTTTGATAGGTACCTCCAAAAAACAGGATCTTGTAGGCTCGATGATGTATTTTCTGTCGAAGAGCACCTCCATCCACTTTCCGTGCAATCTATCATATGAAAGAAGTTATTGAATTTATTGTTAAAATTAAATCCTAATTCAAAGGTAAGAAATAACATTTATCCAGGTGAAAACATAAAACAAGTATTATTACCACAACAATACGGAGGGAGATTTTGGTGAGACAAAGGTTTGAAAATAGGTTTTATAATCAGCTTGCACAAAGTTCATATCTGATTTGTAGTGTTAAAATCCTTGAAGAACTTCCAAGATATAAATTCTTCATTTAGGGTGATTTAGGTAAGTTTTAGTTAAATCGGTCGAAGTTTCAGTGGGTTTAACGTATTAAAAAAAAGCATGACGATGTATATGAACATGTTTATTACTTGAACTCAAAGACTTATGGTTAGTGTTAATGTTAAAAGAACGTTTTTCGAGTTGGGACCATGTCATTTCTGAGAAGGAAGAACTCGACGTTTTTCGCCCGCTTTATTAAAGGGCTTCATCGGGAGGAAAAGGAAGGCACTAAAAAAGCACAGGAACTCAATGTGTCAACCACACCTGAGGCGAAACTCTTTTTCAACTTGTTAACCAAGCCAGAGGTGAAACCCTTCTGAAGAAAACAGAAGCAAGCAACAACTTTACAATGGTTGTAACCGGTCAAGCATATTAAACGAAGATGATGATCGGTCAAGAGTGGAGCCGTTAGGGATGACAGACTTTTATATGTTTGACAGATAATAAACAGCATCACGATTCAAATTGTTAGGGGTCTTGATGATTTCAATAGCCTCATGGATTTGCCTATTGAAAAAATGAGGAGAAATGGCAATGATCGATGATTCTTCAAACAAGATCTTATGGACTGGTATCGTGATGATGTTCAATAACATCTGAGTGTAAGAGAAGGCAATATTTGTGTTCAAAGATACGTGTGTGTATTGAGTGACCCGTTTCTCCAATGTAGGTACACTAAACCACAAGAACAAAGAATGCCGTAGTTCTTTTTTAATGAAGGTTCTGTTACAAAACCGCTCAGCCAATCATGGCTAAACTTCAGTATGAAATTTGACTTGATGAAAGAAACTCCTTTTATTTTGAGGTTGTCCAAAATTATTGTATGAATACAATGGAGATGAGAGGAGTCAATTCCATTCTTTCTTACTACCTATATGAGAACTACTCTGGATCTCACAAGTCCTTAGGCTCCTACATTCTTAAATCCTTCTAATTTTCAGGAATACAAATGTTAAAGACTATAAAACAAAACTAATCGGATACCACCCTTCTGTCATCACCACATCGTCCACACCGAACATGCCTTTGGCTGCACCGCCCACACCGACCATCCACCTTTGAGGAACTACACTGAAACCGGCATAACTAGTTTATTTGAATAAATGTACAAATGAATTTGTTATCTGCGTTTCTTTGACTATTCTTTCCTAGGGTTACCTACGAATAACCAAAGTAAACAAAAGGTCCAAAACTTCCGGAGTTTTTCGTTCAACATCCCCTATTGCAGGATAACAATAATAATAAATAATAATAATCTTTAATAATATCTAAATTAACACATTCATCCCAGGTCCCAGGTCACAATAATATCAGATTAACTGACAGATAACTGAATGTATTCTGTATTATCTGTACCTTTCGGTGTCGAGGCTGGTGCATTAATGTATGAAGCTCTACACGTGCAATGCACAACCCGGCTCGTCTCTGCGGGTTATGAAGTTGGTGCGCCGTTTATACCTACATACATTCCTACTGTACCAGGTGTAGAGTGTAAGATGTATGTATGTGTAAGACCTTGTAACTCTACCTCCTAGGTCTGTATTTGGAGAAGAGCGTCGTTAATTAGGTGCGCAACGAAGAATGGTCACCAGGACCTGATACCGACCTCCAGACTGCAGAAAGATCCTGCACATCGGGAGATTCGCACCAAGAACTAGCGCAACGCTAGCCTGACACTCTACCACTGCGCCACGCTGGGAATGTATTCTGTATAGAATAAAAATCAAGATCTTAAAAATCCAGGATTTTTGCATTATGATTTTGTTATAATTGGGATACCAAATATACACTACTGTAATAGAATGTTATGAAACCCAAAGAGTTTCAACTATCGACATGTTTTTGTTAAGAAGTCAAAGAAATATGAGAAGATTTCTCAGCGGAGGAGGGAAAAAGGAAGCGATGGGCGGATGAAACACATGAAATCACCAAATCAACACAGAGAGACCACATCGCACCACATCAAAGAAATGATGAAAGATTTAATGAGAGAAGTGAAAGCTATAAAACAAGCTCGATTAAAATATGAAGAAGTGAGCACTTTAAAAAAGGAAAACCGTGCAATGAAGGACAAAAAGAAGATACCTACTTAAGAATAAACTTGAAAACATGGATAAACACACGAGGGAAAAGAATATAGTTATTAAAGAATGCGTTCTCAAGCAGAATGAAAGATTAGAAGCAGTAGGTATCCAAGTTCATCGTGGAGACTAAATGTGGAAGTGAAAGTAAATGATGTAAAAGGAATGAAGGACAAACAGGGTAAACTAATATGGCATCAATAGTAGTACCTAACAGCAGACAGCCCGGGGGGAAAGGAAACTATAATGAAAAGCAAGAGTAAATTAAAAGGATCACAGTGTTAGATACCTACCGAAAATGATCTAACCCAAAAAGAGGCTTGGTTGCAGAAACAATTAAGAGACGTTATGAAATGAGAGAGGGAAAAAGCTAAGACGGTATTAAAGGTTGGTTACCAAAAAATCTGTATAAACAATGTGTGGTGGAAATGGAATCATGATAGTGAGAGGTTAGAGGAAATGAAGGATAGGTACCTACAATGGATCAAAAAAGTAATGGCAGAGAAAGCAAAAGATTAGGACACAACCTTGGCTATAAAAACAGTTACGAATATGGATACAAACGATAAATTAAATAAAGCATTGAAAACTTGGTTGTAGACAGGACGGTAAGAATCGGGACATGGAATGTGAGAGCAATAAAGGATAAAAAAACAGAGATAATAAAGGAGACAGAAAAATACAGGGAATAACATAAACAAAAAAGAAAGGGCGGGGTATAGAAAGAATACACCGAAATCATTTACTAATATAGGTACAGTGGGATATACACAGGAACATGGAAGCGCAGGAGTGGGATTAATTACGCACAGAGGGTGGGTAGGAAAAATAAAATATTATAAATTAATTTCTGAACGTAGGTATAATGACAGTAGGTAGATAAAGAAATAAATAGCGAAAATTACACATTTATAATAATCTATGTCCCAAACGAAAATCAATAAGCAGGTACAAGCAGAGCAGGAAAAATTCCATGAACAGTTACAAGAACCAGTAGACCAAACACACAATACAAAAATAATCTTAGGTGGCTCTAACGGAAGTGTTAGAAATAATACAGGCTTAACACTTTTACCGTTGATTGAAGGAATAGGGAAGATACGCAGCCCTAACTTGAAATGTGTACTCTAACTCCCTCCGCTTTTACTTCTGCACTAAGCTGTAAAATATTACAGAGATTACAGATTACCTACCTACTTCTAAGTAGATTCCATTTTTAATCTTGAAATTTATGTACCTATATACATACATTTTTTTCGGCATGCTGATAACTGAGGTACCTATTTATAAGTACCTACCTAAATGAATTACACAAAAAAAAAGAGAAAACTCCAGCTAAGAATATAATTATTTGTTAATTTGCAACTATTGTTTTATTATCTTAATTAGTACTAACTTATCTTTGAATATTATGTAAATTTAGATGTATAAATTCACGTAATTAAATTGTTATACAGGGTGTATCTAAAATGGTGCATTATATTAGCACCACGCCATTCTGCGTTAAAAACTGGACAAAAAATTGTATAACTGTTTTATGCTAAAACGTGTAGTTTTGGAAGAATTACTAATTAAAGTCTTGTAAACTTTTTAGGCTGCTAATAACTCCATAACTAAAGAGTTAACAGTTAACAGCAAATTGGTACTGGAGTTTCTTGCTTGGATTTTGATATAGAATCGCGTGATATAAATATTATGCGCCATTTACAATATACCCTGTATAAACACTACTGTATTCAGCATGTAAAATAAAAATCAGAACATCGTAAACAATATTCACGGCCTTCTATATATTTTAAATACAAAATGGTAGTAGTTCATTTTATTATCTGTGGTTCATTTGTAGCATAGTGTTAAATTTGAGCTATGAACAATCCAACCTCAATTTAACTTTGTTATTTTTATTTTTAATAGCTACAGTTTGTTTTGAAACAAATATATTTTGGAGTAAAATGCTGTGGGGGGAACTCTATTCGGAGCAGTTTTAATATTATCCACTATTATATTAAGCGTAATTTATTAAATTGATACAATGAAGCTTGATAAGATTTGTCGAACATGTTTATTGGAAAAAACAGCTTTAAAATCAATTTTTGGTGCTTGTTTACCAAACATGTTAATGACTTGTGCATCGGTACAGGTATAACGTGTGTGTAGATACTTTTAAATGTGTAAAACAATTACCAACTATTTATAGGTTATCGAAGGAGATGGGCTACCAAATAAAATATGTACTCAATGTTTGCAAATGGTAAATCGAGCTTACACTTTCAAACAGCAGTGTGAGAAATCGGATGCAACATTACGAGAGTATTTAAATAAAATTAATTTGCAAACAATTAATTTAACGAACGAACATAATTTAATGTGTCAAGTTAAAAATGATCATTTATTTAGTAGCGCTGAAGTTCTTCAGCCGTCCTCCCTCTTCAGCGAACTGTTTGGTAGTGAAACGACACAATCCTTAGTGGATAGCTTTGGATCACAGAGTTCAAATACAGGTTTGTATTTTTATAATTTTTTTAATACAAAAAAAATAAGAAATGAATTTGCAATTTTATTATCAGCGAGAATAATTTTTGTTACTTAACGCATTCTTATTTCGTTTGTTGTAGTGGTATCGGACTTGGCAGACACGATGCAAAGTTTACAAACAATTGCGGAACAGTGTTTACCAGAAACATGGGATAATGAAGCAAATATAATTAATACACACAGTAGTTCTGAAGAAACATGTCACAGTTTAAGTTTAGAACCTTTACTTAAGTGTCAGTTTTGTGAAGAATCGTTTCGAGGTAATATAAATTTAAATACACTCACCGGCACAATTATCGCATCACTTGTTTGATAATATGTACAAACAGAAAACAAATTGCTACGCTAAATACTAAGTTATGTGTTAATTTCATACTATAAGTGTATTAAAGACATGTCGATTATAAATAATAAGAGTTAAACAATAAAACGACGTACCAAGGAAAAACTAATAATAAGTGATGCGATAATTGTGCCGGTGAGTGTAATGCAATCATTTTATAAATAAAAAATTGGAGTTGTCAGTAGTATTACTAATTGAGCTGCATTGATGTTTATATTAGATTTAGTGTAATTTATTTTAGATGATTGGAGTTTAGCGGAACATATTAAAATACATACAGGTCATGCAAAATATTATTGTACAATATGTGGTAAAGGATTTACAACATCACTGTCTCTTACAAGACACATCGATAGTCATACTTTAAGCACAGGTTTATTAAATACGTCAATCAGCGAAACCAAAAGGGTTTCAAATTGCAATGTTTGTAGAATGTTGATTGTAATTAGATGTATTTGATTAAAAATATGTACTATTTTAGATATGTGGAAGACAGTATGAAAACGAATCTTTACTAAAAAAGCATGTTAAGGATGACCATTCCAACATAAAAAATGCCGAGAAGAAACATGTTTGTGCAGTATGTGGAAAAAGGTATTACAGTATTTTTCACCTAGGATTTGGGTTGTGAAGGCAACGCGCTGTTGATAAATTCACAATTCAACTATACTTCATCTCTTTCTAAACTAGGTTTTCATTACCTACTGCGCACGAACGCGTGTCTAAACAGACAGTTTTTGAGTGGGGCAAGTTGACGTCACAACCCAAATGCTAGATGAAAAATACTGTACTTATTCTTTGTTTAGTACAGTTGATATGGCAATTAATTTTATCATAATGATTTACATGTTGAAGTCTTCTATAAAAGCAGTTATTTAACTTATATGAAATTTCAATTTTAGATACTCTCAAAATAAATTTTTAGTGATACATTTAAGGTCTCATACAGGAGAAAGGCCATTAAGTTGTGAAGTATGTGGAAAGAATTTTTCACTTCCAAGTTCTTTACATAAACATCGACTAGTGCATAATCAAGAAAGGAAATTCAATTGTACGGTTTGTGGAAAGGCATTTAAACAAATGTCGAATGTTACAGCTCATATGCGTAGCCATACAGGTAATATTAAATACCTACCTACCAAATATGAAAAACAAGAATATAGAAGGATATATATTTCATTTCGTTAAAAGCAATTCTATTATTAGATTAAATATAACTAAAATATTTTACATAATCCTGGTATTTATTAATTAATCATTTTAGGTGAAAAACCGTTTGTGTGTAAAGTATGTGGTAAAGGATGTGCTACAAATGTTAATTTGGAAATACATATGCGTCTTCATACAGGAGAAAAACCATACCATTGTTCTAGATGTGATAGTTCATTCACCAGTAAGTTGTAAGAATAACATTGAGTATTTGGAGAAATATAGCAATTTTTAAAATTCAAAGCTTTTAATCATGACATTCTTTGTCTGTTTCTTATTTTCCACTTATTCCATTTGTTTTTATCATCATTATTATTATTTAGTGGCAGAGTTGCAGCTGTAGTTCTATTCCTAAAGAGCGGGATGTGTAGAAACTATTTTCACCACCCCTCGCAATTTAATATTAATCCTGTCCTTGATCATTGTCCCAGTTTCTAACATCAATTATTGTTTGGATGTCTTTTCATCATGTGAGCCTTGGTCTGCTCCATTCTTTCTTATATCTGGCTTTGACGTGCCAGTGGGTTATACCTAGTGTATTCAAATCTGCAATTATTCCATTGAGGAAGCTACTTCTGGGGCGTCGAACTGGTCTTGTGCCATCTGGTTTGTTTATAAATGCCTTCTTTTTTGGGGTCTTTTTAGTCATCCTAATCATATGCCCTGTCCTTTGGCTTTGGCTTGGTTGACAAGTTGAGTTACCGTTACCCTTCTGCCTCTTGCTAAAACAGTTTTGCCTCTGGCGTGGTTGACACGTTGAGTACTGTGCTCTTTTAGTGCTCCCTTTTCCTCCCGAAGAAGCCTCTTAAAAAAGTGGGCGAAACATTGAGTTCTTCAGTCTCAACAGGTTCCAATCCGGAAAACGTTTTGTTAATACTGACACTGATCAGAGAAGTCTTCGAATTCAGGTTCTTTAATGTTTATGTCTAAATTTGATGCAGATTCTTGATTTACATAATTTTCTTCTTCTACCTGTATTTCCTCAGGTTTACCATTTAGGAGATTATCGAAATAATTTCTCCATTGTTCTAGCCTTCCTTTGCCATCGTAAAGCATGTTACCTTCTGTTTTATTAATTAATTGCCATTTCTGAGTTTATATATTTTTTTTTTGCGAATCTCCCTGTAAAACTTATTATTTTTGGATCTACGATAATTTCCTATCTGAATTATTTTTGCATTTAGCCACTCCGTATTCGTCATTTTACACACCTGTTTTGCCTTCTTTTTTCTATCATCATACTTATTTTTATTTTCCTCACAATCCATGCACAACCATTTTAACCTCATCCTATTCTTCTCTTCTATAGCTGCCCTGCATGAGTCATTAAACCACCCTTTTGCATTTTCTTTGGATTTATTAGGAATCACTTCGGCACGACTTCCGTATAGCAGTTTCTAAATTTGGCCATTCTGCATTTATATCTTGTTGTGGACTATTTTGTGGCAGGTTTCTACTTATAGCTTTTCTATAATTTTCCATTTAATAGATCTTCGTTATTCCTGTGTAATACATTTTTTTTCTTTGTGTGTTCAAGCTTATCCTTTGTCATAGTTTCCCTCCTACTAAATAGGAAATGGTTGGAGTCGCAATTTGCTCCCTGATAGTATCTTATATCCATTTTGGATCATTGTCATCTCTTAGAAATTAGAACATGATCTATTTGGCTGCAATAACAACCTTCAGGAGCAAGAGATGTTACTTTGTGATCTTTTTATGTTTAAATTTAGTGCTTGGTGAATAGTATATTTTCCTGTTACCTGTCCTCTGTACCAATTTGTGCATTTGGATCACCCAGTATAATCTTTACATCATGTTTGGGGACGTGTTCACTAATCTCTAGCAATTTTGCGTAAAACTCATTCTTTTCAGTATTGTCTGCCACCTCTGTGGGAGCATAAACATTGACAAATGTTACATTGCTAAATTTCCCCCTTAAACGCAACAGATACAATTTATCATTAATAGGTTGGAAACATAATAATTCTTGCCTTGTTCTTCTAGATATCATAAAGTCTACTCCTTTTTCACCCTGCTTGGCACCACCTCTATACATTTTACCTGCCCTTAACATACTTTCAACATTCCAAGTAGCAAATTTTATATCATTTCCCTTTTTATTTTTCTTGCTTAATGCTTTTTTATAGTTTTTCATATTTTGTTTTCCATCCATCTCATTATCTTTTATCCTAGCGATTCTCAAACTTTTCAGTTTTCTCGTCGTTTTCATAATCTCAATTTTCTTCTTCCAATAATTGAATTCCATCAGAATTGGCCTGACCTTGTTTTTATTTTGTCTGCCTAATTTTCTTATATCTTATATTTTTGCTTCTCAATGTCTCTTAACACGTTGACTGCCCGCAACGCGACTCACGCGTTCCCATGTATAACGCTGCTGTGCCCAGAACGCGGCTCCCGCGTTCTGGCTTATGCATGTTTTATGTGGTTTTTAAAGCGGGCACTGCGTTTATGTTGCTGATTTTTGGTGGGCACACAGTGAAAGACTTGTAGAAATGATATTCAGCGGCGGTTTCAGATTTTAGTTTCTTATTAGCTATATTTGTTAGTTATTGAAGTTTTAAAAAAAGTGGGGGGCACCTGGGTGTTGAAACATCATACGGTGGGCAGTGAAAGTGTTAAGGTTGCCCTTTCCTTTTCCTTCAGTTCTAAATCGTTTTCCTTGTTCTTTTCTTCTACCACCTGTATTACTGTTTTTTCTTTCTCATCTCCCTATCTAATTCTCTATTTTTTATTTGTGACTCTGGATTACCTTTTGGTTCTCTTTTTTAAGATGTCATTTGCTTTCTTGATGTTATTTAGTTCCAACTGGATGAAGTCTAATTTATTTTCCATTCTTACATTTCGTACCACTAAGTCTGTTAGTTATTTTTATTTCTTCAAACATGTGTTCCATAATTAAGCTAGATTGATTAAATTGCTTTCTAGATTGAAAGTATAAAATAATTTATTGACTACGCGTGCCATATTTTTTCCTCGCTTTCCTTTATTAATCTAATACAGTACACTCGCGATATTGTGAACAGAAAAACACCGAGGTTGTTCATATTATCGCGATTGTTCACACAATTGAGGGTGCAGCTCAAATGATTTTTTTCCATTTAAAAGTCCAAATTGTTGATTTTGCCACACCACTTTTACGTTGTTGAAATGTACTACTTACTAAAAATTTCCCGGACATTTTAAAATTAGTAATTTATTTACGGTGCTTTCAATGTGACTCAAAGCATACATTAATTTACAGCTGGTAGTCAACTTAAAAAACATTTTATGCGACATACGGGTGAAAGGCCATATAAATGTTGGCACTGTGGAAAAACATTTCGACAGAAAGATACTCGTGATACTCATGTTCGGTACCATACTGGAGAAAGACCGTTTGCTTGTCGTTTATGTCCTAAACGATATATTGCTGCAAGCCACTTAAGAGTAAGTATAAAAAAACTTCATCATTTGATTATATGTATTACAGTAATCTGCATTCATGTGTAATATGTATTATATAATTTTTTTTTATAACAGGTACATATAAAGGGACATACTGGTGATCGTAAATATCAATGCAATGTTTGTTCCAAGGCATTTATTCAAGCTCGGACACTTAAAACGCATTTAGCAACTCATACCGGAGAAAAAGCATACTTGTGCAAATATTGTGGTCAACAATATTCTCAACTTAGTTCTCTCAACAATCATATAAAAGGGTGTCATGTAAAAACGTAATTATTTATTGACTTTTAGAGAAACTATCCTATCACACTTATATTATTACACTGTTAAAACTTATACAATAAATGATACATTTGTTGTGTCACAGGTATTAACATGTAAGGTATTAAGATATATATTTTTTTCCATTTGTACTTGTACAGAAATTAGAAGTTAATGTAACAACAAATTAATTAAAATACTAACAATGTTTGTCCTAAGCACAGCGTCTTTGAAAAAATTACATTCTGCCCAGTAGGCATTCATCTTTTACATTTTAAGAACAAAACTAGAACTAAACTTTACAAATTGGCTCCTCGTAAAAACTGTATAAGTGCCATATCCCTTGGGATAAGAGTAACTCTCCGAGCATGTAAACAACAAGCGTATGAGTCTGATAGAAACTGAATTAAGTACAGTTCAGCAGCTTCTTGTAATGCTTCTAATGCACTCCGTTGAATGCGCAATTCTGAACGGTTTGTTTGTTGCATTATTTCATGAATTAATCTTGAAAATGGTAGTTTTGGTATAAGATTTTGCGACGAAGCTTGATAAAATTTAATTTCTCGGAGTATTTTAGCGCCTATTTTAAATATTTTATTACCCACAAGCATATTATGGGATTTCTGTTTAACTTTTTTTGTGGGAGTGGTTTTGCTAGTTTTTAATTCTCGCGACTGTTGTGAGGAACTTGATGATTTCTGTTTTGCAGCTTGTGATGATTTTTGTTGTTTAGAAAGTGACGAATCATGTCGGGAATCGGAAGATGATTTTGAATTTACAAATCTAGGACTTGAACGATTATGGCTTCGGTTTACGGCAACATGTCTTACCATTTTAAAAATAATCTGTAAATGTAAAAATTATAATTAATATACTGTAATAAATTAATGCAACTGTAGAAAGCAATCTTGTGACTTTATAAATATTAATTTCAGTGTTAAAAAGTATTAATTTGTGGTTATAAAAAATAGTGTGTAGTTATGGAATTTAGGAAGGCTGGAAGATTCAAGAATAGTAGTTAAAGATATAGCTTGGAAAATATTGGATAGTCAGAAAAAGAGGTAGACCAAGGAAGAGGTGGTGGGAAGCAGTCCGGAAAGATTTAGAGGATAAAAGAATAACTGATTGGAAAAAGAAATCGAAAGAGATGAAAGAAACTTATAACGCAATAGACCTAAATGGTCTGCGAACGCGTCCAATATGATGTTATTAAGAAACTATTGCATGACCTAAGGACTATTGATTTTGTCTACAAAATTTCAAATTCGAATAACTTTAATTTTACTTTTTGTCGCTTGTTGTAAATCACTTTGTATTATAAACAGTAAGAAATAGTTGCAACTATTTTCATTATAGAAAAATAAAACTTCACAGGGTCTTGTAACATTGACAAAGCTTTATATTTGAGCTACAGCGGCAGATTATTAAGAGAGGATATTTTTGCCCTGCTAAGTCCAAAAGCAGTAACTACATTTTTTGAGAACATTGATATACCTACATATGTATATTCCTTAAATAAAACTGCAGCATAAAATACGGCATTACTAGAATGTTGCGGCGTTATCTGGCCAAAACAGTCTTAGCTATAACTACAAACATGGATCGATATAGTGACCGGTAAAAAGTTCGCAACATTTGGGAAAGCTTTTTATTATTGGACTATTGAATCACGTCAGTTACCGCTTTTGGGCTTAAGTAGTATGGCAGATTTGTCTTTTGATCTTTATAAAATATCTATTTAACCGATATATCTTGCCTATTAAACCAAGCAACAAAATAAACAAATCTAAATGGATATTTTGAAATAAATTATTATATTATTAGCTACATGTTCTATTTTAAACTGTTGCGCTGTTTCTTTTTAATGCTGTAAAAATATTAAATTTTTAATTTAAAAACTTTAAAACTACTTATACTTAGTTTGTATATATTTGATAAACGATTTGTGATAGAACTAATGATAACTTACTGAATGATTTTCCTCACTTGGATTTTCATTTTATTTACAACTCGGTTGTTATGTTTACAATGTAATAATTTATACCAAATACACTTCATTCTTAAAATTCTACAATTTTAAAACATCAGAAAGGTATAAGAGGCTAACGATAACAAACAAACATAAATGCAAATTACCATTGAAATACCTGTACCTTTACATAATTAAATTAAACATTAATATTCATTTTTCAGACAAGTTTACAGCTTATAGATTAATATTATTCGATTAAAAACTTACCCTAACAAATTTTCTTTAAAACAGACCACGAAATTTTAAAAACCACAATAATAAACATTGGCATTCGTTGATTTTTAAGTTTTGAACAATTTTAACCTATAAACTTTTGAATCTTTTGAAATTGGAAACTTAACGGATTTTGCCGATAGTGGTTAACAACCCGGCGACGGTTTATTCGGTCAAATCTTACCGAAACTAAAGAAATGAAGACGGTTAAATTGCTATTTTTAACGATAATTATTCAATAAACTGATTACTTTTATTGTTAATAAATTAATTTTTCTTATTTATGCATTTTTTTGAAACCGTATTAGTTTTTCATTTTTTCAGAAATTTCTTATGGCACTGCCGTAATCGAGTAGTAATCTGTAGTTTACGGATTACTAACTGACTTTTCTAACAATACCCGTTTTTAGAGAAAAATGTTGCAAAATTACGATTATAAAACATTTACAAATTTCGAATAAAACCTGTTTTATTTGTTCTAGACACCTCTATCTAATATTATATTATACACGACATGAATGCTATTATTACCGAGGATAATGTTTGCAACACGAGCGAGCGTGCGTGCGAGCGAGTTTTGCAATTAGCCGAGGTAATAGTAGCCATTATAGAGAGTCGTATACTATACTTTGTCCACGAACACAAATACCAAGAATTTTTAATTGAAATTTAAATAACAACGCTACTAAAACCATGTGGTAGGTAGGTAGAACTATGTTAAACGAAGTGGTAGGATTGGAAACATAACCTATTTCCTTCATTATACACCATAGACAATGATGTTACCATGACACCGTGCATAATGATTATTCACTGCTGGCAGTGTATAATGGATAGCATTATGACCGCATTATGTTTGACCAAACACATGAATAATTGACAGATTATTGACTAGTCGTGGACAAAAAAAGTTATTCGTGAAAAACCATCTTTGTCAACTTTACGTCATTCCATAGATTGCGGACTTTACGGAATTTTAGCAGAACGTCTGTTTTAATTCTTACTACAGTCGCTAGGAGGTGCTGTTGCCGGAATTGGAGGGAAATTTAAAAATTATAAAAAGTTAATATTGCCATTTTTATCCACATAAAGTATGATCAAAATTTCTGTTCATCAAGTATGGCTGTGGAAGTGCAAACCAACGCCTTTAAAATTGGCTTACATTATATTTACTTCAAAATTGTTGACAGCTGTCACATTAAGTAAATATATGTAAGCCAATTTTAAAGGCGTTGGTTTGCACTTCCACGGCCATACTTGATGAACAGAAATTTTGATCATACTTTAGAATACTAGACTACTATTTATTTAGACAACTGAAATCTTAATTAGGCATTTCATCGTAGTTAGAATACCATATTATAGATTTCAGTTAGCCAAACAGGTAGTTATCTATAATATTATACGTACATAAAAGTAGTGATGCATTTATTTTGCATTAATCATGCAATAAATAGAAAAAGTTATAAAAAATATCATGTTCAATACTAATAATAATAATAATAATAATAAGAGTAATAGCATTAATAACTTAATAATAATTATATCAACTACATAATATACAATATATACAATGTGATTTTTTAAAAACTCAATTGCAGCAGGCCGTATTCTGTCTTAATAACCTTAGAACTGTCTGTATTAAGTCAGAATACGGCCTGCTGCAATTGAGTTTTTTAAAAATCACATTGTATTAATTGCTTAACAGCGCCAATTTTTTTATTCTTGAGCCGTAATGTCATACATTTTTTCAAAGCAGCTTTTTGAATTGAGTCATGAGCCTTTTGATCCTCGCCTTTTAGAATTCGATTTACCCTTTTCGTCCACGTGAAAATGTAAAATTGAGCAAAGGTATCAACAAATATATTTCTCATGTTGTGTTCAGGGCACTCCCAATCAACATTACAGAAAACGTATTTATTAAGTTTTTCAACTAACATGGTTTTTAAATTTGGTGACATACTCTAGGCAAAAAAAGGACGACACTTTACACTTTGACTAAAGGCTAAAGGTCCTTCTAAACTCTGTGCTGGAGTTTATAAGAGCTCTATAATTGTAAGCGCTTTCTCGAACATAACTGCCTTCCCGGCGCACGTTGGTAATAAATTGATCCTAAAAGTTTGGCAGATAACGCCTTTTAATAATTTTCTTGCCACAAATCGTGTCAAATAGGCATGGAGTTCCATTTGCAGAATTTTTGTATCATTTCGTAATACAAACGTGCTTTCATCTCTGATAATTGGCACATCTACAATTACATTTTGCGGTTTTTCCGAATATCCGAATCCACTCTCCCATCAATTAAGTATCGGAGTGTACTGAGAGAGCTTCCTCTGTATCGTCATCTTCACAGTTACTGCCCGGTGAATGAGAGAAGTTGAAGTTATTAATTATTAAAGTCTTATATGAATAAGCAAAAGATGCGCAGTTAGGATTAACGTTGTGCGCCCCTTGAATACGCACACACCCAAAAAAATTCTCTAAGGGATCCTGATTTAAGTTCCTCGGACACAGAAAAGAGAAATTTTGTTTTCGAAGGTTTGTCCAGAGGTATTTTATTCCCTTTAACGTCTCTATGCAATTAATGAGGCTAGGTGGTACAAATTCCCGTGATCTTGAAACATATTTGATGGTCCTCAAGTCTTGGATATCTTCTTCCCAAAACTGTAGATGCGGCGAACATTTTTTTAATGCACACCGCAATAATTTTTTACACGCAAACATTTTCCAAGACGTTAATTCTACCCCCCAATCTCCAGAAACTCCCTTTCAGTCGAGCAAACTTTTGCCAAAATGATCATTTGGATAAAGTATTAAGGTGCACCAAATGCTATCTTCATAACCTTTATACTTTTGGAGATAATACATTTTCTTTAAATTTTAGAGCATTCTTTTATTGATCATAGTTCCGCAAGTACATTTTAAGATATACGTAAATCAGCTCAAAATGCTTTCAATTTGTCTGAAAATGCCTTGTAGAAGTTTGTCGGTAAGTATAATATAACAACATAATGCACTTCCAAAAACTTTAACTTTAGGCGCGTTTAATTGTTTTCAAACTTGTAAGTTCTTGGAATTTGGTCAATTAACATGCACCACTGCATTTCCCATGTTTTAATCTACAGGATTATAGGAAAACGAATGAGTACGCTTCTACCAAGACACTTCCCCTCTCGAGAAAGAACACCCCATCGTAACTTGTTGGAGTACACTGTTGATTAACATTGAAAATAATTTGAAATTAGCGAAGTTAAGCCTATGCTTTAAGTGGTTGTGAGGCAGTATGTAATTGCTTTAGTTAGTTTTGGGGTAACTTTGGCTCTCGTTTATTTTTTAAGTTTACTGTTTTCAGATCTATTAATTAGTGCTCGCTCATAATCTATTAATAAAATATTTTGCAATTTATAATATAAATTATCCGTTAGATATACGAGAAATCTTCAAGGCAGATAAGAAACGCCAAACATTTAAACGGAAAGACAGTAATATCGTATTTTTTTTTTATCTGAAAACCCGTATAAAGTTTTTGTTAAGTATACATTTTAATTCCTTTTGGTGAGGTATAACTTACGAATTCACATTTTTCTTTTTGATTTATTTATTTTATTTAAATGCATCGTAATGGAAGACTTCAACGTGTAGGTAGGAAGAGAAGAGCCACCTACCACAGCCACATACTAATAAACACACATCGAAGCAATGTAGTAGATGTGAGGACCATAACAGGAACGGATTGTAAGCGACTGTTTCCTTGTGAAACCGATACTAAGACAAAAGATAGTCATAAACAGGAGATAAAATACCAGTCAAGCTCAAAGAGATACTATCTGGAAAACCTAAAAGATTTGGAAATATTATCAAGATACCAACACCTAATCGCCAAAAAACTGGTTCAGACAAAAATTCAACAAGGGAAGAAGAAGAGGATGTTGAGGCCAGATGAAGTCTTTTAAAGCAAGCAATTAGAGAAGCATTAGAGAGATTTGAATTAATGCTAAAACTTCAAAGGTTAATCATAATGATACTGACAAATGCACAGTATAAAATGAAAGTGGCAGAAGAGAAAACCCAACCCGTTATGTGGGGCTAAGGCCGGGTGACGCGCTATCTCCGCTACTGTTTAAATATGGTATTAGATGTCATAACCTCATAACAGAAAGAAACCCAACGACTACATGTTCCGAAATTGGCGATATTACGTATTGAGAAACGAAACGTAATACACGCATATAAGAAAACGTCCAGCAAAAAGATCTTACAGTAAATGTAGAAAAAACAAGTACCTACGAATAAAAAAAGCCAGAACATGAGACACCCCAATAAATAACTAACGAAGAAATAGAAGGGGTAAGACCATGTAAATATCTGTGCGCAGTTATTAATGAGTCGGCAAAGATCTTTGATGGGTGGTAAAAACCGTGAAAGAATTCTTTAACAACATTTTTAGGGTAAAACATACATTTTTGTAGAAGTTAAAGAAGACACTAGGTATAAAAATAGTGATGGTCTTTGTACACAGTTAAAACTAATTTTTTATAGATTTCTTAAGTCTGTGTGTAAATATTTTAAAATTGCTTATTGAAACCATTTATTAAATAAAAATTAGTGATATTTTACAAATAATAATAATAATAATATAATAAAATAGTTGAAGCGAAGAGCTTTCCTATCTCTTTAATTACCGAAGTAACAGTAAACATAGATAATTTATCTGTGACGATAATATTAATTAGTTAAAAATTAAATTTGTTCTGCATTTAATGAGATATTGCATGCCTAAAAGTTACAATTTTAGCTGCGCCTTATAAGTGCTTATGAAACCTTTACAACTCGATGCAGATTTTAAATATTATCAACTGAATCCTGTTTTTGATAATTATATAAAACACTCTTCTTTTTCCTCATAACATGTGGAGATTTAGGAGGTAAAGGTGGTTTGGTTCGCATATGTTTAGGAAGAGGCGGAATCACAGGTGGTACGTCAGGTATGGGAATATTTTGCAATTCGAGCAAATGAAGAGCACAATCCATTTCTAGCAGCGTTTCTAATTCGTTGTGGTAACTGATACTTCTGTTAGGTTTGTCTAAAAATAAGATAAAGTTAAATAATACACGAATAGGATAACTGAGTTCATTATTATTTTTTCGAATATTTAGAACTTACCCAAAAGCAAATTAAAACCATCGATCCATAAATTTGCGGTTTTCATGTCTTTCGCAGTAAAGTTAATAATTGTTTCATTTTCTAATATTATGGAAAAAGCCCTGTCTGGATGCTTAATGCTGCAGTAGTAAATTAATGATTAACCGCAGAGTAAATACAAATAAATAACTAAAAAAATAATGGCAAGCTAAATGTACCTAATGTTAAATTGAAGAACCAGCATTTAGAATAATTAATTAAATTTCTAAACTAAATTAATTGCAATTTTCCCTAAAAACTTTGTAGTCCATACATATATTTTATTGTGATTTAGGGTTCTCCAGGTTTTTCGGTTTTTGTTTAGTGTGGTTCAATTCAATTTAACTAGTTTACCTGTTATCCTTTACGTGGGGACAAGCCTTTCCAGTTACAAAATGTTTTATATCTGATATATTAAAACGACAAGGTTCTTTTGATTTAAATTCTTCAAGAGTTTCATCCCAGTCACCCCACATTACCGTCCGTTTATTTTCTGATAGTCGTACGAAGAAGTATTGCTGTTTACCTCTCTGAAAAAATTATTCTTTGCAATCAGTAAATGTACATAGTTAGTTATTATTAAAATGAAAATGTTGTTGCTCTAAGCTCTATACAAGGTGTGTACGAAAATAGACTTACCCAAATTCTTCCTTTTTGTCTAATAGATAAAATAAAACTTACAGGACTAAATATAGGTAAAATGTGTTTTTTAAGTAGGTATCAGGCAATTTAGTAAAGCTTCGGTTTCATCGAAAATGACCTTAACTTCCGATTTTTATATGTTTGGAAACCGGAGGAAATTCAGAATCTGAACACCTAACTTCCTTGATTTTTTGGAAAACTGAAACAAAATTTCGTTTTTTTTTAATCAAGAGTGCAATGAGCCACAAAGATAATTTAATAAAAATTAAAAAAGTCGTTTTTCTGACAAAAACTGTAGCAATGACTACGGGAATCAGAAAGAACCATTTTTGTGTGTCGCACTCTGGAATGGAAAGTAAAATTTTGAAAAATCTTTTTCTAGTTTCCCAAAACATCGAGAAAGTTAGGTGTCTAGGTTCAGAATTTTCTCCAGATTCCAAAAATGTAAAAATACACAGGGCGTTCCATTTAGAAATTGAAAGTTGAGGTCATTTTCGGCGAAACCGAACGTCTTATTAAATTGCTTTGTAGTTTAAAAGTCACATTTTTCTTCTACACTTAGTCCTGTAAGTTTATTTAATTTTTCAACTCCTAAAGATAATAAGAAAACTGCCAGACTGTTTTCGTTTACACCCTGTATATTTCTAGTGAGTAGCTATAAAAGAGATTCTATTATAAGTAGCTAAATACGAAATGAGGCGTTAGTGTTGCTGTTTTATATTATCTGCCATAAAAGTTATGATGTTATGAATCATTTACCTTTTCAGGAAGTTTGGGAAATGTATCTCCTTTTTGTAGAGTTTTAATTCGCCTTTGAAATATTAAATTTTCATTTTCTGCGCTAAAGTTTTTTTTGATTACCTGTACACTTGGGTTTCTTTCGTATAATCTTTTCCATTCAACTTCCTTATCTTTCTAGAAATGTAACTATGGAATATCGACTTATAAATAATTATTTATCGAACCTGCCATTGCTTCTCCACAGAATCGTAGGTTATTTTTAGCATTTGTTTCGTTAAAGACTTATAATCCATCGGTTTTTGTTCCAGAACCATTTTAATTTGTTTCTCTAACACGACGAGTACCTACAATATTGTTTCTTTTAAGAACGAAGAAATACATTTTTAAGGGCTTACCTTTGCGTAATCATCGTATGTACAGGCTTTCATTTCTCTTCTGGTTTTGGAAAGCAACCACATCGTTCGTGAAAACAATTCTAAGAAAAATGGAAGTTTCAAACTAGTATTGAATACTAAAGGATGATACGATTGGCCTGCTCTTGTTGGTTCTATTCCGGCATGTAGCACATTCGCTAAGAGTTTTGTAATTCTACAAATTCTTGTTATAAATAGTTAAAAATATATGAAGATGTAATATGATCTACCTTTCGCTGGAAATGTAAATTCCTGGCTCGTAAGTATTTTCCTCTATGCATGACTGACAAAAATTTTTATAATGATATTTTTTATAATGATCTAAAAGTGGTTGTAAAATTATTCAAATTCTGAAAAACTATTCAGATACGGGATGATTTACCTAATCATTTTTCTAAGTAACTCAATTGTAATTGTTTCAGAAACTAAACAGAACACCAAATAAATAAATTGCATACTGCATTTTATTCTACAAAACATTTATTTTTATACAGGATTTTGATCTACTTATCTCAAGAGTTTAGATTGGGTTTTCAAACAGAACATCACATATATGATGACATATTTTTATAGCAAATTGGGCTCACGCCTTATAACAACCAAGGCCAGGGAATTAGAGAAGGTTATCCAAGAAAATAATTACTCTTTTCATCGATTGGCACCCCGATATACTAGAAAGCCTAACAAAATTCCGGACCTACTGGAGTTTTTCGTAACCAATGGAATTTTCCCCAACGTACACGGATATATCATCAAGCTATGACTTAACTTCAGACTCTAGCCCATGATGTCATGGTGGCGCAGTGTATCGGCAGGCTATCGTTACGTTAGTTCTTGGTTCGAATCTCCCGATTGCCAGGATTTTCATGCAGTCTGGAGGTCGTATTCGAGCCCTGGTGACCATTCGTCGTTGGGCACCAAATTAACGACACTTTCCTCCGAATACAGGCCTAAGAGGTAGAGTAACAAGGTCATACACGTACACACAAACCCACACAGGGCCGGCCTTCTCTATAAAGAGGCGCCCGGGTGCAAGAAACTTTTGGACCCTAAAATTTTTTTTTCCAAAGGTAAAAATAACAGTATTAAAAAAGTCTCTTTGGAGGACCCCTATAAGCGCGGGGCCCGGGTGCATTGCACCCACACACAAAGCAAAAGCTAGCTATACGTGCACCTAGGATAGCGCTAAAGAACTAGCACTACTGGCAGCCAAACTATCACTGCGTGCTCTCCTGGCTACGGATTACTGTACAAGAGGGAGCAGTGCCATAAGCTAAATAAATAAATAAGACCATAGCCCAATAATGTCAATACTAAACACTTCTATGTAAATAAAAAACTAACTCCTAAATTGTACAACTCTAAAACAAATTGGGATAATTATCACCAGATAATATAAGACAATATAAATCTATTTATAAGACTAAGTACCAGACGACATAGAAATAGAAACCAACAATTTAATCAGCCTACTTCAGCATGCTGCTGAACTATCTATCCTAAAGTAACCAACAATATACCTTATGAAATAAGGAAATTAGTGGCTGAAAAAAGACGAGGCAGGACAGTCTGGCAACCACCTCACACACCAGACAGCGAAACAAAATACAACCAGTTAAGTAATAAGTTAAAGCCAAAATTACATGATATGAGACACGATTCTTTTAAAACATATGTCTTTAACCTCATAGGACAAGATAGTTCCATTTCAAACCTACAAAAAAAATAAGAAACACCCCAAAACACTAATATGCCCATGTTCAGTACCAAGGGTATAAAGTGACGAAAAGAATGCCGACCTAGTTGCAGAATATTCTTCAGAAGTTTTCTCTTCACAAAAGAGTAATTCAAATCAAGAAGTTGAGCAAGATCTAACCATACACATACCCTAGCAGAAGGAAGCTTGAAATTATTCAAACCGAAAGAAATTCAAGATACCAGACATTGATATCATAACAATCAGAATGCTAACACAACTGCTAAAGAACTTGTCAAACTAATATATATTTACAATGCCATATTAAGACCTGACTATTGGTCAAAATTATTAAAAATTACACAAATGATACCCAAATCTGGGTAAAAATCATGCAAACGCAGCATCCTACCAGCCAATAAGTGTGTCACCGGCAATTTCAAAACTTCTTACTTACAAGAATTAATAAAGATACAAGCCAATAATACTGGATCCCAGACCACCAATTCGGATTCCGTCAGTCTCACTCTACAGCGCAGCAGTGCTATTGCATTATTAACTTAATTAACAACGCTATGTAAAACCGACAGTACTGCAGTGACGCATTTCTAGATATGAGTCATGCGTTTGATAAATTATGTCACCCGGGCTTACTATACAAAATCTAAAGAACTCTTCCCAAAGGCTATTTTAGTCTGCTAAAATCATACTTCAACGGCCGGGAAATTGAAATTAAGTTCAATGGTAAAATCTCAAATCGCTGTAACATTCTCTTCGGGGTACTACAAGGGTCCACTACTTTGTGTACTCTATACAACTGACATTTCACCAACCGCGGAAATGTCTATAAGTACATTCGCAGATGACACAGCAACATTCGCCATCTATGAAGATTCTACAATAACTTCAATCAGTTTGCAAGCGCATCGGAGCCTTATCGGAGTGTGGCTTCAGAAATGGAAAATACAAGTCGACGAATCTAAATCGCTTCACTTAACATTCACATTTATCAGAGTCATCCTAAATCAAACATATTCTAAATTCTTCCCACTTTGTAAACCCCCATCGACAATCTCACCGTAGACTCTAACGACCGGCTTGTCAGTTTTGATGTTACATCTCTGTTCACCAAGGTCCCCATCCCTGACTGAGTAGCTATCATCGAACAGTTACTAGTTCATTTTCGTTGAAAAGTGTCTTCCTTCCAGATATTTTCCTTTTAACAATCACTTCTGTAAGCAGGCGACAGGCGCTGTATGGGTTCTTTCCTTTCTCCGGTGGTTATGAACATCTTTATGACCTTTTTGAGGTAATAGCCCTGGAATCCTTTGATTTAAAACTCAAGGTTTGATTCCGTTATGTAGATGACACTTATTATCTGGCCCCATGGAAGACATAATCTTGCTTCCTTCGTAGAACATCTCAGCAATCAACACCCTGATATCAAGTTTACTATGGAAATAGAATCGTACGGCTCTTTCCCTTTCTTCGACGTCCTGGTAACTCGCAAAGCGAGTGGTCATTTTACACACTTAGTTTATCGTAAACCTACTAATACGTCTCAACTCGACGCTTTATGTGGAGTTAACCCATATTCAAGACAATCTCGTCAATAATGGGTACAACAAAAGAGACGTTAGGAAGGTCATTGAAAAACAATTACACCCCTCATACTCTGGAAGTTTTCAGACATTTATACACCTCAGGCTACTGATTTCTTGCTCTACATACTAATCGCATAGGTAGGATTCTCAAAAAACATAACATCAAAACCATATTCAAACTTCCTCCGAAAGTGTCACAGATACTCCTTTCAGTAAAAGATAAGCTTCAACCCCTGTCATCAAGAGGCGCCTGTAGTTAGTGTGTATTGGAGAAACCGGTCGCTCAGTACACACACGTATCTGTGAACACAAACATGTGCTGGTACTGGTCGTCCAACAACAGCACGAACTGCTGTGTTGGAAGAAGAGGTCCTGGACCTTGTAGAGCAAGATTCTTCCATAAGCGTCCGCGCAATTGTATACCACGTGAAAGCTGCCAAGTCGACGGTTTGGCGTGTTCTCCAAGACCAACTGCTTCGTCCTTACCACATCCAGAGAGTACAAGCTATGGGTCCTGCAGACTATAATCCGAGACTCGTTTTCTGCCGTTGGTTTTAGGGTCGCCAGTTGGTACAGCCTGACTTCCACAGAAACGTGTTGTTTACGGATGAGGGGTGTTTCACTCGGGATGGTTTCTTTACAAGTCGCAACAGCCACATATGGGACGAAGAAAATCCTCATATTACGTCCCGCAGAAGAGACCAACACCAGTTTGCAATCAACATTTGGGCCGGTATTATAGGAGATAATGTGATTGGTCCGTACGTGCTACCACCTCGTTTGAATGGTGCCATTTATCCCCAATTCCTGCAACATGTTCTACCAGAACTGTTAGACGATGTCCCTTTGAATATCGGACGAGCCATGTGGTTTTAACATGACGGGGCACCGACACACTTCAGTGTGGACGTGCGCGAGTATTTGGATCAGAATTTTTCGAACCGGTGCGGTGGATTGGAAGAGGTGGTCCCGCAGCTTGGCCTGCGCGATCTCTTGATCTTACCGTCCTTGACTTTCTCCTTTGGGGTTCTGTTAAATCTCTGGTGTACGTGACTTCTGCACTTGGAGAGGAGGATTTATTGGCAAGAGTAATGGCCACTTGCACGCATGTGCAAGCTATTCCGGGAATATTCCATGGAGTCCCCGAATCAATGAACCAACGATGTAATCGCTGCATGGAAAAAAATGGACAACACCCAAAATTTGTCGGTCTATTTTTGGGGCACCCTGCATAAAGTGTTCTACTTAAAAACATTAATCATTTGATTGAGTAAATTGCATACCTTCTATAAATACTAAAACATCAGCATTTTAGAGAAGTATTATCTGATTTCTTTCTTTACGTTCATTGTTTTGTAAAGTAATTGAGTAATTACAAAAAAATGCTTAGGTAAATTATCCTACAGAGATTTACTTACTTAAACATTCATAAGTTAAATAACTAATCTGATCTTCCCAAGGTGTGTTTGGATAATTGGATAATTCATTATTTGAGCTCTTTTCACTATCAACGCTCGCAAATGATAATCTACAAAAGTAAATACTCTGTTATAAACATACAGAGTTATTTAGAATTACCACTTAAATATTTTTTAAACCATAGGCAATTGCAAAAAAAATTTTAAACAATGGTTTAAAAATTTTAAATTAAGACTACTGTTACCCCACATACAGAGTGCTTATTTTAATCAATTAAAACGAAAGTAACAAAATGACAAACAAACAATAAAAAACCAATTAATGATTTATTAAAATTCTGTGATTATAAGGGAATTTACAATCACCGTAGTCAAATTGACCTTATTTTGTATTTAAAATTTAGTAATAATGACTGATCAACAAACTAATAAATCTCACAACTGACATTTATTTGGGGCTGTATTTAATAATAGTTTACAACGGTTCTGTTAATATTTGTGAACCCAGAACCAACTTTAAATAAGTAATTGCATGTAACTGGAAAATAAAAGGATTTCTAAAAAAAAAAAATGATTCCTACATAAGATTCTAAAAATTGATCGTACAATTCAAAAATTTAAAAAAATATAGAGCATTTCATTTGAAAAAAGCAATTTCCAAAATAAAACCAACACTTTGTACAGAAAACATATTATATTGATGATATGATGATAGTTGCTTAAATACAAGATCCTTTTGTTTATAAACATTTTCGCATTTTTTAAAAAACATTTAAGTGTTTCGGTGATTTTTAATAACCCTGTACAAATACGTATAAAGTAATACCTGATATCTTCCATGTCTTCCAGTACTGTACCAGTCGAATTACATCTACTTCTGCTAACATCTTCAAAATCTATGAAGGTACTGGAACGGCTGATATCGTCTTCAGATGATTCTAAATCTTTTAATGCAGCAGAGCTCGATAAATCTATGTAGGTATTTAGAGCATTTGCGTGTAAACTGTAATATGTAAATAGCATATACCATACCACTTAATACGTAAATGCAAACTGACGTATACCTTAATATGTAAGTCTGGTAAACATAAAGTTCATGAGCCATAGGGTTATCAATTTTCGTACTTTGAATGATATTTCTAAAAATATACTCTCTGTTTTTATTTCTTTTTAATTCCTTAATTAACTGACTACGTTTGTCGCCTTTTACAGTTCTCACCATCGCATTTATAAACATTATCGTGTTTAGTTGTAAACTTGAATATTCCTGGCTCCATATAAAAGGTATTAAATCGTTAATCGATATTTCTAGGATAATCTATAAACATGAGAATAGTTTTTAACTGGTTTATACAAACAAAGAATACTAACCATCTGTTTGTTAAAATCGTGCCCTTTTAAATATAGTATTTGACACAAAACAGCAAGTGCATATTGAAGTTGTTCAGGTGGTATAGGTGGCGAGTCAGTTTTTACAAATCTAATGATATTTTTTACAACAACGGGGGGTACTTCTTTCATCAGTTGCTTCTTAAGTAAATGTAGTAAAATAAGCAAACAAGCAGAGAGTTCCTTCCCAGCCAAATATTTGTCAGTTAACCATAATAGTATCGTTTTATCTCGGTCCTTTTTTACTAAACAATTAAAATTACTTTTGAATTCTATAACTCTATTACATACCAACCAAGTGCTTTAATAAATCCGGGATCTGTGCTTAAAGTAAACAAATCATTGAAGCACTGCTGCCGATCTAGGATTATGTTGCTAAAAATCTTATCAATTATGGAATCCAAGGATTCTACCAACTTTAGTGTAAATCCATCTTGAATTTCTATAAAATTTTCGTCTGTTACGTAGTTATTGTAGTTAATTCCGTTACGTGTGTAGTTAAATTTTAAAGCGTACGAATGGTATGACATCTTGAAAAATCGTTCTAATTAATTAATTTAGTTTTAAATGTTATAATTTCTTACCAGGCTGTTTCTTCTACATATTGCTTCTATGTTATCTGTAAGCGAAACTTTTTTATTTATTTTAAACAAAAAGTTTTTGTCTTCAAATTCAATACCAACTCCGGCTTCCATGTTACTGATCGAATTTATGCTGGAATTTCACGCAGCTAAACACTTCAGGAAACCTCAATTTTGTCCCTGTGAGTAATCTTATCTACTGATAAGTTGTAGTTGTTAGTACTACTAATGATACACATAACCAAATTTACTGTTTATATGTACTTTATTTTTATATACTTGATACACAAAATATAATTTTGGCTTATACATTTCGATCGGGTATAAAACAGTAATACGTTAATGAAAGTTCGATGTTAATTAGTTTCAAATAATCTTTAACATTTCCTGTTGTATAAAGGAAACGTATAATGTGCTGATAGTTCATTATAAAATACATTTATTAGAAATAATTTTTATGCAAACGTGTTGTGCTTTTCTTAATAATTATAGAATGGTTGAGAACTTTAACTTTGTTATATTGCATTCTTTTGTTGTTATTATATTTGAATAAACATTTAAATAGGCGATAATAGTGTTTATTGATTTTTTCTGATTGGATGAATGGGATGATCCATATGGCTAAGATCTGGTGGATTCTTTTCGAAAGCAGTAATTTCTTTCATTCCACTTTCTGTAATTGCCCACAATTCAGGATATTCTTTCTTGAATGTTGCGTACCATTTTTCAACAAGTGGATAAGGACTTATGTCGAAATTAATAGCTTCCAAACACATCGTAGCTGTTACTAATTGTAAATCAGCAATTGTTAAATTGTCTGAAAAATAATTGGTATTAAGCAACTGTTATTATAATTAACTATGCTGTATTCAACTTGCTGTGACACTAAAATCTGCAACCGATATAGCATATTTCATCAGTTACTAGAACGCCAATATGCAAACTTATAATAAAACTGCAACATTTATAGGTTAAGTATTTTGTTAGATTTGACTGTGAATAATTAACGCATTTTACATACATTGTCAGTGTTGGTAAAATTACTTGGTTTACACCGCCATCCGTGGTTTTCTGGTGCCCAAGAGTCAAACGTTTCGATACAAGTCATCCACTTCTTGTAAGTTATAATTTTCTATCCCATATCTCATATCGTTACTTCAAGATCTTCTCGGTCGGCCCCGCTGCATCCTTAGTAGGTATCCAAATCATAAATCATATCTATTCTATCTAATGGTATTTTGAGTTTGTGTTCTGCGTCTTATTTCGTCATTTGTTCTACAAATTGAAGTTTGCTTTTGAATTCCTTGTTGATAGTCCAGGATTTACATCCGTAGAACAAAACAGACTATCATCGATTTCCCTATGTTTCTTGAGTTTGATCGATATGTGCCTATTCTACTATATTGAATTCAGGCTTCCTGCCGACGTTGTTTGTCTTCCACATCAAAATCATTACCTTTCAATCGCCTAAACCAATCTCTGCAAGTGGTTTCCGATAGAGCATGTTTACCATAATCTTTTACCAGCAAAAAATGACTTTGAGCAGCACTGTTCTTTAAACAAAAATTATGCAGTAACACTTTCCGCATATGCCGTTTTGTTGGTAAAAAATCTTACAATAAAGAATATGATGTTTAAACCTTTAACCAAATCTCATCTACTGATCATCAAAGCGTGATGGTTGACGTTTCAAATGTCAATGTTGCCAACTTACGTTACACGCAAGTGGCACAAGTAAGTAAATAGTATTGTTTGTATTTCTTTCGTAATCTTTGCAACATAAACTCATGTCGTATACATCTTATGGTCATCGACAAAATTTAAGGCGGAAAGATGTTCATCATTGATAGGTACACCCATATTTCTAACTTTTCTTTTCCACTCACTCAGAAGTATTTCCAAACATTTATATGTTAAATTGTTAAATAGCGATGGGGATAAGCTACAGTTCTGCCTTAATCCTTTATGTGATCAAGCTTTTTTTCCTCTAGTCTTTGATGATCCAACACAGCTCTACAAGGCAGCAGTGTCGTAATCAGGACGTAAAAGCCTCACAGGGTGCTACCAGCCTGGTCAGTTGAACCCTGTTTTTTTAAAGAAGTGTTCCCCCACCCTTCTTCTCACCTAGCTTGGGACAGACTTTGGCTCGTTTCACCTTATATTTTATAAAAAAAAAAACATATTACGAATCTACTTGCCTAAGAAATATGTAAATTGGATAGCATATTTTACTGTCAGAACACGGTGAATATAATATAAACGTGTTTACCTCCAGCAGCATATTTAGTACCAAGACGTTCTAAATATGTGTTGAACACACTCAATGCAATTTCTGTTTTCTTCAGACTTAGAGGAGTTCTTTTGTAGTCGAAAAATATCGGAGCCATCTGAAAAACATTAATGGAATCATTTGGATTTTGTGGGTTGGGTGATGTCTAAATTAAATACTTACAACATGTTCTGAAATGTTTCTGTAGTATGTGGAAAGATTGAAGCATAAACGATGGTTTACTATGGCTCTTGCTTTTGGTTCTTTTGGATACAGCTTGTCATCACTGCCGTATTGATCCACCAAGTATTGCAAAATTGCATTACTAAAATTAGAACAAAATTAAATAAATAGATTTATTTATCAAGATTTTTTTAAATTCTGTAATGTTGAAAAAGCAGAAAATTTCAGTAAAGACGATGTGTATGTTCCAAAAACAAATCTTTCCACTTGAAGTAATGAAAGCTTGATATAACGTATAAACAATAGAAAAACAATTTTGGAAATTCTTAGGGCTTTCAAGTTTCAATTTATTCTAAGGTTTGCTGCTGGGGTATTCTTATACAATAGTTACGTGATAAGTTTAATTTCTACTATAGTACAATCAAGTAAAGGTACTGCATAATATCAAAGTTCCACCCTTTACTATATTTTGACATGACTAACTGAACCTTAATTTTCTTGTTCTGTAATAGTTCAGTTCTCCAGTAATGGTTGAATATCGGTTTGAATGTTAGCTAAAGTGATCTTAATAAGTGTTGGAAGTGTAGATATGATTGACGAAAAACTGAACATCAGACTCCAATAGGTCCCAAAACGATTCTTTTATAATCAGAAAGAGCAATGTGATCAAGCGTGGGAATTAGTCTATTGCAAAATTATAAATAGGAAGATGATACATTTCTCAACACCCTCATCATTACCCGTGGTGGACTAGGAAGTAAACTGGCTTCGATGTAATGACACCGTCCATCGTTACTTCCGTTAAAGAGATTCAAAATTTTGATTTCTGCTGGGAAGGTTCTTGCAACCATACTCTATGACTTAAGTTTTTTATACAGATTTCCAAGAACGAAGAACTGTTATTGTAGAAAAATGGAGCAAGTATTAAAAGTACAAAAAAGCGATGAAAAATATATTACCTACTTTTAAATATTTGGAATTTTAGATAAACTTAGAAAGCTTTTTCTTGCATTTACATTTGTTTTGGAAGTTGTAAGTTATCTCGTTAAGTTCTAAACCAGCATATGTGAAAAATTTAGCGTTGAAATAAATAAACATCTGTTTATGACTTAATTGAATATTTTTTAGCGGATTAAAATTTTGTTTACTGCAGCTATGGAGGCCCTAAAAAAACTTATACAACAATATCGTCAACATTTAATTACTCAGCAATTTTTGGCCTTTGTTTTCTTTACTTTTGCCCTTTGAAGCATTTATACTTTACAATGTTAAAACTTAAAGTATCAAACTATTCTCCGAAATAATAATTAAAAGCGCAAAGCTTCTTTTAAATTGTTTATTGAATTATTAAATACTGAATTTATTAATGAGACTTAAAGCCAACAGCTTATAACAGTATAACAAAATAATGCGAAAATTTTATTTATTAATGAGATGAAAAGCTAAACGTTTTACAACAGTGTACTAAATTGATGGGAAAACTTAAATAGTGGAAACACAATCTCTTCAAAGTACATTTCATTTAGTATAATTTAAACGTATTCTGAAATATATACGACCATCTTACTTCAGTTACAAGTAAGATATCATATATCAGCAAACCACAGCTAATTAATATTCATATCGATATTCTGTTACGCCCATACTTAAGATGATAAAGTTTCAGGTTGACATTGCACTATTTTAATTACAGTCAATTAAAAAAAGTCAGTTACCTTTCACTTAAGTAAAATCCATTGTCGTCTAAGACTGGTATCTCCTTCTGTGGGGTTTTCTGGAAAGAACAATACTTTAATGTTATCTATTTGTCTGAGAAATAGTAGCATAAATATTTGATTGCTGTGATATGTTCAATTCTGCAAAGGATACAATTAAAGCCCAAATTTGGGACCGAATTCTGTAAGTTTAACTAAATGAGTTTGGATTTAGAAACATTAATAATGTGCCACTGTTATAAACAAAGTGGTGGGTAGCTATATACAGTTTATAAGGATTTATATTCCGAAATTGTGGTCAAAGAGGAGTACAACTGGTTTTAGTGTGGATTTAAGGAAATAATTTATTTTATTTAGTCATTAATATGCAAATTCGGGCGAACATCCTCTTGATATAAGTTTGTATAATAACCATTTTCAACAGAAATTATTTTATAACCATTAAGAAGGCAAGATTTAAGGTATTTCCTTGACCAATTAAAAATTAAACCAGAAAGAATGCATTTATCTGAGACTTCCCACTCTTGAATTTGTATGTGCATTTTAATGTATGCAAGCACAGCTATGTTTGTACACGTTACCTTACATAAGGTTTGCGAAGATGTAATATTTAAACAGTTTTTACCGATTGTTAAATAATTGTAAATAATAATCTGTATTTTGTGTGTAGAAATGGATTTTTGCATTAATTTTTAATACTGATTATCTGAATTGTTTTTCCAATACGTAGGTAATTCAGTTAAATAATTTCCGAATCTTCCGCGTAAATTTTACCAGGAACGAATGCCGAAAACAAAAAGCTTTTAGCAAACACTTAATATTTGATTAGCCTGAAGTTCAACGACAGATAAACAGAAAACATGTTGCGCTCGTCCTCTTTCTGTGACAGTTGTTTTCCCTATTGTTAAATTAATTAGAAAGAAAATTTAGGCATATTGTACGCTATTTCATAATTACCTAGAATATTTATTGATTTTATTAAAGTTGCTATGTATGTCAAAAATATAATTTAGCCTTTTAACCAATTATTTTTATTAAAACGAATTGCCACACTGCATACTTTCAACAGACTAATTTAATTACGTATGTTAATAGTGAAATAAAACATAAGAAAGTTTAAACATACCTTTGCATATTGTTCAGTCATATGTTCCCCAAGTCCAAAATCAACATTTATGTGATTGAAATCTAAACCTAATGCTTTTAAAGCCATTCTTACAGCCAACGAAGGTGGGCCATCAGAAACAGCGTATAAAGTTAAAGGCATGATGACGGATGCTTAAAATATAACTGAAACAGATAAATTAACAATATGCAGTTGACTTTTTAGTATTCTGTAAATAAATCCTCACGTACCTCAAGTTATAAAAGACTGACTGAACGTTCGCACGCTGAATAAATGCAACTAAATCAACAGATACCGGCAGCTTTGCCTACAATATTTATATTTCTGGTTCATGGACAAACAACTTTCACAATTATCATTCATTGGCATCCTTGTTAAAAAACAGAACAAAATGCAGTGTTACTAGTAGTTTAGGCAACTTCTAATACTGGTTTGTATATTGGGTGTATGTGTGTACGATTCGTGTAAATAATTTTAAAAATTTTCCCAATTTTATTATTCGCAGTCGAATTTTCTTCTGGAATTACGAAATTTGAAGATTAAGTTGTATATTTTGGATTGTTTTCTAACTATTTTTGTTATTGATCATAAATTTTCATTTTTCACATGCAGTAAATATTGTGACTCACTGTTCTACGGTTTAGAGAATTTTGCAGGCTTAAAAAAATGTCAGGTAAAATAATAAATAACGTGGTGTCATTAACTTTTTAATATGCTCTTTGTTTTTGCAGTTTATTGTTAAATTTTTGGTTTTAGATTCTCCGAAGCAAACCGCAGACGGCCACATACAAATTGTCCATATAAATTACTACTTTATCATCAACGCATGAATAGCTTCTTTGAAATTGTGTATTATAAAGGGAGATTACATATATGCAATTGATGTAGAAAAGCTTATTTATTGATTGATAAGCGTTAAGGGGAAGAAATTTAACATTGTTAACAGAACGTCTTCCGGGTTGGAACCATGTCATTGTTGAGGCAGAAGAACTCAACGTTTCGTCCACTTTTTTAAGGGGCTTCTTCGAGAGTACTAAAAGAGCAGGTCAACTCAATCCATCAACCACGCCAGAGACGAAACTCTTTTAGCAAGAGGAAGAAGGGAACGGTAACTCAACCAAGCCAGAGGCGAAACCTTTCTTCCGAATCAGAATAAAATATCTCTAAATAAAAATGTGTGGTCAATTATTAATTATTTATTACTTCTATCAGAAGAATGCTGCATTTAATATGATCTATGTAACTTCTGGGTCCCAATGAAGTAACTACAGAAAATATTATACGCGGTATAAAAAATCACAAACAATTAAAATTATCTTGTTAATTTACACTGTACCTTTCATAAATTCTCATGTCCCTTTTAATACAGCCTTTTGATGAAAGGGACAAAATTCACTTTTTATAAAAGGAGAAATATGTATAAGTCAATATAGAAAAAATGTTATTATTGTCGTATACATTTACACTGAGATAACTGGGGTTTCTAATTCTATTATTAACATTTTATACAGTTATTTAACTTAAACACTACATACTTCTAAACAAAAATGTCCCTTTCATCCCACATCTCCCATAGATATAAGAACAACGGCACGAAAAAGAAAAAATAACGTTGATTTGGCCACAAAGAGATCGAAGAAGTAGCTGGACCTTATAACTCTATGGTCTAAATGTATAATAGATCATAATATAGATAATACAATTCTTGATATAAAACAGAAGGAAATATATTTGGAAAGAATACTCGGAGAAGACGACGACCTTCGAAGCCGACAGAACTAACACCTCGTTGAACACACCGGACCTCCAGTTACAGCTGATGAGGTAAGAACTGCAAGGAATGTATAAAGCCGGTTAAGGCAGCCGAACTAGACAAGTTTTACATAGAGTTCCTGAAAATCATAAATGACTAAAAAATAAAATGGATTAGGTACTTCGATATTCATTGATATCTATAACTCAGTAAAAATTCCGCATAGGCGACTGAAAATCGCCTTCATAACTTTATAACTACTTAACAAACCTAACACTAAAAAATGTGCATGTCACAGAATTAACGGCCTTATGAGTCACCTATTAAAAACGCTGCTGAAAATAATTCGTAAAGAATATACAAGAAAAGTTAAGCACATTGAACTTTCACACAGTTAAGATTCCCTGATACCCTTTCTGCGATTTAGGTATTGTTTCAACGATGTACGATGTAACAACTTTAAGTATGACATATTCATGATACTTGATCGACTACCAAAAAACTTTCGATAAAGTTAACCACGATGAACTGGTATTAGTTTTAAAACAAACTCATCTCATGTGCAGCAAAAATCACTAAAGGCTGTGTTTTGATTTTAATACGAAAAAGGCTAAATGTACGGTTATCAGCAAAAATCTGAAACCACCCAGACAACTACTGGTTAATCAGCAACCTATCACAAAAGTTTTTATTTATATTGGTTTAGGCACAGATATAAATGTAAAATGGGACCACTGAATTGAGTTGAAGTAATTAGTTGAAAGCGTTAAAGTAGCATTCGTTAAAATTAGCAGCATTTTCAAGAGGTGAAATTCACCTTTAACTACTAAAATCCGTTTATATATTTATGTTTTCAGTCTGATTTAGGCAGTGGAATCCTAGAAGTGTCTAGGATTAGTGATCGGAGCGTCTTCGAAGAAACTTGCGGCTTTTAAAGTGTGGTGTTACACGCAGATGCTGAGAATCTCCTAGATGGACCAAATCACTAACAATTAGGCTTTACGTGGAATGGACAAAACATTTTAAATCATTATAAATGTGAAAAGGAGTAAACTTAAATATCCGGACCTTATAATCAGTCACCCTAAGTATTAGCAAAGACAACATATTATTTGATCTTTGGTATTAGTAGTGAATAACGGTAGAGTCTGTTGTAACTTATTTTACAGGAGAAGAGAAACTTTAGGGAGAAAAAAAATTTTTGGCCCCTCAACTTTAAAAAATGGCACCCCTTAACCACCACTGAACGTGTTCAGATGGCAGCTTAAAAAGCTAGAAAAAAAAACATTCTAGCTGTCGGAAGGGATAAGCACTGACAGAAGAGGAAGATATTTGAGTTACAATCAACTGCTTTGATGTACGTATAAATATTTTAATTCAGAATTGTATTTATTCTACATTGTCTTGTGTTAGATATGTGATTACTTTTGTTTTTCCGAATATCGAATAAATGGAAATAAAAAGTCAAATATACATATAATTATAGCAATCATACTGATGAAATAGCAAATTTTTATATTATTGTGTTTTTACGTAAAAGCAGGAGTCTTCAAATGAATAGTTGTAACTATGTCGAAATTATTTCACAGTTTTTCTAAAAGTGAAGTATATAGGATGGCCCTGAAATAGTTTTGAGCTCGCGAAAAGGTGTAAAAGTTCCTGTAAACGTGAGTCCAAAAAACGCATTCCTCAGGAGTTACGATTAATTTAATTATTTATACCTGGTTCAGAAAAATGGAAGGCTATGAAATCAAAAAACTTTATTTTGATTTACAGAAATCGTTGAAAATGTTCATTGTTAGCTAAAACACACGTTTCTATCCGTCTAACCATTGACTATCTAGCACGTTTAAAGATTCCTAGCGTATTTTTTAGAACAAATCATAGTAAGTACGACCACAACTTAAGAAGGGTTTATTTTTCGAAACTGAGAATCACATGTGTCGTAAACTACTAAGGGATATGTTTTTGGATCAACGTTTACAAGAACCTTTTCATCCTTATGACGTTATGACGACCTCAATCCAATATTTGATTTTGACCAACTATTTTAGGACTACCTATTTTACATAGAATCAGCTATTGCAGACATTTGCCGTTTAGTACATTTGCAAAACCTAAGTCACAAGACACGGAAATATTATAAATTTTATGCAGTCGTTGTTTATACAGCCAAATGTTATTTCAGAATTCTCTTAAAAAACGGTATTTTTTATTAAAAGAGCCCATAAGTCTGCTCAAAAACTTATAGTATGAGCAAAGAAAACCTAACAACTTATACTCTTTGATATGAGTAAAAAGAAAATTTATAGGGGTTGGCCATGGAAGTTGCGTGTATTACAATACCATAAAATTAAACAAAGCAATCACGCTTCTTTGACAGTGACAGTTGCTTTTTATTTTGTAGTGTTATAATACATGACACAAATTCCATGGCCAACTTCTATGACTTTTCTTTTTGGCATGCTATATTTTGTGTTAACTAAAGGCGGATTTATGCAACCATTTTCATTTACATTTAATTTTTAATTTAATTTTCATTTAATTCTCATTTATAATTTTTAAATGTCCCAATTCATGCAAACAAATAATAAATGAAAATGAACGCATACGCACATATAAAAATACGCTGACAGATGATGAATGTCATAACGACATAACCCCAATTTTGGTTGGAATAAAATTTTAGTTAGCTCAATTAGAACTGAATCGTTGATTTCGGTCATTTTAAAGATAATACATTGATAATACAACTCAAACAATACACAATGACAACCAGCTGATCGACATCTTGTCGTTGTCATACCGTACACGCATGTGTCATTTATAATTTTCATTTAAAAGATAAAAGTTGGTCATCTTATAAATTAAATGAGAATGAGAGATAAATGAAAACGTAAATGAGAATGGTGTATGCATGGTTACATTGGTTTACATACATTTATCTTTTAAATTAAATTTAAATTAAATTAAATGTAAATGAAAATGGCTGCATAAATCCGCCTTTAAAAGTGCTTAAAACCTAACGATAAATATTTAAATAATATTATTGTTATGGTTTAAAGAAACGTTTTCACCAATGTACCTTTATGGATGCTTTACTAAATTATGTATTGTTTATTATTAGTAGTTATGAAGCATTAACATATTGACAATAGGTAAAGTTGATAAAGCTGTATAAAAATTTTAATAAAAACCAAAATAGGTACACTTTTAAAATTAAAACTCAAGAAAAATTTTTAAAACAATTTTATAATAGAAAATTATACAAAAATATAGCCATATATTTACTTTTATAATAAATAAATGCCTCTTGAAGTTTATAACTAGTTTGGTTAACGAACTAAGGCAACAGTCAGATTACATTTTGTAGTGGTAATATAACTTAGACCGTTAGTAACATTACTTAAAAGACAACAATTTGAGACTGAAAACAAATTCTATACTTAATTTATTAATGTAACAATAAATAATAATCATAATTAAAACAACGTTCTATTCTAAGTGACTATTTACACTTAAAAAGTGGTGCATTTTTATATTCCTCTCCCTTTGTCTTTCGGCAGTCTTCCTTAATAATAACCACTTTCATAATAATTGTAGGAAGGACCTAAAAATAATAATAATCAGTATAGATTGTTAACAAATTGCTATAAGTTTCAAAAGTTGTAAAGTCGTAAGGACATAACATTTTCGGGATAGTAACGAGCGTTCAAATTAAAATTGATTTATAATGGCATACCTCCTTTACAACAAATAATTTGACCTTGGCAATATCAAATATGTATGTAAAAATAAAATTAAAGGTGATATGGCATTAAAAGTCAAAGCCTACCACAAATAGGTTTCCATTTGAACACCCTTTATTTATAAAGAAATTGAAGGATTATCAATTAAATCATTGTAAAGAATTACCTCTAGGAATCCGTATTACGTCAGTATCGTCAGTCAGTCTTTAAGGCCATTGGTTCAGTCTGTCCTAGCCGTAACGAGAGGAACCTAATAAGATCATTATTTTTTGATCGATTTTGTCTGGAAACGGACCTAGTTGGTGAAGATTGCTTATTCTGAATAATACTTTGTGCATTGGTATAGCGTCCAAGGATGCCAGGATTAAGAGCCATAAAGAATGGAAATTTTGACGATTTTAGGGGTTTTTTAAAAGACAGCGAGTTAAGAAACTTAATGTGTCTATTAGACGAAGAGTTTTGCAAGTCGAAAGGATTTTCAGGTTGCTCGTGCACAGAATATCCCGACAGACCAAGTTTGCTACCTTGTGCTTGAAAATTTTCTGGTAGATTATCAGGATAAGATGGAAAGTTTTGTAGCAAAGGAAGAAAAGAGTTAAGTTTTGAAAAATCTAACTGTGAGTTTTGAAAATCTAACTGGGGGTAATTTGGTGTTAACGTAGGTTGTGCGGTTGGAAGTTTAAAAGCATCGTAAGATTCCAGTTTTGGCAGCTTTAAGAATGGATTAGGTAAATAAGCTGTAGGCTGAACGGCAGCAGGGGATTGTGAAAACGGATTCTTACTGAAACTATCAAAAAGTGAACCAAAATTACCGGATGCTTCTAGTGGAGTTCCATAACTTGTTGCTGGCGGACTTAAATGACTTGTACTGGGAAGGGTTTTGGTTAAATGACTAAATTGAGTGGGTAGTGCGTGAGATTGTGCGAGTGTTTCGTAATTGGTAGGTGCTGCTTCATAATGACCAGAAGGCTTGGCATAAATTGTTGACGAAAATTCATGGGAAGTTGAGGATGGTTCGTGATGATATGGCGACTCAGATTCATGGTGAGCATGTGGCGATTGATAATAATGGGGTGGTTTGTGGTGATGAGAAGTTTCATGCTCGTGGTGTGGGGATTCATGGTGATGGTGTGGGGATTCATGGTGGTGGTGTGGGGATTCATGGTGATGAGGGGATTCATGGTGATGAGAAGATTCCTGGTGATGAGAAGATTCATGATGATGAGAAGATTCCTGGTGATGAGGTGATTCATGGTGGTGATGAGAAGATTCATGATACTCAGGGGGAGATTCATGGTAGTGATGAGGGGGTTCATGGTGGTGGTGAGACGATTCGTGGTGATGAGGTGGTTCATGGTCTAAATATTCAGGAGGATATTCAGAAGGTGGAGGTGCAGACGGTGGTTCATCATGTTCTTTATGTTCTTTAAAGGCAGATGCAGTAAAGAGACTTTTGAGATCGGGAAAGTGCGATGGGACAGGGTGTTCTTCAGGTTTAGAATCTGGTTTATGAGTGTCCGGTGAAGAATGTGCACCATCGTTACCATTATGCTTGTCCTTGTGTCCTTTTGGTATCTTCTTTAAGATAAGAATTCCGTGATGTGCTCCTTTCGGAAGATGGTCTTTGTATGCTATGTTAAAGTTACGTCAAATAAGTATGAATGTTTGAAGAAATTTATTTTTAATTCTAGCAAACTACGAGAGATATTAGTGTTGCAAATTAATTATTGTATTATGGACTCGCGTAGTTATTTAATTATTGTAAGGCAATTATTTCATGCATAAAATTATACCATTTCACGAAATTAATTAAATATTTGCTTCTATGAAGGCATGTTAACGACGAATGTATTTAACCCAATGTATGTGACCCAATAAAAACATAAGTAAATATTACGATGTTAGAAAGCAAAATTTTTGTTATTGACTTTCTTTTCGACCACACCGGCTAAAATCGAAAGTGCATTCGCTCGGGTCAGTGGGAAAGTTTCAAATATCGAAACTGCTCCACATGCGGACAAAATCTTATCAGTTTATAAAATTTAGTGTATAAAACAGGAGAGTGTGTACTAAAAGAAAGTTTATTACGCGCTACTGCTCTTGGCATTGGATTCTTCATGAAGGCGCTTCTACACACAATTAAACTCATCTTGTAAATTATTCCAGGCATTTTAACTAAACACGCAGCTCTTTTAGATAAAACTGTAAAATTTTAATAGAAGAATCACGAATGAAAAAACTGATTTCGTTAGAAATTGGCAATTCTTTCTGTAAATTAGAATATTATCATAATTTTTATATGTCGCAGAATTACCCGGAATTTTTTTGGAGATTATATATAATCACATGGCTTAAAGATATTGTTCCACTTTTTCCTTTTGATGTGCTCCAGTGACGGGTGTGAAACAAAGAAAAAACAATAAATAAGTATAATTTATAAATCTTTAGTAAGTAGCATCTTGACAAAGCTCTTGAATAACTGAAATTATATATATTTTCGGTATAGGTTCATTACGTTTAGTAAGTTTTCAAGGTTTAAAAATGCCTAGATGCCTACGATTCGAATTCCGAATCCGAGAAAAATGAAATCCTTAAAGGTTTGAATTTGTAATTTCATCTTTGAGATTCGAATCTTTGAAAGTATAATATTCCAGATTCGAATTTTATGTTGCCAATTCATACTTGAGCTTCAAATCCGGGTGTTAGATTTAATCCTTGAAGGTCGAATACCCTGAGGTTCATATCTTTAAATATATAATAACCCAGATTCGAATTTTAGATTGCCAACTCGAGCTTCGATTCATCAATCTTTGTTTCAGATTCATTAAGGCAGGAAAACTATTATTTAATTCACTTGAAAGTTACTTTTGTAAATTGGGAAATTTACACCAAGAAAAGAAAATCATTTTCAATTGTATTTAACAGAGACTAAATTTGAAATTCGAAAATTAAGTTCATACTTAAAATCAAAATTTCCAAACCAAAAATTAGACTGAGAATTTCAATTCCCATTCGAGATTCAAACTGCAAATTCTAATCTGAATTCAATACGGAAACTAGAAATGCGGATTAGAGATATGAAATTTAGGTTTGCAGACCAAGTTTGAAATTCGAAAATCACATTTGTAATCAAAGTTGAAATTTCCAAATCAACAATTTGATTGGAAATTTTAATCCGCATTCCCAACTCGAACTGTAAATTCTAATCTGAATCGAATATTGGAAATTCGAATTTTGATTAAAGACACATAATTCAAGTTCGCAAGCCCTATTAGAAATTCGAAAATCGAGTTCGAACTCAAAATTAAAATTTCTATACCAAAAATCCGATATTGGAAATTTCAATTCGCATTCGAGATTTGAACTGAAAATTTTAATCTGAACTGAATATTAGAAACTCGAACTGCGATACGATTCATGTTCATTATTCGAATTTTATAATAGCAGATATTCCAATCTAAGACGAAGAGATTCGGCGAATGGGCAAATTTTGCGCCAAGGAAGGAAAGTCATTTATTTAATTGCAGGAAGATTTAACAGAAAACAAATTTGAAAATCGGAAATCGAGTTTATATTAATATTAAAATTTCCAAATTCAATCTGAGATTGGAAATTGGAGACTCGAACTATAAATTTTGTAAGTATTGGAAATTCGAATCCCTATTAAAAATGCGGAGTAAAGGTTCGTCATTCGATTTCTTTTATAAAAGCAGATATTCAAATCTGAGACGGAGAGGTTCTAACCTGATTTGGATTCGGATTCAGAAGCTTTAATGTTTAGGAATATGTCTAAATAGAGGCTTTATTATTACAAAAGATAAAGTTAAAATCTGCACGTAGATCGAAGGTTAAAATAAATTTTTGCATTTTTTAATCGCAATAGTTTAAAGAATTCGAATGAATTCATTCTTAACGTTACTGTTTGTTTCTAAGCCTGATGTCTCACAATTCCCGCCTTCCAGGATATAATTATTTTTGAAAAATTATTTAAATTCACATTCCATATTTTATTATTGAATAAAATATTTAACAGTTAATTTTAGAAGTTTTTGCCAAGATCTTCCGGCACGTACAAGTTTCCAGCACTTTAAGTAATAAAACTAGAGTTGTTTTAAACTTCAGTTTTAAAGTATCTTATTATGAATAAAATTACTAGTTTCATTAACCATTAACCTTTGCATTAAATGCTTAATAATATAATAATGCTTAAATTTGTGGTTAATTTATGGATGTGGAGAACTGTTATCTGCCTCGGTTGTTTGAATGAAATCAAAATTATTAACCACCAATATTTCCGCTTTTGTTAGTCGCACATTACTAAGTCATTTTAAAAAGCCTCTCGATTATATAAAATTCGATTGTTTATTATTGTGTAGCCCTTTTTCTGCCAACAAAATTAATAATGTTAGTTTGATATTGTAAACATGCCATTTACAGGTAATGAATATTTGATCAATTATTGTGATCCTATTAAGTATTCTGTTAATTTATTCAAAAAAAATTGTCAGAATTTTCTTAAATTTTCTAGAATAGATCGAAAATTGTTTTGTGGTAGTTTTGGTCAATTTGTTTTTTCGTCATAACGTGTTAATAATGTTACTGTATTGTCTTGCATTATACTACAGAAGCAATTTCAGGAAGAACAATAATTATAAAGAATAACATACCTTCAAAACTCGGAGGATATTTATGATCCGAAAAGCTACTTGGTGATGGACCGTGATCGAATTCAGCACCAGGTCCACTGGGAGCACTGTAACCACTGCTTGATGGTGGATGACCGTATTCGATTTCCGGCCCGGAATGTCCTAACATACGAAAAAAATTGATTACAAAAACGCAAAAATATCAGTTTTTAAGTAGTTTAGGGGGTTACTTGACGTCAGAGGATGCAAAACTTTTATTTTCTTAAACTTAAACTTCAAATTGTGTTAGAAAACTATTATAGAAAACTTGGTTCTAGTTCAATGGTTTGTTTATTATTCAAATTATTCACGCTTGCGTAGATTTCCGGGTCTTTTCTTTGAGCTCTCTAAATCCGAATACCATCCCCTTATCTTTAAACACAGTCATTTCCCTTCTACGAATAGTATAAAATTAACAACTTATCGTAGCTTAAAAATACGAGCATCCGTTTATTGCCTGTGCTTTTCCGGTTTACGAAATGCTCTCTTCTTAATTAAAGGATGATAAAATAACTTTCGATTTTATCGACGTAAAGTAGCACAAAAAGTAAATTAAGGACAGCTGAAGGTTGTTGTCTGACAGTTAGTAGATGAGAACGGACGAAGTGAAATTTTCACTTGCTATTTGAATTACTATTATGGACAAGCCTTACACTAAATTTATCACGCTTCCCAGTGTTAGTTTAAATTCGATTTTAAAAATTCTAAGCAATATAATAAAATACGGTTACCTGAAGGTCCTGAATGATGTGAATGATGCGAAGAAGGATGTGGACTTAAATTAGCAGAAGAAGCTATGTGTTTGCCCATATTGGTGATAGCTTCGCCTTTTGCACTTAAAAGTTTACCTTTCGCTGATATTATATAACCACCCCCTTTTATTAATTGACCTTTAATAGCAATAAGACCACCTTTAATTGCTTTGACTGCCTGAAGGAGAGTGTGTAAAATCGATTTCTGAAGATCCCAGAAATCAAACATTTTTGAATCGTCGTCTGACTGAAATTAGAAGAATGGATTAGAAAAATTTAATTTTAGACATTTTAATATAGGACGTAACGTAAACGTTTTACCCCGTGATGTGGTTCATAATGTTGATGATGGCTGCTTCCCCCTGAGCTTGCAGATGCTATGTGACCTAATTTTGATTTAATCCCCTGTGAAATTTTCGATTTTAGCAAGCTTAATACATCTTCAGATCTTTTTTGCCGGATTGCTTCGTGTTCAAGATAAGAAAGATAATCTTGATCTGACTGTGTAATGTCATCTAATGTAATTACGCGAAGAGGAGTTTCTATCGCTGCCCCGCGAACGTTTGCACTGATCAGCGTAGCTAACGCACAGGATAGCAATAAAATCACCTGAAAATAATTATGACGGTTATTTTTACTAATTAAATTTGCATTCAATGGTTAGTGTTTCTGAATACCGATTTTTTTTTTTAATTTTATTTAAATTTTGAAACCTTAGAAATTATGACGCCTGTCTTTACATTTGTCATTCTGTAATAACTATTCCTAAAGAAATAGATTTTGTTTGAATCCATTGGGATAATCAAACTATGAGACCAGGTCTTAAAATCTTGTTAATACCAATAAAACTCCCATCTTCATTCAAAAGTCTTACTATAACCAAATTTAAATTCAAAATAAAATGATTACTAATTGCCGCCTGCTACAATTGTGTGGGTGCATTTCTCAATTATACAATTTTTAATGTTCCATCATCATGTTTTAAAATACTCTGTGTTAAATCTGCATTTTGTATTTTGTTACATTATTGTTTGTTGCTTCTGACTTGCTGTAAACATAGTTTTTTTTATGTATGGCAGTTAAATAAAGATTCTTGTCACTATTACCATTATAACTAACCCAAGTAAATATAAAAAATTATAAATTAAAGAAGTAAATTAAAATATGTTTACTATTAAAATTAAAATTATCCCAAAAACTGCGAAATTGTTATAAATCCTACTCAATTTTGTATTGGTTCTGTTTGAATCAAGGACTTAACGTACGTATTTTGGGATTTTGTGAAGTATTCGCCAACTTCAACTTTTTCATTTACTTGAATAAATTATCCACTTATAAATTAGTCAAGGTGATAATAAAATTTATTTAGAACATATAAGTAGTAGTTGATAAACTAGTTGTCAAACTACAGAAAGAGGATCACGCATAAATACATTTTAATAAATATTTGGGTTTTCCTTTCACTTATTATGTCAAATCTGCTTTTAAATTAAAATAGGCTTTTCTTTGTTTGTTAATAACACTTCTTTAACTTGTTTATAAACGTTTACGAATATACAAAATTAATAATAGGGTTGGGTTTTATTTGGAGAAATTATTAACTTTTACTTTTGCAACAGTTTAGGTTAGGCGATTTAGTAGATTGGTTTTTACACCTAAGTATCATTACCTTCACTTTTCTTTGTGAATTAATTGAAGATTCGACATTGTAATACTTGCTACAAACCTTTCAAAAATATGATACTCGAATTATATTCAGTTAAATTAAATTTATTAACTTAAACTATTTACACTTGTTAAAGACTTTTAAACATTTTATACTTCATTTAAGAAGTATAAAATGTCAAACTCCCTGCAACAAACCTTTACAAAATGCTGTTAAATATTAATCTTTAAATAACAACAAGTCTCTTATATTTAGGTTAAAAAATTTATTTTAGAGAAATAAATAGGTAATTTTATTGTAATTAATTACAACGTTGTTAAGTGAATTTCTTATTCCGCAAACCTTTTTATCTAAATGTCTTAAAAAAATAATTATATTAATGCAAGCAAGGAATTTTTAAATGCCGTTTCCGGCTTTTGATTTTATTTTAGGATAATTAAGTAAGCACATTACATTAATGAAATTTTTATCAACGAAATGCTATCAGTTTAATTATGATATTTTTACCCTGCATTTGTAGTAGAAATTTGTTTTTCACTTCTTACATTTCCATTTAGCTTTGAATGCCTACAAATCTATTAAACTTTTCAATTAAATATACAAAAACAAAGAAGTTCTCTCGCATTCACATAAATATATTTCAAAAGTAAATTTATGACAATTGTCTAGTTTAAAAATGTGTTTGAAACACAGCCTGAAAATTAAAATATTAGTGTGTTTATTGGGCAATGCTTGTTTAATATTATTCTTATGCGATTTTTCGTTAAACTCAAATTCGTGTCTGACGAAAATGTAGAACAAAAATTCTAATTCCGATATTTCATGTTCCTTCGAAATTCATTAGAAATAAAATAGTAGCTTGCTTTTTAAGATTCCACTGTACTTTCTTTGAAAATTCAGGTTTACTTATGATAAATTCACGGTTTATTTCAGCAACGCTTTATTGGTTTCTTTTCTGTCAGTCATGTAATTCTGTTAAGGTTCTTGAACGTGTCACATACAGGGACGTTTTGGTAATGACATAAAATGAAACTGGGCGGTTGTTAAATTCCTGAAACGTGGCAGTTTCTATCGTAAAGTTTAGAAAGCTTGAGAGTAGACTATTTTTGTTTGTCATGGTACATGTTTTGTATTTTGAAGCTTGTTTTCGACAAAGAAATCGTTTGTTGTTTTTAAAATAGCAAAAAGTAAAGCTAAGGGCGAGTCTTTCCTTCTGCTAATAAATTTATCTTCCAGTTAGTTTCCTTCGCAACATTTGTTAATACACAAATTGTTTCCACGGAAAATTTTTGCCAAAAAGGTTTATTAGGATGTGGAAAGATCGGCCGTAAATCTTATTAATATTTTCAAATTTTGTATTACAGACGATATTCGTTGAACTCACACCTACATATTCTTCTAAATATATTTTTATATTTAGAAAGTTTGATTGCACTTACATCACGGCATTTATTTGAATACATTGACCTATTGCTTCTAAAAACAAAATTTCGCAAAGTAATTTTTAGTAACGACAACAATATGTTTTTTAATGAAATTAATGAAAGAAAGGTTATGTAATATTATTGAATAATGTAGATGACATTATATTTTGTTACTATTAATATTTGTTAGCACCAGTACATAACCTTTATTTGAATGGAATTTCATGAAACAGAACAGCATAGGTATTTAGGTATTGTCTTTTATATGTATAACAATATTTCATTCAACATCTAATGCCCTAAATTCTTACAAAAATAAATAGCTAAATTCCATCAATACCCTGGTAATCATATAAGAATATTTTTCCTAGTGTTATGAATTAACAAACAAACTTATTCAGTAATGTTGTCATTTTGAAACAGTTGGTTGTTCATCAGGGTATTTCACGGACAAACAAAATATTTTCCGATTTAAGACTATCAAAAAACAGGAAGACTTCAAACTGACATCAATTGTATTGTATTTTACAATTCAATTGTGCGGAGCACGTATTCCTGAAACGATAAAAAGTACACAATGGGAATAACATAACTTTCACACCTTTTAGCACTGCAATGAGAAGTATTATTTATTTATTTAAAGTTTACGAGGTGTTTCTTTGATGCGCTACTAATTTGTTACTGTTTAAAATATTACTACATAAATAATAGAATTTAAAGAAGTTTGTGCAGTACTTTTCTAAACATTACTAAAGTTTGTAATTTGCTCTTTTTAAATGTATTTTAGCAGACAACCCAATTGATTATGTTTAATTTTTATTGATTCGCATTACTTAAATCGATCGACCTTCATTTTACAATTTTATAACGCGGTTTATAGTTTCGGGAATTAATAGTTTAGTAATTTTGATTTATACGCCCTTGATGAAAACCGAGTTTTTTTGGTATTGGCATATCTTCAGAACTATGTTTAAAAGTGCAACAAGGAAATAAATATATAATAACAATAATGAAAATTACTGTTCTGGCTTGCGCAAATCGTTTTGAATAATTTATTTAGACATTAAAGTAAAACAAATTCCTGGATTACCCTTCGTCATCTTGTTTTCGTGTATGCCTTTATGCGTCGCGTAAATAAATCAAAGGACTTGAACTGGATATGTAATTATTGTGATACCTTTGAGGTCGCGGTTTTGAGTATCTGAATAGTTTAGCATCTAAAGGGAGCTAAGCACTAAAAGCAACAGTTTTGATTGAAGATCCGCTTACAAATTGTTTAGTTCCAAATATTTTCGTGTAAAATTGTTCCTGTATTTTGTAGCTTGTTACAGATTTTTCAGAAAGAAGTTTTTTGAAAGTATTGAATATATGGTTTGCTTAATGATTGCAAACATTATTTTTAAGGAAGGCGAGGTACTTCATATAAATATTTAATTGCACCTAATTGTGATATAATTTTTCAGCTTAGGTATATTTCAACTTAGACTTAGCGGATGCAGAGTCAAAGAAGGTGTAGGTATTATACTAAATAAAGAAATAAATAATAAAGTAGTAAATTTTGAAGCAATAAGTATCAGAATAATAAAAATAAGCATTTTCCTAGAAGACATAATCACCTTGATACAGATATACGCGCCAGTAGAAGGAGAAGAGGGAAAAACACTTACAGAGTTTTATGAAAAATTACAACAATTGATACATTATTCGAGAGAAAAAATAATAGTCAGGGGCCATTGGAAACCCAGAATAGAAAATGGCAAAGAATTGGGACTGGGTTGTATGGGAAAATACGGCGAAAAATCAGAAAATAAAACTGGAAGAAGAATGATACAATTCTGCATAAGGAAAAGGAATATCACAACTAGAGGCAGATAAATCACTAATAGATATAGAAAAAACCAAGGAGATATGGAAAATGGATGAAAGATGGAATAATCTGAAACATGTCTTATATCAAGAAGCAGAGGTTATATGCGGAAAGAAGAAAATAAACTCCAACCAAAAACGAACAAACTGGTGGGAAACAGAGCTAAACGAAAAAACTAAAATAAAAAAAGAAAGCATGGAAAAATATACTAATACAAAAGAGACAAATTAGAAGATGAGGCGAAGACAGCCGTAAGAGATGAAAAGAGAAAAAGTTGGCAAAAGTTTGGAACGGAGTTAAACGACGACTTTAAGAATAATAACAGGAAATTTTGGAATCGAATACGAAACATGAGAGAAAGAAAGAAAAATAATTAAGAGGGATTAAGAATACCGATAACAAGATAAAGATTAAAAGGCAGGAGGTTCTAGAAATATGGAAAAAATTTCTGCTCTGAAAAATTTAAATAGGCATAAAATGATGAGTTATCAAAAAATGAAGATACAGAATATGAGGAAAGACATGAACAAATGGAAAAAATAGAGATGGAAGAGATAGAGGAAGCATTAAGAAATATTAAAACAGGAAAAGCAAGAGGAGCAGACAATATCGAGCCGGAAATGATAAAGTGAGTGGGCGAAGAAGGAAAAAGATGGCTGTATTTAATATAATATGTAGAGAGGCATGAGAAAAAAAAACAATCTCTAAAGACTGGAGAAACAACTTGATATTACCAATCCATAAGAAGGGCGATCAAACCCTATGCGAGAATTATAATAGAGTTTATTATCAGTAGGTTTTTAAATTTACACAAGGATAGTAGAGAAAAGACTCAAGTAGAAAAAAATGGAAGGCGAACAAGCGGCGTTTCGAGCTAATAAACAGAAAAATGGTAATGTGATAACAGAGCAACTATATCTACTTAACATTTATTGACTTCAGATCCGTTTTATACGTGATAGAAAAGGAAGTAATGTGGAGATGCCTACTAGACCTTCAAGTAGACAGAAATGTAATTAAAAGCCTACATACAGGGTGGCCCATAAGTAATGGTTCCCCGACCAACAGTAGATTAGTGAGGCCAAAATATAACGATTTACCTAAAATTACCTTAATCGAAAAGTTAATATTTAGGGAGATACAGGGTGTCAAAGTCGAAATTTTAATTTTAAGTTTTTGCTGTAATTTCTAAAGTTTTCGCAATATTCATATGAAAATTGGTGAAATTACCTCTTTTGGGACGGGGAATAATAATCCATCCTCAATTTTAATTTAGCACCTAAAAAAACCTTACTTTTGCTGTACTTAATACCTTAAAAATACTTCAACTTTTTGTGCTTAAAGTTAGGGCAGATATAATTGAAAAAAACAATTGCCTCATATTTTTTATACAAAACAGATATACTATTTAAATATCTTTAAAGTTAACCGTTTCCAAGATATTTGCTATTGAAGTAAGCGATGCAGCGCCTTATTCAGTTCCTTTAGCACTCTGTAACGCAGTAGGCTTACATTTAAAACAAAACATTGAAATTTTCTTATCAAAAACAAGTAATAGGACACAGAGCAATGACGAATCAGTAGTATATTTGACATAAAAAAAAAATTTAATTTTATGAGTAATTTGTACCGCAATTAATGCTCTTTTTAACGAATAAAATGTAAAATCACTTACTTCAATCGCAAATATCTTGGAAACCGTTAACTTTAGAGACATTTTTTGTATAAAAAAGATGAGGCAATTGTTTTTTTTTATTAGATCTGCCCTAACTTTAAGTACAAAAAAGTGAAATAATTTTAAGGTATTAGGTGTAGCAAAAATGACGATATTTTAAGAGCTACATTAAAATTGAGGATGGATTATTCTTTCCCGTCTCAAAAGAGGTAGTTTCCCCAATTTCCATAGAAATATTGCGAAAACTTTAGAAATTACAGCAAAAAATTAAAATAAAAATTTCGACTTTGACACCCTGTATCTCCCTAAATATTAACTTTTGGACTAAGGTAATTTTAGGTAAATCGTTATCTTTTAACCTCACGAATCTACTGTTCGTCTGTGAACCATTACTTATGGACCACCCTGTATATTAAAGTGTAACAGCAGAAGTACAGGTAAATGGACAAAGGTCAGAGGCTTTTAATTTGAAAAGTGGAGTAGTGGTAAAGTAAAGTAAAGTTTATTGTGGGTAAAGCAAGGCGACAGCTTAAGTCCATTGCCATTGATTATAGTACTGGATACATTAAAAAAAAAACACGGGAAGAAAAGTAGAACAAACAACTATATGATACAGAAACCTCAACCCCACAAAATTAGATAGTTTGCTCTATGTTGATGATATAGTATTAATTGCTAAGACACATAGAAAAATGCAAACTACGGCAGATGTATGGACGCAAGAAATCGAGAGACTTAAAATGGCAATAAACACGAATAAAGGCAAAGTAATACCTGTATAATGAACGACATAAAGAAGAAGCAAGAGTAATTCTATGTAAACAAGAAAAGTTAAAAGAAGTACAGCTTACCAATACTTGGAAAGCATGGTAACAAAAGATGGAAACCTAGATTTGGAAATAGCAAAAAGAAAGCAGAAGGCTATGAACATATACCTATCATGCAGTAAACAAAACCATCTTATAGAAGAGTGAAAGAGACACGACTGCAAATACGCGAGTACACAACATAACTACTCTACCAACTATGTACCTATATTACATGCTAGCATGGGTGCCACTAAAAAAACAAGAATCACAACTAAATGCAACAGAAATGAAATATCTTAGGAAAATAGTGGGAAAAACAATTTAATAAAGTAAGAAAATCACAAATAAAAAATATGACCGCAGAAGTACCAATTAAGATGAAACTGGAGAACATACAACTGGACTGGTATTGTTACGTAACAAGAATGGGTCGAGAAAGAATAGTAAGAAGTGCGATAGAAATAGGAAAAGGAAGAAAAAGAAAAAGAGACAGACCATGAAAAACTTGGATGGAAAGGATAGAATAAGTAAGGAAAAACAGAGGTAAAACGCTGAATGAAATACGAACCTTGGCACGGGGCCGGAGGAAATGGTAAAATTGGGTAAAGAAAACAGGAAGTAAAGAAGGTAATCCGACGCCCTAAAGGGCAATTGGATGAAGGAGAAAGAAAGAAAGAAAGAAGAAAGGTATATTTTAAGAGCTAAATCCTCTTTGGAGTTTTGGTTTAAAATGCCTCGTATTTAATTTGAAAAACATCGCAAGTTGCAAAATTTTTTCTACAATAGCCTCAAAATTGCTTGGAAAATAATAACACTTTATGCAATTTAAATTAATATAAAGACTGTTTATATCGACTTGATTGTTGTAATATCTTCCAGCAATTATTTTTAAAAAACTCTAGCCTTCATGAACAAATAAAGTTAAACAGCAAAGTATTAAAGCCTAATTGTTAGTGGCTTTAAATTAATAAAAATTAATATTTCACAGTAACAAACAAAGTCATTAATTTTGCATTCTTTTTTATTTAACTTTACTTCTTTTTTTCTTAAAAATAGAAAACACATCAACTTTTACTGATGTACAAATTGATTAGCGTGCCCATTTTTATGTTACAGTGTGCAAATAAACAAATAATTACAAGATTTACTGTCTGTTTTTGTAAAACAAGTTATAGAACATTAGAAAATTTTTTGCACCTGCTTTTTCTACGCAAATTTCTTGAAAGCTTTTTGCAGTTTTGATTTTTACATTTTGTTATACCTACTAGGCTAATGCCACTAAAATGATTACACTTAAATATTTTATTTTTATTTGTTAGCAGACCATTTAATTTTGCTTTTAAATTTTTGTATTTGAAGAGTTACGTATACATTTAATTTAATCTATTTTTATTATTATTCATATCATTTATGGAGAACAACTTGAAATGTGGATATAATGCTTAGGTAAATTTATGACAGTTTAATTAGTTTTTGTAATTTTTGGTGTAGTTTTACATATTGTTATTATTTTTCATTGAAATGCATAATGTAACAAAGTTTATGTCAATATTATTTGGATAAAATAAAATAAAGGTTTTGTTTTAAAACGTTGAGTCTTTTGTCTCAAAATGACACGGTCCCAATCCGGAAGACGTTTTGTTAATACTGACGCTGACCGTGGAAGTCTTCGAATTCATTATAAAGGTTTTGTTCTTTAGCCTTAAATCTTAAATATTAAAAATACGAAATAAACACCTGTTTTTTCCCATAAAAAAGAATTAGCTGAGATACCAAGCATATGAAAAACTCTAATTCTTTTAAATTAGAAATTTAAAATATTAGTAGTTCATAGAGCCACCCTGTAAAATTTCTAAGTTTATTCACTGATAGCAGTATGTAAATATTTCCTAATTTTATGCGATTAATATACAGGATATGCGCATTCCGTATGTTATATCGGTTAACCACAATTTAGCGTGTTGTAAGAGATGCTTTAAAATTCACTGTAAAATTAAAGTTTCATTGTCCTAATGTTTAATTACGTATTGTAAGTAAATTTTCAAGGTTAAAGGAGTGGTAACAATCCCAAAATCTCATTAATACCCTTGTTTAATATTTGGTGCTTGAACATTATTAACGAGGTTATTATTAATTTGCTTAAAGCGGCCTGATTTTCCATTTAACTAAAATTTTCAGTTAAGATTTAGTACTCGTAAATCACTATCTATTTAGTTATGAAAGGGCATGTTATTCTATAAATTTCACGAAGGATTATCATTAATCAAGATATTTTCAAGTATATCAGTTTTGAGCTGTTAAGTGAAATTTTAATAGTTACATAAGCGTTCGTTACTGAAAAGACAGCAGTAATTAAGGAGAAAATATTAAATCACTTGCTTAAATTATTTCAATTTTAATGTCGTGATGTTTATGTGGAACACTGCGAATCTTACAATTAGAGTTAATTAGTCATACGTTATATGCAAAAGCGATTGCGATATACCTATACGTTTGTATATTACATGAATAAAATGATTTGTAGGAAATCGAATACAAGTACTTATTTCGATACTTCCTTGAAATTATTTAATTTATGTATTTTCTATGTTGGAGGTTTCTCAATTATTATTCGTTCACGTGTTAAAATTGATAAAAGTTATCCATACTATAAACATGCGAAATATGCAGGGCCACTAATTATTATTTTCAAATATTTTATTGGAAATCTTATAGAATATCATAAATTTCGCAGCAGATTCACCAAGTTAAACGAATTTCAGGCAGGTTAAATTATGTCCAAAAATAAACTCATAAAAAACCTTATTCGAAAGTGTTTTCTTTAAATAATTTTGGTTAAACGACGAGGTAACATTTCTTAACATCCACGATTAAAAAGAAAAACTTCATAATGATACATAATAACTTCATCAAGTGGATAAATTATAGAAAAGTGAAAGTTGCACCTTATTAATTAATTAGTAAGCTTTTCTTTCATTTTAAAAATAGATGGAGTAGATCTGTAATACCATTTAAAATTAGAAAAAAATATTTGTCTACTCTACACAAAAAAATGTTGATGAATGTGTTGTAAAGATTTACACTTTCATACATATATTTCGTACACACCTACTAAAAAAAAACGAATTAAGTAACGTTTTTAGGTTAACAGAAGGACAAGATGAAAGTAAGAGAAATTAAACTCGACTCTTAATTTTATTTGCATATTGCATAGGTCTATCTGAGAAAGCTTTGAGAATTTCATAAATACTACACAATAAAATATTAATATAATTTAATTAATGTACTTTGCTCTGCATTGCGTAAAAACAGATTTTGTTTCCTAGCATTGATTTAGAGCAATGATTGCATTTTAAAATTTCCCTATTTAATATTAATTCATTGGCAAATGATTGGTAAAGGCAAAAAAACGACAGGCTTGCACCGATTGCAATCATATACCACCGTCTTTAGACGGTCATGGTCACCAATTTCGTTTCGTTCCAGAGAAAGTTGGAGTGAATAAAAATAACAAAACGGTGTATGAAGATGACATATAAACCTCGAAAGAAATGTGCACTCGAAATAATTTTGTTAATGATCCGTTCGTTTTTGGTGTATAATAACAGTTTTTTAGGTAAAAACAGGAAATGTTTTACTAACTTTCTTGATGTTTTCGTTTATATAAGTTTATACTAAATTTAAAGAAAGGAAGTTTCTATTCAATTTCTGGAACTTATGTAAAATGTGATGTTAATATTATAATAATTAAGGTAATTTATTCTGTCTGTTTGTTAAAAACGTTTCCATTTCACAACTTTCAGCTATTTATTCATTTGAATGACAAATATTTATTCTACGAAAAGTAACTGCTATAAAATTGTGTATAATTTCGAAATGTCCATTTAAGCAATTTGTTTTCAGATATTCTTCTAGGAAGTAATAAAAGGAGACAAGTAATTGTTCTTTAAAAATAAGTATTAAGGAGTTTTCTAAAGATTTTACAAGTATCATACTTTAAAAGCAGAATTCTGAGAAATCTTTTTCAATAAACTATCTAGAAACTAAATCTAGAAGAAGAAGAAGAAGAAGAAGAAGAAGAGTAATTTATCAGTTTTTATGTAGAAATTGTGGTTTGATGTATTCTAAGGAGGTATATATTTTAATTATTTTTAGTAATCTGACAAATATTCAATAGTTGCGGCTAGCTAGGGGATGGAAATTGATAGATTTACATTTGCATATAAATTTGTTTCTGTCCGATTTCGAAATTTAGTATAACTTATAATATTTAATATCTATATTAAAAACAAATTACATAAGGCTAGGCAATGGAAAACAAAAATGATGTCTACCGCAAGATTTAGAATTTAACAACATCAGCTTATAATAATTTTTAGGTTAAGTTTGTCGCTGATATGTAGCATTAAATTGCTTAAATCATTTTTTAATTTCTGGTCTTAAAGTAATTCAATCAGGTTGACCGTTCTGTAAACCGATTATGCGTAGGCTGTATTTAGGCACAGCAAGCGCAAGCCTAAATAACTAAACAGCATTGTTGTGCTAAATCTCAGTAGAGGTTAAGTGATAAGATGATGAAACTGTTTTAGTCTTAAATAAACCAATTTCTTAAGAAAGGACCTCCTTTATTTCAGTTTAGACGATAACACAATAGAACGAGTAAATTGCTAAACTGTAACAACAATAAGTAATCATTGGAATTTTGATTTTAGTACAAAAATTAAACCACATAAAAACCTAAGCTGCTTAAAATAATCACCGTTTTGCTTTGCATACTATTAGAGGCGTTCGTAAGCATTTGTGGTGTAATATTAGCACATTTTTGGGTAATGTGGTTTTGCATTTGACGTTTAAAATATGTAAACATCATAAAAAGACTAAAACTCGGATCTTGCCTGATGTTGTTACTGACACATTGAAAACTTAATGCCCGATCTATATGCCATAATAGCCCAGTCAATATAGGGTTTGTAGAATGCATGGAGGGTGTCACAATTTTTGACTTTAGGGCTTTGTTTGGAGTCATTAGGAGGTAAACATACTAAAAGTCTCCGGACATAGGTGGTGAGCAGGGGGGGACTGAGAAGGTCTCTGTTTTTGGTTTTTTGCTGATATCTTGAAGACGGTTCATCTTATCAAAAAAGTTACTATACATAAAATCAAAGCTGAGAAAATTTCCTACATTTCTGCTTTTTTAAGTTTTTTTAATCTCCAACGGTTTATTAGATATCTGCTCTCAAAAATCGCTAATTTTCGAAAGAAAATATTTTGCCTCACGTTACCAACAGGAAGAATGCATGAAATACTTAAAACTAGGGTCCAACTCTAACGAACAAGTAAAAGCAAAACTTCTCAACTAATCACCAGCTAGAATAAACACATGCTGGTTACGAATTTAAAATTTGGCATATTATACCAGAAATATAGGTAGATTACCAAAGAAGAACTCTTCCGCAATAACGAGTTCGGATTTCGATGATATTCTGAACCTTTTGGGTGGCAGAATTCAGGAAAAAATCACAAAGATTTTACGAGCGAACTTTTTTAAGAGAAAAATCATGTTTAATGACCGGCACTGAAAGAAAAGAATAGTATATTAAAACACAAGTTACAGAAGGCAACCTTTTCGCGTACGAGTCCGAAATTTGGACACGAGCCGCGTAGCGGCGAGTGATCGAACGGACGAGTGCTCGAATGCCTTCTGCAACGAGTATTTTATACTATTTTCTCTGTTTCGGCTTCCATTTACATTATTTATTCATGTTTATTTTTATAAAAATACTTGACTTGGGAAATTTTGGTAAAATAGTAGGTTGGTCGTTGGTAATAGCCATTTTTATTTGACAGTTGACAGGAGTTTGACATTTGACGTTTTTGTTGCCTAGCAAATGAATGGTTGCCTAGGTATTTTGCGTATTATTTGATACAGTATCACCAATTTCTAAAAACAAAATATTACCAAAAATCGTTTAATAATGAAGCTCATTAAAGCATCAAAATGCGTGCTAGAATGATGTCATTATAATGCCGAAATAGAGAAAAGAAGGAAAGCAATTAACGTAGAGATTTTAAGGTACAACCAGTTATGCAAAAAAGGCGATGAGAGAGCTTATGGAAAACTGAGTAAGGGTCACGATAAGAATGACATATGCAAAAATACAAGAATTATCGGTACGAAGTAATAAAAGAACAAATTAGATTTCGTCCAGGATGTTTTTATATTAATAAAATATTCTGCATTTGACAGATTATTGATTAGGCCTTTATTTAGTTATTATACACATGTCTATACAGTTACATTCCAATATACTCCTGTTAAAGCCCTAATAAATCATTAAAAAATATGGTACTGATAAACTTCTTATAAGTACCGACAAAAGCGTAATACACATGAGGATTGAGATGACACCCATCAAAATTCAAAAGCTTTCCAGCTAATCATTTAAAATAACACGTTTTTTTGATTTCAGCATCGTTTAACATCTATTGAGGATGGCTACTTAGTTGGAGAAATAAGTATTTGGCTTTAGCCTTGTACCTTGTTTCTAATATCTTTTTCTAGCGGATCAGATCTTGGGTACCATTTTAGGTTTAATGTAAAATAAGGGCTACACATATCAAACGATTGATTATAATGTTAGTAAAAGGCAATGGAGAAGATATAATAGCAGTATTCAGCTACAATGTGATTTCTTAAAAACTCAATTGCAGCAGGCCGTATTCTGACTTAATATAGACACTTCTAAGGTTATTAAGACAGAATACGGCCTGTTGCAATTGAGTTTTTAAAAAATCACATTGTACTTCCAACATAGGTAGCTGAAGTAAAAATATTTTTCAAACCAAAAACAGGCGGAAAAAATTGCTTAAATATTTTCCTTAGATTTGTCAGTATTGCCATTTGTTCCGTTTTTGATGATGGTTTAGTTTTACTTGTTTAACCGATAATTTTTTAGCAACTGTTGACAAAATAGTAAAATACCCACGAAAAAATAAAAGAACAACGCTACAGTTACTATAAAGAAGTTTTCTTATGGAGATTGAGTAGCTATTACTATTATAAGACACACCTCCAGGATATACCAAGTGGTCTAGTTTAAAGTTGCATTTTTGCCTGGTTCAGGAAGCGTTGATAAAATACAAAACAAACAATAATCACATAAATCTACAGAACTTAATTTTTATTAGTTGTTATTAGTTAAAACGTGACTTTCGATTCCGTAGGTCACTAGGGATGACTTTAAATTTGATGGCTTGATAGAACGGTGGGAAAACTCGTTAAAAATGATATCTTACTGGGTTTCATTATGTGGTTATAATTACACCATTATGCTGGGCTTACAGAACTAACAAACCCGAGAATAATCCTATAATTATATTCCTGACGAGGGATTGTTTGGTGACAAGTTTATACCTTGAGCGATCTCCCACTAACATTTCTAAAGCTTTTCATAATTACATACTTGATGTTTTGGCGGAGATTAATATTTTGATTTTAAAGCGTTAGATAATTCTGACGAAAATGGAAAGCCTTATGTAATATGTAAACACATAATTTAGTTTTAACGATTCAATTTTTAAATCGAAGTTCAGCTAATTTCAGTAAATCGTATTAATAATTGGTAGAATTCAAATTAATAAATCCGTTCATATATTTTAAACCTTTTATAGTAATTAAACAGTTCGTTTAACTAAAGCAGGAGAAATGCTTATTCGTTTGTTAAAGAAATGGAAAAGGCAAGTCAGTAAAGTTAAGAAAATAAACGAACGGAAGGGCGGGACTGAATGAATGAAAGAAATACGCTTGAATGAATTTCATTCGAAGGTTCAAACTCAAAGAGTTTTGCACTAGCACTTTGAATTACACCGGAACTACACAAAAGTTCGATTAGAACTAGAAACACAAAATAATGCAGACTGATAGAGGTGTTGCACCATACTATGTTGAATACGTGATCTGAGTTTGGATTTTGAATAGTTTCCCAAGGAAATCAGATAACTTATTAAAGTGCAGCGAATGTAGCTAGGAAATATTGCGAAATGTAAAGGAAAAGAGTTTGCTGATTCTCGGAGGCAATCGAATTTTTTGTGAACGGAAATTGTGGCTAAGCTAAAACTATTTTAGTTTAAATTTTAAATTGAGATTTTACGAGTATGAATAAGAAGGGACACTACATACAATAAAAGTAAATGGAAAACTAATGGAAAAATTCAGTATTCATATTGTTGTAAAGGATGAACGAAATTACAAGCAATTTGACACATGCACAGATGTCTAGAAGAGCATAAAGGGCAATTTTCCTACATTGATATGGAAAAATCCATAAGAAATAGACGTATTTTCAAGAATGATAACGCCAAACTTAATCCTTAACAATTTAATGGACATAAATTAATACCCTTTTTAAAGAGTTTAAAGGTATTCTTCTGCCGCTCCTTATATATTTGTTTTAAATTCGTGTGAATTATAATTTCGTTTTAATTAAATATTGACAAGTTTTCGATGTGCTAAGGTTGATTTTAAGAATAAATGTTTTAGTTTTGCGCTTAAGACTTACTGCAACATTTTAAATGATGACAAGCTTAGCCGACCCATACAGTGTGCCCCTGGATGGAATACCTTACTTTTATTTTTGAATTTTACAAAAGGTTTACAGCGGTAATGTATTTAATTTAGGGACACACTGAAGATTGTTTAAAGGTTGCTTCGTGGTTTTATCCAAAGAGATCACTTTACTATTTATTATCATTTTTTTAATGATTAATCATTTAAGACATGTACACCTGTGTTGGGCAAATCAATTAAATATTGCATAAAACATTAAAACATAATTAACTAAGGCAGTTACATTAGATAAATAGAGGACAGTAGCTGTTGTTAAAATACTCTTCCAAACCATAAAGCTATTCTACTCCACATATCCCTATCAATGCAATTAGATAAAGAATAGTTATTTTTTTTGTACATTTTTTCCCCAATCCTTTGGTAGTCTATTTTCTGTACACAATTTTTGAAATAACAGTGATATCCATTTTTCAATTTATTTTACATCTCATTTAATTAATTCTGATGATACCTCATCGCTCCCTGCTGCTTTGCCTGTTTTTAGTGATTTAATTGTTGGAGCTATTTCTTTTTCATTTATTTTGTTTTCTGTAAGTTCTATTTTCTTTATCTTCGCTCATCGTTTGGCCTTGGTTGTTCCTAAATTAAAGAATACTTGCTCCATACTTCTAATATTTCCTATGTTTCTGTTATAACTTCCCTTTTATGAGCTTCTACGTTCCATATCTGTTCATATTTGTTGTTTTTTAAATTTATTATTGTCTTCCAAAATTTGCTTTTGTCCAAATTCTTTCCAGCTTTTGGTTTTGTGTCTTTTTCACTTCTTATTTACCATACAAACATATTTTATAACAAAATTCGTTGTGTCAGCAGCTGGCGCCATAGATTTTTTGTTATTTAGTTTAGTTCAAATTTTGTTTTCTATTTCTAACTCGATTATAGAATGTAAAAGAATTGTACCTTCTTGATGTGCAGTCATTGGATTTTGAAAGGTTTTCAGTTGTATTTTAAAAAACCCGATTAAAAATATTTGCAAAGGATCTTTCATTATTTCGTTATCTATCACTTCATTGGAATTGTCATTCAATGTGCTAATTAACTTATACCTCACATTGTTCTGCTTTTATCACTAAAGTTATTAAAACGTTCTCCCTCTGGGGACACACTGTATGTGAATTAAAAATTTGTAAAGATCTGATTAAGGAATGTTGTGCACGTCTTACGGTTGAGGAATTTCATTCAAAAATTCTCCTCTTTTAAATAAAAGCGTTTAAAAGTTAACATACCATAAACAAACAAGAAATTCGTAACAAAAATTTCAAGGTAAAACGTTGTTTCGACGTTTTTCTAGTCTCTATTTTTTAAATTTATATTTTACTGCAAGGTTTGTTTGTTTGTTCATGTTTCTAATGGGCAATATCTAGGGTTAAGAATACCAAATAACGTTGTTGCCAAAGTTTTTAACTGATTTTAATTCTTAAATGGAGCCTCTTAGTAATCTCATTGTTTTATAATTAAAACTTACGTTTAGAAATATTCTTTATCAGCAAAATTTTCAGATATGTTTAGTATCAATTTGCCATAACTAATTTTTGTATCTACAAATTTACAAAATCTGGTGCTCAGTAACGATTTCATTTAAATTTAAACAGATACCTATCATCTTTAAGGGTTAGCAGCGCGTTTAATAAACATTGTCGTTTATTCTAGCTATTATCCATAAAAGGCATAGCGCTATCTAGAATGAACGCTATAAAAAGCGAGCGTTAATTACAAGATAGTGAATCTTTCACTGTTATTGTTGTTTTCTACGTTAAATACGTTTCGTTTTTGCTCTTTTAACTGCTACGTGGTAGATTGTTAATTTGTTGTTCGTATTTAATTAAAGAGCAAGGAAAAAGGAAACCGCAATATTCTGTAATTAGTATAAACTGTTACACTGTAATTTATCTTCAAATCTTCAAAAGGTGTAAGTAATTATAAATTACTAGCTAAACATGATAAATGATTATTAAACGTTAAAAACCACAATTTATTATCTTAGCTATGATATTGCAGTGCTTATTTTATCGTATTTTCTAATCTGTTATAAGTTGTGTTGTGTAAAATTACCCGGAATAATTTTTACAAAAGGGAAAGAGAAAGATTCATAATCAAGGCTTTGCCCACAATGAAATATTATTAATATTAATTCAATTAAAAACAAACTTTGCAGGCAAAAAAAAACTGTTGATGATACCAAAACTAAATATGTATACAGGGTGTAACAAAAGTGGTAGGCTGACTATATACAGGCGACTTCTACGACTAAAAATAAGGAAAAAAGTTCCTATAAATAAGGGTCCAAAAGTACTTCCTTTTCGAGGTACAGGGTGTCTAAAAATAAGCTTTTTTTTTAAAAACGCAATTGAAAGCGAAGATACATAGAACAGTATTGTTACCATAGTAACGTTGACAAAAAGCCACCTTATTAATCACTGAATCATTTTATTTTATTATAATTTCATCTTTTACGGTGGTTAAATGTCGAAGGGAGAATGAAAAGTTTAATACATTACACGCCGCGAAAGCCTTTTAGGTGCTCGGAGTTTTTAACTAGCCTCGGCTACGCTTACGCTTCGCCTCGGCCATTCAAAAACACCTCACCAGTGGCGGCTCGTGGGTCAAAAAATAGGTGAAGTGCTATTGTGGTAAATTTTAAAAAAACTTTTTATTGACTTACCTAATTTTTGTACACTAAGTCAATCCTTCTATCTTTTAGGGTAGCAAATTTGTTGGTAATGTCTTCGTAAAATGTTGTTTTTTTTTAACCCTAGTAAAAGTTCTTTTTGAATTGAAATATTCGCCAAAGAGGAGAGTCTATCGTGAGATATCGTATTCCTTAGGTATGTTTTTATCCGTTTAAGGCAAGAAAAAGTTCTTTCAACTGATGCACTTGTCGATGAAATGGTTAGCATAAGGCGAAACAGCTTATAAGCTTCAGTAAAAATTTCTTTATTCTTTTTGAGATTTTTGAGTAATTCTTGTAGTGGTATAGTTCAATAATTTTCATTGGCATACAGAAGATGTAATTCGTTTGTTAGACGCTGATTTCTAGGAAACAATTTTCCATAAAATTGGCTTAAACTTTCAAATGCTTTAAAGGGAAAACATGAAGGGTATTGTTCAAATTTTGTTGTATCAGCCAGAGACACAAATTGTAACTTGTCACAATCTTGAAACCTTACTTCCATTTCCATTACCACGTGATCTAGTATTTCATAAAATAGAATTTTAAACTAAGGATTCATGTTTAAAAACACACAGTTATTGCAAAACAAACACACAAACAACAAACACCAAAACGTGACAGCAGTTTCAATTAGTTGAAATCAGTGAAAACCGACACGCGACACGATGTGGATGTAGTGAAGTGGTTCGTCGATACAAAACCAAACACTTCACTCTAGCGATTCAACATGTGTCAACAACCGCTCGCAGGTGGTGACGACGTATGCGTTACCATGGCAACGAGCAGAGTTAAAGCCAGTCAATTCCAACTCTTCCCTTCAGGCGCGTTAGCCGCATTCGTTTCATTCGAATGCGGTGTAGACAGGGACAAAATAGGCTAGTGGCCAGTGGCGTATATTATGATAAATAATAGATATGCATTTATAATAAAACAATCCTCTCAATACGTAGTATTGAAGTGTCGATAAATAAAAAATAATTTGAATATAAAATAATTTGGATGCAGAAATTTTAGGTAAGAGGCCCTTCACCTACTTCACCTGGTGAGCCGCCACTGCACCTCACACCGAAAAAGTAAACTATTAATTTGAGTAAACAGTGGATTTTATTTTATGGGTTTCCTAAGTGTAAAATGTTCTGCTCCTTATTTTAAAGTTTCCTTTTACTTTCTTTTTGTGACGCGTTTTATTAATGAAAGATTAATAAAAACCTAACTAAAATTGATTGATTTAATGCATACTGATTTCCGGATATCCGACCGATAAAAAATGTCAGAAATACTTCGGGAAATGAGTGAATCGACTTACATTTATGCTAATTGTCTAGCATAAGCTTATTTGAAATCGATAACTTTAACTTCCTTTTTAAAAAAATTAAATAAAATCAAATTTGTCGTTTAATTAATTGAATTTGTGATCTAAACGTAGGTATTTAATTAACATTTATTACGGCCAAATGTATCATATTTAAAGAAGAAATTCTTAAAATTGTCATTATTAGAATTAATTAAATATCACTCGTGTTTAAGCAGGGAATTTACATTTATAAATAGATTCTGGAGATAATTTTAGCGAAGAAATTCATTAACCAGTCATTTCTGTTTTCACTAACAAGTAGAGACGACACTTGAGAATTAATTTTATGACAAACTTCCTTATTACAAAATAGCTATTTTAATGACAAGTCCACGTGGGTTTGAGTGTAAAAGATTTTACAATAATTAAAGTAAATATCAGAAAACCAAAACTATTCCTTTTTATATGTTAACAGCAAATACGAATTAAATCAGGTTAACTTACTACAAGACACTAGTTTATGAATCGATATGGGTGTAAAGATTTTGTCAAATAAGAAATAGAAAGTATCCTTTAAAATTTGTTTAATACATGTTGCAAAAAACAATTAACTAATTAACGTAGAGACGACGAAAGCTTTCTTATAAAGCTGAAAATGTTCGAATTAATGTATTTTAGAAATTTCCCACAAGTTGAAAATGAAAGCAAAGCATCGTCGCCCGATTTTGTTAAATTAAATTTAAACGGTTGACCTCAGTTTAAACGAAACTGGGTTATTGTATTTATCCATTACGATTATGGAGCAGTTGATGTTTTCAAAGGGGTTTTGTTGACTTCTTGTTAAGTTCAGAACATAGTTACAGGATACAAGGAAAGCTTTTAAATAAAAGCGGAAAACTGCTTTAATATGCAAATTTGTGTAAGCAGAAGATTAAAATCCTGGACAAAAAAATAAAAAGAAATTTACACGATGGCGTTTCCTTTTTATTTTAGACTTCCAAAGATATTTACCCTTGCATTATGTAGGTCAGCCTTCCCGGACCTTTGCTTTATAACTTTTTCTACGTCAGCATAAAGCTCATTCTGGGATTTCCGTATATATTAATCTAACCGTCTGGTTATTTTATGAAAGGGATTAATTATTTCAAAAATGTGAGATGATATTTGGTGTTAATGAACTGCACTAATAACAAATTCACTTTTGTCGTGTTAGGTGAAATCTGTATCAGGAAATTTATGCGTTCATAGAACAGGCCCATTAATTAATTTTCGAGTAGTAAAAGTTTGTTCTCTGATTTAGATTACACAGTAAAAGCTCACGTAAGTAGTTTTGTAGTAGTAGTAGTAGAAGTCGTAGTAAAGAGTAGGAAACCTACTTTTTGCTAATTATAAATTATAAGTTGTTTGTAGTGATCCAGTTTATAATAAAATTAAAAAGTTTGTTTATTGTACTGAACGGGAGAAATTTTATTTTTTAAAGGTAGTTTTAAATATTTACCGTATTTATAAAAAAACCGAAATTATAATAAATGCTGTAAAAGTCACTTTACGAGATATTACAAGGAATACTGAAAAGGAGAGAAACTTCTAGCAGTTATGCATTAGTATGGGTAGAATTTGTGTACTTTCTATAAAACTTGATTTTAACTTGCAACTGTTATTAGAGGTTTAGCGACTTTTCTACTACTGATATACACTTGAAGTAAACAATTCCTACTGAGATGGAGCAAATTTGATTTGATTATCAATCTGACTTCTGAGATTTCTTATTTCTTTAAGATTAAAAATGTTTATTTTTAGATTTACTGCTTGTGAGTTTTAGAATTTTTGGTATTCAAAGATCTTTATTTGTTATTATTATTTCAGTAACAGCATTTGCAAGTTATAAAAAATTAAGTCTTTCTGTTTGATACTAACTTAGAAACATCTTTTTGGCTACATCAATTAATTTAACATAATGTTCCCTTTGAATAACAATAATAAACTACAATGTAATGTATCAGGACAATTGTTCTATAATGCATTACTTTTTAGAGTAAACTTTCTGCAAAGCACATTAACCCACTTGTATGCAAGTCAATCCAGAATCGAAATAAGGAAATTACTGTAATCGTTAAATAAAGCCTAACATTATTTTATAATCCTATTTTCCTCTTTTTATTCTGCATTAATATGTTTCAAGGTGAAGCATTTTACGTTTGAATTTTTTTTTCTGGAAAATTTGGAGCTGTAGTTTATTATTTAATATGTATTGATATAATACTGCGAATCTATGTACAATTTCGGAAGCGAAGTTATAATTTTTATATGGAGCTAATTTTACACATAACTTAATTGTCGGTTTTTGTTTCAGAGAATAACATAAATATATTATTTACTGCTGCTACTACATTATTATTTGTTTTAACTGTCGATTTTAATTAAACATTTCACAGGTGAGTAGCTGAGTAAAGCTAACTAATTGTAAACAATATTTACTTAAACCGTTTTATTAATGAAATAATCTACGAGTGAATAAACTGAATAAAATGAGTAAATATCTCCTTCGCACTCTGTTAGGCAGGACCTACAAGGTGAAGGTAAGTAAGCAGGTTTCGATTAAGCTTAATGTTTCTCGGTTATTCCAGCGTTTTAGCAAAACTCTTATCAAATAAGAATTTTTGGCATTTTTGTACAAAGAAATTCTTTAGCTTAAACCGTGAAATATGAATAAGTTTGGAACGTACCTCCATAGTGATTAAAATGTCATCCAAAACATACACTTTCTTACGGTACTTTCGAAGACACTGCAAACTGTTCACTGTAACGCTAACTCTTCACTCTCACTGAGGTGCAGTGTTGATGACCCACTTCTTGTGTATCTTTATACCAAATCCCCACTTGTTATTTTATCAGTATCACCCCTAAATTATTAATATAATCGGAAATATTGCGAAAGAAAGAACTGTTTTGAAAGCATTACGCATCGGTCACTTTTCACTAATTGTCTATAAAACTCATGTACATTTACACCCACTTAATTACGTTTATAAAATTCTTGATTATTTCCAATTGTGTTCTGTGAAGGTTTTGACGTGTACTTCTGTTAATGTATAAATTAACTTCGGGTGTTTCGGAAGTCGGGTATAAACTTCCAAAGTATTTCTTGGATGATAAATGAACAGGGATCGTTGTATAAAATTATTTGGTTATTGTTAGGGTATCGGTTTATTGTAGATATTTGCGTCGTTACAGAAAAATTGAACTTGCAGATTTCCAATTCATATTGGAATAATAAATAATATCAATGATTCTTTTAGTATAGGCACTTTGAATGTGGATATAAAAACGGCACTCTTTATTTTAAATTTGAAGAAACAGTAATACTCGCATTATTCTTGATGAATTTTATCGAAAAATAAGCGTTTAAGGATAACCAATTTAAATCAAAATAAACATTTTTAAGACAAATAGTAAAAACCAGCCATCTTAAATGTATCTTTCCATAAATGTCACGAAGATACTTGTTTGAAAATATTGCTGTTTCAGAACAACTTTAGTGCAATGAACTAATTGTATCTTCTAATTAATCATAACACGCAGCGGCAATCGAAAAGAAAGTGAGCATTTTAAATTCAAAGTGATCATACATGTATATTTGAAGAGAAAGACAAATGGAATGAAGATGAATGTAAACGTTAATGTTGTTTTATTATTGTTACTGATGAATCCTTTTACTTAAAAAGTGAACTTGTAGAAATAATAATAAAAAAAAAATGAATTTGTTATGTTTCTCAGGTCGTACGCATTAGCATAGCTTTGGATAGCTTTGTTGTTTTATTAGTTATTATAGCAAGTTTAAATAGTAAAAAAAGTTTAGTTACAGAGATTTAATCAAAGGCAGGAGTTATTCTGTGTATTTTTGCAAATACATAATTGTAAAACACAATTAATAAATAAAAGTTTTTTTGCATAACTAAAGCGTCCCCTGCTGATGACCAGAAGGCGGGCATTTAACAGCATTCGCTTAAGCAATAAATATTGTTAGCTTAGACTGCTTTGATTAAGACGTGTTAGAAAAAACTAAATTGAATTTAAAAGATTTTTGCACATTAAAAAGTTTGCCGAATCTTAACTAAATCAGGCCACATTTAATAGACGACACCATTTTTTTTTAACATTTATTGTTACCAAATCGTTCGATAACTCATGTGCGACCTGAAAATATTTCCGCATTTAAGACAACAAAAACAACGTTTTTATAAACAGTTCACTACTACATGCAAGTCATCTCTTGTAATCGATTCTAAATTGAACTTTTGGCCATACCTTAGTAAGTCAACATTTTAACAAAAAGGAGCACCAACTCAAAAAGCAATACGATAATTAAAACACTTTCATGTCCAAGTTGCATTTTAAAGCAATAAAATGAATATTAAAATACGTAAGAACTGAAATACCGGAAGAACCACTCTATCAATCCAACACATTGACAGGGCCTTATTTTAAATCCCGGTGGTGTTTATAAGAAGGAATAAAATTGTTCACAACTTCAAAACTGATCTTTTTTAGCAAGCTGATAGACGTGTAGGATCGTAACGTATATGTAAAATGTAGGTTGTGTATTTGAACGAATTTTTCCTTATATAAAAATTTTGAATAACCTCAATTCTAAGAGTTTCAATTTGGGTTTTTAGGAATAGGAAACGAGTAGCAGCTTGGGTTGACATTTCTTCGATAGATCTTTACATCTAATGCATTTCCGCTTGAATGCAGTTATATTGATTCGTCAGGTTCTTTTTATATATACAATAAAGGACGAGATTTAGCAGATATACTATGTGAATACGTTTTTCACTTGAAACAAATTAAGGAAAGTCAACGTTTCATTTATGTACAATTATTTGCTGTTTTTGTCAGACCATAAAATTAAATCATAATAAATAAACATAAACGTAAATATTTCAGTTTCGTTTTTTAATTTAAAGACATTTAAAAATAATTAATGGAAATTAAATGTTTTTGTTATTTAAATAAAAAAATGTAGCTAATTGCTTTTGTATTTTTGACTGAATATTTTACTCAAAAATTGTTATGCATGTTATGCATGGGCGTACAAGAACAAATATTAGTTGCCTAATTTAATTGGAACAGTGTTTCTGTCTACTAGATGGCGCAGTTCAACTCATAATTTTTCATTTACAGTTTATCTAGAATTTCTAGTTTAGAGCACTCATACATGATTTTGGTTAAAAGCAAGAAGATCTGCTATTAATAAATTTAATAATTAATTAAAAAGGGATTCTAAATATGACGGGAGTTTAAACTGTATTCAGTGTATTCATATATTTTGCTTATATTCACAAAGACTCACAATACCTTTTGCGAATGTTCCTTCCATATCTAGCACTTCCTTCTACAAATAACATACAGAACTGACCATATATTAAGCATTTAGTATTAATTAATCTATGGTGGGGGCGGGTGGGGCTCCCTTCAATATAAAAATATATGGCTCAATTGCGACTCTGCAAGTGACAAATATAGTAAATTCCCATTAAAGATATGATATTAAATCTGTTATTAGATAATTTGCGTTTATTACTAATGATTTTGTTTTTATTAAACTTACAGTCATTTGCTGTATATAATATATAATACATTCACGATTATGTTTTCAGGAATTTATTCTAAATATTGCTGCTTGTATTACTTAATTTGCGTTTAATTACTTGATCGCTTTGCAGATTCTTATGAAGGGATGTATGTAGTTATTAACATATGTATTATAAAACTGTTAAAGGATATTTGGCAGATAAGTACTTATTTTATTTTTGCAGCGAGTATTACTAATACAGTCATAGCAAGTTTAATACCAGTATGGTAAGGTAAGGTGAAATACGCATTAAAATTTTCGAAACAACACAAATACTTGGTAATATAAAAAATGATTTAAAAATACAAAATGTATAAAGTGTCAGGGACGAAGTCCGTATCTTTATTATTGAAAATGAAAGTACAAAAAGGAAAAGAATAAAGTGTAGAATTAATAACATTATCAGAGAAAACCAATTCATCGAACAAATGCCGAATTTCAAGTACTTAGGGTATAACGTGGACTATCAAGAAAAGCCAATAAGGTAGGTACATTCCAATACATTCGTGAAACAATGCATAGAATCATGAAGACTGTACCACGAAAGTTATAAACATAAAATTGAGAACTGGACTCTCTCCGAAAAAGAAAAATCTCAAATCCAAGCATCAGAGATGACCTTTCTCAGAAATGTTAAATGATACACAAAATTAGAACGTATAAGAAATGTAGATATACGATACGAATTACAAAGATTCTTCACCAATAACAGAATAATAGAATGTTAAAGAAGTAACTGGAAGCAACACCTTCAACGGATGGACAACAAAAGAATACCCAAACCAAAAGACCAAAAGGAATCAGAGATTTAGGACGCCCGTGAAAGAGATGGAATTACTTGTGAACAGAACGGGAAAGTCATGCTCATACCATACAAATAAAAGAAGAAGAGGAATTAGTAGGAAGTACATGTACAAGAAGGGAAGGACAAAGTCGGAGGAGAACACTATTTAAACCGTCGTATTTGTATTGTTTAAATAGCAACGTCCTCTTGCATTCTTCTTGAATTTAACTATGCTTAATGTCTTGAATTTATTTTGTGATATCTTAAGTGTTTTTGCTGTTGGGTTTTAAATATAAGTTTGGGGTTGCAACGGTTCGTCGCTTGCGCGAGCGTTGAAGTCTTCAGCATAGGTTCACAGCTAATCTGTGGGTTAGGGTGACAGCTGGTTACGCCGCATTGTATTGTTATTAACTATAAAAATATTGATGGATACATATTTCATAACATTTCAAATTTTCTCATTTTCGCCAGCTGGGTTTAAATATACAATGGGGTCGCAAGGGTTTGACGTTTGCGCAAGCACTAAAGTCTCCCGTATAGGCTGAGGCATAATTACGTCATTTTTTGTTGTTATTAATGTAAAAATATTGAATTAACGTTGGTAAATAAATATTTTATAACTCAAATGTTCTTGTTTTTGTCAACTGGGTTTAAATATACGATGGGGTTACAAGAGTTTGTCGCTTGTGCGAGCTTTAAAATCGCCGGGGTATGATCAAGGATATTTAAATCGTTTTACATTGTTATTAATTGTAAATATTTTGAAAGAACTTTAGTAGAGAAATATTTGATAATATCTCAAATGTTCTTGTTTTTATCAGCTGGGTTTAAATACATGATGGGGTTGCAAGGGTTTGTCGCTTTTGCGAGTTTTTTAAATCATCAGGGTGGGATGAAGGATATTTACGTCGTTTTACATTGTTATTAATTGTAAATATTTTGAAGGAGCTTTGGTAGAGAAATATTTTATAATATCTCAAATGATCTCGTTTTTATCAGCTGGGTTTAAATACATGGGGTTGCAAGGGTTTGTCGCTTTGTGAACTTTGAAGCCACCAGGGTAGGATAACGGCTATTTACGTCGTTTTATGGTGTTATTGGCTATAAAAATATTGATGGAACTTTGGCAAATAGATATTTCATAACATCTCAAAGTATCGTTTTCGTCAGCTGGATTTAAATACACGACGGAGTCGCAAGGGTTTGTCGTTTGCGTGAGCATTGAAGTCCCCAGCGTAGGCGGAAGGATATCTACGGAGTTTTCTGTTGTTATTAACTGTAAAAATATCGAAGAAACTTTGGTAGATAAATATTTCATAACAACTCAAATGTTCTTGTGTCCATCAAATGGATTTAAATACACGATGGGGTTACAAGGGTTTGTCGCTTGTGCGGGATTTGAAATTACCAGGGTAGCCTGAAGGCTATTTAGTTGTTTTATGTTGTTATTGACGGAACTTTAGCAAATAAATATTTCATAACATCTCACATGTTATTGTTTTCATCAGGTGGGGTTAGATATGCAGTGGGGTTAGCACGGTTTGTCGCTTGTGAGAGCATTGCAGTCACTAGGGTAAGGGTAGACTTTTTATATCGTTTTATGTTGTTATTAACATACTATAAGGGTATTAAGTGAACTTTTGCAAAACACATAATTTCCGACCATAACAGCTCACTTTAGGATGATATTTTAGTTAATATAAACAAGATTTTCTTAGTATAAATCTATCTTGTCAATAAGGTAACACTAAATTAATTTTTAGGTTATGGTTCGCTACGTAACCAAGGTTACCAGCGTAAACTTAATATTCTTATTCTTTCTCTTATGGCCGAAACCTTGACCAATGGTTTATTATTAAGATATTAAGTATGAGTTCTATGGGCCCTCTTCGCACGCATGCCGTACATGAGGCTAACATTGCCCGTCAAAAGAGGTAAAGAAGATTCACCCGCAGTATTGTGAAGTTAACGGTTATCAACGGTGTTAGCATGAGTGAAAATGAATTATGTACCTAGTTCAAAAGAAAATGCATCGAAAAATCTTTGTGGTGAAGAAATGTTTGCCAGATAAATAACAAGTTGCTTTATTCTTTCTTATGGACGAGTAAAAACATTCTAAAACGCTATAAATTATTTAGTTTGCTGCTAAAATAATCATGTCTTTTCATTCTTTAATAATATTGATTAGAAACAGTTCAATAATAGGAATTTTGTGGTGCCAATCGCTTAGAGTAAGTCAACATCATCCATCGACATTTGATGAAGCCACAGTTGTGTTTCACGATGATATTTATTAGTTCCTTGTTAAGATTTTTCCTCTTCTGCTCAACGGTATCAGTTGGTTAATGAGCAGCAGCAAACTGCGAAACCAGGGTCACACGTTTTCGACTGACACTGTTTAGTAGTTTTGTAAAGGTAGGTAGTTTCAGGAGTTTTCTCCTTTTTAATTTATTGATTAATAATTAGCCCGGCATATGAGTTACTATCCAGATATATTTATATTTCTAGAAATTGTAATTTCCTGTAAATAATAGATTTTGTGGGGCTAGTCGTTTTAAATGAGTGTTGAGGTTTAACACTTGATTGTCACCAAGGAACTATTTGTTAGTTCCTTATATAAAGCTTTAGGCAATGTAACAGAAAACTAAATAGTTTGTACCGGAAGTACCGGTAGTTTGTATTCGGGAAGAAATTTAGATATTTTAATAATTTTTTAAGCCAATTGTAGCAATTTGTGGAAATTAAACATATGTTTGGATAGAGTTAGGTCCACTTAATATAACCCCATATCATTTGACGTTACCCCCCAAATAGGGGGGTATATATATTTTTTTAATCATTTTCCCAAAGAGCCCCTTGGTTGGGGATATTTGGGATTACATTAAAAAACATGTATAAATTGAATAAAACCTTATAATGGGCTATTTGGTATAAAAATTATTTTTTTTAAATATCTCTAACCTCGAACCAGTGATAAAGAACCTGGAAAATATCTTTTAATTAGGTAGGTAGGTACCACCTATCCTATAACATGTGTCTGTTCTTTTTTAGTACTTTTTTGATTTGTCATGCTTACCATTTACCATAATCTCATATTTTTAAGGAGAACAAATGGCCTCAGGCGACCTTGAGCCTCTGCTCTTATCAAGTAATAATACCTATAAATAGCAATAACTATTATATTTTTGTTTCTGAGCAAAGGGCTATATCTAGTAGTAGGTACCTGTAACCATTTTGGTGACCAAAAACCACAGTTTTTGTAATTTCCCAAATTACCCCGTTTCTAGGTCTCAAATAGCCCCACTTTACATTGCTGTCATTAAAAAAAATTGGTTTTACACAAAAATCTAAAATTGTGTACGAAAGCTCAACTAACATGTAACAATTTATTGCCCAGATTTCAGATAGGTACATTGTACTTACCCGTTGGGTTCTGGCTATGAAAGTTTGCACGTTACCAATTTCAGCTAAATTTCAATAGTTCGTTAATAATTTTATTATAAGAACACCTGCTAATCATTCGCTGTAAACCGCCACCGATATTCGCAGTCTAACTTCACTCGACTTGAGATGCACATAATTGGGTGGTTTATATGACAATCGTTAAAGGGGCACATACGCCAAACTTAAATTTGTAATTTCCCAAATTGCCCCGACAATCCCAAATAGCGGGCGTTCTACGGTATGCGATATTTTTTTATTATTATTGTTTTTTGCCAACATCTTTATGTACAGGCATTACATTTTATAATTGAAAACCAATATAAAGATAAAATAATCGTAACTTATGCGGCAGGACGTTTCTCTGTTGTATGCCATTAGAATGAGTCATTAATTTCTTTCATACAATGGTTTACGACAATTTTATTACATGTATGAAGGGCTACCACAGCAACCACTAAATTAAATGAGGTTTAATGTGCCAGCGTAGATTTCCGTGAAAATTATCCGATTTCTTTAATTCGTATTGATATTTAATTTTTAATTAAGTTGCGTCAGCTAGTAACCTGGCATAAATGTTGCTAGAAATATAAAAATCTTGGGGTGTCAGTTTTCTGTTAGTTGCACAGTAGCATTTACAACAAATTGTGGAAATTATTCGCTTAGAAGCGTTCAGCGTTAGTTTTCGATATTTTTACAAAAAATTAAAGAAATCCGTAAATTTATTATTGTGCCTTTGATTTTAAATCATTTACAACGAAATTTCAATTCAGTTAATTGTTTTGTAAACTTATCGGTCAGTTACTTTAATGGCGGAATCAAGTAAGCGAACAACCTTTATCTACTTCTGCATTGTGAAACGTATGACGCCGAAGATAAAGTTAAAATAAAGAAACACGAAAGTGTCATTTTTAATTACATAAGTGTAAGTGTTTGTTGTAAATACTACATAATATGCGGTTTTCTCGAAATAAATATAATTACTTTATTTTGTGAACAACGAAAATGTAAAAATTTCAGATTTCAAAATTTACATATATTTTATGTAATGCATTATTTAATATAACCTTAATGAAAAAGAACTTGTTTAAGGATTTGCTGACTTAGTAGTATATAGGGTGGCGAATTGCTTCGCTCATCATAGGAATTTCAATGGTAAATTTTTAATATGTAGGTATTTACCTATTTACTTCCGTAATTATTTTAGATCAAAAGTGCCAGTAAGTTTTTTTGACAAAAATGTAATCAGTCTTTTAATTCCAGTCGTGTTGGTTTCATTTTCTCAGATTTATCGATGACTTTACTAACGTAGATTTCATTATGAATATTTAGCATTGCTAAGTCTGAGTATGCTTTATGCAGATTGCCATTTTGTTTTCAAAAGTTATGTAGATAATCTTTTGAGTTAAAGGAGCAAACCAAAGGTGTAATTAGCAGAGTTCCGAAGAATTAAAAGGAAAATCTGCTAACATTTTCAGATTTGCAATGCTCTATAACATTTTTGAAACAATTTTCTATTTCATGTATCTTCTATTTAAGATGAATATGTCATCTTACTGATAACTTTATACATACTTTAATAAACTTAACAAACCTTCATAGCACTCTTGATTGTTCAATTAAAGCATGTATTTTTTAAAATGGAAGTATTTTAGTGTTATATCACTGAAAAGCTTATTTTTTCTCCTTAATGATAAATCACTCGACTAGTTTATTTTAAATTTTTTGTAAACAACAATTTTTTGTAAATAACAACCTCATCGAGTTAAACAGTGTACTTGTGATATCCAGCTACAAAATTTAATAATATTAATAGTAGGTAATAACTTTAATTATACCTAAAAATTACCTGAATAAGCTTGGATACTCTAATATTTCACATTTGTTTATTTTTAGAAAATATTTGTTGATTTATCACAGCCTGTATCATTGGAAATGGGAGAAAGTGAGTTCTTAATGATGTAAAAGTTAAAAATTAGAGCACTGAATAATATTATCAAAAAGAATAAAAAGCAGATATACGAAATTGTATCCCAAGTGTAGCACTATATTGTTTCAAAAGTTGGCAGTTCTCAGAACAACGCAAAACCAATTAAAACCTATGGAGTTGGATTACTGGAGAAGAGTACGAAAAGAAAAAAGTAAGATTACGCGAATTGAAATTGAAAAAAAAATAACTTCTGTGATATGTACATCTCCAAAGGATGGATGGACAATAATAGACGACAAAACAAACGACGAAACAGCGAAGAGAAAGAAGAAAGACACGAGTGCAATAAGCAAATAGATAGATATCCTGAAACAAAAGTGGGGACTTCAACAGGGAGCCTGGATTAATACAGAAAAGCGGAAGAAAGTATTGAACACCAAGAGACCTAGATAGAGGCCAACAAATTGGAAGAAATTTATATTTAAAAAATGTATGAGTTTGCATTATAACACAAAATCAGAAGTGCTATGAATTCCACACAAAATCATACATAAATAGCCTCTTTACTTTTAAACTTTACGAAAATGTATGAAATTAAAAAGTTTTTCGTTTTTCAAAAATTTTAAAAAATTATGAGGGGTTGAGCATTAGTACACATCATTAGTAATTTATTATAATTGTAATTCTGAACAACTTTGCCAAGTTAACCTTTAACATAGTTTTTGAAATATAATAACTACATAATTTACAAGAAAATGGGCATCCTGTACTTATAGGTGAAATATACAGAGTGATTCAAAATTATTGTCATTAATTTTAAGGGTAGGTAGAGCATACCAAATAGAACAACTTTTCTTAATAAGCCATGTATCGCAAGTAAATGGTAAGCCCAGAAAAAAATTAAAAATATCAATACAAAAATTGTTTTGGAGCCTCTGGAAGAGGTTCTGTTTACATTCAAAATCTAACTTTATCAATCCCCTTCTTCTCCGTACTGATAAGAGAGCCCAGATGTGATGTGTACCTCTGTACCTACGTTAGTCAGTTCTTCGTTCGGTTTAAAAGTGTACTGTTCGAACCTTTTAACAACCGAATTATTTGACGTTGTTGATTTACGGGCAAGATCTTCAAAACGCTGCAGCAGCTCGGAAACACAGTTTGTGTTGTGTGTTCGTGTTTGTGTAGAAGTTAACGGAGGAACATTTGAACATCTTCTGTAAGTACTGTTTCTCTTTATTAACAACAATTTTTTTCTCATATCACTTTTTAACCCTCGTACTCAGTGGCGGCTCGTGGCTTGAAATAATGGGGGTGCTGCAGCTTTCAAAATATACTTACATACCAGTAACGATCCCTGATATTTTTAAGGTGCATTTTAAATAAAACAAAACAAATCGAAATTGTACTCAACTACTCAATTTATAAAAAAATAAGCTTACAGGAAATAAAACGAATTAAACGAAATAAAAAGAATTCTTATTTAAATATAAAATCCATTCTGCGATTTTTAGCTTCACAAAATTTTTCGATCACCTTTTCATTAATATTTTTTATTTTTGAAATCATGCTTTTTTCAATGGAAATCATCGACAGAGCAGTTAATCGTTCTTGCTTCATATTATTTCTTAAAAATGATTTTATCCTTTTTAAAGTTGAAAAACATCTTTCCGGTTCTGCTGTAGTCATAGGAATTGTATATATTTTTATAAGTTTGATTGTTTCAGTAAAAACCCTTGACACATTTTCTTCAGTTAATAGATTTAATAATGCAAGTAAGCCATTAAAGTTGTGAAATTCTTTTCTAGAATAAAATAATAACATCTGGAGTACATCGACCTTTACTTTTTATTTCAATTTTTTCAGGCAGTGACAATTGGGAAAATGTAATTTTTTTAACATATTCAACAGTAACACCCATGTCACCCATCATAACGTATTTAAAATAATATTTATTACATATTTAATTGTATTTTTCTGTAACAAATATTTAAATGTTAGAAAAAAAATAGAATATTATCCTACGTACCTATATGAAAGATTAATTCGCTCTGAATAAAAACATACAAATTAAATCACAAATAAGCTGACGCTGCTAAGACAGCAGATTTCGGGCCCGTTATTATATGCTTACAAATTCCTGGCGAACAATGATGACGCTGTACACTGTACAGACCAGCAGCGTCGCGCTGCTTATTATCGTGTGTTATAGAACAAACAAGCGTGCGCGGAACTTGCAGAGAGTTTTGGACACTATTAATTTCGCAGCGTCTCTTGCTTCAACGCGACGTACGTACATTTCGCAGCGTCTCTGAATGGAATCTACAGCTTCGGTTAAAATAATTCCCTTTAAAAGCGGTTTAATTAATTAAATTTATGTAATAATTATGCAAAATATTGAATGATTGTTATATTATTGATATTTTCAAGTACAAATTTAATAGGTAATTAATTTCCAAATTTTGTTCTGGGGGTGCTGCAGTGTCGCAGCGCTTATGGACCAGCCGCCACTGCCGTACTACCGTGTGGTGTAATGTTTCATTTATTTTTCCTGAGTCAAATTTCTATCACAGGCTTTAAATGCTTATTAACCAGCAGTTCTCAAAAGTGTGTAACAAAATTTAAAATAAACAAAATTCGCGGTAAGCTTTAAATATTTGCTGCAATGTACCTACTATTATTAAGGTTAGCATATTACCCATTTAATTTAATGACAATACTTTTGAATCACCCTGTATTTTTATTATAATACGATGAAGTAAAACTAGGCCTTTCGCTTTTCGAAAATACATGCATTGACTCATGCGGGAAGGGGGGCTCTTGTATCTATTTTATGGGAGATTTTAAGATACTTATGGTTGTTATCACCAACTGCCGATTTAAAAAAGAGAAATTCGCTTGTTTTGAAGTTTAACCCCCCCCCCCCTAAAGGAATAGTCCACTGGTCTTTCTTTTCGGCTTCTTAAATAAATTTATTAATGAATATTATTTATGAATTAAAGTTTTTATACACAGTTGCGACAAAAGCAATTCAAAATGTATTCCATCTTCTAAAAACGCTTTACTAAAATGTTAAAAACATATTTCTGCTTTTTATCGTACTTACATAAGTTCAAAATTAATTCACATATTCAGGTATTTATTATAGAAATTTCAGGATAGTTTTTCTAGAAAGTTATGATTTCCTGCAACTAAATTGAAATAAAAGTGCTGGAAAGTACGTGCTCAAAAGTCGTATTAAGGATACTAAATTATAGCAATTAATATTTTATAACATTCTGGTGTAATACTGACACGCATCTTAATTTATATGTATACGTAAGTGGTAACTGCATCACGTAGCTCGTGCATTTTCAAATGTTTTTTTTAGAAATATGGAATTTCTTCTTTTATAAATGAGTAGGTTACAAATGACGAAATAATAACAAGCTTGCTTTATTCCTTTTTACATGTAAATGTACTTCCTGTATTACAATACTTTAGCTTTGTTTACGCTTGCGATGAATTTGTGTTTTGGATTTTATTATTTTAGGATAATATCATTAAGGTGAGTACTGTTAAATATGGTAAAAGTTAATAAAAATACCAAACGAATTAGTCTGTAAGGAGAAATGCATAAAATTAATAAAAATTTTGGAAGTTCCACACTTTCCCTGTGCCAGCAATTTCGACATTCTAAATAAATCATTTAGTTTCAATTTAATTAGAACTAAATGTTAAAATGAACATTTTTTGCAATAATTTATAGCGGATAATCAACCCTAGAATAGAACATTAACAGACTCCAAAACAATGGGAGTTCAGAGTTATGTGGTCGTTTCTGAAATTAAAATAAAATTTTACATCGGAACAAAAAAAGAAACCACAAAGAACGGTTACTTTCTTACTCATTTATTTTGTTTATCAATGAAAAATACTAACGGATTGACATTTCTACGTTTGGTTGGGTTTTTTAATTCTTAACTGTGTTTGTTTATTATTATCATTATTATTTTGTAATGTCATTTACATATTTTTCAGAAATAATCTTTAAAATAAACGTATAAAATACAATAGATTTTTAGGAGTACGAATTTGTTTGTTAATTATAAAGTAATTCAATTACGGAGTAACTTTACTACCGACATTATTTAACTAAACTGAAATTTCGAAAAGACTAAATATTCGCCCAACTAATATTAATTAATGATTGCATATTTAGACTTTTAAGTACATTTACATATCAGTGAAAGTTGACAAGACTATGTAAAAGTTATAACATTGAATTTCAGATATAAGTTAGTGGATTAACAAATTTACAATTAACGCTATTAGTTTACGCTTTAATTTATTTATTTATTTATTAGCGGATTGTAGATTTTCTAAAAGTTACAGTTACATGTTGAGTTTACAACCGATTCTTTTTATTTTCAGAGGGTTATGATTTATTTATTTATTCGCCAATCGATTTATTTATCTATTTATTTATTTATTTTAAATTAGAGTACATGCAATTAATAAGAGAAGTTTAAAAAATTCCTCATTTTCTAATAATAGTAAACGCTTTTCTCAGAAATACGAGCTACTTCTACTAACTTAATCCTAAAATATTCTTAAATAAAGTCGTGTAATTGTTAATTTATCCATCCGTATCCAAATATCTACGTTTAATACTTTTCCTATTTTGGTGAAATTTATAAATCCCTTGGTATCAGGTTTAATAATTTCTATAATCATTGTTTAAGTGCACTTTTGTCAATAGTTCTTTGATTGTGTAAGTAACAAGAATTAATTTTCTCCTAAGAAATAAACTAACTGACCGGAACAGCAGATGTGGATCTAGTTTAAAGAACAATTTTTGGTTCACATACCTCTACGTCTCTAAAACTTTAGGCGTTATTCGGTTTTAACAATTGACCTACTGAACGGACCTAGAGTGAAAATTATTCGTGAACGTTAATTTGCTGGTCTATTTTCTAAATAAGAATATATTCCGACGTTTCTTAAAATAAGAAAAAAGAAGAGCCACATCCGCTGAAGCCACTTTCTGCGCATTATAATAGAGTAATCAATAGAGAACATAGCTAGTTTTTTGTATTGGACTCTTTTGGTAATAATTATTTAATCTGGAAATTTTATTTAAGTAACAAAGATTGATTCGTTTAAATTTTTTCACGGTAATAAAGTATGTTTTATCTGCTATTAATGGCCAAAACTAGAATCTGCGAATTAGAAAATGCTAACTTCGTTAGTTACAACTTAATTTCAACCAAATTTTTTTACTACGTTTTAATTTTACCAACTGAATTAATATGCATTACAAATAGCTGCTACTATAAGAACTAATTTTGCGACGTAATCTCTAGATACTTGTTTGCAAAGGAATTTTTATGTTTAATTCAGCACCGTTAAAATAAAAGTGTTTGTCTACCTTACATACGTAAATACCAACCGTATTAACTATTTATTAAATAAATACAGGTAACTGCTACTAATGTTATTAGAGCAAAACATTTTTATTTCTTTACAATTTGTATTTTGGACCATGAAGTATGATAAACAACAGAAATTATTATTTTGGTGTTTTTGCTTGAAAAATTATTTCTTGGGTTTGTGAAAGTATCGAAATCATATGAAATTTAGAGTTTGGTAACAGTTGTGGAAACAACGAGTTTTTAATGTAGATTTAATAATAAATCGCAGATTTATATTGATACCGTAAAGAATACCTTTCTTTAATGAGGATTCAGCACTTTTATTTTGTTACGTTGTTTTAATGCAAGGGCATTGACATTCACCTTCACTATTTAACAAAAACCTATATATTAAAAGGAAAGAAAGTAAATATAAATTGTAGTAGGTAAAGGTTTTATTAATCAAATCAATCAAAGTATAAAACGACTTGCCTTTTAAATAAGTTTGTAATTATTCTGATGTTTTCGTTCACTGGTCGTATGCAGAACTGATTATATGCGTAACAAGCTACCGTGTATTTTCCAGATGAACAACAGTAACCCAATAAAATGCTATCTACATCTTGGATTTTGTAACGTTCACAAAAGGTTATTATAACTACTAATACTAATTTGCAATTCATCTTAGACTTCGCGCCTTCTAAGGTAATTAGTAATTTAGATTCCACATAACACATAACTTTATTTTGTTTGTCACTATTCTCATCTCGGTACATAGTAAGTAACTGCGCAATAACGTCTAAGCACATCAACGACCTTACCTGTATAAAATAGGGGATTTTCATTTTCCAGACAAAGCTATAAGCATTGCTAGCGGCTTTATCGCGTTTTTTTTTTTTTATAAATTAGCACTTAAGCAATTAGTTAATAAATAGATGCTTAAAATTTCCGAGGTTATGGGAAAATACAGCGTAAGAAAATTATATAAATTTAAATAACGCCTTTCGACCAAAAGGAAGGTGACCGATACTAATTATGACTTAATATAATACATATTCCGGAGAGATTGTTTACTTCTTTTATTGTTATAACTAGGCAATTTGTGTTTTATGACTGTTTTATCCGCTTTAAAATACGGTGAATGTGCTAAATTAAAGTTTGTTTTAGAAATCTACTATTCCTATTTTGATTCTTAATGGATGCCATACCTTAATCAGCAAGTGGCAATTTTACCATTAAATATGAAACCTAAAAAGAGACCAAAAGAAAAACTCTATATTTTGAACACTTCCATTTTAGACAGTTTTAAAAATAAATCCCATTAAAAAACCACTGTTGAAAGTGTTACGTTAATTGTTATTGATGGTATTAGACTATCATCCTTTCGAACATTCTCTACTACTTTTAAATACTAATTAGTAAGTTCGTTTACCTTTACTGATTTAAACGTAAATAAACATACTTAAGTAACATCAAGTTTACATGTCTACTGAATTATTTAAAACATTAGCGACACAATTATTTATAGATGCCGGCGTTCTAGACTAATAGATGAAGTAAATCATTAACAAATCTAAACAAATAGTATGAAATGTAGCATGTTTTTAAAATTTAGGTAAACTACACCTAATCGTATATTGCACAATTGTGCGGATGTCCTAATTTAATACTAATTTTTCGATTATAGGTTATAGTTGCAGAGTCGGTTAAATCTGCAAACTAGAAGTGCCTGCATTTTAATTTAAGTTGATGTGTTTTCAGGAAACGTAAAATGATAATGGTAGGAAAATTTTATATAAAGCGATCCTCAAAGGCTAGTCACCAGGGGACTACGAGACTACAAAACGGCCCTAACTGAAGTAAAAAGAGAAGACTCCAAAGCAGAGTTAACAGAAGGTCTTCCAAAGCAGAAGTGGACACATACTTTAGTTCAACTGTACGAAGAAAAGGGAAGTAAGAGTTGGTTTCTGGATCAAAGCTGAGAAAAAACAAGATATAAAAGAATTCGAAGGTTACTCCGGGAGAGCAGCGTCACTATTATAAAATTAAATAAGACAGATTTAATGACAATAATATAGATCTAAGAACCAACCTGGGCTGCAAATGAAGAAGAAGTAAATGATATCTGCAACACAAGAAGCTTTAGAATATGTTAAAAATAAAAATAAAAATATCAATATAACAGTAGATTTTAATCCGAAAATGGGAAAATCGAGCATTATATGTAAATTTGGCTATGAAAAATAAATAAAAGAGGGGAACAAATAAAATAAACTTTGCAATACAGCATGAACTATATATAATGTACGCATTTAATAAGAGACGAGTTAGAAAAAGATGAATTTGGATATGCCCCAATGAACAGTATAAAAACGAAATGGACTTTATACTTGCAAACAATAAAAGCGTAATAACCAAGACGGAAATATTAAGTAAATTGCATTTTACTGCTGATCATAGAACGGTCAGCAGTACAATAACCACAAATACAGAGAATAAAAAGAGGAAGAAGTTCAGATGAATCAACGCAAACACAACAAGCAATAACAATTTAGATGTAAAGCTAGTGACACAAATAGAAGTAATTCAGGTCGGAGAAATAAATAACCAAATAGTTGACTTCACGCTGAATACAGCTAAACAATCGACAGTCAAGACAATTCAAGAAAGAAGAATAGTTATCAAACGACACAATAAATCTGGTAAAGAGAAGGGAAGAATTGAAAAGAAAAACAAACATCACTCAAAAGATAGAATAATGTAAATTAAACAAAATTGTGAAGAGAGAAATAAGGAAAGACTTAGGAACAGCTGGGAAAAGAAAAATAGAAACCATATGAGAAGAATCTGGATCAATAAAATAAATGAAAAATGAAGTATATGATAGCAAACTCTGGATAACACATCTTCAAGGAAAGAACCAAAAGTTAACAAGGGAAAGAGGAATTGGTGGAAACCGCTATGAAATACTATGAAGATTTTTATAAAAGCAAAGAAGATAAAAGTTTCAGAAAAAGAGCACTTATTGATAAAAAAGAAGAAGAAAAATAATGGACATAATGATGGAGTAAAGAGAACAAGCAGCAAGGAAATTGAAGAACACAAAAGCACCACGTAGGACAATATAAAAAATATTGGAATACCTGAACGGAAGCACGTATGAAGCAAATTTTTTAATAACATCTTACAAACAGAAGTAATACCAATAAAGTGGAAGGAAACAGAAATTATAGTGCTGCTTAAAAAAGTGAGAAAAAAATATAAATAATTGAGGGTTTGAGAATGAAAAGTGATAAATACCATTCTTGCCAATTTATGGTTTTGACCAGTTTTCGACTCTCCTAACAGAGCTGCAGCGTTTAATATGAAAGGTGGACAAATCCGCTTATGTTACTGACTAACATAGAGCGTTTTGTTATATCCAATTTTGAACACAAGCAACAACCGAGAATGATTAGTGGTTTTTGGTTTTTATCCACTTTTCATTCTGAGGTCTTCAATTATAGACCAATAAGTCTAATATCCAACGTTTGTAAATTGTTTACAACAGTAATGGTATATCGTTTAAGGGAGCATTAAACAACAGCCAACCGAAAGAACAAGCAGGCTGCATGACAGAGAACATATACATACAGAGACAAAAGCTAGTGTGAAATTAGACAGAGAAGGCAGAAAGTTTAACTTAAAACACGGAGTTAAACAAGGAGCCCACTATTACCCTATTTATTTGCAGCTACTCTAGAACATATATTTCGAAAATTGAATTGGGCTAAAATAGGTAATCGAATTCTATCCAACCTGCGCTTTGCTGACGATATGGTCTTATGCACTAAGGGTAAAATACAACAAGAAATAATAACAGACTTGTAGACTAAAAGCGAGGAAATCGGCCTGCATATTAACTATGAAAAAACAAACTCGATTCCAAATCGATATGAGGATAGGAAACACCACCATTAAATATAAGGGAGATGTGACGTACCTAGGACAAACAATATTATTTAAAATAAAATAGAGAAAGACATGGCTGGAAGAACTACTGGTCAATGAAAAGAATTCTTCCACCGTCAGTGTCAGTGTTAACAGAACGTCTTCCGGGTTGAAACCGTAGGTAGGATTCTCAAAAAACAGAACATTAAAACCGTCTTCAACCCCCCCCCCCCAGAGTGTCACAGATACTCCCTTCAGTAAAAGATAAGCTTCAGCCATTGTCATTAAGAGGCGTCTATAGTATCCACTGTTCTTGTGGTTTAGTGTACATTGGAGAAACTGGTCGCTCAGTACACACACGTATCTGTGAACACAAACGTTACTTGAAATCTGATCTTCTCTCACACTCAGCTGTTGCTGAACATCATCACGACACTGGCCATAAGATCTTGTTCGAAAAATCTTTGACCATCGCCAATGCCCCTTACGTTACCGAGCTGCGTGGCCATGTGCATACCTGTCCTTGCACACGCGTAGCATTCGAGAGGTAGCGGGTTCGAACCCCACTGCCGACTGCCTTGAATCGGGTTCTTGGGTGGTTTTCCCGATTCAACAGAGTTAACCATCTAGAAACCAACTAGAAGAAGAGGTCGTCCAAAAATAAAATGGGGGGATGATATAATAACTGCATCTGGAATCAACTGGAATACAAAAACCAGGGATAACAAAAAGTGGAAATCTATGGGAGAGACCTTTGCTCAAGATTGGGGAGAATAGGCTAATACAATACAATTTGCCAGCAGGGGAAAACCATATGACTTATATTAAAAATCTGCAAATCGAATCCAAGATCCTTGGTTTACAGGGCATTTACTGATTTTGACATCATCGAGGATAGTTATAATAGTCTCTTATGGATTTTATTTTAGGTTTCTCACAATTTTTACGAAAATGCTACATGTAGTGTAGGTAGATCACGTATTGCTCTATTTCAATCTCAAATTAGCTTGTTCATTATAAGGATTAATGATAATCGTATATTTTGGAGCGATGTCAATTACCTGTTTTCTCATTAGAATTAGCTAATATAGGATTCAGCAGGTGGGAGATTTAGTCTAAATTAGAATAAGATTGCACTATATGATGTTTCTTCTATGCGCAAATACTTTTGTTTTGTTTAAATTCCTAATTAACCTTATTTTTCGCACCATATACTGTAGGTCCTCCTTATCTTGCGCTAACAAAACCTGATCGTCGGCGAATTGAAGAGTGTACATAATCTGTTTATTCAATTGTATACCTATCCCTGCACATTTCTTTTTCTAGGTTCTTAAGGCATATTCCACATATATTTTAAATAATGTGGGGGATATGCAGCATCCCTATTTTAGGCCTTTATTTGCTAGAAATCCCCTGGTTGCTTTATTGCCCACTTTAATTTTAATTATGGTATTTCGATATAGTTCTTGAGTGGCTTTTATTAAAACAGTATTTATACTTGTCGATTCTAAGGCTTCCCATAGCTTTCCTACCGGCACGTTGTCATATGCCATAGTTAAATCAATAGACAGCAAGTGGAGACTTCTTCCTGTATTAATTATTTTTTCTATTATCCGTTTCAAACAGAATAAGTTGTCCAAACGGGAACGACCAGCGCGAAACCCACGTTGTTCTTCTGTTTCAGGTTGGCCATATTCTTGTTCAATTAGTTCAATTACTTACTTTACATTCTGTCGTTAATATATTGGGGATAAGTGATTACAACGGATATTAGCTGAGCCTTCGCTATCAGCTCATAGCCTTAGAAGAATATCAAGTTACAATGTTTTACCGACCGATGTATGCAGCAGTGGTCTTCACCGACTCATGGAACCCTTAAGCTTATAAAATTTTCGTGCGGAACGATACCATTTCCAGAAAAAGTTGTTAAAATTGTTGCTACCTAGGTTGAAAATGATTTTTCGCATAATTAACTTATGGCAAAAAACATTAGGATCTTTTTCTTCGAAAATTCTTTCGAATTTCGACTTTGACTCGCGGAACCCTCCCGTGCATCCACTAGTATACAGAGCTAGCCTAAATAACGAAAACCGTCTATTATCGTATTACACATTTATTTTACAAGAAGATTGTTGTATCTTATTATGAATATTTTGTGATAAAAGTTGCTACAGTTTGAATAGTAATATTCTACTGCTTAATTTTATACGACACTCTGTACACGTTTTACATTTTTGAAAGAGAATTTTCTGCGTCTGAAAGTACTAAAAGTTAAAAGTACGATGTGGTTAGATAAGATAATTATTATACTGCTAAAAAAGAAACATGTTGTAGGTACTCGTATTTGATATTTCAAGTAACTTTTAGGTTGAAAAACGAGAAAACTAATTTAGAATAGGAATTATCACTTTTAGTACTAACTATTTTTCAATTTTAAATCGTAAAGCTAAACGGGCATAAAATAAAACTTCAAGAAATATGGAAATTGGTTGCAGGCTTAGAAAAATAAGGGAATACTTGCAGCACCTGGAATGTAGAAAGTAAGCTGTCCAAAAGGGTAGCTTTTGTCAATATTTTATTGAAGAAGAAACATCTGACGTCTTGAAGTAGATAGTTTTCTATCGTGAAATCCCTTGGTGACTCTGAATAGGCAATACACATTGCAAGTTGTATGGGTTGTTGCCTACTCAGAATGAATAAAGGGTTACGAGATAAAATGCGTACCTTATACAAGGTGATTTGCGAATGTTCATGTGCAATACACATATTTCCAAAGTAAATACAAAATTAGTTCAATGTAGCTTCTCGGTTTGTATCTCAGTTTAAAATGTTGACAAATAATGGGGAACATTTTGAATATGCGTTCGGTTAACTCACTGTTGATATTTATTATTGTTTATATTAATTATTTAATGTTTCTGAATTATTGCACTTATTATAAATGAATTGTTTAAAATCAAAATTACTGTAAATTAGTGACATTTATTAAACGATCTTTTTTTCTTATTTTAATATAACGTAGGCTATCCCTAATGCATGTTTTTAAATTAAAGAAAGAGTTGAAGTTATTTACGAAGGTGTTGTATACAGGGTGTCTCAGACATGACTCCCCAGGCCTATAACCTTGTTATTTTTAAAAATAACTATAATAAACTATATATATTCGTAAATGGGAGCAAATTCTCTATAAGATGGGGAAAGAAAATGTTAGAAAATCTGTACTCATATTATGGCAGCGATATTCAACTTTTTTTTTCAAATTGCACACTATGCTTTTTTTCGCTCATTCTGATAGTACTTTTTATTCTCTTTATAACCATCTAAACCAATATGGGTCTTACATAAGAAAATTCTCGAAAAAAATACGATTGAAAGTTGAAGTCTAGGTTTGCCATGGAAACAACTGATTGTTGTAATTTGTACTCGTCGGCAATGAAAACAATAGCGTATAGCTGTAAAACAATTGCAATTTACGTTGTAAAGAATGACAAGTGCTCTTTCTGTATTTGTATGTTCTTGTTTAAAATCATAGGAGCATTAGAAATGAATTACACTAATTCTGAAAAGCTTGATATGATCCTTATTTATGGTTTATGCGAGGGGAATGCAAGAAGAGCAGCAAGGTTGTATGCAGAAAGGTATCCGCTATCGTTTTTATTGCCGAGGAGTACAAATTACAACAATCAGTTGTTTCCATGGAAAACCAAGACTTCAACTTTCAATCGTATTTTTTTCGAGAATTTTCTTATGTAAGACCAATATTGGTTTACATGGTTATAAAGAGAATAAAAAGTACTATCAGAATGAGCGAAAAAAAGCATAGTGTGCAATTTGAAAAAAGAAAAATTGAATATCGCTGCCATAATATGAGTACAGATTTTTTAACATTTTCGTTCCCCATCTTATAGAGAATTTACTCCCATTTACGAATATAATATAGTTTATTATAGTTACGTTTAAAAATAACAAAGTTATAGGCCTGGGGAGTCATGTCTGAGATACCCTGTTGTATACTAATTATTGACGTCATCATTTGTGAATCACCCGGTATACTTAAGTCGATGTCTTGGGTGAAATTTCTGGAATCCAGATAACTTCTCAAGATCAGATCTTCAGTTTGTCGCTTGGGAGGTATTCTAAATTCATCCTCATTTGAGGTTCAGTTTGGATTTCCGGCTGACTTTTGAGGCTCGCACCCTCAAAATGTCGCTAAGTTACGAGGTCAGAGCTTAACCCAAAGGACAACATCTTATTTTTTTGGGAAATTTTCACACAACTAAGTACTGTGATTTTCTACTGACTGTTCCCAGAACCCTACAATTACCGAGGTTTTTAACCTACGGGTGCTGTGACAATATTTGTATTTTCAACATCCTGAAGGATCCACTATATTAACTTTGTAAACTACTGAGAAATTCAGAAATTCGTTGTGCTCTTCACTTAACATAAATTATCTAAACCCTTATGTTATTTTTTAACCATAAATCCTTGAGTCTTAAGGCAAAGAAGGTTTTTAAAGTGTATGTTAATAAACGATCAGTAATTTTCAAAAACGTTTCTGTCTTGTACCATCATAAGGTTGAATAGAGCTATATTTTCTGCTTTCAAAAATATAAACTATGACTAAGATTATTTTACTAAGAAAGATGAGAAGAAAATATTGGTTTTTCAATTAAGTACCAAGATTGCATTGATCATCTTAACTACTTGCAGCTGCGTATTCAAAGAAAAATAATTAAGCATTTTCAAATTTTTATAAATAATTGTTCAATTTGCAGGGCAGGTTATACAATAATTGAGCTAAAAGTAGCGGTTTAACTGAAATTACAAGAATTGTTCCCCGATAAAAATTATGATTAAGGCCAACTCGATGGCAATGAAAAATATTGTTCAGATATTTGGTATTAATACTGGAAATAACTTGGCCACATTTTTGAAAAGAGAAAGAAAAGCTTCAACTACAGAACTACCGAATATATTCACAAGAAATAACAAACCTGGTGATGGTGTAACACCGACGAAACGTTTTTGAAAAACAGACAAAATACACTACTCAAAAAATAAAAGTAGTAACTTTTTTTTATTGGCGTATTTTGGTGAAGGTTCAACATTTTTAAATAAGGCTTGGTACATCTATGAGCTATTACTTATCTAAAATATCCCTGTATTTTTAAAAACTTCGTTTATGTTTGATCAAGTTACAAGCTGTAAAACGTGAACATGCGAAAAACTAAAATGATCAGGGAGTTTATTATGTACATAAATCTATTGTTTCTGTCATTTTTGATATGGCTGCAAATCATCATCAGGTTCCTCAGCGTCTTGGAAGTCATTTAACACCAGTAGAAGTTAGCAGAGGTGTTACTTTGTTACAAGAAGGCTATTCTTAGCGCTATGTAGCTCAGTAACTTGGAGTTGTACAAGGAACCATTTGGAAGTTATGGAAACGGTACAGGGAGACAAATCAGGTTACTCGACGTCCCGGAACAGGCCGACAAAGAAAAACAACTGCTGTCGATGATCGTTTTCTTCGTTTACAAGCAGTTTGTAATCGTACATTCACTGCTCGGGATCTCCAAGAAGACCCGCAACATACTAGAGGTCGCAGAGTAAGTGACCAAACTGTTCGTAACCGACTAAGAGAAGTTAACTTAAGATCTAGACGCCCTGCAAAAGTGCCAAAACTCTCTAGAAGGCATTGCCGTGTAAGGCAACAGTTTGCTAGGTAACACGTCGATTGGCAATTTCGGCACTGGTGCCGAGTACTGTTTACGGACGAGTCAAGATTTGTTCTATCGGGGAATGACGGTCGAATACTGGTCTGGCGTAGAGTGGTGAGCGATATCTTACACAAACAGTACATGAAACTGTTAGTTTTGGAGGTGGTTCGGTAATGGTTTGGGGCGGTATATCGATAAATAGTCGCACTAATCTGGTAGTTATTCACAACGGCGCTGTTACGGCACGAAGATATATTGACGAAATTTTAGAGCATCATGTGGTACCCAGAGCACAAAACGAGGGTCAAAATTTCATATTAATGCATGATACATGATACTGCTAGATCTCACGCTGCCCACACTGTTACTGATTACTTTCAAGAGCAAAATATTCCCACTTTGAATTGGCCAGCATGTAGTTAGTCCCGATCTGAACCCGATAGAACATGTATGGGACTATCTAGAAAGACACATTCGATGCCGTCCAAATCCTCCTGTTACACTGCAAGAGTTACAACACGCTCTAATTAAAGAGTGAGAGTATATTCCACAAGAGGTCCTTCGAAGACTTATTCGCAGTATGTCTCGACGTTGTACTGCAGTTATACAGGCCCGAAGGGGCAATACTAAGTGTTAACTGTATAACTTAAGACAAAAAGAGACAGTTTTGTAAAAGTTTTTGATCTGTGTTTACGTATTATCGCTTTAATTTTCCACATAATTGTGTTTAACACCTTTCACTTACATCAACGTTAATTTTATTTTTGTAAAAATGTTATTACGGTTGAAATAAATAGTTGTTCTAAATATGTACAAAATATTATTTCAAAATATTCAACAATAGTAGAAATATGCAACAACAAAAAAATGACTACTTTTATTTTTTGAGTAGTGTATTTTTGTTTAACATATAAAAGCTGAATTTGTTGGTTTAGGGATCTGAAAACTAAATATCTTCAATGTTAATTCAATTAAAACCTTGCTTTGGCCATAAAAATGTGTTTACATTAATAAAAAATAATAATTTCATGTTGATGTTTTACATAATTTCATATATTGAACAAATTCGAAAGCGTTGAAAATACGGAAGTGTATTACTAGGGCAAAGTAAATTTCCAATTAGTACTTTATTCATAATAAGTTAATCGCAATGCTTTAGTAATACGTAATCGTTATCATGTAAATACATAATTCATTTTCTTCGCGTACTTAACATGACCCTCACACGTAAAACCGAAAGTTAATAGTGAAATTGACACGATCCTTCCGCTCTGTACATCAATATTCCTATGGTGATGTTTACTTTAACTTCCCAGTTTTTGTGATTGAAATTAAAGGGAATAATTCAGAAGGTAAGTGCTGAGTTCTACAACCATCATTTATAAAATACATATATGGCATCTGTAAACACGTGTGGTTTGAAACGTTTTTTACATTATTTTCTTCAAATTGAAACATTTTCACACTATAATTGATATTATTATTGCTCCGTATCTACTAATTATATTTAGGACTTTTAACAAACATAAAAGTAGCACGATTCATGACTCTTTGAACATAAGCATAGTTTCAGAATTTATAATTAAAATTAATTAAGTCTGAAATTAACGGTCCTTTAATTAAATATAAGGCATACACTTTGCTGCGTAAATTTATTACAGGTTGACGTAAGATGGAATATTTACTTATATCCCGCAGTTTGTTTGTAAGTACATACACAGCTGGAAGGAATGGGAATATTTTCCAAACTGATATTAAAATCTTCTGTGACGGAGACCAATCTGATTAGGCTGTATTGCTGTCTGCAGGCTGTTTCATATCCAAGAGGTTTGTGATCTGATAAGAAGCATTTTGCGTTTTCTCTGCAAAAGAAAGATATTCTTAATAATATAACTGTCTACTGTTGTTAGTGTACATTTAAAATTATTTAAGTTTTCTTGTTTCGGTATAAAGGCTATCCCAAAATCACGAATGAGAGTACAAATTTAATATGATCTATTGACAATTGTCTTTTAATTCTTTTTCAGTTTTTTACTGAAGCATAAGATGTACGAGATCAAGAAATGTGTACGTTATAACCAAAATTACCTTATGACGAATTTTTTTTTTGTGAAATAAACGAATGCGAAGATATCTGAACGTTACAACCAGGAGTACATCATAACTTTGAACGTTATACCAGAAAAATATCACATCACAATCAATAAAACTCTGAACGGACCGAAGAATCTGTATGGCGTAGCAGTTGCACGTTATAATCGAGTACGTAATAAACGGAGTCTATTGTAACATGCGTTTCGGGCAGGTAAGAATATTCAGAAACGTAAAGTATTGCTGTTAATCTAGATACCAACATCCATCTGAAAATTAATTAATCTTCTTTGTGTAACATTTATAAGATTTCGTGGTTAAAGTATCGAAATTTTTGATGAAATATAGTTATTCAAAGGATGCATGCACGTAAACTTAAACGCACATTCTTTTATTAAGTTGTATGTATGTATGTATGTATGTATTGTCTGTAACCTCTTATACCTTTCGGTGTTGAGGCAGGTGCGTTAATGTATGAGGCTCTACGGGTGCATTGCACAATCCGGCCCGACTCTGTAAGTTACATGAATGGTGCGCCGTTTAATACCTACATACTGCACCATGTGTATAGCGTAAGTGTGTGTAGTGTAGGACCTTGTTACTCTACCTCTTAGGCCTGTATTCTGAGGAGAGCGCCGTTAATTAGGTGGCCAACGACGAATGGTCACCAGGATTCGATACCGACCTCCAGACTGCAGGAAAATCCTGTCCATCAGGAGATTCGAACCGGGGACTAGCGCAACGTTAGCTTGACGTGCTGCCACTGCGTCACCCTGGCTATTTTATTAATTTGTAGTAATTCATTATACAGGGTGTCCATTTTAAAACATCGAACTTGAAAGTTCTAAGTTAGATAACACACATGACATCTCATACACCATTACTTATTTAAATTTTTTGTTTGTTTGTTTGTTTGTTTCACTGGGTAGAATCTAGGCTTGCGGGTACCAGGGATCCCTACTATGGTTATTAGCACTACTCGACTAGAATTTTGTCGAACTCAATGGACTTCCACCTTTAAGAGGGATTTTTACAGTGCCAAACATAAATTTGATACGGTTTTACCTCGTATCTGAAAGAGTGCATACTTTCGGACACTTTTCCGCTTTAAAAATCTCACCGACCTGGTCCGAAAATCGAACCCGAACAAAACTAATATGCTATTTTTGACTTCATCGAGGCCGTTACGTTTTTAAATTATTATAATTATTTACTACTTAAAAATAGCAAATAGGTAGATCTTCCAATTTAAATTTTTGAAATATTATAATTTAAAAACATAGTTCTTGGTGCTGCGTTACGTTTGTTGCATTTACTTAAACTTTGAAGCTGAGCGTGAAACACTCAAATGGTTTTTTAATAACTGTTGAAATTCTGCTAGAAAAAACTGATTCATCCTGTATGTATCAATAGTATCAATTAGTATTAATTACCTACAAGTACTGCATTTCAGGTTAACTGTAGAGAGAAAGTCTATACAAAAAATTAATATACAGAATGTTTCTTAATTGCATGTCGATATTTTAACTATTTTAGTTGAAATAATAAAATCCTAAAACCTTCGTTTTAAAAATTCAGGAAGATAAGTGCACGAGTTCAAAAAATTTTTAGATAAGGGTTGGCCATGAGAAACGAAAATAATGCCTATTGCAAGATTTAGAATTTATTAATTGTCAACACAGTGTGCTGTCATATTACTTTCAGCAGCAAACCTAACGTGAGTGTAAATTCTAAAGCTTGCAGTAGACATTATTTTTGTTTCTCATGGCCAACCCTTACCTAAAATTTTTTTGAACTCAGAGTAGTAATTAGTTTTTGAAGATTTACTGTTTTTTCCCCAGAATTTAGCTCAACTTTAATATATAGATAACTTCTTGTACTATCTATTAGACATTACACTGACGCAAAGATCTGAGCCCTGTACAGGTCGATATTTTATTAGGAATTACGATTCCTTTTACCTGAAAAAGACGGACTTGTGGTTTTAATTTGGAACTTGTGAGTTTCCTGAATGTTATTAATATTCTATACAGGGTTGTCCTTAAGTATTTATTTACCTAAGATCACCTTAGCCCAAAAATTGATATTAAAAGAGACACAGGGTGTCAAAGCCAATATTTTAATTTTCTTCTGTAATATCAAAAGGTTATCAAAATATTTATAAAAAACTTGGGAAACTAACTTTTTTAATATGTATTAATTTTTGGGCTAAGAAAATACCAGGTAAATCGTAATATTTTGACCACGCGAACCTATTGGTGCGGTGTGTCCGATGTCCAGTGGGATCGTACTTTTAGGACATAACTGCGTTCATAAAGTTTAGGATGAATGCGATAAAATTATTAATTTCTGGAAAATACCTCAAATAAATAGGTTAATTTTACTTTAACAAACACTTTTTTTTCTACATTTTACTTAAGTTCACTTAAATTCAGCCAATGAATCATGGCCTGAAATATCGGAATTTAAAAGCTTTTGATTACATATTATATTAATCTTTTATTTATTATTACTGTTTACATTTTTCAGAAAGTTTTGTAACATCAAATTATATCAATTACTAATTAAAGCAAAAACCTTCACTTCACGCCCCATCAGCTCGTGTAAAACCATAGATTTTCAGGATGAGAAATCAAGATAGGTAATTTCATTTAAAGCCGCTTTAAATACTTTTTTACGCGTAACTTATTTAGTACCTTTGTGACCTTATTACTTGAACATTAATTTCTGAAAGCTTATTGTTTTAAGTATCACTTGAATAAACAACTGGCTCTTTAACGTATAAAGGCCAATATTGAAGTGTTAATAGAGATACATTGTAATTAAAACGATAATAGACCGATTGGTATCGTAAAATAATATATATAGAGAAAACAAATAGTAAATGGTTAATTGCACTAGATTAACTGAGAGTGCTTCTGTTGGCAGTTGCAATGAACAGCAAATACTCGATTGTTTCCCATTATACATTTTCTAGAGTGTTACAATAGTTATTTGTATGCTAAGGCCGCGAAATTCCATTTTAGCGTACCGAGAGAAAAATTGTCGCCGAGGCCGCTTGCGGCCGAGGCAAGACAATCTCGAGGGCGCTAAAGAATTTCGCGGCCGAAGTATACACAACATTTTTTGTGCAGCCGTAAAAAATACATACAACTGACATATTCATATTTCGCGGCCTTACCCTTAGTAACGGCCGCGAAATATTTTAAGGGCCGTTACCCTTAGTAACGGCCGCGAAATACGTATTTCGCGGCCGTTACTAAGGGTAACGGCCGTTAAAATATTTCGCGGCCGTTACTAAGGGTAAGGCCGCGAAATCGGATTTCGCGTCCTGTATTGCGTACGCGAAATGACGACTTCGCGTCCGGCTGCACAAAAAAAAATTTTAGTTGCAATGGGCAACCAGCAAAGTTAAACTAATCCAAAAAGTGTAACCTTAACTTAAGGAAACTTTTTAATTTTTGTAAATTGAGTATTAAATTCTCACTAAAAGATTGTTCTATAATATATTTTATTTTATTGTGATTCAGAGTAGGTTTTGCGTTGGAGCTTTTTTAACAGTGAAATTTAGTTACAAAAGATTAACAAAATAAGGTTAGAAAATTCTGAAAAAATGTCACCAATCTAGAAACTAAGTTAACAACCTCATTTTTATTATACAGGGTGTGCTTACATTATATCGACAAATTTCTACAGCAAATTTTTCGGAAAAATTAAAGCATAGCGAAAATTTTAGAGTAAACTTTGATTGGCCGTATCTCCATAGATGTGCAGTGGATTTTTGGATATAATTAAAGTAAAAGCAAAGTTTGATTATGGACAATTCAACGATGGGAAGAAATTTAATATACAAAGTGTGGTTAGGAAGTTAGGGATGAAAAACGAAAAAACCGTTTTTTCTATTATTCCACGTAGTTCATTTATTTTTAGAAGTAGAAAAATATGTTGCAAATACTTTTCGAACAACTTTTTATGTAAAATAATATCGGTTAAATGTTTTTTTTATAACTGTTTTAATTTTCGAGTAATTGATCAAAGTTACATTTAGTCTACATTATTCTGCGTAAAAAGTTGTTCAAAAGTATTGAAACAAAATAAAGAAACTACGTGGGATAAAGGGCGGATAAAAAGAATTGGAATTTTTAGAAAATCAGCTACCTGACAACTGTTTGTCTTAATTGTCTGTTTGAAGTATTATTTAGAGTGCCAATTTTCTGGTTGATTTCTAAAAAGTTCGATTATTTATAAAATACACGACGATGCATTTATGATTTGCTTGGACAGGACGACCAAAAAACAGTAATTAAGCACTTTAAGGTGAAAAATAATTCCGACTTCTACTATTTATAATGTCATTAAACGTTGTAATAATGGCATTCCCTTTGAGAAAAAGCCAAAATCATTCCGGCCGTCAATTTTGTCGAGGAAGCAACGAAATAAAGTAGTTAAAAATGTGAAAAGCAAGATTGGTGTGTCTCAACGCAAATTATCTTCAAAGTATAGTGTTTCACGAGGTAGTATTCAACATTTATTGAAAAATAGTAACGTAAAATATTATAAAAGAACGATTGCGCCTAAATAAAGTGAGTCCCAACTGAAAACCGTTGCTTCAAAGTATCGAAAATCACAATATAAGATTTGTATTTAAATCAGCAAGCCCCCCTAATGTCCCAAAGGCTCGACCCATCGAAGATTTTTGGCCAATTCTTAGTCGAATGATACACAGTGAAGGGTGGGAAACAAAATCCGTAAAACAGCTAAAATTGAGATTCAACAGAAAGATCAAAGAAGTAGATAATATATCTACTCTCAAAGATATGATGCCGAAGGTAAATCCAAGTTGAATAAGATCGAAGATGGCAACCCGTATTCAGTTTTATAAATCTATGTAGAAAACCGAGGCATACAAGAAAGCTCAGCTTTAGGAATGTACACCAGGCAGAAGTTTTTGCTATCTTATCGGTAGCTAGAAAGGAGGAAATACGAAGGTCGACAGAACAAAAAATCTACATTATTTGTTCTGACAGCCAAGCGGCACTAAGGGCAATATGCTCGCCAAGGACAAGATTAGTACTTGTTCAGGAGTGTGGTGACGCCCTAGAAGAGCTGACAACAGCGAAAGACGTAGAACTCGTTTGGGTTCCCGGGAATTCAAGGATCCGAGGCAACGAGAAGGCTGATGAACTGGCCAAACTTGGAGCCATGGAAACATGTTTAGGACCAGAACCCTTTTTGGGTATCACAAGCAAACATGTCCCAACGGCTCGTAGCGAATGGGTCTTCAAGACATCTAAGAAAAAATGGGAAAGGAACAGAGGCTGTCGACAGGCCAAATACCACATAGCAGGATTTGATTTGCAAAAGTCAACTTGGCTACTGGAAAAAAGCCGAAGGGCCATAAATGTTTTGATAGGAATCCTGACAGGTCACTGTAAATTAAGAAGACACCTATCTCTGATAGGTATAGAACAGAACCCCAAATGCCAGAGATGTGGAAGAGCCGAGGAGACATCCTTTCAATACTTGGGAGAATGAGAAGCATATGGTCAACTAAGATTCAAAACCTTTGGTGCGGTTACGCTTCAGAAAGAAGAGTTGTACCTACTCCCTGGCCTGGACTGACATCCTAATTTCCATTAGAGAATCTAGGAGGTTCACAGGGGTAGATGAGGCAAACGAGGTAGAAGGTGGTGAGAGTGACTGAGGGGATTGCTAGGAGTTGCCCACAATTACTACTACTGCTACTACTTATTTAACTGGTAAAATGCGTATGTTTCGTTTAATAAACAGATTTTCCTCACCTATTTAATTATGTATTAGTATCACTTTTAAAAACTTTTTCAATTACATTTAGCCCACCATACAAAAAGTTTTGTTGTTGTTGTATTTTTTTGCCAATAACTTTTTAACCACGTCCCGTATATCAAATTTCTTCAGACCATTGAATTCATCAGGAAAAATGTCTCTATCTTTACAAATAAAAAAGTTACCCATAATATATCGTTCAAGGAATATGACATCCTGTATATTTAGAAATAAGGCAAGATAAGTAACTATCTTTCTAGAAAAGTGCAAACACGGGAAAACGAATTTTATAAAATGTAACACTTGTACTAATGTCAAATGTCAGATAATTCAAATTTACGGGCCATGGGAGTAAATGGCAGCGGGGGGCTCCCTGTATTACATGCAGGTCAGAGTTTTGCACGAATTTAGTAGTTTTGCAAATGTGCAAGCGTTTCTGCAAGAGAATAATTTTATAAACGAAAATTCTAAGATATGTGCGAGCAAGATTTTCGTTCTTGTTGTGAAATATTTTGATCTTATTGCTGAATATACAGGGTGTAAACACGAATAAACCACGTTTTTGTGGGTTCCATAAAATTTTACAAATTTGTTTTCAAGTTAGGTATTCAGATTCAGAGTTTCCTCTTGATTCGAAAAATATACATGTTGTTCCACTTGAAATTTAAATATTTAAATATGACTGAAAAAACTAAAAACTTATAGCTTTAGTGATTTGTTAATTCTGTTACTTATCTCTTACTTAAAGATCGATCTCAATATGTTGTTCGCAATAGTTTTATGTCTGTCAGCTCTTCTCCTAAGCCTGGTGTACCTTAAGGTTAAAACTTGGGTCCTCTTTTATTTTTGTTGTGCTTTAATACCAGTTGAGAAGTATATTGACGATGTGAAACTTAATACATGAGTATGTATTAGATTAGACAGGGTAACTCACGTAAACTTAATCTGAATGTTACTAAACGCAAAGTAATGACGCTTAAAAAATAATCGTTTATGACGTATTGTAGTATCAATGTTTGGTTATAAGTTTGTTGTAATGCAACCAAAGATCTTGATAGACCTACAAATCATGGGAGTAACTCAGTAGGGAATGATGGTGCATGACAGAAAAAGTTGGAGACAAATAGTGGACAAAGCAAAAACATACAGTGATCTATAAATTAACAGTGGAGTGATGTGTATAAGATGTGGTTATATGAAGACTGATCCACCCCATTAAATGGATCTATATAGTTTCAAATTGAAACAGCTATATTCCTTTAGGAATGTTATGCTAAATATTATTATTAGTATAATATATTTTCCAATACTTATCAATATTTTGAGAACGTTATAGTTTACTCTAGTCAGGAATTGACTGCAATATTGTTCTCTAAGTTGGCCATCTTATTATTAATGTTACATAAATGAGTTAGAAATGCCCAAAGACATTTTTTAAATATCTTTTGTTCAAGACACACGCTGTATATCACATACGAAATACTTCCAATGGAGTAATATTTTTGTAATACCTTCCGTTGATCATAGACGTAGAATAATTGGCCTTATTATTCAAATTAAATGTCTAGACTCCCAGGATTGGTGCTGAAAAAATATCTTTTACATACAGTTCTTGAAAACCAATTTACTGAAGAAATCACTGTTGTAGCTACGTTTCCTCAACATAACGAAGCAAATGATGTTATACTGAAATAAGTATTTCCGTACAAACAACCGTAACGATATAACTTGCAGCGAAAAAATCATTTCTAAAGCAAATTTGCAAAACACATTCTTGTGTGATGAGGTCTTATGGAAATGGTACAGTTTCAGTTTCATTAATTACTACCAAAGCGTTGAAAGGAAATACTTGCTTAGATGAATGTATTACAACGCAAATTGTTCCGTTTATTGAAAAACATCAGATATGCAAGACTGATGGACTAACACCGGAACCTGTAAATAAGGCCAAATTTACTGCATTCCTGACAAAAATATTAATTTCGTAAGAAAATTGAAAACGTTCCTAACGTCCCCAAGCCCGTGCAGTAGTAAGGTTTTGAAGTTTATGTAAAAGTGAATATGTTAAACTAGAGAAAACGTCAAAATACATATGTATGTACAACATTAGAGGGTTCCACTAGATATGGTAAAATATTAGCACAAAATTTGTTGCAAGATCTGGAGAAACACTGACGTCCACAGAGTGGGAAAATTTACGTATAATTGCTTGTAAGAGTATTAATTTTGCGAATTTGACATAAATTATTATTTATATCTACAAATTTTGTTAAAAGTTATTGTTTTAGAAAATACAGAGATTCCGTCTACTTATGGGGCAACCCTTGTATTTATGTACTTGAATTCCGCAGTTAAAGGCAACTGAGAGTAATAAATATTATGATAAACTGAAACAATATTTGTAAAAATTCAAAAATTTCTGTTTCTTTAACTGCGTCACCAAATAAGCTTTGAATTTTTAACTCAGAAATAAGTAAAGTTTATCAAAAGCCACATTTTGCATCATAATCAATTTTCTATCAATGATTTGTTTTCAAGAAATCGAAGTAAATTGGGTACTTTGTATTTAGATGCTATTCGTCTGCTCACCTAAGCAAAAATCACATTCATAAAGGCTTTGGTTAATCAAGTAATTAAACTTGTCGATTCGTTGATAATCGTCTAATTGATTAATCGGTAGTATATTTAGGGATCTCTCGATTAAGTAATTATGATTAACCGATTAATTTATTATGAATTTCTTGGGATTTTCCTAGTAGTATCGTATTAACATAATGGAGTTGTCTATTTTAAATTAAACGATTCTATTTCCTGCTTCTTACAGATTTACTTTTCATGACAATAATTATAATAAATTAGTTAGAATTGATGTAGCGGTAAAGTAACATAATTTATAGACATCATATAAAATTGAAATTAGCATTAATTAGCTTGTTTGGCAGTAACGAGGTGTTATTTTTACAATAGCTTCAGTCAAAATGGCACTTAATTGAAAACACATTAATTCGAAAATGGTTCCTACTTTCTAATCGTATAATTTTCTTGACGAATTAGGACTAACTGGGCTACTTCAGAACTGAACTGTATAACATTTGTAGTATTTTTGACATTTGTATACAATGCATTTACGGTCTCAGTATGCTATGACATTAATTTATGAAGTTAATAACGGCCTGTTATTTTGTTAAATATTAAGTCCCAAATTACCCTGTTGCTAAATATGGCTCGTTACAGACTACCTTAAATAATTCAAATACCAATTCTGGCGTTAGACATAAACTTAAAATTAATTAGGTGACTTATCATTTACACCAAAAAGGAATTCGTAGTAGGAACATCTCAACAGAAAAATACGAATTTTAATAACGCGTTAAATTCCAGTATAAAACCTACTTTGAAGTTAATTGTTTTTTGAAATCATAGGTATGAAAATAAAAATTACATTCAACGTTGTTTTTAATCATTAATTACGGTATATAATTATTAAATTTCGTGTCTGGACTAAAGATTGATATATGTTTTTTAAATTCTATTTTGATAAAGTAATTTGCATTAAATAATTAAATTTAGGTATAAATTTTCCGCTGCCGAATGAATTAAGAATTAAAAATGCACTGTTGCAATAAAGGAAGTCCAAATAGGAAACCTTTGGCCCCAGACAATTTTGATATTGGTCGGGCGTCCCTGAACTGATGATCAAGTCGCTCATGCGTGGGAAAATCCAAATGTCTGGAGGTAAGCAAACCTTTTTAATCCCTTCCTATTTAACGTATGAGATGGTGAAAATATGTAGATCAATAATTATTAGAGATTCATATTTATACCTCTAAATATAAAAAGGAAATCCCGCTTAGGAATGCACATAAAAACGATTCTTTTTCTAACGAGGAAAGGCCCAGTAGCGAGTTTATATGTAGATTTAGATCGGATATAAAATCTTTATTATTTAGGCCTTGTTTATAACCAGTTTTAGCTTAGTTATTTAAAGGGGTAAAATAACGAAATCCCCTTAGCTTATAAAATTGAATAATTATGAGAGATTTCATCGGTTTAATAAATAGAAAGATTATTTTTTGTTAGATTTCCTTCAATGTTAGTGGAAATTTTAGTTTTTTACGATAGACGGTACATTACGTGTAGTAAACCTATAAAAAGCTTGATATAAAAATCAGTTCCGAGTGGGTTCATTTACTGGCTAACTCATTCGCTAATCATACAAACTGTTTTCTCGAGTTGAAAATCTCAGAAACATTGATTACTAAAATTAAGAAAGAACTAAATTTACGTACTTAAAAAAGTTGTTTTACAAGGAATAATGCCTTAAAATACTGCCGTTTCATCGTATTTTGGATTTTTCTTTAAAACATTTCGCATGCTTTTAATAATATGAAAATCGTTTTACAATATAATCGCATATTACTGGCAACGTTAAAGAAATCTTGTAATATCAACAGTTATTGTTTATTTTTGGTTTAGACTTGAGAGGCACATGATTAAATTTTGAAGAGAACAATTCAATAAAGTTTTATGAAAACAATTTTAGTATAATATTTTCTTAACATTTTTATCGGCTGTTTTAAGCAATGCAGGGCTTTTTCCAGTTTTGTGTTTAATGCAAACAACCTAAAGGAGCTATTTTTTTATACAAATATCATAATGTTTGGAATACATTTCTACAGAACAAAAAGTTGTGCATTTAATTTCAACATTTTAATCACATAATTTAACTCAATTAATCCTTTATTTCGTTTCAATATTTCGCAACATTACGAAATGTTTAAGTATTTTTATACAGTAGTTATACGAGGGGCATAAAAATGGAAAACTAATCCAGAATATTACATTATTTAAAAAAAAAACAGGGAGAATATTTATAAATTTTTGTACTGATTATGGCCTATAGTTATAAAATAATAACAACAAAATTATATAGCTTTTTGGATAAAAATCATAAATGTGGCTTCTTAAAAGTTTTCACGATTGAAGACGCCATTTTTCTATCGATAAAAAGTTGCAGATTCATCTTTATCTGCAGATTTTTAAATTTCTATAAGAAATACGTACGTTAAACATGTTTTTTGTTGTAAATTCCATTAACATTTTATGAAAAAATGAATTTTGAAGGAAACTTTTTAGATGTAATTAATAAACAGTCAAAACTTTCAGTTTGTATTAATTACACTCGGTTTCATTTTAATTTTATTGTTTTTGCAAGTAACGAGATATGTGCCGTAACATTTACTTTTAACGTGTGATCATAAACTGACAAATTCAGATATTTGCTGAAACTCTTTCAATAAATTTATAAATATAGACCATTTTAAAGCTCTATGAATTAGTTTTATTGATTAATCCATTGAACACTTTTAAACTTTTTGAACTGTCCTTTAAAACGTTTTATTACACAATAAATTCGCATTCCCTCTATGAAATTACAGCAAGTGAAGCTTATTCATCAAATATACGAGTATTTGTGAAATATTGAAAAAAAAAACGTAGGGTTTTCCACAATTGGAAGTAATGGATGTTGATATTAAATGAACATCAAAAAGGTGGCAGCTGCCTGTTCGGTTGTTCTGTTTTTACAAGTTGATGTTAATTGTCTAAGCGGATTAATGCCTTTGTGTAAAGGGATTTTTAGCTACAGCGACACGATTATTAATGAAAAACGCTAGTACGTAATTTTTCACTTTTGGCAATTTTCAAAATTAGGAATTAAACTGACGTGTTTAGCTGTTCTTTATAAATTGGGCGGTTTGTCTAATTCGGCTGTAAATAATCGAAAAATGTATTGTATTTATTACTAAATGTGGCTTGGTGTTACTTAGGTCTTTAACGACTTCAGTATTTAACATTTTTTAATCGAGTAAAATTTAAATTATCACTGGAATCAATCACAGCTAACCAATCATAAATTTCTTGAATCCCATCTATCCGCGTTCGATTTTAACAAACAATTTAAGAGCAGTTGTAATAAGAACAATTTTTGTAATACAGGGGGTGTAGAACTGCGAATCTTGTGATACTGAAATAACAATTTAGCATAAGTTGCTAAACGGTAAAAGCAAATTAAAGGTTTGATTACATGGTTTATGTTTGTTTTAAAATTTAGGTAATATTTTTAAAAATGTTTACCACAAGATCAACAAATCGTTAATTTCTGTTCATTTTTTTTTGTTTAATAAAATTAGATTTGAAGTTGTATGTTCATGTTTAAATATTAAGTTAAAAATATAATAATAGAAATCGATGTAAAGAACGCCTGTTGGAAATTATCCACTATAACATTTAAAACCTACGTCTGTTATGTTGTTTTATGTGTTTATTTATTTTCTAACCTGAAATTGAATGAAAATGAAAAATAAATATAATTAGTCCAGTTATGCATTATGCATTTACATCAAATAATTTGTTGTGGCAAGACATTATTAAAATGAAAAGAAATTTAAGTAAAGTCCTGTATCAAATGAGGTAATAGATTTATCTTTAAGGCAGCATCGTAAGTAGCCTAGAATTTCGTTGATGATTTATGTCACAATTTTTAACGTGGAAGGTGTATAAAATTAGCCAAATTTAATCATCACTTCCGTGGTTTACTGATAACATTTCAGGAAATTCGTTTTATCCTTGAAAATATTTCCACTCCTGCTTCTTGATTTTATTAATCGATTGGTCTGGAGGTGTACTAAAATATTTTACTAAAGTAATTTCAAAATATTGACGTGACATTAACAAACCTACATGCTGGAACCATCCACAATTCGTTCAATACGAAAAACACGTTTTAATTAGATAAGAAAGGTATAAATAGACCAGGAATTTTATATGTTATTGTGGATTTCCCAGAATTTGTGTAAGTTTTCTTGTAAAAAGCTGTATCATTTTTTTTATTTTGCGACCGTTTCTTTATTTTAAAATTACTTTATTTCCCCACCATTAGCTATCCCACCTTAAAAATCCTTGGAAATGTCAATATCCCGCCTGGTAACACTACTATAAAATGATGTCTATAAGTAATGGAACTCGAAAAGTTTTACAGTTTTTGTTGAACTTTCATGCACACTAACATATTGTGTTTGTGATATGAGATTTTGGTAAAGACAGTTGGGTCTTCAACTTCTAGTTGCTGTGTTACAGTAAATTATTCTGCTTTTGTAAGAAAACGGATTTTCAATCATTACAAAATTTATGGAACGGTAAGCAAGTCGTTAATTTTAAATTTACACCATATTAATACACGAACCATCTCAAATCTTGTATCAATCCTTAAACAATTACCGGCTTGCATAAATACTTACTGACTTGTTCACTAAAGACTTTTATAACAAAACTAATATAGGTCGGTTGATGCTAACCTTAACTGTGATGCACATGCAGAAATTTTCTTAAAATTTCATTATTGAAAAAGTTTCGGTTGTGACAAAATTAGAAATGTTAATGATTAAGCCCTAAATAGGGGGCATGGCTTTAAATTAAACTACCCTTCATGACCAAAAATGAAAAATAATTATACTTACACGCACGTTTCGAAGGTTACAGCTTGCCTAAATTTGTCAACGTTAACAATCATAACACGCTTCCTGTTTTTATTTAAAGCCGTTTGGGGATAATAAGTAAATTGATGTGTCCCACACATATTTTGTTCTTCAAATTCTCTGCTTAAGGGCGCCTTAGCAGATATCGTAGGTCTATGATAAGGTTGAATTACGGTACCGAAGAAGTTGTGGAATTCTTTTTTTTTCATGATCATATTTCGAATTTCGTTAGTTGGATAATTTGTTACGTTAGTGCATAAGCTGTGACTACAACTTCCTTCAACAATAGAACGAGGGCTAAAGAAGTTTCTCAAATGATGGCTTTGACCCCTGTTTTGCTTATTATTTTGTTTGGCACGTTCCAGAGGTACTCCATCTTGCCCCATTTGTGGACGTCGACGACGTTGTGCTTGTATGTTAATAATTTCCTAAATATTAAGCCGTTACAGAAACTACCTTTTCCTATAGCTTATAAAAGAGCTTACCAAGTAAATTATTAAAAGCACAAATATATTTTTCCAGAAATCCATTATTTCTTACACAACACGTACAACTACACAGACTAAGTTCGTACAGGCACTGAACACATTAGAAATTAATTCAGCAAATATATACATGTACAAGGGAGTTCATTCTGTCAGATGGGTGATATCACAATTTACAATGTGGTTTTTCAATATCGGAAGAAACCACATTTACGTTTCCTATTTAGCTGCCTTAAATGGCAATATTTACACTAATCTTTCGCTAAATTTGTGTTAGAGGAAATATAAGTTTAACATCTACAACTAAACGTTTATAACTTCTTCTTCTGTGACGTCAACACACCCGACATTACCAACAAAGAAAAAACTAGTCGAGTTGGTGTCAACCACCGCTTACAGTTTAAATTTTTAAGGCTGCATTGGAAAATCGATAACATTTTATATAAAAAATTGTCGGAAAACCATGGGGTTGTTTCAGAAATGCCGATTACTTTTGATTTATTCTGAAAATTGCAACTAATTTGCCGTGTTCTCAGAAAGATAAAATTAAACTATTTTATATAAATATTTATTTTTCCTTGCAAGATGTGCCCTGTAACGAGGATTGTTATGATTATCCATAAATACTAAGATTTGACTGTGACTAACGTAATTAATTTTTCTTTCTAAGTAAAATTGGCAGTGTAGATTGCCCCTGTGGCCAAATTCCTGACCTTTGCTAAACTAAATCAAACGAATTTAGCAAGTTATTTCTATGGTAACAAGGCGTGAATGAACCATGCTACAAATATGTAGTAGAGGTATTTCATTCTACCTGGATAGTGTTATAAAATTATTTATTTATAAAGGTGCTGACGCTCTGAAAATAGCGCAGGATTTATTTATTAAATTTGCTACTAAAAGCGCTTTGATGTATATTTAAATACTTTAACAAAATGTGAACGTGTCTTTTACTACAAGTAGTACAAAGTATGTTTCAAACATGGTTAAGCATACAGAATGCATCTACATCAAGTAATTTATTCATCGCAGCTTTTAACATTTTTATAGACTATTAAATTTAACTTAAACTTAAACAGACCCAACAACCCACAGACCTAGTTATAGATTTTTAGTTTGCAGTCGTGCAGTACAGATTACAAATTTTTAACGTTGTTTACACATATGTAACGCAATAAAATCGCAAATCCGTGAGTAATTACTGACGAGAGTTTTCGACTCGTTTCTCAGGAATCCCTACGATTTAAGCCAACAAAAAACCATTACTAATTGTATAGATACGTATATAGTTATAAGTTTGTTAAATAAATAATTCAATATTTGAAGTACTTTTTTTCTAAGCGGAAATTCTGATGACGTACTTTTTCAAATTGCTTTATCTAGTAATCAGCAGATTTACTTCTCTTTTTACATACAGTTTTAACTATTTCATCACATCATCTATAAAACTATAAACAATATTTAGATTTAGAAGAATGAAGAAGAAACAGTGGCAGCAAGATACCTGTAGTCACATGACGTGATTTCGTAATTTACTCCAAAAAGAAGTAATTCCTAACTTGAACTTTGGAAGAATTACCTTTTTATGACCTGGTACGATAATACGATAATATTCCAGGAGTCTGAAACCAAACCATGGGAAAGCGGGATACATCATGAACCCCTTCATACGTCATGAAGCTTCTTAAAAATTTGATGTTGCAGTACAAAGTGCACTGTTTGTCATTATGTGGGTTACTGGTATTAAAGTAAAAACTAAAAATAATCCCAGGTCTTGTTTATTTATGGTTTCCTTAGTAAAGAATCAGTTTTACGTCTGTAATTACCATCTTTGTTGAGGAGCTTTACGTCATCGTTTCCGGCTGCTTTCACAGTAACAAAGTTCTAAAACGAAACATTTATAATTAAATCTATTGTATACAAACTGAAAAATAAATAATAAGCTTCATAAGTTATATTTAAAAATACTCAAAGACACATTTTCATTCATTTTGTGGCACATCACTAGTTTGACACTTCGTCTTATAACAGTTAGAGAAAATACTACGTTTTACGATTGATACGTGACGTGCAACTTTAGATGACGGAACAGGGTGCGTCATGATTTCCGTTCGAAGACATGAGTGTAATGAGTATTTATATTACAAAATTAAGATAAAAATAAGAAATTTATAAATAGGTTTATTATTACAAATATTAGATTAGCAGATGTAGAGGTGTTTAAAATTAATACAAAATAGTCACTTTATTTTTCTTTTACTGCCATGATATCTTGATCACCTTGAAAACTATAGGTTTCCCGAACGCAGCTTTGAAGTTTAAAATTGTTTAAGCATGCAATGCTAACTTTGTAGGACGTCCTTAAAAGCTGAATATCAAAAGCCATTTCGCATGCGAGAATTTTTAAGCTGCAGCACTGTTTTTAAATAAATCAGTTTAACATTTATTGTTAGAAAGTATTTAAATTAATTTGCCTTATGAATGGTTTTATTTTTCAGGAAAATATTCCGTGTTTTACAATTTTGTATCGATTTGAAAATTCCAAATAAAATTTTAAGAATTGTAGGCCTGAAAAAATGAATTAATAAAAATGACTGGATTATCAACAGGGTTTCTCTTTTTTAAATTATCATTTCGAATACTTTAACTTTAGAAGCGTTTGCCTAATTATTGTAATAATTTAGAATATTTCGCTGGCGTAGACGAAAGCGTATATCTGAATGAAAGCCCTTTCGGTTGGTAAAATTCTATACCTATGTATTGTCTATCAACTAGGAAGGTATGCTGGTATTAATTTCTAATTTTTACAGATACGCTGCTCCAGGGTAATGGTTAACTAATCAAGAAGTCTGTGTATTAAATGCCAGTCTGCATTATAGAAAAAATCTGGATAAGTTTCATTATCATTACAAATGCAGATGGTTATCAAAATATTTATGTGAGATTGAAAAACTGTCAGTTTTCTTGTTTTTTAAAGAATCTCCAAATTTCCGGAAGTGAACTCCGAGACCTTTGCTTTACTGGGCAAATCTACTAATTCCATCGCTATTGTGCCGGACAATATTATGTTAAGTGATTGTAAGAAATAGTAAGCATCTAGACAAATTTAAAACACTGTACGTTTCTTATTACAAGACTTAATAGAAAATGATGCAACAAAGTTTTAAATCAAAGCTTTCCTGCTAAAACAGTTGAAAATACAGAAGATCTGGGACCTTACATGGTACCTATAATATGGCATTGCTGTGCAGATTCTGAAGATCTGGGAAGCTAATTGAAGCAGATAGTTATGGTAAGCTATTTGTACGGATTGATGTCAATATAAAAGTAAGAATTAATTACTCAATAAATAGTTTCCTTTTGTGTTTTTTTGTTATTATCAATATTACGCACTTTCTTTTCATAGAGTCCAATAAAACGTACTATAGCATACTAGTAGGAAAGTTATGGGAAACATTGGAACAAACAAATCTGAAGCATACTATAATAAAGGCAAACAAATTATAGAAGGGATCTAAAGTAAGAATTAAAGTAGGCCAACAAATATCACCAGGTTTCAATGTATCGAAGGGAATAAAACAAGTTTGCTACATCTCCCCAACAATTTTAAAGATATACATAGAACAAGCATTAAAAGAATGGAAAAAGTTTGTTACTACAACCGTCGCGTCGATTAGACGTTTCTAGGGAATTACTTAGAAATAATTATTCAAACAAAAATATAATAGTGTTTTCGGATATTACAAATCCATTGAAAATACTTTTAAAATTATACAACTTCCGGTTGTACCGGAAGTGGGTGCTAACATCGTTATTTCAAATAAAACACCCTACATATTTTTAAATATTCAGAATCGTTCTTTAACGATAAGTGCAATGATGTAGCACCATAGGGAGTCTATAATTAATACTTCAGTAATTATTCAATAGTTCTTCAAAAATTTCTTCCCACTTTGAACGAACACTAAATGCTAAATTAGTTCGAAGTAAGGGCCCTTTTTCCGGATTTAGCTCAAGACAGTGGCTATATAATTGGTAAATCAAATATGGGGGCGTTCCATGTAAAAAGCTTGAGAAAAATCGAGGTCGGCATTTTTCGAACGCCCTGTATACTGGTAAACGCTAGTATCCAGTAGTCTTAGCTATTCCATCGGTGATAGAGTCTAAGTTGCTGGTCGTAAATTATGAATTTCACATCCATATTGTTATAGGTACGTATATTATAAACATTTTTATTTAGAACCACAGGTCCTATCAATAGGACTGTATTATCTTTATCTAACCCTGTTTATTATTTACAATTGACAAAGTCTTCTTTTACACAATCTACTTCTTTCATACTCATTTTTTTTATTCGGTATTCTTCCCGCAATGCAAAGAGAAGCAGTTTGTAGGGCTGATGAAAATGCTGAGTAGTTTTAATTATGACAATTTAATTCATGTATAAAAAATCCCATAAGCCGCTGTGATTTTGTCACTTTGATAGCGGATAAAAGTTTGCCCTAACTTTTATCCGCCTAAAACACTACCTTAACTTTACTTGCTATGCACCTTTACCTTCAATACCAAATAAAAAAAATTAAATTTGTATTGCTCATCCATTAAATTGCCTCGCCGGATTGCACTCGAGGTTTTATTTAGTCAGGATAAATATTTATTTGTAAAACTCAAACTAATATTGCTTTACAGCAATTATCATTATTTCAATTGTTTTTCAAAACATTCGTGATGTTATAAGAATAATTAACAAAAAAATTAAATTTCAAAAACTTTCCCGGAAAAAATGGTTATGTTAGTTACCAATCTGTAAAGCTAATTTTTTTTTCTATCTAATGGTGTGAAAATCCAATATGACGGCCATAAGAAATAAAAAAGTTGACTATCGCAGCTAGAAATCTAGAAGACCTAGAAGATTTCTGTAGACATCACTCAATTCGGAGTGGCCAAAAACATAAAGTTACCAAGTTTGATTAAAATAGCGTCAATGGTGTTGAAGATAATAATTTTTTTCTGAAATCACTATTTTCAGTTTTTTCGTGATAAATCAGGAACCAATCAAAATATCCTGGATTTCTTTTCAGATTCTCAATCGTCATAAAAAAGCGCAACTTTTGTATACTTTAATCGACTTCATATCGTTTACCGTTCCCGAGATACCAATAGTGAGCATCGAAAAAATCACCACCCTGTATTATACACGACTATAATGAATGCTATTATTACCGAGGATAATGTTTGCAACACGAGCGAGCGAGCTAGCGAGTTTTGCAATTATCCGAGGTAATAGTAGCTATTATAACGAGCCGTATACTATACTCTGTCCACGAACACAAATACGAAGAATTTTTAATTAAAATTTAAATAACAACGCTACTAAAACCATGTGGTAGGACTATGTTAAATGAAGTGCTAGGATTAGAAACATAACCTATTTCCTTCATTGTACACCATAGACAATGATGTTACCATGACACCGTGAATAATGATTATTCACTGCTGGCAGTGTATAATGGATAGCATTATGTTTGAACAAACACATGAATAATTGACAGATTATTGACTAGTCGTGGACAATAGTACATTATGAAATTAGTTTATAATGTACAGCGTTATGGCATGAATGAAATTAGCGCATGAACGCAGTGAAAGAAAGAAATTGTTCTTATACTTATACCGTGAGAGCAAAAAAGGCTGACCGAAAAAACTACTTTCCAAGCCAGGTATTGCCAATCTTTTCTTCCACTTTGATTCTGCGCGTCTTGCGGTTCAGTGTTCATTTTGACGTTTGCCTTGCAAGTTTAATTTTACGCGTTTTCTGGGGTAAAACCCTTCATAATCTTCTACATTTGTATTTTTTAAGACTAGCATTCATATTTTCGTGTTAGCTTTAACGTTTTTGTTGGGTTTTTAGGTTAGGTGCAGTCCATGCTTACATACATACGAAGCGGCATATTTTTACTATGTTCATTTTTCAAAGAGACGGCACGGTCAGCCATTATTGCTCTCCTTGTATCATATTTTCTTTCATTTCGAAGTTATGACCTATTTTTTGACATCTCTTCCAATCTAGTATTGAAATCACTGAATGAATTTTTGCCCATATATCGAACTAAACACTTTCCTTTTCTCTTGTTCTTCACCAATAAACTTCCCCAAAAATGCTTAGCTAACTCAAATGCTTTGAATCACTTTATTGAAACAAGTTAACATTAATTAAAAAATCGTAGAAACAATGAAATGTCTCACATAACAAAGCATTTAAGTGGCCCTAAAGAAAAAAATCCAAAGGATTTGAATCGGGTGAACGAGCTGCCCACTCTAATGATCCACTATTACCAATCCATCTTTGCGGAGGGAAACACCTCATCTAAATAGTTTCTTGTCACGTTACTGAAATGTCCTAGGGCGCCGTCATGCATTAGCCACATTTGCCTACGAATCTCTAGTGGCACTTCTTCCAATAATGCTGGTAATGAGTTTTGCAAAAAGTTGACATAAGTCTGTCCTGTTAACCGCTGAGGAAGGAAGAAGGGACCAATTAAGTAACTGTCAATAATCCCACACCATACATTTACAATGAACCTGCATAATATAATATGTTGAGGATTGCGGGTTACAATATTATGACAGTTTTCATTGGCACAAGTGTGTAAATTGTGTAAATTTGTAATGCGATCTCTCGAAACCTTCGCTTCATCTGTAAAAAGTATTTTGCGCAGCACAAAACCGTTGCTGTCTCGGAAAATATGCTGGAAGTAAGGCTTGTACCGTTTGTGGTTGGTGTGGATAAAGAAGTGGCTCATGCAAAACATTTCAAACGGTCATATGATTTACACCAACTTTTGGTACCTATGTTTGGCTCCTGTTCAATCCTGTTCAGAATATCTTTTTCAAAATCAGCAGCTCGAACGTCTCTTTGTCGTCCAGCCTCTAGTCTTGAACACTTAATTGTGCAATCGTCTATCAATTGAAGGGAATGTACCGTTTCTTCTCGCAGCTCTGTAGGCTCGAAGCATGTCTACAATTTCATTAAATGAATAGGTCATATCAAATTAAACTTTAAATCTTATTTTTTTTTTATAAAAATAGCAAATTTTTTAACAAATTGTCATTAATTAATGACATACACATATGAAACATAACATTTTATTAATCAATCGGTCTACCCGCGAAAATAAAAATTGTAGTTTGAAGATTTGAGTGCGTGCAATCTGTATACACGTTGTCCCCTGAAATTTTGAATATGAGTTATGTAATGTGTTTGTAGGCACTGTGATTTTGTTCTTCTCGATTATTATAATAGGTGCCGTGGTTATTACTGCAAAATGCATGTCAATTTGACTTAGATAGCTTCAAATTTGATACACTTAAGTAAAGTTAATTTTTCTTAAGGAGATGTTTTCGAACATTTAATAAGATGAACATTGTAGCTATTTGTTATTCGTTACGTTAGCCTTGTGTTTGTTAGAATTTAAGTATAATTTGTAATATTAAAATATTGTGTAAATGTTTTTCACTTTGATTCCCTATTTTATTACAAATTAGAAAGCTGAGTTGATTAGCTTCTATTTTTTTCCTGTAAAGGTTCCACTTTGAGTCTTGCTTTTATCTCGACGTTCTCACTCTATCTGATAATTTTAAAGCCCTCTATTCCTCTTATGTAACATATTTCACTAACTTCCAATCTTTTCCTTGGCTTATTAGTGATCGCCTACGTTTGGGAGCTTCAGAAAGTCAGTATTGGTACATTGAATTAATTAAGTTCGTTGTTCCAGATATCTTTTTTTTTAAGAAAGTTTTTGTTTAGTACGCAGAACAAGTACAAAACCGCCATAATACTATTGTCGCTTTCTGCTTCCATTTCTCCCTTCAGAAGGGTTTCGCCTCTGGCTTGGTTGACAAGTTGAGTTACCGTTACCCTTCTGCCTCTTGCTAAAAGAGTTTCGCCTCTGGCGTGGTTAACACGTTGAGTTACCGTGCTCTTTCAGAGCTCCCTTTCCTCCTGAAGAAGCCCCTTAAAAAAGTGGGCGAAACTTCAAGTTATTCTGTCTCAACAATGACACGGTCCCAATCCGGAAAACGTTTTGTTAATACTGACACTGACCGTGGAAGTCTTCGAATTCATTGTCTCTATCCGTTTTCTCAGTCTCTTTTCTAAAATTCTTTTGTATATTTTTCCCAGCACATTCAACAGCGATATATCTCGATCCTTTCCACACGCCCTTGAAAATTGATAAAATCCCTTCTGGCGCTCTTTTTATTCCCTATTTAATAATTATGAAATGTATTAACGTTTTATTTTATCCCCCGTAAACTTCAAAATTCTTGGGAAATTTTGTCATGCCCCGCAGATGTTCCCCAGTTTTTGTCTGTTTTATGTATTGTTAAACTCATTTTTCTTTCTTAGTCTGTTATTCTTATTTGGTTTTCCTATATTTATTTTCCCGCTGTCTGTCTCTCTTTCTTCCTCTTCCATCTCATCGGGATATCATTTTTCTCTGTGATCAGTTCAGTTGGTTATACATATAGAACAGTGTTTGGTTGGCTCTAACTCTCGTTTATTCTCCTAATGAATTTTATCAAAGTAGGCCGATCGTTCTGAAAATTTGCATAACGCCATAACTTTTCATTCTGAACAACTTTTCTTAGTAATACATTGGCGTACTATGAACGGAAAAGGTACTTTACCTGAAACGAAAAGAGTTTTTGCTGAACTGTAAAGACCTACTTGATTTAAAAAAATCGAAAGTAAACTAAAAATAAGTTTTAGACCGAGCAGGGATTAATCCCAAAATATGAAAATCCAATTCGAAAATTTTTGGTCCATCATACCTATTGTCAACTCCATCCGGGGACACACTGTATAATTTAAAATTCCTCAAACGGGTTTTCTTTTTTTTTGCATTTTTAACTTCGTTTTCTTGTTTTATTTTCTTTACTTTCCCCGTACACTAGAAGCGATCGCTTTTGCTGCTTCAATACCAATACAGTGATTTCGCCTACAAGTTAGCAAATCCTCCTTTTTTTTTAATTTTTGTATTGTTTAGGAAATCAAACATAAGAAATACAGATACGAACCTTCTGTACATCACTATTTCGCCAACGCCATCGGCTGTAGCCAGTCAGATAGCTGGTGGAACCATATCAGGGTCTACATACTAGAACTGTTTGTGATTAAAAAACCTTTTATAAGTATCTGTGTTTTCATGACTTTTATTTTCTTCATTTAATAGAAACTGGAGATTTGGGCTTTTTTCTCGATGAATAAGGTCGTGAATTTTCAACACTCCACAGTGTTAAAATTATAGTAGTTTTGTGAATGTCCAAAAAAAGTCAGTTTCCAGGTTTTTATAAGTAAATAAAACTTAAATACAAGAAAGTATACGATCCTGTGGTCAGTCAAAAACTGAATATTTATAAATGTGGAAGAGATTTTTGTAGTCACTTATTTAGAAATAAATTATTGGTTTTATTTTATTTCTTTTGACTATGAATGTTACCAATTTGACATATGAACAAACCGCTTACTTATTACAATTATTCGGTTATTAAGGTTAATCGATTAATCGCGATAAATCGATTAGTTGGGATTAGTTAGTAATTGATATTATTTTTATTTGGTTACTGAGTTACTTAAAGGTAAGGAAATTATGTCATTTGTTCGATTATTTTCTTGTTCACCTCTAATTTACATCGTCTAAGTTCTTGTGCTACCGTTATAGACATTTCGTTTCCTCTATATTGATATTCGTGTTACACTTTCGCACTGTTAGTTTCAATAGTTATTTGTAATACAAGTGTTGAAAGCTTGCGTTTGCCACACGAATGTGAAGTTTGCAGCACGAACGATAGTGAGTGCTGCAGTCACATGAGTGTGGCAAATACAAGCTTTCAACACATGTATTACACACTATTTTTTCTACAACCACAAAAAATTTAAATATTTCTGCAAAATCAAATCTGACATTCATCAAATGTCATTTATGACATTTTGATTTGCGTGCGGAAAGTAAACAAATTAGCGTGTGGAAAGTTTACTTTCCGCACGCAAATCAAAATTTGAGTGTCGAAAGTTTACTTTCCGCACGCTAATTTTCACTTGTTCGGCAAACACTCATTTTCAATACTCGTATCTATGGAGACGAAGTCTGAAAATCCCACTTTCCATGGTGGTTGTAGAAAAAATATGTAGTAGCGTTTGCAGTCTATCTTCGTTCTTTACAATTAAAACGATATCATTTGCATATCCTACGACTTTAATTAATTATGTATCCTTCATCAACAGTTTTTGTTTTGTGTATTATTTTGTCGATTATATTGATGATGATGATGATGATGATCATAGAGAATACCAGCGAGCCTAAACTATCCCCTTGTCGTAGCTATTAACATTTTCAATATTTCAGATGGGATATCATCCGGATCGGTGGCTTTATTGGATTTTACGTTCCTAATAACATACTTTACTTCGTCCCTGCTAACATCTGGACCAGTATTTGCTTATCTGATGCTGTGTTGAGGTATTCTATTATAAAACAATTTTTGTACGTATTTTTCGCAAATAGATATTTTTTCCTCCGCACTCATTGCAATCTTTTCATTGTTTTTGTTCTGTCTGTTTCTATAGTTTCTTTTATCTTCTATGTACGTTAAATGTGTTGTATTTTATTCGATATATTTTGATGCATCCTTCTGACATCCATCTCTTTTTTGCTTCTCGTATTTTGTTTTCATGTTTCTTGTCTATTTCTTTATATTTTCGATTATTTTTATTTTTATTATTTTATTGAAGTCTTCTATATCCATTAAACTTTTAAATTCACCAGTCATCCATTTCTTCTTTTTTCTTTCGATCGCCTACTTTTAAATGTTGTGCACAGGTCTTGTTTACTATTTTTTTCATGTTTCTATATAGTTAGCATTAATTTATATTTATTTATTAAACTCCTTTATTTCGTTAAAGACTACAACGTCGTGATAAACTAGTTTATTTTACCTAAGTAGTAAATACAGCGTTTTGTTTACACTTTATTGGAAATACCTCGAATCACACTCACCAACCTGCACTCCTGCCGACTTCTCGGCGCACCCCTACCAACCTTACCCCCACTATATTTACAAAACTCTCAGAGAATACTTAGTAAACATCATAGAATTGCATTTCTATAGACTTCAACACTATTTGTCTTTCTTCTTCTTTTAAGGTCTTTATTCCATTATCAATTTTCTTTTTAAAAGCAGCGATTTCTGGTTGTTTTAATTTACCTACTTTTATTCTTTGTACGTTAGCTGTTTCTTTTTGGCCACCTTTTGGCGATTAGTATTCAATATTGCAGCTAGAAGGTTGTGATTTGAATTTATATCTGCACCTCGATATGTCTGCAATTTTTATACTGTTCTTATATCGCTTACTAACCAGTAGATATGTAGTCGATTTGAGTTCTGACGATGTTTTCATTTTTATCAGATGGAGCTTTCCATGTATATAGTCTGCGTGGGGATAATATGAAATATGTGTTTGCCACTATTAATTCTTTCTCTTAACAAAGCTGTACTAAATGATCTCCTCTGTCATTCCTTTCTCCCAATCCCCATTCACCAACATCACATTCTTTATATCTCCCTTTTCCAATCTTAATATTTAGATCATCCATTATAATGCACACTTCTTGCATTTTTATCAGTTTTTAAACTTGCTAGGAATTTTCTATATAGTGTTGCGCTTTTTCAACACCATAAACCTGAACGATAATAATGTCTACAGGTGTAATCGCAATAAAATCCGAATAAGGAACATAACGTTTTACTAACTTTTCTATTGTTTTAGTTGTTTCTATTATTGCTACTCAATTTTCTTGGTCTTGGTTATTATTACCAGTATAGTAAACGACTCCTTCGTCTGTGTTGCATTTTACACTTCATGGTCATCGCATTTCGCTAATGCCAAGTATGTACATATATCAATCTTTTCGGTTATTGTATTGTATTCCACGTCGTAATCTTCTTGGCTGGCTGGTGGATTTTTAGCACTGTCTGATCACTGAAGATCTACCAGGGATTGACGGCCATTTGAATAGGTTTTCCAGACAACATGTTGATTATCCTGGGAATAATCGTGTGGTGGCTCTTTCTGTGGCCTTCCACACCGCCGTACTGATGGTTTTCATCTCCGCCTTTGATTCTTTCCTTGTGGCTGTTCCGATCCCCTTGATCACCACTCTCAAGGAATTTTGAGGATGCATATTATAAAATAGTATGCAAGAGATAATCAGTGTTCTACTATTTTAGTGTCCCCTTTTCCACCTGGAGGAGTCCCTTAAGGAAGCGGGCGAGTTCTTTTTTCTCAACAATGACGCGGATGCAACCCGGAAGACGTTCTTTTAACACTGAAACACTCCGTAGAAGGCTTTAAATTCAATAATTAGTATATCAAGAATGGCGTTTCTTCTTTTAAAACACTAAAACTGGCGATTTGAATGAATTCTTTTCTATTCGCAAATCTTTTGCCGTCTTACTTTCAACTACAAGTAATGTAAACAACTTATGATTATGAATTACTACCAAGTTGTTTAGGCAACCATAGATACTAACAAGCGTTTCATAGTTTCACCAAAGAATATAAAGGTATTTTTATTCTCTTTGGTTTCACAGAAAATTTCATAAACCGTAAGCTTTCCTTCTTAAACAAATTTAAACAGCATTTTAGTTCATACGGTTTATTTACGACTAGGTATGTAGTAATGCAATGCTACGAAAATATTTTATTTAAATATTTCAAGCATTTATTTTTGAGGTATGGGTGGCATGACAATTCATTTATGATTCAAAATGCTAAAGTTAGTTGTTTACGTATGTAATTTTTATAAGAGAAAATAATAATGCAACTAGGTCTGCAGTTTTTGTGATATAATCAGCGTAGGAAGCAGATTAGAATGTGTTATTTATAAAACATTTCTATCTTGAAAATTATACTTTCTTCGGTTTGTGAAATTTAGGTTTGAGGGTGTATCACTTTGGTTCCGTGTATAATTCGGTACTAGCCTGTGTGCATTGCATAATAGCACAATGATAACATGATAACCTACTCAAGAGTACAACAGTATGTTAAATAAATATTTTATATTCAGAAAAGGTTTCGTAACAGTTTAGCGAATGATGTTGCCAATGTTAACTTTAAACAGAACTCGACTGCTGAGCACAATTAAATCACTTACAAATAAGCACATGGAAGAAAATAAATTTAAGGAGCTTTCTTTAACTTTCAATATATCAAAATCACTTTTATGTATTTATATCTAGCACACTATGATTTTCTTTAATACGTAAGGTACGAGCTTTAGGAGGGTAGTGTCTGAAGATTTTAAATGACCCATAATTTAGAGAATTTGTGCCGGCTTACGCTTCCTACTCCCATTTACCGCGTCTGAACCCCATTTTTGTAAAAAAATTCGTTTTAATAACGGGATATGTATCTCGGTAAGGTCAACATCCTTTTAAATATCCTGTCCCGTGATTTTATTTTTACGATAACTACCGTTGAATTAACAAATGTTTAATGCTACGTTGTAGTAAATATACACAGATTTTTACGTACTGAAACAGAGTTTCAGAAAATTCAAATGTGCTAATTGAATTATCACTATTAAATAATTTACAAATGATATTTGCATTAATAAAATACATTTCATGTATAGAAAAAAGTGATACAACTAAGTTTCTTATGTGCATCAATTTAAGGCGTTCAATTGCGGTTAGGTTTTGTCGAAAACTTTCATAAGAGCTGCAAGTTTTAACATTAATTAAATGTTTAAATATTCTGGCCGCTGTGTTATTTATTTCCTTTGAAATCAGAGTGAGGGGGCTACTGTAAAAGTAACTGTGTAAAAAGGATTGAATATGCTTTCAATAAAGTGGTTAAAAAAGACCTACATCTAATTGGCTTTGAAATTTGCTTGCATCTAAACTCGCAGCCAACTATACGCATGGTGTTTTTAACCAATGGCTTTACTATTATAACTGAAAGAAGTAAGTACAAATATTTAGTATAATTGTTGTATTAAATATCCAGCCATTTGTTAATTAAGCAGACGGGTAAACTGAAAATAAAGTAATGCTAAAATGGCTAATAATTTATTCCATTGACTTATTAGTGAGTTTATTTGTGTTCTAGTACTACCAAGGAATAATCGATGCTAGCTAAGAATATTCCACAAATTTCTAATTTCTAATTTTTTAAAAATTATCGTAAGTTGAGAGCCATTTGTAGAATATTTCTAACTAAGTATATTAAGAAATATTGACGTATTAGTGAAACTGTTAACATAAATTTAGACGGCTCTGACGTTAGCAAAGAACAATCTTATTAATAAATTTCTTCTTAATAGTAACTTCAGGCGCTGTTGATAAATTGTGTATGTTCACGTGACAGAAAAACCTTTATCGATAAAATGTGTTCTTTTAGACGTTAATTCTTTTAGAAAACATTTTAAAGTATAATTTTTTCGTCAACGATTTTAAAACTTGATTATTTTTGCCCGTATTTTAAACAAGATAGATTATTTGGGTTGATTTGTAAATAATCTGTTTTATTTGCTTAGACGCCTTATTTATTCATTTAATAAAAAATTTAAATTAAGACAGAAATATTTGTTTACACTCAATTCATACTTTTTTAAATAATTTCATGGTCCTATAAATACATAGTACTACTATGTATTTATAGGACCAAGTATGTACTACACCGAACGTATTTATGACTTTAAATTTTTATACGAATGTTAGTGAAACTGTTTTATCCTTGTTGCCGATTTTGTTAATTGTAAAGAATTAATCGAAAATCCCCGAACAGAAAAAATCTGGTGATGTGTCTTGTATCTTAAGTTTTTCGTCGAAAATTTGCTGTTATTCAAACTTTAACTGCAATTCAAAATTTATTGGAAATTAATTTGAAAACATTTAAAAACTTATTAATTGTTAACTAGCAAGACCGCCTTAAACAAACATCTGTAATTAAAAATAAATTAGTTAAGGTAATCGTGTTGTTACTAAGATTATGACTAGCCAACTTATTTTCTCAAAGTGCGTGTGTAAAATAAACATAAATATTCTTAAGTTATTTAGGTACAAACAATGCTTATTTTAACACGGTAGGTAATACTTAGATATGACTAAGTGATTTAATTATTACTTATATAATTTTGTAGCTGAACATCTCGTGTGTGTTGCAAGGCATTCCCTAATTCCAAGAAATAAAATCGTCAGTGGAAATTCAGAATTGTTGTTAATTTAATGTTTTTATCTTTATCTTTGTTTTTTCTAAATACTCACAATCTACATAAGCCGTGAATATTAAAATATAAATATGGTATTATGTAACAGTGTATTTGAAATTTGAACACGCAAAGATGTTAGTTTCATTTGAATTCGTCGCTCATATTAAGAAATTTCTGTGTGTAGCTTAAATAATTGATTTTTATATAAGTAACTCTATTTCTAAACTAATTGTTTAAAAATATCAAATATGTCTTTGGGTTTATTAAATGTGGTTATTAAGAAACATAAAATCAAAAAATAGAAATTAATAAATACATATAGTAAACATACGGGTACGAACAAAGACAAACGAAAGGAATTCATAGTTTAATGATAATTGGGTATAATCACATTATCAACATTAATAGTTATGTATGCATTTAATTAATATTTAATTGTTCTATATTACCTAATCGTCATTGTTTACAATTAATTATAATCTGAAAGGTGAAACCTGCTCAAGATATTTCTTGGATTAATATTAACTACACAGTGTGTAGCAAAATCTGATGTGTATTGGCAATGAAATTTATTTAGTTCACCAGCTCTTTTGTTTAATATTTTAATAAATTCCTAAAAAACATTCGACGGTTATAATATATTATATTGTTTTTAGCTTATTTAGTAGTAAAAGCTAGATTTTAGCAAGGGATAAAAACATAAATTCAAAAATCAACCTTTTAAGGTACACAGACACGACGTATATTTTTAATTAGCAAGTCTCTGATTTAAAAAACACGGGCGTATATTTCGTAGGCTAAAATCTAAGGCCCATTTAAGGGTTAGTTAAACAAGTAAAAGTTTAATTTTATTCTAGTGAAAAATCATTACATCCGTTTTTGGTTTCACTTTATTCATGAAATAATAATATCCGGAATTTCCAAAACTTAATTCTGAAAGAAAATTGGCCAAATATCCGATTGACTAAAACCACATTTGAAAATAATTACACTGCTGTTTTGATTGCCAAATTAAAGCGCGATAGCAGAAAAGATGGTTTTAAACTGTTTTCGGCCATTTTAATCTTAATCCACGGTTGGTTTATAATAATATCGCGAAAATATTTAATAAAGACAATTAAAACCAATCAAAGCCAGTTTAACTTTTAATTAAACAGTCTACTAAGTTAAATGTATTGAAATGATAACGAATCATAAATACAGACTTTTGCAACTCGACCTCGAAGCAGAGATCTCAGAATGCTGCCGAATTAAAAATACTTTTTAAGTTCCGAATTAAATTGATTCCATTTTCACTGGCTCTATTTTTATTACAATGAAATATTTAATTGACAAAAAATTACTTAAATAAAACACGCTATCTAAGTGAGGCTATACAATAAAAAAAATAGTCTACATAAGAAACTATCAAAGCATAAATACCTAGTATTACACAAAGAAAAATTAAAATTAATTAATATTAAATAATTTAATTTGTACTGGCACTGAAGTGTTTTTGGGTTAACACAAATTTTACAGCTACTTAACGTAGAATTTTAAAAAGTAAAATTTAAAATTTTCTTTTCTTGTTGCCTTCGTCGACATAAAAATGCACTTGTAAAGTGTTTTTAACATAAACAACGGGCATGTTCTTGCACATTAACACGTAATAAGAGCATTAAACACAGTTCAGTCAGTTTTCACTTGTTTGATCGTACAAACACAACAGGATGGTACTATAAACGTATCAAATGCTGGATTTCCGTCTTCTCCCAGGGCCATTAGACGTCTTTTTGCGAATTTTTGGGTGCATTCTGATATGTAGTTATTTGGAAAGAGCGATTCGAATCGGCATTTGGCGTTCTCTCTGAAAAATCGAGTATATTTATTTATATGTATTTGATAATAAAATATATAGTACGTAGATCTACTTATGTAATTAAAATATGGCAGTGACCTTTTACCGCCTTGAATAAACGCCGAATTGACAAAATAATTAACTATAAATGTCGAAGATACTGATTGTTTTAAATCTATCTTTGCCCAAAGATCGTATTTCACAGAAAATATTTATGTAAATGAAATTTTACTTACACACAAGTTTCATAAACTAATCCCTGCGTATTTCCTTCTACATTAATAATAAATCTTTCAGTGCTGTTTTCATTCTTTAAAGTTTTTGGGTATACAGTACGAACAGTAGTAGCACACAACGATTCTACATCTCCCCCTTTATCTTGAAATCTGGTGCTAGTGTTAACAATGGCTCCTTCTACAAATCCGAATAGCTTACTGTATGCTGTTAATTTGCCCAAAACTTCTTTAATGCGATCGTAAGGATAATCTTTTGCATCCGTACAAACACCTTCAATGCAATTCATGCCTTTCCCACTTGCTGAGTAATCGATTGAAACACCACCTCTGGTTTGTGTTGAAGGAGTTACATCAGGAAATATTATATCATCGTTCTTTTTGTCTAAAATTTAATAAAACAAATTAAATTACAATTACAGAAACTATATAAATATATAACAACGGTAAATGTACAATTATTCGAATATTGGTAAAAATGCGATTTATTGCTATAAAAGTTAAGAAGAGAGTTTTCGGAATTTAAACTAAACGTCGAAAAACAATTTATGTATCGCATAATTTAGACAGTTTTGTATCGAAAACATTTAAATTATTTAGTGAAGTACGATAATTCGTAAAACATTCTTCGCTCTTTAATTGAAATTGAACAAAATAACGGACTGTTTTACTGAATACTGTTATTGTAAATTTTAAAAATTATCCCGCAGCTAAGCAATAAAATACATCTTTGAAAAATTATTTATGAAACATGCATTTGCAATAATTTTACGGAATTAGGTGTTCAGTAATTTTTATTTACTACCTGCTGCAGTTAATTATGAAGTGTGGAAAATAAATATTTATGGGTAATAAGAATGTATCATCTTAATTATCGTTACAAATCCTAAATAAATCACATGAACACTGAAACTTCTTGTTTTTATGAATGGGTTGTTATTTTATGAAGGAACTTTTTCACGAAAGTACGCAGAACATTACATGACCAACCCTACTAAAGTTATTTCGACAAAAAACGTAGTTAGACGTACTATGCAAAACTTACACCAAATTCTTATTTCTTATGTAAACCAGAAATATAAATTATGAAATCAGACAACAAACATGGCTTACTCACATAAGAAAACACTATTACAACCAATAATAACTATACAGATACATAAAAATATGTTACGCGAAAGAAACATTGTCACCTAATGAATAACTGGTGGAAGGGACATTATTATGGTTCAATGGAAAATTTTATGCTTAAAATTTTTAACAACGCTTTTAAAATGTATGTGTACTAATTGGTTAATATGCAAATAAAATGCTAATAAAGCTAAGGTTGTAAGATTTGGAGACGGAAGCAGTAGTTGAAGGAATGTGGGTTGCCTAATATTAATATACCAGTAAATCCGAATTTGCACAACGAATTACAAATTTGGAAGCAATTTCAGGCTTAACTTGTTTAGTCGCGAGGACACCGATAATATTTTTATTTAAATCGGCCTGTTTAATTTAAAAGGATTAATAAAATGGCTTGCTGGTGAATTTATTTGAAGAACTATGGAAAATTAAAGGTATAAAAGGTAATCGAATAACTATAATAAAATAGTTTTAATATACTTTTTGCTGCGATAACAACATACAACATGCATTTTGAAGGCATGCTCTTAACCTAAAGCATTCATTTTTAGAATGTTGCTTACATCCTAGAACCACAAATATTAGTTTTGTTTTATAAATTAAATTAAAAATTAAATAAGTACCGAAAATATTCTGCCTTTGTAGTTATATCTGCGTAAATTAACAAACATCACTAACAAGTCTCAGCATTAAAAAAAAATTCCGGCATATTTTTTATTGTCTAGCTTTACTACAGTGAAAGGGGTTTTTCGTTTTTCTTAAAATTCAAATTACTTTTAACGTTCAACCGTGAAATTTCCCTTTTACGGCGTATGATTAAAAATTGTTCAAGTTTTCTTTAATAGCTCTTCTTTTAATTAAGGCCTTTCAAGGTAAAACTGTAGCAAAAATGTTTTCATCAACGACAAACTTTTTATTAAAAATTGAAATTTAAAGACAACGGTCTGATGAATAAATAATACTTAAGCTTTATTCTGCTTTGGTTAAATACTAGGTACACATTAAATATTATAGCAGCAAAGATAAGCTTTGTGGGAAATAAAGCTTTAATTAAAAATTATTTTATAAATTTCCCAGGCGCAAAACAGTCCCCGGATTTTTCCGAAGTCAAAGTATTTAAGCAAATTTTCTTATGGGCAATTGCCAATAAAATTTGTTGCATTTTTGTGCTAATATTTTTTAAATAAAATCTATCAATACTATTTAGTTTAACATTTAAGAAATACCGGAGAATTTGTTATGCCGAAAACTTTTAGCGTGAATTAAAGTGTAGCTTCTCTAAATAATTTACTAGTTAACAATTAATCTGTAAGATACTTCTAGCATTAATAATAATTAATTATAATTACCTTTCCTTGGGGCCATTGCCGATACTTCCCGCTTATATAGAGTGCTTTGTCTAACTAAGTTGTCACCATTTCCTTTAATATAAAGGTTTTCTCTTGTTTCATGAGGCCATGTCTTTGATGCTATTATCTAAAATTAAAAACAGTTGTACTTTATGAAGTCAGAACGGACTTTTTCTATAAAAATTTGAGGCTAAAACCTAAAACCCCATCAAACCAAGCAGAAACTAATATAAAAAGGTTATAAAAAGTTAGATTGACTTATGAAATAAATTACTGTCCATTACTTAATTTCCAAAATATAACCAAATGTATTAATATACTAATGCCCTTGACCTATAATATTATATAGCTTATATAACCATCATCGATCGTCAATATTTTTAATAAATTCTATTCTTAAAAGGACTATTTTAAAGGTGCTATTATTAAAGCCTTATTGTTAATCTTTGTTACGCCTACAGTAGATATTGAGGGTGTTGTAATAGTTGCATGTAAGCCATTTTGTGCAGCAGTTTGAAAAAAAAAATTATAGTTACAGCTTGGAAATTATTCTTCCTGCTACAGAATTTAAATTACTTTAAAGCCACAAACCTTCACTCAATACTCAGAATAAGCAAACTCAATTATTTATACTATTGTAAAAAAAAACGTGGTATTCTGAACAAGCAATTTATTTATAAGAAAATAAGCAGCTTTAAGTGATAGTTTTAATAACAATACATTGTTACATTTTATAACCTAACACTTTGCCATACAAAAAACTTGTAGGTACTGAGGTTTGAAAACACATGAATAATAAACACTGCATTAAATTACTCAAAGGATTATTAATTATTAGTAGATCTATATTTGGTGGTGTGTATTTATAAATAATTTACTTTGAATACCGTATTTTTCAGTAGAATTGATAAAGCAGCATAGTAAAATAAAAGTAAATTTCAGCCTATCAATTTCTTTTAATTTACTAGGTAGTTTCTAAATAAGGAAATAACCAAAGCATGTAAGAAGTTATATTTAAACGCTCTTTCGAAAGCTCAATTATTCCGCGTATTCTCGTAGTTGTTCGTGATAAAAATAACAAAACAACAAATTATTAACACGGTTTTCATCCAAATTATAATTTTTTGTTACAGCTAAGTGCTTAGTCAAAACAAACAAAATCAAAATAAAAATTCGTCGTACAAAGTAATTAATTAAAATTTGACAACTTAATATAAAAATAAGCTTGTTGAACCTTTAAATTTTCTTTAAAAAGACCTGAACGTATCGCAACAAAAGTACGGTTCACTTCCTTAAAAATAGTCATTTTCTAACTAAGAAGCATGTTTATTAGTCATACAAGGAATAATTTCTTAAAGTAGACATGAAATTTAGTAATACAGTAAGAGAAAAATTTACATTTCTGTTAAAAGAATTTAAAATTTAAATAGCAATTTAAGGTCAACATCTTTGTAAGGTCCGGCCACTATAGACGTATGATCGTTCAAAGGTAAACTTGTACGCAAAATTTGTATTGCCAGTAATGAAATAATTTTAATTAATTCCTTAGAATTCTTATTAAAAAAGAAAGTGAAAAAGTAAAAATTAACAACTGGCATGTGGGGATTCCGTTTTTTATCGAAAAAAGGAAAATAAAAACTCTGATAATTATACAAGGTTTAAGACTTAAAATTTACAATAATACACGTTTATTCCAATAAAGACACAACTATCCTGGACGGTTTTTTTTTTAATTACTAACAATATTTAAAGTAAATAAATATCTGTGTATTATTTTTATTTTTAAATAATAGTTGCAGTAATATATAATTAGGCTTTACTTGTTTGTGTCTAGTAAATAAATTAAAATATAAATAATAAAATAAACTATCCATAGACTTAGTTAGTGATTTAAATTGTAAATACCGTGTAATAAATTTCGTGCATTTAAATGTAACAAATATTTTTACACAAATTATTGCATTAAGTTAATGGAGATATTTTAGAAACAATTCTTTAAATAACAAAATTCCTCTTCAGGAAAAACTATATTTATATATTTTGATTTATCTGAATTCGAGCTAAGAAGATTTACAAAAAAATGTATAAATATATATTATCCAAAAATTCCAAATTTTCTATCTTTGTATCACTTTCAATTCTAAATATTTTATTTTCTTCTTCTTGCTTTTTCTCTTGAGTTTACTTTCGGTTTATTACAAAGTTATTTGGAGAAATCAATGACAGCTTCCAATACAAATCAGTTAATATTTGTTTATAACTTTTAGTGATTAACGAACTTAAACAATTTAGATGAGAAGTAAAGCAACCTTTTGTGACGTATTTATACCCAATGAATTCAATTTACGCGGCTGTGCAATTAAAATTTCAATCTTTAACCACAAAATTAATCAAAGAAACAATCTGTAAGGTTATCTCAGGGCACGTGTTTAAATAATCAATTGTAAAAATATTATAAACATTTATTTCCATATTTCAAGTTTGAAATATGTACATTAAATTTAATTAATGTATGCAAATTATTCTTCTGGAAGCAAATAGGTAGGAAAATAAATGCCTAATAAAAAATGCAGCTTGACACTTGTGAAGTTTAAGTTTAAAGTACTTCATTTTGCTCTGCAGGAAATTAATATTAATTATTAATAATGTGATAAAATTTTATTTTATGAAGTCGAAAGTCGTCCGTGACTCATAAACACTTTTATGCAAAACTCTGCCTTGGTCTGCCATGAATTTAAAATTAACCTTTCAATTAATTATTCAACATTTCTGTCAAATAGTCGAAATGTTTGTAATATATTACGTAAACAGGTGCAAAGTTCAATACTTTTTTAAGATTATCTTTGGTATCACTTGTGTTTATAAATAAAGCAAAGTTAATTACTGTGTGAATGGTATTTGTTTGTTTACTAATTTAGTTACTTCTGGAAAGTAATGTTCCTATTTTCTGTTGATGAAAATAGCAGTATAGGTTTGTATAAAATTGTATACTTATTATGTTTGGATGTTTGAAGCGTTTTATAACAGGCAAACAATGTTTTAAAAAGCACATCGTATTTTTTTTAAAACAATTTTTATCCCATCAAGTTAATGCCAGAACTTAATGCAATCGAGTTATTCTAGTGTTCTAGTACATTTTTGTAAAGTAAATTAATATTATTATAAAATATTACCGATTTACACTTGACCATTAAAAAATTAGCACAGGTCTGTTATTTTAATGGCTCCAGGAATGTTATTTTTACTGTGGCAAATAAAAATCAAAGAAACCGTTCAGAAAATCTAAGCAATTATTTCAGGATAAGTCTAATGCTCTGTTAATTAAATTGATTATCACTATCAGCAAGTTAAATAATTTAGAAAATCCAGATACAAGAAAAATACAAAAATCTCAAATATTCTGAACAGTTAACTTAAAAAAAAATGCTTGCTGCAAGACATATTTTCTATTATTTTGCACACAAGCATATAGAACAGAAAAACATTTTTAATTTGTACAAACACCTCTGGCTTTTCCGTGTTATTTTTTAGATAGCTTAAAAAACAAGAGAATATTCCCTTCTAGGCATATGTATTTTTGAAAATTCATTAAAAAGTCTTCCATGCCAGCACATGTTTAACTAATATATTGTAGTTCCACAAAATTTCAGCAGCCTGTTTTTAATTACGAATAAATATTACAGTGAAACAAAATTGTTTCTTCAAACAGGAGAAGAGGAAATTGCAATTTTCTTTCTGACGTGTCATTCATTATAAAAGATATCAAATTTGAAGGATAATTTTACAGTTCACGTTCCTGCCAACACCGGAATACGTTATGAAACCGATAAATTTTGTGGAACTAAATACATTTTCGGTCATGTGACGTTTCTAGTAAATGACATTCCATGGCTTTTAATAGAGGTGACAATAAAATTAATGACTTGAAATAGCGGAACGACAAACTACCTCTTAAAATGTCGTTATAATTATGTGAATATTATTAACTAAAATCTTCTACATTCAAGTATTTTTGATAATGAAAAAGCAAATAAAAATTTTAAACGTTCTGCAATGATACTACACAAAAGTAGAAACCACAAAATGTAATATGCTCTTCAGATAATGATTAACTGTATAATTTATTCAAAATTATTAGCAAGCCTGATGATTTAAATTATCCACAGAACTAGAATATTGCTTTTTTACAATTTTTCGCAAACATACCTATATTGAAGGCTAGGTTAAATTTAATAAAATAACGTAAAATGTACAAAATAATTGGTTAAATCATTATGTTTACTTCAAATAATTTATGATAATTTTTAAACCAAGTGCAGCACGATTTTGAATCAAGGAAACACTTATGGATTTAAAGCCAAGTTATGTGATTAAGAATTTTAATTACTTTTAGCAAACAATTTTAACTGTTCACAACAAATGTAAAACGTAAAAATTAGACTTCAATATGTGTTTGAAGAAATTCGCAGTTTGACGAAGAATGTCTAAAATGAGATATCACAAATATTTGCTACAAATTTTGTATACCTTTCTAATTACATGTTTCTGAGAATCGGTGAAGTCATTAGTGACCATAAAAATAGAATGCAATTTTAACAACATTATCCAAGTTTGGTTAAAATTAATGTTTACACATATTCATATCATAATGTTCAAGATTTAGAAGTACCTTTTTAAAAACTTCGTTTTAAATTGCAAATTTTAAGATCTTCCAGGAATTATTTTTTAAGTTAGTTGTTCGGCGGCTTGACTAAAAATCAATTTACGAGGCACAAAAATATATTTAATTATTAATACACAAGAATCCTCTGAGTAATTCAGAAATCAGCATGTTTAGAAGCAATCTACAATGTGTCCACGGATAGGTGAGTATAAATGACCAAAAATTTTTAGATATCAATACGCTGTTTGGCAGTCTATCCCTGCTTGTTCTTAAATTCATTTTAAGCAGACTTTCGATTTTTGTTAGTTTAAGGCTTTTGTTGTGCTCGTAGACGCTTCAAAAACACAAAATTAGGATATGTTAGTTCGAAAACTTTAAATTGAAAGTTTCAAGAATAAAGGAAACAAAAATATCAAAACTATTCAAAAGTTGTTGTAGTGTCTACCTGATCTGATTATAATAATTTCAGAAATCCTGTCAAAGTCCAAAACTGAGGAAAATTGTGAATTTAAGTCTTAAATGATTACCTGCGGGAAAAGTAACATGAGAAATAAGACTATTAAACACAGCAAAAATTATTATCAAGAATAAAATTTTCTGGGAAATCAATAATAAAAAAGTTTTTCCTCTTGTATCACCTATCCGTGGACACATTTATGTTTATGTATAGTTAGGTGCAAATGTTTTGTAGATTTATTTTTCGATTTTTCAACACGGTTACGTCCGAGAGTATAGAATATCCGTAGATTTTGTTGGTAATTTATTAATCGTTTAAGAACTCACTTTTACCTTCAGCATTATTCGGATATCAAACGAGTACATATAATAAACAGAAGTGACAAAAAATGTGCACCAAACTGCCCATATAGTAAAGGCTGTTTATTTTTAAAATATGAATTTTTATCACTAAGCGATTTAGGGGCCTTAACCCTCCATGTTGATGGTCATACTCCTAAGTTATGTAGAAGGTAAATCCAAATGGAGGACTTCAATTACTCTTCTTTAGACTCCTCCAAATACTATTTCTTTTAAGATGTAATACTATATCAATTCTGTATTCTGTATTCTGTATATAACAAAACAATTAAAAACTAAATATTCGTGTTTGTGTTAGTCTCCAACGACAAGTTTTTGTTAACAGCAATTCTAAGAAAATATTTAAATAAAGACTTGTTTTCTTACATACCAAACTCTTTAATCTACAATTTAGGGCAATAATTTAAGATATTTTTGAGAATACAGGGAATCGAATAATTCCAAAGCACAATTTTTAAAACTTTGCTGTAATAAAAAGAAATTTCTTTGCAGTGCTTGTTAATCTTCAGTCATGTTTACTCAGGTAATTAAGTTCTACAGGTGAAATTCGAAGAAATCTGGTTAATTGTTTAAACAATAACAAAGTAAACGCAGTTATGGCAGGAATTTATATTATCCGAGGCAATTAAATATTTTCAGGCGTTAAATGTGATAGTTTGATCAAAATTCTACTTAGTATTGGTATTACAAATATCAGTAATGTTCCAACTAATAAAAGTGTGATTACGTTTTAACTCGCTTGTGGCAACATTTTGTAATAATGATTAATTATAATATCTAAAAGTTTGTTTCATTGTAATTAGTATCAATTAACCTGATAAGACAGAGTCTGCTGATTTGTGAATTTACGTTTTTCGATATCGACTCAGAATCGTTGCATTTTGTTATTACAATACATTTACAGAGTTTGTTACTGGTATCTTGAAAACAGTAAAATACTGAGCTTAAAATAACTTTTTTTGTACATGCTCCCAAAAATAGCTATTTTAAATTTTACGGACTCATTTTAGTCGGTAAAATGAGTCTTTTCCGGATTCAATCCCAAAAAGTCGCCATGGCAACTTTTGAGGATCATTTAGGTAAATAAAGCATAATTGTTCGATACAACAATTAAACAACTTTATTTAATCCAATAAGTTTGCATTAAACAATCTTGTTACTATAGTGACATGGTAATTAAAATCCGAAGCTCACTATTTTCCAGAAATATTTGCTCTGATCACTTTAATCACACATAATAAAAGAGTTGAATCTGTTTTTGGGAGCTTTAACAATAAAATGTTGTTTGTAACACGTACCTAAATCTAGTTTTTTGGGACTCATCTGCTATTCCAGACTCGGCTTCGCCTCGTCCCGAAACAGCAACGATTCCTCCCAAAAAACTTGATTTTAGGTACTTGTTACAAAAATAACTAGTTTCATACAGAAACTTTTAACAAATCACTTATTTTGAATTTACTAAAAGGACCGGAATAATTTGATTAATTGCGTTTCAAGGCGTTTTCTTCCTTTTTATTAATTATTCTTATTGTACAGTATATTTATTTACTTTTCCTGTTATGTTAAAGAAAAGGATATCAATTTAGGTTTCGCTCAATGTATAAACAAAGAAATCAGTAAAAGGATATTAATATTTAGTTATTAATAATTAGTATTAATAGTTTTAATGTAAAATAATGCTGCTGATGTTTTTAGGCAAATCGAAATTTTTGGTTGTAACTCAAAAGCCACTAAGCACCAATTGTGAATTTTAAGCTGAGAATGGATTCACCTTATCAAAAGATTTTGATTCATCTAATCTTTATTTCTGGTACTGTTTTTGAAATTCCAAGTGTTTGATTATTTGGACACTCTGTATCAGAAAGTAAATATGAAATGTTTGCCCCAAGCAGAGATTTTCGACGTTAATAATTTAATTCCAAAACATTATTTAGAAAGCTGTAACATTTGGGCTAACTGTAATGAATAATTTTAGTTTATTTTGGTTTTCAAAACTACGTGATAATTACAAACCTGAACAAATTGGTTAGTACATGCAACTACATACTTCTAACCTTGAGTTTAAAACTCTGAAAACTCATAAATAACTTTAATTCTAACTCAGAACCAGTTTTAGTGTTTATTTAGTTTCATTTTCTGCATTTTTTAAAGTGCATTCTCTGAGCAAGTAGACTGCTGCACCAAGAAATCTTTGAAAATTTAAACTTTTGAAGTGTAACGTTTTTCGTTGTGTAATTACGCCGATGTGGATTACATGTTTTGCCATCTTCATTATAATCAAGTTTTTTTAATAGGTAGGTCATAAGGTTAATTAATGCTCGTGGTATAAAAATAATAGACAATAATAGTTTATGAATGCGGAAGTAGATCTTACCATATTTAAGAATAAAACACACACAATTAAATATTCACCCATTTTCAAAATTGTAGGCACTCACTAATCACTGACTATGTTAACAGTTCTTTACTGATTTCATGGCGACTTATGATCGAGTCACGAATACTTTATATGTAATCCGCGACCGTCCGCAACAATACTGAGGTTGGCTCACGGCAGCTCGTCATATTACGGTAGCTTAACAAGGACGATCGACTGGAATTACGCATGCTAAATAAAGACGGAAAATGGTGGTAATGCAATTTTATCAGTGGGGTAAATAATGGAGAAAATGACGTATTTTGTGGAAAGAATTGTGCAGGTTTTTTAAACAAGAATTTCCAGTTGTTCGCTGGGAAATTAGAGTAAGTAATTGTAATTCATAGCACATTTCCTGCATTTTTTCGAAGCTAACAATGATGTCGAACGTCATTCGTACATTTGGCAATATTAAAAAAATATTGCACAGAAGAAAGTTTTCTAAAAATAATACCTGACGTTAAGATTGTAGAAAAATAACCTATTTTACTATTATACATTCAGACAGAATCCAGAATCGTGACAGCTGCCGTTTTACTTTTATTACTTTTGTTATCTGTGTTAGTGTAAAGTATGACCCGAGGTATGACCTAAGTTGTATCAGTAATAAAACTACAGGGTGACCAAAATCTAATTGGTTATGGAATTTTCGTGTAAAATGTAACACGCCGCCCCCCCTGCGAATCTGCTTGTCAAAAATTGACGTTTAATTAGTAAGAGCTCTGGTTAATTCGACAAGAGTAAATAACATAGCGGTACATACAAATTTATGTGCAAACGAATTTCAAACCCGACAATAAAAATAAAATTATATCCAAAAATTTAAAAATAAAGCAAATATAATAATCGCTATCTTTTCATGACATAGTAAACCACGTTAGAAAGGAAGGTAGTTTAGTTGGTACAAATCGAAGTTTTCCTGATATAAACCTGTAATAATCACACTGAATTTTCCTACCAGTTGTAATTGTTATCCAAATCCAAGTCAGTTGAATTAATTTTAATAAACCGTATTTGAAAACAGCGTATTCTCTACGTGATCTAGCTGTTAAATTTTCAAATATTTAATACCAACATGATAAATTAAAAACAAGGCTTGCTGTATGTTGAAGTCATACTAAATGTAAATCGCGACTGTTTGTACATTAGTAGTTTTTCGATTTTTTCTATATTTCAGAAATTAACTTTTTGGTTATAACTCAAAAAGATAATAAGTATCAATTGGATTTACCTTACAGAAAGACACATTTTGATTAATTTAACCATCCTTATTTGAAATTTTAGTAGTGACTTCATTATTTGTTTGGACAGCCTGTATAGTGTAACTGAACGAACCCCAGGTATGGTACCCTTTGCAATTTTTCGCTGTGATCGTCTAGTTTTCACTAAGAATTCCTTTACCCTCAACCCTTATTGGTTAAGTGAAAATCTTACCCTTTACTTAGTTAACTGACTATTTAGTCAGAGGACCCTTAATGCTGTTGTGATTCGTTGATCTAGAGTAGCTCACCTTATAAACAAGAAAGAAATACTCCATGAAGTTTAGTACACATATTATAAAGTCATATTTATGTACAGATATTTACAAATACAGTAAATAATTAAGCATAGAGAATGGAGAATGGACATCAAACTAGGCAAGTCAATTATGGGTAGTGGCTTGAATAATTATTATTCTTTTGTTTTATGACTTTGATGTAATTAGGGTGATCTGTGTGCGTGGTTAGACCACAAAAAATTATGCTAGAAGTCGGTACGTCAGTCAAATATGCGATACAAGATCGATCTTTTAAGTGATTGATATTAAAATCAATCTTAAGCGGCCGGAGCCAAAGGTGATATTACAACCAACCTTTAAAGTTTGACAACGGTGCAGTTTCCCTTCAATTGACGAGTATATGCGCTATGCATAACTCAAAGTACATGAGTAAGCGTTGCCCCTCATGTACGAGAATGTACTTTATGTACAACTCAGAATGTACGAGGTACTAGGTACCCTCGTACATTTTAAGGGATGTTTCACCCTATCGTTGATTGAGAATATGCCCAAGACATATCTCAGTAGTCAGAATTGTCGCTTGTTGTAATTAATTGTGATCAGCACCTACACCAGGGCAACCATAAAGTAATTTTGATAAAGTCTAATTTTGAATACGTGAAGTACATTAAAATTGCTGACTCTTTCGTTGTGGTTAATTTGGAATTCGCAGGTAGACCCCTCAACTGGAATTACGGTATTGTAATCCTTTTGATTACTACACGCAATCGGAAAGCTTTACCGCGGTGCAGTGGCGGCTCACCAGGTGAAGTAGGTGAAGTGCCTCTTCACCTAAAATTTGTGCATCCAAATTATTTTATATTCAAATTATTTTTTATTTATCGACACTTCAATACTACGTATTGATAGGATTTTTTTATTATAAATGCATATTATTTATCACAATATACGACACTGGCCACTAGCCTATTTTGTCCCTGTCTACACCGCATTCGAATGAAACGAATGCGGCTAACCCGCCTGAAGGGAAGAGTTGGAATTGACTGGCTTTAACTCTGCTCGTTGCCATGGTAACGCTTACGTCGTCACCACCTGCGAGCGGTTGTTGACACATGTTGAATCGCTAGAGTGAAGTGTTTAGTTTTGTATCGACGAACCACTTCACTACATCCACATCGTGTCGCGTGTCGGTTTTCACTGATTTCAACTAATTGAAACTGCTGTCTTGTTTTGGTGTTTGTTGTTTGTGTGTTTGTTTTGCAATAACTGTGTGTTTTTAAACATGAATCCTTAGTTTAAAATTCTATTTTATGAAATACTAGATCACGTGGTAATGGAAATGGAAGTAAGGTTTCAAGATTGTGATAAGTTACAATTTGTGTCTCTGGCTGATACAACAAAATTTGAACAATATCCTTCATGTTTTCCCTTTAAAGCATTTGAAAGTTTAAGCCAATTTTATGAAAAATTGTTTCCTAGAAATCAGCGTCTAACAAACGAATTACATCTTCTGTATGCCAATGAAAATTATTGAACTATACCACTACAAGAATTACTCAAAAATCTCAAAAAGAATAAAGAAATTTTTACTGAAGCTTATAAGCTGTTTTGCCTGTTTTGCCAGACCACTATACAGCGTAACTGAATAGTGAAGACTGGATCCTGTAGTAAGATTTAATCTCTTATTTATAGTTCCAAACCCACGTGCAGAGGGGTGTGTGATTAAACGTTTTCACGGGTCTTTTCATAAGTGGGTTGGTATCAAAACGTTCACATGAGTGACACTTGCCCCAAGACCAATAAATTTCATAGTTGAGTTAAAATCCTAGCGCTTTGGTATATTTTAAATTTCTTTGAAATTTGATATTTTCGTTTCCACACAAGGCGGCGAAATTAATTTTTAAAAGAGACGTGATTTTACTTAAGTTCGGGGATTTATGATACCTATTGCTGTTATTAGTTTAGAAATGAAATGAACTTTCTTGTCACATTCTGGTGCAAACAAAAACACCGTTATGCATTGAATAAAAGGAAATATCAGGCTGATGCATAAGTTCGTAGCGTTTTTTTTTTAATTTAAAATTTAATTTTTTTAATATAAGAAATACATAAACTAATCAATAATATATTCTCCTGCATTGTTTATGATTGCCTCCCAACGTTCTGGCAGTTTTTCGATTCCACGCCTGAAGAAATCCGGTGGTTTGGAGGTGAAGAAGTCGTCGAGCCAGTTTTGAAGAGCAACGTCGTTATTAAATGAGATTCCGCGGAGATTGTTGGATAGAGAGCGGAAAAGATGAAAATCTGATGGAGCAAAATCAGGAGAATAGGGCGGATGTGGAATAACCTCCCAACCGAGGTCTTGAATAGCTACTTCTGTAATGTTAGCAGTATGCGGTCGGGCATTATCATGCTGCAAAACCAACTTTTGAACTTTGCCCATGGAATGCAAATGTCGTACGATAGTTGATTGGTCACAATTCATCATATTGCCCAATTCCCAAGTTGTTTGACGTGGATCATCACGAATTGAAGCATTTAATCGGTCTTCATCAAAGCCGGATGGTATCCCTGAACGTGGGAAATCATTCATATCGAAATGTTCCTTTTTGAAACGAGAAAACCATTTTCGTGCAGTACTTTCCACGATGGTGTCCTCTACGTAAACAGTACAAATGGTTCTAGCGGCCTCCGATGCCTTAACTCCTCGGTTAAACTCAAACAAAAGGATATGTCGGAAATGTTCATTTTTTTGTACTTGACACTCCATTTTCTTTCGCCAACAATTACCCCTAACTTTCTACAAATTGAAAAATTCGAGAAGTATTCAATAAAACAATACTATGGCATTAAAATGACATTGATATTTCTCAAACAAATTTGTTTTCAAAGCACTCTTACCTTGGAAACAAAAAACGCTACGAACTTATGCATCAACCTGATACATTAAAATATCTGAAAATAGAAAATTAAAATTATATACGCGCAGGTAGCTATTACAATAGCTACTGTGATTGTTCGTTATAGATTCAAATTTTTAGCAACTTAAAGTTTGACAGATATGGATACAAAACAGATGAATTTTCTTACCAAAAATCAAATTGAATAGAGTTGTGGTTTACAAAAGAATCGATATTGTTATAATTATTTAACACCATTTTATGATTTTTACATAAAAATCGCTTAATTTTTTATGAAAGTAGGTAGGTCTTGGAGTATGTTAAAATTGACTTAAATGTAAAAAAAATGGAACTTGCTTAAAAGGTTATACACAGTGTAAACAAATTGGGATTAACCCTTATGGTGTAAGAAGCTGATGTGCGTTAATTTTCCATGCGTTGCTGCGAGTTTTATTTTTCTTAATGAACATACTTTTGTTAAAGCAGCATTTGCCAGGAAAACATCGTCTACATTAACATGGCAAGTCGGCCTGGACGGCGTCAATGTTAGCAAGGTTAACTTTGTAAACCAGAGATCTCGGGTTCAATTTTCGCTTCAGTTCGGTGAAATTTTGATTGCGGAAAAATATCTGAATGTATGCCCTCTGTTAGATACGACGTAAAACCGTAGGTCCCGTGCCTTGAGCTCGGCAAAATTCTAGTCTGTTAGCGCCAATGGCCGTAGTAGTCGACGCAAGCTTAGATTTCGCCCAATAAATAAACAAACAATATTTAGCAAATGGCTCAGTTACAGGCTGCCAGGCTTCGTTGTCAACATAATTTTATTAAATAAATTCATGGCAAGCTATTGTCCAAGAAAAGAGTGAGCAGTGTATAAAATTAGAAAATTATACTGAGCGTCCACAAAACAAAGGAATGCGCGCATTTCAAACTGTAACTTTATTTGAATTTATTAAACTACAGATTTTTAGATATTTTTTGCTTCATTTTTATAAAGTTTCTATAAATTTTGATTTTAAAATTGAAAACGTAGATAGAAAGTACTTTATTCTCATATACGCCTATGATAAACCAAATTGAATTTTCGTATCAGAATCATCGTTACCAGTTAAAATAGTCCAGGTTACTTAGAGTAATTTTAATAATCATTTAATACCGGGTGATCAACGGAATTCATAATTAGAGGAGGCTGTGATTGGTGCTATTTTATGTTGTGTGGTTGGACACACTGACAAATGAATAATAAATTGACAATTGTTATATTTGAGGTTAAAGCTCGTGCTTTGTACGATCTTTGATGATATAGTAAACATTATTTTGCTGAAACGCAGAAATAAAATAAGTTTGAAGAGAAAATTGGAAATTTTTATTGAAATTACAATAGGTACTTAAATGTTCAAAGTGTTGTTCGTCAGCTTCAATGCACCGGGTAACCTCAATTCTGACATTTAAAATTTTTAATTTCAAGCTGCAAGTCTGTGTTGCCAACTTTATGGTAAATATCACAGCCTGCTCTAATTATGAATTCCGTTGATCACCCGGTATTTTATCATTATGGGTCACAATAGAATCGTTGTTGTTTTAAATATGAAATGATTTAATATTAGTAAACTATATTTTGTGATTTTAAAATAAAGTCACATTTGGCAACAAGCATCGTTTACATTAGTTTAATATTAGTCAAATAGAACAGTTTGTTGTAGGCTATCAGGATTTGTTGGAAACATAATAAACTAAATTCATGAGCAGTGTATAAAGACTGTAACATTAGAAAAATATACTGAGTTTACATAAAACTATTTCAAAATGTAACTTTATTTGAACTTATTAAACTGCAGATTTTTATATCGTCCTTACTTCACTTTGATGTAGCTTTTATAAATTCGGACTGCAAAAACTAGAGAAAAAAAGCTTATTATTATTACTTGAATTCTAGTATCAGAATCATCGTTAACAGCTGTAATTATTATTCAAGTTAGTTGGAATAGTTTTAATAAAAATTAAAATTTTATTAACAAAAATCTCATAAAATAAGATTATGGTTTACAATAGAATCAGTGTTGGTTTATATAGGAAATTATTTAATATCAGAAAATCATGTTTAGGATTTTTATACAAAACTAAAAGTTATATTGAGGTATAAGTTACTCTCATATATGGTAAACTAATTTTATTATCAATGATTTTGCATTTAAATGTAACAAATTCAGAATTTCTATGGCCCTACAGATGCATGTGTTCAAAATATAAACTTTACGAACCAGTTAGTTATTAGGATAACAAAGAGTTTAATAAATGGAAAATTAATGTGTTCAAGAAAGATGTGGAATGATATGGATTCTAAGAAATATTATTTTTAATCGTTTATAATTATAGTCCGTTTGCTTTATATTTGGACTGACTTGACTTTAAATTTCCAATGTATCCAACAAATATATAAGTGATTAAATGTTTAAAAAATTTTAAGTTATAAATTTTCAGAAAGACTCAAACAATGACGTTTAATTAATAGATTGCTATTAAGATTTATCATCAATCTTTAGCAATGATTTGGTAACATATTTTCTTCTTGAAAATTGATAGCTTAATCTAAAATTATATTCGTTAACAACAAATTTTATGTACTTATTTCAAAATTATATTCCACAAATATGGTTGGTTTTCCATGGACCAAAAAAAGATAAAGCAGACTTAAGACAGTACTAACCTCGAATAATTTTAAAATAATTAGATTTCTTCACAGTTCTGTTAGTTTTCTAGTTTTACCTTTCATACGTTTTTGTTATAATGAACGAATATCAAATTATTTCTCTTACAAATAATTGTATACTTCTCCACCTTTATGATTTTAAAAGTTTTGGGGCCCAATTTCATATTTATCTTTTTATTTAGCGGTTATTTTTTGGTACTCCACCAACAACTTATTTTCCTTGAAAATTTCCACCTTCATAAATATTGCCAAGTCTTTTTAACTTGCATTTGAGTATTTTGCTCAGTTAGTAAAGTTATTTTCAAGATTTTTAATACAAATAATTAACCTAAACGATTGCTCTGCTATGAAATTTTAAAACAAGTTTCGTATAACAATTCAATAACATATTTGTGTCTTAATTTTTTTAAATTAATTTAATTAATCAAAAGAATCCATCTAAAAATGGAATTAAGGAATAAAAGACACACAAATATAAATATTTAAATAAACAAATAATTTGGGGAAGACTTTGTGTGTCTTTTATTCATTAGTTTAATTACCGTATAACAGTATTATTAAAAAAGATTGTGGAAGAAATACGAAATTAATTTCTAATCTCCTAATAGTTTTTTAAGTTGTTTATTAAAACTTCCGAGGAGAATAACCTCTCGTAAAAAGTTTCTTTAAAGATTGGAGTAAGGTAATTGCTCATTTAATATCCACTCGGCTTCGCTTGCAATTTATGATATTAAAGCAAGCTGTTCAATTTAGAACAGGGATGAAGTTTTATTAGCAAATGTTAAGGGCAAAACAATTCCGAACATTGCTAGTAATTTATACGACTACTTCCTGAAACTGTAACCAAACGTAGCCGAATGAAAATGAATCAATACAGTTAATATTAGATACACAAAGGAAGATTTATTGGGAAGCAGGAAAGATGACGGAGAGAGTATAAACTTTGTTGTGTATGAATTTTAAAAGATTTTAAAAAGTCAACAATAACAGTTCAAAGGCTGAGACGGATTGAGATTATTATTTCTATACTGTGTTATGTATTAATAAATGATTCACACGAAAAAAGTAAAAAATGAAGTTTAATAGTATATTATTATATGAGCGATTATGACAGCCATTATTCACGAAGATGACGTTTGAGCCCACGAGCCGTCAGGCGAGTGGCACAAATCATCTGAGCGAATAATGGCCATAATCGCGAATGTAATACGATACTTTTTCTACACCTATTAAACAAATATATTAGACTCAAATTAGTCAAATTTGATAACTTTGTAAACAAGCAATATGACAACACACTTGGGCGTGAAGATTGTCAGCCGCAGGAGTTGATCGCGGGCGATTTAAAATATGATTGGATTAGCGAAATATTGATTTTTGGATTTGTATTTGTGATTGGCCGAAATCCATAATTCACTGCAGTGAATTATAGGTACTATTTTTCACAAAAAAAATGCTAATAATTGCAATATAATTAAATAGGTGTAGAAAAAATGAGCTACGGATTAAAAAATTGCAACTTATCTATTTTATGTTGTTTGGGTATTGGTAATTTATTTTAACGTTTTTCATTCAATATATTTTGCTTAAAACATTTTTCGTTTATAAGAAAAATACTTAAGTTGTATTTGGGAAATGATTGTGTTCTAATAATAGCTAAAACTTCTAAAGTAGGTTGACGAGCTCTAAATTATGTACAGAAATTCCGTTTGGGACCTTCCAAATTTTGCTTTAGAATTTTAAGAATATGTTTACGTTAATGTTTAGTATGTAGTTCTAGATACACGGCTTGCTCTTTCGAATACGTAATAAATTGCGGTAGGAAAAAGACGAATAGCCGCGAATTACTTAAATGGAAATATGGGTGTGGTTTGTCTCTCCTGTACTACTACAGGCAAACATTTATTTATTACATGTATGCAAAAAAACACGTTGCGTCAATACTATTGCAATCTTGATTAATTGTGTCAATAAAACGTAATTAAATAAGGTATCATTTAATTTTATGAGTAGAAATTACTGAAACTGTTTACAATATTGTTGGAGGCTTTGAAACTATGAAGTTATTTGTAACTATAGTTTTGTTATGTTAATAAGATACAGTGTGGGTTAAAAAAACTGCACTGTACTGCATAATAGCTACATACCTTTAAATTTTGAAGTGTTTATAAAAATTGATTGTTTCACTGAGCCATTAATTATTCAACAATATTATAACCTACGAATATATGACTCTATAGCATATGCACCGCCTTTTTTTTGGACCACTATGTATATCTTCGCTTTTCTTTTTCTAACATCTCAAGGCATCGATTGTTGATGCCATTTAATTTTAATCTAATAATAGGGTTTGCTTTTCAGTTGCTCTGATTTGAAAATTTGACTACGATAATCCACTAGGCCATTCAAGAGCCTCGACTAAAACAAGATAGTGAGTGCATTCGCATGACAAATTTCAGTTGACGTCATAATGCAATACGAAACAGTTTGCAATAGCAAATTTGCATTTAGTGAGATACTTACGTCACTTACGATATTGGATAATCTGTTAAGTACTTCTGTAAAAGAAAAAAATCAGATATGCGTGTGTTGCAATACAAAAATATTTGTTTTCTCGTGTGACGTTGTGGGTTTTATAATATGATACCATAGTTGAATTTTAATAGACTCTAAGAGAATTAAGAAACTGCAACTCCTCAAAAGATAAGGCTGTAAAACTTTACCCCCAGTCTGGTTCTCCGAATTTAAGTAATTGGCCGGTATTATTAAGGGAATTTCATATTTTAAATTAATTCATTTGTGGATACTTGTTCTGGTAGTATATTCTTAGTATATTTTTGTTTTTGCGTGTGGAATTGAAGCTCGATTTACAGGTTTTGGTGTTAACGGCAGCAGAACATAAAAATATTTCAGTGCAAAAATATGATGTTCAACTCCAGATACTCTGAACGGTGTGAACAGGAAACTTAAATGATGAGTGTGTTAGAATCACGAAGGTATTATATTTTATACGTAGGATCTTGCCCCTTTTTTAGTTTAAATAAGACTTAAGGACGATGAACCAATACGGAAGCATTTTACAAAACTTTTCAAATGGTTATAGCAAATTCAATTAGGCTTCTAAACTGACTTAAACTGTATACATTAAGTTGTTTGTAAGTTTTATGTTCAGGAGTTTCTTGAAAGGAAAACGTAATATTGAAAGTTCTTCTTCCTCTTATGGCCGAAGCCTAGGCCGATGGCCTGTTATACACTCGTAAGGACGAGTTCTATTGAAAGTTAGATTTAATAAATCTGCAAACAAACATAAAAGTTAGGATTTTAATAAAACTTTAGAAAAGTTATCCTTGTAGATGAATGATAGATGGAAACTAATCTTTCAAACAAGATACTTTAAACAAGAGTATTAAGTTGATAAATTTTCCCAAAACGTATGTAAATTAAAAAGTGTAACACACAAAAAAAGTAAAAATAAACTAAACCACACTGAATCCGGATTTCTCTAATCTATTTATATAATGGAAACTCGCTTAAAGCTTTCAGAAAACGTTAAGTGAGTTTGATTAAATTTGAAACAGTTGTATTATGCGTATGGGTTGTCACATCTGTTACAAGTGGAATATCTGGAACTGGCAGTGGAAGTTAGACATGAGTTTTGGTCTGCGTAATAGAATATTTAATTCCGAATTGGTTGTCTTATTCCAATGTTCTAGCTTCAAACTGAAGCTTTGTGATATTTCATTTACTCCTTTTGCATGTATTTAATTTTAGAGTCTAAGAATTTTACAATTTCTATAAATATCATAAACCATCTGTTGATTCTTGATTCCTACGTAAATTCTACTTTACCTCAAATAAAATTAATCCATATACGCAGAAAAGCTTTAAACAATTCATTAACGGCAGTAATTAAAGATATTTAATTTTTTAATTTATTGTGAGTAGAATACTGTCAGCTGGGCGGCCATTTTGTTTTTAATTAGGTCAATCAATTTAATCGATTGCGCAATCAAGGTCGAATTAATGGGATTAGCGGTTCAATTCGCGGAATTTGAGATCGATTTAATTGGATTAACGGTTTAATTAGATCATTTCGCGGAATTTTAGGCCGATTTAATGGGATTAGCGGTTTAATTAGATCAATTCGCGGTTTAATTAGGTCGATTAAAAGTTCGATTAAAATCTCGATTAAAATCGGCGGTTTAATTAGGTCAATTAAAAGTTCGATTAAAATCTCGATTAAAAACGGCGGCCATCTTGGATTTAATCAAATTAATCAATCAAATTTAATTAGATCGAATAAAAGTTGGATTAAAATTTCGATTAAAAGCGGCGGCCATCTTGGAATTAAATCAAGACTAGACCAATCAGGTTAGCGGTTATCAATCTATCTCACTCTCACACTGTACAAATGGGGCGTGACCAGGAACCGGCGGGGGTTGCGTCTGAGAGCAATAAGTGTCATATTGAATTAATCTTTAATCAAAGTTATCAATTTAACCTGGTGTACGGCGGATTCGGTATCAATCCGCTGATTAAATAAATATGCATAATGTATCACGAAAAAGCACGGTAGATCAATCAGCGGTTTATCCCAAAAACTAAAAAAAGAAACGCAGGTCTTGACTTGTCTGTTTACACCTGTCAATCAAAGCTTAAAATTTCGTAAATGACGTCAGGGAATATTGCGAACAATAGGTACCTTTCATCGTCCTACGAAATGTTTTTAATTCGGGCTGAAAAGTTTAAAAGGATATATCATTTGTAAACACAAAAGAAATACAGCTATAAAATTATTCATTTTATTTGCAAAATCGCGCTCACTCCAAAAAGGCAGAGGATTGACAATTTATGAAGTTAAATATTAATCAGAATATAATTAAAATGTTGATTAATATGATAACAATGCTTTTTTAAGTAATAAACGTGTTTTCATAATAAAATAAAAATAAGTCATAAGTGTGGCAGAGTTCCATATCCAGTAGGAAGTGTAATGTGGTCCACCTGGAGCCGCATCATATCTCGTGCAAAGAAATTTTCGTTACTTTGAAGTTTGAGCGCCGACATCCCGACTCGACCCTGAGGCATGGCGACGGTTTTAACATATTGAATGTTAGTGCATTCTGTAAAGTAAAGGTAATTTTTTAACATATACATATAATTAAGAAGAAACATATTTTTAAGAACTTTACGATATTTCCTATAAATTAAATACAGTAAGTCATCAGCATTTTGGTAACGTGTTTATTATCAATAGTTTTTTTCCCACGCTAAAATGATAAAACAGAATTTCGAATAAAAGAACGCTTAGGGAAATTCGATTTTTAAAATAAAAATTTAAAACATGATTTTAGATAATTTTTTTGAATAAAAGTATACGGTATTCCGTGAGGGCTTAATATCAATTGTTTCTTAATTTTTCTTTGTGGAGATTAATATCAAGAATTTGCCGTTATTAAAAATATTAGAAGTATGAGAAGGGGAATTAAATAGACTAAATCGAGATTAGCGATAAAATCTACGGCACTTCTCGTATATTCGATATTATTTTCGGTTTATTCCTGGTAAACCTTCAATTTATACCTAATATTTGTTATTATAAAAAATATAAATTAATTTCTGAATATAAAATTGAAGATATGGACCAAATCTAAGTTATTATTATTTCTTTCACTTATTTAATATTTAATTATGTATTTTCATTTTTAGATATATTTTATTCCCACTGACGAAGAACTTTAACGTTCGAAACGTTTGAAAAATATAAAATTTTTTCAAAAGAAATAAAACCTTTTTTATTTCTGAATAATTGGACTACAATGATCTCTTCCACTTTTGTATAAATTAATTTCATTATAAACTTACTCTTTTTTAATGTAGATTCCCCTAAAGTAATTGGAAGATGTAGCCCTCGCTCTACGAGATATGTTCATATAAAGTGCGAACTTCCGGTTTATCGTTGGTAACGTCTTCTAATAACATCTTAAGACAAACTGTGTAATCAGCCTTAAGAATATCTACTAGCGTTAAGAAACCCATATTTGAACAAATTTAGTACGCCAGAAATTGATAGATTCGTAAAGTCCACCTTGAATGTTTTAACACTAAAACCACTAAAAAGTATGCCAAGCGAAGGCAACACAGGGACGTCTTCTGACTAGCTAGTTCGACATCCCAACTATATACGCACGGGTGTTTTGTTAAGAATGAGTCAAACCCATTGTCATTACTATTATCTTTCCCATTGTCTTGTTTCGGTAAGTTTCAACTTGTAGCTTTCCTGTATTTTACAAAAAAAAAATGCAATAAACATCTGCAAACCTCAGCTAAAACCTTTCACACGGTACAAGTTTGACCTTCAGAATTCAAATTTAAGTACAACTTATTTTACAAATTTAAAACAAAAAGCCATTATTATCTTTTAGCATTAAAAATAAAACTGTTTTTCTAAAAATCTTGCGACCAAGAGAAAGCATACATTTAAAAATTTAAATCTGTTATTGTCGACGTAAAAATATTTTATAAAACAAAAACTGTGAGTACGTTATTTTAATAAATTTTGAATAAAAGAACGTTTTGTAAATTTTAAATTAATCGTGCTGTTAAACCCGACTATCATTTTCTGCTGGTAATGTTTGTCTCAAAAAATATCATTTGTAAACACAAAATAATTAATTAATGATTTTCTTCCACGTAAATTAATTTGCCTTTTAAGGAATTCAGATATTCAAGAAAAATAACTGCCTAACATATTTAGCTTTTAAAAATTCCACGTTATTGTAAAGAGTCCGTTTAAAAATTCAACGTTGTGAAGACAGAAAAACATATTCGACGCAATACTAATTTGGAAGTGTTATTCTTTTAATAACTATGAAAAATATTATCTGTAAACGCAAAAGAAATACATCTATAAAATTATTCATTTATCGACAAAATAATAAATAAATTAGTACTTTTACTGACATGGAGGTATCGCTAATTATTATAACATCGGACTGTAAAAAATTAATAACCAGAAAAACCTTGTAGAGATAATCCCAAAATAGCTAACACTGAAATTTAGGACTTCTTTCACGCTAATAAAGTAAAGGACGTCTTTTACTCTAATAAAGTTAAAAACTCTAATAGCTTTCTCTTCTGCTAAAAACTCTAATAGCTGCTTTCTCATCTGCATCGTCTAAAACGGAACGTTCATGGTTTTGTTTCAAAGACAATTGTCAAATAATCTTGAGAAAATATGATGCTATAACATTTTGAATTCTACACTACTTTGCAGACGGTAAAATCTGTTCTCGTTTGTGAAAATGGAGCACGGATTTTATCTAACTCTCTTAAGCAACAGTTCAATGAAATATTTACCCAAAAACACTTCATCCTGTTCTACCTCTTAGAATACACGGTAAATTGTTTTCAAGCAAATAATCAGGTAAGTTGTGTTTTTATAAACGTACACTAAAAGTTATTGTAGGCTAAATTTTACCGATGACTAATTATCATTTAAAATTTTTAAATATGAAATACTTTGAAGCTGCCAGTCAACACGATCATATTACCTGCTATGTCTTTAATAATTCTTGAAGTTTAAATTTACTCTTTTGCAGGACTAGGGTCTGTTTTATTATTCCCTGATAAAGTTAAATTCCATATATCTACAATTGAACCAGCAAAAGGTACGAAGATACAAATGTTCCTAAAACCATTCCGTTAATTAAACAAGCAAGAACGACCGGCCAGGCGAACTTGCTAACAAGTTTTTCAAAATTTAGTAGTAAATATTTTATGGAATGACTTTTAAAGAAAGTATTTAGCTTGTGTTCACTTATAACCTGTAAAATAAGTGATTTCATTCTTCAGAAATTTTTAAAATTATAAATTAATTCACCTAAAATGTATTCGTTTTTTATAATCTGATATATAAATATCTACAATCACAGCGGAAATAAAAAATCGTTAAACACGTGCAACCATCTTATTTTAGTATTCATAATAGCATTGGATTTATTTTCAGTCGAAAAGACTTCACACACTTTAAAAAAAAAATAATCGCATGATTCACAGAAACCTTGAAGAACTAATCGCAAAAAATAATAAATGTTTAGCTTTAAGCTAAATATATACCAAAACAAAATGCCTGTACTAATAACATTGAACAATAGGTACAACATGACTCATTGTTCTTGAGTCCCTTACTACAAAATAGTTTAAATCTAGATCGGATGGTGGTACAATCGTACACTTGATGATGCCCTCTACAGAATTAAGATCAATCTGTTCACATTTATCCCGACCCACATGAATTTTAGGATGCCCTATGGGGTATTTCCCATACTTATTAAAATTTAAAAGAAAAAACTAAATTCTATCTGATTCATAATTATTTTAAAATAAATTTTGGCTTTAATGTAATTCTTTGCTTCAAATCAACTTCGAGCGTTGGATAAAAAATTAAAAAGAAATAAACTAAATTGCATCTGCTTCATAATTATTTTAAATAAATTTTGAGCTTTAATGTAATTCCTTGCTTCAAATCAACTTCGAATGTTTGAAGACTTTTAAAATGAAGATCAATAAAAAATATTGAATAAAACATATTTTTGAAAACCTTAAACAAGATTAAGTTTGAAATAAACAAAAGAATATTTTTAAAATATTGAAAACGTAATAAAATTAAATTAAAAAAATATTAAAAGAAAAAAACAAAATGAATTAAATTATAAAATAACTTTTTAATAATTAATGTAAACCATTATCTTTAACTTTGTCACCTCTGCTAACATTTTTGAATTCCTGTATTACAAAGTGCAATTAAACTGTAAGATATTACGAAGACCTTTTCGTATTTTAGAAAAAAAAACAGTTTACGCTTATTTAAGAAAATCAAATATTTAAGAAAAAATAATCTTGAAAAGCTTGAATGAAGTTAAATTTGAAATAAAGAAAAACATTTCAAGAAATTGAAAAACTTTTAAAATGAAAATCAATAACAAATATTTAATAAAACATGTTTCTGAAAACCGTAAACAAAATTAAATGTGAAATAAATAAGAGTATTTTAAAAATATTGAAAAGTTTGAATGAAAATAAATTTGAGATAAAGAACAAACATTTTAAGAATTTGAAAACTCTTAAAATGAAAATCAGTAAAACATATTTCTGTAAAATTTTTAGTATACATTTTATAATATCTACCTATCTATTATAGATATGTTGTTCAGGTCCTTGAACGGAGGTGAGCAGCTCATGCCTCGATGCATCCAGCGACTGTTGGGAAACCCCTGGTAGGTCTACCCCAAACGCGAAAGACTGAAAATATTTTAAAAAAATTTTAATTCGATATACAGACAAACTGAATTGAAACTTCAATTTCTTAAACTGGAGATATACGTAAAAGCTGAGTATGAAAAAGTTACTTACACCCAAGTACTCGCTGTACTCCCAGCAGTTCTGTAATATGCCGGTGAAGTTTTGCGAAAAACTGCGAATCAGATGCATCTAAAACAGCACCCTCGTGCATTAGTTTGGTTTCACACTGCTCTTCACCAATTATAGTAATTCGCGTGCGGTCGACACTGCTCACACTTGTGAATGCGTACTGTAGCACGTCGAAGAAGACAACGGTCGATATGGTGAACCCAACAAGCACTTTGGAGACTTTAAAAAACATTAGTCATTACCCTGGTCACTCAAAACAGTTAATCATCGTAAATACTTCCGGACGTTTTGCATACTGTAAATTCTTAACAGCTGCAGTCATCAAAAAGGACGCCAAAGTCTTGTTAGTCCTGAAATTTGTAAGGACTTAAATTTGAAAAATAAAAGAATATTTAAATTATAAAATAACTTTTTTAGATGATATTTAATATAAAATAATTCTGAAACGCTTAAATGGAAACCATTCACGTGCTGTAGTCTCGACATATATCTTCTTCTCGTCTATAATTAATGAAAATCATTATCTTTAACTTTGGCAGCTCTGCTAACATTTCTGAATTCCTGTGTTACAAAGTTTTCTAAATTTGTTAATGCTGGCAAATTTTAAATTAATATTCTATTTTAGTATAAACTCTCGAATGTTTTACAAAAATTTAAAAAGAAAAAACTAAATTGTATTTTACTTCATAATTATATTAAGTACTAATTTTGAAATAAAAAAGTAATAAACTTGTTTAACATTCTGGTATGAGCAAAGATGTAGCGAGTTCAGATTACAATTTATTATTTACAGGTAAGTTGAGCAATATGGTTTTTAGGGATTATTGAAATTTCTATCTTATTTATTTAATATGCTACAAAAGGTGAATTATTTTGCTGAAAAAGAAATCAATACCAAAGCTAGATGATTATCAATTTGAACTTGTCAGATTCTAATATTGAAAAATTGTTTGGAATACCAGACGATGCAATTTATTATAAAACCAAATCAGGAATTAATATTCAAAATAAGTAAATTGATAGACACAAGTGATTTGTGTGTGCCTATATTCAAATTTTGTAAAAGGATCAATATTTAGATTTGTAGTAAATTCGTTGCCTAGGGTACTTACATAAAATCAGCTAGTGTTATCCTTTTTATAGATACATAATATTGAACTGTTTGATAAATTAACTCTTACCTTTGAAGGAGCAGTACGTAGGTGAAAATGTAAATAACGTTAGCGTTTTGATTGATTTCAATAAATTTGATGATCTGAGTCACGTATTGGGATATATGGTTTCAGGGCAGCCGAATTCATTGACACAAGCGGTTTCGGCAAAAAATCGCCTTAATCACAAGTTATTGTGCTGGTACATTGTCTCACGCACCATAGGGATTTCAATGTAAAATGGATTTGAAAGACTTTGAATTCAAAGAAAGGGTAAAGAATCTACAAGAATTTAAAATTGAAATTAAAGAGTAAATCAAATGATCGTATTATAGTTTATTATGATAAAGCTGGACGATTATCAATAATAAATTGAGAAATTAAACAACACTTTCAAAACTTACCTCAAAGCGTACTCGGGCAAATACCAAACTACAGCGGCCCCCGTCAAGACTTTAACTAAACTCAGTCTAGGATTCTTCTTTTATTTTCAAGTTATTTGTTAATCAGCTGTTCAGATTTTAATACCCGATTCCAATCAAATCAATTTAATTAGTCCAGTCAATTTAATTAGTCCAGTCATTTTAATCTAGGGTAGGCTAGCTTAACATGTTACGTAAATAAACTATTAAAATAGGTAAATTCAAATCTTGACCATTTGTTACAGGTATGAAGACATTTCAGGTTAGGCTAGGTTAGGTTAGCTTATTTCAAGTTAGACTAGGTTAGCTCATTTCAATCTAAGTTAGGTTAGGTTAGGTTAGCTTATTTCAAGTTAGGTTAGGTTAGTGCATTTCAATCAAAGTTAGGTTAGGTTAGGTTAGCTTATTTCAAGCTAGGTTAGGTTAGATCATTTTAATCTAGGGTAGGTTAGTTTTTAACTATTTAAACTAACCTACCCTAGATTAAAATGATCTAACCTAACCTAGCTTGAAATAAGCTAACCTAACCTAACCTAACTTTGATTGAAATGCACTAACCTAACCTAACTTGAAATAAGCTAACCTAACCTAACCTAACTTAGATTGAAATGAGCTAACCTAGTCTAACTTGAAATAAGCTAACCTAACCTAGCCTAACCTGAAATGTCTTCATACCTGTAACAAATGGTCAAGATTTGAATTTACCTATTTTAATAGTTTATTTACGTAACATGTTAAGCTAGCCTACCCTAGATTAAAATGACTGGACTAATTAAATTGACTGGACTAATTAAATTGATTTGATTGGAATCGGGTATTAAAATCTGAACAGCTGATTAACAAATAACTTGAAAATAAAAGAAGAATCCTAGACTGAGTTTAGTTAAAGTCTTGACGGGGGCCGCTGTAGTTTGGTATTTGCCCGAGTACGCTTTGAGGTAAGTTTTGAAAGTGTTGTTTAATTTCTCAATTTATTATTGATAATCGTCCAGCTTTATCATAATAAACTATAATACGATCATTTGATTTACTCTTTAATTTCAATTTTAAATTCTTGTAGATTCTTTACCCTTTCTTTGAATTCAAAGTCTTTCAAATCCATTTTACATTGAAATCCCTATGGTGCGTGAGACAATGTACCAGCACAATAACTTGTGATTAAGGCGATTTTTTGCCGAAACCGCTTGTGTCAATGAATTCGGCTGCCCTGAAACCATATATCCCAATACGTGACTCAGATCATCAAATTTATTGAAATCAATCAAAACGCTAACGTTATTTACATTTTCACCTACGTACTGCTCCTTCAAAGGTAAGAGTTAATTTATCAAACAGTTCAATATTATGTATCTATAAAAAGGATAACACTAGCTGATTTTATGTAAGTACCCTAGGCAACGAATTTACTACAAATCTAAATATTGGTCCTTTTACAAAATTTGAATATAGGCACACACAAATCACTTGTGTCTATCAATTTACTTATTTTGAATATTAATTCCTGATTTGGTTTTATAATAAATTGCATCGTCTGGTATTCCAAACAATTTTTCAATATTAGAATCTGACAAGTTCAAATTGATAATCATCTAGCTTTGGTATTGATTTCTTTTTCAGCAAAATAATTCACCTTTTGTAGCATATTAAATAAATAAGATAGAAATTTCAATAATCCCTAAAAACCATATTGCTCAACTTACCTGTAAATAATAAATTGTAATCTGAACTCGCTACATCTTTGCTCATACCAGAATGTTAAACAAGTTTATTACTTTTTTATTTCAAAATTAGTACTTAATATAATTATGAAGTAAAATACAATTTAGTTTTTTCTTTTTAAATTTTTGTAAAACATTCGAGAGTTTATACTAAAATAGAATATTAATTTAAAATTTGCCAGCATTAACAAATTTAGAAAACTTTGTAACACAGGAATTCAGAAATGTTAGCAGAGCTGCCAAAGTTAAAGATAATGATTTTCATTAATTATAGACGAGAAGAAGATATATGTCGAGACTACAGCACGTGAATGGTTTCCATTTAAGCGTTTCAGAATTATTTTATATTAAATATCATCTAAAAAAGTTATTTTATAATTTAAATATTCTTTTATTTTTCAAATTTAAGTCCTTACAAATTTCAGGACTAACAAGACTTTGGCGTCCTTTTTGATGACTGCAGCTGTTAAGAATTTACAGTATGCAAAACGTCCGGAAGTATTTACGATGATTAACTGTTTTGAGTGACCAGGGTAATGACTAATGTTTTTTAAAGTCTCCAAAGTGCTTGTCGGGTTCACCATATCGACCGTTGTCTTCTTCGACGTGCTACAGTACGCATTCACAAGTGTGAGCAGTGTCGACCGCACGCGAATTACTATAATTGGTGAAGAGCAGTGTGAAACCAAACTAATGCACGAGGGTGCTGTTTTAGATGCATCTGATTCGCAGTTTTTCGCAAAACTTCACCGGCATATTACAGAACTGCTGGGAGTACAGCGAGTACTTGGGTGTAAGTAACTTTTTCATACTCAGCTTTTACGTATATCTCCAGTTTAAGAAATTGAAGTTTCAATTCAGTTTGTCTGTATATCGAATTAAAATTTTTTTAAAATATTTTCAGTCTTTCGCGTTTGGGGTAGACCTACCAGGGGTTTCCCAACAGTCGCTGGATGCATCGAGGCATGAGCTGCTCACCTCCGTTCAAGGACCTGAACAACATATCTATAATAGATAGGTAGATATTATAAAATGTATACTAAAAATTTTACAGAAATATGTTTTACTGATTTTCATTTTAAGAGTTTTCAAATTCTTAAAATGTTTGTTCTTTATCTCAAATTTATTTTCATTCAAACTTTTCAATATTTTTAAAATACTCTTATTTATTTCACATTTAATTTTGTTTACGGTTTTCAGAAACATGTTTTATTAAATATTTGTTATTGATTTTCATTTTAAAAGTTTTTCAATTTCTTGAAATGTTTTTCTTTATTTCAAATTTAACTTCATTCAAGCTTTTCAAGATTATTTTTTCTTAAATATTTGATTTTCTTAAATAAGCGTAAACTGTCTTTTTTTTCTAAAATACGAAAAGGTCTTCGTAATATCTTACATTTTAATTGCACTTTGTAATACAGGAATTCAAAAATGTTAGCAGAGGTGACAAAGTTAAAGATAATGGTTTACATTAATTATTAAAAAAGTTATTTTATAATTTAATTCATTTTGTTTTTTTCTTTTAATATTTTTTTAATTTAATTTTATTACGTTTTCAATATTTTAAAAATATTCTTTTGTTTATTTCAAACTTAATCTTGTTTAAGGTTTTCAAAAATATGTTTTATTCAATATTTTTTATTGATCTTCATTTTAAAAGTCTTCAAACATTCGAAGTTGATTTGAAGCAAGGAATTACATTAAAGCTCAAAATTTATTTAAAATAATTATGAAGCAGATGCAATTTAGTTTATTTCTTTTTAATTTTTTATCCAACGCTCGAAGTTGATTTGAAGCAAAGAATTACATTAAAGCCAAAATTTATTTTAAAATAATTATGAATCAGATAGAATTTAGTTTTTTCTTTTAAATTTTAATAAGTATGGGAAATACCCCATAGGGCATCCTAAAATTCATGTGGGTCGGGATAAATGTGAACAGATTGATCTTAATTCTGTAGAGGGCATCATCAAGTGTACGATTGTACCACCATCCGATCTAGATTTAAACTATTTTGTAGTAAGGGACTCAAGAACAATGAGTCATGTTGTACCTATTGTTCAATGTTATTAGTACAGGCATTTTGTTTTGGTATATATTTAGCTTAAAGCTAAACATTTATTATTTTTTGCGATTAGTTCTTCAAGGTTTCTGTGAATCATGCGATTATTTTTTTTTTAAAGTGTGTGAAGTCTTTTCGACTGAAAATAAATCCAATGCTATTATGAATACTAAAATAAGATGGTTGCACGTGTTTAACGATTTTTTATTTCCGCTGTGATTGTAGATATTTATATATCAGATTATAAAAAACGAATACATTTTAGGTGAATTAATTTATAATTTTAAAAATTTCTGAAGAATGAAATCACTTATTTTACAGGTTATAAGTGAACACAAGCTAAATACTTTCTTTAAAAGTCATTCCATAAAATATTTACTACTAAATTTTGAAAAACTTGTTAGCAAGTTCGCCTGGCCGGTCGTTCTTGCTTGTTTAATTAACGGAATGGTTTTAGGAACATTTGTATCTTCGTACCTTTTGCTGGTTCAATTGTAGATATATGGAATTTAACTTTATCAGGGAATAATAAAACAGACCCTAGTCCTGCAAAAGAGTAAATTTAAACTTCAAGAATTATTAAAGACATAGCAGGTAATATGATCGTGTTGACTGGCAGCTTCAAAGTATTTCATATTTAAAAATTTTAAATGATAATTAGTCATCGGTAAAATTTAGCCTACAATAACTTTTAGTGTACGTTTATAAAAACACAACTTACCTGATTATTTGCTTGAAAACAATTTACCGTGTATTCTAAGAGGTAGAACAGGATGAAGTGTTTTTGGGTAAATATTTCATTGAACTGTTGCTTAAGAGAGTTAGATAAAATCCGTGCTCCATTTTCACAAACGAGAACAGATTTTACCGTCTGCAAAGTAGTGTAGAATTCAAAATGTTATAGCATCATATTTTCTCAAGATTATTTGACAATTGTCTTTGAAACAAAACCATGAACGTTCCGTTTTAGACGATGCAGATGAGAAAGCAGCTATTAGAGTTTTTAGCAGAAGAGAAAGCTATTAGAGTTTTTAACTTTATTAGAGTAAAAGACGTCCTTTACTTTATTAGCGTGAAAGAAGTCCTAAATTTCAGTGTTAGCTATTTTGGGATTATCTCTACAAGGTTTTTCTGGTTATTAATTTTTTACAGTCCGATGTTATAATAATTAGCGATACCTCCATGTCAGTAAAAGTACTAATTTATTTATTATTTTGTCGATAAATGAATAATTTTATAGATGTATTTCTTTTGCGTTTACAGATAATATTTTTCATAGTTATTAAAAGAATAACACTTCCAAATTAGTATTGCGTCGAATATGTTTTTCTGTCTTCACAACGTTGAATTTTTAAACGGACTCTTTACAATAACGTGGAATTTTTAAAAGCTAAATATGTTAGGCAGTTATTTTTCTTGAATATCTGAATTCCTTAAAAGGCAAATTAATTTACGTGGAAGAAAATCATTAATTAATTATTTTGTGTTTACAAATGATATTTTTTGAGACAAACATTACCAGCAGAAAATGATAGTCGGGTTTAACAGCACGATTAATTTAAAATTTACAAAACGTTCTTTTATTCAAAATTTATTAAAATAACGTACTCACAGTTTTTGTTTTATAAAATATTTTTACGTCGACAATAACAGATTTAAATTTTTAAATGTATGCTTTCTCTTGGTCGCAAGATTTTTAGAAAAACAGTTTTATTTTTAATGCTAAAAGATAATAATGGCTTTTTGTTTTAAATTTGTAAAATAAGTTGTACTTAAATTTGAATTCTGAAGGTCAAACTTGTACCGTGTGAAAGGTTTTAGCTGAGGTTTGCAGATGTTTATTGCATTTTTTTTTTGTAAAATACAGGAAAGCTACAAGTTGAAACTTACCGAAACAAGACAATGGGAAAGATAATAGTAATGACAATGGGTTTGACTCATTCTTAACAAAACACCCGTGCGTATATAGTTGGGATGTCGAACTAGCTAGTCAGAAGACGTCCCTGTGTTGCCTTCGCTTGGCATACTTTTTAGTGGTTTTAGTGTTAAAACATTCAAGGTGGACTTTACGAATCTATCAATTTCTGGCGTACTAAATTTGTTCAAATATGGGTTTCTTAACGCTAGTAGATATTCTTAAGGCTGATTACACAGTTTGTCTTAAGATGTTATTAGAAGACGTTACCAACGATAAACCGGAAGTTCGCACTTTATATGAACATATCTCGTAGAGCGAGGGCTACATCTTCCAATTACTTTAGGGGAATCTACATTAAAAAAGAGTAAGTTTATAATGAAATTAATTTATACAAAAGTGGAAGAGATCATTGTAGTCCAATTATTCAGAAATAAAAAAGGTTTTATTTCTTTTGAAAAAATTTTATATTTTTCAAACGTTTCGAACGTTAAAGTTCTTCGTCAGTGGGAATAAAATATATCTAAAAATGAAAATACATAATTAAATATTAAATAAGTGAAAGAAATAATAATAACTTAGATTTGGTCCATATCTTCAATTTTATATTCAGAAATTAATTTATATTTTTTATAATAACAAATATTAGGTATAAATTGAAGGTTTACCAGGAATAAACCGAAAATAATATCGAATATACGAGAAGTGCCGTAGATTTTATCGCTAATCTCGATTTAGTCTATTTAATTCCCCTTCTCATACTTCTAATATTTTTAATAACGGCAAATTCTTGATATTAATCTCCACAAAGAAAAATTAAGAAACAATTGATATTCAAGCCCTCACGGAATACCGCATACTTTGATTCAAAAAAATTATCTAAAATCATGTTTTAAATTTTTATTTTAAAAATCGAATTTCCCTAAGCGTTCTTTTATTCGAAATTCTGTTTTATCATTTTAGCGTGGGAAAAAAACTATTGATAATAAACACGTTACCAAAATGCTGATGACTTACTGTATTTAATTTATAGGAAATATCGTAAAGTTCTTAAAAATATGTTTCTTCTTAATTATATGTATATGTTAAAAAATTACCTTTACTTTACAGAATGCACTAACATTCAATATGTTAAAACCGTCGCCATGCCTCAGGGTCGAGTCGGGATGTCGGCGCTCAAACTTCAAAGTAACGAAAATTTCTTTGCACGAGATATGATGCGGCTCCAGGTGGACCACATTACACTTCCTACTGGATATGGAACTCTGCCACACTTATGACTTATTTTTATTTTATTATGAAAACACGTTTATTACTTAAAAAAGCATTGTTATCATATTAATCAACATTTTAATTATATTCTGATTAATATTTAACTTCATAAATTGTCAATCCTCTGCCTTTTTGGAGTGAGCGCGATTTTGCAAATAAAATGAATAATTTTATAGCTGTATTTCTTTTGTGTTTACAAATGATATATCCTTTTAAACTTTTCAGCCCGAATTAAAAACATTTCGTAGGACGATGAAAGGTACCTATTGTTCGCAATATTCCCTGACGTCATTTACGAAATTTTAAGCTTTGATTGACAGGTGTAAACAGACAAGTCAAGACCTGCGTTTCTTTTTTTAGTTTTTGGGATAAACCGCTGATTGATCTACCGTGCTTTTTCGTGATACATTATGCATATTTATTTAATCAGCGGATTGATACCGAATCCGCCGTACACCAGGTTAAATTGATAACTTTGATTAAAGATTAATTCAATATGACACTTATTGCTCTCAGACGCAACCCCCGCCGGTTCCTGGTCACGCCCCATTTGTACAGTGTGAGAGTGAGATAGATTGATAACCGCTAACCTGATTGGTCTAGTCTTGATTTAATTCCAAGATGGCCGCCGCTTTTAATCGAAATTTTAATCCAACTTTTATTCGATCTAATTAAATTTGATTGATTAATTTGATTAAATCCAAGATGGCCGCCGTTTTTAATCGAGATTTTAATCGAACTTTTAATTGACCTAATTAAACCGCCGATTTTAATCGAGATTTTAATCGAACTTTTAATCGACCTAATTAAACCGCGAATTGATCTAATTAAACCGCTAATCCCATTAAATCGGCCTAAAATTCCGCGAAATGATCTAATTAAACCGTTAATCCAATTAAATCGATCTCAAATTCCGCGAATTGAACCGCTAATCCCATTAATTCGACCTTGATTGCGCAATCGATTAAATTGATTGACCTAATTAAAAACAAAATGGCCGCCCAGCTGACAGTATTCTACTATTGTGAAATAAATGACAAAGGTAATTTAGCAGTATTTATAAAATTTTTTGTTTAGTTATTTTTTGCCAGTTAACAAAATTACACGTACTTCAAACTGAATGTTGTTGTTAAGATCATGGAATTACCGAAAACGGGAAGTACGCATAATATTTTATAAAATGACGTTATTGTATTATCACATCTGGGCCGTTTTTCCTGAGAGATTACCATTGCCAAAAAAAAAAACCGTTACGTTTTACTTAAATATTGGTGCTAAGTATTTACATACATTCAGACATATATGTTATGGTCGAGGTTATCCTTATTCCTTTCGCAAAAATTTAAACCTAAATCAATTATATTTGATAACTATTAATTAGTTATGTTAATTTTGTTTTAGGAACATTACTTGGTGCATATTTTAAAATTAAATTTAAATTACTGCTCACACTAAAATTTATCGAACAGTTTCCAAGAACAGCATATCAAATATATTTTTATATGGCTGAGTAAATTACACGTTAGATTTGCATACAGGGGAATAACCATACTACAAGGTAACTGATTTGAAAATAAATTTAGCAATTACATAGGTGCATGGTTTGAATTTTTATGGAAGTTAATTCGCGATTGTAATATACAGAATACATTAAAAACGCCGGAAAACTATTAGTATTGCTAAAACTAACCATTATGAAAATTATAATTAGAAATTGATAATTATATGTATGTTTATAAAGGCCAAATAATTATAATATCACTTATTTGGGTTAAACGAAAAAATATAATAAATATTATGTGACTTTCCAGGATAAATGCAATTTTCGTAGAAAGATAACCACAAACTATGCACAGTTACTGGCTCGCTTTTACGAACGTAAATGGAAAATTACTGTTTTGTAGTAAAGCGGTGCACGATTTTATAGGTAAGTGGATGTAGTTACAGGTGTATTTACAGAAAAATTCTGCATGCTTTCGGGGAATCAAATTGTATTTTTCTATAAATAAATAACCATACCATGTAATGTGAGACTATCTCAGGTTTTTTTTAAATAAATACATTTATTATTCTGGAAAAAAGATTTGGTTATTTTATCTCTTAAAACTAATTTAAAATTTTTGGAAGGCAATTTAGTTAAGATATATTTACAGAACGAAAAGTATATTAAATCAAATAAAACCGAAGATTTTTCACTAAACAAATTTCTTTATTTTACAGTGAAACTCGGTTACATCTAATGCGATTTTTAGTACTGCAAAATTTTTAGTACGCTTTAAAAATATTATTTGTGCCCTGTAAAAATACATTTACTTACTAAAACTAACAGTAACAGCGGTATGGTAGAAGGTAGAAGATGTTCAACTATATTTTTTTTTCACTCCCGAATTAATAGAAAACGTTTTTCGTTATACCGTCGCCATCCTTAAACTTGCATCTCTTTCTGCAAAAGTGGCGAGCTAATTGACCAAAAATCAAATCATACATTAAAGGAAAAAAAAAATCAATTGGAGGTGGTTTTGGAGATTATACAAAGGGTTTATTGTGACAGTAATAACTTACGGTATATATCAAAATCCTATACAGATGTTTGTTAGAAATATAGTTTTGAGTAAAACAACTTATAAATTATCTCCTCTTAGTCCTCTTTCCCGTGAAACGTGATCGTAGTAACCGGAAAAATTAGTAAGCAAAGCTCCTAAGATTTTAATCTTTTTCTGTATTTTTACGAGGATTGTTCAAATGTTCAATAGAAACACGTTTAGAGGCCGTAAAGTAATTTCTATTCAATGAATTTAAAAGAACTCTCCATTAACATTAAGGCATGAGTCCCGCTGTTGCACTAATGTATAGATTGCCTGCCGGTAAAATTCCTGCGGCTGTTTGCGGAACCATTCTCTCGCAGCAAACTCTACCTCTGCGTCCGAATTGAACTGCTGCCCTTTTAGCGATTGTTTTAATCGGGCTACATGGGGTCATTTTCGTGCAGAAGGATGACACTGTTTGTGAGGTTTCCGGGACGTTTATTCTTGATGCTGGCACGTACACAGTTTAAGGTGTCTGCATGTCGTTCAGCATTAATGTTGACATCAGGTTCTTTAAAATTTAAGAGCAGTACACAAAAATACGGTTACCATTAATTTTCAGTTGAAGGTTGAGATCGACATTTTTTCGCTTTCGGAGAATCTGCATGCTTCCTCTGGCGTTTGGATTCCGGTTCGTAGTGATAACACCAAGACACATCACTGGCAACAATTTAGTGTAAAAAGGCATTACCTTGTTGTTGATAGTGTATCCAATGCTGTAGTTATAAGGCCGAACGCAAATTCTTCTGGCCATCAGTAAGCAGTCGTGGAATCCACGGGGCAGCAACTTTGTGATAGCCAAAACCATGAATAATGGAATGAACAGTTCCCACATTGATGCTCAGCATTTTAGAAAGTTTTCTAACTTTAATGCGCCTATTTACCAACTGTTTTGCAATTTCATCTAATGCTGCAACACGAGCATGTCCTGGGCGTGCCAAATCTTTAGTGGATTCTCTTCCTTGTCGAATCTATTGCACCATCCAACCATTGCCGCATGAGAATAACTATAGTCACCATATACAGCTTTTATTCTCGTATAAATTTTCATTGGCTGACGCCCTTCAGCGGCCAAAAATTGAATAACAGCACGCAGTTTATCTTTGACGGATTTTCTACCATAAATTCCATTTTCCAACTGAATCACCACGCCTAGAAAGAAGCAGACAGCAAATACTTTTGACAGATGCGTCACTAGTACTTAAACAATCAATATAAACAACTGAATTCCGTTGTCATAGCGATGAAGTCGCAGCTACGCAGTCCAAATGTGTATCTATTGAACAATAACTAAAAGCACTGCTGCCGGCTTGTCGGTGCAAGAGAGTGCAGAATTACCTTGCAAATCAAAAGTTTCGAGTTCGATTCCTGCCGAATTCAAAGAGCAGCCTGGACCGTGACACCGTATAATAATTGTGCAACCCTTAAATAAAAATATTCTATAATAATTAAACAAAAACTTAGAGAAAGATGGAAACCAAGAAAAAGATGGTAGATTACTAGAAGTGAGAACGATAAGAAGAACTTCAAGAAAGCAGCAAAGGAATTTAAAGAACTATTAAAGCAAGATGCCACAGAGTAGTCACTATGGAAAACAACTAAAAAATTGAAAATACCTCAAACATCTTATTCACGAATAAAATATCAGAATGATAAATGGGCTAGTAACGTTTGCAAACCATCTAATAAAAGTCTTTGAACCATATGATATACATAGATAGATAGATACACCAGAACACGAGCAGAAAATCCAGGAATTCCTTAATGCGCCATACCTTATGGAACCACCAATGCAAAACATCACTCTCGTTAAAGTTAAAAATACAATCTTACAGTATATCAACCCCAAGAAGGCGCTAGGGTTTGACTTGATCAATGGAATATTGTTACAGGAATTAACTACCAAAGGGTACAGCTCCTTAACGCAGTTTTGAGACTATTTTCCCAGTCCGTGGAAAGTAGCACAAATTATTCTACTACTAAAACCTGGAAAAAATCCAAACGACACGACACCCTATTGCCGTATAAATGTGTTACCAATTCTTCCTGAAACGACTAAGGCCGATCCTAGATAGCAAGCGGTGCAGTGTAAATTATAGTACTAGAACTGAAGTGCATCTTACTGTGCTTGTAAGAAATTTGTTTGAAAACACTGGTGAGGTGAGCCCAAGGACCTAATGGACAGGTTTAATTAGGATTAGCATAAATTTAGATTAATCCATGTTGCCATAAAATCCTTATTATGATATATTATGTATATTGAAGGAGAACCTTTACTGGAAGTATCTTCTGTATTATAAAATTCTCGTTCGGCAGTGCTAATGACTATAGCAGTCGACCTGTGTTGAGGTCCTTGGCACTCACAAACCTTAATTTCGCCCAACTAATGAACAAAGAAGCAAATCCATTGCTTTATCCATGTAAATCTTTGCCATTCTTCACATAGCCTATTAATTAACATCTCGTTAAATTAATTAACGTTTTGCAGCTAACAAGTTGCAACAGTTTTATTACCAACTGAAATAGTATTTCTTTCTGTATCACGGTGTACTCGCATGCTTAAGAGTGTTTGTTAAAAAAAACACTTTCTGTCCGAAATTTCGAGTGCTAGTTCGTATGAAACATTTAGAATGAAATTTTGTGGTGGTTTTAATAGAAATTCAAATTTTTTATTAGATTTTGGGTTCGATTTTATCCAAACCTTTCAAGAGTTTCAAGCGTTATTGTAAGTTAAAAATAAAATAATTTGTATTTAAAATTGATTATTTGTTTAAACAAATTTAAGTTTTAGTACAGTGGGTTTGTTATTGTAAATCCATTACTTTCGGGACATACTTGTAAGTTTATAAACATTAGTTGCAGCCATTATACACTGTATACTTAATTTTGATCACTCTGTAATGTAAATCGTTCCTTTTGTTATAATGATATTGTGTTTTTTATTTGTTTTCCACAAATGTTTTTTGGTTTACGTTCTTGTCGTGGTTTAAAATAGTCATAAAAATTGATCATTATTTAAAGATTTACCAAAATACTGGAACTGAAAACAGAATTTAAATGATCCGTAATTACAAATAAAATCGTAAACTAACGATAGTCTTGGAAGCTTGAGCGATTGTTATAATGATTAAAAACATAGATTTTAACTTGATTCCAATCAAAGCAGTTCATTTGATAAAAGTCAAAGTCGGTTTAAATTAAAAATTTGATTATTTATAGAAAAACTTTAGAATAAATTACTACAGTAAGGTTTGAATTCCAGACATTTTAAACACTTTCATGCGAATTACAACAGGAAGCCAGCCGATACTTCATTTCGATGCACGTCCCTGATTATTAATTAGCCTTTGTGGATTAATTTCAATTCCTAAGTATCTGGCATTATTAATTATTTACTGTATTTATCATGATCAATTGATATTGATTTAAAACTTTCACTGAAACAGTTGAGCAGTCCTCAAACAAACAAACTATGATTTAATTTTACTTTTACTTCAAAAATTGTAAAAGGTTTTACATTAAGGTGATTTAAGTAAGTAACAAGCATACACGATTATACGAAACTGAATAAAATAATTATTCAATTAATTATTAAAAAGAGTCAACTTCCAGCATCGTCAGTTTACATTTTTTTTTAAACAAACCTAATTAAACAAATATGCAGGGAAATTTTAGCCGTCATTTTCGTAGTGTTTTTGCGTCACTACAGGTGGTTTTGAGATTTACTCTTGCGTTTGGATGCTCTGTCATCGGAATTATCTAGAACAGATTTTTTCAATTTATACGCAAATCTTTTGTGTTAAATCTTAATTCTCAGAATTGTGAATTACATGTACGAGAAATTCTTTATCCAAGAGAATCGGATTTTATAAAAAAATATTGCTGTAACGATATTAGAATTTACCTTGACGTTTGTTATTTTCACGCATAACGAAAGGGTCGTGATAAATTTTCATTCTTTAATCTATAAATAGAATTATAATAGCGAGTCAGTACGATGAAACAAATTTACTAATTTAATAACAAATTTGTTTGTTTGGTACACAAACCACAAACAGGTTTACTTTAAAACTGATTCCTCTGTCTTGTACTTCTTTTGTGCTCCATTTATAATTTTGATTTATATTTGACTAGAAATGCAAGATCATCAAAATGTATTTGGAAAGTTTTGATATATGGTTGTTCAAATTTACAGTAATTAAAAAAAACGATGTTTGAGTGCTGCGGTGATATTTGTAATAAAAATATTAAACAATCATTACACCCTGTATCTCAGCATATTTGGTATTTATAGCATTTCTTTAAAGTTTGTTTCCTTAAACTTACATTTTCATTAATTACAGCTATCCGTTTTATTACTTCGGGTAGTTCCCAAATTGCAGTAACAATATAATCTGTCATTTTTAATGTTCAGCTAGTGTAAATCAACACGAAAAACGTTGATTATCTACTTGTTACTGACGTAACCGGAATTTTAGTAGGTCATGTAACATAAACAAGTGCCAAATATGTCTTGTAAATGAATTTAGTATCATCCGACTACCTACTTACACACATCCGTTCGATGTGTTATACTTGTACATATTTCATTGTTAGTTTAGAATAATTACCATTTCCGTTACAAGGATTGCGTCCAATGTCGCATTATTCTTGATAATTACAATTATATAGCAATTTTGTAGCGTTATGTTTAATATGAAAAGTACACGATTTAAACAATAATATCACTGTAATCTCTGAGCTGAGTCAGAATTACATGCTGACATGGGAAGTACGCGAATAATTAAGACAAAATCTCTAAAACACCCGCACTTTACAAAGTGACTCATTCGTATGTCATTGTAATGTTTTTTTCTAACATCACTGTGTTTTTGTTTTAATATATTTGCATTAAAAAGGCAATTAAAACCATTTAATGATCTATGAATGTACTGAATAAAATCAGAATTTCAAAAGTAATTAATTAAAATCGCATTTTCACCCCCTCCCGAAATTCCAAAAGATATTTTTAGAATTATATCTGGGCATACCTTTCTTGATAATACTCGAATATTCTTCAGTTCTGTCCGAGCCTGAGGTGTTGGTGTCACCTGAAACCTGTTTAAGTAACGGAAAATGTGCATGTTACAGTTGCAAAACTGCACGTTATTTACAGTGAATAAGGAATGTTGTTAGAAATTTTGTTACTAATTATCTCGAGTTCGTTTTGGTTGGTAAGTTGAGATTTATCATTAAGTTGACATAAGAGACATAAATTATTCGTGTGTTACTGCTATAGCTAACATTTTTACTTTTTAATAACGCAGATTTGAACAAAAATTTATTTATCTAAAAGTAGAACCACATTGTGATGTTGTGATGGTGATGGCAATTTAGTTAGCACGATCTTATTAGTATTTCCAGATTTTGATTACTGTAGGTATAATAGGTATGAGTATCTTGCAAATTTGCGAATTTTTATTTCTGTAGTTCTCTTTAATTTCTGTAAGGATCGGCTTTCCCACATTTTGATAAATTTAACTTTCGGATATTATTATGGAAACAATTGTGTTAACAAGAAATTTAACTTATTTATCAGATGGGAAGACCAATTTTAAGTAGATTAAATACATCGATTTAATTGTTTATGCTTACACTCTTTTATGCTTTTCTTGTAGTAATAAATGACTTTGAACTATTCTATAGGTCAAAGACCACATGTCCACAATTAATAAGTAATTATGATATGGATAATGTCAGTTACCACATAAGCTCACAACAAAGAGTTTGTATTTTTATACAAAAAAACATGGGAATGAAAAATAATAAGGAGTTTTATTAACGAAATTTTAGAAAACAGAAATAAAACTGTTCTAAATCTGTTTCTAAATAATTGAATTACAAATTTCTTCCTTAAATTATAAAATTGGACGTTACAAAGACTTATTTTAAATAATTTGCAAGTTACAGACGTATCAATAAAACCAGCGCAAATATGTTATGATTTTTTGGGAGAACATGAAATTCTCCTAATTTGTTACAGGATCTATGAAATTTATGTAGAAATATAAGAATATTGTTATTAAAGAAATTGTGCTGAACGTTAAGTTTGAAACATTTTCAAAAGCATTCGAAACAATTTTACTGAAAATTATTAAGACGCTGTGGAAATTTTTTCTTAAGATAGATAGTATCTATATACCTACGTTTAAAATAGTGTTGGCAAAATTGTTGATAATCGATTACCGATTAATCGATTCCAATTGTAATCGAGTAGCGAAAAAATCGATTAACTGCATAATGAGCGACTATTCCATTAATCGATATTTTGTCCTTCTATCATTCGATTAATCAATTATTATCGCTAGTATTGCAAATTACGGCCTTCAATAAAGGCATGAAAATAAAACAAGCATAAAAATATTACGATTTTTTTGTCTATAAAATTCATGTAATAATAAAGGGTGTCCCAAATTGAACGCCGGATTTAATTTGCAAATAAAACAACACTTTTTGTATTTATATCAAATAATTTTTATTTAATGTCAAAGTAGACATTATGCGGTTAAATATGGAAAATTATGTCGTTCAAATGACCACGCATACTACGTCTGCAGCATCTGGTTCTTTTGACAAAATTCTCAATGACGTGTTTGCAGATAGTCTATTCAATTTGACCGATGACGCGCCGGATTTCATTTTTCAGTTCAGCTATTGTATTCGGCTTGTTGACATATACCTTGGATTTAAGATATCCCCACAAAAAAAAGTCGCAAGGGGTTAATTCGCAAGATCTGGCCGGCCAATTGAACTTCGACCGTCTGGAGATTAAGCGCTCTGAAAACTTCTCTGTCAGTAAAGTCATTGTTTCTGCGGCTATATGACATGTGTCACCGTCCTGTTGGAACCACATTTGATCCAGGTCCATACCTTCCAATTGGTGCCAAAAAAACTCCTGTAGCATGTTTCGATACCTGGCACCATTAACTGTAACCGCATCTCCTGTTTTCGGCGACATTTGCCTCCACCCTGGCGATATTTTTGGCTGACCTTACACTACATTGATAACAATGAGGAGTTGCATCCATCGCCGAACGGTTTCCTGAAATTTCTTGATTAAATGCCGAACAGAGGACTCATTTGGTACACTTTTCCGACCGAAAATTGAACCGAGTTTGCGAACTGTTTCAGCAAAACTTTCACTATTTTTGTAATAAGTTTTAACAATAATAATGCGGGGTTCTTTTGTGTAGCGTTCCATATTGGCCAATTGCAATTGTCATATACAGGGTGTCTGCTAACATGTGTCTCAAAATTTGAAGTCTGGTTCTACCCTTCAAAACAAGTAACAAACTATGTCCGGAAACCAACGCCCCCCGAGATGTAGCACTTTTACTTAAAGAAAATAAATAGTGTAATTAAGTACAATTTATTTGAGCAAAATAAAATAGGCTGCTTTTAATATTAAATAATAATTCACTTTACAAAAGATGTTCGAAGTGTTCTCCATCGGCTACTATGCAAGCATTAGCACGACGCACCATTGATTGTCTTACCCGTTCAAAGATACCTGCATTGTTTCGTATTGTTTGGCAAGCATTTTGAACTCTTTCTCGCAATTCTTGAACATTATTTACAGGAGAGGCATAAACCAATTGTTTTAGATATCCCCATAAAAAGAAATCCAAGGGGTTGGCATCAGGAGAGCGGGCAGGCCATGGAAATCACCGATGATGCCCGCCCAAACATTTATGGAGAACTTGTGCTGATGTCTAGATACCATTATGGAATGGCGATTCTCGTCTGCGGCCCAGACATGAGTATTATGGAAATTAAATATTCCATCTTTGGTGAATCCCGCTTCGTCTGTGAATAGTACACAAGAGAAAAATTGTGGATTTTCAGCATCCATCCTTAAAAACCATTGAAAAAAATTTCTTCTTGGTTGGTAATCTGTCGGTTGCAGACATTGCACACGTTGTACATGATACGGATAAAGCATCTGATCATGTAATACGTTCCAAACAGTGCATTTACTGACTCCTTCCGCTGCAGCAATTCTCCGAGTGCTCGTCCCAGGATTTCTAGTGGTGATATCTAAGATTCTCTCCTCTAGATGCGGAGTACGAATCGACTCACGCATACCAGAATCAACAGCACCTTTTGAAAATGTCCCGTGGTCCCTTGCGCGTTGATCGAGACGAGTGAACGTTTTATCACAAGGAATTCGACGATTAGGAAACGTTTCATGGTAAGATACGACGTGCCCGTCGCGCACTACTATAAGCACGGCCGTATAATACAAATGCATGTCAGCCATCTCCGCCTACGTGTAATCTTCAGCCATTTCAACAAGAGCAAACCTAATTTAATGCGATACATATGCCTGACAAGCACATACTACATTTAAGTGAATTGTAATAATTGAACTTATCTTTAAAAAAGTGCTACATCTCTGGCGGCGTTGGTTGCGAAGTTTATTAAGCATTTCTTACTTTTTTTGAAGGGTAGAACCAGACTTCAAATTTTGAGACATATGTTAGCAGACACCCTGTATAACATCTGTAAAAAAAACAGAGCTGTCAACCTCAAAACAAAAAAATGGTGGAAAATTTAAATCCGGCGTACAATCTGGGACACCTTTTATAAGACCTGTAACTATATATATTGAACGTTAAGTTTCGAACCTTTTTAAAAGCACGCAAGAGAATTTTACTGCGAATTAGTAAGACGCTGTAGAAAATCCTAAAATCGACCTTTCTTCAAATAGAAGATATGTTTAAGTTAATGCTGGCAAAACTGTTGATAAAATCGATTAATCTGGTAATAAATAGATTAGCAAATTAGCTATTATTCCACTAATCAAAATTTCAGGATTTTTTGATTAATTCGGATTAATCGAAAATTCGCGATTATTCGATTAATTGATTAGCGGTAGTACCTATTCGATTAATTAATTTAATCGATTATTGGTAATAATCGACTATTAGGAGTTCCTAGAGGACGTTGGTCGAGTAAACATCGTTTACGAGCAAACTCCGACTATTTCATTATTTTCAAAGAGTTTTCTTTGAAAAACGCGTTTTTTTAAAGCTTTAAATACAAGATGATACTGGTACTCGCAAGTACCAGAGTAACAATAATTTGGCGATAATCACAATAAAACTAGTGCAATAAATGAATTAATGAACTAAAATGCAAGGAGGAAAAGGCCCAATCACATTCACGATGAGGAGGAAATACGAATGTAGGTATCTGGCATACTTGTAATTCACTGCAGAACATAGGTGGAAACAAAACACACAGCTAAGTTTAAGTAATATCTAGGTTGTTAGTATTAGCGTAGATTGAACTAGAATTGATTGATAATGATTGTGTGTCTTCTATTTGCGTTTAAGTCGGGTATGTGTATTAATTTATAATAATACAAATTAGATACATAAGCGCAACTAGTACATAAGCAGCGTCACCATTAGAGTTTATTTTTGCTTTAATAGCGTCACTAGCTCTTCAACAGGTAGGAACCAGAGGACAAAGACTTCCAGGCTAGGAAACCCAGAACTCTATTAAAAAAAAGAGGGTCGACTCAGCTCCAAAGGAAATAAAATTATTTACGTAGTTGGTTGACACAAATAAGGGAAATAAACGACACCTAATTAATTAATATTGCTTTAAAACAATGTTATATACTCCTATGTAGTTAAAGGAAATAGAAGTATATAATAATTGTAACATTAATAATAAATCAGAGCTTCCGCTTAGCTATGAAAATCAATACATAGAAGATTTATTAAGAAGATTTGTAATGAGAACAATTTTGGACAAATGATGGAACCAAGAAAGTAACCTGTCCTGGATCTTGTTAAGCAATCAACACGGTTTCACAAACAGCCCCTATAGATACATTAAAGGAGAGCAGAACACAATGTTACCTAATAAATAAGATATTCAAATCATCAGTAGGAGCAGACGCCGGGATGCAGTAATTGGATGCCCACTCTCACTTGATACTCTTCACCATAACACTAAAAACCATTGCTAAAACAACTTAACCCAGCTCCTAGTCAAAATATGCGCATATAATAATAATAATAATAATAGTAATATTTAATTATTTCTGTTAACCTCTTTCGAAGTATAAGAATTGTCATACACAAAAAATATGTGGACAACCTACTTATTTTGGCTGAAGAAGAAAGCGACGCGAACGACTACAAGAAGATATGGAAAAAAATAAACAACGTGGGATCAGAAATGAATGTCAACAAATGCGAAGACACGATAATACAATCAGGTCTACGTAGCTTAGATGCATTGGTGGAAGACTGAAGTAATTACGAGTACATATAACTAGAACGTTAGAAAGAGTAAACAAAATGATTATAAAGGCAAATCTGCTTAACTTGCTACCAACATCACGTTCTTCACTTCACAGGACGTTCTGGAAGGGAAAATAATAACCAATCGATTAATAGTGGAAGGCTTCTTTTTAATAATAGACAGAATACAAAATGTAGAGAGGTATTGCTGCATATGGATAACTACAATGGAACCAGAATAGAGCGCTTGTATGTACATGTACATACCACAACGAATTTGGGAAGAATAGACAAGAAACAAATAGCCAATCGCATATATGACTCGACAGAAAGACTGCCTAATGAAGTGAAGAAATAAATAACAAAGAATAATATCCAAGAACAGCGAATCAAATGATCATATTATTAGTAATATTAAATCAGAATAAAGTAATACTCCTATGTAATAGTTATAGACATGTCTGCACTAAAGTCAAATTCAGCAGACCTAGGCAATTTACTGTAATTTTAGAGTTAGCATAAGATGATAAAACATGCTTAACCGTCTAAGTCACATATCCAACTCTCATTGACTCTCATTGAATATATGTGCTCCCAATCCCCACCTATCATAAAAATCCCTTCATACCTTATTGGCATGGGGTGGTCCTGACGTATGATGATGATAATGGTAATAATCGAATATTCAAAAAGCGCTTAATTGATTTCACAAAAACCGAAAATGGCAATTATCGAATAATTGACTAATTGATGTAATTCGAATAATTCCAGCGGTAGTTTAAACCTTGCAAAATATTATTTTTGAAGTATTGATATGCAAATATTATAGTTTGTTTAGGAAATGAATTCCTGAATATCAATAAAAAGTCTGCAGTAGTCATCATCATCATCATCATCATCAATAATAAAAATATTCTAAATGCATTTCAAAATAAATGCAATTTTGCTTAGACAAAATAACTCCGAAATTCAGAGAATTTGGTGCAATTATTCATTATTTGTTTTAATATTATTGAAAATAGAGTTTAGCACCTCTGTTGGGTTTGGCTTCTTGGGGTGAAAAATGGCGTTTCAAATTTTACAAAAGCAGATTTAATGCTAAAGTAAGCCCTCTGTTCGTATGCCCGAATCTTCAAATATTTTGTATTATTTACATTTTTTAAGTTACTGCAACGCATTAATAACATTTTTCTTGTTAGTTTTCATTGCAGCACGACTGCTGAGGTACGAAAAATGCATTAAATTTATCACAGTTTTTATCTTTTCTATGTTACCAAAATCAGAATTTATAGAAGAATCGCAGAATTTTGATAGTTTTCAGGTTATAAAAGTAAAATCCGAACTGTGACATTAGAATTTCAAATTCACGACGCGAAAAAACAATCAGCATCGGAGTTGATGTAATTTCACTTTCTGGTTTCCTTGAAAAGAGCGAAATGCCTTTGCTTTTTCTGTAATTTTGACGTAAATTGGATTTGAATTTGAATCTTATACATTTAAATGCCTTTCACTCTCTCGGCGCTGTATTGCATAAGAACATCTTGGGTTTTGTTGAAAGAAATTAATTTGGCTGATTTAAAAACTGTTGCAGAGATAATTCCGAATGAAAAGATACTACCGTTTTAGTTCCTGAACTATGAAAAGATAAAATACCATGTAATATGGATTTTAAAAATATATAGAAAAAATTATTAATAAAATAACTCACATAAATTACTCATAAAAATCAAAATATTTAGAAAACTCAAGGGGGGCAACTTATTGTCATATATCTATGTAAATTAGGCAAGAAATTGCAATCGTGGTAACTTCAAGCGTGGCAACAACGTCAAGTGAATTTAAATATCTGATTCAATTGTTGGGTTTTAAATAAGTTGATTCGCAGGAAAATGATAATCAGGTTGCGTCTTCACTTAAATAGCAAGCTCTTTAACTAACCTATGAAAAATGTTAATGGAGCATCTAAATATCCAAAGATATGTAACTTTGTTTTTGTGCCAACAGGCACATTATATCATGAAAATAAGTTTGATACCACAGGAACAATGCGCGCAATACGGTTAGATTGTTGCAGTTTCACAGTACCTAAATTAAAGGAAGTTGTAACGAATGCCTGTGTAATTGGTTAAAAGATTTAGTGGGTTACTTATGACAGAAATTTATAGTTCTTTGCTTTTCTTATTTTTATTAGATACGCCAGACGATGTTATTTGTTCCTTCCGAGTGCCTTAGCTTATAAGATGTTTTACACTTGGGTGTTGGTACTTATATCGAACGATATAAATAAATAAAGTTATTCTCAGTGACACACGAAATGAAACCCTCTTTCAACTGATGATAACTAATATAGGATAAAGTATCTATTATCTGTTCACTGACCTCGCGGACACTAGATTTATGTTGGCATGCACTGAACAATTGGTACCTACTGGTACAGAAAATTTGCTCTGTAATGTTGTTATTCCTGGTTACTAAATGAATGGAAGGATATTTATCAAAATTTGAAATTGACATTGACATTTATAACAAAAAATTATAAAGTTAAATTTTCTTGCATTGATGAATTTAACCGAAAAAGAGAAGAAGGCAATTTATCTTTGTTACGAAGAATTAAAAATTGCATACGGAACTGCAGTTAAAAATTACGAATTAATTTATAAAGTGGCTCACATTTTTTCTGTAACTAAGGTAAAAATTAAATTAGAATTTACAATAAATAAGTAAACTTTAGGTGTCAGAATCAACTGCTTGGAAATATTCATATTCAATTACGAAATTACAAAAAAAGTTGTAGAATTAAATTCAAAAAACCATCACTTTAATTTAAACGATTTATTAACATATGTGAAAAGTACACTAAATTATGAAAGAGGACGGACAACTTTGGATGTAGAGACAAAAAGGTTCAAAAGTGAGGGAAAACGGTTCACAGTGCTTCAGGCAGGATGTTTGAATGGCTTTCTTTCTGGATGTAGTCTATTATTAGATTCCAAAATTGAACATCGTGATTATCATGAAAACATGAATGCAGAACTTTTTGGTTGGTAGAGACCCAGTTAATTCCTTCTGTAAATAACATAGATGGCAAGCGTGTTATTATTATGGATAATGCACCATATCATTATGTCCTGTTAGCAAAAAGAGATCTAGGTACTAGTAATTCCCGAAAGCAAGTTCTAATTGATTGGCTAAAAAACAACAAAATTTCTTTTAATGATAATTCAACAAAAAAAGATCTTTGGCAATTAGTACAACAAAATTTAAGGTTTTTGAATAAAATATACAAAGTAGACGAGCTACTAAAAGAGAATAACATTGACATACGAGGGGCGTTCAAAGTGTATTGCAATTGGGGCATTGAAACAACTAATAGCAATTAAATTCATTTATTATTTCTCAATGTAGTCCCCCCTAACTTCAATACATTTACCCCACTTCTCCTTCAGCGACGCAATCCCCCGAAAAAAAAGTTTCCTCTTGTCCTGCAAACCACGCTTCCGTCTCCTCTTTAAGACCTTCGTCGTCCGAAAACCGGCGCCCCCGAAGATATTTCTTTCTCGCCAAACGATACGATTTGATACGCCAATTTGACGAGAAATTGGCCGCGTACTGGGTACTGGTTGAAGGATTTTCATCAGCCAGGTCTAAAATTTGTTCCTCAGCGTCTAAAATTCGTCGGTGCCGACCAGGTTATCCATCACGTCCTTGATGAGTTTGTAAATGACTAGTCTCTCGAGCACGTATGATTAGATGGGTGAATTATTGAGAGCTAGGTATGGGTCTGTCTGAAAATCGTTCAGCGTAAAGCCGACTTGCAGCAGGCGTATTTTGATGCACTTCTCCATAAATCAGCATCATGTCAACTAATTCGATATTAGAATATCGATGGGCCATCGTGATTTTCAATTTTCAAATAACAAGTCAAAAATATTACAATTTTTAGCCAAAGGTGATAGTAAAGGTTAATTTAGTAACAACTTATACCTATCAAATAAACAAACTTAATAACAATTGGACAATGCTGAGTAAGTAGTAGATTACTAGATTTTTAAACAAATTAACCGTTTCATGTAAAAACTAAAAGAATTATTATCTCGCTTATTAGATAACTTTTACTAAGATGTTTTAAAGGTTTATCGACTCCTTTTGACCTGTACTATCGCCCTTTAAAAGGATACAGAGAAGACCGTAAATACCTTGTATTTTATAATTATTCCGGCCGGCCCGATTTTAAAGCTCGGCCCACCGGGCATTTGCCCGGTTGCCCGGTGGCCGTATCCGGGCCTGACTCGTTACATAAATAGCTATTACACATATTAGCAATCGATATTCTGAGCACAATGTAATTTATAGCATGTAACCGATACTACAAAGCATAGATTAAAATATGATCAGATCAGATAACGACGTTCTAAGTCGAAATCAAAAGATCGTGGAATTAACTAAAATTTAAAAAAAATTAATTCCGCAGTATTATTTACATCCTGTATAAGACTACTCGACATTAATATACTTCCGGAATCTTAGCACTTTGAGAACATCAAAAATAAAAATGTAAAAGAAATAGAATTTTTGTTGATAAAACAACAACCATTAAGTAAATAACGAGGGAAATTCAAAGTTTGAAAGCTGGGTTAACCTTAATTAATTTCAGGAACCGGGGTCGTGCGCACCAAGTTCTAACCCTATCAGAAGGTATAATTATCCGAACTATCGAAAAGATGTAGAAAACTTGGGGCACGTATCGGATGGAATCTTGAAATTTATCGGAAATTCTTCGGAAAAAGGTATGATAATATTTACTATAATAATTTGCCATTATTTGCAGCAGCAGACAGTGTTTTTACTGCGGTACATTAAAAACGGCATTTCATAAAATATTAAAGAGTATGAAAACTACCATTTTAGTAGTTCCACATGTTTTTAAGCCATGTATTATTTTTATGCAGCGAGAATATCTTTATACTACTGCAGTTGAAAATTTAGTACTTAAACAATTTTCTTATACAGTATGTCCATGTTATCTCGTGCCCTTCTTCCAGAATCTTTTCAAAAAGAAACACCCTTATAGTGGTTCTATGAGCTTATTAAAGTATAAAAAATCCAAAAGGGAACCCCTACAATACTTTCGGTATTATATTAAACAGAATGAGTCGGCGGCACTCGACCAAAGTTTCTCAGTGGTTGATGCTCATGCGATATGCGTAGGTAACCAATAACGTCAGGATAAAAGCAAAAGTCTTAAGTAACTAGCAGTTTCACGGAGCGAGGCAACAGTAGTCTCATCAACTGTTTAATTTCCACACCACCCAAACACCATAAGTACTGAGTTTGAAATTTACAGAAAATTACAAACCCTTACAAAAATTAGGAAAAAGGCTGACCTAAATATTTGAAATATTATGATTTTCAAATAAATTTATGACCGATTTTTATGTTAAAAAGTGAAAAACAAAAGTATGTAGGTACCACAAAGACGCATGTACAGGTATGTTAGATACCTATGATGCAAAATTTGGCAAATTTTGTGTAAGTTTCGGTAAATTTTTTTTTCAATTCCATAGACATTTTTATTAATGTTAGCGAAAAATTTGTGTCGTCAATAGGTACTTAGTTTGTTCTTTTTTAAACGCATATGGTTCTTTTGGAATAAAAAGTTTAATTGGAAGTTTGATTCGATTTTATTAGAATCAAACAGGCCATATTTTAGTGCTTATTTTTATAGAAGAGAGCCCTCTTAAGATGCCGTAAAATAAAATAGGCATATCTAAATAATTGTGGATTATTCGTTTTTAGAACCTTTATTGACAGAAAAAATGGACGAAGATAACAAACATAAAAAACAAAACGTAGTTTTCCCAGATTCAAAGGAAGACGAACTTAAAGCAATTCCTCAAATAGATATAGAACCAGAATGTGCCAGGGAATCCACATTTTGCGAAGAAATTGAAAGTTATCCATATATTCGAGTAAAGCATGTTTTGAGTCTCACCAACAGACACAAAGAACTGTTCGGTGTTGATGAAGGACCTATTGAACACAGAATAGGAGACCCTGAGGATACTTTTATATGTCCATCAATCGATAGGATTATATTTCCGAAGATTGCAAAAAACAAATACAATAAATGGAAATTTGTTATAAATCAAGGTGAACAAGATGGATACGTGCAAGGAATACGAATAGAAACTTGTATTAAGTATGGTTGGTGCCTTATCGTTTGAATTACTAAATTAAAATTATTTAATTTTTAGATTAAATGGGCCTTGTAGTTTGTTAGATAGTGCCCCAAATGGGTATGTTACCAACTGCAAACAGAAATACATATACAGAAGATTATTATCGATATCTGATATCGGTCGACCCATGCCTGATACATTCCACATGCCTTCTGCTTGTTGTTGTTCTTACAAAAGGGATCCTGGTTATTTAATTAATTTTGGAAAAGAAGTAAGTCCAGCCTGAACTTAACTAAGGAAGATTAATGGTTTACTGTAAATAATGTTGCACTGTTGCCATTTTCGAAAACAAATATTTATTAAAACAATAAATTCTGTGAATAGATCCTTTATCCTTTTATTTGCGTTTATGATATTATAATGATTAATGATTATGTAACTGAAGTATTTACAATATTTAAAAGTTTCGTTTTTAAATTCGTTTTAAAAACTTAGTCGGAAAGTGCTTTGATTACAGGTCAGAATCATAAATATTCTTTTTCTACGTCTGTTAAAAATACATCACTTTTTTTCATTAAATTGCGTTCATAAAGTACATGTTTAATTAACACTCGAAAAGCGTGAAAAAAAGTGCCATAGCGTTTCATTTTTTCACTCTGTTGCCGTGAAAAAAAGTACCGTAGCGTTTCATTTTTTAACGCAATTTCAATTGCTGATCAAATAAATAGTGTGCTGGAAACAAACGTCAGCTAATTTGTCAAACTATTTCGTGTTGCGCAAATTGCATTTTCGACTTTATTGTGCCGTTTTGTGATAATTTTAAAAGAAAACAAGGTTTTTTAAATTAAATCTTTCTAAAATGAATACCGATAGTGACGAAGAAAAGTATTACATGCACACCAGAAGAAATTGTCAAATCTGCAACGGATGCAACAACGAATCTACTGCCCGATAAATCTAAACAGCAATACTTAAAAGAATGCAATTTGTTTATGGAATGGTGTGTTCAAAAAGGCGTAAATAGGCGTAAACTGAAAGAGTTTTATTAGCTTATTTAAACAAAACTAGTTATTAATACCGTTATAAGAAACACGTTTTAGTTCTGACTTCAAACTTAAATCTAACTTTATTAGAATTAATCAAATTTACAGACGTAGAAAAAATTTTGTATGAAACTCGTGTGTAAAGCTACTTTTTTTCACTTGTAGGATTTGTCGCACTCGCTACCGCTCGTGCGTCAAACTTTCCTACTCGTGAAAAAAAGTAATACTTTACTTACTTGTTACATAAATAACTATTGTGGGTGTGCATTTGTAAATAATATGAAATAAGTGAAAGCGTTATCAGTTGCAGGTTTTGGCGGTTTCTTCCGAATAGAAATATATTGAATATTGGCCTGTTTTCCCAGTAGAATATAAAATCGGTTTTAATTAAGCAAGCAACGTGAGATCACAAATAACCTGGTAGATTGCTGAAACGTAGGTACACCATGATTTTAATTAATAACTGACCTTGTTGAGGTTTGACTACAAACGTACCTACATACCGAGCATTACAATTTGCTGGAAGCAAGGTAAGAAGGTAATAGACACAAAATGTACTAAGGAAGACACACAATAATATTTGAGTATTCCAAATTAAATGAAAAATCAATAAAACTTTTTAACTTAACTCTAAAATTTGGAAAACTATTAACAAATAATCGTTGCCTAACATTCTGAAGTGTTTACGAAAATAAGACAGAAAAACAATTACTTTGGTAAGTTTACCGAAAATAATCAGTCGACAGCATAGACCATGGTTTCGCAGTTTTTTTACAGCTCATCAGCTATACGTACTGAATTGTTTTCTAATAAGGAACTAATGAAATAGTTCAAGGATGAGAGGCAGGTGCGTGAAGTTGCGAAATTAAGGAAAGCTCTTTTCTATAGTCAAAAATAAAATATTTGAAACTATGGTTTGTTACTGCACATCTGTGTGGGAAGGGGGTTGTAACAGAAACGCGCAATGCACGTTAACGGCCGAGCAAGAGAGTCCTGTATTTAAATACATATTATACTAAATAATACCGGGTGTCTTAAATAGAATTACATCTAGTTACCTTTGAAATTTGTTTGCAAGTAAATTTTTATGTGCCACTACATTGTTATTGGTATTGCATTATCCAGAGCTGTCATTAGTTAATTGTAAAATTAAACAGTAAACTAATTCGCTTCGAATAGTTTTAATTAAATTTGTTAATACAACACAAAATGTACACTGTGCAAGATAACATTTTTATTATCGAGGCATATTTTCGATCAGGACAGTTAATTCTTCCATCTACTAGCATAACAGCATTGCGCGAGAACGACACATTTTATTTCACATGGGAAATTCAAAGCATATTAGATGTATTCCATTTTAAGACACTCGGTATTTACACAAAAACTGAATAGGATCGTAATTCTAAAGAAATTAATATCAACTCTTGCTGGGCGCTTACTTTTTAAGATGGTACTCTTATTCATGGTTATCAGAAATTTACTATTTACATGCATAGACCTAACAATATCGACGATGCCTTAAAAATTAAATTCTTTCTGAGTTTATAAGCAGTTCTAGTTGCTGGTATTACTTTTGTTAAAGAAGGTAACTTTGTGGTATTGTGTAGTGTGGCACAGTGTATTTGTTCCTTAAGCCTGTTTGACACGACGTTAAATTTAGCACCGTTGCATACACAAAAATTACAAATAAATTTTCACTTACAATACCACTAGTGGTCAAAGAATTGTCGATTATTTTTTTGCTGTAACATCACGAATGTTCCTTGTGCTTGCATATGAATATCACGAGTGCGCAGCACGAGTGGTATTCGCAATCATAAGGAACATGAGTGATTTTACAGCAAAAATAATCTACAATTCTCTGACCACGAATGGTATTCGAGGGACTATTCAACGAAAAAAAAATCATTTCGATCGAATCATTTTTCATAAATTAGTCTACATTCACTTGGCGAATCTGATTGTTATGTGATCAGGGGTATCACTAGTGAAATTTTATCGACAATTTTTTCTAGTGAAAATTGTCGATACAATTCGTTTTGATTGGCTCAAAAACGTCAAATCTTGCATTTTGATTGGTCAATTTTTGACACATGACATATGAGTTGAATAGTCAGAAGTAATACCACAAGTGACTAGAATTTTACCGGCAATTTTCTTGCCGTCATGAATACGACTGCTTGTTGAGTGATCGTGACGGCAAAAATTGCCTGTGAAATTCTAGTCACGAATGGTATTCGGAATGACAATTCCTCGAATTATAATGAAATTACTGAAATACTTGTCGCTCAAAAAATTTTGACAGGCGTTGTCTGTAAGCAACGTCGTAAAATTTCCGCGGAAATTTCACTAGTAGTGAAATTTCCAGTATAATCCGATTGTGATTGGTTCAATTCACCAAAATACTGTGATTTCATTGGATGACAGATTATGAGTGGAATTATTTAAAATACTTTTGGGTTATAATCGAGAAGTAAAGGCATATTAAGGTAATATCTGAATTTTTTTCGTGTTTCAGATAGAAAAATGAAAAATTGACCTTTCAAATTTTTCTGCGAACCTTTTTACATGAATTAAAAAAAATTCCTTTTCTCAGATGTTTTGATGCGTCAAAATAGCAGAAGCATCGACAAACCATGTTTTTTTTTACGAATCACTAGTAACCCAAACCGCCCAGATTTAAATGCCTTCAAACAACCATTATTGCAAAACTTATATGCTAGATCTCGAAGATATGGTTTTGGGAATGTAACTTTAATATCATGGTGCCTTTGGTAATAAGACAACATTGTAGTTATTATCACTTTATATGTATGTTTATATACCGTGCCCGAAAAATATAGAGTATGTTATATACTTCAGTATAAATATGCATTTTATCGCAAAATATTTCAAGTAAAGATTATTTAGTATTTATTTTTCTATCATAAGGCCATTAGTTAGTCATTATTTTGCCGAAAAATAAAAACGCAATGCATAAAATGTTAATTTATTTAAATGACAAGATACCCCTGTATTATAATGATGTAATAGAGATTGGTATCTCTTTTTGATGATGTAAAACTTCAATAACCTTACTGAACTAAATTTCGAAGAAAAACTCTCAGGCCTATTTTAATTACCTAATTAGTATTAATCTGTAACAAACAATGTAAGCAATTTAAGTGATGAGTCGAAAACTACCATAGATGTTCGAACTGTGCTTCATAGATAAACTCGCGTTTCAAATGCGCCAATAATGGCATTTTCAATCATTTCTGGCGCGAAGGTCCTTATTTTTATTTTCGTGTTTTTCAAAATTTTTCCAATTCCTACACATAAAGTACCATTTTAATGTGTCAAATCTAGTTATTAAAGCAACATTTTAATGTGAATAGTGGACAAAGTGTTGCTATAAACATTTTATTCGCTCTTTCCATGACGACACTTGCTATAAACATTTTATTCACCCATTCCTTGACAACGTGATTAAACTACTGATTTTAGAATAAAAATCATGGTGCCTTTAAATTTAGGTTGCTAGGCTTTGATTAAAAACTACTGTAATAATATTATTTATTCAATTTTGCCGTATAAACTGACGTTTATTTGTTTCTGGCCTGCCCATAAAAGTTGATGTTTTATAAACAATCGTTTACAATTTTTATTCCGCTAGCGATTTAAAATTTTTATTCCGCTAGCGCTTTAAAAATGTCAAATCGCTTTAAAAATGTCAAAATTGAATAAACAGTTGTATTACACTTGCGGATTAAATTAATGTATTAACTCGCGGTATTAACGCGCTTGCGGCTACCGCCGCTCGCGCGATTAATCGTACCGCTCATTAAACATTAATTTAATCCGCATGTATAATAAATAACTATTATGTAATCGTGATAAAATTTCTCTTTATTCACTTGTACCATAAATAGCTATTTTATAACTTTATCAGTTTTATGAAATATTTATATCTTGAAAAGTAGGTACACTAAACACGATTATTTTTTTCGCTTTAAACACAATATTGAATAATTATTTCAGAGAAAGTATTGGTGTTAATTTTGATAACTTTCATATTTGGAAAAACCTAATTAATTCACTTTTTTGTGCAGCCGGGCGCGAAGTGGTCATTTCGCGTACGCAATACAGGACGCGAGATCCGATTTCGCGGCCTGTATTGCGTTACTAGGGGTAACGGCCGCGAAACGCGTTTTATTTATGTTGTTTGAATAGAAACATTGTGACGTGTAAGCCGACTCTATTTACATTCATTTATGATAAAAATTTGTAATTATGTATTTTTTACAGCTGCACAAAAAATGTTGTGTATACTTCGTCCGCGAAATTCTTTAGCGCCCTCGAGATTGTCTTGCCTCGGCCGCAAGCGGCCTCGGCGACAATTTTTCTCTCGGTACGCTAAAATGTAATTTGGCGGCCTTAGTATACAAATAACTATTATACGTAGGCGAGATCTCATTTTTTTGATATAAGTTTTCAATCGAAATAATGAAATCTCCTTACGTATACAGTACTACTAATCTTAATTCTTCTGTTTTATGCGTTCATGTAATTCCTAAAAAAAATTAAACGTTCTGAAAGTATTTGCTGTTTCAGAATTTTACAAGTAATTATTACAGATTAAGTATTTATTAGATTGCGTTGCCATTTAACGTTTTAAATTATTGTTTTTCAAAGATATGAGCCATTAGAAATTTAAGAGTTTTCCTATACTACAAGTTTAGAAAATTCATGAATGGTTAATTTTGTATGATTAATTTAATAAGCAAATAAGATAAAGAGCAAACATAAAATATTAACGTCTACAGGGATTTCGTTTCCTTGCTGGTTTCAGTAACAAAAAAAAACCTGCTACGCGTGAAACATGCAAACGCAATATACTAAAAGCCAATACAATTTCTGAGAAAATTTATATTTTACGTGCACTAACGAAACGCTATTCTCTTCAGGTTTTACCTTTTGGATTTAAGCAAAAGAACTTGGTTAAGCGTGAAACTAGCAAAGAAAACATATTTTACAATAATTACAAAATGCGCACTTTGCTGTTAGTTTATAGTTCACTAATGGAGCACTAATAATGCACAAATTATGTTTAAAGCTTTTATTAATTTGTTAACTTCACGAACCTGTGAAATGCTTCACGATTTTTCATTTTTGGCTAACAATTGGCTTAGCAACTGAATTACTTTCCAGAGACATTTACATTTATAGGAATTGTCGTTTTTGGTAAACTACTTATATGGTTAGAAATAGTCTATAAAGTTTATAGTTTTCTGTAAATGTATTTGTTTAAAAGAAATACCTAGAAGATTGATACCACTTAAAATTTAACATTTTCAAGAAAATAGATAAGGCATTCTGCAAATATTACTTCTGTGATAGATTACAGGTATAAAATGTGGATTAGAAGAATTATATTTACACTCGTAAAAATAAGGAACTAAACGTTCATATTAAAATATTAATTTTGCCAAGGAATACTACCCGGTTTATCACGTAGCAAGATTTGTTAGAAATATAATCAACCAAGACAAAGTGAGATATTCATGTAGTTTTCTGGATATTATATTCCTGCTTTATACATATATTATCCAACGACCTTCAGCTTGCGCTAGTAATTAACAACTATCTTATTTCAAAGTCTAAATATCTACTTAGACAGGATGTTGAAATATAGTTGGGATATTAGTACTTAGCTAGGAACGCAGCGAAAGCATCAAGCTTTTATACCTCTAATTTGTCACTCAATGAGTGTGGTTTTAGACTGATTCCTGAATTTAAGGAGAAGACGACTTTTCGTATTTGTTTAGCAGTGAGCTAATTCAAGTGATGATATTTAGTGAAGTTAAAGAGGGGTAAGTAAATATTTGTTTAATGCAAAATATCTATTTTTCATTCCTGAAAAGTTAGCTTGTCATTCAGTTAAAACTTCATTGGCCGCCTGTTTCAAAATTTAATTCGGAGTGACACCTTTAGCGAGACATTTTAGGCAGCTCCTTTTATGGTTTAAACAATCTTAGTTAGTCTGCGACGAAATACCAAAGTTTCAGTGGACTATTCAAATTGTGGCCTTAAAGCGTCTGTGTTAATCTTCTTAACATTTTAATTCCATGTTTACCCTTTTCAAAAGTCTACCGAGCTGTCCATTAATTTATAAAATTCAAAATTTCTGTCTTTATTATTTTATAAAAACAAAGGATCTTATAAATATAAAACTAATATTATATGAAATATAAAAACAAAATTGATAAACCCGACGCGTGGCTGAAATATAATTTAAATGAACCTGGTTATCAATGATAGTTGGGAAATATACCTGTCAAATATGTCATGCTATTAAAATTGATGTTTTAGAAATATATTTAATTTCGTTCGACTTGCAAGTATTCAATTCATATATAAAACGTAGCTTAATTTCGAACGATATTGGTAAATTTATTGCTTAGTTATTTCTTCAGACTAAATCCCATTCTTTCAGAGAACCCTCCTGCAATAAAATTTCGTAGGAGCGACAAGATTTATTTGCCCAATTATGTTTAAATTAAAGAACATCTGAATAGCAGTTGCAATAACAACTCTGATGTTTAATTTTCGTAAGAATACGTCTTGAAAAGCTGGGGATAAAGGAACAGCAAACCTTCCGCATTAATTAAAATCTAAATGCCATTTTTTTAGTTTACGCAGGAAATCTTTAGGAATGTAATTTGGGGGAATGTTACCGTTTAACTGTTTATAAACAGGAAAATATTAGGCCAGTATTGTAACGTGTGATCAAAAAGTCTTTCAGTTTCAGATTGCGGCTTTTGATCATATTTTCCTATTTCACATTAATATTAAGTTTGAATAAAAAAAAAAACAAACTAAGAAATCATCTGCCACTGTCGCATTAAAAAATTTGTTGTTAATCTGTTAAAAAATGTCTGAAAGGGCAGACTAATGTGTTAAGTATCGACTAATAACGTTTCCAACGTCTCTTGTCACATTTTAATAACAAATTCAGTTGACAAATTTTATTTTAATATTTTAATTAAATATTGCGTTCCAGTTTATGTGTTATTTAGCTTTAAGTTAAGTTAACTAATAAGTAAAAGTAATTTTGTATATTATATTAAGAAATAAGCCACCCAGAACTGATAAACTTTTTTATCATTTTAGGGCACAGAAAATTAAATCAGGTCCAAATCAATATTTAAAGTAGGTTTTAAGTTAAAAAATTAACATTGTTTATTTCAGTGGGAATTTTTAGTTTTTCCTAAGCTCAGTTTAGCTCGACTCGGAGAAAATTCGAAACATGCTCGAGTCTCGAACAAAACCGAGTATTTATCGAGTATCGAGTTTTCCCAGAGCTTCGAGCTATTATCGAGTTTCGGGCCTTTATCGAGCTTTAAACTTGTATCGAGCTTCGAATCCTTACCGAACTATGAGTCGTTACCGAGGAGCACGAAAAAAAAGATCAAACAAGGTACAAATTTCATGAATTTAATTTAATATCGGGTATTTTTTCTACAAGACGAAGTACCGCCTGTGTAGTAGAACGGTTATTACGAAAGCCGTATTGACCCGGATTGAAAAGGTCGTTATGTTCGAAGTAAGTTACTAGTCTGTTTTTTATTACTAGTTCAAAAATTTTACCAAAAATTGGTACAATAGCAATTGGACGGTAATTATTTAAGTCGTCTTTATCCCCCTCCTTAAAAATAGGAGTTATCTTTGAAATTTTAAATACATCGGGAAAAATTCCCATTCGGAAACTTTGATTAATAAGTTCACAAATTGAATAGGCAATAATATCTGCAATATACTTGATGATTTTGCTATTTAAGTGATAAATGTCTACACCCTGGGAGTTTTTTAACGAAAGAATAACGTTATAGATTTCAGCTTCCGTTGTAGGATGGAGAATGAAGCGACATTGAGGAGATGGAACGAATGTAAGAAAATCATAAGCTTCAAAATCGCTTTTTGGCAAATAAAAGACTTAAATAAATTACAGGCAACATTGAAAAAGTAATCATTATAATCATGAGGTGAAAAACAACGTACCTGATTACTACTTGAATTATTATTTCTTACATGATTAATAAGCTTCCAACTATCTTTCATCACATTATTGGAATTACTAATAAAGTTACCATATGCTGCCTTTTTTGAAATTATTATTTCGTTTTTGTATTGTTTTTTAAGTTTTTTATAGGTTTCCAGAAGAATAGGATCTTTGTTCACATCATAAATACATACTCGCTATCACTGTCGCTTCCCGAAACGGTTTCTCTTGAGTACTGAGTAAGTACTTTATCAGAATTAGGTGATTGAAATATCGTCTAATCAATTTCTGTTAGATCTTTGAAGTAATATGTTATTTACTGACAATCAGGGTTTAAAAAGAGGTCCATGAAAGCTACGTACTATTTTAGTTTTGCATCCCTTCCTCCTTCCTACCAATAGTCTTGATCTAAAGTTGTGAAAGGTGGATAAATCTTTTAAGGTTTCAGCAGTTCCTATTCATGGATGCAGTTCAATTTATCTGCTCCGCAACTTCTACTGTTCTCTGTACATTTGAGCTCACTTGTTGTAAGACACGCTTCATTCAGAGCCAATTTTTTCTTATATTCATCGCGTTGCAACTGGGGAACAACAAAATAACAAAAGTGTATTCAATAGATCGTATGTCAACGATTGTTTACAACATGGAATAAGTCATTCGAGCTTTAATTATTAACAAAAACGAAATAATACAAAACTAGGCTACTATAAATGTTTAATTGTTAATTATCAATGCGGAGACCAACGGCAACGTAAGGAAATAATATGCATGCTTTATTGATTACCAGCGAACTTTCGACAACATTAAGCATATAGATCTAGAGAGATTATTGGAACAGAGAGGACTGGATAAGGAAGACATTAGATCATTAGATATTAGATTCATTAAAAAGCTCTCTTAACTATTATTTAACCCATATTCAGAATACAATAATATTATAAAATAACTGTGACGACGTTAAAATAAACGGGGAACTTTTGAATAATTTGCGATACGCTGATGAATCAGTAGTCTTCGCAGATAGCTCTGAAGGCCTCCAGGGTCTTATGAATTCGATAACGAGAGAAGGCGATACACTTGGATACAAAATAAATGCAAAAAAGACAAAGGTTAATGGCATTTGATAGGTAGCACAGATCAATGTATGAATAGATGATAAACAAATCGACAGAGTATCAAAATTCAAATACCTAGGGCCTAGGCTGTTGACTGATAGAAAATCTTGATCGCGACTTAGAAGTTATAACTGACTAGAACATTTTTTTAAGAAAATGAAAAAACCATTGACCAACCGTAGTCTCCGTTTCACAGTACGATTTAGATTTATCAAGTGCTATATTATTAATGAGTATACTCAATATTGCTGTATGGCGTGGAAACATGGACGCTAAGAGCCAATACGGGAAGAAAACTACAGGCCTTTGAATTTTGGATACTCAGACGAATGTTACGGATCTCTTGGACAGAACGAAGAGGTTTTAAGAAGAACTGGTAGAGAAAAAGAACTACTGACAATAGACAATAGACATAATAATGATGATTACCTAGTCACCATAAAACAAAAGTGCTAATTCTTGTGATATACGACCTCTTGCCGTATAAACGACGATATTTTTTATTATAACAGAATCAGCACAAAATTATCATAAAAATGCAAACCATCTCTTGAAAATCTATTGACGTCAATACAAATGTGAGTGAACTCTTAGGTTAATTTAAATAGGAATAGCGGTTGTCGAATCAGGTATATTTTATGTTGTAACACCTGCAGAGAAAGTTTATTGCTAACGTTCTGATAACGCTTTAATTGTAAATCTAAATATAGTTTCGGAAACTTGACCAATTGTATTTGATACTTATTAAGCTACCGGTATCATTCGTTTCTGTCTGTTCAGGAATTTATCGATTAATGGTATGCTGAAATTGGTTAAATTGTAAACACGCAGGATGGGAATCGAATTTAGAGAATAGAATAGGTGGAGGTACATTATTTTCAACGATGTAGTTTAACCCTTCTGTTCTAGTTTGTAGCAGATGTGTTTACGAAATTAGAATACTGTTACAGAAGTTTGAGTGGTTTTAGTTACTCTGATCAGTTTCAAACGAATATCTAACATTGGAATCTGGAAGTATAAAAGTGTTTTACTATTTTAAACCTGTGAAACTATTTTCTCAATAGTACCTGGGATAGATTTATAAATTATAAGACTATTTCAAGGAGAAGATAAAAATCTTAAACTCAAATGAATAAAGCTTTAATAAAAAGGATTTCATAGAAATAATGTAGTTTTTATTGTTTATGCGAGTCTATAAACCAAGATTTTTGATTCATTAAATATTTTTTTAGCGTAGATAAAGACATTTTTTTATTGTACAAAAGAATTTATATAAAATTAATTCTTATCTACGAGTCTAGGACATACAAAACATCGCTAGAATTTCAAAATAAAATGGTAGTGGTAGTGCTTCGAACAAACTAACTAGAGTTGTCATTGTTATTTCCTAAACGAGAGGCGTTTGATGCGTGTTAAGTTAATGGTTTAACAAGGAACATCCTCTGCCAATGTACTTCTTAATAAAATCTTAATGAATTAGTATCTGAGATTTGCGCAAGCACTTCTTAGAACTACTTACACATTCAATAATTCAAAACTAGAATATATTTTAAGTTTAAGAAGAGATATCGTTGAGTAAATGCAGTATAAATTACATATTTTCATTAATAATGATACAAAATAATTAATATTCTGGAATGTTGATAATAAATCAAAACACTTGATAATTGAACGATATTTCTGCAAACTTTCCATGCTTACCAGGGATTGTCTGGAAACAATTGTGTAAAAAAACCCTAGGAAATTTCTACTCATAAATTAATAAACCCTTCCCACTGAAAGTATTAAATTACATATTACTTGCCTACATTTACACTTAATGTGTATGTCTGACGGCGCTGGCAAAATTGTTCATAATCGATAAACGATTAATCGATTTTATTCGTATTTAGTAATCGATTAGCAAAAAATAGATTAATTGCATAATTATCGATTACTGGATTAATCGAAATTCCGCGATTATTCCATTATCAATTAATTTTTGTTATTTGAGTAGTAATCGTGTAACTGCGATTATTCCAACAATTATAATCATATTTTAGGGTGGTTTAGTAGAATTTCCAATTAATATGAATAAAAATGCAAAGAGCAATAAAATTACTTTATATTCTACTTCCTAGAAATAATAGCAATTAATAAAAAAAATGTTTTAATTGAGGAAAAATTATATCAATATCGCGATTAATCGACCCATCTTCGTGATCAATTAATTGTGATAACCAACTATTCAAAAATCGATTAATTGATTTCGTAGAAACTGAAAATCGCAAATATGGCGTAATCAATTTAATTTGAATAAATTGTCAGTACAAGACGGAAGGTATTATTTTATTATTTTATTACAAAATGAATTTAGGTTAATTAAGATTAAAATACTGAACTGGAATTTCTTTCATTATAGCCTTTGTTAATTTATATCACAATGTATGTGTAAATTCTAACGTTAATTGTTATATTTGAAATTTGAAATTTTAAATTCACCATTGAAAAAGTAATAATTTCCTTCTTTAATTTCAATCGAAAATTTTGGTCGGCAAAGATGAATGAGAAGGCAAGCAATATAAATAAAATTATTGCATTTTATACCATTTAACTCGTTCTCTAACACATACGTACGCACGCCTCTGCAGTTTCATTTACAATTGCACACCAGGGAATACTACGATAAGTGACGCATACTTTGTAACGAAGATTTTTGTGGTGGAAAAATCAAGAGAATACGCCTATTATCAAATTTCGTTACAATAACTGTCGGCGATTAAATAACTTATAGTATAATAAAAAACCAAGAAATTACTTTAATCTCCAATATTTTCTTTTAAATCCGTTGTAATTAATTTTAAGTACCTATGCTAAATTAAGAAACAACTTAAGATTTAAATTCTTAAAACAACGCCAAACAACACGTAGAATATAAAAATACATTTCCAACAATATTTTCGGAATCAAGTTCTTTGCAAATTATTAGAAAATTGGTTTAAAGACAACATAGTATACAAAATTAACAAAACTGGAAACTCATAATCCTGACGATATAATTATCATGTGTCCGTAAATAAAATTGTAACAAAAACTTTTTCAGAAAAAAAAACCTCAAATGATTTATTAATGAAACACATTTCTTAAATCGCCGAATTTATTTTGGAGTTTGTTTAATTTTTAAAATGGCAACGCATATTTTTTATTGGCTGATTAAATACATCTTACCTCATTTAATGTAACCTTAAAAAGTTGAGGCAAGATCCATAAAAATATTCCGAGGAAAAAAAAAGCAAAGTAAATAAATTTAAGAAATGAAAATAAAAATTAAGTACAAGAAAAATTAATTTAAATGTTCAAATTCGCCACCTGGAAGGGTCTCAAACAGCAAATAAACTGTTCGAACATTTCGACAACGTCTGGGGAATGGAGTGAACTTCTTTCTAAATTTTAAATCTTCAGTTTTGATAATGTAGGTCTATTTATGTAAACCTTGCTTTTAAAAAGAACTCAATCAATGATGGATTCCGGGGATTTAGATGGTCATCCTTTGGGTCCTCGTCTGCAATCAATCTAGTCGGAAACACTTTACATAAAATGTTCAAGAAGATTTTGCATTCAGGATACTGCCTGGTGGTGAATGGTGAGCAATTTTAAATAATTTATTTTAAATCGGAGTTTTATTTTAAACCTTGATATATCTTTTATAAATTTTCTTGTGAAACGTACCCCAATTTTTACAAGTCCTATAAACCTTAGAACGGATACATGAAGTATACACACATTACTGGATACATGGGGTTTGGCAATAGCCCATTTAAAAAACATAAATAAAATTATAGTTATCAGTATATCTTTATTTCTAATTATTAAAAAAATACTAATTAATTAAAATTATTTATTTCTGGTCGTTTTACAAATATCTACTCGATGGTCGGGGCATACGGTTTCAAGTCATTTAACGCATGATATTTTCGATTTCCTGTTGCCTGATCTTGGACACAGATAAAATCTGGATGGATACGATTTCTCTGAGTCTTGTCGTCAAACCAAATGCAATTTACTAAAAATTCGAAACGAGATTGGCTCATAATACACCGATAGATTTTAGCACTTTGTTTGGAAAAATTTTATCAATTGAGAGGTGAGCGTCTTCTCGAGCTCCTGAAATGTATAAAAACCCTATAAGGACTAGACTTCTACATTATCAGTGTGATAAACTTACCTAGCATCCTTGTATTTATCTTTTTGTCGGTCTATTTCTAAAGCAGTGTATTGTAAAATACTGTCAATCATAGTATCATCAAAAAGAATTTTCCATGCGTCTTTCTCACTGATATTACCCTTTATTCCTGAAATTTCGAGTACAATATTTCTAGAAAGAGTTTTTAACTTGGGAGGTTCTCTTGTGCTCCACAGGATCTGTGTATCTCACTGATTTCTTTTACGACATTTTTTTGAATAAAAAAAATATCAATCATACAACAATACAGGATTACCTACCCTAGTGGATACCCTAACAAACCTATTTTTTGGCGTTGCAAACCGTAAATTATAAAACACCTGTTGTACTAACTAGAAACTATACCATAACCCCACATAAGCATATCTAGAACCGCAGTTTAGCCAACCGCAAGATGACGAAAATATTATAAAAAGTAATTCCCTGAGAGGTACCTGAATATCCCTGTATCCTTTCGAGGGTTAAGAGTGGCAAGTTCTTTTTAATCAAGTAATAAAAAGTATGGGTTACCATTTAAAAGAACATTTGATGGTATCAGATTCCTTTCAAAAAAATCCATTACTTTAAGGAATGTGTTTTTTTTTCATAGATTGTTTGAGGTTTTTCGGTTTTTCTTTAGAAAAATGTTGTTGCTATTTTATTGAATTCATGTGTTACTTTGTGGATACACGGTATATACATGTTTTTATTGCCTTCAAAAACTCGTAACTGTAAAAGTAAATATATAGGAATTACTTAACTGTGCAAAACTTTAACTGGAACTAAAGTAAGCAGCACTAATTTATTTACTGTAACAGGATAATTACAGCAAGCGTTTGTCGAGATTAAGGAAGTGACCTTAGTAATTTATAGGTTTAAACTTTTGGCATCAAGATATTAAGGCCAGTATTTATTTACGAGTGCGCTAACTTAGTCTGAAGCTGTAGGATTAGAAGTTTTTATTTGAAAATATACGCCGACCTAAAAGAGTGTTTCGGTACTCACATGAAACTACATGAAAACGCAATATATCTATATCAGAAGGGTCGGGACTGTTTTAATAAAAGGGCATAGAACTCTTTTGTACGCTACCTACATGCCAAGCTGACAAATACACCGTTGGATAAAATTATAGTGAACTAAGGGAGCTTTTGTATTCGGAGATGGTGCAGTATTGAAAGGGTTTTTATTCAGTTCCTCGTAATTTTTTACGTCTAGATTGTAGAAAGTGTTCCGAGTTGAAGGAAAACATTTTCGCTGTTTCGCTTTATGTGTGCACGTGCATCTATAAAAATAAGGTGCTTCTGATGCCTTTCTCCTATACTATGAACATAAATTTATAATGTCATAAACTTCGAAAGAAGCACAAGTTCAATGTACGATATTGTACATTACTGAAAATATATGTGCTACAAGGAAATAACCTAAATTTTATTTGTATCATATACAGAAACAGCGTGCCTTTACGTATTTACTTGTTTAACAGGTTAACTAAAAATGTGGATATTTTATTTAATATAGAATATAGTAATAAAAACGCTGACTATTTCTGAAATGAATACATATGTATTGTTTGGGAGATCCACGATTTTAGGTTATTTAGACTTCGAATATTGCGACAACGTGGTTATAGCGTTTTGTTTCGATAGGTCCCTGCAATATTTCATAAAACTCTATGATAGGTTAACTCGGTTTTAGCGACAACATTTATAACGACGACTTGGTTATAAAAACACAATTGTAAATCATGTTTTGTGATCTAACTCATATATCAAGGCAAGGTTATGTATACAATTTTAAATTTCTAGGATACTTTTAGCTTTGCGATTTAAGCAACATTGCAGATTTAGTTGGAAAGATGTATGTAACCAATACTTTTTGTGGTCTTCATTTAACAGCATTTAGTCACGTGTATCGACTACCGCATGGCTGCAATTTCACAGAAACTATTATCAATAGGTAATTATAAGATTTTAAGATTTCTCCACTTTGCTCGGTCAAAATATCAAATGCAAGTAATTTTCTATAAAACAAAAAATGTTAGCCGTCAGTTAGGCAAAGAGAGAGCACTTTATGTAAATATTTATGTACGTAATTACGTTTAAGTTTTGAATGAATTTTGAGGCTTTTAACAATAAATAACTAAATGCGAGGGTTGTTGATAATTAGGGTAAGAAAGCAAGTTAAACACTTTTTTTTTGGAAAAAATCAATTTTATTTTTCAACATAGTGTCCATTGAGGGCTACACACTTGGTCCAACGAAATTCCAATTTTTTTAACCCATTAGAAAAGTAGCTTTTTTCAAGGGCTGCAAAACACTCATCGATAGCGGCGATGACAACTTTATTAGACGCGAATTTCTTTCCACCGAGCCAAATTTTCAAGTTTGGGAATAGGAAAAAATCACTCGGGCTAAGTCCGGACAATAGGGTGGATGAAGAATTAATTCAATGATGTTACCATGACACCGCGAATAATGATTATTCACTGCTGGTAGTGAATAATGGACAGCATTATCCTTGACCAAACACATGAATAATTGACAGATTGTTGAGTAGTCGTGGACAAAGTTGTTTAATTGTTGTATTGCACCATTATGCTTTATTTACCTAAATGATACCCAAAAGTTGCCATGGCGACTTTTTGGGATTGAGTCCGGAAAAGACTCATTTTACGGACTTAAATGAGTCCGTAAAATAGCTACTTTTGGAAGCACGTACAAAAAAAAACATTTTATTGTACCTTTAAAATGGATTAACAAAACGTCTTCCGGATTGGGACCGTGTCATTTTGAGACAAGACTCAACGTTTCGCCCACTTTTATAAGGGGCTTCTTCAGGAGAAAAAGAGCACGGTAACTCAACGTGTCAACCACGCCAGAGGCGAAACTCTTTTAGCAAGAGGCAGAAAGGTAACGGTAACTCAACTTGTCAACCAAGCCAGAGGCGAAACCCTTCTGAAGAGATACAGAGGGAGCAGCGACTTTATACCGGCCGTACCCGGCCAAGCGTATTCGACTGTGACGACGATTGGTCAGGGGTGGAGGGGGCGGAGCCAGTAATGATGGCGGACCTCCAAATATCGGATAGATAATAACCAGTGTCACGATTCAAATTATTAGGGGTCTTGATGATTTCAATGGCCCCACGGATTTTCCTGTTGAAAAAATAAGGGGCATTGACAATGATCGAAGATTTTTCAAACAATATTTTATGTGTCGTGATGATGTTCAGCAACCGCTGAATGTGAAAAAAGACCTGATTTCAAGCAACGTTTGTGTTCACAGATACGTGTGCGCACTGAGCGACCAGTTTCTCCAATGTACACTAAACCACAAGAACAGGGGATGCTATAGATTCCTCTTGATGACAGGGGTTGAGGCTTATCTTTTACTGAAGGGAGTATCTGTGACACTTTTGGAGGGGGTTTGAAGATGGTTTTGATGTTATGCTTTTTGAGAATCCTACCTATGCGATCCGTACTTGGCGAATGTAGGGTAAGAAAAATGGACATTATTCTTTCTTTTCTTTAACTACACACATTTTAAGCATTTAGTTTAATATTATTTCTAAAGATTTTAATTTCGATTCAGTTTGTCGTCTTTTTGATTTAATTCAAGAATATTATGGTCCCTAATTGATTTCCTCGAAAATAGGATTGTGTAACCTATTCAAAATGTATGTCGTTGAAAATACCATTAAAAATCGGTATCATAAAATATACAGAAAAATATAGGTTGCTGTTTAAAAAAATGTTGATAACTGACTTGTATGAAGATTTTTCCAACAATTAATACGGTTTTATTGAATTTATTCGAAATTCTACGAACGTAATGCATATAACAAGCCCTACAAAAATCTGCGAATAACGAATATCGCGATTGGTATTTGTTGGTTACATCGTTGCATTTATTTGGAATAAATAATAAACGTTATATTTTACATTATGCATTTATCGAATGGAATTTTGGTTTGAATATAAATTTGACTATCAATTTATTATCAATAAAAAAAGATGATGTTATTTAAACATCTCGTGTTTAATAATATATTTAATTTGTTACTATTATATGATAAAGGACAGATCACACTGGAGATAATAGATAAGACAAAACGCAGTACACAATAATTCACGTTTAAAAGTTCTCAAAGCAGGCTATTTTGATTTCATGCGACCTCGTAAGATGGGACGAGTCAAGAAAACTTCGCCGATCGGAGAAGCGGTAACTGGCCTATTTTCTGGGATGATTTCAGGTTCTCTTACGAAGTTCGTTTTCATGTCTACGAGAACCCCAATAATCAAGACGTCCAGGATACATTTATCCTAGATGCTCGGTGCTTTTCTATAGATTCCAAGTTCAATGACGTGACGGTTAAGTTCAGCAGGACTAGATCCTCCTCGGTGGCTTGGGACTATCTGGGCAATTACTTGCGTCTTCGGTTGAATGATGACACGACGTAAGTTTTTCGGGATGCATTTTACGCTCTCTACAGGAATTGGAAAGATTTTCTTGAAAAAGCTATGTTTTATGGTATGTCTTAAGAACACTATTTTTAGTCTCAGATTTTAGACCGACTGACTTCCAGAAGTTGAGTGTTTGAAAAAGACGCTCTCGTTCTATGTAATAAAAGAACTATTAGTATATCACCTCTTTTATACGTTCCCCCTCGTAAATTATTATTTTACTCGTTGGCGGTAACACTTTTTTAAATTTAAAGCACCTCAATCTAGTACACCTGGTGGAAATTTTCGCAATTCAAGGTTTTCTGCAGTTTTACAGGATGGTTGAAGTCATAATAATTAAATATGAAAATGCCACAGCAACCGATAAAACCTTTGCAAAAACAGAAACTTAAACTAGCTTACTTCAAAGGAGCTTAAGATAGGGGGAGACTATCTCTCCCATATTATTTACAGCTGCTCTCGAAGATGACTTTAAAGCGTTGAACTCAAAATCGGGTAGACATTTACGCTTCACTGATGATACCGTCTTTATATCCACAAACTTATACGAAATACAGGAAATGATTGAAGAACTAAACATAGCTACCCGTGCAATAGGACTCCCAATAAATTTATCAGAGGCCATATACGAGGGATGCTCAACTCATAGCCGGAATTAAACAAAACAAGAACGTTACAAATTTAACCTTCTTTTGCGATACACTTTTGCCATCTTTCCACTAGCTTCCTAATTCCCTTTTCATAGAAGGTTTGGTTGTTGTCGCAGTCATAAATGCACAGTTTCGAGAACAGCATTATTGAACTCAAATTTCTTGCCGCTTAGGTGTTCTTTCAAGGGACCAAACAGATAAAAGTCACATGGTGACAAATCAGGGCTGTAAGGCGGATATGGCAAAACCTCCCAGTGAAGGTTTTCCAAAGTTTGGCTGTTGCTATCACTGTGTGGGGGGAGCATTGTTGTGGAGCAAACAGACACTGCGGACTGAAGAATTTCGACTTTTTGAGCGAAAAGCTGTCTTGAATTTGTTTTACAGTAAGTTGCTGTACTATTCAGCGTTGAAAGTTCTACGGTTTCAGAGAAAATTATTCCCGATGAGTCGCAGAATACGGTGCTTGTCGCGCTATTAACACCTTCTCTTTCGTGGTTTTTGAAAATTTTACACCAGTTGTAAGTTGGGGCCTTCAATAAACATGTTTCCTCAACTATGCAGAAGGTCTCACCAAACTTTCAGAGGGTTTTACCCTTTCTCCAACTAAAAACTGTCTGATTGTTCTTTGTGCAACAGAACTTAAAACGTCCATGTTTGACATTCAACGATCTTATTAAATAAATGAATCATTGGTGATCTGATTGAAACAATATGTCCGAAAAGGATGACATTTTAATAAGAAAAAGGTTCGGTAGCTTTGTGGCAGCTAGAATTTAAGAAAAATAAAAATTCCGGTTCTGAGTAGATTTTTTTGTAATCTGATGGCCTAGCTTCAATTCCTCTTTGTTCATAAACTCCTTAATAAAAGGGCTTAACTGACCTCAGGATACGCTGGTGACCATCTTGTTCAGCAGGTTTTGTATAGGCGATAAAGTTTGTAGGTTAAATAAATTCTTCGATTTAAGAATCGCCACAGTTCTACTCTCTACATGCTAATTTAAGTGCTAATTAACTAACCTAAAGTGGATTTTTTAAATTAGCAATATCTGAACGAAGAATTCGTTTTGTAATAGAAAAATAAACATTTTCACTACTGTTTCACTTAATTATAAAATAATAAGTGGGTCTTCTTCAATTTTTCTTAACTTTGATTTAACCCTTTTCGTTATTTTCTGGACAACATCTACGCTAAAGTTTGATTTCCTTTTTGATTTTCGTTTGCTGCTGTTTCACCAATTCAGCACCCCAGACTTCATTTTAAGCAAATCTCTACATTATTGACCAAAAGTTCCCAATAAGACCTACTGTTGGTATATTTGAAGGTTTAGACTTTTTATTACAAAACCAGTTTTGAGCTGTAGCAGCATAATGGCTGCTAACTAGGTCAGGCGAAAATAGATAATTCCTATCCTCATAATGTGTTCTTATAAATTTCTAAACGATAGGTAAACATGCTTGCTGATAGACTTGAGAATTAATAACAGGAACAAACGAGAATTTCACGAAGTTTCAGAAATGCCTTTATCTGAGACGACCATCCAAACTAAATAAGACTTTTTGCTCAAATTTCGGAGTTGGTTTACATTTTATGTTGCCCGAAACATTTTTTTTATTGCTGGTGTAATATCCATTTTTCTAGTAAAATGCTGTTTTTGAAAGTAAAATAGATTTTCTAGTCGAAAACTCTCATTAAAGTCCTTACATTTTTTCGGAACCCCTTCTAATTGCTGCTCTGTGTATTTAGGATCCTACAGGTTGTTTTTTCTTAAAATATTTCATATGCAACCCTAAAAAACATTTGCGTTGTAATGCTCCAACTTTATTTTCAGCATTTGATGTTACACCCCCTGAACGGGAATTGTCATTTTCCAGCATTATATGATTTTATACAAAATGAAACATTTTTAGTTTTAAAATGCTCGATTACCTGTTATTTCAAAAGTTTAAAGTCGTTGCTTCGGTTATCTGTCTAATTTGTTAACCAACTTGATCTTGACGAGAGACAGCTTAACAGCTTTCTGTTTTAAAAACTAATGAAACATGAAATATCAAACAAAGAACTTGAAACGTATTCCATAGAAATATAGCACTGTCTAAATTTGACTTCGCACATCGTTTTATAAGTATTCGTAATCTTTTTGAGTGACTGTGCTAAAGGAAAATTTTGTATTTACAAAAGTTTTTAATTAATCAACTGTGATGTTGTATAATTGAGTAATCAGTTATAATTGTAGTTAGCTTTGTTTAATTTTCAGAAAATTAAATAAGGAATATTCTTTTACTTCTTAATTGTTCGTTATTGAACTTTTATAATCACGCTTTCTAAATATTGAATATGTATTTAATGTTTTTCCCTGTTAATTTAATAATGGCAGAAGATCTCTGCATATTTTTTTATTATTGTAATGTATTTAATTATAAAAATACCATCAATTCGTTCATATTCTAAAATTAGCGTATTTAAAGTGACTGGAAATTTTAGTTAAAGAGTTACTGTTACTGTCAAATATACGAATTTGATTCTTCTGCGTTATAAGCGATAACCAGTAATTTTTCAGAGGTGATACGAGTATTGTTACTTTCATAAGAGAATTTCTTCTTGTTCAGTGAATTTATATAATAGCGTTTTAACTTCAGAGCTATTGGATTCAGACGATTACCTACCTCACATCGGAAATTTGAATCTTTAGCTTAGCGAGCTTGAAAGTCATTCATCTGTTAACACGTGGCATATTACGAACTTTTTGTTGGTCTGTGCTACGATACGATAGTGACACGCGGGGGTGTTTATTAATTCGGTTTATTCGATGACCTTATAACTTTTCTCGTAAAATTCCATACAGTTTTTAAATTTCAGATATTTTTTATTGCATGCACTCTTGCCGAAAATGAATTAAACGCGTTGTTGTTTCGAATGTAGTTCTTACAATAATTCAAACTGTGTTATGAAAAGTTGTAAGTGATAAAACAAAATTAATTAAAATTTAAAATATACAACTAACTATTTTATAATATTTGAGTGATTTTCACAGACCTTTAGCAATTTAAATTGTTATTACTCATTCACTTTAGGATATAAAAGTGATGATTTATTTGGTTTTCAGGATTTTTTTTCAGGCGAAGATTAACCTTAGGCTTGCATTGTTTAAAATTTTGTTATAGTTTTGAAGTGTTTTTCACGGACCTACAATTTTTCACTTTGGTTCAGAAAAAAGTTAGTTTATTTGGTCTTCACGAATTGTTTTCGGGCAAAGGTTAACCTTTGTTTTGCACGGTTTAATATTTTTTGTAATCTTTTTAATGTTTTCCTAGACTAATTTAAGGTGTTAATAATCTTTCACTTTAGAGCAAAAAAATGTTAGTTTGATTAGTATTATTTAGGGCAAAATGTAATTTTATTTGGTATGCAGGAATTTTTTCAGGTAGAGATTAACCTTAGCTTTATATTGTTTAATTTTTTTATAAATATATTAGTGTTTTTCATGTGCTTGCAAAAATTTAAATTGTTTTAATTTTGCTTTTGTGCAAAAAAAATATTTATTTGGTTTTCAGATATTTTGTCGCTTTGTACTGCTTAATTTTTTTAATATTTTGTTAGTGTTTGTCACAGACTTGCAAGAATTATGAATTATTAACAATCTTTCACCACAGGGCAAAACATGTTTGTTTACTTGGTCTTCAGGAAGTTTTTTAAGGCGGAGGTTATTATTTGCTTTGTATTGATTAATTTCCTTCTAATAATTTTCTTACTGCTTTTCATGGGCTTCCAACAATTCAAACTGTTTTAATTCTTTACTTTAGGCCAAAGAAATGTTAATTTATTTGGTCTCCAGGAATTTTTTCAGGTAGGAGTTGGTAATAGCTTTGTATTGTTTAAAATTTTGTATAATTTTTGTTGGACTTGCAACACTTTGTAATCTTTTACTTTAGAGCAAAAAATGTCAGTTTGATCTTTGTTTTGTACCGAACAAATGTAAATGATATATAAAAATATACGTAAAACATAATAATTATACAAATAATTCTACAAAAGAATTCATTCGTTGATATATGTCGGATTAACGTAAATAAGACATTTGTTATTTTTTAAACATTATGCGATTCAGGATGATATTTGACATATTGTGATAAGTCCCGGTCTTGTTATTGTAAAAGTAGGTTAATTAAAGTACAAAATAAAATTGTTAGTAGTTAATGACTTTGATATGATTATTAGATCTTAAAAGTTAGGATATTTAACTACTTTTAGAACTAAAACTTCTTAAAGGTAATTCATAATAATCTAGTACCGTAAATATGATGTGATATTAATTTAATCCACACTGACATCCAATCAATATGTGTTAAATCGACTGTTAAAATGCTGAATGTATTTTTGATTAATTGTGTAAAACTTTAACACTATCGTTGCATAATGTATGAAACAATACTAATAACATAGCTACTAACCTTCAGTAATGGTATTACCGAACAGTTCATCATACATCAAACGTATGGTAATATTAATCATAGCGCCTAATTACAGACAACCCATCATCCACTCTGGTCGTCTTGCTACTTAATAACAAAATTGTCCTACCCTGTCTTGCTAAGTCTATTCAAAAGCTATTTGATTTAAACGTGAAAGCCAAATGGGAAATCTAAATCTTGAGTTCAAAGGACTGAAAGCTTGTTGATCTGTCAGGCTATAATTTATAAGAGAATTTTTTGTAGATTTTAAATACCACGTCTGAGGAATATTACAACAGAATTTCGAATAAGTTTGATAAATTAATGTAGGCCTTTCTTATCAGCTTATCACAAAATAAATTGAGATTCTACTGTCGTCTATATTTTTTGTTATATATTTTATGTTGCTATTGGAGACCTTATTCAAAATTAAGTAATTTTTAGAGTAGGTAATTACCAAATAATTTATTATATTTCTCATTTTTATAAAATTACATTTTAATATGACTTTTTCCGCCAGAATTAAATTCTATGTAAGTACGGTCATGTTATTTTATGCAATTTTCTTAAAGAGCAAGTTTACATTTTCTAAATTAAACTATTAAATTTCCATTCTGGAGAGAGTTGTATGGGCGGGCAATTTAATCGAATGTCTCTAATTCTGTTAGACGTGTGAAATAAAAATAAAACCGTCACTGGAATCGTGCTGCAATTTTAAGTCTCATTTGAAATGTAAAAGAACTACAGGGTTTGAAGCTTGCAAATGTATTGGCTGCAACAAGAGTTCTTCATTTGCAGTAAACTTAATTTAAAAATGTTAGATTTTATTTCTACGTGAAGTTTCCAGTCGAAGTAGAATTTATTACTACGGTAGAATTTTTAACAGTTCTCGTATTTAATTCTAATTTTGTAATTTCCACAAACAACTAAACAACCGTTTATATTTCTTGAAAGTTTAAAGTGTGTTTTTTTTTTAATGTCAAATTTATAAAATTCTGTTCTAAGCAGGGCATTGTTCATTAACCATAAGCTATAAGCTAAATATGGATCTGAATTATTAAGAAATTGCCACGATTTTAGTATAAATCTGTGGTAAACAACAGTTAACTGGTAATTCCCTCGGCAGATGATTATGGAGAGTTTCGGAGACTATTTTTTTTAGCTAGAATCGATATAATAAGCGAACAATGACCCAGGAAGCTATGATACACATTTCAATTAGATCCGAAGAATTTTCCTTCTTCTCTTGTCTGTTCGACGACAAGAATCTCATGAAATATTGGTTGAATACTGAATACTAAATACATTTGAGGCTTCTAAACAACGAATATTTTGTCCTTAGAAATATAAAATATTGTATTTTATGTACATACTTTTAAGTGTTTAACTTGTCACTTATGTCTGGTGTGTAGTAATTATATTTTAAACTGTAATATTTATATAATAACCTAAACCAACAATGGTATAAGGAATGCATACGAAAATGCGAAATATCTAAAAATTATTTTCGGCGTATACTTATAGGTACATATGCAAAAATTGAATTCTTCTGCAATGCGAAATAAGTCTACGTTCATTTATAATACATTCACCTTTTTAAGTTTAAACCTAATTCAAATTACCTAATATAAAATAAAATAGTTGCTTTGCAGAGACAAAACGCGATTTCGTAATATGGGATCTTTAGAGCTACAATTTCGATAGTAAAGTTTATTTTTATTATATAAATTTTATTTGAAACAGGCCAAAGAAATTTCGTATCAGCCTCGCTTTACGGCTTCCGGCAGCAATTTTAGTATCGTCCAATTTGTTCTTATCCTTCCATGTGGCTGAAATGTTTGCTTTTAGCAGTTACCCTGATTAAAAAGAACGAGGTGATTGTTATCAGCTGAGAATGGAAGGATAGTTATATTTTAAAAAATACTAGTAAAAAACAACTAGGTAGTCATTCAAAGTCGATTTTAAACTTTTGTTTACGATATTAACTTTAACCCCGCTTTCTTTAGTTATAAAAATTGTTTGTAGCTTTGTTGCTGAACTCTGTGTAAAACATTTTAGTTCTTCCATGATCTAAAAAATCAAAATAAGATATAGTCTAAAACGAATTGCTTCTCGCAAATGTTAATATCCGTAAGTGTTTTCCATTTTTTCCTTTTTATTTTATCGTCGCAATTCAAGAGTATATGAGAGTGGTGTACGTATTACAAAATCGGAATCCGTTTTTGACTAATAACATAACCTCAATACTATATTAAAAACTTATAGAATGAATAATATATTTCAAGTAATCTATATTAATATATTCAGTAGTGTAAATGAAAACATTACAGTAAGATTAATCAGCAATCAGCGTATTCCAAAATACGTACTCTAAGCTGAAAATTTATTTTCTGGCATAATATAAATTGAAATTCATTTTTAAACCATATCTTTTCGGGTGAGCTTTAATTGGAAATTAATTTAACAGCGTATAGTGAATTCAGGCAGTGTTGACTGCATTATTTTTATTGAGTTTTTTACAGAGCATAAATTCATAAGATTTGTTTATAATGTTATGGCATAGTTAAGTTGATAGTATGACATAACAAGTATTGCGAAGTGTTGCTTTACTTATGATTAAGTTCATTAAATCAGAATCCCGAACCCATATGCGCAATGGTGACTCATTTTAGTTGGACCAAGTTTCATCCAGAGAAGATCTGAAGAATTATAGGCCGATTAGTTTACTATTTCATACGTTTTGTTCTTTTTGTTAACATATTTGCATACTTACAATCTACCCTTAAATCAATATAAATGAGTAGTAAGCAAATGTAAATTACTGATTAAGATTATTACTAATCGGCGAACAACTAAATCAGACAATTTCCAACTAATAGAACAATATGTAATGATTATTACTACTTGTTTTTAAGAATATTATGCAACAATGTTTCTATGATTTTTTGCTAATGCTCTTGTTGCATCAAATGTTGATTACTTTCTTTACCCTTATTTCCCTATTAAATTCAAATTCTTCTCGTTGCAGCTGTAACCGGTTCTCTTCCAAGTTTAACTTTCGTTGTTCTAAATCTATTTCCCTTTCTTTTAGTGTCAATTCTCTTGCATGCTTCTCACGCAGGAATTGTATGGTGTTTGGTTTCAAATTTATTTTTTGTCGCATTCGCTTTGGTGCCAGAATGACCCCAGAAGCTTGATTGAGAGGAGCAGGTGTGTTGGTGTTTGTAATAATTGTTTGGGAGTCTTCTACTACGTCAAGACACTCTACCTCTGTGTTATTAAAAACGTCTTCATCCGACTCTGAAGCTTCCAGTGTGGCTATCTGTCAAATTTCAATGCCCTTCCGTTGTTGTTCTTTGCATACTCTTATTTGCGCCTGTTCCAGCTGAAGTACTTGTGAATTATGAGGGTTATGAGGCGACCTCGCCCTCATAACTGTTGATGGTGGTAACAAGATACTGTTCCGCTGATGGACCACTGTTTGCTGCAATTCTCTTCGTAAATCTACGATTTCTTGAAGCAGCTGTTGCTTTTAATTATACTCTTCCTCTGTTCCTGCTTTTTTTAATGTTTGCTCTATCTTTTTTGTGAAATAATTTCAAAAGACGGTCTGTATGCTCCTTCACACAACGCATTGTAAAATCTTTGTTACATACACGAGTAATATTTTCATGAACCAGCTTCCAGTCTTCGGGATTTGCATATGCATTTGCCGAATGCACTTCTTTTAGTAACATAAAATCGTCATAACTTGAAAACCGTAAACGTATATTAGACATTTTAATAGTTTGGCGTGACAAGACTGATAAGTCACTGATTTTGAAATTAACTGTCATTTAACTGTAATAAGCCATATCTACCATGGATACATATCACCCTTAAACGCTCGCTATTATAATCAACTTAGCGTTAGCCGCTATGTAAATAGTGTTGCGTTATTACGCAAAGTGCCAAATAAGGTATAAGGTGGCAACGCTGTGATTGCCCAAAAACTCCCTATTAAACAAAAACGTAATTATAAACCTTACGTTACGGATAATATAAAAATTATGATCAGACTACAGAAGAAAGCATATATAAAATTCGTAAAGACGAAATCTGCTGCCCATAGGCAGTATTATGTTGATTTACGAAATTATGTAAAAGAAGCCGGCGAAACCAGAAGTGACAGAAACTTGTTTCGTATGTCAACAAATACAATTTAAAACGTATTTATTACATATACCTACCAAATTTCATTTAGATATCTTAATAAATAAAAAAATTATGGGGGTGCCCCAGGTTTCGTTGACACCCGGTATATTTAACAGTACATTCCATATAAACATTAATTTAATTTTGTAATTATTTATTAATAAATTATCTTTATTGAATAAGTACAGATGATTATGATGCCCATGCACATAACTTAACGCACTGGAGCAAGAATAAGCAGGCATTTAAAAAGAATAAGACTGGATAATATGTATACATAAATAATATAGATAATACTGTTAATTGGTAATTAAAAATTGATTTTGGTGATGAAATATGAAATCTTCAATTTCTAATTAAACTTTTGCTTAATGCCACAAACGCAACATGATGGCATAACAAAAGTATCAACCACAGGTGATCCTTCCTCTCCTAAAGCCAATAATCTCACTTTAGCATATTTTTGAACGCATTTCGATTCGTAGCCCATTGGGAACAGTTCATGATAAATACACTTAGCATTTTCCCTAAAATACAAGAACAGGTGTAGACATAAAACTAAGTAAGTATTAAACTTAGAAAAGATATCAATTTGTTTAATTTACTTACTGGCACGTTTCAAAGGCTACACCCTGTTGTTTTCCTGGTACATTAATGATAAATTTTTCGATGTTATATTCATTCTTCGAAGTCATTGGGTATATACTATGAAACGTGGTCGCACATAACGATTCAAGATTATCTTTATCACTAAATCTAGTTGAAGTATTAACAATAGTTCCTTCTAAAAATCCAAATAGTTTGTCGTAATCAGGCAACTCCTTAAGGATATTTTGAATACGGTCGTAGGGATAATCTTTTGCTTTAGCACACATGCCATCTATGCAATTTATACCTTTTCCATTTGCAGAGAAGATAGGTTTATGTTTTGGCAAAGAAGAACGCGAATGCGATCGCTCATCCGGAAATACGACGTCATCATTTTTGCCTATAAGTAATTAAATAAAATAATTAAAAATTTAATAATTTGGAAATATAGGCATTTCCATTCATTGGATGAGAGAAAACAGGACCTTTTCTATACGTGTTAAGACTGTAGCTTGCTGTTTAAAATAATGTTAGTATCAAAGATAAATACAAATATGTTGTTTAACAATTCACACTATATATACAATCAAACACTTAAGCGATAACAATACAAGTAAGTTCAGGAGCTGTGGTTTAAAAACAATCAAATATTCCACAGCCAGGTACTAAGTCATAAATATTCATTTGCGAAAATTTAGCACGACATGGTAGAATGTCTAAATAATAAGCTCAGTTTATGACTGATAGCTTCCGTTTCAGTGGAATTTATGCTAAATGTAAATACACTTATTTAAACTGCGTGCATTATAAGCACATGAGAAATATACAAAAGCTTATACAGGGTTTTTCAACGAAAAGTAGCCACCCTCAGTATCTTATAAAACTATTTTTTTCTTGAAAATCGCCAAGACATGTCAACAAAGACAGCAAGGGGGACATCTTTTTACGTAAAATCCGGACGTCTGTCATCAACCCCTTAGCCGTCACAGCTACCCCCTCTAAAATTTCAAATGGTACTATACCATGTGTGGCACATCGTTGGAAAGGTAATTTCATAAGGAATTCATTCTACTATTTATTTTTTTTATTCGCTTCAAATTGAGCCATAAAAAAATTAAAAACTATATTTTGTTTATTCCGATTAAGCTGTTGAATATAGCAGTAGATACCTAGATCCTCTTTTTTATCTTTTGTTTTTTCATCTATCAGTCAGCATTCAGTTTATTTTGAATATTATAAAAGTGTCAACATGGTTTACACCACTGCCGAAATAATAATAAAAACGCACAATCTTTCGGCAGTGGTGTAAACCATGTTGACACTTTTATAATATTCAAAATAAACTGAATGCTGACTGACAGATGAAAAAACAAAAGATAAAAAAGAGGATCTAGGTATCTACTGCTATATTCAGTAGCTTAACCGGAATGAACAAAATATACTTTTTAATTTTTTTATGTCTCAATTTGAAGCAAATAAAAAAAATAAATAGTAGAATGAATTCCTTATGAAATTACCTTTCCAACGATGTGCCACGCATGGTATGGTGCCATTTAAAATTTTAGAGGGGGTGGCTGTGACGGCTAAGGGCTTGATGACAGATGTCCGGATTTTATGTAAAAAGATGTCCCCCTTGCTGTCTTTGTTGACATGTCTTGGCGATTTTCAAGCAAAAAATGGTTTTGGAAGATACTGAGGGTGGCTACTTTTCGTTGAAAAACCCTGTATGTTTACCTTTTCTCGAATTTATTTGAACTGGATCAGTTTTACGAAATTCGCCTTGTTTAACCATTTGCCTGTTTCCTTTATAATACCAGCCTTCTGTTGATTCAGGAGGCCATGCTTTAGCTAGCAATATCTGAAAATAATCATCTCTTCAAACATGTGCACTTTATAAAAGTCGATGTTTGTCTTAAATATGTTTCATGTTGAAGCCTAGAAAAGTAATTTCAAAAGAATAATATTTTAATAAAATAATTATATTGCAGCTAGTTTTATGAGGTATCTAATAAACTAATGATTAAATAGTAAAAGCAATTATTACCCAAAAATTAAATGTTTAAAATACAGAAAAATTGGGATAAAGTTCGCCTTAGTTTGGAACTGAGGGTGAATTCTCAGAGAACTAATTTGGACGGATTAATTAAAATAAGGCAATTATGGAAGCAAAGTTTGCCTTTGAAATTTAATTGCTATAATTTTGACACTTTCTGGAACTGTAGGCTGTAGGGAACTAATTTTGTTGGTTTAAATAATAAAATCAATTATTAAATAAAAATTAAAAATGAAAAAGAAATGAAAATTAAGTTCGCCTTTGAAATTTCAATGGATTAATTTTGAAATTTTTGGTCTTGAGGGAGTACCGTATAGAACTAATTTGGATGGATTAAATAATGAAGGCAATTACTAAATAAAGATTAAATATTAAAAATAAAAGTTAAGTAAAGTTTGCTTTTGAAATTTTATTTGCATAACTTTGATACTTTTTGGAACTGAGGGCGTATTTGCAAATAACTAATTTGGATGGATGCAATAATATCTAAAATAATCTCTAAAAATAAAAATCCATCATAGTGATTTTATTAACTTAAAATTAAAATCAAATTTAGTGTTAAAATGAAAATATAAAGCAACTGACCGTATTTTACACGTGTAGTTTCTTTAGTTTAATTTCTAAAATAACAAATTATCTTACCAAATTCACCAATAGCAAACCCAAAATGAAGTAGTATGCCATTTTTCACAGCTTCAGAATTTCAACTAACTTTTATTTTAAACTTCGTCTAGAACTAATATACAGCAGTAAGCGAGGCAACTATTGGATAACTTATACAATCACCACCGTCCGTGAGAGCACTGAGATTAGCTCCTGGCTTACTTATCGTTTTACAAAGGTTTAACAAGGATAAACGATTAGAATTAGGCACGAAAATAAAGAGGGAAAACGGAAAAGTGCATATTCACCATTGAGATGGTAAAAAATTGAAATGACGTATTTTGTGGAAACAAATGTACTTTTTTAAATAAGAAATTCCAGTTATTGGTTAGGAACGTGAATTAAAAATATACATTCACATCACGAACTGCATATTTTAATCATGTTAACAAGAGCAACAGACGTCATACGCAGACTTTACAGTTCGATCCTTTTAAATGGAACGGTTTATTCTTTAGTGAATGAATTAATTCTTGCACAAGCTGATTATGTCTGGATGTTATCAACAAGTTTTAAAAGCGGATTTGTGATTGCGGTTTTCCGAATCGTATTGATAATAAAAATGTTAAGTATCTCCTTGCAGTTTTATTTCTTTAATTGTTTTTTATATTTTGACATTTGACAGTTTTAGAAAAATTGTCGTCGATAGAGTTAATTACAAAACATAATTAACTAAAACTATTTAAAACTGTAAAGATCACCGTAAAGCATTGGATTTACCTACGGTAATAATGCGCACTATTAAGTTCTCAGTATCATAATTTCCTTATTCAGATTATACATTTATTCTTTGGTTGTCATCATAATTTAAATGTATGTTCCCAAACAAACTACTTGGTAAACGTGAGGACAACTTTTTTCTCTGTGGTTTAATGTACGTTATTTACAAGCGAAATTGCCCATTTATATTCAGAAAAAGTCCTAACACTTGTATGAAGCACAAAAGTCATCCAAAATTAACCAATTTTGTTTCTCTGAATGCAAGTCAGTATGTTATGTTTTTAGGTAATACCAATAGGAAATCAATAACTTAAACATATTTAAATGCGAAAGTGGCTTTTGTCACGGTATATAGAAAATAATGCTTTTCGTGCCAACTGTATTCTTATTTTAGTTGTAAAACGTGAACCAATTTTTTAGCAGAAAAAAGTAACTGGAATTACCGAATTACCTTGCTATTGTTTGCAATCATTGTACTTTTAATTTTTTATTCTTTCTAACGTACATTTTCCATCAAAATTTGTGCAGAAAAATGTTAATTAACTCTTATTCGTATGAAACAAAAAATTTTCTGGAAAAACCAGAGCTCAAAACTTTTAGATATAAATATTTTAAACAATGTAATAACACGCTGAACTTGTGGTACCAGATAACCTATAAATTTGGCCGAGGTCGTAGGTTATTATTAATTTAAATATTTGGAAATATTTTCCTCTTAAATTTTCAGTTAAAATCCGATTTAATATAACTTCAAATTACGTAGTATACTGTATACAAAAATATTGATAAAGATTTTAGCGAAATAGCAGATGCTTATTCATTATTAAAATATACCAAATATGTATTTTAACAAAAATATATAGTGACTAATAGTTAAAACTATATGGTTTTAGAAATTTTCATAAGATTCACTCCTTTGGGGAAATACTTTTCTATATAACATAGAATTTACATAATTCGTTAAAAATTTATATGGTTTTAATATTTATTCGAAAAAAGTTTGAAACATGGTTGGTTGGTTATTTTCTGCTGTCAGGACTCTGATTTAACAAGTATACGTCATAATAATACCATATCCAGAGTTGATTGCATAATAAAGGTGCTTTTAATAATGGTCTGCCAATTTATTTGAGCACCGTTATTCAAATATTGACAATTATCCAGAATTAACTCCTTTGTTTTTGGAAATCATACAATTTTAAAAGTCATCTGAAAGTAGTGTCCTTTCAAACTTAGCGTATGCCCTGATTTTTATTAAAACACGGTACAATTGTGTTTTAGGAGTTGAGCATGCAAAAATTTTACATTGCGTGATAAGGATTTTGAGTATTCTATTTTTGATCTAATTCGTCAGAACAACAGTTTAAGTTGTACGGAATATGAAAAAACATAATTGAAACTGAAACTGAAAACAAAAATCCAATCAAAATAGATTTCTGAATTTTAGTGCATTATTTCAAGAAAAATCTAAAAAAAAAATATGTTTCACTTATTAAAACTTACAACAGGTGTGACCAAAACTGAAATTGTCCATCCTTACTTTAAAAATCTCAAAATATTATATAGCAAATTATTTTCATTTAAAGTTATTTGGCAGTTTCCAACAAAACTTTTAAATTTTAAAAGAAAGTTAAAATCTTTTAAAATTAACCATCAATTAACATTAATCACTACAAAACCACTAAAATCCTTAAAGATTCGTATTTCAGTACACATTTAATCTAAAGTTTAACTTAAGACGGCTTAAAGTAAGGCTCAAATGTAGCAAGGGCTCAACCAGGACCACCTAGAAGTACTTCTAGGTGGTCCTGGCTCAACCTAAAGTCTACTTAAGCTAAGTTTCAACATAAACCTGTAATAAATTCCAATGACGGGCGCCTGGTTACTATTTGTTTTTAAGAATAAAATTTATATAAATTAATTTTACCCTGAAAACTTTTAAAAAGGTGTAAAAAAATTAGGTAAATAATGTAAATGTAGAAAAAAAAAGAATGTTGCGTGACATTGTAATATTCTGAAGTATCTTCATATACAAGCAGATCTTAATTTTAAAGATACAATACAGAATTATAAGCAGAAAATACTAAGAAATTATTGTTTTGTTTGATTTGTAAGGCTTAAGCTAAAAAATTGCCTTTTACATGATCCCTCTTTTTAAATAGATAAACATATAAGAAATATAAGAAGGCTAAAACATTAATCTCAATAAAAGAAAATGTCCCCTTTTAACAAGCATCTGGTTGGCGCAAAATTTTTAACTATCGAAAAAATTTAAAGATTTTAACGAACATTTTAACAGAAACCTGCATGCAGATTTCGTATGCAATGTTAACTCTATGATATAAATAACACTTTTAAACGTTAACCAGATGAACAACCTTTAATAAAACTGGGCAAAGGAAAGTTATTTAATTGCAGGCTATGGGTTCCACCCAAAACCTTAATGTGTATATAAAGTATTCGAAAAAATTAATCAGTACCATTAGGGCAAACCGACAGAAAGATACAGCCGAGATACAGCCCCATTAAAGAAGCCTATCATCAGGCGGCGAAGAATACCTTAGACATAGAAGCAAAAATTTCTGCGAAATTAGTTAATCATTAGAACAACTTATTCAGAAAAAAGATATACAGTGTGTCCCAGGATAGATGTTACAATAGGTGTAATGGACAAAAAATTTTTGAATTTTATTTTAAGATTGTGGAATTAAGCCCTGCTTGGTTTGAAGAGAATTTTAAGAATATTTTCAGTTTTTGAAAAACAAGTCGGCCTTGACATTGCAGCGAAAACTATTTTCTTTTCAGGTAAAGTACCATTTTTGTTCATGATACGGCAAAATTTTACTAAGAAAAGTTGTTCATAATAAGAAATTATGGCCCTATGCAAAATTTCAGGAAGATTAGTCAACGATAATTTTTTCATGGCCTCCTGGCAGTTATGTGGAATAAATAATTTATTGTAGATCAGTGTTATTATTATGTTTCGTAAGTTAAATTTCTTGTAAATGCTATTTGTTTCGTTCAATGTTCTACAAAGAAAATTTTGAATAAATACAATTTATTTTGTTTAATCTAAAATGTGACGGTTTAATCAAAGTAGGTAGATCTTCCTGAAATTTTGCATAGGGCCATAATTTCTTATTATGAACAACTTTTCTTAGTAAAATTTTGCCGTATCATGAACAAAAAGGGTACTTTACCTGAAAAGAAAATAGTTTTCGCTTCAATGTCAAGGCCGACTTGTTTTTCAAAAACTGAAAATATTCTTAAAATTCTCTTCAAACCAAGCAGGGCTTAATTCCACAATCTTAAAATAAAATTCAAAAATTTTTTGTCCATCACACCTATTGTAACATCTATCCTGGGACACGCTGTATATCCAACAGATGATTATTCAGTAAAACGGAAGAAAGCAAACAATAATATAAAAAAAATAAATAAAAAAGTGAAATGACGAATTAACCAAGAAAGGAACACAATGTGGCAGATAAAGTGTATAAAAATCCAACAGTACTTAGAGGAAGCAGAATGTCAACAGAAGCGTGGAAAACACTAAATAACATGAGAACGAAAAACAAGGGTTTAGCTTACTATAATAAGATGACCGAATTATACGGAATACAACCACTAAAAAGGAAGAAAACGAACAAAGAGAACTAATCACAGTGGCAGAAATTAGAAAGTATAAGAGAAATTAAAAACAATAAAGCTACTAGTCCGTGCAGAGTAAAAAATGTGGAACTAAGTATCAAAATACGGAGCTAGTAATGTTCCGAAATTTCTGAAGAATATCTTTGAAGAGTGTATAAACGAACATAACATCCAACATGGAAAGAGTCATATCTGATCCCAACATATATCAAAGGGGATAAGACTATTGGAAGACTATTCTCAAAAATAATAAACAAGAGATTAAGGAAATAGAAGCATACGTAAGTGAAGAACAAAATGGCTTCTAGAAAGTAAGAATCTGCGTAGATAATATTTTCATAATGAGACAGTTGATAGAAGAAAGGTTTAAAGTAAATAGGGAAATGTATTTAGTGCTCGTTGCCCTGGAAAAGGCATATGACTCTATATCAAGAAGCAAGTTGTGGAAAATACGTATGGAAATAAGGCTAAATAAGAAACTATTAAGAACTATACAAACAATGTACAAAGGGAGCATAGCACAAATAAAGACAGGAAAAAATGTTCACAGCAAGTTCAGGCAGGGAAAATCAATATCTTCTGCACTTTTCAACCTCTACGTGGAATACCTTAATAAAACTGTGGAAGAAAAATGTGAATGGATGAGCATCTGGATCAGAGATAGTAATTTATCATATATAAGCTTCACCGGTGGCCAAGTGCTAATAGCACAAGATGAAGACGACCTATATCATACATAATAAGAAAGGTAAATGGGTAGCATTCAAAATGAGGACGATAAGTTTAGAAAGTTAAGAATTAGTGGAACTGCGACGCTACACATGGAAAAATAGAATAAGGGAGTAAAATAATTCAAACATCCTGGGACAACGTTTGAGAAGATAGACCTGATAGAAAGTAAATATTAAAAAGGGTAAACCAGAGTCGAGTAGGAATCATAATGTTGAATAATATATCGTGAGATGAACATATCAGAAGAACAACTAACCAAGGTTACCGTATACAAATCAATAATTCGGAACATTTTGACATACGGAGCTGAAATCTAGACTACGAGTAAAACCAAAATATCAAAACTATTGGCAACACTCCAGAAAAGCATAAGAAAAAACACATTAGAATCAGACATCTCAACTGAACATCTAGGGAAAGATAGCCAAAGCAACTGTTCAATTGGGTGCCACTAGAACGTAATAAAAAAGGCAGGCCAAGAAAATCATGGAAAAAAGAAACACAAGAAGCCATGAAACAAAAAAAAATTAAGAAGGGACATGAAATGATGATAGAGAATGGCAACAAGGCGTAAAGCGGAAGAAACACTAATAAAAGCTCGAAGAAGAAGAATAAAGTGTTCAATATTAAAATCAAATGATGATGACATTGGCCCATTTTCTTATTCTATATTCAAATTGTCTCTACCTAAAGTCGTGTTTACACTAAACATAAAACAAAATAGTCCTTTACTGTTTGAATTGTATAGAAAAGAGACGCACAATGCCATGGTAATTAATCGTGACGTTAAATTTAAACATGAGGTGACAACATGGACCGTTTTGTATAACACATTAAACTATAATTTAATACTCCATAGACCAGTAACTTCTAGTTTTGCTGAAAAGAACAGACGCCTGCATTTAAAACATTTTAATGTACTTTTAAAGTTAGCCTTTTAAAATTTAAAACCTTCAGTTATTTTCGTTTTATTAGTAAAATTATTTCCCTAAGGAATATGTGAAACAACCATAAACACCGAACTTTTATTACGGAGGCACAATTCTAACCTGTATTCTTTATTCAAGACTAGGATATGGTCTGTCGGTAGTTTATAGAGGTATCTTGGTAAATAAAAAAGCTGAACTTATTTATGAAAAAATATCTGTTTCAGTTATTACATTTTGCTAGTTGCTTTACAAAGGCATATGCCCAGCTGGTCCTACAGAGTCGGCGGCTGTGAAAATAATAGGACCAACTTGTTTGATTATTTTTCTTGGTAACCTTTACTGACGCAATTATTTTTTTCATGAAATAGAAATACGATTCTTACAACACTGTTCTTTCAGTATTTTTACTACATACATATTTGAGAGTTCTGAATACACTATTTCTCACATTCATAGGGAATACTATATAATATTATGCTGTTTTTTGAACTTTGTTCTTTGTTCAGCAATTTAGTGATCTTAACGTATTACTGGTTTTGAAAATTGTTCTAACGTTGAACTTTTTACCAATTCGTTTTATTTTATCAGACATACACATACATAATGTACCCGTAATGTATACTATTGTGAAGTTAATATATCTTTCCCTCTGTTGCGTGGTTTGATTTTGGTGTATGATATGTTTCTTTTTGGTTATTTTTTTAATTTAGTTTTCTTCTACTTCTTCTTCTTTTCTTTTTGCCCTCTTGTACCTTTACACCGAGCCGCAGAGTGGTCACTCATTCAAGTTCTGGCCAAGCAGGTCTTTGCTTAACTTTGCTGTATTTCTGACTTCTTATTTAGTATTCAAAAACAAATAAATCGTATGTTAACAAACCTTATCGGTTTTCTGAAAAAGCGCTCCCGATACAACAAATACAAAGCGTCAAAAATACGTATTTCAAAATATATTTTAAAATTGTTAATGAAGAGTAAAATCTTAACCAGAAGAAATCATGTTTGTTGGTTGCGCTCTTTAAAGATTAAGTTTATCCAAAATATAACTTAACTGCTCATGATCCCCCAAGTTACTCTGTCGCATTATAGATGTGGCTAACGTCTTCCCAATTAAGTTTGAGCTTCTCCTTTAAAGGTCTATTTCTCCACAGAGATGCAATTTTGTATCGAGAGATTCAATAAATTGATAATTAGGGTTGATTGTGGTTGGCGTTAGTCATGCCTTTGATAATTTCAGTACTTGAGGTTTGTCCAACAAATTTAATTGAACGATAATTTAGCAGCACTACATAACATTAACTACACTCAATCCTAATCATAAATGTATCGAATACTTTATATACAGGATGCTCAAGTTAATCAATTTTCCGGATCTGGAATAAGAGTATATAAAGAGACTTTTAGTTAAATCAGGTAGTTTATATATGTTTCTCGATGTGTATAATGCTGAAAAGTCTTAGTCGGTTTTAAGTTTTAAAGAAACTTTCTCCTGTGTACTCGTATAATAAGATAGGCCATTGAAAATTATTATTAATTAGGAGACAAGCAAACGATTTGTCCAGTTTATTAATGTATTTTGCAATTCTTGAATTTTGAAACTTTTTTATTTTGAATGTAGATCATAGGCGACTATGTGTCACTAAAAAAGACAGCGTTGCTTTGGGGTGGATCTAATAATGGCAGCCTAAGAAGTAGCTAGTGCGTCCTACAGAGACAACCTAAACTTCGCAAACGGAGCCAATCTGTAGGATTAAATCCTAGGGGACACAATAAGCCAATGAGCTCAAGTGCAGTGGGATAAAATCCACACTCCATGTCAGTAAATAATAAATAATAAAAATGTGTCACTAATAGCGCCTTCATGGTGCATTAATCTTTTTTTAATACGTCTAATTTAATCCTTAACTTTTGTATTTTTGATATTTCATGGTAAGCCCTAATATAGGTGTGTGTTAGTGTTTAATTTTACGAAGTACGAAAGTAAGGTAATAAAAGTTTTCGGACAACGGCAGGAATGACTGCGCTTTACTGCAGATAACTGTATACATTACTTTTAGTGTTACAACAATAAATAAAGTAATTTAAGTATTTGAACTAATCGAAGACGTTTTTTTGGAACCAACACTCTCCAAAATTTTATGATCATGCTGTACCTAAAGCTTGAATGTATTTGACGTCACAGAAGAATAAAAAAGGGAAGACTAATCTAACTTCTGCGACAATTTCTTTAGTCTTTAACCGCAAGATAACGGTATCTGCGATTTTTCTTGCTATTCGATTTGAATTCCAAAGTTGAGCAGCCGGTGCAGGAAAGGTTTTATCTTTCTGCAGTTTATCACCACTGAGCTATAAGGGTTATGCAATTACAGAAATGTCTAATAGTATTCCCAAATCACGCCAAATATTTGGAAATAGAGCCTAACGTTAGTTTAATGTCCTTTCGGTTTTTGTCTTACAAAATGATTTAGTCTTATCTAAAAATGTTAATTAAATAACAGATGCCAAAATTCTTCAAATCAACTTTTTCTGTGATAATTTATTAGGTATAAGGGATTCTGCTTATGGATAATTAAATCTTCTCTCGCTTCAGGGCCTACCATTTAAATTTTAACAAATATTGACTAATTTAAAAAAATACCTAGAAGCGATTGAAGTAAAGACATGCCTTTAATTATTAACAAGCACCCAAGGTTTCAATACTTTAGGCACACGATAATACAGTTTTTTTCTACCAATGTAAAAATTGTCGTGGAAATATGTTTAAACTAACTAATAAGATGACTTCAAATCACGGAGTACAATAGTTACTACTATTGTACTCCGTGCTTCAAATTAAATGTAAGCTGTTATATTCACATGAAAGGTGTTTTACACACACAAAATTCGAACATGAAAACTCAGACAGAACCTACTACATACATTTATGCATCCCTACTACCTATGCTAGGTATGCTATTAGCTTTAAGGACGTAATATAACTATGGTATCGATTCTATTAAAAGCAAGAAGGTTTATATGATTTTTGTTGATATTTACTCTGCTTTAACATGAGCTCTATACTGTTGCTTCCATTATTTACGAAGTATTTAAATCTTTAAAGGCATTCTGAAATTAAAAAGACTCCAATGAAAGTTTGAGGTTAATTTTATATTACAAACGAGTGTGTGGGACATAGATTTATGTGCGAGAAAATTGAATTTAGTTATGCTTTCAAAGGCTACGGCTTTTTAGTTTGATGAAAAAAGCTGAGGGTGAGATTCGATTACGCGATTCAGAAGTGGATCGAATAAGTGACGAAATTGAGGAAAACGGAGAGAATCCTTAACTGCATCAGGAAACCACTAAAATCGAAATAAATTTTAAAAGATTTATTTGGCCGTAGTACTTGTGAGGCAACCTAAATATTTTTTTTATGAATTTTTAAATATTGCATACACGTATTCGTATAGCGAACAAATGAAGTTTTAGATTAAGTTTCAGAAATATAATGAAGTTACAGCGAATCAAATATGGAATTATTTTTGTACAAATTCGAAAAATTGAAAATAGGTTAAAATCAAATTATAGCCTTGTATTGTTTTAAGAAAATGCAAAAATTACAATGTTATTCTTATTACAATTTGGATGGAATTCTAAATGTTGAATGAACTTATTGTTATTTCTCATAAAATCTAAGATTGCATAACTATAGACAAGAAACCACATAGATGTTATGATAGTTATGTTAATTAGCAAATGTTATGTGCTATCTGAATATATTTTGTAATTCTTACTATTGTATTTACAAGTGCTGGCAAAATTGTTTATAATTGATAATCGGTTAATCAGTTAAATAGATATTTTTCTATATATAGAATTTTCATAATTCGTTAAAAATATGTACATTAAAACTATATAATTTCTGATACCCAGATGGAACAGCTCACGATGGTAGTGCAATTATCACCAAAAAGACAATCAAACACCATGAAGCACCTAAATTTCAGGCAAAACATATCCACGCAACCAAAGTAGTAGTTAAAGACAACCGAAGTTCAATAACTATAATATCTACTCTATCTAAGACAACTGTGAAAAGTATTTTGTCACTCTAGCTATTTCCTAGCAGGGTGGAATTATATCGCAAAATACCATAGGTGGGGCTCGAGATTAATAACTACCAAAGATCGAGAGCTAGTTAAATGTATTGACAAGAATGACCTATATATTTAGTCTACTCATAAGCCTTCCTCCTATTGGCCGAGTGACAGGAATAAAATTCTAGACACTGTTGACTTCTGTGCTATCAAAGGCGTTTTTACATTATTTTGTAGAAGAGAGCTTTGATCTCTCCTCGGATCAATCTTTCACGTTGGTAACCATAAACTTGAATGTTATTAATGTAAAACAATTGGCACTAATAAAAAAAAAACAGGGAGTTGTTCAAAGATTTGGAGTAATAACATCCAATTAAAAACTGCTGAAAATATAGGCATAGCTGTAGAAACCTTAATAACAACTATACAACAAGCTGTCTGAGATGCAAACCTCGAGTGAATATCCAACCACCAAAATTGTGGTAGGATGGAAAAAGAAGCAGTTGCCAAAAAGTGAAAATTGAGGAGTGCCTCAAGGTAGTGTCCTGGTGTCAGTACTTTCTCAAATAATAATCATTACTGACCTACCTACCACACCAGCTGCCACTTTTACAAATGACATTACAGTTATAGCAACAAGAAGAGTGTCAAAGTATGCATTTGATAAACTCCAAAAAGCTCTGTACTAACTTCAGGCATGGTTAAGAAAATTGCAGTTAAAAGTGAACGAGGCGAAATCCCACCACAACATTCATTCTACGTAAGGAATTATGTCCAAGTGTAACTCTTAACGGGCATCAACCCACAGGCAGTCTCTGCTAAGTACCTCGGTATGTACCTTGACCGTAGACTGGAAACATCACATCTTTATGAAGAGAAAACTTGGTTTCAAACTCTCTACATTTTATTGGTTAATTGATAGAAAATCTAAAATATTCTTGGTCAATAAGCAAATTGTTTATAAAGTGATCCTCAAACTTATGTGGACTTACGGCATACAGCATGTGGGGTATCGCGAGTGTATCCAATACAAAAACTAAAACTTTGAGAATCATTACTGATGCTTCTTCACCAATGGCCAATCAAGCGTTACATTCTGGCTTAAAAATAAAGCCTGAACTAGCCAAGCGCGAGTGCGAATATCTATCATGGTTTGAAGTGCATCCCAATTTCTTCGGCCTCTTGGACCACAGTAAAAAACAACAACTGAAGCACTCCGCTTCCAGTATTGTGCATAGGCCTGCTTTAGTTCCTACAATCTGTCTCTATTCTGTGCTACTTTCAACCACGGCAGACCAGCGACTCTCTTAACCAACCCATCTTGCTACTGGTTTTCCTCTATTTTTTAGGTCTCGGCTGTAATATTTTGGCGTTCCATCTGTTATAGTTCTTTGTTCTAATAATTTAACCTATTTCTATCTCTTTATTTTCTTTACCGATTGTTGGATGGATAAAAGTACAAGGAACAATAAAATAAGTATACTTTATGTTCTATTTCCTACAAATATCAAATTAATAACAAAAAGTTTAAAGTAACTCAATAACCGAGAAAAAATGTTATAAATAACAATCGAGTAATCGTGGATAATCGATTTCTCGCAATTAATCGACTAATCACAGTAATCGATTAGTCCTGATAACTGAATATTCGAAAATCGATAAATCAATTTCACAATAATTAAGAATTACTATTATCGAATAATCGATTAATCTACTTCATTCGAATAAATTACTCGTACCAGTGTTTACAATGGGCAAACCACCGTCAAAAATTTGTCGACTGGAATTTCTATTTGCATGGGAATTCCACAAGTATTCTCTAGAATCTGAATTGTGCGCCATTAACACCATCTGCAGTTTATCGTTGAATCAAAACAATATCCCACGGAGTTTAATGGGAATTTCTTGTAATTTGAAAGAACTTGCGCATAATTCTGTATATGTAAAAATCATTAGAATCTCATGGGAATTTGTCAAGTGATCTTACGGAATTCCACAATTTCTCTGAGGTTTACACTTTGATATCAATGGAATTTCAGGAAATCCCACTAGCCTTAAACACATCTCCTCTACGCTTAAAGTTTTTAATTGTTTACACTAAAAAAAATATGGAATTCGGGGAAAATTCAATGCAATAACAAAGGAATATTATGAAGTTTACGTACTTTTATAGGAATTCCGTCTAATTTCACTGCAGTTTCGCGAAACTTTATTTAGTTTGATATCGTATTTTTCTGTGGTTTATCCCTCGCGTATTAAGTGTTTAAGACTAGATGTTTTTTTTTTTAAATAGGTTTCAATATAAACTAAAAGTTTATTAAAGGACAAAGGATTAACTATTTTTTTACGTCAATTCAATAAAATTTGTAAATTTTATAGGTCTAATTTTTTTGTGTTTAATAACACAATAAACAGCTATAGCCGGTATGCATTAGGACAATAAATTAACCATAAAATAACATAAATTAATAAATTTAAAATTGTTTGCGGAGATTGGGCAATTATTATAATTTATAATAAATTAGCTTAAGAACATAACATCTAGAAAGTAAATGAATTTCTTGTTAATAACATTCCATAGTATTTTTTAGTTATCCTTTTTTAGCTTTTCATATATTTATAAGCATTATAAGTTAAATAAAAGTGAACACGTACATTCGTACATGTCAGTTTTAAGCTAGTATAAAAAGTCGACGCACAATATTCTTGTCTGGATTTCTATTCTTCTTTGATTTTTAACTGCGGTTTTTCTAGATTTGTAAAGTTCAAGGTCAGCGAAAAAGCTTTTATAGCTTAGGGATTGTTAAAAAGTTTTGGTGGATGGTTCCATAGAGAAAAGGCTTGGCTTAATACTTCAATTTACAAACACTCAAATCCACATGTTAAATGTACAAACTTGAAAAGAGACTGTGAGTTTTACAAAATGCATTACATTTTTAAGTTAATTAATAAACCTTCCTTGTTTTTAACTATTCTTCTGTGTGTTCTGTTTCTCTTTTGTAAATTTAATAGTTCGTAAATTTTAAACACAGGTTTCTTGGCGACATTAACGATTGGACGTTTGCTTTATAACCAAGAATACACAGATTTGAATCCTAGTCCTGGTTACTTTTTAAATGGAAATTAAGGTAAAATAAATTGAAATAAATAAGTCACACTGTAACAGTAATAAAAAACTGAACATTTTAAAATGCTAAATTCGTTTGATATGAAGACGAAGCTACTCAAATCCTTTACGGGAAAGTATATCTTGGCGGAAAACCAATTTCCTGTTATAAATATTCCTTTATCGACATTTGCAATGTTAAACGCGTCATGTAATAACACCATAGTTATCTTAACTTTATTATAGTTAAGATAAAAAAAATTATATTCACGTTATAACTTCATAACTTGTACCGTGAAAGGAAAGTTACGATGCCTAAAAGCACTACATATTTAAATAAATTAATTCTTCCTAAAGAGAAATAATAGTTCAAATACATGATTTATATTAATTTTACTTTATGAGGGAACGTTAATTATATAACATGATTAGCGCGTTCCCAAAGTGTAACGAAAAAGTTATTTAATGGGTTTTACAACGCATAATTAAAATTAATTTTGGCCGTAAGACCTTATCTAAACGGTTATTAAATTTCATGACTGTTCTATGTAAGGTAAATTCGTGTTAGGGAAAATATAGGTTATAATATTAGAACTTTTTTTATCTTCAGCTTAAACTGCTCATATAAGTCGTTCGATATTTTCTGACATGATATAAAACGTTCCATGAGCAGTAATAAAATTCTTTATTGAAACCAACACCAATTTATTTTTCAGAAGCGCAACAGATGAAATAGAGTAACTTATATTCCGGAAGTTATTTCCACCACAATCAAAATTTCTGTCTTGCTTAATGTCATATTTAAGAGTGTTATTAAATTAATTTAACTTCACAACTGTCTTGTTTTAATTTGAAGCACTGAGATGGGTATCCTACTAGGAAAATTAGGTTGACTGACGATCTCTATAATCGATACTGCAAGTTACATATTTTGGTTGTTACTGATATTACACTTACATGCTATAAATAGCACAGCTTTTAATTTCAAGGTAAACGTATATTTCCCGCAACACGAGTTTGTACAACTGGTTGCAGAAATTCAGGAATAATTTAAGTAGTAGCTGCGCTTCAACACTGCTTTAGAACCGTAAATTAGTTATAAAAACGAGTATATTTCGTTTAGGTAGGAAGTACAGGACAACTCAAAGTATGTATTACAAATAACAACAAATCATAAACATTAAAACTAAAAATTAGTGTTCGAATTACTCGTAATTTCTGTAAATTGTGGTAACAATTACTTGTAAGATGTATCTGTACCTAATAATTTTTAAAATTTTCAAGAGTTTTCCAATTCTGGAGGTGCCGGAATAAAATATAAAGTATTATTATTTCCAGGGCCGTCCCTATAATTAAACTATGCAATTTTCGCTCTAACAGTTCTGTGACAAAGGAAATGAAGTGAATTTCAATAATAAATTATGGTATATGTATATGTACTCCATATCAATATTACCCGACTCTAGTATCTCTCCCAAAGTTTAACCACTGATGTTTTAAAATAAATTAACTACATTAATGTAATTTAGGATTTAAAACAGTTAGTGTTCATAAAAAAAAACATTTTTGGTTTCCTTTTGAATATAACCAGACCTTGGGCAAACTAGGATGACCACTTCATCCCTTAGCCTACCAATAACTTTTTCAAATGATTCATTGAGAAGATATTTAATTAATAAGTTAATTAATTCGGCAAATAATCTATTTATATTTATTCTGGAAATTAAATATTTATTTTGTGTTTATATTTAAAAAACATGGTTTGTCGGAATTGCTTTTGTCGATGAAACGCCTTCTGCCATCCTGACACAGCAAAATATATCTGAAAACGGATTGTTTTGAAAATTTTTATGTTAATACATGTAATAAATTTTTCCTATTTCTATCTAAAACACGAAAAGAATTCAGATGCTCTTCTCGATTCTAACAAAAGGATTTTATAATATTATTGTTATCATAATAAATAAATATTAATAGTTAATATTAAGAGTTTTTCGATTGTATAAGGTGTTTAGTCGGAGGACCATAAAAACTAAATGTATGAATAGGCGTCAACCCACCTTGAAAATATATGTATTTAGGTTAATGCCAAATTCTATTCTATTCTTCCAAATTGTATTCTAAATTATCATGTTATCTTCCAAAATTCTAAATTGTTCTTTCCAAATTAATCCCCAGTTAACGTTCACAATATTCTGCAAAATTAATCTTCGCCTAACGTTTATTATTTTTTTCTAATGTTTTCTTTTCCAATCAATAAAATAGTTTCCAACAAACCAAAGCTTGTCGAAGCAATGCGATAAAAAAAATGATAATAAATATTCAATATCAAAGGGAATCTAACGCGTACGCTGCCTAGATTTAATTTTCTAAAAACAATTTAAACTTAAATTAATAAAAACTATTATTAAAACGGAACCTAAGGAAAGACTTATTTTAGAGTCTCATTTTTAAATTCGATTTCGTTGCATGGAAGCCCGTTTTCAAACACACACGCCTACTTTTGTATTAAATCAATTAACATAAAAGTGTTGTGCAGACGTCTTTGCATTTAATATACGCTTTAATGTAAGTAGAAGTAGGTAATAATTTTTGTAATTTTTTGTAAAATATTTTTAATAAATTGTTACATCACAATATTAGATTAAGATATGTCGAATAAAAATATATAAAAAGTTAATTAGTTTACCCGTTATCACGTCTTTTAGAGACAATCTTTCATTCTGCAAGAGCAATGATTTTTTAACAGGCCATTAAGCCCCATAGCTTGTCGGGGAGGACACACCGAGCCGCAGAAAGCTGTTTCGGATCACCCGTCCAAGTTCTGTCCATGGGCACCGATGCTTAACTTCGATGCGCCATGCCAAGACCCACTACCGTACCGCATCCCCTTTCAAATCGACATTTCCTTGATTTAATTTTATTTTAAAATAACCAATATAGTGTAAGTAGTCAACATCAAGATTTTCTTGTATTTCATTTCAAAAAGCAATTTTCTTGATTTATAAACTGAAAACTTAATTTGCTAACTGCAGTAGCAGAATCTAATTTTCCTTAACTTTACCAGTTTATCCCTTACTTCTATTGTCGAAATGCACCAAACTTTGTTATGTTACAAATTAACTGCAGCTACTCGTTCAGGCGCAAAAAGCACTTCCACTAATCGAATTTCTGAAAAACTTTCTGAATGAACTGGTAGAAAGAAACTCGTTCCAATTCGTTTGGTTAATAAGTAAGTTATATTTTTGCCTGGATACCAGTAACTACAATTATCGCAAGAGGGATTCATTTAAGGGTGAATTGCAAAACACAACGATTGTTTCAATTGGACTGGAAAGCCTAACGGGAAAATTTCTTGGGACCTACATATATTATCAACACCAAAATTCCGTCAACTTGAAAAATTAAAATGCAGAACTTTGTCCATTTTTAAAGAAATCTTCTGAAAAACTTAGGATTTCAGGAAAACTCATTTTTTTTAAATTAAAATTCGAGTGTTTAGACTACAAAGATTATATCGTTTTCTTCCTAAAAAAGTGGCCCGAAATTTCCTATTTTTTCAGGTAACCTAAGAGTCTTCACCCTGAAAAAGCTCAGTATATGATTGAGAAAACTCCTGAAAAGCTTCGAAGTTTCAAATAATTGTTTAAACTCAGTTTGTAATGAAAACATCTATAATTTTCGTTAACTAACAATTAAAGCATTTTACTCCTGTTACTCCCTATTTTTTCAGGAAAACTAAAGACATTCAGCCTGAAAAGTTCAGCTTATGAAACCCCTGAAAAGTTTTGGAGCACCCAATCATTGTTTAAACTCGGTTTTAATGCAAACATCTATAATTTTCATCAACAAATAATTAAAGCGTTTTTCTCCTGAAACTTCCTAGTTTCTCAGATAATAAAAGAATCTACACTCTGAAGAAGCTCAATCTATACTTGAAGAAGCCTCACAATGGCATTGAAGTTAAGTAACTGCTTACATTCTGCTTCTAATGAAGATATCTAATAATTTTCGTCAACTCACAATTAAATTGTTTTACTGCTGAAATTGCCTTTTGTTTCAGGAAACCTAAGAACAAAACAAATTTTGTTTCAGAAAACTTAAATTTTCAAAATTTTATTAAATTCAGTTTTTACATTAAAAAACTTCGGAACAGCCTGTTTGAAAAACTCAATTTATATTATTCGAGAAAACTTGCAAAGAGTTTTGAAAATTTCAATAATCATTTAAACGCGTTGCTAAACTCCTAAATAGTTAATCCCTTGAACGTTCCGAACGTTTTCAGAAAACATAAGAACAGTCGGCCTGAAAGTTTCAGATTATGTTTAAGAAAACCTTTTAAGAATTTTTGAATTTCTCTAATAAGACTTGCTCTTGAAATATCGACTGAATTTCTTTTTCTTTCAGGCAACCTAAGAATATTAAACCTGAAAAAGGCTTATATTTTGTTGAAGAAACTTCCGAGGAGCTTTGAAATTTTCTTAAATTGTTGCAGGGCTATCATTTTTCCTGAATATTTTTATGTTAATTTCTAACCGAAACTTGAAATTAGATTTCGGCCAATTTTAGAATTCTGAAGCTTCATTTCGAGAATTTAAGAAAATATCTACTTTTCTTCTGAAAATTTCCATTTGTAAACAGCGAGAAATCTTTCAGTTACCAGTCTACAGGCTTCTGAAGGTTGATATATTTTAATATTAATTTTTGGTGTAGCTACACGATACATACAGAAAAGCTCGAAATTCGAAGAAAATTGAAGGATGAAAGGTTGAAGGAGTTGCATCTTGTTTCAATATCCTGAAACCATGTTTATAAGATAGCTGTTGAAAGCTTCTAAGCGCCCAGTGTTTAAATATGACATTGCTTTCAAAACGAAAGACGAAACATTATTAACGATTATAAAACATTCATTTTTTAGCAGATGCAATACTTTTCAGGCAGACAACTTGAGTTCAGCTGAAAGTTCAGATCCTGAAAAGAATACACCATCTTCAGTTGCCCAATGCCCCACCCGGCACTGATTTCAAGGGGTTTTGTAACAGTTTTATTAAATGTTTTGAAATTTAAATAGATTTAATAAAATTATTTTCGAATAAATAAATGATCTGTTGCTTACTTGAAAAAAGGCAAAACAACTTTTTTATTTTAGCATCACAGCCTGATAAAGTAATCCACTGTCCAGGTGCTTGATAAAAACGTATTAATTAAACAAATACACATAAAACAATAAAAGTTTCGGTTTTATTGTAAAGCAATAATATAGAATTAAATAATGTAACCCTGACAGATGGTTGAAGTTTGCAATAAAGTAATTCAATTACTGTTGGACACGGCCAACCGTGATAAACGAAAGCCTAGTGCTGATCTGATAAAAAAGACTATTAAAAATGGCTAGCCCTTAAGTGTTCAATTATTTACAGACATAAAACGGCAGTAACATTTTTTGTAATTAAAACAAACGAAGCTTTTGCCGTTAACATGCATAGAATTCTTTCTTTGGTACTGCAATTGGCATATTAAACGTTTCAAAATGTAATTTTTAAGTTCATTATGCAAATGGTTATTACGTTTCGAATGCAAAATGAGGACTAAAATTGACTACAGTAACAAAATAATTGTATACTCCGATACTTTTCGATATGTTTCGAAATTTTACTGAAACTTTATTAACTTAACGTAAATAACTGATTGTTGTTTTATTTGTGAAATGAAAACGCGTGTGTATCTGAGCTAAGGCAATAAATAACATTTACTGCTTGCACCTTCCCCAAAATGTGTTTAATTTAATTTCTGGTATAGTAATAAAAATTAATGTACTATACACATGTTCCGCTTTTGTACACTTCAAAATATAAAATTTCCTTTGAAAAAGATAATAAATAAATTCGGGTTAATTTAACCATTAACATGATGAATGTGAACTACATTAACCTAAAAAGTAATGTTTGCCTAATTGTAACAAATTCTGGTAATCGATAATATGTATGATATAATAAAACCGACGATGCCCTGACAAATTCTGTAGGAATTATTAATGTGTTCTTAGCTTCAACTTGCATAGTAGTCCGCAAGGCAGTGAACGGATTAGGACCTTTTGGTCTAGTTTTACGACCCAGGGTATTATAGAAATCCTTCTAATACAGAGGATTGCATTTCCAGACGGTTGAAGAGGATTAGGTTACATACTCGCATATAGAAATATCTCAAGGATAGGATTTTCTTTTCTTTTAAGTTTTAATATGTCATTTTCGAGAGTAGGTATTTAACTTGTCTAGTTTTTAATATTTAGGTAATTATATATTATTATTAATATTTTGATATTTTATAATAACCGGTTTAAGGAATTATCTTGAATTATTTTATAAGCCACAGGATGATTGTGGAGAAGATAAAGCGGCTTCCTCGCCCTCACCCTGTACAAGGTGTATGAAGAATACTTTTACAAACTTTTTCGTAGTAACATAAGATTAAAGAATTAGAAGAATACAGTAGAAAATGTAAAACTTTTGCATAACTTTGTATTTCATTATAACAACTAGATATCAAAACCAATTTTATGTGGTCAAATCTTTCATATAAGTGGCTTTCAAATGCCCTTTTATTACGATACCATGAATAATCGTTATGCAGCGATCCAATTTATAAAATTCACAAATCTGACAACAGGTCGAGATCCGAAATAATTAAGAAATGGCCAAACTAAATAAGATAATTCTTAAAATATCCCTAAATGTTAACAAAACCTGAAATACATGTCCCGAGTAAAACGAGAAAAAGACTAATCATGTATAAGAAAGTGTATTAACTTAATTAAAAAATCCTAAATTACAACCGTGTTCTACTTTAGCTCGTTATCAACTACGTACAGAGAATTTAATTACGGATTTCATAAATAAACTAACAGAACGAAAAGATGAACGTCGCAATTTAACAAAGCTTAGATTAAATCGTAGTATAAAGAATCTACTTCAAGTTTCAGACGTATGTATCTCATGGGAAATATCTAAAAATAGCTATATGACGATCTTAAAATGAGAACTTCATACTTTGTAGAGTGCTGGGCAAGTTTAGAAGGGGGCGAAGAACTAACAATTTAAAGTCGAAGTTTTTAGAACTTATGGAACAACGTTGTATTGAATTTTGAATTGAAGTAGAGTCGTTATAATATGAATACCTGACAAACAGAACAATTCGGTAAGGTGAATCTGTTAGTAATATTTTGTGAAAATTAACATTAGGATGTTTTTACAGATTGTTGATAGGTTTGATATGCATTATTAGAACATATAGATTACTCGGGATGGTTCAATATTCCCGGAAATCTCCCAATGTTATAGGGAAATATTTTTGTACCAAGTGCATCTTAAAATATGTGTATAACTATATTAACTATATTCCTTTTCATTTCTCCAGATTGTGTTTACGTCAATAACTAGGTGCTACATAATCTAACGCATCGACATGGAGTCTGCAATATCACCTAATTGTTTACTCTTCATTTTTTTTCAAGAGGATGAAAAAATATAATATTTAGTCAAAAATAATAATAAGTATATTATTTCTAAAGGAAAACAGAATAACATTACTGGAAAAACCAACAGAGACACAGACTAAACATATAACTAAAGGGCTGCAAGAAGGAGCAGATTAGAAGTTAGAAAGAAACGTGACAGAAGTGATCAAGAAGGAACTGGGTGTAAATGCAACCATAATTAAAGCTTTGAAAATAGGGAAAGAACGGGAAAACAAAAGAATGAGATAATGAGTAACAAAAACAAGGAATAACGACATATATGTATGATGTATGTACATCGAAAACTACCTAACAAGCAAAGAGATGTTAATCCAAAAAAATATTAGGGAAATTTCGAAGGAAAAAACAAAAATAAGGTGGCTAATAGTCGAAGAACTTATGAGTGGAATGATAAACAGGACAGATTTGTTTTCAAACAAGGCTCTGGTTTAACAAAGTAGCCAGTCAATTCCACGAGACTCTAGCAACAACAAAAACACAAGTGTTGGAAAACGTAAAGGGGAGGGAAACGGACATAGAAAGATAAACAAGAGGAAAAACAGACATACATTAAATACAGGAACACTAGACACACGAAACACAATGAAAATTGGATGCTAGAACGAGAGACCACTACTGGAATCAAGAGTATAACAATTAGCAAAGGAAATACTAAACTACAACATAGAGATATTAGCAGTAAGTGAAACAAGGCGGAAGCCAAAAGAAAATTTAGGATAACTTCAGGCGAGACCATCATAAACAGTGAAAATCATGAAATAACAGCCCAATACCAAAGAGGCATGACCATTGTAGTGGGGAAAAGAAGCAAGACTTAAAGCAAAATTCCATCATGCAATGATCATCACCGTATATGCCCCATCCAACAAAAGAGGCAAGAAATAGAAGGAAGAATTCTACGAACTTCTACAGAAAACATTTGAGGGCACGTACAAACGAGATATGATAATAGTCATGGGGAGCCTAATTGCGAAAATTAGAAGGGACAAGGATGTGAAGAAATAATGGGAAGAGAAGCACTAGGAGACAAAACAAATGAAAATTGGTGGTAGCATATTTAAACACCGGGCACATACACACGGAAACATAGATAGCTCCAAGTGGTAACACAAGAAACTAGATAGACTACATTGAAACCCAAAATGCCGAGACAGTCACTGCACTGCAGAACGTAAGAGTAATGAGAGCAGCCGATATATCACCAGACCACCTCCTAGTAAGAGCAAGCATAATGATAAAAATAACAGCTAATAGAAAGCAAATAATCAAAAGAAAAAGATACAATGTAGGAAGATTGAAAGGCGAAGATATAAAGAATGAATTTATAATCGAGCTATCGCAAAGGTATGACGAAATATACAAATAAGATGAAATTAAAGACGCTTGGTCCAACATACAATATATAAATATACCACCTTGCAGGAAAACCTGAAATACTCCAAGTTAAAGAAGGAAAGAGTGGATAACAAGTAACACATGGCAAAGAATAGGGAAACACCTGGAACTGCAAAACAAAATCTTACAAAAAGAACGAAGAGGTGAAGATACAACAGAAAAAAAATGAATATAAAGTGAAGGACAAACAAATAAGAAGAAGCGCCAGGAGAGACAGAAGAATCTTCATCGAAAACCTAATAAGGGAGGGAGGACAAGCGACGAAAAGGAAGCACATACACTCTAGATCCACGAAGAACATATTTGTTTTGCCAATGTCTTCCATTTATTATGTTTCTTACTTTATGCCCACAAGATTCAAGTTCTTCTTATATATCTTTTATTTCGATAGAGTGGTCTAAGTATTTAATGACAATTCGATACGCTCTATCTTTTTTGTGGTCTGATATGTGTGACGGATGATGTTACGTTTTTGCATATATCTAACTTTTTTTTAACTTATTTTACTTTCTGTAAACTTCTGGGTCTTTGGTGTTGATCTTGATAGTATTGTTTGCCATTGCTTTTATGGTATATTGCTCATCTTCGAAAATAGCTCTTAGTTGGATTATCGTATTCGGAAAGTTCACTACTCCATACACAAATATTGGCGGAGGTTTTTGGGGTTTTCATTGTGTTGATTTCGTCCATTGTTGTTGGTACGTTGTTGTTGGTTTCTATATCATCTGTCTTTGTCTAATGGCCCGAATTTGTTACTCGTATGTCCTGTAGTAGTTGCTTTCTTTTGAGAATAGGTTTTTTTTCTTTTTACGCTCTTAACTACTTGCCACGGGTTGTCGTTGTTAACATTAATATCTGGTTCTTCATCACTGGTAGAGCTCGTTGGCGTAATTAATTTGGAGATTGAGGCGAGGTTCTGGATGCATTAATTTCCTGATAGAGCTCCTGATTTGTGAGGAACATGTTGTATTCTTTGAAGGATTGGTTTGGGCATATTGGCATTTGTGGACTTTAAGTGTCATACATTTGGGCTTGTGGTCAATGAGTAGCATGCATTTGAGACATTTATATGTTCATTGATGGCTGTCCCTGTATTGTTCATAAATCCAGATGAATTTCAGTGCACTAATTTTAATACATAAAGCTGCCAATCACTTACTTACTTTCAACATATGTACCTACATGTTTGGTAACTTAATACAGAGTTTTAATATTCATTATTGAAATACCAGAAATTTCTATGATTTTAGATTACCCAAATTTTCAAAATCCAATTCCAATTTTTATGAAACTTTGAAAAGTTACAACTCTCTTCCATCAAATGTTTAACACTCAAACATATGTAGTTTTAAGACACATGTTATTATGCTTGTAAGAAATCTGAAGCAACTTTTCGAAAATATAAATTAATGAATACTAAATAAAGATTCATTATTATTATTATTATTGTTAGAAATCAGCAGAGCACTCAAAAATGGATGCAGCTTTATACAAATGGTTTTTTAAGCACCGACCGAAAAACGTGACAGTTGCTGGTGCAATGCTGAAGGAAAAGGTAAAGCAACCTAATGAAATCCTAAAAGAAAGAAAAAACCTCACCGAAAATCAGGATTGGTTACTACATTTTAAGATACTCTATTAGACTTCTTCTAGAAAGGTTAGCCCGTTTTAAAGCATTGTGAAACAAAAACTAATCAAAAACTCAAATATATAATGTTGATCAAACTGCCATTTTCTAAAAAATACCAATGAATTTACGACCTATGAGGAAAAAACTGCTCCAGCACAAAGCGCACTAAAAAAGCAATATTTTTTTGCATGCGTTAACGTTTCAGAGACACATAAATTAAAACCTTAAGTAATCGCTACTGCAAAGCACCTCGTTATTTTAAAAATTATGTTTTACCACTTGGCTATAATTACTCGTAAATCGGTTCTATGACATCAAAATTTTTTAATAGCTAGTTTTACGCTCCCTAACACTTCAAGGTTATCTGCGCCTTTAAATTAGAAAATCGTCGGGTATTGGTAAGAAAAAAAAACTTTTCTTATTGACAATCCTGTTTCACATCCCTCAGAGGAAATGCAGAAAGTGACGATGGAAAATTTATAGTCTTCTTCTTCTGCCATGTTAAGACCATTACTCCAGTCAATGGACCAACATGCCACTCGACTCACAAAGCTCCTTTCTGGAAACAGTAATGTAATACGATGAGAATAACGTTAAAGATATCATAAAACATTTAACCTTAAAGGATGCTATTTTTCGTATTTGTTAATATATTTATTAAACATTTTTGTGGTTTTACAGGGCATTTGACGTTCGGTATAAATTGAAAGTAATAGTAGATTATTCTACAAGTAAAGAAAAGTGGCAGTTTTCTAGCGAGTGGAAAATGTTTGATTCACGAGCGTTAGCGAGTGAATTACAATTTCACGAGCTAGAAAACCACTTTTCTTACGCGTTGAATACGATATTTTTTGTGTAAGTACTAAAAGTTCGAATTTTCTAGACAAATTTGTTAAATTTATCAAGGTTATGTTTGTACGGAAACATAGCAACTACAACACGTACATAGTAACAAGTAAACAAACAGACTGTGTTGCTAGGAATAAAGTGTTGGTTGCTAATGACTCAAGCGTTGCTAATGAGTAAAGGTTGTTAACGAGTAAAATACCACATTACTTTACTATTTTCTACAAAGTAAAATGACCGTTTACCATTGACTACACAAAAAAATAATTTTTTTTTATGTACTGATAGCGTAAATGACAAAATGCCAGTCTTTTGCTCGCTTATTAGTTGAAATAAACGTCAGTTTCTGTGGATTTTTAAAACTAAATACTTGTTAAATTCTGCAATAAAATAATATCCTGGGACGATTTTCTCAAAAATATTGTAATGTAAGCCATAAAATTTTTTAGATTGTTGTAAAGAGAATTTAAATCTGCAGTGCATTAAATAGAAAAAAAATATAGGTTGCCATATTCAAAAATAGCTATTTATGATACAAGTGTTAAAAGTGATATTTTATTTTGTGAGTGGGGAAAATTGCGAAACGAGCGTAGCGAGTTGAGCAACCCCACGAACAAAATAAAATCACCTTTAACACGAATATCATACACTATTTTTTCTACAAACGCCATTGAAAACATTTTAAACTCTCTTATTCGAGATTTCAAAGATTACCTAAAAAATCTAGTACTCTGTGACATTTACGGAACAATTTAGAATTGAGCTTACATATGTATTGTTTGACATATGCTTGTCAAAAGTGAAAAAGAATAATTTAAGATGAGTTCTAATCTAAGTAAAGAAATTTCGATCGATATAGAAGAAGCTGCTAGTAGGGTAACATTAGATTTGTCGATTTGGTAGGTACTATTGAGTTAAATCAAAATCAATCTTTGAGTAATATTTTAGTTGTCATTGTGACAGCAGACTTTTAACACTAGTGTTAAAAGTAAACCACGTGATCTACTTTTAACACGCTGCAATTTAATATTACATTTTTAATTGCAGTATGCCGTGTTAAAAATTCAGTTTTTAGTAGTGTTTGTAGAAAAAATATATTAGGCACGCACGCATGTCATCCCTACGAATGGGTTTTAAACTTAAATAAAGTATAGGAGAATGTGTATTTTTTTCAAAGTAAAATTGACTTGCTGGAAGCCTGTTTCCATAAATCGATAATTATAATTTTATGGAATTTATTTCACATCGAATGCACTGCACGTTTCAGCTGTATAAAATCAAAAGCCATCTTTAGGCATAAATGAGAAAGCTTAGACCTTCACCTTAATAAATTGTTAACAATAAAAAATCTATTTCGTCGTAAATAGTGCATCTTAGGAATAAAAGAATATTTTTTAAAATAGGGAAATCCCCAAACAAAATTAAAATGTTCAGTTCAGAAAAAGGCAAAACTTAATAAACAACACTATTTCATTTTCATTTTTTTATTAGGCTCTTGAACGCTAACAAATTCGATAAATGAATTACGCTGGTCTGCATTAGTTCAATTTATCGGGGCTTTACTTTCGGTATAACTATATTACTTGACGTTATTAGAGTTTACATAAATTTATAGGAAAGGTTAGAGGTTCTTGAACTGAACCACACACTTAATTGAAATCCTTTGCAGACTTTTAATAAGCACACTTCTAACTTGTAATTAAAACAAAGAGCCAAATTACATAATAGTCGGGTTACTATACGTTAACTGATTTTGAAAATAATATATCTTATTATTAGAGTATAATATTATTCTCATTTGGATTTCTTTATAAATATAAGGAGGCGAAATGCATACCTAGGTGTGTTTTTATTAACGAAGGATGGTTAACCGCGTGAGCATTATTGTTTTTGACTAATTTGCGTTAAGAAAATTATTTTAGAAATGTTTCTATTAAAATTTCCAGACAGTTAAATATTTTGTTTCGGTGTAGGAGGTGATGAACACTGAACCTTATTAATTGTAGATAACCATCAGTCTGGAATTTTAAATCATGTATCACGTGAAAACGATTTAAGGGAATGCAGTAATTATTTCGTTTGCATTGATTTGCCCTTAACAAAACATGCAAATAAAATGAAATTACAAGAATTTAAGCGTATATTAATCCTACAATAAGGAAGGTTAGATATGATCAAATTTCTATAACTATTTTCAAATAGATTTCCGGTTTATGACAGATATTTAATTTTGGACAGCCGTCTTATTTGCTTTATAAAGTATATAGATAATCCGTAAGTTTGCTATTGATTATCACATTTAAAGTAAAATTAACCCAGTTTATTGCTTTTAGGTTTAACTTTGGTTTAGGTTACAGAAAACATCTGCTGCAATTCACTGAAAACTTAATTTATTTAATTTGTTTTTCAGATTGGTTTATAGGCAGATACTTGGCTGCTATCCTACACCACTTCATTAATATTTTAGAGTTTTTACTATGTTTACTACAAGGGTATAGTAACAAGCACAACACATTCGACGTTTAAACTATTTGCAAAAAGAGAACTAGAAATCTGTCACGTGCCAAACAAGCACTACGACATTATAGAGGGATGATAAAGTGCCTTAGGTGCGCGGCTAGCAAAACAGTGGGGAAGGGGAGTTCGAAACGACAAAACTCTTCTAAAATAGGGGGTAGTCATAATGGGGATGAAAGTTGAGCGCCACTACGGAAAGTCACCCAAAGATGGTCGAGAAGAACGTACCGCAGATAATTCCTCTAGGACTCGGCTTGCTTAACAGATAATGACTTACTTACTGGAACTCTCAACTTGTAGGCAGGCTAACACTTTACACATAAATCTTTAACAAAACACTGACACGAATATTATCGGGGAGAACTGAACACAATAACAAGACCAAGCTAAATTGACAATGAAATATTTAATGAATCAAAAGACAACAATGAATACAGAGAAATTACACAAGAGAGGGCGACAATCAAAAATTTGTTACGTTAAAAACAAATAATAAAACTACACTTACGTTACGGGACGATAGAATTGAGGGTACCACATTTACGTTAACTAAGGCAAATCATTTACAAGCTTAGCCCCTTAATTCCCAGACGAAATATAGGAAACACAAATATTAAACTATCAATTCAACAAGCACCGCTTAAATTTACATGCATGCAACATAACCCAAAATAATATCTTACTTGATCTAACACTAACTACAAATGAGATCTTTAAAGGTAAATTAATACTGACAAACTTGAACTGTAACCTGAACGCAAAAGTCTTTACTCAAACACAAAATTACTACCACAAACTAGCCAACTGATTTGCCAGCGGCCCTCAACCTTTACAATGTGAATGTTAAAGTCGCCAAAATGCGATCCACAAAGCCTTCCTACAATGCCGCCAGATCAAACAGATTGACCAGAACTTTACCCAAAATACAAGTTGCAAACAAGACACAAAACTACTAAAAAGGCGGTACTTATTAAACTTCAAAACAAAATGAAGAACGTTAAAAAGGCCTGCCAGCAAGAGGCAATCGTCGAAATTGAAACTAACGTTGAAACACAACGGCAAAAGCAGGTGCAGCGTAAAAGGAGATTAGATTTACCTGGCGAGATGTTTTGTACTTGATGGAGCGCAGGGAGCACGTGGCGGACGTTAAATGATGGTGATCGGCAAAGAAGGCGATGGTGTCCCTTTTCCCGGAAGGCCGGTGCAAGACAAACGAAGAATATTCCTTAGGTTATGGGTTTTCTTAATCCAAATATAATGAATTTGCTATGTTACTCCGAGACTATATGACACCCTTTAGGTGAATCCGACCTTTCGTCGTAATAGGGGCCTTTCCGGTGGGGTAAATACCCAAACTCGGAACAATGAACTTGCACACCCGTTTTAAACCGGCAGCCAAAGACGTCCGATATGATCTTGAAGTTGCCACGTAATGCAAAGGAGAGTGGAAGAAGACTCCAACGACGCTAAAACAGGTCCGCTGGCGTGGTCTGGCGTCCAGAACTGTATCACGAGGAGCTGCTTCCAACGGAATAGGATGACATCAAGTGTCGATGAAATACGCGTGAATTGGGTCACCTTGGGATTCTTAACAAAGGAAACTTTCTACAACGACAAAACATACTGAATGACTTGAAGGTTTCCTAGAACCGCCATGAAAATGCGCTAACTTCGCTTTACCTTCCGTGCCCTCCAGACTAAAATGAAATTAACTGTGGCAAAAATAATATAACAAAGCACGAAATTAAAATTAAGAAAGGTAGGACCGTACTAAAGAATTTAGCAAAAATTCAAAATGACTCTAAACTCCCCAAATAACACGGAATTGCAAAACCACGTTGCAAATCGTCAACCTGCCACTGGGATTTTCTTTTGTTATTTAAAACCTATATTTTCTCTGTATTATCTGTTTTTTTTTTACTACTTTATAGTTACAATCACCCATTATGATTACACGTTTTGTTTTGTTTTGTTTTCGGTAAAACTTTTCTTAATAATCTCTTCTATTTTATCCTCAGAAGAGATTTATCAGGCATTGTATTAAGTCGCTAGATGTAATTTAATATTAGATTTTATTCTTTTTCCTGCCACTTTCTTGCCCCCCCCCCCCCAATTCCATGAGGCTGACTGATTGCTCAGCACGGGATTCTGGTCTGGAAGACCTGCCCATCTGGAATACTAAAGTTTTAAAAATTGACATTTCATTTGATTTCATCCCTCGCCACGTTTGCCTTACGGATTCTCAAGTTGGATAGGAAATAGGAATAATAATATATTGGAACGAGTAGGATTAAAGCTAGAACTTGGTTCTCCCTGGTAATAGGAAGTATGGAAAACCCAAGAGCTCACGTGGGCAGGGATTGTAAAGGAGCATCTACCCGTTACTACAAAATTTTCATTTTCATACACAACAGAATAAAAACGATACGACTTTAAATATAAACATTGGAAATGTTACCTTGGAAAGATATATGTAATTATGTTAAGTTCTTAGGTGTAAATTTTGACGAAAATCTTCCTTGCTTATTATTTTATTTTAATAGGAAAACTAAATAAAGTTTTTTTTTATCAAATTAGAGCATTACGAACTGAATTAAGTAATAATGTTCTATTAAGTTTCTACTACGTTCAAGTGAAATCACGATTATGCAATGGGTTGCATTTTTGGGAGTCAGGTACGACGCCGCAAAATATATTTTTTGTACAACTTAAAGCATTTTGAACAATGCATTAAGGTGTTTTTTTGATTGAAATTTTTTTAATTCTGAATTTTAGGTATTTATTTATTTGTACAGCAATAAGGATTATTAATATTATTAGGTATTATTAGTATAACATTAAATACTCATGGGTTCTTTCAATGCCACTTGATTTTGTTCATCAAGCTACATTTTATAACTGAGCTGATTTAATTTCATACTTGCAGGAGTCACTAAAGAAAATGTGTTGTTTTAATATTTACACTGTAACATCTCCAGCCCAAGAGCACAAAAAAAAACACCCAAGTATCTGCTTAAACCTAAGGAGACGTTAAAAACAGTGTTGAAAGAGAGGCGTTTGTAACATTTCAAAAAGCGCAACCTTTTTAGAAAACATTAAAAGCAATGTGTCACGAAAAATCGTGTAGAAAACAGTACTTTGTCAAATCCTTGAAAAGCTGTCGGATTTTTTCGCCTCGTGTTTACGTGGTAGCATAGTACACGATTAAATTTGCAACTTATTTAGAGAGCCTACATATTTTTTGCGTCATACACCTTCCATTTATTTCATAAATGAAGTCATTTTTACTCTGATCGATTTTAATTTTTAATTTTTTGTTACATTGAGAAGATTAGGTCTTGCCGCTAGATTACCTATCGGATAAGATGGTTTTACAGGACGTGTTTCAATGTTTTTGATGGTTCAGAATACGAAGTTTTATAGACGAGAAGTTGAAATGATTGTCTGGGTAAAGGACGAATAAAGATGTTTCTCTTTTTATGATTGATTTTACAACCACACTTTGTTGTGCTAAATAAAAGCGTATTTTTTATGTAACTTTGTAAAGAACTTGGAATTGAAACCTGCTACGTTTAATTCTGTTTACGTAAAAGCTAACTTTGTTTCGAAAATACAAAATCAAAGCTGCAAATGACAGGATTTTTACACAAAATTTATAATTCAATGAAATAAACTGCGTCGCTTTAGTTTATGTTTCAACTAAATTTGCAGAAAACGAGTACATATGTTTTTTTTATGTAGGCAAGGCAATTTTATTTTGTTTAGATTATTTTAATTAAATCTGTCAAAATCAACCTGTTATTCTAATTTAAAATGATGTAATCGTATTTTAAAACAATTAAAAAATACGTTTTAAAACTGCAAAGCGAGAGCACGTGCTTTACAATTGGTATAAAATATTGAGTAAAAATTGCAACTGTAACTCATTTATACAATATTGCTTAGCCGAGGAGATTTTTTTGTCAAAAAAAATGAATATCTAAAATTTAAAAAGTATCGTCCAAATTAAAATACTCTCAGCTTATAAAAATGTGCCTTCTAAATGAAATATTTGACATTTTCGCGCGATGAACACAGATTTGCTTAGTGCTGGCAAATTTTTTTATAATTCATAATCGATTCTAGGAGTAATTGAACAGCGAAAATATCGATTTCGCGATTATTCGATTAATCCACTAATTTCTATTATTCGATTAATAGATTAGTAATTACTTAATTCAAAACGTCATAGCATTATCAAGAAGATTATATGAACAAGAAGATATAGAAAGTAAATGCAACAAATTCGTTAGTATACTAAGCTAACAGTCAAAGCAGCCACTCCTAACAGCAATTTCAAGGAAATTTCAGAAAATATACCTCTAGAAATAAAAAAATTACTGGCTAAAAAAACAAGAACTAGATCTGCCTGGAAAGAAACCCACACGCCAGAAAACAGAACAATATATAACCGGATCGACAACAAACTAAAATCAAAACTACACGACCCGAAGAATTAATCGCTTGCTACCAACATCTCTATTCTATCAAAGTAAGACAACTTTATCTGGATATTCATTAGAAATAAAAAGAAGCCTATAACAACACTCCACCCCAATACGAAAATTCTCACCACCGCCAGGAACAAGGTAAAAGTGATAAAGAGATGGCTGAGCTGTTTGCAGAGCATCTATCTGAAGTGTTTCCTCCACAAAATAATAATCAAGTACAAGAAGTAGAACGAATTTTAAACGCATCCTTTCAAGTACAAGAACGCCTGAAGCTATTTATCCAAAAGAGATTAAAGAGGCCATGAACATTCTAAACCCTAAAAAGGCATCAGGCATAGATCTCATTACTGCTAAAATGCTAATAGAACTGGCAAAGAAAGGTTTAGTAAAACTACCGAATACGTATACATATATTAAATGCAAGTTACAGACCGAATTACATAATTATTAACCTAGACCATTTAAAATTAATCAAATAATAATGATTCCCAAGCTTGGAAAAAAACCATTGGATGAGAGATCTTACCGTCTCATAAGCGTTCTACCAACAATTGAAAAGTTACTTGAAATACAGATTCTTAACAGAATAAACAAAGATTCTAAATCCTCAAAATTCAAATCATCACTTTGAGTTTTGACAACTACAGAACTACATTTAAAGATACAACAATGCTACCACATAGCAAATATTATTACTCATTAGAAAATCGATAATATTGTACAGCCACTTATCTTAACATAAACCAGGTCTACCTACTAATAAAAAGTTACTACAATCTATTCAAATCTTATCTAAATGGAAACTTTTTGTGCACCCTGTAATACAGTCATCAGCCAAAGAGCATAATGAAAAGACTTCGAAGTTCGATCCATTGGAGATGTACCCTGCTATATCTCGAACCATGCCCTACATAGGGACTTCCAAATTCTTTACGGAAGTGAAGTTATTAAAGAAAACATCGTGTTGCTGACATCAGCAACACCACAATAAATTAGAAGATTACTCCAATGCAACCATTGTTACAACCTGCTGAATATAGAAGACTCAAAAGATGCTGGGCTTTATATCTAAGACCCGAGGAAACATTGCTATATGTTCACCTCTTCATACCATTATTGTATAATAGTTTATTAATTATTGTACTACCCATCACATGACCTCATAGGTTTTAATATTTGATTGCTAATAAAGATAGAGAAAAAACTTATAATATACAGTGACTCACAGTCAAATGATACAGTTTTAAATTTTAGAAAAAAATGATTAAATAATGCAATATTTTTCTTTTCATTTGCATAACAATTTGTAAAATATGTATTTTACTAAATATGTCCCACCTAAAGCAAAATTATTAATAGATTCCTGGCAACAAAGTGTAAAAACAGAAGGATGTTAGCTGTATTAAAAAATTAGTGGAATCTAAATTTCAAATAGGATTCAATTAGTTTGAGAAGCAAAGGCAATTTTACAAAATGCCAGCACTCAGACTGCATGTTCTTCTTGTTTAGAAAAGAATATAAAGAAATTCTTAATAGCCTTATACTGTAGCAAACATGCATGTTACATAGCATTGTATCAATCTGTATCGCCGATCGCTGATACGGTGGTTTAGTAAGTGTATCAGCAAACAAACAGATCGGTAATTTCCCCATGGGGAAAAGCGTAATTGACCTAGTTACAGTAAAAACCAATTGTGCACCAGTCAAAAAGAACATCGTAAAATTTATGTGCATAGTATTTAACGTCTTCTGTCATTTGCATATCAAAGGTACACTCTTTATAAAGTTGTATACTGGAAACTTAGAAGGTTACATTAAATGAAACAATGTAAAGTTTTGCGACAGTTTAATTAACTATTCTTCTGCAAGAAGTGCCTTAGAGATGTACTAATAAAAATGCAATAGGCGCCGCTAAAAATAGCAGTAAAAAACTTGAATTGAAGTCTTACTTTACTAGTAAACAGGGAGACATATTGTTAATTTAGAGGAATTACATGTACAGTACCGAATTAGAGACACTAACTGATGTAATAGCTTTGTGTATTTTTTATTCGCCACATACAAGCATAGAAAACCATTTCTATAAATATGCAACCAAAGAAGGTCTTTAAATTGTGGCACCCATAATTTAGTTTCACAATTCTCAGTTAATATTCCATCATGAAATTTACAGGATGCTAACTATTGAATTAGTAAATGCATTTCCCGAAAAATTAATTTTACTTATATGACAATAAGAAGATAGCGCCTTCTCTAAATTCCCGCGGGAAATATAGGTAGCCATTTCCTACACCTCATACATTTTTACACGAAAAACCTTGTAAGGATAATTTAAGTTAGAAATGGCCTTTAGTAAATTGAGGTTGAGAAAACCCTCTTGAAATCATTTAGATCCTTATTGTCGGTAGGTTGAATTAAGAATGAAATGCACAATGAAAAATGTTCAGCTTATGTTAGTTACTTTTTTAACAACATTGGTCTCTTTTTGAGTATAAATATTCTGATAATAATGAACATTAATATGTTCCACAATGTAGTCAAAATAAAACCTGTTTAAATTTCTTTTAGGTTATATTAGAAATGTATTAAAACTTTTATATGGTTCAAAAATAAAAATATGTACTAAAATGTGACAGATAACTAATAGTTCATTTTAGTACGCAGTCAATATAAATATAAATAAGGTGTACTTCTAGTATAGATATATATTAAAAGCTACAAATAACCATTCTTAAAATGCCAGTAATACTATAATACTTAATAATTACGTGAAAAGTTTATAAATTTCGCTATTTAACTATTGACAAATTATAAAACACGACATGTTTTTTGTATCTTACTCACATCACATAAAATGAAGAGAGATAGTAGTGTCTAATGAGTTATTATTTCTATATACGAATAAAGAAATCTTTTAGATACACGTAAAAGAGATAATAAAGTGGTACACTATAACACTAGGTACTATTATTTTATTCCCAGAAGCAGCTATTTGCTGACAGCAACTACAAATGCATTTGTCGGATATCACAAAAGCATCAAGATTTGTTTGTATATTGCAGTTTTCATTTCCATGGGAAGAAGCACTCCTAAAAGGTTTTTCGATGAACTACAAGTTTAATATCAACTTTTCCATCAGACCATTTCTACTGGACGAAATAACTAGTTATGATAAGTTTAAAACTCAATTTAAAATGGCAATGGTCATCGAAGCGAGTAATTAAAATTATTAAAACGTTGTAAAACGAAGATTTTTGATTGTAACTGTTTATTTAAAGCCTATATTTCTACTGAGTAAACGATATAATTGATTAAAGCTGAACTGAAATTAATTTTATGTAAATTATGTCTACCGCAAAATTTTCTCGTCGAGCTTTTTACATCAGACGGCAATTACGTAGTGAGTGGGTTTTTATTTTCCTTGTTAGTCGTTTACTTTAGCAATAAATTATTTGAATCTTAATTTAGCTTTGCTGATTTTAGGAATTATTTTAAACCATTTAGCGAGATTTTGATATTAATTTGATATATTAGAGTTAAATTCAAAATTAATTAACTTGGCGAATTTAACAGTTGTATTTAAAAAGTAAACAGAACAAATATAAAAAAAAACTTGTGGAGTTGTGCTACATGGCTTCTATTTACCTGGTTGAAAAGACCGTCTGCAGTTACAATATAAGGAATAAGCGTGTTGTTTAGACATCACCTACATTTATCTATAAATACTTTTCCTGCTTTAAGTCGTTCGATATTTTACATTTATAGATATTTTGCAGTCTCATGTGCACTTACGCGATAATGCCCCTGAATTGAAATACATATATCGTTGAGAGAGCAACGAAAGTTCAAATAAAATAATAATAGCTACGAGTAGATTTCATAAAGAAAGGTGCTTACAAAAATGACTTTTAAAAATGCATATAAAAAACATTGGAAATAAGAAATTTTACGATTTTTGTTCAGTAGGTATCGTATTCGTATTAGGTACTCTAAATTATAAATACTTAAAAAACGTTCTTTTTGAAGGTTGAATGAAAGTACCGGCAGAGCATAAATTTCAAACCTTTTGTTAATAATAAATTGAATATGAATAAAAGTTATTAAAACTCATCAACGTTACACCTATATTAAAGTATTCTTTGGCTAAAGACAATGCTATCATTACACAGACACATACTAAATCTAAGAATAGTAATGAAGATTCAATGTTTATGACATTCCATTCACATTCTGCGATAATTCTACAGGACCCGTCAAAAAACACGGTAAACGCCTGTCGGTTTTGACGTTACCTCTATGTTCACCGAGGTCCCCATTCCTGACTCAGCTACTACTTCAAGATGGCAAACCGCCAAGTATAGCCAATCTCGTTGCCTTTCTTCCACATATCTTCTTTCTAACAACCAATTCTATAAGGAAGTGATAGGTGGTGCTATGAGGTTTCCCGTTTGTCCGGTGGTTGCAAACATTTGTATGGAATCTTTTGAGGCAATAGTCCTTGAATCCTTTGATTAAAAATCCAATAGAATCAAACGGTTTTATTCTTTTCTTCGAGATCCTGGAAACCCGCAATCCGAGTGGTAATCTTGGATACTAAGTTTATCGTAAACCTACACACACGGATAGGTATCTTTATGCCAATGCAGATACCTCAAGCACCCAAGCTGCTGCCTTCGCCAAATTACTGACTGCATAAGTAGGATTCTCAAAAACTATATCACCATCAAAATCGTCTTTAAATCCACTCCACAAGTGCCAGAGGTACTCCCCTCAGTAAAAGATAAGTCTCAACACCTGTCATCAAGAGGTATCGGCACCATCTCTTGTTTTTGTGGTTTAGTGCAAAATTGGAGAAAAGGGTCGCTCTGTACACACACGTGTCTGTAAACACAAACGTTACTTGAAATCAGATCTTCTCCCACACTGTTGCTGAACATTATTACTACGCTAGCCATAAGATTTTGTTTGCAAAATTATTAATCATTGCATTTCGCCTTATTTTTTCAATCATCTCTCGGACATATAGAAGTCTATCATCGCTAATGCTTCCACCCCCTCCACTCACGACCAATCATCTTCAGTTGATACGCTTGACCGACTACAACCGGTATAAAGTTTACTTTCTTCTGTTCTCGTCAGAATTTTTTCGCCTCTGACTTGGCTGGCACATTGAGTTACCGTGTTCTCCTTCCTCTTGCTAACAGGGTTTCGCCTCTGGTGTGATTTACACGTTGAGCTGCTGTGCCCTTTAGTGTCCTCTTTTTATTGCCGATGAAAGTTTTTAAGAAAGCGGGTAATTTTTTTATTTATAAGTTGTTTTGTGACTGTCCACTTCTGGACCCATACGATATGATTCGTATTCGCAGATATCGTGGTATTTTCTTATTTGTTATTATAATTTTATATCGTGACCATGCTTATCGCGTTCTTCTGCCTATTTCAATATTTTCTGTAGTTTTGTTTACTTTGTCTCGTTGATCATTTCTATCAAAATACCATTCTCTCCTGGAGCTTTTTTGTTTTTCACGATGTTTAACATGTGTTTGATTTCCACTTCGCTGATCTCAGAGATTTCTTCCTCCCCAACATTTAGTATTTTTCTATTTGCATTTATTTCTGCTGGTTTTTCAACTTCTGGACTATATAGATGTTTACAAAATTTCTCTGTGGTAGTTTGGTTCTCTTTACGTACCTATTTTAAAGTTAATATCTGTCAAAGCTTTGTTAAAACTGACAAATATAGTTAGGTACGTACTTATTTACTATAAAATATTTGTATTGTTTTTATCATACGCAGGCCGTTCTGTGGTTGTGGCTCAGTTGGTTCAGTTCTGCTTCCCTCAGAAGAAGGTAATGTCAAACCATCGAGGTATTTTTGCCTAGTAAGTCTCCTCTGGAGTAAAAGTGCAGGCACTCCCGTGGTTCGGAGCACAAGGGAACCTGTAGGTCACCAACGTAGGTAGGCTACTTGACACGCAGACCACAGACGTATGGAGAGAAGACCGGCAACGCCCTGTTAAGGGCACACTACTTCGAGAAGAAGAACGATGCCATTCTAATCTCGTAGATTTGGCAATGTAGGCACGGTTTTAACCAATCATTAGTTTGGGTAACGTTGTTTCCTTCTTAGCTATATTTCAGATTAAAATATGCAAACGACACCTTAATAAAACAAATTACTTTATTCAGACAACTAAAAATTGTAATCTTTATAAACCTAGAATTTAATTATGGGGGTTCACATATTTATAGTTTTTTATGTCATATTAAATCGTTTTTAAAGCTTTTAGATTTGTTTTAAAACGGAGATAGATTTGCCTCCGAAACGTTACGTTCAGTAAATTATTCCTTCATTAACTTAATTCTATTTTAGCAACTGGTGGCGAAATACCTACTTAAGAAATATAAAATTATATACTAGATATTTGAAATCGCAGTTCGTTTATTTAACACTGCCTCAGGAATGATACTGTTTGCTTCATAAACACGCGTTTCTATCTCTTAGCTAACTGAAATTAACCGATTTTGAGTTTCAGATTGTTGCTTAGTCTTGTTACATAATGATCACTCCAATTAATACAGAACACTTTTTGTAAATATTCCAGATTTTTAAATTTCCCACCAACGTTTGTTTAACACTTTCGGTTGAAATGGAAATATATTTTCCTGGAGACCTTATACACTGTTCAAAAAAATTAGCAGATCGCTATTTGTAGCACCCTTATTATGCAATGAACTATGGTTGTGTTGTTTTTATGTGACGTATTTGTGAAATCAGAGTCCTGGCAGCACATAATAATAATAATCCTTTCTACATATTCATGTCTTAAAATTCTAACCATGTCTAAGTCATTTTTTTTGGAAATAAATATTAAAGCCACATAAGTTTTAATAGTGATCTGCTAATTTTTTTGAACAGGGGATTTTATTTTATAGGTAAATATTTATTTAATTTATATATTAAAAACTAATATTTTGCCATTTGAATAAACCGTGAAATCAATTTGAGGTATTTTGGTTCAGTTAAGACATTTCAGTGCTTGATTTACACCAACATCTGCTGATTAATAATTAATTTAATTGTAAGGTTTTCGTTGTGTCGCTGTGGAGGAGATTCCGATGCGCGTTCTGTGCTTTGGAATAATTTCATGTAATGAACCTACGATCAACCTAAAACTACAAGTAACTGCAGGAATTGTTAGCCTTTGTCTCGCAGATCAGGTTCTGGGGAATAAATATATTTCGTAATTATTTATTTTTCCTTTACCGTTGGATATGCACAAAACCGTAATTCAAGGGATACGGGTTTCGCTGTCTGGGGATTGCAAAATCTGATACGCTTAATCCTGGAAAATACTCAGGGGATGTCATATTGCCTATAATCTTGAGACTTTCTAATTTAGTTTATAATGAAGCTAATGGCTTCGTTATTTCTTAGCTATGATAACTCATCTCTTCTACTGATCAAATCACATAACTATCTTACAACTACACTGTTTATACAAACAAAATATGTGCATATTATTTCCAAACATGTGTAGATTTTCGTGAAACGCGCAAAATATAATATAATGCCACCAGAAAATACAGAAGTTCTAATCTTTCGGTAAAAACTCCGTGCGTTGAAAGGTAAAGCGATATTGCAGTCAAACAGTTTTCAAAAAAACATATCGATCCGAAGAAACGGACTTCGAGGCCAAAAAACGAGCGAGAAAGTTCTATATCCAGTTTTTGACAAAATCCAAGTATATTTTTATGTAGGATGAAACGTATGCCTAAGCCGACTTTAAACAATATTAGTCCAGTCAAATGGTCGAAATAAAAAGGCAAACTTTGCATTTTGGGTAGGCAGCTATTTTATTTTATCGTTGTGTAGAGGGGTCAGTGGTGAGTCTAAACAGAGTTTTCGGGGTGGTAACCCCCTCCATCCGGCCGCCATCTTGAAAAGAAGAGTTAATTGGTTTTTGGGCTATATCCCTGTAGTCGGGAATCTCAGAAAAAATTGGTACAAATCTTTTTTGCAGAGAATCGTATTATGTACAATTTTTGTTAATTACTTTTTTACATAGCATTACTTATAAAAAAGTTATAAGCCGGAAAAGACAGAAACTTAAGGGCTTATAACTTTTTTATTATTAATGCTACGTAAAAAAAGTTATTCATAGAAATTGTATAGAATATGATTATCTGCAAAAGAGCTTCAAACAAACTTTTTGTAAGACTCACGACTACAGAGATATAGCCGAAAAGCTAATTAACCCTTCTTTTTAAGATAGCGGCCGCATGGAGGGGTGGGGTTCAATTAATAAAAGTTATAGATTATGTAGCTAATGTGATTCTCTACAAAAAAGCCTTGAACAAACTTTTTGTAAGATTCACGGCTACAGAGCTATAGCCGAAAAATTAATTAACCTTTCTTTTCAAGATGGGGGCCGAATGGAGGGGGTTACCACCCCGAAAATCCTGATTTAGACTCACCACTGACCCCCATACACATCGTAAAAAGAAAATCGCTGCCTACACAAAATGCAAATTGAATTACCATTTGACTGGACTAGTCCAATCAAATGGTCGAAATAAAAAGGCAAACTTGGCATTTTGGGTGGGCAGCGATTTTTTGACGATGTGTAGGGGGGTCAGTGGTAAGTCTAATCAGGATTTGCGGGGTGGTACCCCCCTCTCCATTTGGTCGTCATATTGAAAAGAAGGGTTAATTAGTTTCTCGGCTATATCTCTGTATCCGTTAGTCTTACCAAAATTTTGTATAAAACTTTTTTGTAGAAAATTAGGTACATTCTCTATGACTTGTACTACTTTTTTACGTAGCATTAATAATAAAAAAGTTGTAAACCCTTAATGTTTTGTCTTTTCCGGCTTATAACTCTTTTATTATTAATGCTATGTAACAAAGTTATTAATAATAGATAATAGATAATACGATTCTCTACAAAAAAGCTTGGTACACACTTTTTGTAAGATGCAGGACTACAGAGATATAGCTAAAAAACGAATTAGACCTTCTTTTCAAGATGGCGGCCGAATGGAGGGGGTTACCACCCCGAAAACCCTGACTTAAACTCATCACTGACCCCTCTACACACCGATAAAAAAAAATCGCTGCCTATCCAAAATGCAAAGTGAAATTACCATTTGACTGGACTATATCCTGGGCGGGAGTATTATGTCGCTACAGTTCGAGGAGGTGCGGGAAAACATTTTGGCCAGTACAACCCCAAAATTTCCTGACAAAAATTTAGTTTGGTAGGCAATTTGCACTTGTGGTAGGAATTGTGTTTTGTATTAACAAATACAATTAACGAATGTAGATATCTATGCCTCTTTGTTAAGATCACATGATGATTCAGTGTAGTTTTGTCCCGATTTAGCCATTAGTCACTACATCAAACTTTCTTTTAACATCCATCAATT